>CP142452.1:57500-1530000 GCA_038049695.1 Cinnamomum chago
TGATTATGGATGTTACATAGAGGGGCATTGTGATCATTGTACTTGGTAAGTCGAAGACAATCGTCAATTTATGATGAGCCTATTTAATATTTGTCCCTGGAGTGCAACCATAACTCTATAGTGGAATGAGTTACGGTTAAAATGATCCTAATGTTGCTATGGGGTTAGCATGGACATTTTGGTCATTTTGGGAGCCGAGGGCAAATATGTCTTTTGGTCCCTTCTCCAGCCACTTTCCTAGATTGGCAAGGTTTCCTAATTTGTTTAGAAGTGTGGAAAAATAATTTTGAGTGTAATTCAAATAGGCCCATGATGGCATACATGAATTATGACTCTAGATAAATTATTTGGTGCATGGATCATAGTGTATGTGGGTTAGCCAATGTGGTCCCTAGTATTTGGGTCCCAAGATTGTGTAGGTCCTATTACTTGGTTGAAATTCTTTTTGTGCAAGATCTCCTAAATTTTAGTAGCTTCCTAATTCCATTAGGAACTTTAATTTGCAAAGGAGTGTTGGAGGACCATAAGGTGTTGTGTTTCTTTTGGAAAGCTTCTCTTAGTGTCCAAGTTCTTAAAGGAGACTTTCTCCAAAGGATTTCAGCTCTTTATAAGGTGGTTTCTCCTCCCTTGGTCGTGCAACATAGAGGGAATTAGGGAGAGAACAACTCTTTCAAAAGGTGTGCAAGTTATTGGAGAAAGAGAGAGGGCTTCCATAGAATCTGTCCCACACACACCACCTTGGACGTCCATAGTGGTTTTGCACATAGAGAGAGAGTTCTTCTTGGCTGGTCCATGGTTTCTTCTTGAAGAAACTCCCATAAGAAGTTCTCCAGTTCCTTCGCATTGCGGGCGCCAGCAAAGGGCTTTGGTTCATGAACCTTAACCCTCCTGTTCTCCGTAGTAGAACCACCAGTTCGAATTGCCCTCTTGAATAGAGTCAATTCGTCAGAGAAAGACTCCATCTGTTCCCTGAAGAAGTCTGTAGTTGACTGCTGATGGACCGCGCCCCTCCGTTCCTCCTCCACTGCCATCCGCCCCGGGTCTGTCGGGGTCCGGAAGGAGGGAGAGGGAAGAAAGAAAGGCGGGTATCAACATTTTGTGGGTATGCCAGATTTTCTTTTCTACTTGGAATTTAGAGTAGTGATCCGGAGATTCACCTTCACAAGTAGAAAGGAAATCAACGTTTTCCTAACTTTCCATTGCACACATATTTTAAAGAAAAGAGACAAGTTTGTTTTGAATGCCGTGAGAGGCGATTTTCTTTGTTTGCCGTGAAAGGCGATTTTGGTGCCGTGAAAGGCGATTTTACCGTGAAAGGCGGTTTACAAATCTCATCAATAATGAAAAGACAAGAAATGTGAATTTTGTGTCTCTTTAAGAAAAAAAATACAATGCAACAGAAAAGAAAGAAAAGGAATCTAACTTTTCATGCGATTGTGGGGGACCCGTTCAGATTGATGGTCGCGAGTCATGTATGGACTCCGCCATCGTCCTTCAGATGAGAACTTTGATGCTTGATTTCTTGGCTTGGCTCCAACCTTAGATTTTTAGAGGATAAGGACCAAGGTAAGGTCCTATATCCGGTAAAAAGCTGAGTAGATGGGCTGAAAAGCCGCATCTAGCCATGTTGGATAGAATGAGAGGTGGCCTTGGGAGGGTGGCCCCCCAAGGGGCTTTGATCACCTTGTAGTGCTTGTTGCAGTAGAGTTTTCTTGAAGGAGCAGAGTTTTAGAGATTTCTCCGAGGATTCTTGAATGATTTTTTGGCGATTTTTTCTGGACCCTTTCCTTTGGAATGACTCTCCTATTTATAGGCCTTTGGTAGCCATTTAGGAGAGTTTATGAGCATTGATTTGTATTAATGCTCATAATGGAAGGAGTTACAAGTTTTAATTTACTTGTTTTGTAACTCCTTTTTCTTGGCTTCTGATTGGCCGGTGGAGGATAATGGGCATTTAGTTGCCTTTAATCTCCATGATGAGGGGAGTTTCATGGTTTTAATGCCATGAATACTTGGATTTGTAACTCCCATTTGCTTGCTTTTGATTGGGCCGTTCAGAATAATGAGTTAATGACCGCATTAACTTGCAATAAACGGGTCATTTAACTTCATTAATTGATTGCCCGGGCGCTTGAAGAGTCGCGGGTCGTGCCGCGTCCTTTGGGATTGTTCTTGCAATGATCACCAATGGACCCACATGCTATTTGATGTCGGATGGTGATCTAATTTCAAACATTGGTTGATTCAGCGGGCCAGCAACATCTGTCCAGTCGATTTCGCGATCGGGCGGGCAGAAAGTGTGCTTTCTTGGTTAGCCGTTTGGCGATTTTGAGGCATGCGATGATGATCACATGCTTTTGATGGTAGATCTGAGATGTTGGCGAAGATCAGCTGATTCCGAGCACCAAAAATCAGATTTTCAGAAAATCACTGGGGCCGGAATTCTCGAAACACAGGCATTTTGGGCGAGGTCCGGCGGTCGCCTTTTCTTCGCCGTTTTTCATCGTTTTTCGCTTCTGTTTTCTCCTGCATTTTTCTTGGAATTTCCTCTCATTTATTGGATGGATTTCCCTCAAGAAAACCTGACAAGAAGCCATGCAAATCTGATCGCAAAGTTTCCTATTTTCCGGAAAAGCCGAAGACTTTGCCGTGGAGAACTCCCGATTTTTTGTCAAGCGTCGAAACTAGGTCAAACGATGTCGGAATGACTTGAAATTTGACGTGTAGCTTCTTGAGCAGTAGACGAGACCAACCATAGGCTTTTGTTCAGGTTTTGAAGCCGCTTGGGGTCCCGTAAACGCTTGACTTTGATTTCACCAAGAGGGAAATGTCGAGCTTTGACTTTTGGTCAAACGATGTCCGATTGACCTGAAATTCGACGTGTGACTCCCTCATCAGTAGATAAGACCAACCATAGGCTTTCGTTTGAGTTTTGAAGCTGTTTGGGGTCATGCAAATGCTTGCCTTTATTTCACCACGAGGGAAATGTCGAGCTTTGACTTTCGGTCAAACGGTGTCCGATTGACTTGAAATTCGACGGGGAGCCTATTGGAGTCATTTTGAGATGATCCACATGCTCCGAATTGGGTGCCATGATCCCGGGGTGCTCTGCTGGAGGTAGGCTTGATTTTGTTTCCGAGCATCGAAACTGGGTCAAACGTCATCGGAATGACCTGAAATTTGTTGTGCAGCCCTTTGGAGGTATGTAGAAGCCGCCCATGTGCTCTGTTTGATGAGTGACGACCTCGGTAATTCTCGCTACCTAAGGCCTTGATTTTGCTGCTCGAGAGTTGATGGAGGGTCAAACGGTGTCGGTTTGACTTGAAACTTGACATGTAGGCATTTTGAGACCATCCGTAGGCTCTGATCGAAGATTTGGGGTCTTCGACACTGTCGCCGCCAGGAGCTGCTGCTTAGCTGTTGGAGAAGTGAAGCTAGGCCAAATGATGTTGGAATGGCCCGAAACTTCATTTGTACCTCTCTTTTGGCTGTTTTGAATGACCTTACAGTTTTTGTTTGATTCTGACAAGATCTGATGCTTGAAGTGGCGCCTGCCTATTTGGGGTAGGATGCGGCTCCATGTAACTTTTGGTGTGAAGAAGCAAAGTGACATTTTTTTGTGTCAACAAATGCCCCCTCGAGGTACAGCGACGATGGCTTTTGCAGTCGATGTGCCTCGAAGAGAATCTTGAAGAAGAGCTTCTGACTTGACCAAGAGTCTTTGAGCATTTTTCTTTTTTTTTTTCTAGCCTTTTGAGCTTCCAGGGTATTTTATGGTAGTGAGAGGGATCACGTACCATCTCAAGGCAAGATTTTGAGAATTGACATTTGGGATTTGGATTTTGGGTTTTGGATTTTTTTTGGGTTTTGGATTTTCCCTTTTGACCTTGTGAACCTAAAGGCTTTATGTGGCGCATCAGGCGGTCAAGTAGGATTTCTTTTTTGACCTTGTGACCTAACAAGCTGTATGTGGCAAGTTAGGGGGTCGGGTTTTTGGTTTTTTTATTTTGGCCTTGTGACCTAACAAGCTGTATGTGACAAGTTAGGGGACCGAAAGTGGGTTTTTGGTTGACCTTCTGACCTAACAAGCTGTATGTGGCAAGTTAGGGGACCATGGTTTGGTTTTTTGGTTACTCTTTGGGACAAATTTTTTTTTTGAGTCCATTGGAGTGGTTTTGGATTTTGGAAGAATTTCAATTTCAAGGTTTTGGCTTAATTTGGTTGATGAGGTGGGATGGTTTGGATTTTGGAAGCTCATGAGGCTTGGAATTTTTTGTATGGTCCAATCAACTCAAAAGAGGCATGGAACCATTTTTTTTGTATGCTCTTGGTAAGAGGAATTTTGACTAAAAGCCACTTTTAGTGCCTAGGTGGTCAAACCTGGCTCATATGGGCTAACCCATGGGACCTTAAGCTTTGAAAGATGGCTTAGATCTCATATGGTGTCATTTTTGTAAAGAATATCTAAAGATATCTCCTTTGGGTGGAGAATATCTAAAAATATCTTTATTTTGAGAGATTTTCTCAAGTTTCCTTGATTTTGGGAGAGATTCTCTCAAAATATCTTTCTTTGGGAGAGAATATCTCTCATCCCCTTTTCTTTTTGGAGAGAATTTCTCAAAGAATCTTTGTTTTGGGAGAGAATATCCCAGGTTTCCTTTTCTTTTGGGAAGGTTGCCAATTTTTAGCACTTACCTCCTTGCTTTTCTCTTGTTTCCTCTTTTGGTTTGCTCTTTTCTATAAAAGCAATTGAGGTTGGTTCTCTTGCTCCTATTGCTTTCTTTTTGCAAAAGTCTTCAAGAGTTCCTCCAAGATCAAGAATCCTCCTTCTTCAAGTTCTTCTTTCTTCTCCATCCATGGCTTCAAGTAAGTTTTTCTTTTTACAAGAAATTCCATGTAATAGAAAGTTTCATCATCATTTTTTTTTTCTTTTTTTTTTTTTTTTTTTTGCACGTGTCCTTCTTTTTTTTTTTTTTTACACACCCTTTTCTCTGTTTTTTTTTTCTTTCTTTCTTTTTCTCTCTTTCTTTTCTCTCTCTCTTTTTTTTTTTTTTTAAGAAAGAAAACTTTCTTTTCCCCCTTTTTTGCTCACCATCACAACACCAAAAACAGGAAATTGGAACGGAAAAGCGTTCCTAATCCTTCCGTTCCTAATCCGTTAAAGTGTTCCAATTTCCTGTTTTTGGAACGGATTAATGGATTAGGAACGGTTGGTACCAAATTGGAACGGAAAAACGTTCCTAATCCTTCCGTTCCTAATCCGTTAAAGCGTTCCTAAAGCGTTCCAATTTCCTATTTTTGGTGTAGTGCATGATAATGAGGTTTATGCAATCCAAGATGCTCATGCATTCCTTTTTTTTTATGCATCAAGATAGAAGGCTAGAATTTCTATGCTAAGCCAACATGAATTTTGACTTAGACAAAGTTTGATTTTGACCAAATTGAGTTGGAATTGGTCAAATTTTGTAAAAGTTTTCCTAGCGTCTAATGCATGATGATTTTTTTTTTTGCATGATTTTTGTAAATTGGATTGGGAGCATGATGATGCACACCTGAAAATCTTTTGCAAGTCTTGGGATTTGAAGCTCGCAGCAATGTTGAGCTCTTTCCTAGTCTTGCGGGATTTTGAGGAGCTTTGCAAGTTCTGGAATTTGAAGCTCGCAGCAATGTTGAGCTCTTTTCCGATCTTGCGGAGATTTGAGAAGACTAACTTGATCTCACAACAATGTTTGAGTTCAAGCTTTCTTTGAGAATCCTTCATTGATTATGAGCTCATGGTGATGTTGAACTCATCTTCAGGCTTCCAATCTTTTTTCGGGGTGTTTCCCTTTTCTTCGGAATTGCCCCGGAGCCATGCCAAAATTTCGCTAGGATTTTTTTAGCAAAATTCTGTCATTTTGGTGATTGATTTTCTTTCTTCTTCTTCGATTGTAGGTAGTTCCTCCAGAACGAACAAGGGTAAGGAGTCCGTTACCGATGCACCTCGTCGATCTGCCAGATCTTCCAATGCGGCCGTACAGCAGGCCTGGGAGAAGGTCCAGTATGTGGAGAGAAACATGGAAGAGTGTGACTCGCTCAACCGAGATGAGATGAGACAGTGACTGATCGCTCTCAAGGATGAGGAGTTCTACAAGATATGGCAAGCAATCGTCCTTGGGTCATGGACGATCAGAGCGTTGTGCCCAAGCCTACCTTTTTCTTTGGTGATGCAGCCCCTAATGACTCGTCATACCAAAGGAGATGCTTTCAGTTCTCTTACACAGCTGATGGTGAGGAGAGAACCATTTCTACCCGATCGACTTTTGATTGTACTATTTTGATCATGAGTCTTTCTCCCACATGCGCTAAGAGAGAAGATCCTCCAAGCTGGGTGAAGAGGACCAATGTGGTCAAGACCGGGGTTTTTGTTGGCGGTCCTTCTGGTTATGCAGAGAAGTCACCTGTCCGTCTGGACATGTTGATGCCGGCCAGCGGCTACCAAGGACCTGATCATCCATCGGTTGATTTGAGACCGGTGGGCCTTGGCATTTTCAGGGGTGTTGGCAGCAATTGGGTGAAGCCTTTTCGACTTCGTGGCCGTTTCAGTGTTGACTTGAACTGGGAGTCGTGGACTGATCACATCCTGCAGATTGGTGGTGCCATTCTGAAGGAGGCCGAGATTTTTGATGCGGTTCGCGCTTTTAGGCAAATTGTGGTTTTCTCCGATGAGGCTTTTATGGCCATGCTGGAGTCCTTCCTTCCACAAACCAACACCTTCATTGTTACGAATGGTGAGATTGGTTTTTCTTTGAAGGAGCTGAGTGCCATTACCGGGCTGCCCATCCTCGGCAAACTCTATGAGGAATTTATGCCGGTCGACAGCGTCCTTGAGGAGCAGTCTGAAGAGTTCAGGCTTTTGTACTTTCAGCTCATCGCCTTTTATGATTTTTTGAAGGAGAAGGAGGGCTCGAAAGTCCGGTGCAGCAGTTGGAAGAATTTTGGCTCTTTATCTCCCAATTTCTTTGGCAGTGGAGAATCTTCTAAGAAGAATCTGGCTTCAAAGAAGATCTCTGTTATGCGAGAAAATCTGAAGGAATTATTCGCAAGCACAAACGCCATTTGTTCCGACATCGCGCTGCGAAGAGATCTCGCTATGTACCTCAATTACTGGCTTGGTGAGGCTGTCTTTGCTGGAGGAGATGGGACGCACATCAGGCCACATTGTATTTTTTCGGCTTGTCAGATGGCGTTTGGAGAGCAACTAGCTTTGGTGCCGGCTCTTTACTCCTATTTATGTACCGAACTTCAGGCTGCTGTTTTCTTGGTCCGGCTTGGGCTCCCCATGAACAGAGTATTTTCAGCCCATATTTTCTATTCGTGGTATGTGTACCACTGTCATGGCTTTCACCGTTTAGGCGCCGCACAGGATTATGACCCTTTCATGATTCGGTTTGCTAGGGGAAAAGCCGTTTTCGATTCACTTTTGTCTGCCCGCTTGAGAATCCGACGATTCAGGGATGTCGAGATTGGGCAATCTTCAGTGAAGCTTTCTCCGGATTTGCGGAAGAAGGCTTTTGATTTTGGTGTCTCCCGTGATTCCACCAGGGCAGGATCGGGAAGACACTACTCTTTGACCAACGCAGAGAAGAGGTGGCTTTTAAACATACGTGTTGGCACGATGGTGTACCGCAGACATCTCTTTGTTGACATCCAGCCGTATGTCCCTTCGCGTTTTGCGTTGCAGTTAGGCTTCTCTCAAGGCGTTGTTGGAGCGCCTTCGAGCATGGTGAAGCGTTTTGGAGGTTTGCAGGACGGGAGAAATGCATGGGCTTTCTATAGTGCGGAGGACACTACTGCCATGATTTCCTATCTTGAGTTGCCCACTTTCCGGACCGCTGGCTTCACGAAGTGGTTCGTGGAGAGCTTTGCTGTGTACCGAGGGCTTTCCAAGAAGGAGCTAAATGTCAAGCAATCTCCTGGGAAGGGTCTTGGTAGATCAGATGGCGTCCATCGAGAGGAAGTTTTGTTCTTCCTTTCTGGAGAGAAGCATAGGATAGGCTTTCTCGAGGAACAGGATGTCATCAGATCCGGAGCTGCACAAGAGATACCTGTTGAGGTCTTGAGACAGCTCGAGGAGGAGGAAGCCGAGATCGACGCTTGGATGCAAGCGGAGCAAATGAAGGCTTCCATCGGGTCCACTGGTAGGAGCGGGCCGTCTGGTGAGGAGCCAAGTGGAAGTCCTGACTTTGACAATGAGGCAGGTACTTCAAGTAAACTGGCTCGTAGAAAAAAGAGGAGGAGAGGACAACGTCGCACTGAGAGATGCCACGAAGACTCTCCTGATTTGGAAGTCCCTCCTACCATTGCTGAGGAGGTATCAGGAGATGCTGATGAGCCTCCAGAGAAGAGGAGTCATGAAGAAGAGACCGCCGATGTTGGTATGATTCTCCTCCTTTTCTATTTCCGCTTCTTTCCTTTTATGAGGGATTTTTTTTGATATGCTGCTTTCTTTCTTTTGCAGAAGATGAAAACTTGGTGATGCCCGAGGTTCCTGCCGATGAGGCGGTGATGGATCCAGTTGCGGCATCTGAAGAAGAGTTGAGGGACTCTGGGGAGGACCCAGAATTTCCACCTGGTATGAGGATGATTTTTTTTTTTTTTGAATTTGTTGACACATATTTTTTGTTTTCTTGTTAGCTGACCTGCCAGAGGGTTCCGACTTCGAGCCATCTATGGATATGTCTTTCGACGATGCTTCAGATGAGCAGATGGAGACAGAAAGTACTCCACCCAACATGGAAGAAGGTATTTCATAGTGATAATCTTGACATTGATTTATTTATTGTTTTATTTATTTATTATTATTTTTTTTTACAAGATCATATTCATACATTTTCTTGTGTTTTTGCCAACAGGTTGTGAAGCAACAGGAGAAGTTCCTTCGTCTTCCTCAGGGCCAGAGCAGGAGATGCCGGCAGCCGATCCAGAAGTAGGGGCTTCTTCCACCAGTCCCGTCACGGCAGAGGCGGGCCTTTACGGTGATATTGCTTCTTCAGTGGCTCCGATTGGAAAGAGCCTTTTGATTTCTTCTCCACCACGACCTGTCATGGGCAGTCAGCCAACAGATCTTGGTGAATCTTCATCTGGGCCATCCCTCCAATATGCAAAGAAGGTGTTGAAGAGTGTATTGAGCTCATGGGTTGAAACTCTCTCTTCTGGCCATTTGGAAGCTGGTTTTGGCATGGTCAAGCATGTACAGGACATCCTTGCTGACAGTGCAGAGGTCGGTCTGGACGTTGCAAGTGTCAAGGCCTTTGTTGATGAATTCATTGCTTTAGGTGACAAATGGACTGAGACCAAGAATTTCCCAAGTGGTGACTTCTTCAATGAGATATTTTTGCAGCCATCTGGTAAGATCAAATCTGAAATGGATGAGATCTCACGGGCTCGGAAGCAATTCGTTCGGGAGAGGAACGTTACCGAGTTGGCTATCATCGAGCTAACACAAGACCTGCACCGTCTTGATAGGGAGGTCACAGAAGCTAGGCAGCGCCTTCAGCAATTGCAAGAACAAAGTGCTGCCAAATGGACTGCCATTGTAGAAGCCCGTGCTAAAGAGCGAACTCTGATTTGCCAGGTTGAAGAAGTCGGTAGCAGCCTCCAGAGAAAGACTCAGGAGTATGAGCAGTGGAAAATTCTCTGGGAAGAGCTTCCTCGTGCCGAAGATGGGTCGCGGCGTTCTGCCGCGTTTTATGGCAAGATCTTGAAGAAGCGCGGCCTGGAAGCTTTAGAGGCTAAGGCCAAGAGTTTGCTTGAGGAGCTGGATCTTTGGTTGAAGACCATGCTAGACTGAGCTCTTGATTTATAACAAACTCTTTTCTTCTTTTCTCTCTTCTTCTTTTTTGATACCTCTATATAAAACATTTTTGGTACTCTATGTACCTTTTACTTAAATTCTTTTTGGTGAAAATAAGCAAAGGTTGGGTGAGAATGTTTGTTTGAAAATTTTGATCAAAAGGTTATCATTTTGTGAAAATCTTTTGTCAAAAGGGTTGTTTTGGCATGAAAGCCAAATTTTGTGGCAAAAGCCAGGGTTTATTTTTGTGTGGCTTGAAAGCCGAATTTCGAGATGGCATGAAAGCCGAAATTTGGGTTTATGGCATGAGAGCCAAAATTTTGGATGGCGTGGAAGCCGAAATTTTGAGGTGGCGTGGAAGCCGAATGATGGCATGAGAGCCATTTTTGAGATGGCATGAAAGCCGAATTTTGAGGTGGCATGAAAGCCGATTTTTTTTTTAGGGTGGCATGAAAGCCAAGTTTGGGGTGGCATGAAAGCCGATTTTTGGTTTGTGGCATGAAAGCCGGTTTTGTTTTTAGTGTAAGAACCAGATTTTGTTTTTGGCATGAAAGCCGATTTTATTTTTGGTGTAAGAACCAGATTTTGTTTTTGGCATGAAAGCCGATTTTGTTTTTGGTGTAAGAACCAGATTTTGTTTTTGGCATGAAAGCCAAAATTTCTTTTTGGCATGGAAGCCAGATGTTTTTTTTTTGAAAACCGAGTTTTGTTTTGTTGGCATGGAAGCCGAATTTTGATTTTTGGCATAAAAGCCGAGTTTTTGGCGTGAAAGCCAGGTTTTGGTTTTTTGGCGTGAAAGTCGGATTTTTGGCATGGAAGCCGGGTTTTTTTGCGTGAAAGCGGGATTTTTTGGCGTGAAAGCCAGGTTTTTGGTTTTCAAAAATGCAAGTATCGACTAAAAGTCGCCTCCCTGCTGAATGGTATTGCAAGTATCGATGGAATGTCGCCTCCTTGCTCATTCGGTTGCGAGTATCGATGGAATGTCGCCTCCCCGCGGATTTGGGTGCAAGTATCGACTAAGCGTCGCTTCCCTGCTTTTTTTCTTCAAAACTTTTGTTTTGTGGGTATCGATGGAATGTCGCTTCCCCACGATTTTTGAATTTTGAGGTTTTTTCGAACCTTTGTTTTGTTTTTTGTTTGTTTTGAAATTTGGGTTGTGGATATCAACTGGAACAGTGCGTCTCCACGATTTTTGAAATTTTGGGGTTTTGGAAGTATCGAAATGGGGTTCGCATCCTTCCGATTTTGGGTTTTGCAAGTATCGACTGAACGTCGCTTCCCTACGGTTTTTGAAAAACCATTTTTTTTGTTTAAAGACACGAGGGTCGTAAATTTTGACTTAAAACCATTTTGGTGGTAAAAGCCGGGGTGGACTAGGGCTGAAATCCCTAGGTCCTGATTTTGTTTCAAACCAAGAATTTTGGGTTCAAGGATCAAAAATTTTGGTCAAGTTTGGGAAGAGGCTCCTAAACTTGGATTTTTGGATTTGCTTTTTTTTTTTGAACAATGAAACAATGAAAGAAACATTGTTTTGAGGGGTTTTTTTTAGAAATTTCAACAAGAGGATGAAAATTCCAAAAGGAGTGGGTTTGACGAGCAGATACCTAGGAATAGGCTTTGGCTGTATAGACATTGCTCTGACCCGGTGGGGAAAGCCTTCAAGGGTAGTACCGCTTCAAGAACTTTCCATTGATGGGCAGCATACACCTGTCACCCTCCATATTTAGAAGAGCGTATGCGTCGTTGGAAAAGACTTTGTCGATGACGAAAGGTCCCTCCCATTTTGGTTCAAATTTGCCTTTGGATTTGTGAGCAAAAACCATAGGTTTTCTTACTGTAAAAACCAAGTCTCCCTTTTTGTAGGCGCGTTGCCTGACCTTCTTGTCAAAAGATCCTGCCATGCGTGCTTGGTAGAGTTCAATGCTTTGTAGAGCTTCGAGCCATCTCTCATCGAGATTATCCAGCTCTTGAAGTCTCAATTTGACATTGCTTTCTTGCGTCATGTCATTTTGTAGAGATACCCTTAAGGAAGGAATTTGAACTTCCAAAGGGACAACAGCTTCGCATCCATAGACCAAGGAGAATGGTGTGCTATGGGTTGGTCCTCGAACGGTGGTTCGATAGGCCCACAAAGCTTCAGGCAGTTTGTCGCCCCAATCTTTTTTGTGACTAGAGACCATTTTCTTGAGGATTTTGCAGAGCGTCTTGTTGAAGGCTTCTGCTAGTCCATTCGCTGCCGGATTGTACGGAGTTGAAGGACAACTTTGGATTTTGTATTTGTCGCAAAACCTGTAGAATCTGTGATCCCGGAATTGCGGTCCGTTATCATGGACGAATCTTTTAGGTATGCAGAAGCGACAAATGATGTTGGTGCGCAAGAACTGAAGGACTGATGAGGTCTTCATTTCACTAAGCGCGAATGCTTCTGACCACTTGGAGAAATAATCCGTAGCGGCGAAGATGAAGCGATGACCTTTACTCGATGGAGGGGAGATAGGACCTATGATGTCCATACCCCAGGTTTCAAAAGGCCATGAAATTGCATTGCATCAACCACCATGGTAGGCCAATAATAACCTAACCTTTTTATCTGATCGTAGAGCTTAGGGCTAGCCTGATGGGCTCCACAAAGACCAGCATGTACTTCTTTGAGTGTTTCTTCAGCCTCTTGTTGTGACAAGCAGCGTAGAAGTACTCCGTTGTAGGATTTTCTATACAACATTTTTGAAGGAATATCCAAATGAAAGTTTGGGGCTCGTCTTTGGATGCTTACCCGTTCTTTTGGATCTTCAGGTAGGATTCCAAACATTATGTAATCAATGAACGGATCCCTCCAGTCGCCGATCAGAGGTTTAAGGATGAGATCCGACTTCCAACCACTTGGTGGCATTCAGCAACTGCTTGATGTGTGTTGAGAGGAGGGAGAATCCTTTTTTGACACACTGTAACTTGCATGTTTTCCCCTTCTTGGATTGCCATAGACGCGGCAAGTCCAGCCAGGGCATCTGCACGAATGTTTTCACCTCTGAGGATGTGGGTGATGTGACAGATGTCGAACTTTTGTCGAAGCGATTGTGCCTTGTTGTAGTAAGGCAACAGATCGGGCTTCCTGATTTCAAATTTCTGATTCATCTAGTTGACGATCAGTTGAGAGTCTCCAAAAGCTTCCAGCGTAGTGATGCCGGATTCGAGGGCGAGTTCTAATCCTATGATCAAGGCTTGGTACTCAGCTGCATTGTTTGAACATGGTTCCAGTAGCGAGAATGCATGCGGAATCATGTATTTATCGGGACTAACAAAGAGAATGCCAATTCCCGATATTTGATTTCCCTTTTCATTTGTCCTGGTTGCGCCATCGAAGTACATGTGCCAGGAAGCATTTGATAAGGAAGTCTCCACACTGTAGACCGGTTCGTCTGGGAGGTCATCCCTGAGTGGAGAATCTTTAGGCAATGGATGCTCCGCGAGGAAGTCTGCTAGAGCTTGGCCTTTGATTGCTTTTTGTGGTACATACCTAATGTCAAAATGTGACATGAGGATGGACCATTTTGCCAGTCGGGGATTGAGAGAACCTGCTTTTGTGACAAGGACCTTTAGGAGGTTGATCCTCGAAATCAGGTACACTGTGTTGGATAGCAGGTAGTGACGCAGTTTTTGTACGGCGAACATCACTGCCAAGCATTCTTTTTCGACTGGAGAGTAGCGATGCTCTGCACTTACCAACATGCGGCTAAGGTAATATAGAGCAGCTTCTTTTCCCTCGTCATTCTTTTGTGCGAGTAGAGCGCCTAAAGAACAGTCAAGGGCTCTTGTGTACAAGAGGAATGGTTTTCCAGTTGTGGGGGCAGCCAACACTGGAGGTTTAGTCAGGTATGACTTGATGTCCTGGAATGCGGCTTCACATTCAGCATCCCAGACAAAATCGACACCTTTCTTCATTAACCGAGAGAATGGACGACACTTCCCTGATAGGTTGGAGATGAACCGTCGAATGTATGCCAATCTTCCTTGGAGCCCTTTTAATTGTCTTAGGGTTCTTGGAGATGGCATTTCTAGGATAGCCTTGACTTTGGTGGGGTCAAGCTCTATGCCAGCTTTCCGTACTATGAATCCGAGAAACTTACCCGATGAAACACCGAAGAAGCATTTGAGGGGATTCATTCGAAGTTTGTGTTTGCGAAGTCGGAGGAAGACTTCTCGAAGATCTTTGAGATGGTCTTCTTTTCTTTTGCTTTTGACGGCGAGGTCATCGACATAACATTCGACCGTCTTGTGCTGCATATCTTGAATATCTTCATCATAGCCCTCTGATATGTAGCGCCGGCATTCTTCAGACCGAATGGCATGACAGTGTAGCAATACACGCCAAACGGGGTCCGAAATGCTGTGTGTTTTTCATCTTCAGGATGCATCTTTATCTGATTGTAGCCAGAGAAGCCATCCATGAATGTCATTCGCTCGAACCCACAGGTGTTGTCAATCATCACCTCCGGTATAGGGAGCGGGAATTCATCTTTTGGGCATGCATTGTTCAGGTCTCTGTTATCAATGCAGACCCTGATTTGCCCATTTTTCTTTGTCACGGGGACGATGTTGGCCAACCGTTCAGGATGCTGTTCCTCACAGATGAAGCCAACGCTTTTGAGTTTTTGAACTTCTTGTTCAATTTTGTCCATCACGTCAGGACGGAACCTTCTTTGGCCTTGTTTGACAGGCTTGATATCTTTTTGAAGATTGAGTTTGTGGACTGCTATTTTGGGGTCTAAGCCAGGCATCTCAGCGTAAGACCATGCAAAACAATCAACGAACTCATGAAGAAACGCGATATACTCGGGTAACTCATCATCCTTTATATTCTTGCTTATGAATATAGGACGCGGGTTATCAGGTGTTCCCAAGTCTATCTTTTGAACAGAATCTTTAGTTGGAAGGTTTGAAGGTGGTTCCTCCACAATATTTTCGGAGGCTTCTAGCCCAACGAAGCCTTCTGGAGTTCCAAAGGTATCTACAGACCACGGCTCTGCTTTTGTCCATGGGTCTTCTTGATTGGTACTTTTCTTAAGATTTGCTATGAGATGGTCCCAATCACCTGTTGAAACTGGGTCAAAGTAGGCACTTCTTTTGGAGATGATGGTTCTTCTGGGCTAAAAAATCGTGTATCCGTTTCATCGGTCAATTCCTCTTCATCATCCGAGAAATCATACCAATTGGGTGAGCTTCCTGAATCTTCGACGGGTGACTCTTCAAAGAGATATCCGGGGAGATCAATGTCTTCATTAATATGAGATGTTGAGGCTTGGTCGGCAAGACGACTTTGCAGCCTTTGTGTCAACTGTCTCAAGGGAACATCAGGATCATACCCCAGCCCATGTGAAGACTTTTCTATGTGGCAGTGGGGTTTCCAACCTTCCAGTTGACTTTTGGTCAGGGTTGGTTCCAATGGCATGATAATACCACGGCCACCTCCCAAACCGATTGGGTTCTGAGCGTCGTAGCCCATTTTCTTCATGATAGCTTGTGCCATTGGACTATACAGGGATAGTTGAGGCATACCTTCATTTTGGAAAAGTTCAAGCGAAGAATTTGATGAAGAAACTCCCGCTTTATGGAAGAAAATTGGCTTTTCTTCTGCTGATGTTGCTGGAACAACGAAGGAAGCAGATGCCGGATCTTCTATGTCAACGGTTGTCTCCATCGGAGTGAGAGCGGGCTGAACTTGTTGATCATCAGCTTGGCTTGACGATGTGTCGTCTTCTGGCTCTGAGTCCGAATCCGTGTCTTGCAAGATAGACACGAAGGAGACAGCAAACTTGCCCCCAGCCTTTTGTTTTGTCTTCTTTGCTTTGGTGGTGATCACCAGAGGCTTTGAAGACTTGAGGGAGACCATGAAGGGAGATTGATTATTCTCTTCGGTTTTGATAGAGGGTTTGTTTTCTTCCGGTGATTGCTGAGGAGCCTTGCCTTTGTCTTTCTGGAGATTTTCGGCAAAGGGTGTTGTTTCTTCCTCCCTTTCTTCTTTTTCATCTTTGTACATCTGAGCATCTGCGAAATAGACTTCTTTGCCTTTGAAGGACTTTTTGTCTGCAAACACTCGATGTATCAAGCCGTCATTGCTAACGAACTTGATGCACTGATGTAAAGTCGAAGGGACAACACCATTCTCGTGTATCCAGGGGCGTCCAAGAAGGATGTTGTAGCATGAAGGGGTCTTTATTGCATAGACAGTGACCTTGGAGATAAGATCACCGATTTGCAACTTGAACCTGATTTTTCCGATCGGCCTTTGAGCGCTGCCATCATATCCAAAGATGGACACAGACGTGTGGCTCAGCTTGCTAGGCGGAATGCCCAATTCTTCGAGTGCCGAAGTGGAGATGAGGTTGAGTGCAGAACCTGGATCGATCTAGATTCTGCGTACTGGCACCTCTTTGATGTACCCGGTGAAGTACAGGGGTCGGTTGTGCTTTGTCTCGCCTAGCAGGAGGTCTTCCTTGGTGAAGGCGATGGTTGCACTTGCTGCTTTTTGAACCGAGAGGCATTCGATGCAGGATCCCTCAGTTTTCTTCTTTTCTCCTTTTGAGGGATTTTTTGATTTTTTGACCCTATAGTCCATTTCAATTTGTAGGACTTGTGGGGCATGTTTGTCGACATCCGCATCCAGCATTTGTAGTTCTGAAATGAGACGATCACGAGTCTGTGGTGACATTCGTAATAAGTCTAGGATGTGCAGACGTGCAGGTATGTGTTTGAAGTGCTGAATCAAGTCGTACTTGAAAGCCTCCTTGGGGCTTGCATTTTCATTATTCTCGCCACTAGGGGCGTTTACAGCTTGTTTTCCCGAAGGATTTACATAAGAAGCAGAAGGTTGGTTGTAGTTTTTGTGGTAATCCCGGCCAGAACGGGTACCTCTACCAACTTCAAGAGCTTCTGGAGAAGGGTCTTTGTTTGGAAGATCACCCTCGAAATCGAGGGGTTGTTCCTTCTCATTTGCTGAAGATGTCTCTGTGTCAGCATTGCCATCTACAGTAATTGTGTTGCATGGAGCATTTTCCGGGAGCAAGTCCTGAACAGCATCCAGCAACTTTCCTTCTTTATCGAATATTTTGTCGGTCCAGACATCACCGATGAGATCCGGCATTTGGGACCAATTGACCGGATTTTCTCTGAAGAAGATTTCACCGGCTGAAATTTTTTCAAGGTGATCAGTCGGAAGAGGTTTGAGTTCCGACGTCACTGTTCCAGGAGACGAAGCCTGAGAAGGTGTGGTTCCGGAGGAATTATCATCCTGAGCTATTGCATTGCAAATAACTTTGACGGAAGATGCCTCCAAGATGAACTGTTGGGAATCAGATTCGTCCTCAGATGTAAGAGGATCATCGATCCAACAGCTTTCTTCGTTTTCCGGGGTTACCGGAGGAGATTCCTGTAGATTTTCAGGAACTTCCGGTGCTGGGTTGTGACGAAGCTGGTTGATGCGACCTTGTTCTTGCTCTATAGCAAGGTGCTGCAAGATCCTTGTGTATTCATCGAGATCAGGCATGGGGGCCAAATCTTCTTCTTCGTCTGCTCCTTGTGGTTCAACATGGTTGGGTTCCACTGGAGTATTTTCTTGGACAGCCTCTTGGTCTTCTTCATCATCAGACCAGGATCCTTGCGGCTGTAATGGGTTATACCAGATTACTGGCATAAGATGAGATTCAGCGATCCATTCCTCGTCGGAGAGATATTCTCCTGTTTCGAGGGATTCCACCCACTCATCGATGTCGCTAGCGGTGTCACTAGACTCGTATCCATACATGGGGAATCCGACCACCGAGTTGCAAGAGTATGATGCCCCCTGCGTAGTTTCATCTTTGAGGTGCGGTGGCATGAAATCACCAAGAGTGAATCTTCTTGCCGCCTTTGAAGTCTTGGGAGGAGACTCTTCTGTTGCCCCTAGTGAAGCGGCAGAGGAGGTCTCTGCCTTTTCAGCGACTTCATGCTTTTTCGGAGCTTTCCCCTTCCGGTTTAGTTTGCGGAGTTGTCTCCTGGCTTGCCTTCGCTGTTGAGCGGTTGGCTTTGTTTTGACGACCTCCCAATTTTCATCTTCTAGGAGATCGGGGTGTACCCATATGGGCTGTCCGTCTGATGTTGGATATGGAACCAACTCTTGGGAGGTTTGGGTCATCTTTATCACCTTGAAGGAAGTAGTGATTTTCTCTTTTGGTGATTTTTGTTTTTGTCCACACGACACCATGTTGACGGAGGCAGACCCATAGTTCTTGTCGAAGGTGATGACTCCATTTTTTCACATCTCATTTATCTTCTCTCTCACAACAAAGCATTGATTGAGAGGATGCGAGACCATCTGATGGTAGGGACAGTACCGAGGATCGTTGGTTTTGCCAACATCGCTCGGTCTTTTGGGGTCAGGCAAGGTGAGTTTACCGTTTGCGAGAAGTGCCCCAAAGATTTCTTCAACATCTTCATCGAACGGGTATTTCTTCTCTACTCGTTCTTTGAAGGCATCAGAGAGTTCAGGCTTTTTACCTGCAGCTTTGTTTTCAGCTTTCTTTGGCTGCTGAGGAGCTGACTTGGTTTGTACATTGAGAACCTCCTTTTTCTTTGGTTTTGAGGTTGCAATGGCAGTCGGCTCTTTCTTTGATGACTTCTGACTGTTAAGGTCTTTAATCACCATTTCAGCTTCCATAGCTGCTTCCAGGAGTTCACCTAGGTTCTTTGATTTGTTGCCGATGATCATGGAGCGGATTCTCGCTCTCATGTTGTTTCGGCAGATGTCAACCAGTGACGCTTGTGGCAGTACATCGGAGCATTTGTATGCCATTGCCTTCCACTTGTGAATGAAGTCATATGTTGACTCATTCTCTCCCTGTTTTAGGCTGCAGAGCTGAGCCATAGTAACAGGATGATCCTCACCTTTGAAGTGGGTCAGGAAGCGTGTCTCCAGCATGACCCAATTTTGAATGGAGTCCTCCGGCAGAGTGGGGTACCAATCAAAGGCCGTACCTTTTAGGGTACTTGCAAAGAGGCGGATCTTAAGGGCATCTTGGTCCGCAATAGCTCCCGTCAGGATCTTGAAATGAATGACGTGCTGTCTGGCTGAACCTTTCCCCGTATATGTTTGGAGAGTAGGTTGCTTGAATTTTGTAGGGAACGGGACCGAGTCCATCCACAAGGGATATGGTGGCTTGATCCCATGCTCCTTTAGTGTATCCTCTTCTTTTGCTTTGGTGAGGATATCGTCAACGTCCTTTTTGGTAAGGGTGCGTGACTCACTGTTTTCCGCATTTTCCTCATCGCCTTAATGGCTCGGAGGAGCTTCATTGTTTGGCGGACGTTGGATAGTGAGAAGGAGGTTTTCCATTAGGGCCTCTATTCTCTGTTGTTCTTGTTCCAGCTGCTGGATGCGTGCAGCTACGTCATCATGTGGCAGAGGTTGCTCAGCATTTGTGACCAAGATGTTCACCCTTCGAGAGTCGAAAGAGGATACAGTCTTGGTGACTGAGCTGGAGCTCATTCTTTTAGATGAAGAGCTCGAGGAGTGATCACTCCGATGTCCTTGGCTTGAAGGAGCGGGAGAGTTTTATTTATGTCTTCGTGTTCGGGAGACGCTGCGAGTCACAGGACGCCTGACATGGATTTTTGTTGCTGACTTCTGACGTCTTCTGGTCTTGCCAACTATATGGACAGCAGCAACTTGGTCGGGTCTTTCTTTTTCGACCCATTTTTGGGAGACCTGAAGTGCAGAATCTTGGGTTCTTTGCTTCTCTAGTCTCTTTTGTCGATATGCCGCGCGGCGGCGCATACGACAGCGATTTGAGCTTCGGTTAGCTCTGGCTGTGCTCTGGCAATGAAGGACGTAGTCCTTGGTGCGCAGCAGCCGAGGTTGTCTTCTTTGAAGACTGGCAGGGACAGGATCTGGACGCGGTCCTTTGCCTGTCGCAGCGAATCCTTGAATTTTGCGAGTTTGGCTCCTGTTGAGAGCAAGGGTCGACTCGCAAGAATGTAGGCCTTGGCAGGTTCTTGCGGAGGCCTGATGATGCATGACTTGATTTTGGGCTTGTAGGAGCAAGCCGGCTCATGCTGAGTTGGTTTTGTTTGGCGGAGGGTAGGCTTCTCCTCTTTCATGTATCCAAGAGGGTAGAACCGGTTCTCCTTTAGCGGGGCCAGGTAGGCTGGCTTTGCAGATTTTTGTGACCTTCTTTGTTTGGATGAAGGTCTTGGGGACCAAGTCTTTGAGTGAACCTGGTTTCTTGCTGGTTGAGGCTTCGCAGGAGCGCTACGGGCCTCAGGCTTCTTGGTGATCGCCCTTGGTATCACTGTAGTGATACGTTGAGGGGCGGTTCTCTGCTTCTTGGCAGGTGCGGTTTCTTCTGCGGGTAGTGGGAATGGTCCCAATGACCCGAAGATAATGGTTCGGGGAGTAGAGGTCGACCCGGTGTTCTGGGAGTTGCCAAGGGTGGTAATGCTTTGGCAACTGGCGGGGCGCTTGTAGGTGCGCTTAGTTTGCTTCTCTTGAAGCATCAGCTGGTACTTGTTCTCATCAAAGGTGATGGTTAATGAAGCTGCCATTGTTAGTTGTTGGAAAATTTCTGAAACAAGACCATATCCATTAGTAATCACAAGAATATGGTGATCATAAATGGAAAATACTATGGTTTCACCTCTTCAAGTCGCTCGAGGGGACATGGCCCAGCCCAAGCAACATGAGGAAGGCAGAAAGGCCATAGAGGGCACAATTGTTCTAAACACAGGCAGGGTCAGCTCAGAATGAGCGTCCCAGTGACTGCTAGAAACAACTGTGAACCTTAATTCAGATTACTGAGAAGCAAAGCTCACTCAAGGTAAAATGATATAAGGTTGAGATAAATGTGTCGGTCGCGAATACAGTAGACCCGAAAGGGCGTACTAGCACCGCTAGGCACAAATGTTGCAAATCGCATCCTTGGAAAGGACACGAGATGAGATTTTTGAAAGGTCAAGATTGGATTCATAAAAGAGAGCAAATGGTATTCCAATCCGAGAATGAGCTCAACATTTCTGCGAGCTCGGAATCCGAAAGGGAAGAACCAAAATTTCTCAAGTGTGGATCCAAAAGTGACGGAAGTTTTTTTTTTTAAAGTGTCAAGATTGGACTTATAGAAGAGAGCAAATGGTATTCCAATCCGAAAATGAGCTCAACATTTCTGCGAGCTCGAAAGTCCGAAAAGGAAGGAACCAAGATTTCTCAAATATGAATTCAAAGAAGTTTTTCTTTCTTTCTTTTTTTTTTAGAGATTTTTTTTGAAGATTTTTTAAAAGAGTTCACATAGATCTCCAATTCGATCTTATGAAACCTCAGTTGATAGATCAGCCCCCAGGTGAGGGTAGGATTACTTAATGAACCCGTTTGGAGGACCCTTGCCTAGAACAGTCTAGCTGTCTCCACACTCTGGACAAGGCTTTTCTAAAATCCACTTTGGTCAAAGAACGCAATTGGTGCAACCTTAGTGGCTTTTTTTTTTTGAAAGATTTTTTTATGGATTCGTAGAAGAGAGCGAATGGTGTTCCATTCCGAAAATGAGTTCAACATTTGCGCGATCTCGAAATCCGAAAAGGAATAAGCCAAAGTTTCTCAACTTAAACCCAAAAGGGAGAAATCTGAATTTTTTTTTTAAAATCAGACTTTTTTGTGGATTCATAGAAGAGAGCAAATGGCGTTCCATTCCGAAAATGAGTTCAATATTTCTGCGATCTCGAAATTCGAAAAGGAAGAAGCCAAAGTTTCTCAACTTAAACCCAAAAGAGGGAAATCTGAAAAAAAAAATTTAAAATCAGATTTTTTTTATGGATTCATAGAAGAGAGCGAATGGTGTTCCATTCCGAAAATGAGTTCAACATTTCTGCGATCTCGAAATCCGAAAAGGAAGAAGCCAAAGTTTCTCAACTTAAACCCAAAAGGGAGAAATCTGAAGTTTTTTTTTTAAATCAGGTTTTTTTGTGGATTCATAGAAGAGAGCAAATGGCGTTCCATTCCGAAAATGAGTTCAACATTTCTACGATCTCGAAATCCGAAAAGGAAGAAGCCAAAGTTTCTCAACTTAAACCCAAAAGAGGGAAATCTGAAAAAAAAAATTAAAATTAGATTTTTTTTTTGTGGATTCATAGAAGAAAGCAAATGGTGTTCCATTTCGAAAATGAGCTCAACATTTCTGCGGGCTCGAAAATCCGAAAAGGAAAAAACCAAAGTTTCTCAACTGTGAATCCAAAAGAGAGAAATCTGAAAAAAAAAAATTTAATCAGATTTTTTTTTTGTGGATTTTTTTTTTTAGAAACGGGAAAGACTAGAAATAAACTTAAAGAAAGAAACTTCCAAAAATCCCATCTAATTTTTTTTAGATGTAAGATCCAACATAGGCCACCAACTAGAATGGAGCCAAAGAATCCAAGCATTGTGTTCTTAAATGAACGGGTCCCACCGGGTGTGCCAGCTTGATGGACCGCGCCCCTCCGTTCCTCCTCCGCTGCCATCCGCCCCGGGTCTGTCGGGGTCCGAAAGGAGGGAGAGGGAAGAAAAAAAGGCGGGTATCAACATTTTGTGGGTATGCCAGATTTTCTTTTCTACTTGGAATTTAGAGTAGTGATCCGGAGATTCACCTTCACAAGTAGAAAGGAAATCAACTTTTTTCTAACTTTCCATTGCACACATATTTTAAAGAAAAGAGACAAGTTTGCTTTGAATGCCGTGAGAGGCGATTTTCTTTGTTTGCCGTGAAAGGCAATTTTGCCGTGAAAGGCGGTTTACAAATCTCATCAATAATGAAAAGACAAGAAATGTGAATTTTGTGTCTCTTTAAGAAAAAAAATACAATGCAACAGAAAAGAAAGAAAATGAATCTAACTTTTCATGCGATTGTGGGGGACCCGTTCAGATCGACAGTCGCGAGTCATGTATGGACTCCGCCATCGTCCTTCAGATGAGAACTTTGATGCTTGATTTCTTGGCTTGGCTCCAACCTCAGATTTTTAGAGGATAAGGACCAAGGTAAGGTCCTATATCCGGTAAAAAGCTGAGTAGACGGGCTGAAAAGCCGCATCTAGCCAAGTTGGATAGAATGAGAGGTGGCCTTGGGGGGGTGGCCCCCCAAGGGGCTTTGATCACCTTGTAGTGCTGGTTGCAGTAGAGTTTTCTTGAAGGAGGAGAGTTGTAGAGATTTCTCCGAGGATTTTTGAATGATTTTCTAGCGATTTTTTCTGGACCCTTTCCTTTGGAATGACCCTCCTATTTATAGGCCTTTGGTAGCCATTTAGGAGAGTTTATGAGCATTGATTTGTATTAATGTTCATAATGGAAGGAGTTACAAGTTTTAATTTACTTGTTTTGTAACTCCTTTTTCTTGGCTTCTGATTGGCCGGTGGAGGATAATGGGCATTTAGTTGCCTTTAATCTCCATGATGAGGGGAGTTTAATGGTTTTAATGCCATGAAGACTTGGATTTGTAACTCCCATTTGCTTGCTTTTGATTGGGCCGTTCAAAATAATGAGTTAATGACCGCATTAACTTGCCATAAACGGGTCATTTAACTTCATTAATTGATTGCCCGGGCGCTTGAAGAGTCGCGAGCCGTGCCGCGTCCTTTGGGATTCTTCTTGCGATGATCACCAATGGACCCACATGCTATTTGATGTCGGATGGTGATCCAATTTCAAACATTGGTTGATGTCAGCGGGCCAGCAACATCTGTCCAGTCGATTTCGCGATCGGACGGGCAGAAAGTGTGCTTTCTTGGTTAGCCGTTTGGCGATTTTGAGGCGTGCGATGATGATCACATGCTTTTGATGGTAGATCTGAGATGTTGGCGAAGATCAGCTGATTCCGAGCACCAAAAATCAGATTTTCAGAAAATCACAGGGGCCGAAATTCTCGAAATGCGAAAAGTACCCGAAAAACGGGCATTTTGGGCGAGGTCCGGCGGCCCGGACCTCCATGGTCGCCGGCGACCATGGGGTTTGTGCCCCATGGTCGGCCGCCTTCCGGTCGCCTTTTCTTCGCCGTTTTTCGTCGTTTTTCGCTTCTGTTTGCTCCTGCATTTTTCTTGGAATTTCCTCTCATTTATTTGCTGGATTTCCCTCAAGAAAACCTGATGAGAAGCCGTGCAAATCTGATTGCAAAGTTTCCTATTTTCCGGAAAAGCCGAAGACTTTGCCGTGGAGAACGCCCGATTTTTTGTCAAGCGTCAAAACTAGGTCAAACGATGTCGGAATGACCTGAAATTCGACGTGTAGCTTCTTGAGCAGTAGACGAGACCAACCATAGGCTTTTGTTCAGGTTTTGAAGCCGCTTGGGGTCCCGCAAATGCTTGACTTTGATTTCACCACGAGGGAAATGTCGAGCTTTGACTTTTGGTCAAACGATGTCTGATTGACCTAAAATTCGACGTCTGACTCCCTCATCAGTAGATAAGACCAACCATAGGCTTTAGTTTGAGTTTTGAAGCTGTTTGGGGTCATGCAAATGCTTGCCTTTATTTCACTGCGAGGGAAATGCCGAGCTTTGACTTTCGGTCAAACGGTGTCCGATTGACCTGAAATTCGACGGGGAGCCTATTGGAGTCATTTTGAGATGATCCACAAGCTCCGAATTGGGTGCCATGATCCCGGGGTGCTCTGCTGCCGGTAGGCTTGATTTTGTTTCCGAGCATCGAAACTGGGTCAAACGTCATCGGAATGACCTGGAATTTGTTGTGAAGCCCTTTGGAGGTATGTAGAAGCCGCCCATGTGCTCTGTTTTATGAGTGACGACCTCGGTAATTCTCACTACCTAAGGGCTTCATTTTGCTGCTCGAGAGTTGATGGAGGGTCAAACGGTGTCGGTTTGACTTGAAACTTGACATGTAGCCTTTCGGAGGCATTTTGAGACCATCCGTAGGCTATGATCGAAGATTTGGGGTCTTCGACACTGTCGCCGCCAGGAGCTGCTGCTTAGCTGTTGGAGAAGTGAAGCTAGGCCAAATGATGTCGGAATGGCCCGAAACTTCATGTGTACCTCTCTTTTGGCTGTTTTGAATGACCTTGCAGTTTTTGTTTGATTCTGACAAGATCTGATGCTTGAAGTGGCGCCTGCCTATTTGGGGTAGGATGCGGCTCCATGTAGCTTTTGGTGTGAAGATGCAAAGTGACATTTTTTGTGTCAACAACTGCATGTCAACCTTCAGTTCTTCGATCTGAGCAACCACTTCTGCAAGGGACATTTGCAGAGAGTCTGCTTTCTCTATTAGCGCCACAATCTTCGGACCATGGGTGATATGGTCTGCAATGGTCTCTGACAGACCATCTATAGTCTCTTCCAGACGAACGACCGTATCCCGCACTTGTTCCAACGCATTCTTAGACATGGCTGTGGGAAGAAATGCACCAAGAGTTTCGAAAAACCTTGGCTCTGATACCAGTTGTCACAGGGTAAATTTCTCGCAACAAAAATACACTGTGCGGCACTAAGAACCGTCTTAGTCAGCCTACCAACAACAATATAGCACACATCTAAGCAATGCAAGAACACAAGAAACGGCACACAACCTTTGATTAATTAGGCACCAGCCTGTTTGTCTTATTAATCAAAACTGGGAATTACAAAACCCCTTACAATTGTTTACCCACAATTACAAGACAACACTCAAAACTCTTCCTCTCTATCCCGGATCTGTAACCATACAGTCCCTTATAAAGAAGTTTCTAGCCAATCAGACAGTGCCACCAAGGTTAACTGTCTGCCACTTGGCCCCTGAAACAGTTGCCAAGGTCTTGCTGGAAATACCCCACCAGGGAGCAGTTTGTCTGGTTAGTTACATGCCACTTGTCATGCTTTTGTTGGTCCAAGTAGCCCTCCACATGTCCAACACTTTCCACAGACCAAACTGCCTGGCAGTTCCTCAAACTGCCCACCCAAGTGGCTGCCACGTCATTGCCAAGCAACCAGCACTTGGCCATGTGTAAAGGCATGCCACACATCACCAACAATGCTTTCCACATGTGCTACACCAGCCCCAGCACAAGGGAAATAAAGCCTATGCACCAAACCAGCCAGCCAGCGTCTCTGTTCGGGCCACCAGGCCCAGACACGAGGGTGTGGGCCCCACGCACCAAAATCCCAACCACAACCCAATTGAAGTCCATCTAAGGTCTCTAAGACCATTTACAATGTATTCTGTGCATACAACGTGCCGACAGTGCCCAACGTCCGTTTTCCCAGCCCAAGGGCATACCTTCTACATAGTAGAGGTTGGTGCCGACCATTGATTCCACCTCCTGGGTATAAACGTCCGAAATCGACATATTGACACTTTTGAGGGCTTCCCGGGCTCCAATGCTCAAACCCTTTTGCACAGAGTTAGTTCAGCATGTTTAATTACTATTCAATGCATTAGCCTTGCTTTCATAGCCAAAAAACCCAAGGTTGGTCGAGGGTCAAAATTCTGCACCGCGCAGTTCACCAGAGCCTCGCAGTGTTCGCAACGCCCGCAGGCAGCACTCGCACCGCTCGCACACAATCTCGGCCGCAGCTGTCACAGACGTCGCATAGATCCTGTACGATCAGTTCACCTGAGCCTCGCAGACGTCGACCAGGGTTCCTGCAGACCTCGCAGCAACCTGTGGTCGTGCTTGCTGCTCACTGTGCAGCACCAGCGACCGCCGCACCAGTGCACCAGAATTCCTGCAGAGCCTCGCAGCAATCTGTGCCTATGCACTGTACCAATGACCGAGGACCACCGCACCAGCCACGCACCAACGTGGCTCCAGCTCTTTAGGGCTGACAATCCTCCCCCACTTAAGCCACGGACGACCTCGTTCATTTTTGAGTAAGATACTCGTTGATCTCCTTTTCAAATTGCCACAAAGTGGACCCCTTCTCCCAAGAGGCTTCATTTTCCTCAGCACCCTCCCATTGTACCAACTAACTAGTCCTTCGATTCTTCTTGCTTTCGCCCTCTGTTTTATCTGCCAAAATCTTGTGAATTTTGCGATCAAACTGAACACGAATTGAAGGTGGTGCCCTCCGAGACACTCCCCGACTTGGTTCACTTGGATCTTCATGATTGGGTTTGAGAAAACTAACATGAAATACTGGATGTACCTTGATCCTTTCAGGTAATCTCAATCTATATGCCAATTTACCCACTTTTAGAACAACTTCAAAAGGTCCATCATACCTCTGAATCAGTCCCCTATGCACCTGCTTGGCACTGATTTTCTTCCAAATTTGGGGTGTAAGCTTCAGCATCACTTTGTCCCCAACCTGGAATTCTCTGAACATTCGATTTTTGTCTGCCCACTTCTTCATTTTGCGGACTGCTCTTTCCAAACAGTCCCTTGCACTTTCAATCAACTCTGTCCTCTCCCTTGCAAATCTGTAAGCAGCAGGGCAGCTTCCCTGGGATTTTTGCTTAGCGACTTCATGAGGAGCCAGAGGTTGTTGGCCTGTTGCCAACTCAAAGGGACTAGTACCCGTTGCTGAACTGCAATGTAGATTGTAGCAGAATTGTGCTGTATCCAACAGATCTACCCAATTCTTCTGGTTGGCAGTGACATAGTGTCGCAGATATTCTTCCAACATGCCATTTATCCGCTCAGTCTGTCCATCTGTCTGCGGATGATTGCTTGTGGAGAACTTGAGTTGAGTTCCAATCAATTCAAATAATGCAGCCCAAAACCTGCCAGTGAACCTTGCGTCTCTGTCAGACACAATGTCCAAGGGAATGCCCCATAGTTCGATAATGTTCTTGAAGAAGAGCTTGGCTCTATTCTCTGCAGAAACAGCATGCGACGCTACTATGAACGTCGCATACTTAGAGAAACGATCAACCACGACAATAATCGATCTATAATTGTCTACCTTGGGAAGATTGACAATGTAATCCATGGAGAGGCTCATCCACGGTCTCTCTGGAATAGGCAGCGGCTCCAGCAGCCCTGCTACTTTCATTCTTTCTGTCTTGTCCTGCTGACAAACAAGACACGTCTTCACATACTGTTCCACATCATTCTCCATTTGTGGCCAGTAATAACTTTGAGACAGCAACGCCAATGAGCGCTCTTGGCCTGGATGACCAGCCCAAGGGGAGTCATGAGTTTCTTTCAGTAACTCTTTGCGTAGACCCCCAGTCAATGGCACGAAGGGACGATGACCTTTGGCATAGAGAACTCCGTCTTCTATCCAAAACTTCCTGGTTATACCTTCAGCAACTTGCTTAAGCAACCGAACTGTCACCTGGTCCTTTGCTGTTTCCGTCTTAATTTTGTCCAGCATAGTCCCCTCAACTCGTACCAACGAATTGATGTAGGATTCAGGGCCTAGCTTGCGACTCAGTGCATCTGCAACAACATTGCTTTTTCCTGTTTTGTACTTCATCTCATAATCAAACTCTGCCAAAAAGTCCTGCATCGAGCTTGTTTCGGTGTCAGCTTTTTCTGTGTATGAAAGAAACTAGTCGCCGAATTGTCTGTTCGCACAATGAATTTTGCACCCAGCAGGTAGTGCCTCCAGGTCCTAAGACAATGCACTACGGCCGTCATCTCCTTTTCATGGGTGGAGTAACGCTGCTCAGTATCATTCAATTTGTGACTCAAATGCAACAGGGTGTTCTCCCTGCATGAGAACACCCCCAATTGCACGATCAGAAGCATCAGTATGGACTTCAAATGACTTCTCAAAGTCAGGCAGTTTTAATATTGGTTCAGTAGACACCCAGTGTTTCAACCGATCAAAGCACTCTTGGCATCTTTCAGACCAGTTCCATGGTCTTTCCTTCTTCAAAAGGTCAGTTAGGACTGCAACCTTCCGAGAATAACCTTCGATGAAGCGCCTATAGTAATTGGCTAGCCCCAAGAACAACCTTAGTTCAGTCACTCTTTTGGGTGCAGGCCAATCTACTATTGCCTGTATCTTCTTAGGATCCATTCTCACCTCCCCATTACAAATTATATGTCCTAAGAACGTGATTTGGGCGCAGCCAAACTCACACTTCTCAGGTTTTACATACAACTGATGTTCTCTCAATGTGGACAGCACCTTCCTAAGGTGGTCCAGATGTTCATCTAATGAACCACTATACACCACAATGTCATCAAGATAAACAACCACAAAACGATCGATATAAGCATGAAACACATTGTTCATTAAAGTACAGAAAGTAGCAGGAGCATTGGTTAAGCCAAATGGCATTACATGGAATTCAAAAGAACCATAACGTGTTACACAGGCCGTCTTTGGTTCATCTCCTTCCGCAATCCGCACCTGCCAATAACCTAATCGTAAATCCAGTTTGCTGAAGATCGTTGCTTTGGACAACCGATCGAACAAATCTGCTACTAAAGGAACAAGGTACTTATTCTTGACCGTTATTTTATTGAGAGTCCGGTAATCCACACACATCCGAAGAGATCCATCCTTCTTCTTCTGGAAGAGTACCGGTGCACCACAGGGAGCTTTGGATGGTTGGATGAAACCAATATCAAGTAGTTCATCCAATTGCCTCCTTAGTTCAGCCAACTCAGAAGGACCCGCCCTGTAAGGAGCCTGTGCTGGGGGTCGAGTTCCAGGCATCAACTCGATCTGATGGTCCACAACACGTCGTGGGGGCAATTGTCTTGGTAATTCTGGGGGCATAACATCAGTAAACTCCCCCAACAAAGATTGCACTTCTGCTGGACAGTCTCCTGAATTATGTCCCACTTCCGTTACTATTGCCAGTATGGTTAGATGGCCTTTCCGCAAACCATCCTTAATCTGCAGTGCAGATAATACCTGAACCGTCTCACGTTCTTTGATTTTTGGGACAAAACAAGGATAGTGTTCATCACCAATGAAGATTCCCCCTAGGTGTGGCATAATCGCCACCTTTGCCTTGACAAAGAAGTCAATTCCCAGAATCACTTCAAAGTCATCAAGGGGGGCAATCATGAAATTACAGAGACTAAACCACTGACCTATCCTTAGAGTCACATCATTGGCCATTTCAGTGATGGGTCTTGCCTCTGAATTCACTGCCTTCATTCGACTCTGGCCTTTAGTCAAGGAAAGACCAAGTCGAGGTACCACTTGTTCAGCAATGAAGTTGTGAGTGGCACCTGTGTCCACCATTGCTGATGCAGAATTCTCATTCAACGTCACCTTCACATAAATCAGGCTGTTAGCCTGAAGGGTTCCGTCGCTCTGAATCGCATTCAGAAGTTGTAGAGGATTAACTCAACTAGGCTCGTCCTGTTTTCGTTCCTCCTCTGCAACAAGGGCATTCAGTTTCTCCTTCTTCAGGCAGTCACGAGCCCGATGAGGACCTCTGCAAATGAAGCAGCCAGAGTCTACCTTAGAAGGTTTTCCCTGCTGGTTTGCTTTCTATGGCTGTTTCTCCTTACTGCCACCATCAGAATTTTTCTTCTTGCCCTTCTTTGAACCACCTTTGTTGTTGTTCTTGGGTTTACCAGCATCATTATTCTCTGCTTTGGCTGCTTTGAAGTCTACCAAACCTTCTGCTGCAGCCATGGCAGATGGCAAGTCCTTGACTCCCTGCCTGCACAACTCAGCCTGTGCCCAGCCCTGTAGTCCGGACATAAAGTTAAGTAGTTTGTCATCCTCTGACATGTTTTTGATATCTAACATGAGGGACTAAAACTGTTTCACATAGTCACGGACCTGACCAGTTTGCTTGAGTTTTCGAAGAGTCTCACGAGCAATCCATGCAACATTGCATGGCAGGAATTGTTCCTTCAATTCCTTTCTTAGTGATTCCCATGTTGTGATTGCTGCACGACCTGCACTCAAGTCGTCGTCCACCCTTGTCCGCCACCAAAGTTTCGCATCACCAGACAAATACATGGAGGTGATTGTAACCCTTTCTTCTTCAGGAATATGAGCAGCAGAGAAATACTGCTCCATATTCCATAAGAAGTTCTCCAGTTCCTTCGCATTGCAGGTGCCAGCAAAGGGCTTTCGTTCAGGAACCATAACCCTCCTGTTCTCCGTAGCAGAACCACCAGTTCGAATTGCCCTCTTGAATAGAGTCAATTTGTCAGAGAAAGACTCCATCTGTTCCTTGAAGAAGTCTATAGTTGACTGCATGTCAACCTTCAGTTCTTCGATCTGAGCAACCACTTCTACAAGGGACATTTGCAGAGAGTATGCTTTCTCTGTTAGCGCCACAATCTTCGAACCATGGGTGATATAGTCTGCAATGGTCTCTGACAGACCATCTACAGTTTCTTCTAGACGAACGACCGTATCCCGCACTTGTTCCAACGCATTCTTAGACATGGCTGTGAGAACAAATGCACCAAGAGTTTCGAAAAACCTTGGCTCTGATACCAGTTGTCACAGGGTAAATTTCTCGTAACAAAAATACACCGTGCGACACTAAGAACCGTCTTAGTCAGCCTACCAACAACAATACAACACACATCCAAGCAATGCAAGAACACAAGAGACAGCACACAACCTTTGATTAATTAGGCACCAGCCTGTTTCTCTTATTAATCAAAACTGGGAATTACAAAACCCGTTACAATTGTTTACCCACAATTACAAGACAACACTCAAAACTCTTCCTCTCTATCCCGGATCTATAACCATACAGTCCCTTATAAAGAAGTTTCTAGCCAATCAGATAGTGCCACCAAGGTTAACTGTCTGCCACTTAGCCCCTGAAACAGTTGCCAAGGTCTTGCTGGAAATAACCCACCAGGAAGCAGCTTGTCTAGTCAGTTACATGCCACCTGTCATGCTTTTGTTGGTCCAAGTAGCCCTCCACATGTCCAACACTTTCCACAGACCAAACTGCCTGGCAGTTCCTCAAACTGCCCACCCAAGTGGCTGCCACATCATTGCCAAGCAACCAGCACCTGCCCATGTGTAAAGGCATGCCACACATCACCAACAATGCCTTCCACATGTGTTACACCAGCCCCAGCACAATGGAAATAACGCCCATGCACCAAACCAGCCAGCCAGCATCTCTGTTCGGGCCATCGGGCCCAGGCACGAGGGTGTGGGCCCCACGCACCAAAATCCCAACCACAACCCAACTAAAGTCCATCTAAGGTCTCTAAGACCATTTACAATGTATTCTGTGCATACAACGTGCCAACAGTGCCCACCGTCCGTTTTCCCAGCCCAAGGGCATACCTGCTACATAGTAGAGGTTGGTGCCGACCATTGATGTCCACCTCCTAGGTATAAATGTCCGAAATCGACATATTGACACTTTTGAGGGCTTCCCGGCTCCAATGCTCAAACCCTTTTGCACAGAGTTAGTTCAGCATGTTTAATGACTATTCAATGCATTAGCCTTGCATTCATAGCCAAAAAAATCCAAGGTTGGTCGAGGGTCAAAATTCTGCCCCACGCAGTTCACCAGAGCCTCGCAGTGTTCGCACCGCCCGCAGGCAGCGCTCGCACCGCTCGCACATAATCTCGGCCGCAGCTGTCGCAGACGTCGCATAGATCTTGCACGACCAGTTCACCTGAGCCTCGCAGACGTCGACCAGGGTTCATACAGACCTCGCAGCAACCTGCGGTCATGCACGCTACTCACTGTGCAGTACCAGCGACCGCCGCACCAGCGCACCAGAATTCCTGCAGAGCCTCGCAGCAGTCTGTGCCTATGCACTGTACCAGCAACCGAGGACCACCGCACCAGCCACGCACCAACACGGCTCCAGCTCTTTAGGGGCTGACATATATCTCATATAGTAGGACTGGTTGCTGACCATTATTTCCCACCTCCTGGGTATAAACGTCCGAAATCGACATCCGTGCATCGTGCGACTACCCTCGCCGTGCGCGCTGCAGCGACGACCGTCCTAGGAATGTCTGTGCTGCCGTCCTAGGAATGTCCGTGCGCGCGTGGGTGAGGCTGCCATCTCTGTGTGCAATATGTCCGCTCCTTCATCCGTGCCACTTATCGTGCCGACGTGCGGGCGGTGCGGTCGACGGCGTGCGGGCGGTGTGGGCCCTGCGTCGGCGGCGTGCTGGTGCTGCATGCGGCGGAATTTAGACCCCCGACCGACCTCGTGTTTTTCGATTGTAAATGCATGCCTAACGCATTGAGAAAGCGTTAAACGTGTTGAACTATCTCTGTGCAAAAGGATTTGTGCATTGAGTCTGGGAAGTGGTCGAAAGCCCCGATATGTCGTTTTTGGACGTTTATTCCGAGGAGGTGGGAAACAATGGTCGGCACCAACCTCTACCATATAGTGGGCAAGCCTGTGGGGTGGAAAACGGGACGATGGGCGACGTTTGCACACGTTATGCACTGGGAAGCATACCAATGGACGGTTGACGTGCGGCGGTCGACGTGCGGGCGGTGCGGTCGACGTGGTGCGGGCGGTGCGGGCCCTACGTGGTCGGCGTGCTGGTGCTGCAGAATTTATATCCCAGACCGACCTCGTGTTTTTTGACTTTAAATGCGTGCCTAACGCATTGAGCAAGCGTTAAATGTGTTGAACTATCTTTGTGCAAAAGGCTTTGTGCATTGGAGTCCGGGAAGTGGTCGAAAGCCCCGATATGTCGTTTTCGGACGTTTATACCCAGGAGGTGGGAAACAATGGTCGGCACCAACCTCTACCATATAGCAAGCAAGCCTGTGGGGTGGAAAAAGGGACGGTGGGCGCCGTTTGCACACGTTATGCACTGGGAAGCATACCAACGGCCGGTTGACGTGCGGCGGTCGACGTGTGGGCGGTGCGGTCGACGGCATACGGGCCGTGCGGGCCCTGTGTCGACGGCATGCTGGTTGTGCGTGCGGCGGAATTTAAACCCCCGACCGACCTCTTGTTTTTCGACTGTAAATGCGTGCCTAACGCATTGAGAAAGCGTTAAACGTGTTGAACTATCTCTGTGCAAAAGGATTTGTGCATTGAGTCTGGGAAGTGGTCGAAAGCCCCGATATGTCGTTTTCGGACGTTTATTCCCAGGAGGTGGGAAACAATTTGTTCTCACGCAAAATACTCATCAACGGGCTAAAAGAATCCTTCCCCATCTCTCTAGATATATAACAGGTTATAATTAGACAGGCAGTATATATGTACCATGTATATGGTGCTTGTAATAAAAGGAAAAACATGCACAAGACTTTTTACATTATTTAACCCTAATTATAATGTATCAGTGTCTCAACCTCCTCATAGACCCTCCATCGAAGGGATGGCCGAGCCTACAGTCACGTTGAGTTAAGGTCTGCTTATTTGGATCATCACTGTCTGGATACGCATATCCAGTGATAGTCCAATCACTGATTGGTTTGGCCTCATATGACAAACAACTCTAACTGCTAGGGAGAGGTCATTACCGTCTTATGTCAAGTGTATTACCATCTTTTATGAACGTTCCCAGAATGTCTATGACTTAAGTCCTCCGAAGGAAAGTGACTCCAATCAACCCTTGAAGTGAACCTTAGTAAAGAGCTCCACCGAAGGGATGGCCGCTCCCACCAACACTTCATTGACATTCTATAGAAGTGATCTTTAGTAAAGAACTACACCGAAAGGATGGCCGCTCCCACTAACACCTCATTACGAATATTCACATTAGTTCACCCACTAACCCATCGAAGCGATCTTTAGTAAAGAACTCCACCGAAGGGATGGCCGCTCCCACTAACACTCTAATGAGATAGCATGAACCTAAAATGGAAGGCCGTGGGGTTTTCCCAAACCCCTCTCCCACTTGATTATTTAACACTAGGGTTTTGAAAAAACTCTTTTGACCTTAGCATCGTTACTCAAACCTTGTTTAAATCTAGCAAACTGTGAGAACCCGACCCCTAATCTCTTGGATTAGTGTTGCTTTATTTGAGGATTAGTTTCCTTAAGTGAGATTAGTATTTGTTGGGTTGCGTTTGTGAGCTAGAATGGTTTTTCTTCTAGTTTTGGGTTTTTTGAGTGCTTTGGTAGCTTGTGGGACCCATTGGGGGTTCCTTTTTCGGCTTTGCATTTTCTTGTGAGATTTTCCCGATTTGTTTCGTATTGTGTTTTGGCCCGTTGCATTCATCTTGAGGAATCCTACAACTTTCATATTGATCCCGTATCCATTTGAGGACCCGAAACCCGATTTCTTGGCCTTGAGGGCAAAACAGTCTTTTCACACCAAATTTGTACCCAAAACTCGACATTCTCGAAATTCGTGAAACATATACTTTTTGGAAACTAGGTATTTCGACGATCATTTCTTCCTTCTTCGTCGAATCCATCCGAGGTCCCGAATTAGATGATTTCAGCCACCCAAGTTCTTTAAGTTGTGGGACCCAAACTCCCTTGCTTATAAGAGGAACCCATCCTCTTCATTGCTCATTTCACTCTCCATTGCTCCAGCACACATTTGAGCCTAGGGCTTTTCTTGCAACTTCTTCTTCTTCTTCTTGCTTCTTCATCTCCAAGCCACTCCAAGAGATCATCAATCAAGAAATGGAGACCACCTTCTTCTTCCTCTTCACCATGGCTCCCCATTGATACCATTTTTGGAGAAATCCCCCAACCTAGAGACCTCCCTTGAGCTTGTTCTTCTCATTTGAAGGTCATCCAAGTAAGTCCCCTCCCCAATCTTCTAGATATGTGTTCTTCTAGCCTTAGAGAAGCTCCACCTTGATTATTGAGAGGTTCCCTTGTCATTTCATTGTTTAACCCATTTTAGGGCTTTTTGGGGGGGTTTTTGTAGAGATTGTGGATCTTGAGCTTGAGAAGTGATTAGAGGCTTGATTTGCTAGATTGGAACCCAAGGCAAGTGGATGATTGGATTGTTTTATTATTAACATGTTTTGTGAGAAAAATCTTGTTTCATTAAGGGTTTTTGGTGATGTTGGTAGTTGTCTTTACTATGATTAATATTGATTTGGAAATGTGCTTATTGATGAGTTTATTTCCTCTTGTTCATGCTTGGAAAATGTATGCATCATATTGTCAAGGTTTCAATGATTTCACATGAATAAGTTTCCTCCACCTTGAGCCTTGTTGTGAATGGAAAGAATGGAAAGGGAGGAACTTGAAATGAGGAGCTCTTTAGCTCATATTATTGTCTTGGAAACATGTATTTTAGTCTTCTTACTTATAGTTCTATGTGATGGTTTAAGTGTTGGATAGTAGGTTGTAAAAAGGAAGAGAAAGAAGGGAACTGAACTGCCCAGAATTCAGTTTCTGGACAGTTCGCTCGAGCGACCATGACAGTTCGCTCGAGCGACCTGTCCAGAAAGGGGTACGGGCGTTCCAGTAGCCTGGTCGCTCGAACGCATTTTTAACAACCGCTCGACCGATGAGTTCGCTCAAGCGAACTCCCAGATTCGCTCGAGCGATGCGGTCTTGCCCGTTTGATTATGTATTTGTACTTGATTTACTTGCATTGTCTCGATTGTATTTGACCTATGAGTCGGCACCACTAAGCTTGGATAACCCTGTTGGTCTGATCAACCGACTTGGCGATCCCCCTCTTGTCCCGCCAGCTGCAGCTTGGATCCTGCTACCCGGTTATTACCGTGGTCTTGTCCCGATACCGCAGATTGCTACTGTGGTCCCCGATGCCCGGCTCGCTACCGTGGTCATGTATAGTATATGTATATGCATTCATGAGATCCCCTGTTTCTCCTCACCTCGAGTGACTGAGATCAGGGCCTAGTATATGTATATGTATTGATATGAGATCCCCTGTTTCTCCTCACCTCGAGTGACTGAGATCAGGGCCTAGTTCTTGCTCTATCGCTTTAGTGATAGAGGACTTAGCTTCTTGTGGTTGCCATCTTGCCAGTTCTCGATTCCTTGGATACCCGACATGTTTTATATTGCTTTTATGTTTTCTGATAAATGATTCGCTTACTTTATGAAAGTTGTTATTTAAACAAGTGTTCATATTCTCCATTGTAAATTCAGTTATTATTATATTGTTCTCTGTTCTTGTACACGCACATGCTTTAAATGAATGTCGGTTGGGTGAATACCCATGCTTTTACATATGTTTCAAACGATCAATTATTTTGCTAAGATTTATAGGATCACGCATGTTTTAAAGGAATACCCGAATTGTTAAATATCCGTGCTTTGCTGTAAATGACATTTGGTTTGTCAGACATCTATGGTTATACCTGTTTTTAATTGAATACCCGAATTGTTAAATACCCATGATTTGAAATACGTTCCAAATGACACTTGTTTTGCCAGATCACTATGATTATACCTGTTTTAAATGATTACTCGAACGGTGAGATATCCATGATTTGAAATATGTTTTAAATGACACTTGTTTTGCCAGATTCCTATGTTTATACCTATTTTTAAACGATGCCTGATTTGTGGAATACCCACGCTTTGAATTATGGATAAATGAACATTAGTTTTGTCAGATTTCTTTGGTTACACCGGTTTTAAATGAACACCTGATTTGTTAAATACCCGTATTTTTACATATGTTTCAAATGGACATTGGTTTTGCTAGATTGCTATGAATACATGGTTTGTTGCATACTTATGTTTTTACTTAAGCCTCAAATGAACGTTTGTTTTGTCAAACCAATATATTTATACATGTTTTAGACGAATGCCCGACTGTCAAATATCTATGATTATAGATGATGTAAATGAACACATGTTTTATTATATCTTCATGTTTTACCCATGCTTGAAATGAATACGTGTTTTGTCCGAGATCCATGATTTACCACCCGTTTAATTATATACAGCATTTTGAACAAATAGCATGATTTAACATTTGTATTATTATTCGCTATATTGTGATCTTTTCATCCACCTGCCAGACCGTCGTGTCTGACCCACTACTTTTGGTACTCAGGTTAAGACTTCTTTGCCCGAGTCGAGTGTCTTGTTGGCTGTGGAGCCATGCTTTGCAGGTTGTTTTGTCGGCTATGTCATGTAGACATTGAGCTTGACATCGGAGCTACGTGATATTTGGGGTAGTGTTTATAGCTTATTGTTGTATGGCTTTTGTTAGCCTTTTTCTTGGGATTCTTAATTAATGTACATTGATAATTGTAACTTGAACATATATGGGAATGTAATATCCTGTTACTGTCAGCTCTGTATTTTATTATGATGGTTACCCCAGTCTGATATGATTCTCGATATGATAGCTATGTGCTAATGGTTAAGTGCGATGCGGAATCCGATGGCCACGGACTCCGGGTCGCAATGCCACAAAAGCTTCCGCAAAATATTCAGAATGTGTTGTCTTCACACACGCGGATCCTGGGAGAAGTAAAATATAATTATGCTTTAATCCCATTCCCGCCCCCGAGGTTCTGGTTCGGGGGCGTGACACAAACTTAGTTAACAATTTTCATGACTCAATTGCTTAAGTCATCTCAAAAAATAAATAACCTTTGCTTTAAAACATATTGAGTAAAGGTCTTGGGACCAGTGGGTTATGGGCCCACTAGGGTAGCAACATATTAGATTTTAGTTTGGCCTCTTATGGAAACTAAGGGTATCAAGAAAAACTAAACCCTATCCAATTTTTAAACCTTAGACAAATAGAAGGTGCTGGTCTAAGATCCGTTTAAAAACAATTTGCCAAACAAAAACAATCCAATATAGAAAGATGCCAATTTTAGGAACCTAGTGGTGGCCATGTTACTAGGTGATAAACATAGCATTTATATAAAGCATTCAACCATGCATTCCATATATAAAAGCAAATAAAAGAATGCAATCCTTGATGGCTCCCTGCTCTTCAGACTTCAAATCCTTATCCAACTAGGAATCCTAATCCAACTAGGATACTTGGTTAAGAGTCCTTTTCGCACTAGGAAACCTTCGTTGCCTCCACCACCATGGAATCCTCTTCTACTTGCAACCATGCAATCTTTGAAACTTTCTTCTCCTTGCTTTTTTCAATAAATTAATTTATACAAGCAAACCCATGAAAAACAAAAAACCAAAAAATTACATTGGAGATCCCTATGCTTTTCAAGAAAGCTTACATCAAGACTAGTTGGAATAAAAACAAGGAAAATATTACAACCTCCTATGATTGCTAAACGCGCAATCGTACACTTTCCAACTAATTAAAAAACATCCAAATCCACACACATACATGCGAACCATCAAGGATGCAATTATATGGTTGCAAACAAAGAGGTTAGTGCATTCATAGTGCATTGTACAACACTAAACACCATTCTGAAATTATTCCAGCAGTCTTTAGTGCATTCATAGTGCATTGTGCAGCACTATACAACTTCTGAAATTATTCCAGCAATCTGAAAAAAAAAATCCCTGCACTCCAAAACTGCACTAAACTGTGTTCTGGAAAAATTCCAGTAGCCTAGAAAAATTCCTGCACACTATATATGCAGGAAATAACATCCTAAAGGGCGCCACCATGTGTTAGGGATTTTGTAATTTGCAATTTGGTGGATGCATTTGCACTTTAGCATCATTTGAATTCTCACACTTGCATTGTTTTAGAAAACCTTGAAATTTAGTTTCATACATGCATAGCTTTTAAGATTTGGAAAAGTTCTTGTTTTATGCATGTTTTGGTTTTAAACTTGGATGCATTAGTTTTGAAACCCAAACTCTTTTGAAAACCTATTTCCTTGTGCATTATATTTGGAAAATCATCTTGACAATTTAGGTTTGAACTTTGCATACATTCATCCCTTCATAATCATATGTGTATGCATTGTTTTTGAAAAAAGAGTTTTCAAGAAATCAAGCAAGCCTTTGTTTTAAAAGTCTTTGAATCCTTTTAGGCTTTTTGTTTCATGTTTTTATACATCTTAGAATGATTTAAAACATGTGAAAATGCTTGATTTTAAGTGGCCAAAAGATCCCCAAAGAAAATCTTCAAGAAACCCAAAAAATGGGGAATTCTGGGCAGGCCCGGTCAACCGGCCAAGAGGCCCGGTTAACCGGCCACACAGGGCAGGTCAACCGGGCTCCTGAAGCCAAACGGCTCTTTTTATGACCGTTGTGTTTGGCCGGTCAACCTGCCTGTCATGGCCGGTCAACCGGGGATATAGCCGTTGGGCTGTTTTGGGGATATAAATGAGTTCTTTCCTTTGTCTTTGGTTGGGGATTTTGAAGCCTTCTTTGAGGAGCTTTGAGAGAAGACAAAGGGGATGATCTAAGAGACATCAAGGGGTCATTAAGTAAAGCTTAAGCTTGGATCAACTAAGTTAAATCTCCAAGTAAGTTTTACTTTTAATTAATCATTTGTTATGTGCTTTATTTGAAACTTTGGAAAATGATTTCAAGCATGATAACAATGATGTGTTGAATCCTTTCTTCCCTCCATCTTTGATATTCAAGATTGGATTCATCACTTTGATTTCAACCCAAGTTTTGTTTTAAACTTTCTTAATCATGCTTAGCCTAAAATCCTTGATTTCCTTTAATGCATGATTCTTTGTCTTGGTTGAAACTTCCTTTGTTGTTTTCATACATTTAAACTTTAGTTAAACTAATTAGTTTTGAAAACAACATTGCACATGCATCACTTGATTAGGCTTAAACACTTTCGTACAACTTGTGATCTTTAGATTTTCATATCATTCACAAGTGTGTAATTGTTCAAGTGATTTGCATAGAACTTCAATCATATCTTTTTGTGCCTTAAACTTTCAAATTGCATTAAGCATAAATTGATTGAGCTTACTTTTAAACTTGATTGAAGTTTTCACACACACACTTCATAAGCATACATCTTTGCATTCATTGAGTGTTTGTGTGAGTTAGGATTTTCATTTTCACATCCGCCTATTTAGAGGCAATTAAATTGAGCTTAAATTGTATCTCTTGGAGTGTTCTTTTGTAAAGACACCTTCTTAGAGAAATCCTTATTTGTAAAGGTTATTGCTCAGCCTAAGAAAAGCATCTTGTAAGGTTATTGCTTAGCCTAAGAAAAGCATATTGTAAGGTTATTGCTAAGCCTAGAAAAGCACATTGTGAGGTTGTTGTTTAGCCTAGAAAAACAACATTGTAAGGGTTATTGCTTAGCCTAGTTAAAAGCATAAATAGTGGAAATCCGGTGGGGTGTTGGATTCACAAGCCGGTAGTGGATGTAGGCACGTTGGCCGAACCACTATAAATATGGTGTTGTGGTGATTGCTTTGTGGTGTTTGTATTGTTAGCTTCCGCATTTTGATTGTTTATCATCACATGTGACTAGTTTAGTTTGAGAAATTAAAATTGGTCTAAATTGGTCACAATTGTAGCTCACCCTATTCACCCCCCCCCCCCCCCCTCTAGGGTTAGGATCCTCGTGGACTTTCAATTGGTATCAGAGCCTCGTGCTCTATCTTTTAGGATCAAGTGTTTGGAACTCTTGATTAGGTGTAAAAACCTAGAGTTAAAACCCTAGAGTTGTTCTTTTATGAAAATCATTAGAATGGACTCCACTATGCTAGATTTTGTAGATTCTCCTAGACCTCTCATTCTTCCATCTATTGGAGATTCAAACATTCAATTAAAAGAATCTCAATGTGAATTAAATAAAGAGGAAGAAAATGATTATGATGAAGATGATCTTCAACAAGCCTATAATGAATTATATACATTATCTTCAAAGCTTGATAAGAGAAATAGAAGTTTAAGAGAAGAATCTATGAAACTAAACAAAGAGCTAGTCTCTTCAAAAGATGAGCTTAGAGAGAAAGATGAAGTCATAAATTGTTTAGAATCTAAGTTCATGATCTCTTTAAATAATCTATCTAACATTCAAGATGAACTAAAAGAATTAAAGATGGATTATGACAATGTCAAGAAGGAAAATTTAATTCTAAGAGATCAAATAAAAAGGCAAGACAAAGACTTTAACAATCTTGAATCTAAATTGACTATCTCTAAGGAAAATTTATCTAATGCTCAAGATGAATTAAATAAGATTAAGATAAATTGTGATGAGCTTAAAAATGAAAATTTGAACCTAAGAGATACAATTAAAAGACAAGATGAAAACATTAACTATTTAAAATCCAAGTTGACAATTTCCAATGAAAATTTGTCTAATGCTCAAAGTAATTTAAAAACCAAAGAACTTGGATCTAATGTTGTTAATGAACTACAACTTGAATTAAAACTTGCCAATGAAGAGCTAAGCAAATATAAGGAAATTGAAAATGAACTTTCAAAAGTCAAACATGAAAATTCAATCCTTATAACCAAAGTCGCTCAACTTGAAGGTTATAAACAAAAGTATGAGTGCAAGTTTACCCAAAGTGAAGATAGACTTGAAAAATTATTTAAATTGGGTAAACCTCATGAAGATAGGACGGGTATTGGATTTAATAGGAATATGTCACATGACCCTAAATTCACCAACACTTTTGTGAAAGGTGAGTCCTCTTTCTCTAGCACTCTTTCTCCTTTGCCCAAAACCAAATGTAATTTTTGTGGCATTGAAGGGCATTTTATGTTTGAGTGCAAACTAAGAAAAAGAAGCCATGTGTCTAAACCCATCTTTGAACTCAAGAAGGTAGAATCAAAATCTATGAAGGGTAAGACACTAAAAATCAAGGAAAACTCCAAAAAGACTAAACAAGTTAAAACTTTTAAAATGGAGTCTCCTAAGATAGATTCTAAAAAGCTTAAACAAGTTAAACCAAGCTTGAAAGAATCTAAGAACAAAAAGCTTCTCAATCTATCTCCCTTATATGAACCCATGAAAGAACTTTTGAAGAAAGTTGCTAAGTTAAATCTAAAATTCAAAAGTCAAGTAAAGGGAGAAAGTAAGAAGAAAAGAAAAGTGAAACAATCCCCAAAGAAACAAACTCACCAACATCAAAAGACAAATCACCATTCTAAGCTAAATTTAGTCAAATCTAAATATCTTGGTGATAAGTTTAATTTGAAAATCTATCAAGTCAAATCTCCTTTAGTTGGTGAGAAGTCCAAATTAGACCTCAAAGTTCAACCCTCCCAAGACCTTAGGTGGATTCCAAAAGTTATTGACTTAGACAAACCTTAAGGCCTTGGACCTCATTGACCAACCTATTCTTTTTAAGTTAAATCACTTTGTTGGTCATGTTGCATTTGCATTTTGTTTTCTTTTAGTTACATTTCTTAAGATGCATTGCTTATTTATGATCATTTGATTTTGTTTTCATGCACCTTTCTAAGTTACATGTCATGGTTTTCAAAATCTTTTGATTATAATTTCATCATGTTTGATTTGCTTTTTGTGCACATATGTCTTGCATTGCATTTCTTTACATGATTAATTGATTGTGATTTTAAAAGCTTTCATAGCTAATTCATTCATAATCAATTGTTGTTGAATCATTTGTGTAGATTTCATAGTAAGATTTTTTTTTGAACAAATGATTTGAATCATCTCAAGTTTTTCCATGGATTTCTAAAAGTTATACTTTTATATGGAAAATCATTGTTTTGAAAAATCAACTTGTATGTGTTTCAATTAAGTTATATCTTTTCAAATACAATGTTGATAATTGATCTTCAAAATCATTCTTTTTATACTCATTGTTGGATTTTGTTTATTGAAATGATTTGAAGATTGTATGAATGGAAATGCTCCATAACATCATTAGTTATAATCTTCTAAGCATGTTCCATGTTCGCATTTCCTTTTTCTTTTGGTTTTATTATCTTAGAATTGGAAATGAATGTTGTTTGCATCTTTGCTTATTTAGTTATTCGTTTTATATGCAAATGACAATTGGTTCCATGTATGGTTGTGATCTTAGTTACACTTGTAGAAACCATACTAGAACCCAAATCCATCCTCTATGCCTTATAGTCATTTCTTTTAAATGGATGGTTATGATGTTGATTCATGTATACCTTCTTAATGTTGTCATTTTTATACATGTTTCAACTTCATAGTAGTGTTCTTGATCATATGAACCTCTTTGAAATCTAATCCTTGTATTTCATAGTTATATCTCTTGTTTGATGGATATCTTAGTGTTGAATTCATATGATCTAGACACTTTGGAAATTGCATGCATTGCCTAGTAATAGTCTTTTGCATTGCAATTTACCTTGTTCATCACTATGCTCTATAGTTATATCTATATAAGTGATGAATATGCATTTATGATGCTTGATGGAGTTTGCCTCATTCTTGCTATCAAATTCAATTGGTTCCTATTGGTATAATTTTTGATTGATTTGATTTCTTGAGAATGTGATAAACCTTGTGTGCATTGGATTGAACTTGATAAGTAATATATTTGTTCCATGTCACACACCATTAGCATCATAATGTTCATGATTACCACCTCTTTTGCTCATATAGGTATATCTCATGACCACCATGTTATGTGTTCATAATATTGGTTGGTTATTAGTTGAGGTTGGCTTCATGCTTGAATTTCATTTCACTCATTCATGCACTTTAATAGTCATATTTTTTGATTGAATGAAATGAGTTCAAAACTTACATAGCATATGTTTTTCATAGTTAAATTGACTAATGCTATGTTTAGTAAAATCCTTCTCATCATGGATAGCTCTAAATTTGGATTAATCCTATTAGTTATATTCTCTTAAATCCATTTTAGAGTGATTGAATTTATAGTCACATCCTTTAATCTCAATTGATATGTTTATTTCAATTGGTATCCATGATCGTTAATGACCTTGCTCATTATATTGGTAATTTGATCATATTGAGCTTAATCGTCATTTGGAATCTAATACTTTCCTTGAAAGTTTACCCTCAATTGGTAAAACATTCTTTCTCCTTGCACCAAATAGTTATATCTATGTCAAAAGTTTGACAAAAGGAGAGAATGGATTGAGGGGGAGTAAGCCTTCATAGGAAGAATTAGTTGTGATCAAATTCACCTTTATCTTGGCCCTTTACCCTTACAACTTCTATCCCTACATGATACCCTGTTATGTTTTTCATTTTCGATTTCTTTTGTTAACAGGTGCTACTAAAAGGTATTTTCCTTGTTTTCATGTGTGTAGGTAACCTTTGCAATTTAATGGCAAAGGGGGAGAGAATGTCCAAGTTTCCTAAGGATAGAGAAGCTCTATCTAAGGGGGAGAAAGGACAAAGGGGGAGAAAGCACGCATTCAAGTTCTCTAAAGGAGAAGAGAATGCATATCTTACCAAAGGGAGAGAAGCATGGTCAAAGGGGGAGAAGTGAAAGAAGAGAAAGCTTGGAGCTAAAGAAGATGCTTGGCTAAAGAGAGGAAGATGGAAAGAACGCTTGAAGAATGATCAAGCACCAAGCATCAAGAAAATTGAAGAAAAGAGCCAAAGAGCCCAAGTTAAGAGAAGGAGCATCCAAGAAGATTTCAAGACTCGTCCAGCTAAGGGGGAGCTGAAGACTTGGTGTGAAATTTCAATGATGAGTAAGTTGCCATCAAATTGCAAAGGGGGAGATTGTTAGGGATTTTGTAATTTGCAATTTGGTGGATGCATTTGCACTTTAGCATCATTTGAATTCTCACACTTGCATTGTTTTAGAAAACCTTGAAATTTAGTTTCATACATGCATAGCTTTTAAGATTTGGAAAAGTTCTTGTTTTATGCATGTTTTGGTTTTAAACTTGGATGCATTAGTTTTGAAACCCAAACTCTTTTGAAAACCTATTTCCTTGTGCATTATATTTGGAAAATCATCTTGACAATTTAGGTTTGAACTTTGCATACATTCATCCCTTCATAATCATATGTGTATGCATTGTTTTTGAAAAAAGAGTTTTCAAGAAATCAAGCAAGCCTTTGTTTTAAAAGTCTTTGAATCCTTTTAGGCTTTTTGTTTCATGTTTTTATACATCTTAGAATGATTTAAAACATGTGAAAATGCTTGATTTTAAGTGGCCAAAAGATCCCCAAAGAAAATCTTCAAGAAACCCAAAAAATGGGGAATTCTGGGCAGGCCCGGTCAACCGGCCAAGAGGCCCGGTTAACCGGCCACACAGGGCAGGTCAACCGGGCTCCTGAAGCCAAACGGCTCTTTTTATGACCGTTGTGTTTGGCCGGTCAACCTGCCTGTCATGGCCGGTCAACCGGGGATATAGCCGTTGGGCTGTTTTGGGGATATAAATGAGTTCTTTCCTTTGTCTTTGGTTGGGGATTTTGAAGCCTTCTTTGAGGAGCTTTGAGAGAAGACAAAGGGGATGATCTAAGAGACATCAAGGGGTCATTAAGTAAAGCTTAAGCTTGGATCAACTAAGTTAAATCTCCAAGTAAGTTTTACTTTTAATTAATCATTTGTTATGTGCTTTATTTGAAACTTTGGAAAATGATTTCAAGCATGATAACAATGATGTGTTGAATCCTTTCTTCCCTCCATCTTTGATATTCAAGATTGGATTCATCACTTTGATTTCAACCCAAGTTTTGTTTTAAACTTTCTTAATCATGCTTAGCCTAAAATCCTTGATTTCCTTTAATGCATGATTCTTTGTCTTGGTTGAAACTTCCTTTGTTGTTTTCATACATTTAAACTTTAGTTAAACTAATTAGTTTTGAAAACAACATTGCACATGCATCACTTGATTAGGCTTAAACACTTTCGTACAACTTGTGATCTTTAGATTTTCATATCATTCACAAGTGTGTAATTGTTCAAGTGATTTGCATAGAACTTCAATCATATCTTTTTGTGCCTTAAACTTTCAAATTGCATTAAGCATAAATTGATTGAGCTTACTTTTAAACTTGATTGAAGTTTTCACACACACACTTCATAAGCATACATCTTTGCATTCATTGAGTGTTTGTGTGAGTTAGGATTTTCATTTTCACATCCGCCTATTTAGAGGCAATTAAATTGAGCTTAAATTGTATCTCTTGGAGTGTTCTTTTGTAAAGACACCTTCTTAGAGAAATCCTTATTTGTAAAGGTTATTGCTCAGCCTAAGAAAAGCATCTTGTAAGGTTATTGCTTAGCCTAAGAAAAGCATATTGTAAGGTTATTGCTAAGCCTAGAAAAGCACATTGTGAGGTTGTTGTTTAGCCTAGAAAAACAACATTGTAAGGGTTATTGCTTAGCCTAGTTAAAAGCATAAATAGTGGAAATCCGGTGGGGTGTTGGATTCACAAGCCGGTAGTGGATGTAGGCACGTTGGCCGAACCACTATAAATATGGTGTTGTGGTGATTGCTTTGTGGTGTTTGTATTGTTAGCTTCCGCATTTTGATTGTTTATCATCACATGTGACTAGTTTAGTTTGAGAAATTAAAATTGGTCTAAATTGGTCACAATTGTAGCTCACCCTATTCACCCCCCCCCCTCTAGGGTTAGGATCCTCGTGGACTTTCAATTGGTATCAGAGCCTCGTGCTCTATCTTTTAGGATCAAGTGTTTGGAACTCTTGATTAGGTGTAAAAACCTAGAGTTAAAACCCTAGAGTTGTTCTTTTATGAAAATCATTAGAATGGACTCCACTATGCTAGATTTTGTAGATTCTCCTAGACCTCTCATTCTTCCATCTATTGGAGATTCAAACATTCAATTAAAAGAATCTCAATGTGAATTAAATAAAGAGGAAGAAAATGATTATGATGAAGATGATCTTCAACAAGCCTATAATGAATTATATACATTATCTTCAAAGCTTGATAAGAGAAATAGAAGTTTAAGAGAAGAATCTATGAAACTAAACAAAGAGCTAGTCTCTTCAAAAGATGAGCTTAGAGAGAAAGATGAAGTCATAAATTGTTTAGAATCTAAGTTCATGATCTCTTTAAATAATCTATCTAACATTCAAGATGAACTAAAAGAATTAAAGATGGATTATGACAATGTCAAGAAGGAAAATTTAATTCTAAGAGATCAAATAAAAAGGCAAGACAAAGACTTTAACAATCTTGAATCTAAATTGACTATCTCTAAGGAAAATTTATCTAATGCTCAAGATGAATTAAATAAGATTAAGATAAATTGTGATGAGCTTAAAAATGAAAATTTGAACCTAAGAGATACAATTAAAAGACAAGATGAAAACATTAACTATTTAAAATCCAAGTTGACAATTTCCAATGAAAATTTGTCTAATGCTCAAAGTAATTTAAAAACCAAAGAACTTGGATCTAATGTTGTTAATGAACTACAACTTGAATTAAAACTTGCCAATGAAGAGCTAAGCAAATATAAGGAAATTGAAAATGAACTTTCAAAAGTCAAACATGAAAATTCAATCCTTATAACCAAAGTCGCTCAACTTGAAGGTTATAAACAAAAGTATGAGTGCAAGTTTACCCAAAGTGAAGATAGACTTGAAAAATTATTTAAATTGGGTAAACCTCATGAAGATAGGACGGGTATTGGATTTAATAGGAATATGTCACATGACCCTAAATTCACCAACACTTTTGTGAAAGGTGAGTCCTCTTTCTCTAGCACTCTTTCTCCTTTGCCCAAAACCAAATGTAATTTTTGTGGCATTGAAGGGCATTTTATGTTTGAGTGCAAACTAAGAAAAAGAAGCCATGTGTCTAAACCCATCTTTGAACTCAAGAAGGTAGAATCAAAATCTATGAAGGGTAAGACACTAAAAATCAAGGAAAACTCCAAAAAGACTAAACAAGTTAAAACTTTTAAAATGGAGTCTCCTAAGATAGATTCTAAAAAGCTTAAACAAGTTAAACCAAGCTTGAAAGAATCTAAGAACAAAAAGCTTCTCAATCTATCTCCCTTATATGAACCCATGAAAGAACTTTTGAAGAAAGTTGCTAAGTTAAATCTAAAATTCAAAAGTCAAGTAAAGGGAGAAAGTAAGAAGAAAAGAAAAGTGAAACAATCCCCAAAGAAACAAACTCACCAACATCAAAAGACAAATCACCATTCTAAGCTAAATTTAGTCAAATCTAAATATCTTGGTGATAAGTTTAATTTGAAAATCTATCAAGTCAAATCTCCTTTAGTTGGTGAGAAGTCCAAACTAGACCTCAAAGTTCAACCCTCCCAAGACCTTAGGTGGATTCCAAAAGTTATTGACTTAGACAAACCTTAAGGCCTTGGACCTCATTGACCAACCTATTCTTTTTAAGTTAAATCACTTTGTTGGTCATGTTGCATTTGCATTTTGTTTTCTTTTAGTTACATTTCTTAAGATGCATTGCTTATTTATGATCATTTGATTTTGTTTTCATGCACCTTTCTAAGTTACATGTCATGGTTTTCAAAATCTTTTGATTATAATTTCATCATGTTTGATTTGCTTTTTGTGCACATATGTCTTGCATTGCATTTCTTTACATGATTAATTGATTGTGATTTTAAAAGCTTTCATAGCTAATTCATTCATAATCAATTGTTGTTGAATCATTTGTGTAGATTTCATAGTAAGATTTTTTTTTGAACAAATGATTTGAATCATCTCAAGTTTTTCCATGGATTTCTAAAAGTTATACTTTTATATGGAAAATCATTGTTTTGAAAAATCAACTTGTATGTGTTTCAATTAAGTTATATCTTTTCAAATACAATGTTGATAATTGATCTTCAAAATCATTCTTTTTATACTCATTGTTGGATTTTGTTTATTGAAATGATTTGAAGATTGTATGAATGGAAATGCTCCATAACATCATTAGTTATAATCTTCTAAGCATGTTCCATGTTCGCATTTCCTTTTTCTTTTGGTTTTATTATCTTAGAATTGGAAATGAATGTTGTTTGCATCTTTGCTTATTTAGTTATTCGTTTTATATGCAAATGACAATTGGTTCCATGTATGGTTGTGATCTTAGTTACACTTGTAGAAACCATACTAGAACCCAAATCCATCCTCTATGCCTTATAGTCATTTCTTTTAAATGGATGGTTATGATGTTGATTCATGTATACCTTCTTAATGTTGTCATTTTTATACATGTTTCAACTTCATAGTAGTGTTCTTGATCATATGAACCTCTTTGAAATCTAATCCTTGTATTTCATAGTTATATCTCTTGTTTGATGGATATCTTAGTGTTGAATTCATATGATCTAGACACTTTGGAAATTGCATGCATTGCCTAGTAATAGTCTTTTGCATTGCAATTTACCTTGTTCATCACTATGCTCTATAGTTATATCTATATAAGTGATGAATATGCATTTATGATGCTTGATGGAGTTTGCCTCATTCTTGCTATCAAATTCAATTGGTTCCTATTGGTATAATTTTTGATTGATTTGATTTCTTGAGAATGTGATAAACCTTGTGTGCATTGGATTGAACTTGATAAGTAATATATTTGTTCCATGTCACACACCATTAGCATCATAATGTTCATGATTACCACCTCTTTTGCTCATATAGGTATATCTCATGACCACCATGTTATGTGTTCATAATATTGGTTGGTTATTAGTTGAGGTTGGCTTCATGCTTGAATTTCATTTCACTCATTCATGCACTTTAATAGTCATATTTTTTGATTGAATGAAATGAGTTCAAAACTTACATAGCATATGTTTTTCATAGTTAAATTGACTAATGCTATGTTTAGTAAAATCCTTCTCATCATGGATAGCTCTAAATTTGGATTAATCCTATTAGTTATATTCTCTTAAATCCATTTTAGAGTGATTGAATTTATAGTCACATCCTTTAATCTCAATTGATATGTTTATTTCAATTGGTATCCATGATCGTTAATGACCTTGCTCATTATATTGGTAATTTGATCATATTGAGCTTAATCGTCATTTGGAATCTAATACTTTCCTTGAAAGTTTACCCTCAATTGGTAAAACATTCTTTCTCCTTGCACCAAATAGTTATATCTATGTCAAAAGTTTGACAAAAGGAGAGAATGGATTGAGGGGGAGTAAGCCTTCATAGGAAGAATTAGTTGTGATCAAATTCACCTTTATCTTGGCCCTTTACCCTTACAACTTCTATCCCTACATGATACCCTGTTATGTTTTTCATTTTCGATTTCTTTTGTTAACAGGTGCTACTAAAAGGTATTTTCCTTGTTTTCATGTGTGTAGGTAACCTTTGCAATTTAATGGCAAAGGGGGAGAGAATGTCCAAGTTTCCTAAGGATAGAGAAGCTCTATCTAAGGGGGAGAAAGGACAAAGGGGGAGAAAGCACGCATTCAAGTTCTCTAAAGGAGAAGAGAATGCATATCTTACCAAAGGGAGAGAAGCATGGTCAAAGGGGGAGAAGTGAAAGAAGAGAAAGCTTGGAGCTAAAGAAGATGCTTGGCTAAAGAGAGGAAGATGGAAAGAACGCTTGAAGAATGATCAAGCACCAAGCATCAAGAAAATTGAAGAAAAGAGCCAAAGAGCCCAAGTTAAGAGAAGGAGCATCCAAGAAGATTTCAAGACTCGTCCAGCTAAGGGGGAGCTGAAGACTTGGTGTGAAATTTCAATGATGAGTAAGTTGCCATCAAATTGCAAAGGGGGAGATTGTTAGGGATTTTGTAATTTGCAATTTGGTGGATGCATTTGCACTTTAGCATCATTTGAATTCTCACACTTGCATTGTTTTAGAAAACCTTGAAATTTAGTTTCATACATGCATAGCTTTTAAGATTTGGAAAAGTTCTTGTTTTATGCATGTTTTGGTTTTAAACTTGGATGCATTAGTTTTGAAACCCAAACTCTTTTGAAAACCTATTTCCTTGTGCATTATATTTGGAAAATCATCTTGACAATTTAGGTTTGAACTTTGCATACATTCATCCCTTCATAATCATATGTGTATGCATTGTTTTTGAAAAAAGAGTTTTCAAGAAATCAAGCAAGCCTTTGTTTTAAAAGTCTTTGAATCCTTTTAGGCTTTTTGTTTCATGTTTTTATACATCTTAGAATGATTTAAAACATGTGAAAATGCTTGATTTTAAGTGGCCAAAAGATCCCCAAAGAAAATCTTCAAGAAACCCAAAAAATGGGGAATTCTGGGCAGGCCCGGTCAACCGGCCAAGAGGCCCGGTTAACCGGCCACACAGGGCAGGTCAACCGGGCTCCTGAAGCCAAACGGCTCTTTTTATGACCGTTGTGTTTGGCCGGTCAACCTGCCTGTCATGGCCGGTCAACCGGGGATATAGCCGTTGGGCTGTTTTGGGGATATAAATGAGTTCTTTCCTTTGTCTTTGGTTGGGGATTTTGAAGCCTTCTTTGAGGAGCTTTGAGAGAAGACAAAGGGGATGATCTAAGAGACATCAAGGGGTCATTAAGTAAAGCTTAAGCTTGGATCAACTAAGTTAAATCTCCAAGTAAGTTTTACTTTTAATTAATCATTTGTTATGTGCTTTATTTGAAACTTTGGAAAATGATTTCAAGCATGATAACAATGATGTGTTGAATCCTTTCTTCCCTCCATCTTTGATATTCAAGATTGGATTCATCACTTTGATTTCAACCCAAGTTTTGTTTTAAACTTTCTTAATCATGCTTAGCCTAAAATCCTTGATTTCCTTTAATGCATGATTCTTTGTCTTGGTTGAAACTTCCTTTGTTGTTTTCATACATTTAAACTTTAGTTAAACTAATTAGTTTTGAAAACAACATTGCACATGCATCACTTGATTAGGCTTAAACACTTTCGTACAACTTGTGATCTTTAGATTTTCATATCATTCACAAGTGTGTAATTGTTCAAGTGATTTGCATAGAACTTCAATCATATCTTTTTGTGCCTTAAACTTTCAAATTGCATTAAGCATAAATTGATTGAGCTTACTTTTAAACTTGATTGAAGTTTTCACACACACACTTCATAAGCATACATCTTTGCATTCATTGAGTGTTTGTGTGAGTTAGGATTTTCATTTTCACATCCGCCTATTTAGAGGCAATTAAATTGAGCTTAAATTGTATCTCTTGGAGTGTTCTTTTGTAAAGACACCTTCTTAGAGAAATCCTTATTTGTAAAGGTTATTGCTCAGCCTAAGAAAAGCATCTTGTAAGGTTATTGCTTAGCCTAAGAAAAGCATATTGTAAGGTTATTGCTAAGCCTAGAAAAGCACATTGTGAGGTTGTTGTTTAGCCTAGAAAAACAACATTGTAAGGGTTATTGCTTAGCCTAGTTAAAAGCATAAATAGTGGAAATCCGGTGGGGTGTTGGATTCACAAGCCGGTAGTGGATGTAGGCACGTTGGCCGAACCACTATAAATATGGTGTTGTGGTGATTGCTTTGTGGTGTTTGTATTGTTAGCTTCCGCATTTTGATTGTTTATCATCACATGTGACTAGTTTAGTTTGAGAAATTAAAATTGGTCTAAATTGGTCACAATTGTAGCTCACCCTATTCACCCCCCCCCCCTCTAGGGTTAGGATCCTCGTGGACTTTCAATTGGTATCAGAGCCTCGTGCTCTATCTTTTAGGATCAAGTGTTTGGAACTCTTGATTAGGTGTAAAAACCTAGAGTTAAAACCCTAGAGTTGTTCTTTTATGAAAATCATTAGAATGGACTCCACTATGCTAGATTTTGTAGATTCTCCTAGACCTCTCATTCTTCCATCTATTGGAGATTCAAACATTCAATTAAAAGAATCTCAATGTGAATTAAATAAAGAGGAAGAAAATGATTATGATGAAGATGATCTTCAACAAGCCTATAATGAATTATATACATTATCTTCAAAGCTTGATAAGAGAAATAGAAGTTTAAGAGAAGAATCTATGAAACTAAACAAAGAGCTAGTCTCTTCAAAAGATGAGCTTAGAGAGAAAGATGAAGTCATAAATTGTTTAGAATCTAAGTTCATGATCTCTTTAAATAATCTATCTAACATTCAAGATGAACTAAAAGAATTAAAGATGGATTATGACAATGTCAAGAAGGAAAATTTAATTCTAAGAGATCAAATAAAAAGGCAAGACAAAGACTTTAACAATCTTGAATCTAAATTGACTATCTCTAAGGAAAATTTATCTAATGCTCAAGATGAATTAAATAAGATTAAGATAAATTGTGATGAGCTTAAAAATGAAAATTTGAACCTAAGAGATACAATTAAAAGACAAGATGAAAACATTAACTATTTAAAATCCAAGTTGACAATTTCCAATGAAAATTTGTCTAATGCTCAAAGTAATTTAAAAACCAAAGAACTTGGATCTAATGTTGTTAATGAACTACAACTTGAATTAAAACTTGCCAATGAAGAGCTAAGCAAATATAAGGAAATTGAAAATGAACTTTCAAAAGTCAAACATGAAAATTCAATCCTTATAACCAAAGTCGCTCAACTTGAAGGTTATAAACAAAAGTATGAGTGCAAGTTTACCCAAAGTGAAGATAGACTTGAAAAATTATTTAAATTGGGTAAACCTCATGAAGATAGGACGGGTATTGGATTTAATAGGAATATGTCACATGACCCTAAATTCACCAACACTTTTGTGAAAGGTGAGTCCTCTTTCTCTAGCACTCTTTCTCCTTTGCCCAAAACCAAATGTAATTTTTGTGGCATTGAAGGGCATTTTATGTTTGAGTGCAAACTAAGAAAAAGAAGCCATGTGTCTAAACCCATCTTTGAACTCAAGAAGGTAGAATCAAAATCTATGAAGGGTAAGACACTAAAAATCAAGGAAAACTCCAAAAAGACTAAACAAGTTAAAACTTTTAAAATGGAGTCTCCTAAGATAGATTCTAAAAAGCTTAAACAAGTTAAACCAAGCTTGAAAGAATCTAAGAACAAAAAGCTTCTCAATCTATCTCCCTTATATGAACCCATGAAAGAACTTTTGAAGAAAGTTGCTAAGTTAAATCTAAAATTCAAAAGTCAAGTAAAGGGAGAAAGTAAGAAGAAAAGAAAAGTGAAACAATCCCCAAAGAAACAAACTCACCAACATCAAAAGACAAATCACCATTCTAAGCTAAATTTAGTCAAATCTAAATATCTTGGTGATAAGTTTAATTTGAAAATCTATCAAGTCAAATCTCCTTTAGTTGGTGAGAAGTCCAAACTAGACCTCAAAGTTCAACCCTCCCAAGACCTTAGGTGGATTCCAAAAGTTATTGACTTAGACAAACCTTAAGGCCTTGGACCTCATTGACCAACCTATTCTTTTTAAGTTAAATCACTTTGTTGGTCATGTTGCATTTGCATTTTGTTTTCTTTTAGTTACATTTCTTAAGATGCATTGCTTATTTATGATCATTTGATTTTGTTTTCATGCACCTTTCTAAGTTACATGTCATGGTTTTCAAAATCTTTTGATTATAATTTCATCATGTTTGATTTGCTTTTTGTGCACATATGTCTTGCATTGCATTTCTTTACATGATTAATTGATTGTGATTTTAAAAGCTTTCATAGCTAATTCATTCATAATCAATTGTTGTTGAATCATTTGTGTAGATTTCATAGTAAGATTTTTTTTTGAACAAATGATTTGAATCATCTCAAGTTTTTCCATGGATTTCTAAAAGTTATACTTTTATATGGAAAATCATTGTTTTGAAAAATCAACTTGTATGTGTTTCAATTAAGTTATATCTTTTCAAATACAATGTTGATAATTGATCTTCAAAATCATTCTTTTTATACTCATTGTTGGATTTTGTTTATTGAAATGATTTGAAGATTGTATGAATGGAAATGCTCCATAACATCATTAGTTATAATCTTCTAAGCATGTTCCATGTTCGCATTTCCTTTTTCTTTTGGTTTTATTATCTTAGAATTGGAAATGAATGTTGTTTGCATCTTTGCTTATTTAGTTATTCGTTTTATATGCAAATGACAATTGGTTCCATGTATGGTTGTGATCTTAGTTACACTTGTAGAAACCATACTAGAACCCAAATCCATCCTCTATGCCTTATAGTCATTTCTTTTAAATGGATGGTTATGATGTTGATTCATGTATACCTTCTTAATGTTGTCATTTTTATACATGTTTCAACTTCATAGTAGTGTTCTTGATCATATGAACCTCTTTGAAATCTAATCCTTGTATTTCATAGTTATATCTCTTGTTTGATGGATATCTTAGTGTTGAATTCATATGATCTAGACACTTTGGAAATTGCATGCATTGCCTAGTAATAGTCTTTTGCATTGCAATTTACCTTGTTCATCACTATGCTCTATAGTTATATCTATATAAGTGATGAATATGCATTTATGATGCTTGATGGAGTTTGCCTCATTCTTGCTATCAAATTCAATTGGTTCCTATTGGTATAATTTTTGATTGATTTGATTTCTTGAGAATGTGATAAACCTTGTGTGCATTGGATTGAACTTGATAAGTAATATATTTGTTCCATGTCACACACCATTAGCATCATAATGTTCATGATTACCACCTCTTTTGCTCATATAGGTATATCTCATGACCACCATGTTATGTGTTCATAATATTGGTTGGTTATTAGTTGAGGTTGGCTTCATGCTTGAATTTCATTTCACTCATTCATGCACTTTAATAGTCATATTTTTTGATTGAATGAAATGAGTTCAAAACTTACATAGCATATGTTTTTCATAGTTAAATTGACTAATGCTATGTTTAGTAAAATCCTTCTCATCATGGATAGCTCTAAATTTGGATTAATCCTATTAGTTATATTCTCTTAAATCCATTTTAGAGTGATTGAATTTATAGTCACATCCTTTAATCTCAATTGATATGTTTATTTCAATTGGTATCCATGATCGTTAATGACCTTGCTCATTATATTGGTAATTTGATCATATTGAGCTTAATCGTCATTTGGAATCTAATACTTTCCTTGAAAGTTTACCCTCAATTGGTAAAACATTCTTTCTCCTTGCACCAAATAGTTATATCTATGTCAAAAGTTTGACAAAAGGAGAGAATGGATTGAGGGGGAGTAAGCCTTCATAGGAAGAATTAGTTGTGATCAAATTCACCTTTATCTTGGCCCTTTACCCTTACAACTTCTATCCCTACATGATACCCTGTTATGTTTTTCATTTTCGATTTCTTTTGTTAACAGGTGCTACTAAAAGGTATTTTCCTTGTTTTCATGTGTGTAGGTAACCTTTGCAATTTAATGGCAAAGGGGGAGAGAATGTCCAAGTTTCCTAAGGATAGAGAAGCTCTATCTAAGGGGGAGAAAGGACAAAGGGGGAGAAAGCACGCATTCAAGTTCTCTAAAGGAGAAGAGAATGCATATCTTACCAAAGGGAGAGAAGCATGGTCAAAGGGGGAGAAGTGAAAGAAGAGAAAGCTTGGAGCTAAAGAAGATGCTTGGCTAAAGAGAGGAAGATGGAAAGAACGCTTGAAGAATGATCAAGCACCAAGCATCAAGAAAATTGAAGAAAAGAGCCAAAGAGCCCAAGTTAAGAGAAGGAGCATCCAAGAAGATTTCAAGACTCGTCCAGCTAAGGGGGAGCTGAAGACTTGGTGTGAAATTTCAATGATGAGTAAGTTGCCATCAAATTGCAAAGGGGGAGATTGTTAGGGATTTTGTAATTTGCAATTTGGTGGATGCATTTGCACTTTAGCATCATTTGAATTCTCACACTTGCATTGTTTTAGAAAACCTTGAAATTTAGTTTCATACATGCATAGCTTTTAAGATTTGGAAAAGTTCTTGTTTTATGCATGTTTTGGTTTTAAACTTGGATGCATTAGTTTTGAAACCCAAACTCTTTTGAAAACCTATTTCCTTGTGCATTATATTTGGAAAATCATCTTGACAATTTAGGTTTGAACTTTGCATACATTCATCCCTTCATAATCATATGTGTATGCATTGTTTTTGAAAAAAGAGTTTTCAAGAAATCAAGCAAGCCTTTGTTTTAAAAGTCTTTGAATCCTTTTAGGCTTTTTGTTTCATGTTTTTATACATCTTAGAATGATTTAAAACATGTGAAAATGCTTGATTTTAAGTGGCCAAAAGATCCCCAAAGAAAATCTTCAAGAAACCCAAAAAATGGGGAATTCTGGGCAGGCCCGGTCAACCGGCCAAGAGGCCCGGTTAACCGGCCACACAGGGCAGGTCAACCGGGCTCCTGAAGCCAAACGGCTCTTTTTATGACCGTTGTGTTTGGCCGGTCAACCTGCCTGTCATGGCCGGTCAACCGGGGATATAGCCGTTGGGCTGTTTTGGGGATATAAATGAGTTCTTTCCTTTGTCTTTGGTTGGGGATTTTGAAGCCTTCTTTGAGGAGCTTTGAGAGAAGACAAAGGGGATGATCTAAGAGACATCAAGGGGTCATTAAGTAAAGCTTAAGCTTGGATCAACTAAGTTAAATCTCCAAGTAAGTTTTACTTTTAATTAATCATTTGTTATGTGCTTTATTTGAAACTTTGGAAAATGATTTCAAGCATGATAACAATGATGTGTTGAATCCTTTCTTCCCTCCATCTTTGATATTCAAGATTGGATTCATCACTTTGATTTCAACCCAAGTTTTGTTTTAAACTTTCTTAATCATGCTTAGCCTAAAATCCTTGATTTCCTTTAATGCATGATTCTTTGTCTTGGTTGAAACTTCCTTTGTTGTTTTCATACATTTAAACTTTAGTTAAACTAATTAGTTTTGAAAACAACATTGCACATGCATCACTTGATTAGGCTTAAACACTTTCGTACAACTTGTGATCTTTAGATTTTCATATCATTCACAAGTGTGTAATTGTTCAAGTGATTTGCATAGAACTTCAATCATATCTTTTTGTGCCTTAAACTTTCAAATTGCATTAAGCATAAATTGATTGAGCTTACTTTTAAACTTGATTGAAGTTTTCACACACACACTTCATAAGCATACATCTTTGCATTCATTGAGTGTTTGTGTGAGTTAGGATTTTCATTTTCACATCCGCCTATTTAGAGGCAATTAAATTGAGCTTAAATTGTATCTCTTGGAGTGTTCTTTTGTAAAGACACCTTCTTAGAGAAATCCTTATTTGTAAAGGTTATTGCTTAGCCTAAGAAAAGCATCTTGTAAGGTTATTGCTTAGCCTAAGAAAAGCATATTGTAAGGTTATTGCTAAGCCTAGAAAAGCACATTGTGAGGTTGTTGTTTAGCCTAGAAAAACAACATTGTAAGGGTTATTGCTTAGCCTAGTTAAAAGCATAAATAGTGGAAATCCGGTGGGGTGTTGGATTCACAAGCCGGTAGTGGATGTAGGCACGTTGGCCGAACCACTATAAATATGGTGTTGTGGTGATTGCTTTGTGGTGTTTGTATTGTTAGCTTCCGCATTTTGATTGTTTATCATCACATGTGACTAGTTTAGTTTGAGAAATTAAAATTGGTCTAAATTGGTCACAATTGTAGCTCACCCTATTCACCCCCCCCCCTCTAGGGTTAGGATCCTCGTGGACTTTCAATTGGTATCAGAGCCTCGTGCTCTATCTTTTAGGATCAAGTGTTTGGAACTCTTGATTAGGTGTAAAAACCTAGAGTTAAAACCCTAGAGTTGTTCTTTTATGAAAATCATTAGAATGGACTCCACTATGCTAGATTTTGTAGATTCTCCTAGACCTCTCATTCTTCCATCTATTGGAGATTCAAACATTCAATTAAAAGAATCTCAATGTGAATTAAATAAAGAGGAAGAAAATGATTATGATGAAGATGATCTTCAACAAGCCTATAATGAATTATATACATTATCTTCAAAGCTTGATAAGAGAAATAGAAGTTTAAGAGAAGAATCTATGAAACTAAACAAAGAGCTAGTCTCTTCAAAAGATGAGCTTAGAGAGAAAGATGAAGTCATAAATTGTTTAGAATCTAAGTTTATGATCTCTTTAAATAATCTATCTAACATTCAAGATGAACTAAAAGAATTAAAGATGGATTATGACAATGTCAAGAAGGAAAATTTAATTCTAAGAGATCAAATAAAAAGGCAAGACAAAGACTTTAACAATCTTGAATCTAAATTGACTATCTCTAAGGAAAATTTATCTAATGCTCAAGATGAATTAAATAAGATTAAGATAAATTGTGATGAGCTTAAAAATGAAAATTTGAACCTAAGAGATACAATTAAAAGACAAGATGAAAACATTAACTATTTAAAATCCAAGTTGACAATTTCCAATGAAAATTTGTCTAATGCTCAAAGTAATTTAAAAACCAAAGAACTTGGATCTAATGTTGTTAATGAACTACAACTTGAATTAAAACTTGCCAATGAAGAGCTAAGCAAATATAAGGAAATTGAAAATGAACTTTCAAAAGTCAAACATGAAAATTCAATCCTTATAACCAAAGTCGCTCAACTTGAAGGTTATAAACAAAAGTATGAGTGCAAGTTTACCCAAAGTGAAGATAGACTTGAAAAATTATTTAAATTGGGTAAACCTCATGAAGATAGGACGGGTATTGGATTTAATAGGAATATGTCACATGACCCTAAATTCACCAACACTTTTGTGAAAGGTGAGTCCTCTTTCTCTAGCACTCTTTCTCCTTTGCCCAAAACCAAATGTAATTTTTGTGGCATTGAAGGGCATTTTATGTTTGAGTGCAAACTAAGAAAAAGAAGCCATGTGTCTAAACCCATCTTTGAACTCAAGAAGGTAGAATCAAAATCTATGAAGGGTAAGACACTAAAAATCAAGGAAAACTCCAAAAAGACTAAACAAGTTAAAACTTTTAAAATGGAGTCTCCTAAGATAGATTCTAAAAAGCTTAAACAAGTTAAACCAAGCTTGAAAGAATCTAAGAACAAAAAGCTTCTCAATCTATCTCCCTTATATGAACCCATGAAAGAACTTTTGAAGAAAGTTGCTAAGTTAAATCTAAAATTCAAAAGTCAAGTAAAGGGAGAAAGTAAGAAGAAAAGAAAAGTGAAACAATCCCCAAAGAAACAAACTCACCAACATCAAAAGACAAATCACCATTCTAAGCTAAATTTAGTCAAATCTAAATATCTTGGTGATAAGTTTAATTTGAAAATCTATCAAGTCAAATCTCCTTTAGTTGGTGAGAAGTCCAAACTAGACCTCAAAGTTCAACCCTCCCAAGACCTTAGGTGGATTCCAAAAGTTATTGACTTAGACAAACCTTAAGGCCTTGGACCTCATTGACCAACCTATTCTTTTTAAGTTAAATCACTTTGTTGGTCATGTTGCATTTGCATTTTGTTTTCTTTTAGTTACATTTCTTAAGATGCATTGCTTATTTATGATCATTTGATTTTGTTTTCATGCACCTTTCTAAGTTACATGTCATGGTTTTCAAAATCTTTTGATTATAATTTCATCATGTTTGATTTGCTTTTTGTGCACATATGTCTTGCATTGCATTTCTTTACATGATTAATTGATTGTGATTTTAAAAGCTTTCATAGCTAATTCATTCATAATCAATTGTTGTTGAATCATTTGTGTAGATTTCATAGTAAGATTTTTTTTTGAACAAATGATTTGAATCATCTCAAGTTTTTCCATGGATTTCTAAAAGTTATACTTTTATATGGAAAATCATTGTTTTGAAAAATCAACTTGTATGTGTTTCAATTAAGTTATATCTTTTCAAATACAATGTTGATAATTGATCTTCAAAATCATTCTTTTTATACTCATTGTTGGATTTTGTTTATTGAAATGATTTGAAGATTGTATGAATGGAAATGCTCCATAACATCATTAGTTATAATCTTCTAAGCATGTTCCATGTTCGCATTTCCTTTTTCTTTTGGTTTTATTATCTTAGAATTGGAAATGAATGTTGTTTGCATCTTTGCTTATTTAGTTATTCGTTTTATATGCAAATGACAATTGGTTCCATGTATGGTTGTGATCTTAGTTACACTTGTAGAAACCATACTAGAACCCAAATCCATCCTCTATGCCTTATAGTCATTTCTTTTAAATGGATGGTTATGATGTTGATTCATGTATACCTTCTTAATGTTGTCATTTTTATACATGTTTCAACTTCATAGTAGTGTTCTTGATCATATGAACCTCTTTGAAATCTAATCCTTGTATTTCATAGTTATATCTCTTGTTTGATGGATATCTTAGTGTTGAATTCATATGATCTAGACACTTTGGAAATTGCATGCATTGCCTAGTAATAGTCTTTTGCATTGCAATTTACCTTGTTCATCACTATGCTCTATAGTTATATCTATATAAGTGATGAATATGCATTTATGATGCTTGATGGAGTTTGCCTCATTCTTGCTATCAAATTCAATTGGTTCCTATTGGTATAATTTTTGATTGATTTGATTTCTTGAGAATGTGATAAACCTTGTGTGCATTGGATTGAACTTGATAAGTAATATATTTGTTCCATGTCACACACCATTAGCATCATAATGTTCATGATTACCACCTCTTTTGCTCATATAGGTATATCTCATGACCACCATGTTATGTGTTCATAATATTGGTTGGTTATTAGTTGAGGTTGGCTTCATGCTTGAATTTCATTTCACTCATTCATGCACTTTAATAGTCATATTTTTTGATTGAATGAAATGAGTTCAAAACTTACATAGCATATGTTTTTCATAGTTAAATTGACTAATGCTATGTTTAGTAAAATCCTTCTCATCATGGATAGCTCTAAATTTGGATTAATCCTATTAGTTATATTCTCTTAAATCCATTTTAGAGTGATTGAATTTATAGTCACATCCTTTAATCTCAATTGATATGTTTATTTCAATTGGTATCCATGATCGTTAATGACCTTGCTCATTATATTGGTAATTTGATCATATTGAGCTTAATCGTCATTTGGAATCTAATACTTTCCTTGAAAGTTTACCCTCAATTGGTAAAACATTCTTTCTCCTTGCACCAAATAGTTATATCTATGTCAAAAGTTTGACAAAAGGAGAGAATGGATTGAGGGGGAGTAAGCCTTCATAGGAAGAATTAGTTGTGATCAAATTCACCTTTATCTTGGCCCTTTACCCTTACAACTTCTATCCCTACATGATACCCTGTTATGTTTTTCATTTTCGATTTCTTTTGTTAACAGGTGCTACTAAAAGGTATTTTCCTTGTTTTCATGTGTGTAGGTAACCTTTGCAATTTAATGGCAAAGGGGGAGAGAATGTCCAAGTTTCCTAAGGATAGAGAAGCTCTATCTAAGGGGGAGAAAGGACAAAGGGGGAGAAAGCACGCATTCAAGTTCTCTAAAGGAGAAGAGAATGCATATCTTACCAAAGGGAGAGAAGCATGGTCAAAGGGGGAGAAGTGAAAGAAGAGAAAGCTTGGAGCTAAAGAAGATGCTTGGCTAAAGAGAGGAAGATGGAAAGAACGCTTGAAGAATGATCAAGCACCAAGCATCAAGAAAATTGAAGAAAAGAGCCAAAGAGCCCAAGTTAAGAGAAGGAGCATCCAAGAAGATTTCAAGACTCGTCCAGCTAAGGGGGAGCTGAAGACTTGGTGTGAAATTTCAATGATGAGTAAGTTGCCATCAAATTGCAAAGGGGGAGATTGTTAGGGATTTTGTAATTTGCAATTTGGTGGATGCATTTGCACTTTAGCATCATTTGAATTCTCACACTTGCATTGTTTTAGAAAACCTTGAAATTTAGTTTCATACATGCATAGCTTTTAAGATTTGGAAAAGTTCTTGTTTTATGCATGTTTTGGTTTTAAACTTGGATGCATTAGTTTTGAAACCCAAACTCTTTTGAAAACCTATTTCCTTGTGCATTATATTTGGAAAATCATCTTGACAATTTAGGTTTGAACTTTGCATACATTCATCCCTTCATAATCATATGTGTATGCATTGTTTTTGAAAAAAGAGTTTTCAAGAAATCAAGCAAGCCTTTGTTTTAAAAGTCTTTGAATCCTTTTAGGCTTTTTGTTTCATGTTTTTATACATCTTAGAATGATTTAAAACATGTGAAAATGCTTGATTTTAAGTGGCCAAAAGATCCCCAAAGAAAATCTTCAAGAAACCCAAAAAATGGGGAATTCTGGGCAGGCCCGGTCAACCGGCCAAGAGGCCCGGTTAACCGGCCACACAGGGCAGGTCAACCGGGCTCCTGAAGCCAAACGGCTCTTTTTATGACCGTTGTGTTTGGCCGGTCAACCTGCCTGTCATGGCCGGTCAACCGGGGATATAGCCGTTGGGCTGTTTTGGGGATATAAATGAGTTCTTTCCTTTGTCTTTGGTTGGGGATTTTGAAGCCTTCTTTGAGGAGCTTTGAGAGAAGACAAAGGGGATGATCTAAGAGACATCAAGGGGTCATTAAGTAAAGCTTAAGCTTGGATCAACTAAGTTAAATCTCCAAGTAAGTTTTACTTTTAATTAATCATTTGTTATGTGCTTTATTTGAAACTTTGGAAAATGATTTCAAGCATGATAACAATGATGTGTTGAATCCTTTCTTCCCTCCATCTTTGATATTCAAGATTGGATTCATCACTTTGATTTCAACCCAAGTTTTGTTTTAAACTTTCTTAATCATGCTTAGCCTAAAATCCTTGATTTCCTTTAATGCATGATTCTTTGTCTTGGTTGAAACTTCCTTTGTTGTTTTCATACATTTAAACTTTAGTTAAACTAATTAGTTTTGAAAACAACATTGCACATGCATCACTTGATTAGGCTTAAACACTTTCGTACAACTTGTGATCTTTAGATTTTCATATCATTCACAAGTGTGTAATTGTTCAAGTGATTTGCATAGAACTTCAATCATATCTTTTTGTGCCTTAAACTTTCAAATTGCATTAAGCATAAATTGATTGAGCTTACTTTTAAACTTGATTGAAGTTTTCACACACACACTTCATAAGCATACATCTTTGCATTCATTGAGTGTTTGTGTGAGTTAGGATTTTCATTTTCACATCCGCCTATTTAGAGGCAATTAAATTGAGCTTAAATTGTATCTCTTGGAGTGTTCTTTTGTAAAGACACCTTCTTAGAGAAATCCTTATTTGTAAAGGTTATTGCTTAGCCTAAGAAAAGCATCTTGTAAGGTTATTGCTTAGCCTAAGAAAAGCATATTGTAAGGTTATTGCTAAGCCTAGAAAAGCACATTGTGAGGTTGTTGTTTAGCCTAGAAAAACAACATTGTAAGGGTTATTGCTTAGCCTAGTTAAAAGCATAAATAGTGGAAATCCGGTGGGGTGTTGGATTCACAAGCCGGTAGTGGATGTAGGCACGTTGGCCGAACCACTATAAATATGGTGTTGTGGTGATTGCTTTGTGGTGTTTGTATTGTTAGCTTCCGCATTTTGATTGTTTATCATCACATGTGACTAGTTTAGTTTGAGAAATTAAAATTGGTCTAAATTGGTCACAATTGTAGCTCACCCTATTCACCCCCCCCCCCCCCTCTAGGGTTAGGATCCTCGTGGACTTTCAATTGGTATCAGAGCCTCGTGCTCTATCTTTTAGGATCAAGTGTTTGGAACTCTTGATTAGGTGTAAAAACCTAGAGTTAAAACCCTAGAGTTGTTCTTTTATGAAAATCATTAGAATGGACTCCACTATGCTAGATTTTGTAGATTCTCCTAGACCTCTCATTCTTCCATCTATTGGAGATTCAAACATTCAATTAAAAGAATCTCAATGTGAATTAAATAAAGAGGAAGAAAATGATTATGATGAAGATGATCTTCAACAAGCCTATAATGAATTATATACATTATCTTCAAAGCTTGATAAGAGAAATAGAAGTTTAAGAGAAGAATCTATGAAACTAAACAAAGAGCTAGTCTCTTCAAAAGATGAGCTTAGAGAGAAAGATGAAGTCATAAATTGTTTAGAATCTAAGTTCATGATCTCTTTAAATAATCTATCTAACATTCAAGATGAACTAAAAGAATTAAAGATGGATTATGACAATGTCAAGAAGGAAAATTTAATTCTAAGAGATCAAATAAAAAGGCAAGACAAAGACTTTAACAATCTTGAATCTAAATTGACTATCTCTAAGGAAAATTTATCTAATGCTCAAGATGAATTAAATAAGATTAAGATAAATTGTGATGAGCTTAAAAATGAAAATTTGAACCTAAGAGATACAATTAAAAGACAAGATGAAAACATTAACTATTTAAAATCCAAGTTGACAATTTCCAATGAAAATTTGTCTAATGCTCAAAGTAATTTAAAAACCAAAGAACTTGGATCTAATGTTGTTAATGAACTACAACTTGAATTAAAACTTGCCAATGAAGAGCTAAGCAAATATAAGGAAATTGAAAATGAACTTTCAAAAGTCAAACATGAAAATTCAATCCTTATAACCAAAGTCGCTCAACTTGAAGGTTATAAACAAAAGTATGAGTGCAAGTTTACCCAAAGTGAAGATAGACTTGAAAAATTATTTAAATTGGGTAAACCTCATGAAGATAGGACGGGTATTGGATTTAATAGGAATATGTCACATGACCCTAAATTCACCAACACTTTTGTGAAAGGTGAGTCCTCTTTCTCTAGCACTCTTTCTCCTTTGCCCAAAACCAAATGTAATTTTTGTGGCATTGAAGGGCATTTTATGTTTGAGTGCAAACTAAGAAAAAGAAGCCATGTGTCTAAACCCATCTTTGAACTCAAGAAGGTAGAATCAAAATCTATGAAGGGTAAGACACTAAAAATCAAGGAAAACTCCAAAAAGACTAAACAAGTTAAAACTTTTAAAATGGAGTCTCCTAAGATAGATTCTAAAAAGCTTAAACAAGTTAAACCAAGCTTGAAAGAATCTAAGAACAAAAAGCTTCTCAATCTATCTCCCTTATATGAACCCATGAAAGAACTTTTGAAGAAAGTTGCTAAGTTAAATCTAAAATTCAAAAGTCAAGTAAAGGGAGAAAGTAAGAAGAAAAGAAAAGTGAAACAATCCCCAAAGAAACAAACTCACCAACATCAAAAGACAAATCACCATTCTAAGCTAAATTTAGTCAAATCTAAATATCTTGGTGATAAGTTTAATTTGAAAATCTATCAAGTCAAATCTCCTTTAGTTGGTGAGAAGTCCAAACTAGACCTCAAAGTTCAACCCTCCCAAGACCTTAGGTGGATTCCAATAGTTATTGACTTAGACAAACCTTAAGGCCTTGGACCTCATTGACCAACCTATTCTTTTTAAGTTAAATCACTTTGTTGGTCATGTTGCATTTGCATTTTGTTTTCTTTTAGTTACATTTCTTAAGATGCATTGCTTATTTATGATCATTTGATTTTGTTTTCATGCACCTTTCTAAGTTACATGTCATGGTTTTCAAAATCTTTTGATTATAATTTCATCATGTTTGATTTGCTTTTTGTGCACATATGTCTTGCATTGCATTTCTTTACATGATTAATTGATTGTGATTTTAAAAGCTTTCATAGCTAATTCATTCATAATCAATTGTTGTTGAATCATTTGTGTAGATTTCATAGTAAGATTTTTTTTTGAACAAATGATTTGAATCATCTCAAGTTTTTCCATGGATTTCTAAAAGTTATACTTTTATATGGAAAATCATTGTTTTGAAAAATCAACTTGTATGTGTTTCAATTAAGTTATATCTTTTCAAATACAATGTTGATAATTGATCTTCAAAATCATTCTTTTTATACTCATTGTTGGATTTTGTTTATTGAAATGATTTGAAGATTGTATGAATGGAAATGCTCCATAACATCATTAGTTATAATCTTCTAAGCATGTTCCATGTTCTCATTTCCTTTTTCTTTTGGTTTTATTATCTTAGAATTGGAAATGAATGTTGTTTGCATCTTTGCTTATTTAGTTATTCGTTTTATATGCAAATGACAATTGGTTCCATGTATGGTTGTGATCTTAGTTACACTTGTAGAAACCATACTAGAACCCAAATCCATCCTCTATGCCTTATAGTCATTTCTTTTAAATGGATGGTTATGATGTTGATTCATGTATACCTTCTTAATGTTGTCATTTTTATACATGTTTCAACTTCATAGTAGTGTTCTTGATCATATGAACCTCTTTGAAATCTAATCCTTGTATTTCATAGTTATATCTCTTGTTTGATGGATATCTTAGTGTTGAATTCATATGATCTAGACACTTTGGAAATTGCATGCATTGCCTAGTAATAGTCTTTTGCATTGCAATTTACCTTGTTCATCACTATGCTCTATAGTTATATCTATATAAGTGATGAATATGCATTTATGATGCTTGATGGAGTTTGCCTCATTCTTGCTATCAAATTCAATTGGTTCCTATTGGTATAATTTTTGATTGATTTGATTTCTTGAGAATGTGATAAACCTTGTGTGCATTGGATTGAACTTGATAAGTAATATATTTGTTCCATGTCACACACCATTAGCATCATAATGTTCATGATTACCACCTCTTTTGCTCATATAGGTATATCTCATGACCACCATGTTATGTGTTCATAATATTGGTTGGTTATTAGTTGAGGTTGGCTTCATGCTTGAATTTCATTTCACTCATTCATGCACTTTAATAGTCATATTTTTTGATTGAATGAAATGAGTTCAAAACTTACATAGCATATGTTTTTCATAGTTAAATTGACTAATGCTATGTTTAGTAAAATCCTTCTCATCATGGATAGCTCTAAATTTGGATTAATCCTATTAGTTATATTCTCTTAAATCCATTTTAGAGTGATTGAATTTATAGTCACATCCTTTAATCTCAATTGATATGTTTATTTCAATTGGTATCCATGATCGTTAATGACCTTGCTCATTATATTGGTAATTTGATCATATTGAGCTTAATCGTCATTTGGAATCTAATACTTTCCTTGAAAGTTTACCCTCAATTGGTAAAACATTCTTTCTCCTTGCACCAAATAGTTATATCTATGTCAAAAGTTTGACAAAAGGAGAGAATGGATTGAGGGGGAGTAAGCCTTCATAGGAAGAATTAGTTGTGATCAAATTCACCTTTATCTTGGCCCTTTACCCTTACAACTTCTATCCCTACATGATACCCTGTTATGTTTTTCATTTTCGATTTCTTTTGTTAACAGGTGCTACTAAAAGGTATTTTCCTTGTTTTCATGTGTGTAGGTAACCTTTGCAATTTAATGGCAAAGGGGGAGAGAATGTCCAAGTTTCCTAAGGATAGAGAAGCTCTATCTAAGGGGGAGAAAGGACAAAGGGGGAGAAAGCACGCATTCAAGTTCTCTAAAGGAGAAGAGAATGCATATCTTACCAAAGGGAGAGAAGCATGGTCAAAGGGGGAGAAGTGAAAGAAGAGAAAGCTTGGAGCTAAAGAAGATGCTTGGCTAAAGAGAGGAAGATGGAAAGAACGCTTGAAGAATGATCAAGCACCAAGCATCAAGAAAATTGAAGAAAAGAGCCAAAGAGCCCAAGTTAAGAGAAGGAGCATCCAAGAAGATTTCAAGACTCGTCCAGCTAAGGGGGAGCTGAAGACTTGGTGTGAAATTTCAATGATGAGTAAGTTGCCATCAAATTGCAAAGGGGGAGATTGTTAGGGATTTTGTAATTTGCAATTTGGTGGATGCATTTGCACTTTAGCATCATTTGAATTCTCACACTTGCATTGTTTTAGAAAACCTTGAAATTTAGTTTCATACATGCATAGCTTTTAAGATTTGGAAAAGTTCTTGTTTTATGCATGTTTTGGTTTTAAACTTGGATGCATTAGTTTTGAAACCCAAACTCTTTTGAAAACCTATTTCCTTGTGCATTATATTTGGAAAATCATCTTGACAATTTAGGTTTGAACTTTGCATACATTCATCCCTTCATAATCATATGTGTATGCATTGTTTTTGAAAAAAGAGTTTTCAAGAAATCAAGCAAGCCTTTGTTTTAAAAGTCTTTGAATCCTTTTAGGCTTTTTGTTTCATGTTTTTATACATCTTAGAATGATTTAAAACATGTGAAAATGCTTGATTTTAAGTGGCCAAAAGATCCCCAAAGAAAATCTTCAAGAAACCCAAAAAATGGGGAATTCTGGGCAGGCCCGGTCAACCGGCCAAGAGGCCCGGTTAACCGGCCACACAGGGCAGGTCAACCGGGCTCCTGAAGCCAAACGGCTCTTTTTATGACCGTTGTGTTTGGCCGGTCAACCTGCCTGTCATGGCCGGTCAACCGGGGATATAGCCGTTGGGCTGTTTTGGGGATATAAATGAGTTCTTTCCTTTGTCTTTGGTTGGGGATTTTGAAGCCTTCTTTGAGGAGCTTTGAGAGAAGACAAAGGGGATGATCTAAGAGACATCAAGGGGTCATTAAGTAAAGCTTAAGCTTGGATCAACTAAGTTAAATCTCCAAGTAAGTTTTACTTTTAATTAATCATTTGTTATGTGCTTTATTTGAAACTTTGGAAAATGATTTCAAGCATGATAACAATGATGTGTTGAATCCTTTCTTCCCTCCATCTTTGATATTCAAGATTGGATTCATCACTTTGATTTCAACCCAAGTTTTGTTTTAAACTTTCTTAATCATGCTTAGCCTAAAATCCTTGATTTCCTTTAATGCATGATTCTTTGTCTTGGTTGAAACTTCCTTTGTTGTTTTCATACATTTAAACTTTAGTTAAACTAATTAGTTTTGAAAACAACATTGCACATGCATCACTTGATTAGGCTTAAACACTTTCGTACAACTTGTGATCTTTAGATTTTCATATCATTCACAAGTGTGTAATTGTTCAAGTGATTTGCATAGAACTTCAATCATATCTTTTTGTGCCTTAAACTTTCAAATTGCATTAAGCATAAATTGATTGAGCTTACTTTTAAACTTGATTGAAGTTTTCACACACACACTTCATAAGCATACATCTTTGCATTCATTGAGTGTTTGTGTGAGTTAGGATTTTCATTTTCACATCCGCCTATTTAGAGGCAATTAAATTGAGCTTAAATTGTATCTCTTGGAGTGTTCTTTTGTAAAGACACCTTCTTAGAGAAATCCTTATTTGTAAAGGTTATTGCTCAGCCTAAGAAAAGCATCTTGTAAGGTTATTGCTTAGCCTAAGAAAAGCATATTGTAAGGTTATTGCTAAGCCTAGAAAAGCACATTGTGAGGTTGTTGTTTAGCCTAGAAAAACAACATTGTAAGGGTTATTGCTTAGCCTAGTTAAAAGCATAAATAGTGGAAATCCGGTGGGGTGTTGGATTCACAAGCCGGTAGTGGATGTAGGCACGTTGGCCGAACCACTATAAATATGGTGTTGTGGTGATTGCTTTGTGGTGTTTGTATTGTTAGCTTCCGCATTTTGATTGTTTATCATCACATGTGACTAGTTTAGTTTGAGAAATTAAAATTGGTCTAAATTGGTCACAATTGTAGCTCACCCTATTCACCCCCCCCCCCTCTAGGGTTAGGATCCTCGTGGACTTTCAATTGGTATCAGAGCCTCGTGCTCTATCTTTTAGGATCAAGTGTTTGGAACTCTTGATTAGGTGTAAAAACCTAGAGTTAAAACCCTAGAGTTGTTCTTTTATGAAAATCATTAGAATGGACTCCACTATGCTAGATTTTGTAGATTCTCCTAGACCTCTCATTCTTCCATCTATTGGAGATTCAAACATTCAATTAAAAGAATCTCAATGTGAATTAAATAAAGAGGAAGAAAATGATTATGATGAAGATGATCTTCAACAAGCCTATAATGAATTATATACATTATCTTCAAAGCTTGATAAGAGAAATAGAAGTTTAAGAGAAGAATCTATGAAACTAAACAAAGAGCTAGTCTCTTCAAAAGATGAGCTTAGAGAGAAAGATGAAGTCATAAATTGTTTAGAATCTAAGTTCATGATCTCTTTAAATAATCTATCTAACATTCAAGATGAACTAAAAGAATTAAAGATGGATTATGACAATGTCAAGAAGGAAAATTTAATTCTAAGAGATCAAATAAAAAGGCAAGACAAAGACTTTAACAATCTTGAATCTAAATTGACTATCTCTAAGGAAAATTTATCTAATGCTCAAGATGAATTAAATAAGATTAAGATAAATTGTGATGAGCTTAAAAATGAAAATTTGAACCTAAGAGATACAATTAAAAGACAAGATGAAAACATTAACTATTTAAAATCCAAGTTGACAATTTCCAATGAAAATTTGTCTAATGCTCAAAGTAATTTAAAAACCAAAGAACTTGGATCTAATGTTGTTAATGAACTACAACTTGAATTAAAACTTGCCAATGAAGAGCTAAGCAAATATAAGGAAATTGAAAATGAACTTTCAAAAGTCAAACATGAAAATTCAATCCTTATAACCAAAGTCGCTCAACTTGAAGGTTATAAACAAAAGTATGAGTGCAAGTTTACCCAAAGTGAAGATAGACTTGAAAAATTATTTAAATTGGGTAAACCTCATGAAGATAGGACGGGTATTGGATTTAATAGGAATATGTCACATGACCCTAAATTCACCAACACTTTTGTGAAAGGTGAGTCCTCTTTCTCTAGCACTCTTTCTCCTTTGCCCAAAACCAAATGTAATTTTTGTGGCATTGAAGGGCATTTTATGTTTGAGTGCAAACTAAGAAAAAGAAGCCATGTGTCTAAACCCATCTTTGAACTCAAGAAGGTAGAATCAAAATCTATGAAGGGTAAGACACTAAAAATCAAGGAAAACTCCAAAAAGACTAAACAAGTTAAAACTTTTAAAATGGAGTCTCCTAAGATAGATTCTAAAAAGCTTAAACAAGTTAAACCAAGCTTGAAAGAATCTAAGAACAAAAAGCTTCTCAATCTATCTCCCTTATATGAACCCATGAAAGAACTTTTGAAGAAAGTTGCTAAGTTAAATCTAAAATTCAAAAGTCAAGTAAAGGGAGAAAGTAAGAAGAAAAGAAAAGTGAAACAATCCCCAAAGAAACAAACTCACCAACATCAAAAGACAAATCACCATTCTAAGCTAAATTTAGTCAAATCTAAATATCTTGGTGATAAGTTTAATTTGAAAATCTATCAAGTCAAATCTCCTTTAGTTGGTGAGAAGTCCAAACTAGACCTCAAAGTTCAACCCTCCCAAGACCTTAGGTGGATTCCAAAAGTTATTGACTTAGACAAACCTTAAGGCCTTGGACCTCATTGACCAACCTATTCTTTTTAAGTTAAATCACTTTGTTGGTCATGTTGCATTTGCATTTTGTTTTCTTTTAGTTACATTTCTTAAGATGCATTGCTTATTTATGATCATTTGATTTTGTTTTCATGCACCTTTCTAAGTTACATGTCATGGTTTTCAAAATCTTTTGATTATAATTTCATCATGTTTGATTTGCTTTTTGTGCACATATGTCTTGCATTGCATTTCTTTACATGATTAATTGATTGTGATTTTAAAAGCTTTCATAGCTAATTCATTCATAATCAATTGTTGTTGAATCATTTGTGTAGATTTCATAGTAAGATTTTTTTTTGAACAAATGATTTGAATCATCTCAAGTTTTTCCATGGATTTCTAAAAGTTATACTTTTATATGGAAAATCATTGTTTTGAAAAATCAACTTGTATGTGTTTCAATTAAGTTATATCTTTTCAAATACAATGTTGATAATTGATCTTCAAAATCATTCTTTTTATACTCATTGTTGGATTTTGTTTATTGAAATGATTTGAAGATTGTATGAATGGAAATGCTCCATAACATCATTAGTTATAATCTTCTAAGCATGTTCCATGTTCTCATTTCCTTTTTCTTTTGGTTTTATTATCTTAGAATTGGAAATGAATGTTGTTTGCATCTTTGCTTATTTAGTTATTCGTTTTATATGCAAATGACAATTGGTTCCATGTATGGTTGTGATCTTAGTTACACTTGTAGAAACCATACTAGAACCCAAATCCATCCTCTATGCCTTATAGTCATTTCTTTTAAATGGATGGTTATGATGTTGATTCATGTATACCTTCTTAATGTTGTCATTTTTATACATGTTTCAACTTCATAGTAGTGTTCTTGATCATATGAACCTCTTTGAAATCTAATCCTTGTATTTCATAGTTATATCTCTTGTTTGATGGATATCTTAGTGTTGAATTCATATGATCTAGACACTTTGGAAATTGCATGCATTGCCTAGTAATAGTCTTTTGCATTGCAATTTACCTTGTTCATCACTATGCTCTATAGTTATATCTATATAAGTGATGAATATGCATTTATGATGCTTGATGGAGTTTGCCTCATTCTTGCTATCAAATTCAATTGGTTCCTATTGGTATAATTTTTGATTGATTTGATTTCTTGAGAATGTGATAAACCTTGTGTGCATTGGATTGAACTTGATAAGTAATATATTTGTTCCATGTCACACACCATTAGCATCATAATGTTCATGATTACCACCTCTTTTGCTCATATAGGTATATCTCATGACCACCATGTTATGTGTTCATAATATTGGTTGGTTATTAGTTGAGGTTGGCTTCATGCTTGAATTTCATTTCACTCATTCATGCACTTTAATAGTCATATTTTTTGATTGAATGAAATGAGTTCAAAACTTACATAGCATATGTTTTTCATAGTTAAATTGACTAATGCTATGTTTAGTAAAATCCTTCTCATCATGGATAGCTCTAAATTTGGATTAATCCTATTAGTTATATTCTCTTAAATCCATTTTAGAGTGATTGAATTTATAGTCACATCCTTTAATCTCAATTGATATGTTTATTTCAATTGGTATCCATGATCGTTAATGACCTTGCTCATTATATTGGTAATTTGATCATATTGAGCTTAATCGTCATTTGGAATCTAATACTTTCCTTGAAAGTTTACCCTCAATTGGTAAAACATTCTTTCTCCTTGCACCAAATAGTTATATCTATGTCAAAAGTTTGACAAAAGGAGAGAATGGATTGAGGGGGAGTAAGCCTTCATAGGAAGAATTAGTTGTGATCAAATTCACCTTTATCTTGGCCCTTTACCCTTACAACTTCTATCCCTACATGATACCCTGTTATGTTTTTCATTTTCGATTTCTTTTGTTAACAGGTGCTACTAAAAGGTATTTTCCTTGTTTTCATGTGTGTAGGTAACCTTTGCAATTTAATGGCAAAGGGGGAGAGAATGTCCAAGTTTCCTAAGGATAGAGAAGCTCTATCTAAGGGGGAGAAAGGACAAAGGGGGAGAAAGCACGCATTCAAGTTCTCTAAAGGAGAAGAGAATGCATATCTTACCAAAGGGAGAGAAGCATGGTCAAAGGGGGAGAAGTGAAAGAAGAGAAAGCTTGGAGCTAAAGAAGATGCTTGGCTAAAGAGAGGAAGATGGAAAGAACGCTTGAAGAATGATCAAGCACCAAGCATCAAGAAAATTGAAGAAAAGAGCCAAAGAGCCCAAGTTAAGAGAAGGAGCATCCAAGAAGATTTCAAGACTCGTCCAGCTAAGGGGGAGCTGAAGACTTGGTGTGAAATTTCAATGATGAGTAAGTTGCCATCAAATTGCAAAGGGGGAGATTGTTAGGGATTTTGTAATTTGCAATTTGGTGGATGCATTTGCACTTTAGCATCATTTGAATTCTCACACTTGCATTGTTTTAGAAAACCTTGAAATTTAGTTTCATACATGCATAGCTTTTAAGATTTGGAAAAGTTCTTGTTTTATGCATGTTTTGGTTTTAAACTTGGATGCATTAGTTTTGAAACCCAAACTCTTTTGAAAACCTATTTCCTTGTGCATTATATTTGGAAAATCATCTTGACAATTTAGGTTTGAACTTTGCATACATTCATCCCTTCATAATCATATGTGTATGCATTGTTTTTGAAAAAAGAGTTTTCAAGAAATCAAGCAAGCCTTTGTTTTAAAAGTCTTTGAATCCTTTTAGGCTTTTTGTTTCATGTTTTTATACATCTTAGAATGATTTAAAACATGTGAAAATGCTTGATTTTAAGTGGCCAAAAGATCCCCAAAGAAAATCTTCAAGAAACCCAAAAAATGGGGAATTCTGGGCAGGCCCGGTCAACCGGCCAAGAGGCCCGGTTAACCGGCCACACAGGGCAGGTCAACCGGGCTCCTGAAGCCAAACGGCTCTTTTTATGACCGTTGTGTTTGGCCGGTCAACCTGCCTGTCATGGCCGGTCAACCGGGGATATAGCCGTTGGGCTGTTTTGGGGATATAAATGAGTTCTTTCCTTTGTCTTTGGTTGGGGATTTTGAAGCCTTCTTTGAGGAGCTTTGAGAGAAGACAAAGGGGATGATCTAAGAGACATCAAGGGGTCATTAAGTAAAGCTTAAGCTTGGATCAACTAAGTTAAATCTCCAAGTAAGTTTTACTTTTAATTAATCATTTGTTATGTGCTTTATTTGAAACTTTGGAAAATGATTTCAAGCATGATAACAATGATGTGTTGAATCCTTTCTTCCCTCCATCTTTGATATTCAAGATTGGATTCATCACTTTGATTTCAACCCAAGTTTTGTTTTAAACTTTCTTAATCATGCTTAGCCTAAAATCCTTGATTTCCTTTAATGCATGATTCTTTGTCTTGGTTGAAACTTCCTTTGTTGTTTTCATACATTTAAACTTTAGTTAAACTAATTAGTTTTGAAAACAACATTGCACATGCATCACTTGATTAGGCTTAAACACTTTCGTACAACTTGTGATCTTTAGATTTTCATATCATTCACAAGTGTGTAATTGTTCAAGTGATTTGCATAGAACTTCAATCATATCTTTTTGTGCCTTAAACTTTCAAATTGCATTAAGCATAAATTGATTGAGCTTACTTTTAAACTTGATTGAAGTTTTCACACACACACTTCATAAGCATACATCTTTGCATTCATTGAGTGTTTGTGTGAGTTAGGATTTTCATTTTCACATCCGCCTATTTAGAGGCAATTAAATTGAGCTTAAATTGTATCTCTTGGAGTGTTCTTTTGTAAAGACACCTTCTTAGAGAAATCCTTATTTGTAAAGGTTATTGCTCAGCCTAAGAAAAGCATCTTGTAAGGTTATTGCTTAGCCTAAGAAAAGCATATTGTAAGGTTATTGCTAAGCCTAGAAAAGCACATTGTGAGGTTGTTGTTTAGCCTAGAAAAACAACATTGTAAGGGTTATTGCTTAGCCTAGTTAAAAGCATAAATAGTGGAAATCCGGTGGGGTGTTGGATTCACAAGCCGGTAGTGGATGTAGGCACGTTGGCCGAACCACTATAAATATGGTGTTGTGGTGATTGCTTTGTGGTGTTTGTATTGTTAGCTTCCGCATTTTGATTGTTTATCATCACATGTGACTAGTTTAGTTTGAGAAATTAAAATTGGTCTAAATTGGTCACAATTGTAGCTCACCCTATTCACCCCCCCCCCCCTCTAGGGTTAGGATCCTCGTGGACTTTCAATTGGTATCAGAGCCTCGTGCTCTATCTTTTAGGATCAAGTGTTTGGAACTCTTGATTAGGTGTAAAAACCTAGAGTTAAAACCCTAGAGTTGTTCTTTTATGAAAATCATTAGAATGGACTCCACTATGCTAGATTTTGTAGATTCTCCTAGACCTCTCATTCTTCCATCTATTGGAGATTCAAACATTCAATTAAAAGAATCTCAATGTGAATTAAATAAAGAGGAAGAAAATGATTATGATGAAGATGATCTTCAACAAGCCTATAATGAATTATATACATTATCTTCAAAGCTTGATAAGAGAAATAGAAGTTTAAGAGAAGAATCTATGAAACTAAACAAAGAGCTAGTCTCTTCAAAAGATGAGCTTAGAGAGAAAGATGAAGTCATAAATTGTTTAGAATCTAAGTTCATGATCTCTTTAAATAATCTATCTAACATTCAAGATGAACTAAAAGAATTAAAGATGGATTATGACAATGTCAAGAAGGAAAATTTAATTCTAAGAGATCAAATAAAAAGGCAAGACAAAGACTTTAACAATCTTGAATCTAAATTGACTATCTCTAAGGAAAATTTATCTAATGCTCAAGATGAATTAAATAAGATTAAGATAAATTGTGATGAGCTTAAAAATGAAAATTTGAACCTAAGAGATACAATTAAAAGACAAGATGAAAACATTAACTATTTAAAATCCAAGTTGACAATTTCCAATGAAAATTTGTCTAATGCTCAAAGTAATTTAAAAACCAAAGAACTTGGATCTAATGTTGTTAATGAACTACAACTTGAATTAAAACTTGCCAATGAAGAGCTAAGCAAATATAAGGAAATTGAAAATGAACTTTCAAAAGTCAAACATGAAAATTCAATCCTTATAACCAAAGTCGCTCAACTTGAAGGTTATAAACAAAAGTATGAGTGCAAGTTTACCCAAAGTGAAGATAGACTTGAAAAATTATTTAAATTGGGTAAACCTCATGAAGATAGGACGGGTATTGGATTTAATAGGAATATGTCACATGACCCTAAATTCACCAACACTTTTGTGAAAGGTGAGTCCTCTTTCTCTAGCACTCTTTCTCCTTTGCCCAAAACCAAATGTAATTTTTGTGGCATTGAAGGGCATTTTATGTTTGAGTGCAAACTAAGAAAAAGAAGCCATGTGTCTAAACCCATCTTTGAACTCAAGAAGGTAGAATCAAAATCTATGAAGGGTAAGACACTAAAAATCAAGGAAAACTCCAAAAAGACTAAACAAGTTAAAACTTTTAAAATGGAGTCTCCTAAGATAGATTCTAAAAAGCTTAAACAAGTTAAACCAAGCTTGAAAGAATCTAAGAACAAAAAGCTTCTCAATCTATCTCCCTTATATGAACCCATGAAAGAACTTTTGAAGAAAGTTGCTAAGTTAAATCTAAAATTCAAAAGTCAAGTAAAGGGAGAAAGTAAGAAGAAAAGAAAAGTGAAACAATCCCCAAAGAAACAAACTCACCAACATCAAAAGACAAATCACCATTCTAAGCTAAATTTAGTCAAATCTAAATATCTTGGTGATAAGTTTAATTTGAAAATCTATCAAGTCAAATCTCCTTTAGTTGGTGAGAAGTCCAAACTAGACCTCAAAGTTCAACCCTCCCAAGACCTTAGGTGGATTCCAAAAGTTATTGACTTAGACAAACCTTAAGGCCTTGGACCTCATTGACCAACCTATTCTTTTTAAGTTAAATCACTTTGTTGGTCATGTTGCATTTGCATTTTGTTTTCTTTTAGTTACATTTCTTAAGATGCATTGCTTATTTATGATCATTTGATTTTGTTTTCATGCACCTTTCTAAGTTACATGTCATGGTTTTCAAAATCTTTTGATTATAATTTCATCATGTTTGATTTGCTTTTTGTGCACATATGTCTTGCATTGCATTTCTTTACATGATTAATTGATTGTGATTTTAAAAGCTTTCATAGCTAATTCATTCATAATCAATTGTTGTTGAATCATTTGTGTAGATTTCATAGTAAGATTTTTTTTTGAACAAATGATTTGAATCATCTCAAGTTTTTCCATGGATTTCTAAAAGTTATACTTTTATATGGAAAATCATTGTTTTGAAAAATCAACTTGTATGTGTTTCAATTAAGTTATATCTTTTCAAATACAATGTTGATAATTGATCTTCAAAATCATTCTTTTTATACTCATTGTTGGATTTTGTTTATTGAAATGATTTGAAGATTGTATGAATGGAAATGCTCCATAACATCATTAGTTATAATCTTCTAAGCATGTTCCATGTTCTCATTTCCTTTTTCTTTTGGTTTTATTATCTTAGAATTGGAAATGAATGTTGTTTGCATCTTTGCTTATTTAGTTATTCGTTTTATATGCAAATGACAATTGGTTCCATGTATGGTTGTGATCTTAGTTACACTTGTAGAAACCATACTAGAACCCAAATCCATCCTCTATGCCTTATAGTCATTTCTTTTAAATGGATGGTTATGATGTTGATTCATGTATACCTTCTTAATGTTGTCATTTTTATACATGTTTCAACTTCATAGTAGTGTTCTTGATCATATGAACCTCTTTGAAATCTAATCCTTGTATTTCATAGTTATATCTCTTGTTTGATGGATATCTTAGTGTTGAATTCATATGATCTAGACACTTTGGAAATTGCATGCATTGCCTAGTAATAGTCTTTTGCATTGCAATTTACCTTGTTCATCACTATGCTCTATAGTTATATCTATATAAGTGATGAATATGCATTTATGATGCTTGATGGAGTTTGCCTCATTCTTGCTATCAAATTCAATTGGTTCCTATTGGTATAATTTTTGATTGATTTGATTTCTTGAGAATGTGATAAACCTTGTGTGCATTGGATTGAACTTGATAAGTAATATATTTGTTCCATGTCACACACCATTAGCATCATAATGTTCATGATTACCACCTCTTTTGCTCATATAGGTATATCTCATGACCACCATGTTATGTGTTCATAATATTGGTTGGTTATTAGTTGAGGTTGGCTTCATGCTTGAATTTCATTTCACTCATTCATGCACTTTAATAGTCATATTTTTTGATTGAATGAAATGAGTTCAAAACTTACATAGCATATGTTTTTCATAGTTAAATTGACTAATGCTATGTTTAGTAAAATCCTTCTCATCATGGATAGCTCTAAATTTGGATTAATCCTATTAGTTATATTCTCTTAAATCCATTTTAGAGTGATTGAATTTATAGTCACATCCTTTAATCTCAATTGATATGTTTATTTCAATTGGTATCCATGATCGTTAATGACCTTGCTCATTATATTGGTAATTTGATCATATTGAGCTTAATCGTCATTTGGAATCTAATACTTTCCTTGAAAGTTTACCCTCAATTGGTAAAACATTCTTTCTCCTTGCACCAAATAGTTATATCTATGTCAAAAGTTTGACAAAAGGAGAGAATGGATTGAGGGGGAGTAAGCCTTCATAGGAAGAATTAGTTGTGATCAAATTCACCTTTATCTTGGCCCTTTACCCTTACAACTTCTATCCCTACATGATACCCTGTTATGTTTTTCATTTTCGATTTCTTTTGTTAACAGGTGCTACTAAAAGGTATTTTCCTTGTTTTCATGTGTGTAGGTAACCTTTGCAATTTAATGGCAAAGGGGGAGAGAATGTCCAAGTTTCCTAAGGATAGAGAAGCTCTATCTAAGGGGGAGAAAGGACAAAGGGGGAGAAAGCACGCATTCAAGTTCTCTAAAGGAGAAGAGAATGCATATCTTACCAAAGGGAGAGAAGCATGGTCAAAGGGGGAGAAGTGAAAGAAGAGAAAGCTTGGAGCTAAAGAAGATGCTTGGCTAAAGAGAGGAAGATGGAAAGAACGCTTGAAGAATGATCAAGCACCAAGCATCAAGAAAATTGAAGAAAAGAGCCAAAGAGCCCAAGTTAAGAGAAGGAGCATCCAAGAAGATTTCAAGACTCGTCCAGCTAAGGGGGAGCTGAAGACTTGGTGTGAAATTTCAATGATGAGTAAGTTGCCATCAAATTGCAAAGGGGGAGATTGTTAGGGATTTTGTAATTTGCAATTTGGTGGATGCATTTGCACTTTAGCATCATTTGAATTCTCACACTTGCATTGTTTTAGAAAACCTTGAAATTTAGTTTCATACATGCATAGCTTTTAAGATTTGGAAAAGTTCTTGTTTTATGCATGTTTTGGTTTTAAACTTGGATGCATTAGTTTTGAAACCCAAACTCTTTTGAAAACCTATTTCCTTGTGCATTATATTTGGAAAATCATCTTGACAATTTAGGTTTGAACTTTGCATACATTCATCCCTTCATAATCATATGTGTATGCATTGTTTTTGAAAAAAGAGTTTTCAAGAAATCAAGCAAGCCTTTGTTTTAAAAGTCTTTGAATCCTTTTAGGCTTTTTGTTTCATGTTTTTATACATCTTAGAATGATTTAAAACATGTGAAAATGCTTGATTTTAAGTGGCCAAAAGATCCCCAAAGAAAATCTTCAAGAAACCCAAAAAATGGGGAATTCTGGGCAGGCCCGGTCAACCGGCCAAGAGGCCCGGTTAACCGGCCACACAGGGCAGGTCAACCGGGCTCCTGAAGCCAAACGGCTCTTTTTATGACCGTTGTGTTTGGCCGGTCAACCTGCCTGTCATGGCCGGTCAACCGGGGATATAGCCGTTGGGCTGTTTTGGGGATATAAATGAGTTCTTTCCTTTGTCTTTGGTTGGGGATTTTGAAGCCTTCTTTGAGGAGCTTTGAGAGAAGACAAAGGGGATGATCTAAGAGACATCAAGGGGTCATTAAGTAAAGCTTAAGCTTGGATCAACTAAGTTAAATCTCCAAGTAAGTTTTACTTTTAATTAATCATTTGTTATGTGCTTTATTTGAAACTTTGGAAAATGATTTCAAGCATGATAACAATGATGTGTTGAATCCTTTCTTCCCTCCATCTTTGATATTCAAGATTGGATTCATCACTTTGATTTCAACCCAAGTTTTGTTTTAAACTTTCTTAATCATGCTTAGCCTAAAATCCTTGATTTCCTTTAATGCATGATTCTTTGTCTTGGTTGAAACTTCCTTTGTTGTTTTCATACATTTAAACTTTAGTTAAACTAATTAGTTTTGAAAACAACATTGCACATGCATCACTTGATTAGGCTTAAACACTTTCGTACAACTTGTGATCTTTAGATTTTCATATCATTCACAAGTGTGTAATTGTTCAAGTGATTTGCATAGAACTTCAATCATATCTTTTTGTGCCTTAAACTTTCAAATTGCATTAAGCATAAATTGATTGAGCTTACTTTTAAACTTGATTGAAGTTTTCACACACACACTTCATAAGCATACATCTTTGCATTCATTGAGTGTTTGTGTGAGTTAGGATTTTCATTTTCACATCCGCCTATTTAGAGGCAATTAAATTGAGCTTAAATTGTATCTCTTGGAGTGTTCTTTTGTAAAGACACCTTCTTAGAGAAATCCTTATTTGTAAAGGTTATTGCTTAGCCTAAGAAAAGCATCTTGTAAGGTTATTGCTTAGCCTAAGAAAAGCATATTGTAAGGTTATTGTCACGCCCCCGAACCGAAACCTCGGGGGCGGGAAATGGGATTAAGCATAAATATATTTTACTTCTCCCAGGATCCGCGTGTGTGAAGACAACACATTCTGAATATTTTGCGGAAGCTTTTGTGGCATTGCGACCCGGAGTCCGTGGCCATCGGATTCCGCAACCCACTAAACCATTAGCATATAGCTATCATATCAAGAATCATATCAAACTGGAGTAAACCATCACAATAAATTACAGAGCTGACAATAACAGGATATTTCATTCCCAAATGTATTCAAGTTACAAATTAACAATGTACATTAATTAAGAAACCCAAGAGAAGGCTAACAAAAGCCATACAACAATAAGCTATAAACTACTACCCAAATGTGACGTAGCTCCGATGTCAAGCTCAATGTCTACATGACATAGCCGACAAACCAACCTGCAAAGCATGGCTCCACAGCCAACAAAACACTCAACTCGGGGCGAAGAAATCTGAACCTGAGTACCAAAAGTAGTGGGTCAGACACGACGGTCTGGCAGGTGGATGAAAGGATCACAAATGTACTAAAGAATAAAACATATGATAAAACATGGTATTCGATCAAATGCTGCATATAACTAAACGGGTAAAATTCGGGGATCTCTGATAAAACATGTATTCATTGCAAGCACGGGTGAAAACCTGAAGATCTAATAAAGCACATGTTCATTTACAGTATCTGTCAAAACATAGAAATCTGTTAATTGGGTATTCGTGAAAAACATGTGTATATATAGGGATTTGACAAGACAACGTTCATTTGAGACTAGGGTAAAAACATAAGTATACAACAGCCGGGTATTCATTCAAAGCATGTGTAAACCTAGAAATCTGACGAAACTAGTGTTCATTTAAACATATTTCAAATCATGGCTATTTAACAAACCGGGTATCGTTTAAAACAGGTATAAACGTAGGGATCTGGCAAACAAGTGTCATTTGAAATATATATATCAAAGCATGGCTATTTAACAAATCGGGGAATCATTTGAAAACGGCATAAACATAGTGATCTGGCAAAACAAGTGTAATTTAAAACAAAAAACGAATGTTTAGCAGTTCGGGTATTCACTTAAAACATATATAAACATCGGGATCTAGCAAAACGAGTTTCATTTAAAACATATTCCAAAGCATGGACATTTAATAACTCGAGTATTCATTTTAAAACATGTGTAATCATATAACCCTAGCCAAACCATCGATCGTTAGAACCATATGTAAAAGCATGGCATTCATGTAAAACATGTACGTGTGCAAAGGACATAAAACAATATAATAGTGACTGAATTTACAATAGAGAGCATTAACACTTATCTAAATAACAACTTTCATAAAAGCAATGAATCATTTATCTGAAAACAAGTAAGCAATATAAACCATGTCGGGTGTCCAAGGAAATCGGGAACTGGCAAGATGGCAATCACAAGAAGCTAAGTCCTCTATCACCGAAGTGACAAGAGCGGGACGTTGGTCTCAATCACACAAGGTGAGGAGACTCAACGTATATCATATATACAATAATAAATATACGGGAATCGGGAATCGGGACCACGGTAGCGAACCGGGTATCGGGACGGGACCACGGTAATGACCGGGTATCGGGATCCAAACTGCAGCTGGCGGGACGGGAGAGGGATCTCCAAGTCAGTGGATCAGACTGACAAGGTATCCAAGCTTAGTGATGCCGACTCATAGGATAAAACCAATCGAGACATATGCAAGTAATCAAGTACAGTAAATAAACGGGTAAACGGGGGTACTCAAGGGCACGTAAATAAACGGGTAAACGGGGGTGCTCAAGGGCACGTAAATAAACGGGTAAACGGGGGTGCTCAAGGGCACACTGTCATATCATATCGGGCAATACATTTCGGGACAAGTAACTGTTACTAATGTAACTTCAATGCTTTCGGGAAAACAAGTCATGTGATGCAAATCTCGGGAAATGAGGTGAAACAATGAACTATGACAATTTCGGGAAAAGTATTAATTTCAAGATCTATTTAAGTGAATAGGGGTCCCGTATGTCGATTATAACAATTACTTGGTACTCCTTGAGTTTGAAGACATTCCGGGCTCCTTATGCACTTTTACTACTTCCAAAATTTAACATGAGCTTATGGGTAGTTCTAGATGTTACAATAGCAAGAATCAAGATTATCAACGGTTCATCCTAGGCATGACATTAATCCGGAAACATCGAGCAACCTATTCAGTCACCGAAGGAAATAGAATTAGCGATAGCCAAGGAAATAGACTTGTTTTTAGATATAAAGAAGATATCGCGTCGTTCCATCCCGTTCAAGATTGAAATGGATTGAACTTCGATGCAACCGAATCAACCGTGAGGAGTGTCGGCTCAAGACCTCTCACACATAGTCCAATCAGTCCAAAAGGGGTAGCCAAGGTCCCACCTAGAACCAAGAAAAAAATAAAAATCTCAAAATTCACCGGACTCAAACTGAGTCCTTCGGTCCGATCGATCGGCCAAAATTTCTGCACAGGGTCCGATCGATCGGTCGATCGATCGGCTGAAAAATGTTTACTGTTAAAAGTCAGTCCGATCGATCGGCCTGAACGTCCGATCGATCGGACCTGGGCGCAGTGCAGGTCCGGGAACTCTGATTTTTCTCTTTTTCTTTCCTTTCCTTCCAACATATAATCAATCACATAAAACTATAAACAAGGGGGCTTAAACACATGTTTCCAAGACATTAAAATGAGCTAAAGAGCTCCTCATTTCAAGTTCCTCCATTTCCATCCTTTCCATCTATTCCATCCACAATAAAACTCAAAGTGGAGAAGACTCATTCATGTGAAATCATTTGAAATTCTTGACAATAGGATGCATGCACTTTCAAGAGCTTAACAAGAAAGAATAACTCATCAATAAACACATCTCATAATCAATATTGATCATATCAAAAACAACTATTAAAATTACCAAAACCATCAATGAAATCAAGATTTTCCCACAAAACATGCTAATAATCAAAACAATCCAATCAACCACTTGCCTTTGACTCTAATCAAGCAAATCCAAGCTCTTAATCACCTCTCAAGCTCAAGATCCACAATTTCTACAAAAACCCCAAAACAACCCTAAAATGGGTTAAACCATGAAATGACAATGAAACCTCTCAATAATCAAGGTGGAGCTTCTCTAAGGCTAGAAGATTACAAATCTAGAAGATGAAGAAGAACACTTACTTGGAAGGTCCTCTAATGGACAAGGTAAGCTCAAAGGAAGTCTTGTGATGGAGGGTTTGTAATTCCATGGGGATCCGAACCCTAGAGGGGGGGTGAATAGGGTGAGCTACAACTATGACCAATTTTAAACAATTTTAACTTCTTAAAAACAAACTAGTCATATGTGACGATTAATCATACAAGATGCGGAAGCTAACAAAAGAATCACCACAAAGCAATCACCATTACACAAGTATTTATAGTGGTTCGGCCTCAATGCCTACATCCACTACCGGCTTGTGAACCAACACCCCACCGGATTTCCACTATTTATGCTTTTCAATAGGCTAAGCAATAACCTTTACAATATGCTTTCCAAGGCTTAGCAATAACCTTTACAATGATGTTTTTCAAGGCTTAACATCAACCTATACACTATGCTTTTAAAGGCTAAGCAATAACCTCTTCAACCACAAGGTTGGTTATCTCACTAAGATAGTGTCTTTAATACACTTGATGGAGATTCAATTAAGCTCATTACATTGCCTCTTAATTAGGCGGATATGGAAGTGAAAATCTAATACACACTCACACTATGAATGCAAAGTTGAAAACAAATGAAGTGTGTGTGTGTGGTCCTCAATCATTTTGAAAATGAAAGTTCATAAATGTATGCCTAAGGCTTTTGAAAGTTTAAGCTCATAAAACATTTATGATTGAGGATGTGATGCAATCACATGTTAAAAGTAACAACTTGTTAATGATATCAAAGTTACACAAGTTGTATGAAATGGATTAGCTCTAAACATGTGATGCATAGGGATGTCAATCAAATCACCAATGAAGCTCAAAACATAAAATAAGATTTGATTGAAAAGAGGGGACAAATCATATGTAATTATAAAGACAACTTGAAAATGATTTACCAATCAAAGTAAGGCAAGTTGTAAAACATTAAAACAATAATACACATATGATTTGTAAAGATGTTGAATCCAAAACATAAGATACATTTGAAAGAGATTTTCTTATGATGGAAAAACAACAACCAATGATTCAACAAAGTATATGAATCATGTTACATATTTCATTAACATGATCTACTTAGATTTACCAAAGTTAAGTACTACTTTGATGAATCAATGGTGAAGTATCCAAAACAATAGATCTATTCAAAATATAAACTATGCTAAGGATACAACACATCATATATTAACATGTTACAAAGATTTACCAATGATAAAACAAAACATCAAAACATATGATTTGTAAAGAAGTTGAATCCAAAACATAAATTAGTTTTGAAAGAGATGTTCTTATTATGGAAAACAACAACCAAAGATTCAACCAAGTATATGGATCATGTTACATATGATTTACCAAAGTTCTTTCATTAACATGATCTACTTAGATTTACCAAAGTTAAGTACTACTTGGGTTTGAATCATATGATGTTGTATCCAAAATAATAAATCAACTCAAAACATAAAACATGTTGAGGACACAACACAAACATAGTTTAACATGCTAGAAATGATTTACCAAAAATAAAACAAAAGCATGAAAACATATGATTAAGGAAGGAAGAGCCTACTTGGTGGTTTAACTTCATTAATCCAAGCTTTAGCTTTCCTAATCATCCCCTTCATCCCTTGGTTCTTTTCCCTTTTGATATGCCTCAAATCCTCTCAAGGAGGGGTTAAAAATTCCCAACTTTTGGCAAGGGAAAGAACTCATATTTATAGCAAAAAGTGGCCAACGGCTAGTTCTCGGTCGACCGGCAAACAGGCCTCGGTCGACCGAGAACACACAACGGTCATATTTCTGACCGTTGGAGCTCCCAGGCTATTTTTGCCTGCAGTTGTCTCGGTCGACCGAGACCTGCCTCTCGGTCGACCGGCGACACTGCCGGGACTCCCCCTCTTTTGCAAAATTTCCAACTTTTGCACATTTCAAAGTTATTTCTTTGGGGAACCTTTTGGCCACTAAATCAAGCTTGGAAAACATGTTTTAAAGATTCTAATTGTTTTTAAAACATGACATAAAAAGCCTAAAAAGATTCAAAACTTTTAAAACAAAGGCTTGCTTGATTTCTTGAAAAACTCTTTTCTAAAAACAAATGCATCCAAGATGAAAATACAAATCATGCATAAATCAATACTTTTACAAATCTTAAAAGCAATGCATGAATAAAACAAGATTTCAAGTTTTCTTAAACCAATGCAAGTGTGTAAATCAAATGATGCTTGAATGATATGCATCCATCAAATTGCAATCTAATAAAATTCCTAACAGGGTTCTCTTCACAAATGGTACCAATGGAAAGCTTGCAAGATGAGGAAGAAGAAGGTGGTCTCCATTTCTAGTTTGGTGCAAGATTGGTGTGGCTTGGAGATGAAGAAGCAAGATGAAGAAGCAAGAAGAAGAAGCAAGGAAAACCCTAGACTCCATGGTTGTGCTGGAACAATGGTGAAGAATGAGCAATGAAGGAGATGGGTTCCTCTTATAAACAAGTGGGGTTTGGGCCCCACAACTTAAGGGACTTGGGTGGCTGAAATCATCTAATTTGGGACCTCGGATGGATTCGACGAAGAAGGAAGAAATGATCGTCGAAATATCTAGTTTCCAAAAAGTATATGTTTCACGGATTTCGAGAATGTCGAGTTTTGGGTACAGATTTGGTGTAAAAAGACTGTTTTGCCCTCAAGGCCAAGAAATCGGGTTTTGGGTTCTCAAATGGATACGGAATCAATATGAAGGTTGTAGGATTCCTCAAGATGAATGCAACGGGCTAAAAACACAATACAAAACGAATCGGGAAAATCTCACAAGTAAAAGCAAAGCCAAAAAGGGAACCCCCAAAGGGCCCCACAAGCAGCCAAAGCACTCAAAAGCCCAAAACTAGAAGAAAAACCATTCTAGCTCACAAACTCAACCCAACAAATACTTATCCCACTAAAAGAAACAAATCCTCAAATAAAACAACACTAATCCAAGAGATTAGGGGTCGGGTTCTCACAGTTATTGCTAAGCCTAGAAAAGCACATTGTGAGGTTGTTGTTTAGCCTAGAAAAACAACATTGTAAGGGTTATTGCTTAGCCTAGTTAAAAGCATAAATAGTGGAAATCCGGTGGGGTGTTGGATTCACAAGCCGGTAGTGGATGTAGGCACGTTGGCCGAACCACTATAAATATGGTGTTGTGGTGATTGCTTTGTGGTGTTTGTATTGTTAGCTTCCGCATTTTGATTGTTTATCATCACATGTGACTAGTTTAGTTTGAGAAATTAAAATTGGTCTAAATTGGTCACAATTGTAGCTCACCCTATTCACCCCCCCCTCTAGGGTTAGGATCCTCGTGGACTTTCAATTGGTATCAGAGCCTCGTGCTCTATCTTTTAGGATCAAGTGTTTGGAACTCTTGATTAGGTGTAAAAACCTAGAGTTAAAACCCTAGAGTTGTTCTTTTATGAAAATCATTAGAATGGACTCCACTATGCTAGATTTTGTAGATTCTCCTAGACCTCTCATTCTTCCATCTATTGGAGATTCAAACATTCAATTAAAAGAATCTCAATGTGAATTAAATAAAGAGGAAGAAAATGATTATGATGAAGATGATCTTCAACAAGCCTATAATGAATTATATACATTATCTTCAAAGCTTGATAAGAGAAATAGAAGTTTAAGAGAAGAATCTATGAAACTAAACAAAGAGCTAGTCTCTTCAAAAGATGAGCTTAGAGAGAAAGATGAAGTCATAAATTGTTTAGAATCTAAGTTCATGATCTCTTTAAATAATCTATCTAACATTCAAGATGAACTAAAAGAATTAAAGATGGATTATGACAATGTCAAGAAGGAAAATTTAATTCTAAGAGATCAAATAAAAAGGCAAGACAAAGACTTTAACAATCTTGAATCTAAATTGACTATCTCTAAGGAAAATTTATCTAATGCTCAAGATGAATTAAATAAGATTAAGATAAATTGTGATGAGCTTAAAAATGAAAATTTGAACCTAAGAGATACAATTAAAAGACAAGATGAAAACATTAACTATTTAAAATCCAAGTTGACAATTTCCAATGAAAATTTGTCTAATGCTCAAAGTAATTTAAAAACCAAAGAACTTGGATCTAATGTTGTTAATGAACTACAACTTGAATTAAAACTTGCCAATGAAGAGCTAAGCAAATATAAGGAAATTGAAAATGAACTTTCAAAAGTCAAACATGAAAATTCAATCCTTATAACCAAAGTCGCTCAACTTGAAGGTTATAAACAAAAGTATGAGTGCAAGTTTACCCAAAGTGAAGATAGACTTGAAAAATTATTTAAATTGGGTAAACCTCATGAAGATAGGACGGGTATTGGATTTAATAGGAATATGTCACATGACCCTAAATTCACCAACACTTTTGTGAAAGGTGAGTCCTCTTTCTCTAGCACTCTTTCTCCTTTGCCCAAAACCAAATGTAATTTTTGTGGCATTGAAGGGCATTTTATGTTTGAGTGCAAACTAAGAAAAAGAAGCCATGTGTCTAAACCCATCTTTGAACTCAAGAAGGTAGAATCAAAATCTATGAAGGGTAAGACACTAAAAATCAAGGAAAACTCCAAAAAGACTAAACAAGTTAAAACTTTTAAAATGGAGTCTCCTAAGCACAACGGTCATAAAAAGAGCCGTTAGAGCTTCAGAAACCCGGTTGACCGGCCCTGTGTGGCCGGTTGACCGGGCCTCTTGGCCGGTTGACCGGCCACACATGGCCGGTTGACCGGTCCTGCCCAGAATTTCCCATTTTTTGGGTTTCTTGAAGATTTTCTTTGGGGATCTTTTGGGCCAATAAAATCAAGCTTTTTCACATGTTTTAAATCATCCAAAGATGTATAAAAACATGAAACATCCAAAGCCTAAAATGATTTGAAACTTTAAACCATAGGCTAGCTTGATTTCTAAAAACTCCTTTTTCAAAAACAATGCATACACATATGATTATGAAGGGATGTATGTATGCAAAGTTCAAACCTAAATTGACAAGATGATTTTCCAAATATAATGCACAATGAATTAGGTTTTCAAAAGAGTTTGAGTTTCAAAACCAATGCATCCAAAAACCAAAACATGCATAATACAAGAACTTTTCCAAATCTTAAAAGCTATGCATGTATGAAACTATATTTCAAGGTTTTCTAAAACAATGCAAGTGTGAGAATTCAAATGATGCTAAAGTGCAAATGCATCCATCAAATTGCAAATACAAAATCCCTAACAATCTCCCCCTTTGCAATTTGATGGCAACTTACTCATCATTGACATTTCACACTTAGTCTTCAGCTCCCCCTAAGCTGGACAAGTCTTGAAATCTTCTTGGATGCTTCTTCTCTTAGCTTGGGCTCTTGGGCTCTTTTCTTCAATCTTCTTGATGCTTGGAGCTTGATCATTCTTCAAGCTTTCTTTCCATCTTCCTCTCTTTAGCCAAGCATCTTCTTTAGCTCCAAGCTTTCTTTCTTCTATTTGCTCTCCCCCTTTGACCATGCTTCTTTCTCCTCTTGAGAACTTGAAAGCTTTCTCCCCCTTTGATGGATAGGAGATCTTCGAGTACTTGAACTCTCGAACTCTCTCCCCCTTTGATGAGTAGGAGATCTTTGAGTACTTAAACTCTCTCCCCCTTTGACATTAAATTGCAAAGGTACCTACACACATGAAACAAGGAAAATACCTTTAGTAGCACCTGTTAACAAATGAAATCGAAAATGAAATACATAACAGGCTATCATGTATGGAAGTTAGCTCTAAGGGCTCAAAAGCAATCCAAGGGTGAATTTGATCAAAACTAATACTTCCTATGAAGGTTTACACTCCCCCTCAATCCATTCTCTTCTTTTGTCAAGCTTTTGACAAGATATAACTATTAGATTCAAGAAGTAGATGGTTTAACCAAGTGAGGGTCAACTTCAAGGAAAGGATTAGATTCATTTAACTATAAGGCTCATATGATCAAATTACCAAAAGAGAGCAAGGTCTAATGAGAGAAACGATCATGGATACCAATTGAAATAAACATATCAATTGAGATTAAAGGATGTGACTATTAAATCAATCACTCTAAAATGGATTTAAGAATATTACTATTAGGAAAAATCCAAATAAGAGCTATCCATGATGCAATGGGGTTTACTCAAACATAGCATCAATCAATATTACTTATGAAAATCATATGCTATGTAAGTTTTGAACTCATTTCATTCAATCAATAAATATGACTATTAAAGTGCATGAATGAGTGAAATGAAATTCAAGCATGAAGCCAACCTCAACTAATAACCAACCACTATTATGAACACATAAACATGGTGGTCATGAGATATACCTATATGAGCAAAAGAGGTGGCAACAAGAACATTATGATGCTAATGGTGTGAGACATGGAACAATCATATTACTTATCAAGTTCAATCCAATGCACACAAGGTTTATCACATTCTCAAGAAATCAAATCAATCAAAAATTATACCAATAGAAACCAATTGAATTTGATAACATGATAAAGAGCAAGAATGAGGCAAACTCCATCAAGCATCATAAATGTATATTCATCACTTTTAAAGATATAACTATTGAGCATAGTGATGAACAAGGTAAATTGCAATGCAAAAGGATATTACTTTGTAATGCATGCAATTTCCAAAGTGACTCAATCATATGAATTCAACATCTAAGATATCCATCAAACATATAGAAATACAATGAATGGATTTCAGAGATATTCATATGATCAAGAACACTACTATGAGGTTGAAACATGTATAAGGATGATATCAAGAGAATCTACATGAATCAACATCATAACCATCCAAAAAGAAATGACTATAAGGTAAAGAGGATGGATTTGGGTTCTAGTATGGATTCTACAAAAGTAACTAAGAACACAACCATACATGGAACCAATAGTCATTTGCATATAAAAAGAATAACTAAATAAGCAAAGATGCAAACAACATTCATTTCCAATTCTAATATAATTAAACCAAAAGAAAAGGAAATGAAAACATGGAACATGCTTAGATGAATATAACTAATGAGGTTATAGAGCATTTCCATTCAAACAATCTTCAAATCATTTTGATAAACAAAATCCAACAATGAGCATATGAAGAATGATTTTGAAGATCAATTATCAACATTGTATTTTAAAAGATATATCTTAAATGAGACACATACAAGTTGATTTTTCAAAACAATGATTTTCCATATAAAAGTATAACTTAGAAATCCATGGAAAACTTGAATTGATTCAAATCATTTGTTCAAATAATCTTACTATGACATCTACACAAATGATTCAAAAACAATTGATCATGAAAAATCTAGCTATAAAAGCTTTTAAAATCACAATCAATTAATCATGTTGAAATGCAATGCAAAACATAAAACTAAATGTGAGCAAAAAGCAAATCAAACATGATGAATTTATAATCAAGAGATTTTGAAAACCATGACATGTAACTTAGAAAGGTGCATGAAAACAAAATCAAATGATCATAAATAAGCAATGCATTTTATGAAATGTAACTAAGAAAGAACAAAATACAAATGCAACATGACCAACAAAGTGATTTAACTTAAAAAGAATAGGTTGGTCAAGGAGGTTCAAGGCCCTAAGGTTTGTCTAGGTAAATGACTTTGGGAATCCACCTAAGGTCTTGAGAGGGTTGAACTTTGAGGTCTAATTTGGGATTCTCACCAACTATAGGAGATTTGACTTGATAAATTTTCAACTTAACCATATCACCAAGATATTTAGGTTTGACTAAATTTAGCTTAGAATGGTGAATAGTCTTTTGATGTTGGTGAGTTTGCTTCTTTGGGGATTGCTTCACTTTGCTTTTCTTCTTATTTTCTCCCTTTCTTTGACTTTTGAAATTTAGATTTAACTTAGTAAATTTCTTCAAAAGTTCTTTCATGTTTTGACTTAAGGGAGGTAGGTTGAGAAGCTTTTTGTTAATAGATTCTTTTAAACTTGGTTTGACTTGTTTAACCTTTTTAGAATCTATTTTTGGAGACTCCTTGTTAATTGGTTTCACTTGTTTAAGCTTTATGGAGTCTTCCTTGGTTTTTAGTGTCTTACCCTTCAAGTTTGATTTTCCATTTTTGAGTTCAAAGATGGGTTTAGACACATGGCTTCTCTTTCTTAGTTTGCACTCAAATGTAAAGTGTCCTTCAATGCCACAATAATTACATTTAGACTTGGGCAAAGAAGTGTGAGTGCTAGAGAATGAGGACTCACCTTTCACAAATGTGTTGGTGAATTTAGGGTTATAAGACATATTCCTATTAAATCCAATGCCCGTCCTATCTCCATGAGGTTTACCCAATTTGAATAATTTTTCAAGTTTCTCTTCACTTTGGGTAAACTTGCACTCATACTTTTGTTTGTAGTTTTCAAGTTGAGTGACTTTGGTTATAAGGATTGAATTTTCATGTTTGACTTTTGAAAGTTCATTTTCAAGTTCCTTATATTTGATTAGCTCTTCATTGGCAAGTTTTAATTCATTAACAACTTTAGATCCAAGTTCTTGAGTTTTTAACTTACTTTTGATCAACTTGGTTTCTAAATGGTCAATGTCTTCATCTTGTCTTTTAATTGTATCTCTTAGGTTCAAATTCTCATTTTTAAGCTCATCACAATTTATCTTAATCTCATTTAATTCATTTTGAGTATTAGATAAATTTTCCTTAGAGATAGTCAATTTAGATTCAAGATTGTTGTCTTTATCTTGCCTTTGTAATTGATCTCTTAGTTTTAGATTTTCCTTTTTGACATTATCATAACCCATCTTTAATTCTCTTAGCTCATCTTGATTGTTAGATTGGTTATTTAAAGAGATCATGAACTTAGAGTCTAGACATTTTATTACTTCTTCTTTCTCTCTAAGTTCATCTTTTGAAGAGGCTAGCTCTTTGTTTAGATTCATAGATTCTTCTCTTAAGCTTTTGTTTCTTTTATCAAGCTTTGTAGATAATGTATATAATTCATTATAGGCTTGTTGAAGATCATCTTCATCATACTCATTTTCTTCCTCTTTTGAGTCAAATTGATATTCATTTAATTGATGGTTTGAATCTCTAATAGAAGGAAGAGTGAGAGGTCTAGAAGAATCTACAAAGTCTAGGCTAGTGGAGTCCATTCTAATGATTTTCAAATAAGCACAACTCTAGGGTTTTAACTCTAGGTTTTTACACCTAATCAAGAGTTCCAAACACTTGATCCTAAGGGATAGAGCACTTGGCTCTGATACCAATTGAAAGTCCGCTATGGATCCTAACCCTAGAGGGGGGGGGGGGGTGAATAGGGTGAGCTACAATTGTGACCAATTTAAACCAATTTTAATTTCTCAAACTAAACTAGTCACAAGTGATGAATTGTCATACAATATGCGGAAGCTAATACAAAAACAAACACCACATAAGCAATCACCACAACACAAAATTTATAGTGGTTCGGCCAACGTGCCTACATCCACTACCGGCTTGTGTATCCAACACCCCACCGGATTCCACTATTTATGCTTTTTACTAGGCTAAGCAATAACCCTTACAAAGTTGTTTTTCTAGGCTAAACAACAACCTCTCAATGTGCTTTTAGAGGCTAAGCAATAACCTTTACAAAATGCTTTTCTTAGGCTAAGCAATAACCTTACACAATGCTTTTCTTAGGCTAAGCAATAACCTTTACAAATCAATATTTCTCTAAGAAAGTGTTTACTCAACACTCTAAGAGATTACAATTTAAGCTCAAATAAATTGCCTCTAAATAGGCGGATAAGAAAATCAAAATCCTAACTCACACAAACACTCAATGAATGCAAAGATGTATGCTTATGAAGTGTGTGTGTGTGAAAACTTCAATCAAGTTTAAGAGTAAGCTCAATCAATTTATGCTTAATGCAATTTGAAAGTTTAAGGCACAAAAAGATATGATTGAAGTTCTATGCAAATCACTTGAACAATTACACACTTGTGAATGATATGAAAATCTAAAGATCACAAGTTGTATGAAAGTGTTTAAGCCTAATCAAGTGATGCATGTGCAATGTTGTTTTCAAAAACTAATTTGACTAAAGATTAAATGAATGAAAACAACAAGGGAAGTTTCAACCAAGTGAAGTAATCATGCAATAAAGGAAATCAAAGATTTATGGCTAAGCATGATTAAGAAAGTTTAAAACAAAACTTGGGTTGAAATCAAAGTGATGAATCCAATCTTGAATATCAAAGATGGAGGGAAGAAAGGATTCAACACATCATTGTTATCATGCTTGAAATCATTTTCCAAAGTTTCAAATAAAGCACATAACAAATGATTAATTAAAAGTAAAACTTACTTGGAGATTTAACTTAGTTGATCCAAGCTTAAGCTTTACTTAATGACCCTTTGATGTCTCTTAGATCATCCCCTTTGTCTCCTCTCAAAGCTCCTTAAAGAAGGTTTCAAAATCCCCAACCAAAGACAAAGGAAGGAGCTCATTTAAATACCAAAAACTGCCCACCGACTAGTTTGTTTTCATGCGGAAGCCTAGTTAAAAGCATAAATAGTGGAAATCCGGTGGGGTGTTGGATTCACAAGCCGGTAGTGGATGTAGGCACGTTGGCCGAACCACTATAAATATGGTGTTGTGGTGATTGCTTTGTGGTGTTTGTATTGTTAGCTTCCGCATTTTGATTGTTTATCATCACATGTGACTAGTTTAGTTTGAGAAATTAAAATTGGTTTAAATTGGTCACAATTGTAGCTCACCCTATTCACCCCCCCCCTCTAGGGTTAGGATCCTCATGGACTTTCACCATGCCCTTAATTAATCTAGGAATGAAAACCACACAACATGGGATCATGATTTCACATGGAGTGGCTCTGATACCACTGAAAGATAATGCATTACAGATCTGAAATCATATTACAGAGGACGTCCATGGCTGATCTAGTTTTTTAAAAACTGAAACTAATCTGATTTTCCAGCCATGAATCATGCATAAAAACTCCATGAAATCATAATCAACATGTGTATAATGCAAGGAGATGATAGAGGACTAATACCTTGATGATTTAAATGCCTCAAATCTCTGAAAAGAAAGCCTTCAAAGGTCTGAACTCAGCCTGCAATCAGCAATGTATGTTGCAGGAATTTCTGCAATAGTTTCTCCTTTTGATCTTCTCTTCTATTCCACAACCCAATCTGATTGGTGTTGATTGTGGGATCAAACTATGGATTCCAAGAAGGGTTTTCTGAATCTATAATTTGTGGAAAAAGAACCTGGACCTGATCTCTTTTCTTCAATGAATGAAGAAGAAGAAGAAGGCTGTGGACGTGTGCTACACTTGGGCAGCCAATGGTTCCCCTTGTTTCACGCCTAGGGCAATTCCTCTCTTCAATTGTTCCTTGTTCTCATGTGTTGCACGCCCAAGGGGAGTCTCATATATTTATTAAGTTAACATTCCTTCAAGAGTTCTCTTTCTAAAAGGAAAGACAATCCCATAAAATAAGCAACCAGCCCCCTTAGTTGTGCAACACTTTCTAATTAAAGATACTAAAAAATAGAAAGCTTTAATTATAGGAATTCTTACCCAAAGAGGAGTTCTTCCTTCCAAGTAAAGATACCTAGTTAAACTTGGAAACCTCACACAAGGGGCTCCCTACATGGCTGGCCCACAAGATAGATAAACACACCATGGCCCACTAGTTAATAATTTAGCTAGAGTTAAATTCATGTATGCCATCAAAAGCCTAATTGAATTTAAACTCAAAATTATTCTTCCACAAAAATTAATTCAACCACATATCATTTAATTAAATTAGGAAACCATGCCAATATAGGAAAGTGGCTAGAAGAGGGACCAAAAGACATATTTGCCCTTGGCTCCCAAAATGACCAAAATGTCCATGCCAACCCCATAGCAACATTAAGATCATTTTAACCTTAACTCATTCCACTAGAGAGTTATGGTTGCACTCCAGGGACAAATATTAAATTGCAAATAAAGCTCATCATAAATAGACGATTGTCTTTGACCTACCAAGTACAATGACCACAATGCCCCTCTATGTAACATCCATAATCAAGTAGGTTAACCAATGTACTATCTACCTTCTTGATTACATCTCAACCTTAGAACTTCATACCCTTGACTTAATCATCATCCGGATATCATTCTCTTGATCCAGGGAGCGACCCACAAGTTCAATATCCATATGGAACATCCACATACTAAGATCTTAGATTCTGATGATTAATTGGATAATTCTAAGGGGACGATCATTCCATCACACGATGGCATAGATTCCATATTGCATTTGCATGTCCCAACTAATCAAGCCCGAGTACCCAAAACAAAGAGCTGTTGACCCATGAATAGGATCTCACCCATAGTGAATTAAAGTACAAGAACTCGACTTCGTCAGTTCATCCACAAATGCTCAAGATTAAGAGCACTGGTCACTCAGTAGCAAGAGGTGATTTGATCTCTCTCTGTGATAGTACTATTTTAGAGATCACACCTACAAGTGGTCCTGTTCAATGCATGACACATGCACTAATGAGATAAATCCGGAAAAGCCTCCCGTGACTTAGGTAAGTCACCCTGAATACAGGAGAGTATCTCATTATAACTTATACCAAGATGAAGTGCCCAACTCCATCTCTCGGTTATGAACAAGTTTATTGTTTCAAGTGTCCATGACTCAGACCTTACTGTGTGTAGCCACTACACACCCAAGTCATTTACCAGAAACAATGGGCCTTATACAACCATACATATACACAAGTAATATGAGAAAGAAGTCATTCCATTAAATAACCAATAAATATCCAGTTACAGAGATGTGAGTGCAGTCAGTGGACTTTAGGGCATACACCAATCCCAACAATCTCCCACTTGCACTAAAGATCACTACGACCTAACCTAACTCCCATAGACTCAACATGTGAAGTAAACACTTTCTCAGTAAGAGTCTTAGTAAATGGGTCAGCTAAGTTATTTGCTGAGGCAATCTGCTCTACCACTATTTCTCCATCCTGGACGAATTCTCGGATCAAGTGGTACTTTCTCTGAATATGCTTACCTTTTTTGTGATTCCTGGGCTCTTTGCAGTTAGCTACTGCACCAGTATTGCCGCAGTACATGACAATTGGTTTTTGCACTGCAGAGACTACTCCCAATTCCAATAGGAATTTTCTGAGCCATACTGCTTCCTTTGCAGCTTCCGATGCCGCCACATACTCTGCTTCCATGGTAGAATCAGCAGTACAATCTTGCTTGACACTTCTCCATGATATAGCCCCTCCTGATAGAGTAAAGACATATCCCGAGGTAGACTTTCTGCCATCTACATCTGAATGGAAATCAGAGTCTATATACGCCAGTGGCGTTAGATCATTTGCTCGGTATGTTAGCATATAATCTTTCGTTCTCCGAAGATACTTGAATATATGCTTAACAGCTGTCCAGTGCATAGGTCCAGGGTTTGATTGATATCTACTAACCATGCCAACGGCAAAGCAGATATCTGGTCTAGTACACAACATTGCATACATGAGGCTTCCAACAGCTGATGCATATGGTACTCTCCTCATGCTCTCTATTTCCTCTGGTGTCTTCGGACATTGATTCCGAGATAGTGGTACTCCATGTCTAGAAGGTAGCAAGCCCTTCTTGGAGTCATGCATGTTATACTTGACCAATATCTTCTCAATATACGAAGATTGGGATAAGGCTAACATCTTGTTCTTGCGATCTCGCAAAAGCTTGATCCCTAAGACATAGCTCGCCTCACCCAAATCCTTCATTTGAAATTGAGATGATAACCAAACCTTAGCAGACGACAACATGCCAACATCATTTCCAATGAGTAATATGTCATCCACATATAGGACTAAAAATGCAACTGCGTTTCCACTCCCTTTCTTATACACACATGGTTCATCAATGTTTTGATCAAAGCCAAAAGATTTGACTGCTTGATTAAACTTGATGTTCCATGCCCTAGATGCTTGCTTAAGTCCATAAATGGACTTTTTAAGTTTACAGACCACGTTCTCTTGGCCACCAGCAATGAATCCCTCTGGTTGCATCATATAGAAGCATTCGTCAAGACTTCCATTTAGAAAAGCTGTCTTGACATCCATCTGCCATATCTCGTAGTCATAATGACATGCGATGGCTAAGAGAATCCTTATGGACTTGAGCATGGCCACTGGCGAGAAGGTTTCCTCATAATCGATACCCTCTTTCTGAGTATATTCTTTCGCCACCAGTCTTGCTTTGAAGGTTTCAACCTTCCCATCCACTCCTCTCTTTCTCTTGTAGATCCACTTGCACCCTATGGGTTTGATCCCTTCAGGTGCATCCACAAGTTCCCAGACTTGATTGGAATACAGAGAATCCAATTCAGATTTCATCGCTTGCTGCCACATGTCCGAAAGTATATGCATTACAGATCTGAAATCAGATTCAAGAGGACGTCCAAGGCTGATCTAGTTTTAAAAACTTTAAACTAATCTGATTTTCCAGCCATGAATTATGCATAAAAACTCCATGAAATCATAATCAACATGTGTATAATGTAAGGAGATGATAGAGGACTATTACCTTGATGATTTGAGTGCCTCTAAACTCTGAAAAGAAAGACTTCAAAGGTCTGAAACCAGCCTGCAACCAGCAATACAGGTGCAGGAATTTGTTGCAGAGGTCATTACCGTCTTATGTCAAGTGTATAACCATCTTTTATGAACGTTCCCAGAATGTCTATGACTTAAGTCCTCCGAAGGGAAGTGACTCCAATCAACCCTTGAAGTGAACCTTAGTAAAGAGCTCCACCGAAGGGATGGCCGCTCCCACCAACACTTCATTGACATTCTATAGAAGTGATCTTTAGTAAAGAACTCCACCGAAAGGATGGCCGCTCCCACTAACACCTCATTACGAATATTCACATTAGTTCACCCACTAACCCATCGAAGCGATCTTTAGTAAAGAACTCCATCGAAGGGATGGCCTCTCCCACTAACACTCTAATGAGATAGCATGAACCTAAAATGGAAGGCCGTGGGGTTTTCCCAAACCCCTCTCCCACTTGATTATTAACACTAGGGTTTTGAAAAAAACTCTTTTGACCTTAGCATCGTTACTCAAATCTTGTTTAAATCTAGCAAACTTAGTTAACAATTTTCATGACTCAATTGCTTAAGTCATCTCAAAAAATAAATAACCTTTGCTTTAAAACATATTGAGTAAAGGTCTTGGGACCTGAGGGTTATGGGCCCACTAGGGTAGCAACATATTAGATTTTAGTTTGGCCTCCCTTGGAAACTTAGGGTAACAAGATAAACTAAACCCTATCCAATTTTAAACCTTAGACAAATAGAAGGTGCTGGTCTAAGATCCGTTTAAAACAATTTGCCAAACAAAAGCAATCCAATATAGAAAGATGCCAATTTTAAGAACCTAGTGGTGGCCATGTTACTAGGTGATAAACATAGCAATTATATAAAGCATTCAACCATGCATTCCATATATAAAAGCAAATTAAAGAATGCAATCCTTGATGGCTCCCTGCTATTTTGGACTTCAAATCCTTTTCCATTTAGGAAACTAGATTAAGAGTCCTTCTTGCGCTAGGAAACCTCCGTTGCCTCCGTCACCATGGGACCCGGTTTGTTGCAACCTTCCTCGCTTGAAACTTTCCTTTTCTTGCTTGTTACAATAAATCAAATTTATACAAGCAAACCCATGAAAAACAAAAACCCAAAATTACATTGGAGATTCCTATGCTTTTCAAGAAAGCTTACATCAAGACTAGTTGAAATCTAAACAAGGAAATAATTACAACTTCCTATGATTGCTAACCGCGCAATCGTACACTTTCCAACTAATTAAAAAAAAACATCCAAATCCACACACATACATGCGAACCATCAATGATGCAATTATATGGCTGCAAACAAAGAGGTTAGTGCATTCAAAGTGCTATGTACAGCACTATTCATCATCCTGAAATTATTCCAGCAGGCTAGAAAATATTCCTGCACTCCTTAACTACAGTAAACTGAGTTCTGGAAAAAATTCCAGCAGCCTGGAAAAATTTCTGCACACTATATACGCAGTAAACACCAATCTGAAATTGTTCCAGCAGCATGGAAAAAATTTCTGCACCCCTAACATGCAATCAGCTGTGCTCTGGGCAAATTCCAGCAGCCTGGAATAATTTCTGCACACTATATATGCAGTAAACAACAATCTAAAGGGCGCCACCATGCCCTTAATTAGTCTAGGATTGAAAACCACACAACATGGGATCATGATTTCACATGGAGTGGCTCTGATACCATTGAAAGTATGTGCATTACAGATCTGAAATCAGATTCAAGAGGACGTCCAAGGCTGATCTAGTTTTAAAAACTTGAAACTAATCTGATTTTCCAGCCATGAATTATGCATAGAAACTCCATGAAATCATAATCAACATGTGTATAATGTAAGGAGATGATAGAGGACTATTACCTTGATGATTTGAGTGCCTCTAAACTCTGAAAAGAAAGACTTCAAAGGTCTGAAACCAGCCTGCAACCAGCAATACAGGTGCAGGAATTTGTTGCAGAATTTTTCTCTCCTTTGATCTTCTCTCGTATTCCACTTCCCAATCTAATTGGTCTTGATGGTGGGATCAAACTATGGAATCCTAAGAAGGGTTTTCTGAACTACTCTTTGTGGAAACAACCCAAGACCTGATCTCCTCTCCTATGAAGAAGAAGAGGGCAGCAATGGGCTGGGCGTGTGTGTGTGCTTGCTTCTTGTCTTGGGCGGCCAAAAGAACTCCAAACTGTTGCCTCTATGTCTCACGCCCTAGGGTTAATTCCAGCCACTATTTTTCATGTGTTACACGCCCAAGGGGACTCCCATGTATTTATAAAGATTTGATTCCTTTAAGGAATACTCTTTCCAATAGGAATGTCAATCCCTAAAAAGAATAGCAACCTTCCCCTTTAGTTGTGCAACACTTACTAATTAAAGACACTAAAAATAGTAACCTTTAATTAATGGAATTCTTACCCAAAGAGGAGTCTTTCCTTCCAAGTAAAGATACCCAATCAAACTTGGAAACCTCACACAAGGGGCTCCACTTATGGCTGGCCCACAAGATAGCTAAACACACCATGGCCCACTAATCAATAATTTAGCTAGAGTTAAATTCATGTATGCCATCAAGAGCCAATTAGAATTTAAACTCAAAATTATTCTTCCACAAAATAATTCAACCACATATCATCTAATTAAATTAGGAAACCATGCCAATATAGGAAAATGGCTAGAAGAGGGACCAAAAGACATATTTGCCCTTGGCTCCCAAAATGACCAAAATGTCCATGCTAACCCCATAGCAACATTAAGATCATTTTAACCCTAACTCATTCCACTAGAGAGTTATGGTTGCACTCCAGGGACAAATATTAAATTGCATATCAAGCTCATCATAAACTAACGATTGTCTTTGACCTACCAAGTACAATGACCATAATGCCCCTCTATGTAACATCCATAATCAAGTAGGTTAACCGATGTACTATCTACCTTCTTGATTACATCTCAACCTTAGAACTTCATACCCTTGACTTAATCATCATCCGGATATCATTCTCTTGATCCAGGGAGCGACCCACAAGTTCAATATCCATATGGAACATCCATATACTAAGATCTTAGATTCTGATGATTAATCGGATAATTCTAAGGGGACGATCATTCCATTACACAATGGCATAGATTCCATGTTGCATTTGCACGTCCCAACTAATCAAGCCCAAGCACCCAAAACACAGAGCTGTTGACCCATGAACAGGATCTCACCCATAGTGAATTAAAGCACAAGAACTTGACTTCGTCAGTTCATCCACAAATGCTCAAGATTAAGAGCACTGGTCACTCAGTAGCAAGAGGTGAGTTGATCTCTCTCTGTGATAGTACTATTTTAGAGATCACACCTACAAGTGGTCCTGTTCAATGCATGACACATGCACTAATGAGATAAATCCGGAAAAGCCTTCCGTGACTTAGGTAAGTCACCCTGAATACAGGAGAGTATCTCATTATAACTTATACCAAGATGAAGTGCCCAACTCCATCTCTCACTTATGAACAAGTTTATTGTTTCAAGTGTCCATGACTCAGACCTAACTGTGTGTAGCCACTACACACCCAAGTCATTTACCAGAAACAATGGGCCTTATACAACCATACATATACACAAGTAATATGAGAAAGAAGTCATTCCATTAAATAACCAATAAATATCCAGTTACAGAGATGTGAGTGCAATCAGTGGACTTTAGGGCATACACCAATCTAGCAAACTTAGTTTGACCTTTACATTGTTTACTCAAAAAACCCTTTTAAATCTAGCAAACTTAGTTGATTTAAATTCATGACTCAATGACTTAAGTCATCTTGAAAATAAATAACTTTTGCTTTAAAATATTTGAGCAAATCCCTTTAAAGTGTCAAACTTCCTAACTTGGGTTATGGAAACCCTTAGGTGGCATCGTATTAGATTTTAGTTTAGCCTCTTTTGGAAACTAGGGGTACCAAGGTAAACTAAACCCTTTCCAATTTTAAACCTTAGACAAATAGAAGGTGCTGGTCTAAGATCCGTTTAAAATAACTTGCCAAACTAAAAACAATCCAAAAATAGAAATCTGCCAAATTTAGAACCTAGTGGTGGCCATGTTACTAGGTGACAAAAATTGCAATTATATAAAGCATTCATCCATGCATTCCATATATAAAAGCAAATAAAAAAATGCAATCCTTGATGGCTCCCTGCTATTTCGGACTTCAAATCCTTTTCCAATTAGGAAACTTGGTTAAGAGTCCTTCTTGCGCTAGGAAACCTCCGTTGCCTCCGTCACCATGGGACCCGGTTTGTTGCAACCTTCCTCGCTTGAAACTTTCCTTTTCTTGCTTGTTATAATAAATCAAATTTATACAAGCAAACCCATGAAAAACAAAAACCCAAAATTACATTGGAGATACCTATGCTTTTCAAGAAAGCTTACATCAAGGCTAGTTAGAATAAAATTAAGGAAAAAAATTACAATCTCCTATGGTTGCTAACCGCGCAACCGTACACTTTCCAACTAATGAAAAAAAAACATCCAAATCCACATAACAATCATGCGAACCATCAAGGATGCAATATATGGCTGCAAACAAAGAGGTTAGTGCATGCAAAGCACTTTGTACATCATTAAACAAATCTGGAAAATAAATTCCAGCAATGTTAATGAAACCTTGCACACAACATGTTAATGAAACCTTGCACACAAAAGGCTGAACTCAGACTGCAATCAGCAAACAAGTTGCTGGAATTTCCTGCAGTAGGATTGCCTTTGATCTTCTTCTCTATTTCACTTCCCAATCTGATTGGCTTTGATGGTGGGATCTCAAACTAGGTTTCTTCTTCTTGTTTCTCTTGATCTTATGTGAGAAAGACCAGACCTGATGTGCTTCTTCCTCAAGAAGAAAACGTGGACCAGCCCAAGGTGAAATCTGATGTGCAATAAGGCAATGCAACTATGGACGTCCAAGAGACTATGTGGCTGTTTTCTCTTTCTCCAATGTATCCCACACCCCAAGTAGTTTCTCCCCCCTTTTCTTAATATGTTGGACGCCCAATATGAAAAGGGATCAGCTATATATAATGCTGATTTCTTGGAGAGAAAGTATCTTGAAAGAACTAGGAAACCAAGGAGAAAAACTAGGAACTTTCCATAAAAAGAATAAGCAACCAGCCACATGGATGTCCACCCTTTCCCTTTCTAGTTTAGTTTCCAAAATTAATTAGAAAGCTACTAAACTTTAGGAACTTTCACAAAAAGAAATCCTTCCAAGCAACGGGACCTACACAAACTTGGGACCCAATTACTAGGGACCACATTGACTAGTCCACACACTATGGCCCATGCATCAAATAATTTATCTAGAGTTGTAATTCATGTATGCCAACATGGGCCTATTTGAATTTAAACTCAAAATTATTTCTCCACACATTTAAACAATTTAGGAAACCTCGCCAATATGGGAAAGTGACTAGAGAAGGGACCAAAAGAAATATTTGCCCTTGGCTCCCAAAATGACCAAAATGTCCATGCTAAACCCATAGCAACATTAAGACCATTTTAACCTTAACTCATTCCACTAGAGAGTTATGGTTGCACTCCAGGGACAAATATTAAATTGCATATCAAGCTCATCATAAACTAACGATTGTCTTTGACCTACCAAGTACAATGACCATAATGCCCCTCTATGTAACATCCATAATCAAGTAGGTTAACCGATGTACTATCTACCTTCTTGATTACATCTCAACCTTAGAACTTCATATCCTTGACCTAATCATCATCCGGATATCATTCTCTTGATCCAGGGAGCGACCCACAAGTTCAATATGTTAGTGTGTGTGGTCTCAAACCAGCAGTTGATGTAATAAACTGATTAATTTCATTTATTTATCAATATATTCATGTTTTCCTTTCATGAGATGAATGGTGTTTTATTACTTACTAGCACAAAACCAATACAAATGATATAATGATTCATGAGATGAATCGGGTTCTATAAGTATACTAGATGTAATACATGTGTATGGATGAGATCCACATACAGAGAGACATGTATAACAAATCTTATACTTAAAACATATTCACAACCGGTGATGAGACTGGACATCTCATACTGATAAGGTTGCAGCACTTTGATCACTATGTGATAGTGTGATTTGTCTCGATCATCAGAATGGAAGATCCTGGATCATAGTGCTGTTACATTAGATGTATCCAGAGTCCATCTCCTCTATCTCTCCCTCCCTCTCCACTGCACGACGACCACAGCAGCATCGCCAAGAGCTCGCAGCAGCCCCGGACGCCTTCATTTTCCTCCTCGCGCCGCGGACCCCTCCCCTACACCAGGTACACCCCTCCCTCTTCCCGCACTCACACACCATTCCCCCTCTCCTTTCTTTTTCTTCTCTGTTCTCTCTCTCCCTCGTTCCCCATCACTCTATTTCCTCTCTATCTGCTCTTCTCCCTCCCTTCCTCTCATCTTCCTCCCCTGTCTCCCCTCGCCTGCGCTTGCTACAGCTCCCACCTGCACACCACTCCCTCGCTCCCTCAGTTCTCTCTCTCTCTCCCTCCCTCTCTTCTCTTCTTCCTCCCCTGTTCCTCTCCCTCTCCCCTACTTCCTCCTCTATTCCGCCCTGCGCCCACCTGCGCACCACTCCCTCTCTCCCTCAGTTCTCTCTCTCTTCCTCCCCTGTTCCTCTCCTCACCTCTGCCCTGCGCAGACGCCTTTTCCTCCTCCTCCTCTTCTTTCTTTATTCCTTGTCCTTCTCCCTTATCTCCCTTATCTCCCTTTCCCTTTTCTCATTCCACGCTCTCAGCAGCCCTCTCCCTTCTCCACTCATTCATCTCATCTCCCATCTGATTTTTTATTCTCTCTCTTTTCCTTTCTTTATTTCCTCCTCATTCACTCTTACTAACAAAGTGATTGGGCACCCATCCATTTCACTCTTTCTCTGTTTCTTTCTCTCATTCTTTCTGATTTCTTTCCTCCCCCTCTTTGCCTAGTGGACCACCAACCCCCTCATCGCCTTTTTTTTTTACTTTTTTCTTTCTTTTGTTCACTTTGAATCTGAAAAGAGAAAGATAGGGAGATGTGAGGTTTAATCTATATATTACTGCCAGTGTTTTATTTAAAGGCAGACAGTAGACATTCTGGTATTTCGTATCTATTTATTCAAGGAATAATAAAGAAATTGTATTATTGAAGAAATGAAGCCAAACCCTGCTGCAGAGAGGGGAAAAAAGGATGAAAAAAAGAATAGGTAAGTTTCAAACCCAGTCTTTCTCTATCAGATCAAACACTGAGAAATGCCCAGTTTCTGTTTCCACCTTTCTCCTTGTCCTTGGTAAGCTTATTTTGATCTTTACAATTAGTTTAGAATTTTTTTAGTCAATCTTTAGGTCTCTTCTCTACTACTTTTCCTCTACATCTTGAAAAGCCTTTCGATGTTTATCTGCGCCAGCAAATCTTGGCTGGATAAGATATGCTAGAGGCAATCATGTACATGATCCAAGACATTGAAAGGTGGGTCTCATCATCCACATTTCATGGCTCCAAAAATCAGGATGATCCACAAAGATGCTGACAAATGATCTAGGCTTTTGACAATTTATTTAAATCCTTGTAAGATTATTTTATTGTAAGATCTAATCATGGCAAATATTTCAAACATTGTGTGATAATTAGGACAAAGATATTAAGCTTTATTTTAAGTCAATTTGTTGTCTCTTGGACCTACATCAATCTTCATATCATTAATATATCACTATGATCTGAGTGGTAGTTAGGCTGGTTGCAATTTGTATTCTAACAGTCAACACTCGGCAAAGTGCCCCCCACATTGTAGTTTTGCTTATTTGTATCATGGCCGACTGTTGTTCCACCATCACTAAATCATTTCTTTAAAACACAAGGATTAAAGAGGGTTTGCAAGTCCACCTCCTCTCTTCAACTAATCTCCTACATGTGCCAATCCTTACCACTATTAGGTGTGCCTCACTGTTGATGTAACCGATCTTGAAATATAGTCAGTTGGATAATCCTAATAGCTGGAAATGAGGTGAAAGGTTGATAATTAATAAAATCTTACCAAAGCATCTATTAAAAGAGGTTGATTTTAGTGCAGCTCATCTCCAAATTACACATTTGGGCTGATTTTTATTCGCGGAGATCAAATTTTTGGCCTCTCAGTGGGAGGTTGAGTTTCAGCATGTGAGAAGGCCGGCCAATGCTATGGTTGATTCTCTAGGTAAATTAGGGGTAGATAGGGTGGTGCTTTTAATTGCTTATACCGTTATACTATGTAATGGTCGGCTGTTGGTTGTTTTTTGTGATTGGGTGTAAGGCTCTAGTAAATGGCTTTGTTGTCTTTCTTTTGCATGTAATTCCCTTCTTCAATACAAAGATTTTGTCATCGTTTAAAAAAAAACATCCAAATGTAGGGCCGAGGCATGAAGATTGCAACTGATGGTCTTTTGCCCACTGAATTTGGAATGCAAATTTTATTTCCAACCATCCACGTGATGGTCACTTGGCACCATTTGTGCCATTATAATTGTGATTTAGGCTCTTCTAATTTGCAGGGCCCCATGAATTGGATGCTTTAGATTGATTATGGAACTTCTTGCGAATCGTGCATGAGTATGAACCAGAACCACCATGCTTCAAAGAAGAAAAATTTAGTCTCGTCCAAACTTTCTTGAATTCTAGTTTGTTGAAGTCTTCCTTCTTCCATGTGGAACTTCCTGGCAGTTGCCTTGCCATTTCTTATAAAGCCTACATCCCTCCCCATCTCTCTCTCTCTAACTTCTACCAAAGATGGTCTTCTCCAGAAGGGTCTCCATTGAGAAAGCAAGCAACTTATTGACAGGTTCACTGTCACGTTTTACAAGGTTTGGGCTACTTTCATTTTGATAGTTTCCCTAGCTTTCTAGAAGGAAACTCCAAGGATATTTTGACAAGAACATGTGGCACAACGGAAGGTTGCTCACTATTGGAGCCTTGAGGTTGTGGGCTTGAGTGATGTTACCTATAATAGAAAAGGATTCTCAAGGATATTTTGACAAGAGCATGTTTTTGGTTCATGCCATCAAATAATTCATATTTCTCTAAGTACAATGTTCCTTGTTCTTAACTTACAATATGTGGATTTTAACTAGGATGCATGCCACCCATGTATGAGATCTGGAATTCTGGATGGCTCGTCTGCTGAATAAAAAAAGTTATAGACTTTCTTGAAAATATAAATATTTAATAATTTGAAAATACAGGAAAGATGCTCCATGAAAGTCCACCGGAGTATTTTAACATTTTCCTAGTTTTTCAAACAATTCTCTTTTAGAAGAAGGGATTTTGAAAATCTCTTAATATATTCATGGCATCTTCTTTTTAGTTACAATCTTACAGAAATATTTGAATATTTTGGAAGGAGTGGCAATATATATGACACTAGTTATTACTATTTTCTTCTGAGAAGTTTATGACCCTAGTTATAAGGTTGGCTTTATTTTATTTTATTTTAATTTTGTGATTTTAATTTTGCTCTATGTGTATTTATTGTATTTGTCTATGCTTCTCTTTGCGATCTGTAGTGAATTTCTTAACAAGGCATTTTGAACATCTTTTAACATACTTATCACATCTTCTTTTAGTTACAATCTTGAAGAAATATTGCAATATTTTGGAAGCCCAGCCAATATATACGATACTAGTTATACCTGTTTTCTTATGAGAAGTATACTGCACTAGTTATACAGTCTTTTTTATTTTATTTATTTATGTGTTTTTTGTAATTTCATGATTTAGTTCTTTTGGCATGTGTTTTTATTTTATTTGTCTATTTTCCTTTTTGCAGTAAGAGGTGAATTTCTTAGGGAGGCTTTCTCATCCGAACCTCGTGAAGCTTTTGGGATACTGTTGGGAAGACAAAGAACTACTACTTGTATATGAATTCATGCCCAGAGGGAGTTTGGAAAACCACCTCTTCAGCGATTGGAAGCTTTGAACCCAAGCAGAGCATCCTCTTCTACTCCTAAGGCAAGCTCTCTTTGCAACAACGCTCTCAAATGCATGCTTTACGATACCCTTTGAGTCTAATTCCATGTTTCTGAAATTGATAGATTGCACCTCCATAGTTTCACAGCATTGTCAATGTAAGACAATCATCCATTATGGATAAATAGTGGATTCATCTACCAAGGTGAATTCCAAAGCCCTTCACTATAAAATATTTGATGTCCAATACCTATTTAGGATCTAATTAGTAAAAAACTTGGGTTTTCTTTATTTTAGACCATCAGAAGCATATCGAGAGGGAGCACGAAAGTTTGCAGATAAGGTTCAAGAAAAGAAAGGGTATCCAGAGAAGATTAAATGTCCTTGCATCAGGTGTCTAAACTTGAAATACCATCATTACAATGTAGTATACGACCATCTAGTATATTATGGAATTGATCCTACTTACACCACATGGATTTTTCATGGAGAAAAACCAACCGCAGTAGGGGAAACTGAAAATGCTGAAATTCCAGCATCATATAAAATGTTTAGAGATGCATGTTTCGAAGATGATGATGTGGATCATATAGATGAAAGAGGCTACCAAGATTTTCAAAAGCTTGTCGAGGAGGCAGAGCTTCCTTTATATTCAGGATCGACACACACTAAGATGTGAGCAACACTTATGTTATCCAAGGCAAAGGCTCGACACAGTCTGTCTAACAAAGCATTTGATGATGTTCTCAAGATTGTTCATGAATTGCTACCACTCAATAACATACTTCCGGATAGTTTATACTCAGCCTAAAAGTTATTTAATGCTTTTGATCTAGGGTATGAGAAGATACAAGCATGTGATAATGACTGTTGCTTGTTTCGAAAAGATCTAGAGCATCTTGAGACATGTCCAAAGTGTGGTTCTTCACGGTGGAAAGTCAATGCATGAACCAAATTGATAAGGAAGGGAGTTCCAGCAAAGGTTTTGAGGTATTTTCCAATTATTCCAAGATTTAGGAGATTGTTTAAGTCAGCAGAAAAGAGTGAACAATTGACTTGACACTACACAAACAAATGTCAAGATGGCATTATGCGACATCCAGTGGACTCATTGGCATGGAATAGAATAGAAGATAAGTGGCCCTCATTTGCATCTAATCCTCGTAATCTTAGACTTGGCCTTTCTTCGGAAGGATTCAATTCTTTTGGTGGTCTTAGCTCTAGACATAGTTGTTGGCCTGTAATTCTGGTCACATACAATCTTTCTCCCTTGGTATGCATGTCAAAAGAAAATTTAATCTTGACATTACTCATTCCTGGGCCTAAGCAACTAGGAAATGACATTGATGTGTACTTAGCACCTCTTATAGATGATTTGAAAGAGCTGTGGGCGAATGGAGTAAGTGTTTACGATGCGTTTACTCAATCCACATTCAATTTGAGAGCCATTTTGATGTGGACAATAAACGATTTTCCAGCATATGGAAATCTGTTTGGGTATGCTGTTAAATCCAGTAAAGGATGTCCGACATGTGGACTTAAGACATGCTCAAAATGGTTGACAAACAGCCACAAGCACGTATTCATGGGTCACCGGAGATTTCTAGCTTACAATCATCCATTTGGGGTAAAGAAATCTTGGTTTGATGGGACAGAAGAACATGGACGAAAACCTCGTATTTTGACTGGTTCAGAAGTATTTGAAGTGATCAGTACTATAAAAAATGACTGGGGGAAGTCTAATAAAAAAAAGACAAAGAAAAGGAAGAGAGGGGATGAAGACGAAGAGCAAATTGTCGTGGAGCCTCAATCAGTGTGGAAAAAGAAATCAATGTTTTTCGAACTACCATATTGGGAGGTAAGTCAATGTGCTTGTTCGTTCTTAAATTTATTTATTGAATTTAACACCTTTTTGTTTGGTTATTTTGTAGTCATTATTGTTGTGGCACAATTTGGATGTCATGCATGTTAAAAAAAATATTTGCGAGAGTCTAATAGGCACTCTATTGAATATTAAAGGCAAAACAAAGGATGGTTTAAAGTCTCGTGAAGATCTGAAAGATATGGGTGTTGGGATTGGTGTATGCCCTAAAGCCCACTGACTGCACTCTCATCTATGTAACTGGATATTTATTGGTTATTTAATGGAATGACTTCTTTCTCTTTATACTTGTGTACATGTATGGTTGTATAAGGCCCATTGTTTTCTAGTAATGACTTAGGTGTGTAGTGGCTACACACAGTTAGGTCTGAGTCATGGACACTTGAAACAATAAACTTGTTCATAACTGAGAGATGGAATTGGGCACTTCATCTTGGTATAAGTTATAATGAGATACTCTCCTGTATTCAGGGTGACTTACCTAAGTCACGGGAGGGTTTTCCGGATTTATCTCATTAGTGCATGTGTCATGCATTGAACAGGACCACTTGTAGGTGTGATCTCTAAAATAGTACTATCACAGAGAGAGATCAAATCACCTCTTGCTACTGAGTGACCAGTGCTCTTAATCTTGAGCATTTGTGGATGAACTGACGAAGTCAAGTTCTTGTGCTTTAATTCACTATGGGTGAGATCCTGTTCATGGGTCAACAGCTCTGTGTTTTAGGTGCTTGGGCTTGATTAGTTGGGACGTGCAAATGCAATATGGAATCTATGCCATCACATGATGGAATGATCGTCCCCTTAGAATTATCCGATTAATCATCAGAATCTAAGATCTTAGTATATGGATGTTCCATATGGATATTGAACTTGTGGGTCGCTCCCTGGATCAAGAGAATGATATCCGGATGATGATTAAGTCAAGGGTATGAAGTTCTAAGGTTGAGATGTAATCAAGAAGGTAGATAGTACATCGGTTAACCTACTTGATTATGGATGTTACATAGAGGGGCATTATGGTCATTGTACTTGGTAGGTCAAAGACAATCGTCTATTTATGATGAGCTTATTTGCAATTTAATATTTGTCCCTGGAGTGCAACCATAACTCTCTAGTGGAATGAGTTAGGGTTAAAATGATCTTAATGTTGCTATGGGGTTAGCATGGACATTTTGGTCATTTTGGGAGCCAAGGGCAAATATGTCTTTTGGTCCCTCTTCTAGCCACTTTCCTATATTGGCATGGTTTCCTAATTAGATGATATGTGGTTGAATTAATTTTGTGGAAGAATAATTTTGAGTTTAAATTCTAATAGGCTCTTGTGGGCATACATGAATTTAACTCTAGCTAAATTGTTGACTAGTGGGTCATGGTGTGTTTAGCTATCTTTGTGGGCCAGCCATAAGTGGGGACACTTGTGTGAGGTTTCCAAGTTTGATTAGGTATCTTTACTTGGAAGCAAAGACTCCTCTTTGGGTAAGAATTCCTATAATTAAGGGTTACTAATTTTAGTATCCTTAATTAGTAAGTGTTGCACAACTAAGGAAACTAGTTACTATTCCTATTAGAAAGAGGATTCCTTAATGGAATCTAATCTTTATTAATTAGGAAGGACTCCTTTGGGCGTGCAACATAGATCAAAAACCCTAGTGTGGCTGGAATTAATACCAAAGGGCGTGGAGCTTTATAAAAACCCATTGGCCGCCCATTGCAAAGGATGACACCATTCACGCCCAGCCCTTAGGTTGCTGCCCTCTTCTTCTTCCTGGAGAGAGAAGATCAGCAACTATCTTTTCCACAAAGATCAATTCAGAAAACCCTTCTTAGGATTCCATAATTTGATCCCACCATCACTACCAATCAGATTTGGAAGTGGAATAGGAGAGAAGATCAAAAGGGGAAAATCCTGCACAGAATTTCTGCACTTGTGCTGCTGATTGCAAGTTGTTTTCAGACCTTTGAAGCTTCTTCTTTCAGAGATTAGAAGCATACAAATAATCAAGGTAATAGTCTTCTATCTTCTCCTTAATTTAGACACATGTTGATCATGAGTTCATGGACTTTTATGCATGGTTACATGGCTGGAATCAGATCTGATTTCTAGTTTTAAAAACTCTGAAAACTCATATCAGCCATGATTAGTCTCCTTTCAGATCTGATATGCATAAACTTTCATTGCTATCAGAGGCTCTCCATGTGATATCATGATCCCATGTTGTGTGGTTTTCATTCCTAGATTAATTAAGGGCATGGTGGCGCCCTTTAGGATGTTGTTTCTAGGAGTTTCCTGCAAAGGTTGTGTGCAGGAATTTTTCCATGGCTGCAGGAATTCTACAGATTGCAGAATTCTGCATATAAGTAGTGCAGGAATTATTTCTTAGTGCTGCTGGAATGATTCTGAAACTTTTCCATGCTGCTGGAATAGTTCCAAATTGCTGTCCACTATATGTTAGGAGTGCAGAAATTGTTTCCATGTTGCTGGAACAATTTCAGATTGCTGATTATTACATGGAAGTGTGCAGGAATTGTTTCCAAGGTGTTGGAAAAATTTCAGATTTCTATTTAGTGCTATACCAAGCACAATTGCATGCACTAACCTCTTTGTTTGCAGCCATATATTGCATCCTTGATGGTTCGCATGTATGTGTGTGGATTTGGATGTTTTTATTAGTTGAAATATGTACGATTGCGCGGTTAGCAATCATAGGAAGTTGTAATTATTTCCTTACTTTTATTTCAACTAGTATTGATGTAAGCTTTCTTGAAAAGCATAGGAATCTCCAATGTAATTTTGGGTTTTTCTTTTTCATTGGGTTGCTTGTATAAATTTTGATTTATTGTAACAAGCAAGAAAAGGAAAGTTTCAAGCGAGGAAGGTTGCAACAAACCGGGTCCCATGGTGATGGAGGCAATGGAGGTTTCCTAGCGCAAGAAGGACTCTTTACCAAGTTTCCTAATTGGAAAAGGATTTGAAGTCCGAAGAGCAGGGAGCCATCAAGGATTGCATTCTTTAATTAGCTTTTATATATGGAATGCATGTTGAATGTTTTATATAATTGCTATGTTTATCACCTAGTAACATGGCCACCACTAGGTTCTAAAAATTGGAATCTTTCTATATTGGATTGGTTTTAGTTTGGAAATTATTTTTAAACGGCTCTTAGACCAGCACCTTCTATTTGTCTAAGGTTTAAAATTGGATAGGGTTTAGTTTACCTTGGCACCCTTAGTTTCCAAAAGAGGCCAAACTAAGATCTGATATGTTGATACCATAGTGGGCCCATAACCCTAGTGTTAAATAATCAAGTGGGAGAAGGGTTTGGAAAAACCCCACGGCCTTCCATTTTCGGTTCATGCTAACTCATTGGAGTGTTGGTGGGAGCGGCCATCCTTTCGGTGGAGTTCTTTACTAAAGATCACTTTGATGAATTAGTAGGTGAACTAATGTGAATATTCGTAATGAGGTGTTAGTGGGAGCGGCCATCCCTTCGGTGGAGTTCTTTACTAAAGATCACTTCTATAGAATGTCAATGAAGCGTTGGTGGGAGCGGCCATCCCTTCGGTGGAGCTCTTTACTAAAGATCACTTCTAGATTGGATTAAAGTCTCTTCCCTTCGAAGGACTTAAGTCATAGACATTCTGGGAACGTTCATAAGAGATGGTAATACACTTGACATAAGACGGTAATAACCTCTCCTTAGGAGTTAGTGTTATTTGTCATATGAGGACAAACCAATCAGTGATTGGGTTATCACTGGGTATGTGTATCCAGACAGTGATGATCCAAATAAGCTAGGCTTAACTCAACGTGACTGTAGGCTCGGCCATCCCTTCGGTGGAGGGTCTATGAGGAGGTTGAGACACTGATACATTATTATTAGGGTTATATAATGTAAAAAGTCTTGTGCATGTTTTTCCTTTTACTACAAGCACCTTATACATGTTACATATATACTGCCTGTCTAATTATAACATGTTATATATCCAGAGAGATGGGGAAGGACTCTTTTAGCCCATTGATGAGTATTCTGCGTGAGAACAAATTGACTGGCCCTAATTACGTAGACTGGAAAAGAAACCTGAACATAGTACTCACCGCTGAGGAGTACAAGTATGTTCTGTCGGAACCCTGTCCTACCGTTGATGATTATTCTACAGATGACCAGCTAGAAGCTGAAAAGAAATGGAAAAAGGCTAATAGCATGGCCAAATGTTATATGCTTGCTTCCATGTCCAACGTGTTGCAAACGCAGCATGAGCAAATGGACACAGCTGCAGACATCATGTTGTCCTTGTCTGAGATGTTCGCAGACAAAAGCAGGCCAGCTAGGCAAGCTACTTTAAGGACAATCATGAATACTAGGATGGCTGAGGGAACACCTGTCAGAGAGCATATGCTCAAGATGATGGATTGTTTCAATGAAGCTGAGATCCTAGGGGCTGAGATTGATGCCGGGAGTCAGACTGATATGATTCTCGAAACTCTACCGGAGTCTTTCAACCAGTTCAAGCTCAACTTCAACATGAGCAAGTTGGACATGACTCTCTCTGAGTTAATGAAAGAACTCCAGGCGGCAGAGGCCATCATGAAGCCTAAAGGCCAAGCTCATTTTTCCCAGTATTCCTCTAAACTGAACCCGAAAGGGAAAAAGTTCAAGAAGAAGCGGGGTAAGGGAAAAGGGCAGAAAAAGGGCAATGCTGGTAAGAAGGACAGAGGTGCAGGTGAAAAGCCCAAAGGGAAATGCTTCAAGTGCGGCCTCAAAGGTCACTGGAAGAAAGATTGTCCCAAGCTCCTAGGCTCAGATAAGAAAGGTATATCTCTTTCCTATTACATTGAAACCTGTCATGTGGTTGATTCTACTGATTCATGGATAGTAGACTCTGGAGCCACTAATCACATATGCAATTCATTGCAGGGGTTTCAGATAATGAAAAGGTTTGAGAAAGGAGAATTTGACCTTAGAGTTGGAAATGGAGCAAAGATATGGGCTGTTGCAGTGGGAGCAGTTACCTTACATTTTCCGCAAAATAGGATATTAGTTTTAAACAATGTTATCTATGTTCCGGACATAAGGAAGAATTTAATTTCAGTTTCCAGACTCATTGAATTTAATTATTCAGTTTCTTTCCATTCTGGTGTTGATATCGGTAGAGATGGAAATATTATATGTTCCGGTAGAATGCATGATAACTTATTTTATATATATCCTATTGCTCCCTCACTGCACAATGTACAACTAGAAAGCTCAGCTTCCCTTAAGAGGAAGGTATCTTCGACCAATGACACTTATCTTTGGCACTTACGTTTGGGTCACATTAACCTAAAACGGATTCAGAGGTTGGTAGAGGATGGGCCTTTGAGCTCATTAGATCTCGAACCTTTACCTCAGTGTGAATCTTGTCTCATGGGAAAGATGACCAAAAGGTCATTCTCTGCAAAGGGACTGAGGTCAAAGGAGTTGTTAGAACTGGTTCACACTGATGTGTGTGGTCCTATGAACAAACTAGCTAGAGGAGGTTATGAGTATTTCATCACCTTCACCGATGATTACTCTAGGTATGGATATGTGCACCTAATGCGACGCAAGTCTGAAGCGTTTGATAAGTTCAAACAATTCAAGGCTGAGGCGGAGCTACAACTAGGAAAACATATCAAAGCTCTTCGATCTGATCGAGGTGGCGAGTACCTCCTGGGTGAGTTCAAGGAGTACCTCACACAACATGGGATTGTGTCTCAGTTGTCTGCACCGGGTACACCCCAGCAAAATGGTGTAGCAGAGAGAAGAAACCGGACCCTTCTTGATATGGTAAGGTCCATGATGAGTCATGCAACCCTACCCATATCCTTTTGGGGATATGCCCTAGAAGCAGCAGCATACATTTTGAATCTGGTACCTTCTAAATCAGTACCTAGGACACCTCAAGAAATGTGGACAGGACGAAAACCCAGTTTAAAACATATCCACATTTGGGGTTGTCCAGCTTATGTACTGAATGATAAAGCTACCAAGCTAGAACCCAGATCGGAAATGTGCTACTTCATTGGGTATCCTAAGGGAACGAGAGGAGGCATCTTTTATCATCCAAAGGAGCAAAAGGTGCTTATCAGCACTCATGCTAGATACTTGGAGGATGATTGCATGATGCACCAAGAGCTTGGTTGTAAAGAAACACTTGAGGAGATTCTTTCAGAAACTCCTGCAACATCTGTGCCAGAACCTGAGACTATAGAAAATCAAGACATTCCTTTTAACACTCCGGAGCCTCGTCGTAGTGGGAGAATTTCTAGACCGCCAGATAGATACCTAGGAGTGTCTTTTATGACAGACTCCGAGGATCTGGTTGAGGATCCTACTAGTTACGATGAAGCAGTAACGGATATAGATGCTGACATGTGGCAGCAAGCGATGAAATCTGAATTGGATTCTCTGTATTCCAATCAAGTCTGGGAACTTGTGGATGCACCTGAAGGGATCAAACCCATAGGGTGCAAGTGGATCTACAAGAGAAAGAGAGGAGTGGATGGGAAGGATGAAACCTTCAAAGCAAGACTGGTGGCGAAAGGATATACTCAGAAAGAGGGTATCGATTATAAGGAAACCTTTTCACCAGTGGCTATGCTTAAGTCCATAAGGATTCTCTTAGCCATTGCATGTCATTATGACTACGAGATATGGTAGATGGATGTCAAGACAGCTTTCCTTAATGGAAGTCTTGACGAATGCATCTATATGATGCAACCAGAGGGATTCATTGCTGGTGGCCAAGAGAACATGGTCTGTAAGCTTAAGAAGTCCATTTATGGACTTAAGCAAGCATCTAGGGCATGGAACATCAAGTTTAATCAGGCAGTCAAATCCTTTGGCTTTGATCAAAACATTGATGAACCATGTGTGTATAAGAAGGGGAGTGGAAAAGCAGTTGCATTTTTAGTCCTGTATGTGGATGACATATTACTCATTGGAAATGATGTTGGCATGATGTCGTCTACAAAGGTTTGGTTATCATCTCAATTTCAGATGAAGGATTTGGGTGAGGCAAGCTATGTCTTAGGGATCAAGCTTTTGCGAGATCGCAAGAACAAGATGTTAGCCTTATCCCAATCTTCGTATATTGAGAAGATATTGGTCAAGTATAACATGCATGACTCCAAGAAGGGCTTGCTACCTTCTAGACATGGAGTACCACTATCTCGGAATCAATGTCCGAAGACACCAGAGGAAATAGAGAGCATGAGGAGAGTACCATATGCATCAGCTGTTGGAAGCCTCATGTATGCAATGTTGTGTACTAGACCAGATATCTGCTTTGCCGTTGGCATGGTTAGTAGATATCAATCAAACCCTGGACCTATGCACTGGACAACTGTTAAGCATATATTCAAGTATCTTCGGAGAACGAAAGATTATATGCTAACCTACCGAGCAGATGATCTAACGCCACTGGCGTATACAGATTCTGATTTCCAGTCGGATGTAGATGGCAGAAAGTCTACCTCGGGATACGTGTTTACTCTATCAGGAGGGGCTATATCATGGAGAAGTGTCAAGCAAGATTGTACTGCTGATTCTACCATGGAAGCAGAGTATGTGGCGGCATCGGAAGCTGCGAAGGAAGCAGTATGGCTCAGAAAATTCCTATTGGAATTAGGAGTTGTTCCTGCAGTGCAGAAACCGATTGTCATGTACTGCGACAATACTGGAGCAGTAGCTAACTGCAAAGAGCCCAGGAATCACAAGAAAGGCAAGCATATTCAGAGAAAGTACCACTTAATCCGGGAATTCGTTCAGGATGGAGAAATAGTGGTAGAGCAGATTGCCTCAGCAAATAACTTAGCTGACCCATTTACTAAGACTCTTACTGAGAAAGTCTTTACTTCACATGTTGAGTCTATGGGAGTTAGGTTAGGTCGTAGTGATCTTTAGTGCAAGTGGGAGATTGTTGGGATTGGTGTATGCCCTAAAGCCCACTGACTGCACTCTCATCTCTGTAACTGGATATTTATTGGTTATTTAATGGAATGACTTCTTTCTCTTTATACTTGTGTACATGTATGGTTGTATAAGGCCCATTGTTTTCTAGTAATGACTTAGGTGTGTAGTGGCTACACACAGTTAGGTCTGAGTCATGGACACTTGAAACAATAAACTTGTTCATAACTGAGAGAGGGAGTTGGGCACTTCATCTTGGTATAAGTTATAATGAGATACTCTCCTGTATTCAGGGTGACTTACCTAAGTCACGGGAGGGTTTTCCGGATTTATCTCATTAGTGCATGTGTCATGCATTGAATAGGACCACTTGTAGGTGTGATCTCTAAAATAGTACTATCACAGAGAGAGATCAAATCACCTCTTGCTACTGAGTGACCAGTGCTCTTAATCTTGAGCATTTGTGGATGAACTGACGAAGTCAAGTTCTTGTGCTTTAATTCACTATGGGTGAGATCCTGTTCATGGGTCAACAGCTCTGTGTTTTGGGTGCTTGGGCTTGATTAGTTGGGACGTGCAAATGCAATATGGAATCTATGCCATCACATGATGGAATGATCGTCCCCTTAGAATTATCCGATTAATCATCAGAATCTAAGATCTTAGTATATGGATGTTCCATATGGATATTGAACTTGTGGGTCGCTCCCTGGATCAAGAGAATGATATCCGGATGATGATTAAGTCAAGGGTATGAAGTTCTAAGGTTGAGATGTAATCAAGAAGGTAGATAGTACATCGGTTAACCTACTTGATTATGGATGTTACATAGAGGGGCATTATGGTCATTGTACTTGGTAGGTCAAAGACAATCGTCTATTTATGATGAGCTTATTTGCAATTTAATATTTGTCCCTGGAGTGCAACCATAACTCTCTAGTGGAATGAGTTAGGGTTAAAATGATCTTAATGTTGCTATGGGGTTAGCATGGACATTTTGGTCATTTTGGGAGCCAAGGGCAAATATGTCTTTTGGTCCCTCTTCTAGCCACTTTCCTATATTGGCATGGTTTCCTAATTAGATGATATGTGGTTGAATTAATTTTGTGGAAGAATAATTTTGAGTTTAAATTCTAATAGGCTCTTGTGGGCATACATGAATTTAACTCTAGCTAAATTGTTGACTAGTGGGTCATGGTGTGTTTAGCTATCTTTGTGGGCCAGCCATAAGTGGGGACACTTGTGTGAGGTTTCCAAGTTTGATTAGGTATCTTTACTTGGAAGCAAAGACTCCTCTTTGGGTAAGAATTCCTATAATTAAGGGTTACTAATTTTAGTATCCTTAATTAGTAAGTGTTGCACAACTAAGGAAACTAGTTACTATTCCTATTAGAAAGAGGATTCCTTAATGGAATCTAATCTTTATTAATTAGGAAGGACTCCTTTGGGCGTGCAACATAGATCAAAAACCCTAGTGTGGCTGGAATTAATACCAAAGGGCGTGGAGCATTATAAAAACCCATTGGCCGCCCATTGCAAAGGATGACACCATTCACGCCCAGCCCTTAGGTTGCTGCCCTCTTCTTCTTCCTGGAGAGAGAAGATCAGCAACTATCTTTTCCACAAAGATCAATTCAGAAAACCCTTCTTAGGATTCCATAATTTGATCCCACCATCACTACCAATCAGATTTGGAAGTGGAATAGGAGAGAAGATCAAAAGGGGAAAATCCTGCACAGAATTTCTGCACCTGTGCTGCTGATTGCAAGTTGTTTTCAGACCTTTGAAGCTTCTTCTTTCAGAGATTAGAAGCATACAAAAAATCAAGGTAATAGTCTTCTATCTTCTCCTTAATTTAGACACATGTTGATCATGATTTCATGGACTTTTATGCATGGTTACATGGCTGGAATCAGATCTGATTTCTAGTTTTAAAAACTCTGAAAACTCATATCAGCCATGATTAGTCTCCTTTCAGATCTGATATGCTTAAACTTTCAATGGGAATCAGAAAGTCATTGCATTTGAAGGAAAATGGTGTCGGCTCTAGCTGCAAAAGAGCACCTTATGTGTTGTCAAACAAAGAGAAAAAAGTATTTTGTAAAAGACTTTCTGAGTTGAGGTTGCCAGATGGTTATAGCTCCAATATTGCAAGTCATGTGTCACTAAAACACTGTAAAATTTATGGGCTCAAGTCCCATGATTGTCATGTGCTAATGCAACAAGTTTTGGCAGTTGCATTAAGGGGACTATTAGACAAGGGGACTAGGGTTGCAATTTTTAGATTATGTGCTTTTTTCAACTGCTTATGTCAAAGAGAGATTGAAAAAAATAAGTTGGAATTACTTGAAGACCAAATTGCTGAGACTTTGTGTATGCTTGAGAGGTTTTTTCCCCCTTCATTTTTTGACATTATGGTGCACCTTACTATTCACTTGGCTCGAGAAGCACTGATAGGTGGACCAGTGCAGTTTCGTTGGATGTACCCATTTGAAAGTTAACTCCAATGTCTTATATAGTCAATTCTTTGGTTTAGTTACTGCTTGAGTTAGCTATTAATAATTTGTCTTACATTTTGAGTTAGGTTTATGAAAGTACTGAAAGGTTTTCTGAAAAACCGTTCCAATCCAGAAGGTTGTATGGTTGAAAAGTATAACGCAGAAGAGTGCACAAGTTTTTGCGCTCCTTACATAAAGGAAGCAGCTCAAGTAGGTGTTCAACAAAGCCGATATGAAGAATATGAAGAACGTAATATATTAGAAGGGAGACCAATTGGTAAGGCTAAATTGAAGGAATTGTCTCCTAACATGTTCGAAGTTGCCCATTTATATGTCCTAGAGAATACTGCCGAAGTAGAACCGTATAGAGAGTAAGTTTCTCATGAAAGATATACATCTTTGGTATTTTTAGTTTGTTTCTATTTATGCACTTTTAATTTCTAAATATACCTTTGTCTTTTTCCGATTACACTTAGAGAAACTTCGACATTCTGATATACGTCTTCATGGGAATGAAAGCCTCTTAAGAAAGAGGCATGGGGACACATTTAGTGCATGGTTAGCAAATAAAGTCAAGGTTGGAGATGCCAGTAACATGTCAGACCTTGTGAGGTGGATAGGGTGTCGACCCAAACCATATGTGGAATCTTATTCAGGTTATATCATCAATGGTAATCGATTCCACACAAGATATGTTAAAAATTGCACACAGAATTCTGGTGTTTCTCTTGAAGCAGAGACAATGTGTCGATCAAGCGCAAGAGATACCTCACATGTTAGCGGGAATATTGTGTTCTATGGTGTTATAAGAGATATAATTTTGTTAGACTATCACAAGTTTAAACTCCCGATCTTTCATTGTGATTAGGCAAATATAGGAAGTGATGTCAAAGTTGAAGAGTGTTTCACAGTAGTTAACCTTTATCAAGGCTTTTATTCTAGACATGATGATACTTCAAATTGGTATGTGGTGCTAAAAGCACCACGAAGAGGAGTTTCTGAGTCTGACACTAATGGGAATGATTGTATACCATTTGCTCCATTAGATGTCTCCAATCTTACTCTTGAGGACAAAGATTATGAAAGACATGACTATGAGGTCATGGATGAGTCAGTACTGTTATTAACATTAATTTGAGACTTTTGTTATGTCTTGAGTTAGATACTGATATTAAACACTAAATTTGCTATGCAGGTTCAACCATCTTAAATCATGAGTGTTGTTGGTGAGGTAAGCATCGTTTGTAGATTTGGATTTATTTGAATTTAATTATACAGCTGAGGGCAGTGTCAACATTTGGTTTTTTTGTTTTTTAGTAACTTCACATCCCCAAGACAAAGCCAACAAGGTATGATTGATGATGATGTTGATGCGTGCAGCCATGTAAATTAGGACATTTAAAGAAATGGGTTGTGAGATTAGAATTTCTTAGGGGGACATTGTTACAGCGTTGGGTCTCATTACAATTTTTTTTCCCACAATGATTGTTCTATTTGTTCTCCCATTTAAAAACAATTCGTAAGATTCCTCTATAATGTGTCAGTTGGAAGTAAGAGAAAGATTCTTCCATCTTTCTTTAAAAAAGACAGAAAGATGCTTCCAGTGATCTTGTGTTCAGTGATGATTGGATTCTTCCCTTTTATTGCAGATAATCTTTTTTGCAGATAACCTTTTTTTTGCGAAAACCCACAGCTCTTTCAAAGTTCTATTCACTACTATCTATAAGCTCTTGTTTAGTGCTTTGCTTCACTTGCAAAACCCACCTCCAAAACCTCTCTCTCTCTCTTAGTGAGTATATATATATTGATTTAGTGAGTATATATATTTTCTTGAAACTCGTACAATAACATAATTTGTGGACAATAAATGGGATGATAAGGTCTGCATTGTCAGAGATATATAACTTGGTTTGTTGATTAGTTTGTTTCTAAAGTTAATTCCTTAATGTGAAGTGTTCGAAGAAGATAGCAAAGCGTGGAAAGAAGCAAAACAAACATGCAGCAGCTGTAGCCATTCAAGATGAGAATCAACCTTTTCAGATATCGGATGAAGGTTCTAATTCTCCAACTGCTGAAGTTCCTAATGTCCCAGATGTTCAAGGTGAGAATAATCCTAATACTACAAATAGAAAACCCAGAGGAAAGGCACAAGTTTTGTGTTTTACCAAAGGAAAAGGAAAGGGAGCTCATCTTGAAGTTGAGTTCAATGAAATGGGCCAGTCGATTAGAAAGAATGCAGCAATTTTTTCTTCTTTCCTTAGAATCACAGCAAGAGAGTTAATACCAGTTACACTTTAGAAATGGAGCGACCTTATAGATGAGTTTATCACACAAATATGGGAGCACATAATGGTATATTTCTACAAGTATCAAATTTACGTGTGGTTTAAATCTATTTCTAATGCAATTTTTAATTTTCTTTTGTAGCAAAAGTTCAATTTTGCTGAATGTTATAAAAAGTATACATTTCCAAAGCTATGAAGGCATTGGAGAGATCATCGAAGTTTGCTGATAAAGGAAGTGTTGGACCAAGCAAAGTTGGTGGGCATCAAACGCGCTGCTACCCTCTTGAAACCTGATAGTGTAGAATCCATGGAAGATTGGCTATCTTTTATCAAAACACGGACCAGTCCAACCCAATTGGTAAGAACTTTATACCATTATGTTTTGTAGCACATTGGTGATCATCTCACAATGTCCCTAAATTTTCATTGTGCTCTAGGCGATAAATAAGAAGTTCAAAGAGATGCGAGCACAACAAACTCTACTTCATCGAACGAGTCGCAAAGGATTTGCACGGCTAGAGGATGAAATGGTAAGTAAATAATTGAATTTGTACTATAAGTGCATTTGTGGACATGACAAGTATATTTTTTCTTTTCTAGAGACAAGAAAGTGAAACACCAGATTCAATATCAAGGTCTGATGTATGGATTCGTGGCTATGAAGCAAGAAAGAAGAAGAATAATGAGGATGAAGAGGTAGAGGATCCCGAGATAGTGGTAAGTAGTTTTGGTTTTGTAATACTTTAATTGAATTTGTGCTGATTTTTATCAACTAAAAACTGGAGTATGGCCTGTCTTGTCTCTGGAATATGGTTTAGCTTGTCTCTGCAACAATAATTTTGTTTTTTTTCTCATCTCTAATTAACTGATGTCCAAGTCCATACCAACAATGTTTGTTATTTATGTTCCCTAATCTGGAAAATATGACATGAATGATTTATTCTCTACTTTGTGGCCGAAGTATGCATGTAAGGGGTATCAAGCAACCACCAAAATCCATAGTATGAAAAAAGAAAACATTTTAACAGAAACAGCCTATTGATAGTTCTCTAGTAGTTTTTCCTTTAGTCAATTTGCTTGATATTCACCCTTGTATTTGTCTTCCTACTATTTATATAAACGATGTCAACAATAATAGTGATGATGATGAGGATGATTATTGTATATTTACACTAAGGTTTAGAAATTAACAAAACCTTTATGCTGGTATATACCAGAAACCTGCACAGTCAATATATCAGAAAAGGCATCAACAAGTTTATTTAGTCCTTCTTCTCTTTACTATATAATATAAGTTGTATAGAGTATTAAATGAAATATAAACTGATATTTCTGCTGATATATCCATAAAACTGGTTGCAACTTTTCATAGTTGGCCTCATACCAGTGTATGAGGCACAGCATATCCATAGATACATAAACAGTGATTTCCACTTAGTTGTATATAGACAACTCCTCTAAAATAATGTTGGGCTTTTCCTTTTCGCTTTTGTATGTTTTTCTGGTTGGAGGCACACCCTGGCTCTTTGAGAAAAAGGGTGTCAATCATTACATTGTCTCTTGAGTTTTGAGTGTAGAAATTAAGAAAAGAAAAATGAAAGAGGATAGAATTTATAAAATAAGAGGAGTTGATGTCATTTGAGTAAGAACAAGAACAACAGCAGTACTGCAGTAGAGAACAATACAACAGTTGTTATTAAAACCAAACTTTGCAAGTGGACATATTGGAAACTTATTGGTATTAAAATAATCATAAAATATGTCTCTTTGGAGATCCCATAACATCGTTTTAAAGTATATAACAGCAAAAAAAGAGGAAATTTGGGAGAAAGGTAAAAGTGAAAATGATGAAATCTATAAACCTTTCTTGTCTGATAAATGGGGCTCTCTCAGATTCCAAACAAGGCCTGAAAATTCTCTCATCCATGTCTCTATAAATACAACACAAAATTGGGCTGCAATGAAAGACATCTCTTCTTACTTCTTTGATCAGATTTCTATTATTGTCTACCTCTCTCTCTCTGAGTGTATTTGCACTGGAAAGCAAAGAGATTAAGGGACAGAACGGTGGCTTTGTTTGGAACTCCAATGGGGTTCTGGCTCATCCAACAACAGGGTTGGCACTTGATATTCTTTTACTAACTTAGCAATGCCTTTGAATCCCAAAAAATGTATGGCAACAATAGCACAACACAGACCCACATTGTAATATTGAAAAAGCAAAGCCCAAAACAATGCTCGCCAAGAGCTGAGGCAGAAAAGGATTCTTGGGTTTGTTAGGCCACATTGACAACCTTAGTTCAAACTAGATCCCCCACTTTAAAAGCCTCCAGTTTAGATATCAGTGCTGCATACTCCTCCCTCCCCAAAAATCGCAACAACAGAAAAAAGACCAAATGTATGAAAACAACAAATAGCAGTAGCCCCCAGATCTTATTACAAGCATAAAAGAAGGGGAAAATGAGAATCCTAAAATTTTAGATAAAAAGAAAAGGGAAGAACATTGAACAAGAAGAAGGGTACCTTCAATATAGGGGGCCAAAAAATCCCCACTCTCAGCAGTGTCATCCATCAAAGCTTGAGCCCAAACTCAACAAAATCCATCCCAATTACATTTCCATCCTGACTCCAACTTTTTACTGTCTTGGGCTTGCAGTGCTCAAGTTACCAACCCCATCCAACCCATTCCCAATTTCTCCTCTCATGAAATACATATACAGCACACATCTTTTGTTTGTTTTTTTTTTATTAAAACCAAATGTAAATTCGCCTCATATGGCATGATTTAAATGTCATGTTCCCTGGTATATTTTCGGTTGCCTCATAAATTTAGTTCAATAAATTCCATGTTTTTGTTTCATGGTGATGGCTTCAAGTCCTCTTTCTCCCTCAAATTATTTGCCATAAAGGAGATGCCAGTGGCTTCATTATGTTGCCTTTGGTATTCTACTACTTTTGCCCTCATTATGTTTGTGTTTCTTTCTCTTAATTTGATGTACACTTATGGTTTTACAAATACAACAACAAGTCAAGAAATACAAAGCAGAAGAAACTGGTTCTTCTTTTAGAGATGATGTTGTTGCAAAGGTACTTGGTCCTGATCCACGAGGACGAGTAAGAGGGCTTGGACATGGAGCAACACCTTCAAAGTTGGCGGTTCAAACACAAATGAGGGACAAAGTTAATAAATTAGAAAATGAACTTTTATCCTTGAAAAACCAAATGAACAGTTTCATTGCAATGGTCGGGAAAGGTGGAAATACTACAGTAAGTACTCAAATATATTGCTTTTAATTATTATGAGACTTTTCTATTTATTCGTTGAGCTGAATATAAGTTGATTACAGCAAAAAGATAATGGAAGTGTGCAACATTCTGCCAACGACTACATGTCACAAAGCAACATAATTGAACCTCCAAGTGCAATGCAAAATTCTGTTCATGGGACAACACAAAGTAAGCAAAAAGAACAAACAGGTGTTTGCAATTCCAATTAGGGGAGCTCAAGATGCAAATTGCTAAGCTGGCTCGACGCAACTAAAGTTGTTGCAACCGGTGAAATTCTATCAAGGGATTCTACATCACTTGTTCATCATGTTCCGCTTGGTGCTGAATGTTGGAAAGTTTCTGTGCAACATGTAGTAGAGGGTAATGAGAGTTTGATTCTCTATCAACCAACTCGGGAAGCTTTTCTTCTGAATGAAGTACTGGGAAGCACAATTGCATGGCCGATCAAGTACATCATACCTTGTTAGAAGATGAGAGGTAAAAAATCTTCGATTGAGTTTTTGGGTTTCAAATCTTCAAGTCTATATGTCGCGACCCCGGACCGGGTCTGAAGGACTAATCCGGGATCAGGACTAAAAGATGATGATGTAGATGATGATACTACAACATTTAATGATTTCCATACATTTATTTAATTTCCCACAGGTGTCTGCGGTGAGGATATCATTGTTAGGGATTTTGTAGATTGCAATTTGATGGATGCATTATCATTCTAGCATCATTTGATTCACACACATATGCATTGATTTAAGAAATCTTGAAATCTTGTTTTATTCATGCATTGCTTTTAAGATTTGTAAAAGTATTGATTTATGCATGTTTTGTTTCTAAACTTGGATGCATGTGTTTTAGAAAAGAGTTTTTAGAAATCAAGCAAGCCTTTGGTTTTAAAGTTTCGAATCATTTTAGGCTTTTTGTGTTTCATGTTTTTAAACATCTTAGATTTGATTTAAAACATGTTTCCAAGCTTGATTTAGTGGCCCAAAAATCCTCTCCAAGAAATACCTTCATATGTGGAAAAAATACGATTTTTGGTCCCAGATGGTCAACCTGTAGTGAGGTAGGTCGACCTACCCAGGGGCAGGTCGACCTACCTCTCTGGAGGTCGACTGGGTCCAGAAAGCTCCAACGGTCAGTTTTTTGACCGTTGTGTGTGGTAGGTCGACCTGCCCCTGTAAGTAGGTCGACCTGCTACTAGCCGTTGGCAATTTTTGGCTATAAAAATGAGTTCTTTCCTTTGTCCAAAGTTTTCCATTGATTTTCAAGTTATATCTCTTGGTATGGAAAATTTGTGAGTGTCTATTGTTTTACAAATTGAAAATTTACAATAGTACACTTCTTGTTTTTCAAATTCACTTGCTCATAATTCTATAAATGATTCTTTGTTGGAATTTCATATATTGAAGTGATTTGAGAAACCTTGGAAAATGTTCTAAGCTTTATTGGTTGCATTTTTAGAAGCATTTTCCTTGAATTTATTTCCTTCTGCCTAATTATGATTACATCATTTGAAAGGAAATAATTTTTACAAACAATTCGCATCTTTGCTTATGTAGTTATATTCCTTTTATGCAAATTGATTTTGTTGTCTTACATTGCATGGTTGGATATGGTTTCATTTATTTGCATGTTTGTGCCTAACTTGGTATATGTTTTCATTAATGCAAATTGATGAGTGTTTATGTGCTTTATAGTAAAATCTTGTATTTGAGCTTTTTAAGTGCATTTGTGATTTAATGTGCTAAGTTCTTTTGGTATAAACCACATATCCATTTTCCATTGCATTGTAAGTTTAGTACATTTGCTAAGAGTGGAGATGTTGCATGATAGATTGATACCTTTAACTTCATACTTACTTGTGCTTACATAGTTATATTCTTTATTGATGATATGGTATGAGTTAGATCTTGAATGTTGATTGATCCTCTCTATGCAAATGTCAAATTGTTCTATGTATGGTAGTGATCTTTATTATATTTGTAGAAACCATACTAGAACTCAAATCCATCCTCTTTGCTTTCTAGTCATATTTTTTTTGGATGGTTATGATGTTGATTCATGTATTTTCTCTAAGTGATAACATCCTTATACATGTCTCAACTTCATAGTAGTGTTCTTGATCATATGAAACTCTTTGAAATCTATTCCTCATATTTCTATATGTTTGATGGATATCTTAGATGTTGAATTCATATGATTTTGACACTTTGGAAATTGCATGCATTACAAAGTAATATCCTTTTGCATTGCAATTTACCTTGTTCATCACTATGCTCAATAGTTATATTTTTAAAAGTGATGAATATGCATTTATGATGCTTGATGGAATTTTGTGTTCGCCACATTCTTGCTCTTTTTCATGTTATCAAATTCAATTGGTTTCAATTGGTATAATGTTTGATTGATTTCATTTCTTGTGAATGTGATAAATCTTGTGTGCATTGGATTGAACTTGATAAGTAATATGATTGTTCCATGTCACACACCATTAGCATCATAATTTTCATGTTGCCACCTCTTTTGCTCTTATAAGTATATCTCATGACCACCATGTTTATGTGTTCATAATATTGGTTGGTTATTAGTTGAGGTTGACTTCATGTTTGAATTTCATTTCACTCATCTTGCACATGAGAGTCATATTTTTTTTATTGAATGAGATGATTTTCAAAACCTTCATAGCATATGCTTTCCATAGTTATATTATTTGATGCTATGATTAATAAACCCCATTTCATCATGGATAGCTCTACTTTGGATTTTTCTCAATAGTCATACTTTTAAATCCATTTTAGAGTGATTGATTTAATAGTCATATCCTTAAATCTCAATTGGTATTCTTTGTTTTTCCAATTGATATCCATGATTGCTTTTCTCTTTAGACCTAGCTCTCTTTTGGTAATTTGATCATATTGAGCTTCATAGTTAAATGAATCTAATCATTTCCTTGAAGTTGACCCTCATTTGGTTGAACCATCTTCTTCTTGCACCTAATAATTAAATCTTTGTCAAGAGTTTGACAAAAGAAGAGAATGGATTGAGGGGGAGTGTAAATCTTCATAGGAAGTATTAGTTATGATCGAATTAACCCTTGGATTGCCTTTGAGCCCTTAGAGATAACTTCCATACATGATAGCCTGTTATGATTATCATTTTCGATTTCTTTTGTTAACAGGTGCTACTAAAGGTATTTTCATTGTTTCATGTGTGTAGGTACCTTTGCAAATTAATGGAAAAGGGGGAGAAAATATACAAGTTCTCAAAAGGGTGAAGAGATATCCAAGCTTCCTAAGGGGAGGTTTTGTATGATCTTCTACAAGGGGAGAGAATACATACCTTGCCAAAGGGAGAAAGAGGCATGGTCAAAGGGGGAGAGCAAATAGAAGAAAGAAAGCCTGGAAGCTAAAGAAGATGCTTGGCTAAAGAAAGAAAGATTGAAGAATGATCAAGCACCAAGCATCAAGAAGATTGAAGCCCAAGCTAAGAGAAGAAGCATCCAAGAAGATTTCAAGACTTGTCCAGCTGAGGGGGAGCTGAAGACTTAGTGTGTTTATTCAGTGGTGAGTGTGTTGCCATCAAATTGCAAAGGGGGAGATTGTTAGGGATTTTGTAGATTGCAATTTGATGGATGCATTATCATTCTAGCATCATTTGATTCACACATATATGCATTGATTTAAGAAATCTTGAAATCTTGTTTTATTCATGCATTGCTTTTAAGATTTGTAAAAGTATTGATTTATGCATGTTTTGTTTCTAAACTTGGATGCATGTGTTTTAGAAAAGAGTTTTTAGAAATCAAGCAAGCCTTTGGTTTTAAAGTTTCGAATCATTTTAGGCTTTTTGTGTTTCACGTTTTTAAACAACTTAGATTTGATTTAAAACATGTTTCCAAGCTTGATTTAGTGGCCCAAAAATCCTTTCCAAGAAATACCTTCATATGTGGAAAAAATAGGATTTTTGGTCCCAGGTGGTCAACCTGCAGAGGTCGACTGGGTCCAGAAAGCTCCAACGGTCAGTTTTTTTACCGTTGTGTGTGGTAGGTCAACCTGCTACTAGCCGTTGGTAATTTTTGGCTATAAAAATGAGTTCTTTCCTTTGTCCAAAGTTGGGAATTTTAAGCCCCTCATTGAGAGGTTTTGAGGCATATTCAAGGGAAAAGAACCAAGGGATGAAGGGGAGCATTAGGAAAGCTAAAGCTTGGATTAATGAAGTTAAATCACCAAGTAGGCTTTACTTTCCTTAATCATATGTTTTCATGCTTTGTTTTATTTTTGGTAAATCATTTCTAGCATGTTAAACTATGTTTGTGTTGTGTCCTTAACATGTTTTATGTTTTGAATTTATTTATTGTTTTGGATACCACACCATATGATTCAATCCAAGTAGTACTTAACTTTGGTAAATCTAAGTAGATCATGTTAATGGAAAAATCTTTGAAATCATATGTAACATGATCCATATACTTGGTTGAATCTTTGGTTGTTGTTTTCCATCATAAGAACATCTCTTTCAAAACTAACTTATGTTTTGGATTCAACTTCTTTACAAATCATATGTTTTCATGTTTTGTTTTATCATTGGTAAATCTTTAGTAACATGATAACCTATGATGTGTTGTATCCTTAGCATGTTTTATACTTTGAATAGATCTATTGTTTTGGATGCATCACCATTTGATTCAATCCAAGTAGTACTTTATCTTTGGTAAATCTAAGTAGATCATGTTAATGAAATATGTAACATGATTCATATACTTGGTTGAATCTTTGGTTGTTGTTTTTCCATCATAAGAAAATATCTTTCAAATATATCTTATGTTTTGGATTCAACATCTTTACAAATCATATGTGTATTATTGTTTTAAAGTTTCACAACTTGCCTTACTTTGATAGGTATATCATTTTCAAGTTGTCTTTATAATTACATATGATTTGTCCCCTAATTTCAATCAAATCTATTTTTATGTTTTATGAGCTACATTGATGATTTGATTGACATCCCTATGCATCACATGTTTAGAGCTAATTCATTTCATACAACTTGTGTATCTTTGACATCATTAACAAGTTGTTACTTTTAACATGTGATTGCATTACATCCTCAATCATAAATGTTTTATGAGCTAAAACTTTCAAAAGCCTTAGGCATACATTTATGAGCTTTCATTTTAAAAATGATTGAGGACATCACACACACATCATGTACTTTCATCTTTGCATTCATAGTGTGTGTGTGTGTGTATTAGATTTACACTTCCATATCCGCCTATTTAAGAGGCATTGTAATGAGCTTAATTGAATCTCCATCAAGTGTATTATAGACACTAATTAGAGAGATAACCAACCTTGTGGTTGAAGAGGATATTGCTTAGCCTATAAAAGCATAATGTATAGGTTGATGTTAAGCCTTGAAAAACATCATTGTAAAGGTTATTGCTTAGCCTTGAAAACCATATTGTAAAGGTTATTGCTTAGCCTATTGAAAAGCATAAATAGTGGAAATCCGGTGGGGTGTTGGATCACAAGCCGGTAGTGGATGTAGGTATTGAGGCCGAACCACTATAAATCCTTGTGTGATGGTGCTTGCTTTGTGGTGATTGTTTTCATTAAGCTTCCGCATTTTGTTTGATAATCATCACCTGTGACTAGTTAGCTTTAAGAAGTTAAAATTGATTAAAATTGGTCATAAATGAAGCTCACCCTATTCACCCCCCTCTAGGGTTCGGATCCCCAGGACTTACAATCATAACCATAAATGAACATTTCTATTAAGTGCGGAAGCGTTTAGCAAATCAAATATTCAATCCATCTCAAATTATGAAGATAATAGCATAAGTGTAAACCGTATTAGACTGAGCAATGATCATTAGCATGTTACCCCAAAGTAAGTTAAGGTTTATACAATATCATTTAATTACATTTCCTAAAATAGAGGCTCAAAAGGCCAATATAACCAAAATACCAATCCAAAGAATGGTTAAATAGTTTCCCAAAATATAAAGTCTCTCATAGCACCCAAACGTCTACATGACGTCATCAGCACGCCACTCAACTAACTGCTGCGGTTCTACAACCACCTCCTCGTGCTCCTCCTCGGGATAACCAACAACGGGACCTGAGTACCAAAGAGTAGGTCAAACACGACGGTTTCGCAAATGGTAAAAATACAATGACAATATGATAATACATGAATCTACCTCCAAAAACATTTGAACCTGTTTAAATGACAATTTCACTAAACAAGATAAAACATTTATTCAAATACGAGTATGCATCATAAAACATGTAAAGGTAACCAAAGGAACGGGTAACAATCAAGATGGCAACCACACGAAGCTAAGTCCTCTATCACTAAAGTGATAGAGAAATAACTAGGCACTGATCTCAGTCACTCGAGGTGAGGAGAAAAAATGGATCTTATAAATACATATACATATACTATACATGACCACGGTAGCGAGCCGGGCATCGGGGACCACAGTAGCAATCTGCAGCATCGGGACAAGACCACGGTAATAACCGGGTAGTGGGATCCAAACTACAGCTGATGGGACAAGGGGATCTCTAAGTCGGTGGATCAGACCAACAGGGTTATCCAAGCTCAGTGGTGCCGACTCATAGGTCAAATACAATCGAGACATATGCAAGTAAATCAAGTACAATAAATAAACGGGCAAGACGGGGGTGCTCAAGGGCACACTGTCATTTCATGTGGTGCAATGCACTTCAAGACAAGTAGCTATATCAAGTGTAATTCAATACTTTCGGGAAAAACAAGGCAAGTAGTATAAATCTCGGGATCGATAAAGTACAGTAAACAATTGACATTTCGGGTAAAATATCGATTTGAAATGAATAGGGACTCTGTATGTCAATCTACTAACAATCTGGTACTCTTTGAGTTTGGGGACATTCCGGACTCCTTATACACTCCGAATTTTTAAAACTTCAAATGACATCTTCGTGATATGGTTTCTTTCACAAATGGCCTCATACATTGCTTAGTGAATCTCCTTGACATAGAGGAGTTCCCAAAGAATAGTCCCAATACATTGAAATAGTTAAACATTGTCCCAACATAGCCTTTGACCAACACAGCTCATCGCTCGAGCGAACCGGAGAGTTCGCTCGAGCGAGTAGCTCTCTGGAACGGCTGTCTGGGTGGGTTCGCTCGAGCGAAGTTGAGGTCGCTCGAACGAACTCATCGGGTCGAGCGAAGTTTATAGTGCGTTCGAACGAACAACTCTCTGGAACAGGTTCTGGGATGTCCGCTCGAGCGACCAAGCTACTGGAATGCTCTGAACCCTTCTCTGGACAGGTAGCTCAAGCGAAGTGTCATGTTCGCTCGAGCGAACTGTCTAGAAACTGATTCTGGACCAGTTCAGCTCCTCTCTATCTCTTCCTTCTACAACCCATTTCTAGCCACTTTTATACATCAGATGAGGAGTCTAAAACTCCATTCAAATAACATCAAATCTTTCACCACATCCATCCCATTCTCCTCCATCCATATCACATTCAATACAAGGAAAGAGAGAAGGAAGCCATTTCACATAAGATATACATTTGAGACAAAACAAGAGGAATTAAATGCTATGAACCAACACATCTCTTGGACCATAAATGTACCATTAATACTCTATCATGAGCATTCATTTCAAAACAAAGCAATAAATATGCATTAATGGAAAATATCCAAAGTCAATGAAAGCTTAAGAAAAATCATTCATCCACTTGCCTTAGGTCTCCTAGTCAATGAGATCAAGCTCTAATACTCTCCCAAGCAAAGGATCCAAGCTATGAACAAAATCCCCAAAACAAACAAACCCTAAAATGGTCAATCAATGAAATATAAAAGGAAACCTTCCAATAATGAAGGTGAAGCTTCTCTAGGGCTAGAAGAATACCATTCTAGAAGAAGGGAATGATTACTTACATGTAAGGTCCTCTAATGGACAAGGTGAGCTCAAAGGAAGTCTTGTAATGGAGGGTTTTCTCTAGCGATGGTACCAATAGAGAGCTATGGTGATGATGAAGAAGGTGATGATCTCCTCCTCGCAATTGGTGCAAGGTTGGTGGTGAGTTTGGTGATGGAAAGCAAGAGCAAGAAGAAGGCAATGGAAAACCCTAGATTCACTCTCTTGTGCTGGAAAAAGGAAATGGAAGGGAAAAGGGTTTCCTTATATATAAATGGGGAGTGGGTTCCACCACTAGAAATCTAATTGGGCTGGATTCATGGCTTTCGGTTCTTCTAATGGATTCGACGAAGAAGAGAAACGTGATCCTCGAAATATCTAGTTTCCAAAACGTACTTGTTTCGTGGGTTTCGGGAATATCGAGTTTTTGGTACAGATTTTGTGTGCAATGACTGTTTTGCCCTCAAGGCTATGAAATCGGGTTTCGGGATCTCGAACGGGGACTGGATCAACATGAAAGTTGTAGGGATTAACAATACCAATAAAACGAGATTAAAATAATGAATGCAAAATCTCCGATAAATCCTCGAGCGCATGCAAGGTTGTAAAGAAGGAACCCCCAAAGGGTCCCACTAAACACAAGACAATCAAAATTCCCCAAAATTATTTCAAAAGCTAATCCAAAACCAACTTAGCCAAAATCACTAATCAATCTTAGAACTAACACACGGCTTAATTAGTACTAATCGAGTTCACTCGGGTCGGGGTCTTACACTATATTATCTTGAACCTGCTTGTGGGAATTAGGATTGGACTTTTAAACCTTTCTCATGCTACCTGCAACTTAGTTTAAAGTTTGAATAATGAGTATAATGCACCCTCCATCCGCACTAGGTTCATGTTTCAGATGGCTGAGTGGATTTAAATGTTTGCGGTATGTAAAAGTGGTAAAAGCAAGTACAAAAGTGTGAACTATTGGTCCCAGTGGGATTACTGGTAGATTTGAATATTAGGACAGCTCGTTGTGTTTCGCATTATTCACCTTGGGAGTGCTGTGGTGGATGTTGGATCCATGTAAAGGGCTAGTTTGGGTGTCCATGCATGCATTCTTTCTCTAATGGACTCTGACCCTAATTCTAATATTTGAATCTCTTATTTGTGTTTTGTTAGGAATTTTGTAGGTTGCAATTTGATGGATGCATCTTCATTCAAGCATCATTTGATTTACACACTTGCATTGATTTAAAGAAATCTTGAAATCTTGTTTTATACATGCATTGTTTTTAAAGAGTTGTAAAAGTATTGGTTTATGCATGTTTTGTTTTCAATCTTGAATGCATTTGTTTTAAGAAAGAGTTTTCAAGAAATCAAGCAAGCCTTTGTTTTAAAAGTCTTTGAATCCTTTTAGGCTTTTTGTTTCATGTTTTTATACATCTTAGAATGATTTAAAACATGTGAGAATGCTGGATTTTAAGTGGCCAAAAGATCCCCAAAGAAAATCTTCAAGAAACCCAAAAAATGGGGAATTCTGGGCAGGCCCGGTCAACCGGCCAAGATGCCCGGTTAACCGGCCACACAGGGCAGGTCAACCGGGCTCCTGTGCACAATGGCTCTTTTTCTGACCGTTGTGCACCCGGTTAACCGGCCTGTCATGGGGTTAACCGGGTACACTAGCCGTTGGGGCTGTTTTGGCTATAAAAATGAGTTCTTTCCCTTTCCAAAAGTTGGGATTTTCAAGCCCCTCCTTGAGAGGTATTGAGGCATATCAAAAGGGAAAAGAACCAAGGGATGAAGGGGATGATTAGGAAAGCTAAAGCTTGGATTAATGAAGTTAAACCACCAAGTAGGCTCTTCCTTCCTTAATCATATGTTTTCATGCTTTGTTTTATTTTTGGTAAATCATTTCTAGCATGTTAAACTATGTTTGTGTTGTGTCCTTAACATGTTTTATGTTTTGAGTTGATTTATTGTTTTGGATACAACATCATATGATTCAATACAAGTAGTACTTAACTTTGGTAAATCTAAGTAGATCATGTTAATGGAAAAACCTTTGAAATTACATGTAACATGATCCATATACTTGGTTGAATCTTTGGTTGTTGTTTTCCATCATAAGAAAATCACTTTCAAAACTATCTTATGGTTTGGATTCAACTTCTTTACAAATCATATGTTTTCATGTTTTGTTTTATCATTGGTAAATCTTTGTAACATGTTAATCTATGATTTGTTGTATCCTTAGCATGTTCTATATTTTGAATAGATCTATTGTTTTGGATACATCACCATTGGTTCATCAAAGTAGTACTTTATCTTTGGTAAATCTAAGTAGATCATGTTAATGAAATACGTAGCATGATTCATATACTTTGTTGAATCTTTGGTTGTTGTTTTCCATCATAAGAAAATCTCTTTCAAATGTATCTTATGTTTTGGATTCAGCATCATTACAAATCATATGTGTATTATTGTTTTAATGTTTCACAACTTGCCTTACTTTGATTGGTAAATCTTTTTCAAGTTGTCTTTATAATTACATATGATTTGTCCCCTATTTCAATCAAATCTATTTTTATGTTTTGAGCTTCCTTGTTGATTTGATTGACATCCCTATGCATCACATGTTTAGAGCTAATCCATTTCATACAACTTGTGTAACTTTGATATCATTAACAAGTTGTTACTTTTAACATGTGATTGCATTACATCTTCAATCATAAATGTTTTATGAGCTAAAACTTTCAAAAGCCTTAGGCTTACTTTTATGAACTTTCATTTTCAAAATGATTGAGGACCACACACACACACTTCATATACTTTCATCTTTGCATTCATAGTGTGAGTGTGTATTAGTTTTTCACTTCCATATCCGCCTAATTAAGAGGCATTGTAATGAGCTAAAATGAATCTCCATCTAGTGTATTAAAGACACAACTTAGTGAGATAACCAACCATGTGGTTGAAGAGGTTATTGCTTAGCCTATAAAAGCATAGTGTATAGGTTGATGTTAAGCCTTGAAAAACATCAATGTAAAGGTTATTGCTAAGCCTTGGAAAGCATTTTGTAAAGGTTATTGCTTAGCCTATTGAAAAGCATAAATAGTGGAAATCCGGTGGGGTGTTGGATCACAAGCCGGTAGTGGATGTAGGCATTGAGGCCGAACCACTATAAATACTTGTGTGATGGTGCTTGCTTTGTGGTGATTGTTTTCTTTAAGCTTCCGCATTTTGTTTGATAATCATCACTTGTGACTAGTTTGTTTTAAAGAAGTTAGAATTGTTAAAATTGGTCATAAAAGAAGCTCACCCTATTCACCCCCCCTCTAGGGTTTGGATCCCCATGGACTTACAAGTGGTATCAGAGCGGGTTACTCCATTTTAGGGCTTAACAACCCGGAGTTGATCCTTGCTAGATTTGAACCCTAGTGTTGTGTTTATTGCATATCCTTTTTAAAGATTTCCACTATGTTTGAAAATGTTTTTCCCTAGCCTCTTTGCACCACTCTAAGACTTTTCTAAGTTATATCTTCTAGAGTTGGTGAGTCTCTCAAGGACATCCTTTTCAAGACCTTAGGTGTATTTTCAAAGGTAGACTATTTGAGTAACCTTAAGGCCTTGATACCCCTAGACCAACCTATGCTTCTTAGTTATATCTTTTTGTTGGTCATGATACATTTGCATTTTGTTTCTTTATAGTCACATCTCTTTAATGCAATGTTTCTTTGTGAACATTTGATTTTGTCTTCATCAACTTTTATAGTTATATCTCATGGTTTTCAAAATCCTTTGATTGTAACCTTTTCATGATGGATTTGCATTTTGATCATATAGTTATATCTCTTGTAGTGCATATCTATTCATGATCAATTGATTGTGATTACAAATGCTTTCATAGCTAGTTTTTCATGATCAATTGATGTTGGAAAATCATTTGATAATTGTCATAGTTATATCCTTTTTGGAAATCAAATGATTTGAAGCAACTTTAGTTTTCCATTGAGTTTTCAAAGTTAAATCTCTTGGTATGGAAAATATGTGTTCAATTTATAATTGTACACTTCTTGTTTTTCAAATTCACTTGCTCTTAATTCTATAAATGATTCCTTGTTGGAATTTCATACTTTGAAGTGATTTGAAAAACTTTGGAAAATGTTCTAAGCTTTATTAGTTATATTTATAGAAGCATTTTCCTTGAATTTATTTCCTTGTGCCTAATTATGATTGTATCATTTGAAAGGAAATAATTTTTACAAACAATTTGCATCCTTGCTCATTGAGTTACATTCTTTATGCAAATTGATTTTGTTGTCTTACATTGCATGGTTGGATATGGTTTCATTGATTTGCATGTTTGTGCCTTATCTTGGTAGGTTTTCATTAATGCAAATTGATGAGTGTTTATGAGCTTTATAGTAAAATCTTGTATTTGAGCTTTTTAAGTACATATGTGATTTTATGTGCTAAGTTCATTTGGTTTAAACCAAATATCCTTTTCCATTGCATTGTAAGCTTAGTACATTTGCTAAGAGTGGAGATGTTACATGATAGATTGATCCTTTTAACCTCATACCTTCTTGTGCTTAAATTGTTATATTCTTTTGATGATTGGTATGAGTTAGATCTTGAGTGTTGATTGATCCTCTCTATGCAAATGTCAAAGTGTTCTATGTATGGTTGTGTTATTTATTACATTTGTAGAAACCATACTAGAACTAAAATCCATCCTCTATGCTTTATAGTCATTTCTATTTGGATGGTTATGATGTTGATTCATGTGTATTTTCTAAGTGTTTTCATTCTTATACATGTTTCAACTTCATAGTGGTGATCTTGATCATATGAAACTCTTTGAAATCCATTCATCATATTTCTATGTGTTTGATGGATAACTTAGATGTTGAATTCATATGATTTAGTCACTTTATAAATTGCATGCATTTCTAAGTCATATCCTTGTGCATTGCAATTTATCTTGTTCATCACTATGCTCAATAGTTATATCTTTAAAAGTGATGAATATGCATTTATGATGCTTGATGGAATTTTGTCACATTCTTGCTCTTTATCATGTTATCAAATTCAATTGGATTCAATTGATATAATGTTTGATTGATTTGATTTCTTGTGAATGTGATAAACCTTGTGTGCAGTGGATTGAACTTGATAAGTAATATGATTGTTCCATGTCACACACCATTAGCATCATAATGCTCATGTTGCCACCTCCTTTGATCTTATAGGTATATCTCATGACCACCATGTTTATGTGTTCATAATATTGGTTGGTTATTAGTTGAGGTTGGCTTCATGTTTGAATTTCATTTCACTCAATTTGCACTTTAATAAGTCATATTTATTGATTGAATGAAATGATTTTCAAAATCTTACATAGCATATGATTTTCATAAGTAATATTGATTGATGCTATGTTTGAGTAAACCCCATATCATGGATAGCTCTAATTTGGATTTCTCTTAATAGTTATACTTTTAAATCCATTTTAGAGTGATTGATTTATTAAGTCAGATCCTTAAATCTCAATTGGTACTCTTTGTTTTTCCAATTGATATCCATGATTGCTTTTCCCATTGACCTAGCTTTCTTTTGGTAATTTGATCATATTGTGCTTTATAGTTAAATGAATCTAATCCTTTCTTTGAAGTTGACCCTCACTTGGTTAAACCATCTTCTTCTTGTAACTAATAGTTAAATCTTTGTCAAGAGTTTGACAAAAGGAGAGAATGGATTGAGGGGGAGTGTAAACCTTCATAAGAAGTATTAGTTTTGATCAAATTCACCCTTGGATTGCCTTTGAGCCCTTAGAGACTACTACCTCACATGATAGCCTGTTATGCATTTCATTTTCGATTTCAATTGTTAACAGGTGCTACTAATGGTATTTTCCTTGTTTCATGTGTGTAGGTACCTTTGCAATTTAATGGCAAAGGGGGAGAAATTATGCAAGTTCTCAAAAGGGTGAAGAGAAAGTCCAAGCTTCCAAAGGGGAGAGTTGTGTATGATCTTCTACAAAGGGAGAGAATGCATACCTTGCCAAAGGGAGAAAGAGGCATGGTCAAAGGGGGAGAGCTAATAGAAGAAAGAAAGCTTGGAAGCTAAAGAAGATGCTTGGATAAAGAGAGAAAGAAGAAAGAAAGCTTGAAGGTTGATCAAGCTCCAAGCATCATGAAGATTGAAGTCCAAGAGCCCAAGCTTTGAGAAGAAGCATCCAAGAAGATTTCAAGCCTTGTCCAGCTGAGGGGGAGCTGAAGACTTAGTGTGTAATTTCAGTGGTGAGTGTGTTTGCCATCAAATTGCAAAGGGGGAGATTGTTAGGAATTTTGTAGGTTGCAATTTGATGGATGCATCTTCATTCAAGCATCATTTGATTTACACACTTGCATTGATTTAAAGAAATCTTGAAATCTTGTTTTATACATGTATTGTTTTTAAAGAGTTGTAAAAGTATTGGTTTATGCATGTTTTGTTTTCAATCTTGGATGCATTTGTTTTAAGAAAGAGTTTTCAAGAAATCAAGCAAGCCTTTGTTTTAAAAGTCTTTGAATCCTTTTAGGTTTTTTTTTCATGTTTTTATACATCTTAGAATGATTTAAAACATGTGAAAATGCTTGATTTTAAGTGGCCAAAAGATCCCCAAAGAAAATCTTCAAGAAACCCAAAATATGGGGAATTCTGGGCAGGCCCGGTCAACCGGCCATGTGTGGCCGGTCAACCGGCCAAGATGCCCGGTTAACCGGCCACACAGGGCAGGTCAACCGGGCTCCTGTGCACAACGGCTCTTTTTCTGACCGTTGTGCACCCGGTTAACCGGCCTGTCATGGGGTTAGCCGGGTACACTAGCCGTTGGGGCTGTTTTGGCTATAAAAATGAGTTCTTTCCCTTTCCAAAAGTTGGGATTTTCAAGCCCCTCCTTGAGAGGTATTGAGGCATATCAAAAGGGAAAAGAACCAAGGGATAAAGGGGATGATTAGGAAAGCTAAAGCTTGGATTAATGAAGTTAAACCACCAAGTAGGCTCTTCCTTCCTTAATCATATGTTTTCATGCTTTGTTTTATTTTTGGTAAATCATTTCTAGCATGTTAAACTATGTTTGTGTTGTGTCCTTAACATGTTTTATGTTTTGAGTTGATTTATTGTTTTGGATACAACATCATATGATTCAATACAAGTAGTACTTAACTTTGGTAAATCTAAGTAGATCATGTTAATGGAAAAACCTTTGAAATTACATGTAACATGATCCATATACTTGGTTGAATCTTTGGTTGTTGTTTTCCATCATAAGAAAATCACTTTCAAAACTATCTTATGGTTTGGATTCAACTTCTTTACAAATCATATGTTTTCATGTTTTGTTTTATCATTGGTAAATCTTTGTAACATGTTAATCTATGATTTGTTGTCTCCTTAGCATGTTATATATTTTGAATAGATCTATTGTTTTGGATACATCACCATTGGTTCATCAAAGTAGTACTTTATCTTTGGTAAATCTAAGTAGATCATGTTAATGAAATACGTAGCATGATTCATATACTTTGTTGAATCTTTGGTTGTTGTTTTCCATCATAAGAAAATCTCTTTCAAATGTATCTTATGTTTTGGATTCAGCATCATTACAAATCATATGTGTATTATTGTTTTAATGTTTCACAACTTGCCTTACTTTGATTGGTAAATCTTTTTCAAGTTGTCTTTATAATTACATATGATTTGTCCCCTATTTCAATCAAATCTATTTTTATGTTTTGAGCTTCCTTGTTGATTTGATTGACATCCCTATGCATCACATGTTTAGAGCTAATCCATTTCATACAACTTGTGTAACTTTGATATCATTAACAAGTTGTTACTTTTAACATGTGATTGCATTACATCTTCAATCATAAATGTTTTATGAGCTAAAACTTTCAAAAGCCTTAGGCTTACTTTTATGAACTTTCATTTTCAAAATGATTGAGGACCACACACACACACTTCATATACTTTCATCTTTGCATTCATAGTGTGAGTGTGTATTAGTTTTTCACTTCCATATCCGCCTAATTAAGAGGCATTGTAATGAGCTAAAATGAATCTCCATCTAGTGTATTAAAGACACAACTTAGTGAGATAACCAACCATGTGGTTGAAGAGGTTATTGCTTAGCCTATAAAAGCATAGTGTATAGGTTGATGTTAAGCCTTGAAAAACATCAATGTAAAGGTTATTGCTAAGCCTTGGAAAGCATTTTGTAAAGGTTATTGCTTAGCCTATTGAAAAGCATAAATAGTGGAAATCCGGTGGGGTGTTGGATCACAAGCCGGTAGTGGATGTAGGCATTGAGGCCGAACCACTATAAATACTTGTGTGATGGTGCTTGCTTTGTGGTGATTGTTTTCTTTAAGCTTCCGCATTTTGTTTGATAATCATCACTTGTGACTAGTTTGTTTTAAAGAAGTTAGAATTGTTAAAATTGGTCATAAAAGAAGCTCACCCTATTCACCCCCCCTCTAGGGTTTGGATCCCCATGGACTTACAAGTGGTATCAGAGCGGGTTACTCCATTTTAGGGCTTAACAACCCGGAGTTGATCCTTGCTAGATTTGAACCCTAGTGTTGTGTTTATTGCATATCCTTTTTAAAGATTTCCACTATGTTTGAAAATGTTTTTCCCTAGCCTCTTTGCACCACTCTAAGACTTTTCTAAGTTATATCTTCTAGAGTTGGTGAGTCTCTCAAGGACATCCTTTTCAAGACCTTAGGTGTATTTTCAAAGGTAGACTATTTGAGTAACCTTAAGGCCTTGATACCCTTAGACCAACCTATGCTTCTTAGTTATATCTTTTTTCACAAGTAAAAAGGGAAATGAAACTTTTTTCTAGTTTTCCATTGCATACATATTTTAATAAAAGAGACAGTTTTGTTTGAATGCCGTGAAAGGCGTTTTTGTGCCGTAGAAGGCGGTTTGGTGCCGTTGGAGGCGATTTTGCCATGAAAGGCGATTTACAAATCTTATCAATAATGAAAGACAAGAGATGTGATTTTTTTGTCTCTTTAGAAAAAATACAATTTACAACAGAAAAGTAAGAAAAAGGAATCTAACTTCTCATGCGATTGTGGGAGGGCTCGTTCAGATCGATGGTCGCGAGTCATGTATGGGCTCCGCCATCGTCCTTCAGATGAGAACATAGTTCTTGATTTCTTGGCTTGGCTCCAACCTCAGATTTTTAGAGGATAAGGACCAAGATAAGGTCCTATATCCGGTAAAAAACTGAGTAGACGGGCTGAAAAGCCGCATCTAGCCATGTTAGATAGAAGGAGAAGTGGTCTTTGGGGGGGTGGCCCCCCAAGGGGCTTCAATCACCTTGTTGAACTTGTTGCAGCAGAGTTTTCTTGAAGGAGCAGGGTTGTAGGGATTTCTTCAAGGATTTTTGAATGATTTTCTGGCGATTTTTCCGGATCCATGGCTATTTTCTGGATCCTTCTGATTTTTCTGTGTGTCTCCCCCCTGGAATGCTTGGAGAGGACTCCTATTTATAGGCCTTTTGGTAGCCTTTAGGAGTGATTTATGAGCCTTTATGGTAATAAAGCTCATTAAGGGAGGAGTTACAAGTTTAATTGCTTTTTGTTTTGTAACTCCTGACCCTTGGATTTCATTGGCCGGAGGAGAGTCATGGGCATTTAATCGCCTTTAATCTCCATTATGTTAGGAGTTTCATGGCTTGAATGCCATGATTGCTTGGACTTGTAACTCCTGAACGGAGGCTTCTGATTGGGCCGTTCAAGATAATGGGTTAATGACCGCATTAACTTGCCATAAACGGGCCAATTGATTGCACTAAGTGGCCACCTTGGTAGCTGAAGAGTCGCGGGCCATGTTGCGTCTCTTGGAATTCCCTTTGCGATGATCATCGATGGATCCTTATGTAAATCAACATCAGATGATCATGTAGTTTCAGACATTGGTTGATACTAGCGGGCCGGTAGCATCTGTCCAGTCGATTTCGAGATCGGGCGGGCAGAAAGTGCACTTTTTGGTTGTTCAGCTGGCGATCAACGAAGTTTTTGAAGTTCTTGGAAGGATTCCTGTGATCTTGGCGAATATCGGCGAATTTGGAGCCTCAAAAGTCTGAATCTGGAAAAATCACAGGGACAGAACAACTCGTCTCGCGAAAACGGACGAAACGGGGGGTCCCGGGGCGAAATCGGCGCCCCGGACCTCCCAGGGTCGCCGGCCCCATGGTCTCCGGCGACCATGGGCCATGGTCGCGGGGCTCTGCGACCCTAGGGGGAAAATTGCTTCCCGGGGCCCGTTTCTGGCCGTTTTTCGTCGTTTTTCGCCTCCATTTTTTTTGTTTTTTTTTCTATGACATTTCTCCACATTTTTGGCTTGATTTCCCTCTGAAAAACATGATGAGAATCCTTGCAAATTGGTTTGCAAAGTTTCCGATTTTCCGGGAAAAGCCGAGCGCAGAACTGCTGATTTTCCGCCAGAAGCTGAAACAGGGTCAAACGATGTCGGAATGACCTGAAATTTGAGGTGAAGCTTCTTGAGCATTAAATAAGACCAACCATGGGCTTTCTTTTGAGTTTTGAAGCCGTTTGGGGTCATGCAAATGCTTGCCTTTGATTTCACTGCGAGGGAAATGCCGAACTTTGACTTTCGGTCAAACGATGTCCGATTGACCTGAAATTCGACGTGTGACTCCCTCATCAGTAGTTAAGACCAACCATAGGATTTTGTTTGAGTTTTGAAGCCATTTGGGGTCATGCAAACGCTTGCCTTTGATGTCACCGCGAGGGAAATGCCGAACTTTGACTTTCGGTCAAACGATGTCCGATTGACCTAAAATTCGACGTGTGACTCCCTCATCAGTAGTTAAGACCAACCATAGGCTTTCGTTTGAGTTTTGAAGCCGTTTGGAGTCATGCAAACGCTTGCCTTTGTTTCTCCTGCGAGAGAGATGTCGAGCTTTGACTTCTGGTCAAACGATCTCCGATTGACCTGAAATTCGACGAGGGGCCTATTGGAGTCATTTTGAGATGATCCGCAAGCTCCGAATTAGGTGCCATGGTCCCAGGGTGGTCCGCCGCCGGGAGCTGCTGCTTAGATGTTGGAGAAGTGAAGTTAGGCCAAATAATGTCGGAATGGCCTGAAACTTCATGTGTACCTCTCTTTTGGTTGTTTTGAATGACCTTGCAGTTTTTGTTTGATTCTGACAAGATCTGATGCTTGAAGTGGCGCCTGCCTATTTTTGGTAGGATGTGGCTCCATGTAGCTTTTGGTGTGAAGAGGCAAAGTGACATTTTTGGTGTCAACAAATGCCCCCTCGAGGTACATCGATGATATAGCTTTTGCTGTCGATGTGCCTCGAAGAGAATCTTGAAGAAGAGCTTCTGACTTGACCAAGAGTCTTTGAGCATTTTTTTTTATATGGAGTAGCCTTTTGAGCTTCCAGGGGATTTTATGGTAGTGAGAGGGATCACGTACCATCTTAAGGCAAGATTTTGAGAATGACATTTGGATTTGGATTTGGTTTTTTGGTTTTGATTTTGACCTTGTGACCTAACAAGCTGTATGTGGCAGGTTAGGGGGTCAGGTTTTTTGTTTTGATTTTGACCTTGTGACCTAACAAGCTGTATGTGGCAAGTTAGGGGGTCGGGTTTTGATTTTTGGTTTTGGTCTTGTGACCTAACAGGCTGTATGTGGCGAGTTAGGGGACCATGGTTTGGTTTTTGGTTCACTCTTTGGGACAATTTTGGATCCATTGGAGTGGCTTGGGCTTTTGTGGAATGTCAATTTCAAGATTTTGGCTTAATTTGGTTCATGAGGTGGGATGGTTTGGATTTTTGGAAACTCATGAAGCTTGGATTTTTGTATGGTATGGTCCAATCAACTCAAAAGAGGCATGGGACCATTTTTGTATGCTCTTGGTAAGAGAAATTTTGACTAAAAGCCACTTTTAGTGCCTAGGTGGTCAAACCTGGCTCATATGGGCTAACCCATGGGACCTTAAGCTTTGAAGGATGGCTTAGATCTCATATGGTGTCTCTTTGTAAAGAATATCTAAAGATATCTCCTTTGGGTGGAGAATATCTAAAAATATCCTTACTTTGAGAGATTTTCTCAAGTTTCCTTGATTTTGGAAGAGATTCTCTCAAAATATCTTTCCTTGGGAGAGAATATCTCTCATTCCCTTTCTTTTTGGAGAGAATTTCTCAAAGAATCTTTGTTTTGGGAGAGAATATCCCAAGTTTCCTTTTCTTTTGGGAAGGTTGCTAATTTTTAGCCCTTTCCTCCTTGCTTTTCTCTTATTTCCTCTTTTGGTTTGCTCTCTTCTATAAAAGCAATTGAGGTGGGATCTCTTGCTCCTATTGCTTTCTTTTTGCAAAAGTCTTCAAGAGTTGCTCTAAGATCAAGAATCCTCCTTCTTCAAGAGTCTTCAAGTTCTTCTTTCTTCTCCATCCATGGCTTCAAGTAAGTTTTTTATTTCTTTTTACAAGAAATTCCATGTAAAGAAAGTTTCATCATTTTTTTCTTCTCTTTTTTTTTTCTTTTGCACTTGTTCTTTTCTTTTTTTTTTTTTTTTTTTTTTTTTTACACGCCCTTTTCTTTTCCTTTTTTTTTCTTTCTTCTTCCTTTTTTTTTTTTTTTTCTCTCTTTTTTTTTGCTGCTGTACGGACATGTTCGTACAGCTTTGGGCCGTACGGCCATGTGGCCCATGGGCCACGGCCTGTGGGCTTCGGCCTGTGGGCCAGCCCATAATTTTTTTCTCTTTTTTTTTTTTTTTTTTCTCTTCTTTTTTTTAAAAAAAAAAGAACTTTCCTTTCTCCCCTTTTTGTATCATCATGATAATGAGGTTTCATGCATTTCAAGATGTTTATGCATTTTTTTTTTTGTTTGATGCATCAAGATAGAAGGCTAGAGTTTCTATGTTAAGTCAACATGAATTTTGACTTAGACAAAGTTTGATTTTGACCAAGTTGGGTTGGAATTGGTCAAATTCTGTCAAGGTTTTCCTAGCATCTAGTGCATGATGATTTTCTTTTATGCATGATTTTTGGTAAATTGAATTGGGAGCATGATGATGATGCACACCTGGAAATCTTTTGCAAGTCTTTGAGATTTGAAGCTCGCAGCAATGTTGAGCTCTTTCTTTAGTCTTGCGGGGGTTTCGAGGAGCTTTTTGCAAGTTTTGGGATTTGAAGCTCGCAGCAATGTTGAGCTCTTTTCCGATTCTTGCGGAAATTTGAGAAGACTGTCTTGATCTCGCAGCAATGTTTGAGTTCGAGTCTTCTTTGAGAATCCTTCATTGATCATGAGCTTGCAGCGATGTTGAGCTCATCTTCAGGCTTCCTTTCTTTTCGGGGTGATTCCCTTTTCTTCGGAATTGCCCTGGAGTCATGCCAAAATTTCGCTAGGATTTTTTTTTTAGCAAAATTCTGTCATTCTGTTGATTGATTTTTTTTTTCTTTTCAATCTTTGCAGGTAGTTCCTCCAGAACGAACAAGGGTAAGAAGCCCGTTACCGATACACCTCGTCGATCTGCCAGATCTTCCAATGCTGTTGTACAGCAGGCTTGGGAGAAGGTCCAGTATGTAGAGAGAAACTTGGAAGAGTGTGACTCGCTCAACCGAGATGAGATGAGACAGCGACTGATCGGTCTCAAGGATGAGGAGTTTTACAAGATTATGGCAAGCAATCGTCCTTGGGTCATGGACGATCAGAGCGTTGTGCCCAAGCCTACCTTTTTCTTTGGTGATGCAGCTCCTGATGACTCGTCGTATCAAAGGAGATGCTTTCAGTTCTCTTACACAGCCGATGGTGAGGAGAGAACCATTTCTACCCGGTCGCCTTTTGATCGTACTATTTCGATCATGAGTCTTTCTCCCACATGCTCTAAGAGAGAAGATCCTCCAAGCTGGGTGAAGAGGACCAATGTGGTGAAGACCGGGGTTTTTGTTGGCGGTCCTTCTGGTTATGCAGAGAAGTCGCCTGTCCGTCTGGACATGTTGATGCCGGCCAGCGGCTACCAAGGATCTGATCATCCATCGGTTGATTTGAGACCGGTGGGCCTTGGCATTTTCAGGGGCGATGGCAGCAATTGGGTGAAGCCTTTTCGACTTCGTGGCCGTTTCAGTGTTGACTCAGGCTGGGAGTCGTGGACTGATCACATCCTGCAGATCGGCGGTGCCATTCTGAAGGAGGCCGAGATTTTTGATGCGGTTCGCGCTTTTAGGCAAACCGTATTTTTCTCCGATGAGGATTTTATGGCCATGCTGGAGTCCTTCCTTCCACAAACCAACACCTTCATTGTTACGAATGGTGAGATTGGTTTTTCTTTGAAGGAGCTGAGTGCCATTACCGGGTTACCCATCCTCGGCAAACTCTATGAGGAATTTATGTCAATCGACAGCGTCCTTGAGGAGCTGAAAGCTTGGCTGGAGAGCATTTTTGGCTGAGGCCCTGTTTTTTTTTTTTTTTTTTTTTTTTTTTTAACAGAAACTCTTTCTCTCTTTTTATATACCACATGTATATTTTTTCTTTTGGTATACATTTTTGTAGTGCTTGTGAACACTTTTCTTTTCTTCTTTTTTTTGGTACCACATGTATTTTTTGGTACTTTTTTTTTGTTTTCCCTACGCTCACTCAAATATTGTGATTAAAGTGATTGCTAAATGGGATGTGATCAAAAGTTTGTCATTTTGTGAGAAATCTTTTGACAAATGATTGTTTTGGCATGGGAGCCAGTTTTTTAGACATGTTTTGGCATGGGAGCCAGATTTTGTTCACGGCATGAAAGCCAAATTTCGGGTGGCATCTATAGCCGGATTTGGATGGCATCTATAGCCGGTTTGTTTTGAAAACCAGTTTGTTTTGTTGGCATGAAAGCCGGGTTTCTGTTTTGGTTGGCGTAAAAGCCAGGTTTTTTTTTTTTTTTTTTCTTTTGATGGCATGAAAACCGAATTTTGAGGTGGCATAAAAGCCAAATTTGGGTTTATGGCATGAGAGCCAAAATTTTGAGATGGCATGAAAGCCAAGATTTGGTTTGTGGCATGAGAGCCGGTTTTGTTTTTGGTGTAAGAACCAGATTTTGTTTTTGGCATGAAAGCCGAAATTTCTTTTTTTTTTTGGCATGGAAGCCAGATTTTTTGTTTTTGGCATGAAAGCCAGATTTTTTGTTTTTGGCATGAAAGCCAGATTTTTTTTTTTTGAAAACCGAGTTTTGTTTTGTTGGCATGGAAGCCGAATTTTGATTTTTGGCATGAAAGCCGGATTTTTGATTTTTTGGCGTGAAAGCCGGATTTTTGGCATGGAAGCCGGGTTTTTTGGCGTGAAAGCCAGGTTTTTGGTTTTAAAAAATGCAAGTATCGACTAAAAGTCGCCTCCCTGCTGAATGGTATTGCAAGTATCGATGGAATGTCGCTTCCTTGCTCATTCGGTTGCGAGTATCGATGGAATGTCGCCTCCTCGCGGATTTGGGTGCAAGTATCGACTAAGCGTCGCTTCCCTGCTTTTGTCTTCAAAAATTTTGTTTTGTGGGTATCGATGGAATGTCGCTTTCCCATGATTTTTGAAGTTTGAGGTTTTTTCGAACCTTTGTTTTGTTTTTTTTTTTTTGTTTGTTTTGAAATTTGGGTTGTGGATATCAACTGGAACATTGCGTCTCCACGATTTTTGAAATTTTGGGGTTTTGGAAGTATCGAATGGGGTTCGCATCCTTCCGGTTTTGGGTTTTGCAAGTATCGACTGAACGTCGCTTCCTTGCGGTTTTTGAAAAACCATTTTTTTTGTTTAAAGACACGAGGGTCGTAAATTTTGACTCAAAACCATTTTGGTGGTAAAAGTCGGGGTGGACTAGGGCTGAAATCCCTAGGTCCTGATTTTGTTTCAAACCATGAATTTTGGTTTCAAGGATCGAAAATTTTGGTCAAGTTTGGGAAGAAGCTCCTAAACTTGGATTTTTGGATTTGCTTTTTTTTTTTAACAATGAAACGATGAAAGAAACATTGTTTTGAGGGGTTTTTTTTTAGAAATTTCAACAAAAGGATGAAAATTCCAAAAGGAGTGGGTTTGACGAGCAGATACCTAGGAATAGGCTTTGGCCGTGCAGGCGTCGCTCTGACCCGATGGAAGAAGCCTTCAAGGGTAGTACCGCTTCAAGAACTTTCCATTGATGGGCAGCATACATCTGTCACCCTCCATGTTTAGAAGAGCGTATGCGCCGTTGGAGAAGACTTTGTCGATGACGAAAGGTCCCTCCCATTTTGGTTCAAATTTGCCTTTGGATTTGTTGGCAAAAACCATTGGTCTTTTTACTGTAAGAACCAAGTCTCCCTTTTTGTAGGCGCGTTGCCTGACCTTCTTGTCAAAAGATCCTGCCATGCGTGCTTGGTAGAGTTCAATGCTTTGTAGAGCTTCGAGTCGTCTCTCATCGAGGTTATCCAGCTCTTGGAGTCTCAATTTGACATTGCTTTCTTGCGTCATGTCATTTTGTAGAGATACCCTTAAGGAAGGAATTTGAACCTCCAAAGGGACAACAGCTTCGCATCCATAGACCAAGGAGAATGGTGTGCTATGGGTTGGTCCTCGAACGGTGGTTCGATAGGCCCACAAAGCTTTAGGCAGTTTGTCACCCCATTCTCTTTTGTGACTAGAGACCATTTTCTTGAGGATTTTGCAGAGCGTCTTGTTGAAGGCCTTTGCTAGTCCATTCGCTGCCGGATTGTACGGAGTTGAAGGACAACTTTGGATTTTGTATTTGTCGCAGAACCTATAGAATCGGTGATCACGGAACTGTGGTTCGTTATCATGGACGAATCTTTTAGGTATGCCGAAGCGACAAATGATGTTGGTGCGCAAGAAGTGAAGGACTGATGACGTCTTCATTTCACTAAGCGCGAATGCTTCTGACCACTTGGAGAAGTAATCCGTAGCGGCGAAGATGAAGCGATGACCTTTGCTCGATGGAGGGGAGATAGGACCTATGATGTCCATACCCCAGGCTTCAAAAGGCCATGAGATTGCTGTAGGATGTAGCCATTCCGGAGGCATGTGGACATAATCTCCATGAACTTGGCATTGTTGGCAGCGCTTGGCAAATTGCATTGCATCAGCCACCATGGTAGGCCAATAATAACCTAACCTTTTTATCTGATCGTAGAGCTTAGGCCCAGCCTGATGGGCTCCACAAAGACCAGCATGTACTTCTTTGAGTGTTCCCTCAGCCTCTTGTTGTGACAAGCAGCGTAGAAGTACTCCATTGTAGGATTTTCTATACAACATTTTTGAAGGAATATCCAAATGAAAGTTTGGGGCTCGTCTTTGGATGCTTACCCGTTCTTTTGGATCTTCAGGTAGGATTCCGAACATTATGTAATCAATGAACGGGTCCCTCCAGTCGCTGATCAGAGGTTTAAGGACGGAGATCCGACTTCCAACCACTTGGTGGCATTCAGCAACTGCTTGATGTGTGTTGAGAGGAGGGAGAATCCTTTTTTGACACACTGTAATTTGCATGTTTTCCCCTTCTTGGATTGCCATAGACGCAGCAAGTCCAGCCAGGGCATCTGCACGAATGTTTCCACCTCTGAGGATGTGGGTGATATGACAGATGTCGAACTTTTGTCGAAGCGATTGTGCTTTGTTGTAGTAAGGCAACAGATCGGGCTTCCTGACTTCAAATTTCTGATTCATCTGGTTGACGATCAGTTGAGAGTCTCCAAAAGCTTCCAGCGTAGTGATGCCGGATTCAAGGGCGAGTTCCAATCCTATGATCAGGGCTTGGTACTCAGCTGCATTGTTTGAACATGGTTCCAGTAGCGAGAATGCGTGTGGAATCATGTATTTGTCGGGATTAACAAAGAGAATGCCAATTCCCGATATTTGATTTCCCTTTTCATTTGTCCTGGTTGCGCCATCGAAGTACATGTGCCAGGAAGCGTTTGATAAGGAAGTCTCCACACTGTAGACTGATTCGTCTGGGAGGTCATCCCTGAGTGGAGAATCTTTAGGCAATGGATGCTCCGCGAGGAAGTCTGCTAGAGCTTGGCCTTTGATTGCTTTTTGTGGTACATACCTAATATCAAATTGTGACAGGAGGATGGACCATTTTGCCAGTCGGGCATTGAGAGAACCTGCTTTTGTGACAAGGACCTTTAGGAGGTTGATCCTCGAAATCAGGTACACTGTGTTGGATAGCAGATAGTGACGCAGTTTTTGTACGACGAACATCACTGCCAAGCATTCTTTTTCGACTGGAGAGTAGCGATGCTCTGCACCTACCAACATGCGGCTAAGGTAATATAGAGCAGCTTCTTTTCCCTGGTCATTCTTTTGTGCGAGTAGAGCGCCTAAAGAACAGTCAAGGGCTCTTGTGTACAAGAGGAATGGTTTTCCAGTTGTGGGGGCAGCCAACACTGGAGGTTTTGTCAGGTATGACTTGATGTCCTGGAACGCGGCTTCACATTCAGCATCCCAGACAAAATCGACACCTTTCTTCATTAACCGAGAGAATGGACGGCACTTTCCTGATAGGTTGGAGATGAACCGCCGAATGTATGCCAATCTTCCTTGGAGCCCTTTTAATTGTCTTAGGTTTCTTGGAGATGGCATTTCTAGGATAGCCTTGACTTTGGTGGGGTCAAGCTCTATGCCAGCTTTCCGTACTATGAATCCGAGAAACTTACCCGATGAAACACCGAAGAAGCATTTGAGGGGATTCATTCGCAGTTTGTGTTTGCGAAGTCGGAGGAAGACTTCTCGAAGATCTTTGAGATGGTCTTCTTTTCTTTTGCTTTTGACGGCGAGATCATCGACATAACATTCGACCGTCTTGTGCTGCATATCTTGGAATATCTTCATCATAGCCCTCTGATATGTAGCGCCGGCATTCTTCAGACCGAATGGCATGACAGTGTAGCAATACACGCCAAACGGGGTCCGAAATGCTGTGTGTTTTCCATCTTCAGGATGCATCTTTATCTGATTGTAGCCAGAGAAGCCATCCATGAATGTCATTCGCTCGAACCCACAGGTATTGTCGATCATCACCTCCGGTATAGGGAGCGGGAATTCATCTTTTGGGCATGCATTGTTCAGGTCTCTGTAATCAATGCAGACCCTGATTTGCCCATTTTTCTTTGTCACGGGGACGATGTTGGCCAACCATTCAGGATGCTGTTCCTCACGGATGAAGCCAACGCTTTTGAGTTTTTGAACTTCTTGTTCAATTTTGTCCATCACGACAGGACGGAACCTTCTTTGGCCTTGTTTGACAGGCTTGATATCTTTTTGAAGATTGAGTTTATGGACTGCTATTTTAGGGTCTAAGCCAGGCATCTCAGCGTAAGACCATGCAAAACAATCAACGAACTCATGAAGAAACGCGATATACTCGGGTAACTCATCATCCTTTATATTCTTGCTTATGAATACAGGACGTGAGTTATCAGGTTTTCCCAAGTCTATCTTTTGAACAGAATCTTCTGTTGGAAGATTTGAAGGTGGTTCCTCCACAATATTTTCGGAGGCTTCCAACCCAACAAAGCCTTCTGGAGTTCCAAAGGTATCTACAGACCACGGCTCTGCTTTTGTCCATGGGTCTTCTTGATTGGTACTTTTCTCAAGATTTGCTATGAGATGGTCCCAATCACCTGTTGAAACTAGGTCGAAGTAGGGCACTTCCTTTGGAGACAGTGGTTCTTCTGGGTCAGAGAACCGTGTGTCTGTATTATCGGACAATTCTTCTTCATCATCAGAGGAATCGTACCAATTGGATGAACTTCCTGGATCCTTGACGACCAACTCTTCAAAGAGATATCCAGGGAGATCGATGTCTTCATTAATATGAGATGTTGAGGCTTAGTTGGCAAGATGACTTTGCAGCCTTTGTGTCAACTGTCTCAAGGAGGCGTCAGGATCATACCCCAGCCCATATGAAGACTTTTCTATGTGGCGGTGGGGTTTCCAACCTTCCAGTTGACTTTTGGTCAGGGTTGGTTCCAATGGCGTGATAATACCACGACCATCTCCCAAACCGATTGGGTTCTGAGCATCGTAGCCCATTTTCTTCATGATAGCTTGCGCCATTGGACTATACAGGGATAGTTGAGGCATACCTTCATTTTGGAAAGGTTCAAGCGAAGAATTTGATGAAGAAACTTCTGATTTATGGAAGAAGATTGGCTTTTCTTCTGCTGATGTTGCTGGAACAACGAAGGAAGCAGATGCTGGATCTTCTATGTCAACGGTTGTCTCCATCGGAGTGAGAGCGGGCTGAACTTGTTGATCATCAGCTTGGCTTGACGATGTATCGTCTTCTGGCTCTGAGTCCGAATCCGTGTCTTGCAAGATAGACACGAAGGAGACAACAAACTTGCCCCCAGCCTTTTGTTTTGTCTTCTTTGCTTTGGTGGTGATCACCAGAGGCTTTGAAGACTTGAGGGAGACCATGAAGGGAGATTGATTATTCTCTTCGGTTTTGATAGAGGGTTTATTTTCTTCCGGTGATTGCTGAGGAGCCTTGCCTTTGTTTTTCTGGAGATTTTCGGCAAAGGATGCTGTTTCTTCCTCCCTTTTTTCTTTTTCATCTTTGTACATCTGAGCATCTGCGAAATAGACTTCTTTGCCTTTGAAGGGCTTTTTGTCTGCAAACACTCGATGTATCAAGCCGTCATTGCCAACGAACTTGATGCACTGATGTAAAGTCGAAGGGACAACACCATTCTCGTGTATCCAGGGGCGTCCGAGAAGGATGTTGTAGCATGAAAGGGTCTTTATCGCATAGACAGTGACCTCGGAGATAAGATCACCGATTTGCAACTTGAACCTGATTTTGCCGATCGGCCTTTGAGCGCTGCCATCATATCCAAAGATGGACACAGACGTGTGGCTCAGCTTGCTAGGCGGAATGCCCAGTTCTTCGAGTGCCGAAGTGGAGATGAGGTTGAGTGCAGAACCTGGATCGATCTGGATCTTGCGTACTGGCACCTCTTTGATGTACCTGGTGAAGTACAGGGGTCGGTTGTGCTTTGTCTCGCCTAGCAGGAGGTCTTCCTTGGTGAAGGCGATGGTTGCACTTGCTGCTTTTTGAACCGAGAGGCATTCGATGCAGGATCCCTCAGTTTTCTTCTTTTCTCCTTTTGAGGGAGTTTTTGATTTTTCGACCCTATAGTCCATTTCAATTTGTAGGACTTGTGGGGCATGTTTGTCGACATCCGCATCCAGCATTTGTAGTTCTGAAATGAGACTATCACGAGTCTGTGGTGACATTCGTAATAAGTCTAGGATGTGCAGACGTGCAGGTATGTGCTTGAAGTGTTGAATCAAGTCGTACTTGAAAGCCTCCTTGGGGCCTGCACTTTCATTATTCTTGCCACTAGGGACGTTTACGACTTGTTTTCCCGAAGGATTTACATAAGAAGCAGAAGGTTGGTTGTAGTTTTTGTGGTAATCCGGGCCAGAACGGGTACCTCTACCAACTTCAAGAGCTTCTGGAGAAGGGTCTTTGTTTAGAAGATCACCCTCGAGATCGAGGGGTTGTTCCTTCTCATTTGCTGAAGATGTCTCTGTGTCAGCATTACCATCTTCAGTAATTGTGTTGCATGGAGCATTTTCCGGGAGCAAGTCCTGAACAGCATCAAGCAACTTTCCTTCTTTATCGAATATTTTGTTGGTCCAGACATCACCGATGAGATCGGGCATTTGGGACCAATTGACCGGATTTTCTCTGAAGAAGATTTCACCGGCTGGAATTTCTTCAAGGTGATCAGTCGGAAGAGGTTTGAGTTCCGATGTCACAGGTGAGGAATTATCATCCTGAGTTATTGCATTGCAAGTAACTTTGACGGAAGATGCCTCCAAGATGAACTGTTGGGAATCAGATTCGTCCTCAGATGTAAGAGGATCATCGATCCAACAGCTTTCTTCGTTTTTCGGGGTTACCGGGGGAGATTCCTGTAAATTTTCAGGAACTTCCTGTAAATTTTCAGGAACTTCCGGTGCTGGGTTGTGACGAAGCTGATTGATGCGACCTTGTTCTTGCTCTATAGCAAGGTGCTGCAAGATCCTTGCGTATTCATCGAGATCAGGCACGGGAGCCAAATCTTCTTCTTCGTCTGCTCCTTGTGGTTCAACATGGTTGGGTTCCACTGGAGTATTTTCTTGGACAGCCTCTTGGTCTTCTTCATCATCAGACCAGGATCCTTGCGGCTGTAATGGGTTATACCAGATTACTGGCATAAGATGAGATTCAGGGATCCATTCCTCGTCGGAGAGATATTCTCCTGTTTCGAGGGATTCTTCCCACTCATCGATGTCACTGGCGGTGTCACTGGACTCATATCCATCCATGGAGAATCCGACCACTGAGTTGTAAGAGTATGATGCCCCCTGCGTAGTTTCATCTTTGAGATGTGGTGGCATGAAATCACCAAGAGTGAATTTTCTTACCGCCTTTGAAGCCTTAGGAGAGGACTCTTCTGTTGCCCCCAGTGAAGCGGTAGAGGAGGTTTCTGCCTTTTCAGCGACTTCTTGCTTTTTCGGAGCTTTCTCCTGCTGTTTGAGCTTGCGGAGTTGTCTCCTGGCTTGCCTTCGCTGTTGAGCGGTTGGCTTTGTTTTGACGACCTCTCAATTTTCATCTTCTAGGAGATCGGGGTGTACCCATATGGGCTGTCCGTCTGATGTTGGATATGGAACCAACTCTTGGGACGTTTGGGTCATCTTTATCACCTTGAAGGAAGTAGTGATCTTCTCTTTTGGTGATTTTTGTTTTTGTCCACACGACACCATGTTGACGGAGGCAGACCCATAGTTCTTGTCGAAGGTAATGACTCCGTTTTTCCACATCTCATTTATCTTCTCTCTCACAACAAAACATTGATTGAGAGGATACGAGACCATCTGATGGTATGGGCAGTACCGAGGATCGTTGGTTTTGCCAACATCTCCTGGTCTTTTGGGGTCAGGCAATGTAAGTTTGCCGTTTGCTAGGAGTGCCCCAAAGATTTCTTCAACATCTTCATCAAACGGGTATTTCTTTTCTACCCGTTCTCTGAAGGCATCAGAGAGTTCAGGCTTTTTACCTGTAGCTTTGTTTTCATCTTTCTTTGGCTGCTGAGGAGCTGACTTGGTTTGCACATTGAGAACCTCCCTTTTCTTTGGTTTTGAGGTTGCAATGGCAGTCGGCTCTTTCTTTAATGATTTCTGACTGTTGAGGTCTTTGATCACCGTTTCAACTTCCATAGCTGCTTCTAGGAGTTCTCCCAGGTTCTTTGATTTGTTGCCGATGATCATGGAGCGGATTCTTGCTCTCATGTTGTTTCGGCAGATGTCGACCAGTGATGCTTGTGGCAGTACATCGGAGCATTTGTATGCCATTGCCTTCCACTTGTGAATGAAGTCATATGTTGACTCATTCTCTCCCTGTTTTAGGCTGCAGAGCTGAGCCATAGTAACAGGATGATCCTCACCTTTGAAGTGGGTTAGGAAGCGTGTCTCCAACATGGCCCAATTTTGAATGGAGTCCTCAGGCAGAGTGGAGTACCAATCAAAGGCCGTACCTTTTAGGGTACTTGCAAAGAGGAGGATTTTGAGGGCATCTTGATCCGCAATAGCTCCTGTCAGGATCTTGAAATGGATGACGTGTTGTCTGGCTGAACCTTTCCCCGTATATGTTTGGAGAGTAGGTTGCTTGAATTTTATAGGGAACGGGACCGAGTCCATCCACAAGGGATATGGTGGCTTGATCACATGCTCCTTTAGTGTATCCTCTTCTTTTGCTTTAGCGAGGATATCGTCAACGTCCTTTTTGGTAAGGGCGCGTGACTCACTGTTTCCGCATTTTCCTCGTCGCCTTGATGGCTCGGAGGAGCTTCATTGTTTTGTGGACGCTGAAGATTGAGAATTAGGTTCTCTATTAGAGTCTCTATCCTCTGCTGCCCTTGCTAAAGCTGCTGGATGCGTGCGGTTACGTCATCATGCGGCGGAGGTTGCTCAGCATTTGTGACCAAGACGTTCATTCTTCGAGAGTCGAAAGAGGATACAGTCTTGGTGACTGAGCTGGAGCTCATTCTTTTAGATGAAGAGCTCGAAGAGTGGTCACTCTGATGTCCTTGACTTGAAGGAGCGGGAGAGTTTTCTTTATTTCTTCGTGTCCGGGAGACGCTGCGAGTCACCGATCGTCTGACATGGATTTTAGTTGCTGACTTCTGGCGTTTTCTGGTTTTGCCAACCATATGAACAGCAACAACTTGGTCGGGTCTTTCTTTTTCGACCCATTTTTGGGAGACCTGAAGTGCAGAATCCTGGGTTCTTTGCTTCTCTAGTCTCTTTTGTCGATATGCCGTGCGGCGACGCATACGACGAGCGATTTGAGCTTCGGTTAGCTCTGGCTGTGCTCTGGCAATGAAGGACGTAGTCCCTGGTGCGCAGCAGCCAAGCTTGTCTTCTTTGAAGACGGGCAGGGACAGGATCTGGACGCGGTCCTTTGCCTGTCGCAGCGAAGCTTTGAATTTTGCGAGTTCGACTCCTGTTGAGAGGAAGGGTCGATTCGCAGGTGTGCAGGCCTTGGCAGGTTCTTGCGGAGGCCTTACGATGCACGATTTGATTTTTGGCTTGTATGAGCAAGCCGGCTCGTGCTGAGTTGGTTTTGTTTGGCGGAGGGTAGGCTTCTCCTCTTTCATGTAAGCAAGAGGGTAGAACCGGTTCTCCTTGAGAGGGGCCAGGTATGCTGGCTTTGCTGATGTTTGTGACCTTCTTTGTTTGGGTGAAGGCCTTGGGGACCAAGTCTTTGAGCAGACCTGGTTTCTTGCTGGTTGAGGCTTTGCAGGAGCGCTACGGGCCTCAGGCTTCTTGATGATCGCCCTTGGTATCACTGTAGTGATATGTTGAGGGGCGGTTCTCTGCTTCTTGGCAGGTGCGGTTTCTTCTGCGGGTAGTGGGAATGGTCCCAATGACCCGAAGACAATGGTCCGGGGAGTAGAGTTTGACCCGGTGTCTTCTGAGTTGCCGAGGGAAATGACGCTTCGGCAGCTGGCAGGGCGCTTGTAAGTGCGCTTGGTTTGTTTGTCTTGGAGCATGAGCTGGTACTTGTTCTCATCAAAGGTGATGGTTAATGAAGCTGCCATTGTTAGTTTTTGGAAAACTTCTGAAACAAGACCATATCCATTAGTAATCACAAGAATATAGTGATCATAAATGGAAAATACTATGGTTTCGCCTTTTCAAGTCGCCCGAGGGGACATGGCCCAGCCCAAGCAATATGAGGAAGGCAGAAAAGCCATAGAGGGCACAATTGTTCTGAACGCAGGTAGGGTCAGCTCAGAATGAGCGTCCCAGTGACTGCTAGAAGCAATTGTGAACCTTAATTCAAATTACCGAGAAGCAAAGCTCACTCAAGGTAAAATGATATAAGGTTGAGATACAAATGTGTCGGTTGCGAATACAGTAGACCCGAAAGGGCGTACTAGCACCGCTAGGCACAAATGTTGCAAATCGCATCCTTGGAAAGGACACAAGATGGGATTTTTGAAAGGTCAAGATTGGATTCATAGGAGAGAGCAAATGGTATTCCAATCCGAAAATGAGCTCAACATTTCTGCGAGCTCGAAAGTCCGAAAAGGAAGGAACCAGGATTTCTCAAATATGAATCCAAAAGTGACGGAAGTTTTTTTTTTTTAAAGTGTCAAGCTTGGACTTTATAGAAGAGAGCAAATGGTATTCCAATCCGAAAATGAGTTCAACATTTCTGCGATCTCGAAGTCCGAAAAGGAAGGAACCAGGATTTCTCAAATATGAATCCAAAAATGACAGAAGTTTTTTTTTTCTTTTTTTTTTTTTGAAGATTTTTTTTTTTTAAGAGTTCACATAGATCTCCAATTCGATCTTATGAAACCTCAGTTGATAGATCAGCCCCCAGGTAAGGGTAGGATTACTTAATGAACCCGTTTGGAGGACCCTTGCCTAGAACAGTCTAGTTGTCTCCACACTCTGGACAAGGCTTTTCTTAGATCCACTTTGGTCAAAGAACGCAATTGGTGCAACCTTAGTGGCTTTTTTTTTTTGAAAGATTTTTTTTTATTATGGATTCATAGAAGAGAGCGAATGGTGTTCCATTCCGAAAATGGGTTCAACATTTCTGTGATCCCGAAGTCCGAAAAGGAAGAAACCAAAGTTTCTCAACTTAAACCCAAAAGGGAAAATCTGAAATTTTTTTTTTAAATCAGATTTTGTTTTTGATTTTTTTTTTATGGATTCATAGAAGAGAGCGAATGATGTTCCATTCCGAAAATGGGTTCAACATTTCTGCGATCCCGAAGTCCGAAAAGGAAAAAACCAAAGTTTCTCAACTTAAACCCAAAAGAGAAAAATCTGAATTTTTTTTTTAAATCAAATTTTGTTTTTGATTTTTTTTTATGGATTCATAGAAGAGAGCGAATGGTGTTCCATTCCGAAAATGGGTTCAACATTTCTGCGATCCCGAAGTCCGAAAAGGAAGAAACCAAAGTTTCTCAACTTAAACCCAAAAGAGGAAAATCTGAAAATTTTTTGTAAATCAGATTTTGTTTTTGATTTTTTTGAGAAAATTTTTTTAGAAACAAGAAAGACTGGAAATAAACTCAAAAGAAGAAATTTCCAAGAATCCCATCTCATGTGTTTTTTTTTTAGATGCAAGATCCAACATAGGCCACCAACTAAAAAGGAGCCAAAAGGAATCTAAGCACATGTTCATCAAATGAACGAGTCCCACCGGGTGTGCCAGCTTGATGGTCCCGGCTTTTGTCTTTTTCCAAAGCTGCCTCCGCCCCGGGGCTGACGGGGTATGGTGGAGGGAAAAAGGAAAAGCGGGCATCAGTTTTTTTGTACGGGTATGCCAATTTCTCTTTAATACTTGGAATTTAGAAATGGTGATCCGGAGATCCACCTTCACAAGTAAAAAGGGAAATGAAACTTTTTTCTAGTTTTCCATTGCATACATATTTTAATAAAAGAGACAGTTTTGTTTGAATGCCGTGAAAGGCGTTTTTGTGCCGTAGAAGGCGGTTTGGTGCCGTTGGAGGCGATTTTTCCATGAAAGGCGATTTACAAATCTTATCAATAATGAAAGACAAGAGATGTGATTTTTTTGTCTCTTTAGAAAAAATACAATTTACAACAGAAAAGTAAGAAAAAGGAATCTAACTTCTCATGCGATTGTGGGAGGGCTCGTTCAGATCGATGGTCGCGAGTCATGTATGGGCTCCGCCATCGTCCTTCAGATGAGAACATAGTTCTTGATTTCTTGGCTTGGCTCCAACCTCAGATTTTTAGAGGATAAGGACCAAGATAAGGTCCTATATCCGGTAAAAAACTGAGTAGACGGGCTGAAAAGCCGCATCTAGCCATGTTAGATAGAAGGAGAGGTGGTCTTTGGGGGGGTGGCCCCCCAAGGGGCTTCAATCACCTTGTTGAACTTGTTGCAGCAGAGTTTTCTTGAAGGAGCAGGGTTGTAGGGATTTCTCCAAGGATTTTCGAATGATTTTCTGGCGATTTTTCCGGATCCGTGGCTATTTTCTGGATCCTTCTGATTTTTCTGTGTGTCTCCCCCCTGGAATGCTTGGAGAGGACTCCTATTTATAGGCCTTTTGGTAGCCTTTAGGAGTGATTTATGAGCCTTTATGGTAATAAAGCTCATTAAGGGAGGAGTTACAAGTTTAATTGCCTTTTGTTTTGTAACTCCTGACCCTTGGATTTCATTGGCCGGAGGAGAGTCATGGGCATTTAATCGCCTTTAATCTCCATTATGTTAGGAGTTTCATGGCTTGAATGCCATGATTGCTTGGACTTGTAACTCCTGAACGGAGGCTTCTGATTGGGCCGTTCAAGATAATGGGTTAATGACCGCATTAACTTGCCATAAACGGGCCAATTGATTGCACTAAGTGGCCACCTTGGTAGCTGAAGAGTCGCGGGCCATGTTGCGTCTCTTGGAATTCCCTTTGCGATGATCATCGATGGATCCTTATGTAAATCAACATCAGATGATCATGTAGTTTCAGACATTGGTTGATACTAGCGGGCCGGTAGCATCTGTCCAGTCGATTTCGAGATCGGGCGGGCAGAAAGTGCACTTTTTGGTTGTTCAGCTGGCGATCAACGAAGTTTTTGAAGTTCTTGGAAGGATTCCTGTGATCTTGGCGAATATCGGCGAATTTGGAGCCTCAAAAGTCTGAATCTGGAAAAATCACAGGGACAGAACAACTCGTCTCGCGAAAACGGACGAAACGGGGGGTCCCGGGGCGAAATCGGCGCCCCGGACCTCCCAGGGTCGCCGGCCCCATGGCCTCCGGCGACAATGGCCCAGGGTCGCGGGGCTCTGCGACCCTGGGGGGAAAATTGCTTCCCAGGGCCCGTTTCTGGCCGTTTTTCGTCGTTTTTCGCTTTCGTTTTTTTTGTTTGTTTTCTATGACATTTCTCCACATTTTTGGCTTGATTTCCCTCTGAAAAACATGATGAGAATCCTTGCAAATTGGTTTGCAAAGTTTCCGATTTTCCGGGAAAAGCCGAGCGCAGAACTGCTGATTTTCCGCCAGAAGCTGAAACAGGGTCAAACGATGTCGGAATGACCTGAAATTTGAGGTGAAGCTTCTTGAGCATTAAATAAGACCAACCATGGGCTTTCTATTGAGTTTTGAAGCCGTTTGGGGTCATGCAAATGCTTGCCTTTGATTTCACTGCGAGGGAAATGCCGAACTTTGACTTTCGGTCAAACGATGTCCGATTGACCTGAAATTCGACGTGTGACTCCCTCATCAGTAGTTAAGACCAACCATAGGCTTTCGTTTGAGTTTTGAAGCCATTTGGGGTCATGCAAACGCTTGCCTTCGATGTCACCGCGAGGGAAATGCCGAACTTTGACTTTCGGTCAAACGATGTCCGATTGACCTAAAATTCGACGTGTGACTCCCTCATCAGTAGTTAAGACCAACCATAGGCTTTCGTTTGAGTTTTGAAGCCGTTTGGAGTCATGCAAACGCTTGCCTTTGTTTCTCCTGCGAGAGAGATGCCGAGCTTTGACTTCTGGTCAAACGATCTCCGATTGACCTGAAATTCGACGAGGGGCCTATTGGAGTCATTTTGAGATGATCCGCAAGCTCCGAATTAGGTGCCATGGTCCCAGGGTGGTCCGCCGCCGGGAGCTGCTGCTTAGATGTTGGAGAAGTGAAGTTAGGCCAAATAATGTCGGAATGGCCTGAAACTTCATGTGTACCTCTCTTTTGGTTGTTTTGAATGACCTTGCAGTTTTTGTTTGATTCTGACAAGATCTGATGCTTGAAGTGGCGCCTGCCTATTTTTGGTAGGATGTGGCTCCATGTAGCTTTTGGTGTGAAGAGGCAAAGTGACATTTTTGGTGTCAACACCCCATATCATGGATAGCTCTAATTTGGATTTCTCTTAATAGTTATACTTTTAAATCCATTTTAGAGTGATTGATTTATTAAGTCATATCCTTAAATCTCAATTGGTACTCTTTGTTTTTCCAATTGATATCCATGATTGCTTTTCCCATTGACCTAGCTTTCTTTTGGTAATTTGATCATATTGTGCTTTATAGTTAAATGAATCTAATCCTTTCTTTGAAGTTGACCCTCACTTGGTTAAACCATCTTCTTCTTGTACCTAATAGTTAAATCTTTGTCAAGAGTTTGACAAAAGGAGAGAATGGATTGAGGGGGAGTGTAAACCTTCATAAGAAGTATTAGTTTTGATCAAATTCACCCTTGGATTGCCTTTGAGCCCTTAGAGACTACTACCTCACATGATAGCCTGTTATGCATTTCATTTTCGATTTCAATTGTTAACAGGTGCTACTAATGGTATTTTCCTTGTTTCATGTGTGTAGGTACCTTTGCAATTTAATGGCAAAGGGGGAGAAATTATGCAAGTTCTCAAAAGGGTGAAGAGAAAGTCCAAGCTTCCAAAGGGGAGAGTTGTGTATGATCTTCTACAAAGGGAGAGAATGCATACCTTGCCAAAGGGAGAAAGAGGCATGGTCAAAGGGGGAGAGCTAATAGAAGAAAGAAAGCTTGGAAGCTAAAGAAGATGCTTGGATAAAGAGAGAAAGAAGAAAGAAAGCTTGAAGGTTGATCAAGCTCCAAGCATCATGAAGATTGAAGTCCAAGAGCCCAAGCTTTGAGAAGAAGCATCCAAGAAGATTTCAAGCCTTGTCCAGCTGAGGGGGAGCTGAAGACTTAGTGTGTAATTTCAGTGGTGAGTGTGTTTGCCATCAAATTGCAAAGGGGGAGATTGTTAGGAATTTTGTAGGTTGCAATTTGATGGATGCATCTTCATTCAAGCATCATTTGATTTACACACTTGCATTGATTTAAAGAAATCTTGAAATCTTGTTTTATACATGCATTGTTTTTAAAGAGTTGTAAAAGTATTGGTTTATGCATGTTTTGTTTTCAATCTTGGATGCATTTGTTTTAAGAAAGAGTTTTCAAGAAATCAAGCAAGCCTTTGTTTTAAAAGTCTTTGAATCCTTTTAGGCTTTTTTTTTTCATGTTTTTATACATCTTAGAATGATTTAAAACATGTGAAAATGCTTGATTTTAAGTGGCCAAAAGATCCCCAAAGAAAATCTTCAAGAAACCCAAAAAATGGGGAATTCTGGGCAGGCCCGGTCACCCCCCTCTAGGGTTCGGAAGTTAAAATCATCACCTGTGACTAGTTAGCTTTAAGAAGTTAAAATTGATTAAAATTGGTCATAAATGAAGCTCACCCTATTCACCCCCCTCTAGGGTTCGGATCCCCAGGACTTACAATCATAACCATAAATGAACATTTCTATTAAGTGCGGAAGCGTTTAGCAAATCAAATATTCAATCCATCTCAAATTATGAAGATAATAGCATAAGTGTAAACCGTATTAGACTGAGCAATGATCATTAGCATGTTACCCCAAAGTAAGTTAAGGTTTATACAATATCATTTAATTACATTTCCTAAAATAGAGGCTCAAAAGGCCAATATAACCAAAATACCAATCCAAAGAATGGTTAAATAGTTTCCCAAAATATAAAGTCTCTCATAGCACCCAAACGTCTACATGACGTCATCAGCACGCCACTCAACTAACTGCTGCGGTTCTACAACCACCTCCTCGTGCTCCTCCTCGGGATAACCAACAACGGGACCTGAGTACCAAAGAGTAGGTCAAACACGACGGTTTCGCAAATGGTAAAAATACAATGACAATATGATAATACATGAATCTACCTCCAAAAACATTTGAACCTGTTTAAATGACAATTTCGCTAAACAAGATAAAACATTTATTCAAATACGAGTATGCATCATAAAACATGTAAAGGTAACCAAAGGAACGGGTAACAATCAAGATGGCAACCACACGAAGCTAAGTCCTCTATCACTAAAGTGATAGAGAAATAACTAGGCACTGATCTCAGTCACTCGAGGTGAGGAGAAAAAATGGATCTTATAAATACATATACATATACTATACATGACCACGGTAGCGAGCCGGGCATCGGGGACCACAGTAGCAATCTGCAGCATCGGGACAAGACCACGGTAATAACCGGGTAGCGGGATCCAAACTACAGCTGATGGGACAAGGGGATCTCTAAGTCGGTGGATCAGACCAACAGGGTTATCCAAGCTTAGTGGTGCCGACTCATAGGTCAAATACAATCGAGACATATGCAAGTAAATCAAGTACAATAAATAAACGGGCAAGACGGGGGTGCTCAAGGGCACACTGTCATTTCATGTGGTGCAATGCACTTCAAGACAAGTAGCTATATCAAGTGTAATTCAATACTTTCGGGAAAAACAAGGCAAGTAGTATAAATCTCGGGATCGATAAAGTACAGTAAACAATTGACATTTCGGGTAAAATATCGATTTGAAATGAATAGGGACTCTGTATGTCAATCTACTAACAATCTGGTACTCTTTGAGTTTGGGGACATTCCGGACTCCTTATACACTCCGAATTTTTAAAACTTCAAATGACATCTTCGTGATATGGTTTCTTTCACAAATGGCCTCATACATTGCTTAGTGAATCTCCTTGACATAGAGGAGTTCCCAAAGAATAGTCCCAATACATTGAAATAGTTAAACATTGTCCCAACATAGCCTTTGACCAACACAGCTCATCGCTCGAGCGAACCGGAGAGTTCGCTCGAGCGAGTAGCTCTCTGGAACGGCTGTCTGGGTGGGTTCGCTCGAGCGAAGTTGAGGTCGCTCGAACGAACTCATCGGGTCGAGCGAAGTTTATAGTGCGTTCGAACGAACAACTCTCTGGAACAGGTTCTGGGATGTCCGCTCGAGCGACCAAGCTACTGGAATGCTCTGAACCCTTCTCTGGACAGGTAGCTCAAGCGAAGTGTCATGTTCGCTCGAGCGAACTGTCTAGAAACTGATTCTGGACCAGTTCAGCTCCTCTCTATCTCTTCCTTCTACAACCCATTTCTAGCCACTTTTATACATCAGATGAGGAGTCTAAAACTCCATTCAAATAACATCAAATCTTTCACCACATCCATCCCATTCTCCTCCATCCATATCACATTCAATACAAGGAAAGAGAGAAGGAAGCCATTTCACATAAGATATACATTTGAGACAAAACAAGAGGAATTAAATGCTATGAACCAACACATCTCTTGGACCATAAATGTACCATTAATACTCTATCATGAGCATTCATTTCAAAACAAAGCAATAAATATGCATTAATGGAAAATATCCAAAGTCAATGAAAGCTTAAGAAAAATCATTCATCCACTTGCCTTAGGTCTCCTAGTCAATGAGATCAAGCTCTAATACTCTCCCAAGCAAAGGATCCAAGCTATGAACAAAATCCCCAAAACAAACAAACCCTAAAATGGTCAATCAATGAAATATAAAAGGAAACCTTCCAATAATGAAGGTGAAGCTTCTCTAGGGCTAGAAGAATACCATTCTAGAAGAAGGGAATGATTACTTACATGTAAGGTCCTCTAATGGACAAGGTGAGCTCAAAGGAAGTCTTGTAATGGAGGGTTTTCTCTAGCGATGGTACCAATAGAGAGCTATGGTGATGATGAAGAAGGTGATGATCTCCTCCTCGCAATTGGTGCAAGGTTGGTGGTGAGTTTGGTGATGGAAAGCAAGAGCAAGAAGAAGGCAATGGAAAACCCTAGATTCACTCTCTTGTGCTGGAAAAAGGAAATGGAAGGGAAAAGGGTTTCCTTATATATAAATGGGGAGTGGGTTCCACCACTAGAAATCTAATTGGGCTGGATTCATGGCTTTCGGTTCTTCTAATGGATTCGACGAAGAAGAGAAACGTGATCCTCGAAATATCTAGTTTCCAAAACGTACTTGTTTCGTGGGTTTCGGGAATATCGAGTTTTTGGTACAGATTTTGTGTGCAATGACTGTTTTGCCCTCAAGGCTATGAAATCGGGTTTCGGGATCTCGAACGGGGACTGGATCAACATGAAAGTTGTAGGGATTAACAATACCAATAAAACGAGATTAAAATAATGAATGCAAAATCTCCGATAAATCCTCGAGCGCATGCAAGGTTGTAAAGAAGGAACCCCCAAAGGGTCCCACTAAACACAAGACAATCAAAATTCCCCAAAATTATTTCAAAAGCTAATCCAAAACCAACTTAGCCAAAATCACTAATCAATCTTAGAACTAACACACGGCTTAATTAGTACTAATCGAGTTCACTCGGGTCGGGGTCTTACACTATATTATCTTGAACCTGCTTGTGGGAATTAGGATTGGACTTTTAAACCTTTCTCATGCTACCTGCAACTTAGTTTAAAGTTTGAATAATGAGTATAATGCACCCTCCATCCGCACTAGGTTCATGTTTCAGATGGCTGAGTGGATTTAAATGTTTGCGGTATGTAAAAGTGGTAAAAGCAAGTACAAAAGTGTGAACTATTGGTCCCAGTGGGATTACTGGTAGATTTGAATATTAGGACAGCTCGTTGTGTTTCGCATTATTCACCTTGGGAGTGCTGTGGTGGATGTTGGATCCATGTAAAGGGCTAGTTTGGGTGTCCATGCATGCATTCTTTCTCTAATGGACTCTGACCCTAATTCTAATATTTGAATCTCTTATTTGTGTTTTGTTAGGAATTTTGTAGGTTGCAATTTGATGGATGCATCTTCATTCAAGCATCATTTGATTTACACACTTGCATTGATTTAAAGAAATCTTGAAATCTTGTTTTATACATGCATTGTTTTTAAAGAGTTGTAAAAGTATTGGTTTATGCATGTTTTGTTTTCAATCTTGAATGCATTTGTTTTAAGAAAGAGTTTTCAAGAAATCAAGCAAGCCTTTGTTTTAAAAGTCTTTGAATCCTTTTAGGCTTTTTGTTTCATGTTTTTATACATCTTAGAATGATTTAAAACATGTGAAAATGCTGGATTTTAAGTGGCCAAAAGATCCCCAAAGAAAATCTTCAAGAAACCCAAAAAATGGGGAATTCTGGGCAGGCCCGGTCAACCGGCCATGTGTGGCCGGTCAACCGGCCAAGATGCCCGGTTAACCGGCCACACAGGGCAGGTCAACCGGGCTCCTGTGCACAATGGCTCTTTTTCTGACCGTTGTGCACCCGGTTAACCGGCCTGTCATGGGGTTAACCGGGTACACTAGCCGTTGGGGCTGTTTTGGCTATAAAAATGAGTTCTTTCCCTTTCCAAAAGTTGGGATTTTCAAGCCCCTCCTTGAGAGGTATTGAGGCATATCAAAAGGGAAAAGAACCAAGGGATGAAGGGGATGATTAGGAAAGCTAAAGCTTGGATTAATGAAGTTAAACCACCAAGTAGGCTCTTCCTTCCTTAATCATATGTTTTCATGCTTTGTTTTATTTTTGGTAAATCATTTCTAGCATGTTAAACTATGTTTGTGTTGTGTCCTTAACATGTTTTATGTTTTGAGTTGATTTATTGTTTTGGATACAACATCATATGATTCAATACAAGTAGTACTTAACTTTGGTAAATCTAAGTAGATCATGTTAATGGAAAAACCTTTGAAATTACATGTAACATGATCCATATACTTGGTTGAATCTTTGGTTGTTGTTTTCCATCATAAGAAAATCACTTTCAAAACTATCTTATGGTTTGGATTCAACTTCTTTACAAATCATATGTTTTCATGTTTTGTTTTATCATTGGTAAATCTTTGTAACATGTTAATCTATGATTTGTTGTATCCTTAGCATGTTCTATATTTTGAATAGATCTATTGTTTTGGATACATCACCATTGGTTCATCAAAGTAGTACTTTATCTTTGGTAAATCTAAGTAGATCATGTTAATGAAATACGTAGCATGATTCATATACTTTGTTGAATCTTTGGTTGTTGTTTTCCATCATAAGAAAATCTCTTTCAAATGTATCTTATGTTTTGGATTCAGCATCATTACAAATCATATGTGTATTATTGTTTTAATGTTTCACAACTTGCCTTACTTTGATTGGTAAATCTTTTTCAAGTTGTCTTTATAATTACATATGATTTGTCCCCTATTTCAATCAAATCTATTTTTATGTTTTGAGCTTCCTTGTTGATTTGATTGACATCCCTATGCATCACATGTTTAGAGCTAATCCATTTCATACAACTTGTGTAACTTTGATATCATTAACAAGTTGTTACTTTTAACATGTGATTGCATTACATCTTCAATCATAAATGTTTTATGAGCTAAAACTTTCAAAAGCCTTAGGCTTACTTTTATGAACTTTCATTTTCAAAATGATTGAGGACCACACACACACACTTCATATACTTTCATCTTTGCATTCATAGTGTGAGTGTGTATTAGTTTTTCACTTCCATATCCGCCTAATTAAGAGGCATTGTAATGAGCTAAAATGAATCTCCATCTAGTGTATTAAAGACACAACTTAGTGAGATAACCAACCATGTGGTTGAAGAGGTTATTGCTTAGCCTATAAAAGCATAGTGTATAGGTTGATGTTAAGCCTTGAAAAACATCAATGTAAAGGTTATTGCTAAGCCTTGGAAAGCATTTTGTAAAGGTTATTGCTTAGCCTATTGAAAAGCATAAATAGTGGAAATCCGGTGGGGTGTTGGATCACAAGCCGGTAGTGGATGTAGGCATTGAGGCCGAACCACTATAAATACTTGTGTGATGGTGCTTGCTTTGTGGTGATTGTTTTCTTTAAGCTTCCGCATTTTGTTTGATAATCATCACTTGTGACTAGTTTGTTTTAAAGAAGTTAAAATTGTTAAAATTGGTCATAAAAGAAGCTCACCCTATTCACCCCCCCTCTAGGGTTCGGATCCCCATGGACTTACATGTTTGGCATAGGCCCATCAAACTCATGCAGGTGTGCACTTCTATGCATGTTATGACCTCTAAACGACAACTACATACACTACAATATAAACGAAATTTTACACTCAAGGGAGGACCCCACATTGTTTGTGTGTGGCATTGGGCCCACTTATTGATCAGTCTACCAAACACCCTCACGCTTACCTTGATATTACTCTCCATCATATTGATCTTTTTGTTTTGGGCAGAGAAGAAAGTAGGGAAATTTTTTTCATGTGCCAGGTTTAGCCAGCGTCCATCAGGCCCAAAAGGCTTGTGGGCCTCTAAAAGTCAATCTGAGGACCAGCATTTGCAACATATGTATACTCAATTTTATCAAATACGATGGTCCTGGATGAGCCTTTTAAGAATTTTTAGACCCAAGCAGGGCCCATTTAATGATTAGCCAAAAAAAAATACTCAGTTTGACAATTGAGGAATATGATCTTGATTAAGCAGCTGATAAGTAGTTTGACAATGATGTACTTGTTTATACAATACTGATGACTTGATGAGTTGATTTACATGTTACTGGGATTTTAAAACCTTGCTTTCACTTTTTCTTTCTGGAATGTAAACTGGTTTGAGTCGTTGATGGGCAATCACATACATATATAATATATGAAAGTGGTTCACACTTTTCAGGTATGTTATATGTAGAGATTTCATTTCAATCAACTCTGAATTGATTTTTGGGGCCTAGTAATGTCTCTGTGAGCCCCATCATTCTTGTCTACAAATAAAACAATTCTGATATAAATCTACTCTACTACTACATCTCTACATCTATCTTAACATTTAAAAATTATTTGGGGTGGTGAAGTTATGTGCTACCTAATATTGGAGTAACGATTCTGTCAAATTTTGTTTGTTTGTGCAGATTTTGCTAATAAGTATTGGAAGGACACAATTTTAGTTCCAGCTTCATGGGTATCTTTCTCGGGAGTTTTTTTTTTTTGTGGTTCACTTTTGTTGTATTAAGAACAAATACTAAGGCTTTTGTTTCTAAAATTGTATTGGTAACATTGATATGTTGAAATATTGATTTCGTTTCTTCACTTTAGGTTGAAAGAGAACTACAAAGTTTAATAGATTTCATTCATGTATGGGCACAACTGTTTTGTATTGGTTGAATTTAGTTTCAATTTAACAGGATATTAATGGTTTACATTCAATTTTTTTGTTTTAAAAAAAAAAACACAATCATGGTGCGCGATGCACGCCATATATTAGATCTTTCCAATCCTTTTGCGGCCCTCTTTGAACGCCGTAAATTCGTTCTAGAAACCCATTTACGGCCTACGCCTACACGCCGTAACAATGATTTACAAAATTAATTTACGGCGTGCGCGTGCACGTCATTATTACATATTCTAATTCGTTTTTACGGCGTGTCATGTGCATCGGAAGCTAAAGGTAACCAACTCTTTAACGGCCCTCCCAGCACGTTGTAAAAGACCTTCATTAACGACATTCATTTAGCGCCATGAATATATTCTGAAAGTCATAGCAAACCTCACTTACGGCGTGCATTTGAGTATGTTACGGTCCGCAAATGCGCGTCGTTAATACACATACCCTTTTACGGCTGGAGCTTTTACGGCACGATACTTTGCGCCGTGAAACTTGGTTTACGGCGCAAAATGCGCGCCGTAAAAGCCCTGTTTTGGTGTAGTGAAAATATACATGAATCAACATCATAACCATCCAAAAAGAAATGACTAGAAAGGATAGAGGATGGATTTGAGTTCTAGTATGATTTTTTCTATAAATATAACTAATATCACAACCATACATGGAACCAAATGACATTTGCATATGAAGCGAATATAACTAAATAATCAAAGATGCAAATGACTTAAAACAACAATCGATCATGACTATTCTAGCTAGAAAGCTTTTGTAATCACGATCAATTGAACATGTAGAAATGCAATGTAAGAGATATAACTAAATATGAGCAAAAAGCAATTCTAACAAGATGAAATTATAATCAAATGATTTTGAAAACCATGATATGCAACTAGAAATGTACATGAAGACAAAATCAATTGATCATAAAGAAACAATGCATTTTAAGAAATATAACTAAGAAAGAGCAAAATGCAAATGTAACATGACCAACAATAAGATTTAACTATAAAGGATAGGTTGGTCAATGAGGTTCAAGGCCTTAAGGTTTGTCTAAGTATCTAACTTTAGGAATCCACCTAAGGTCTTGAGAGGGTTGATCTTTGAGGTCTAGTTTTGAATTTTCACCAACTAAAGGAGATAGGATTTGATAAATTTTCAATTTGGACTTATCACCATGATATTTAAATTTTACTAAATTTAGCTTAGATTGGTGATTAGTCTTTTGAGGTTGGTGAGTTTGTTTCTTAGGGGATTGTTTCATTTTCCTTTTCTTCTTATTTCCTCCCTTTATTTGACTTTTGAATTTAAAATTTAACTTGGCTTCTTTATTCAAAAGTTCTTTCCTGTGTTGATTTAAGGGAGATAGGTTGAGAAGCTTTTTGTTGATAGATTCTTTTATACTTGGTTTAACTTGTTTAACCTTTTTAGAATCTATCTTAGGAGACTCCATTTTAATTGATTTAACTTGTTTAATCTTTTTGGAGTCTTCTTTGATTTTTAGTGTCTTACCCTTCATAGATTTAGATTCTACCTTTTTGGGTTCAAAGATGGGTTTAGACACATGGCTTCTTCTTAGTTTGTACTCAAACCTAAAATGCCCTTCAATGCCACAGTAAATACATTTAGTTTTGGGCAAAGGAGGGTGAGAGATAGAGAATGAGGACTCACCTTTCACACCTTTCACAAAAGTGTTGGTGAAGCTAAGGTCATGAGAAATATTCCTATCAAATCCAAGACCCGTCCTATCTCTTTGAGATTTACCCAATTTAAATAACTTTTCAAATCTCTCTTCACCTTGGGTAAACTTGCACTCATACTTTTGTTTGTAGTTTTCAAGTTGAGTGACTTTGTTTATAAGGATTGAATTTTCATTTTTAACTTTTGATAGTTCATTTTCAATTTCCTTATAGTTGATTAGTTCTTCATGGGCAAGTTTCAAATCAAATTTAAGTTCATTTATAACTTTAGATCCAAGTTCTAGAGTTTTTATCTTATTTTGAGCATTAGATAAATTTTCCTTAGTGGTAGTTAACTTGGATTCTAAATTGTTAATGTCTTCATCTTGACTTTTTAATTGATCTCTTAGATTTAAATTTTCCTTATTGATATTATCACAACCCATCTTTAATTCTTTTAGTTCATCTTGAACAATAGTTAGGTTATGTAAAGAGATCATAAACTTAGAGTCTAAACATTGTATGCCTTATTCTTTTTCTCTAAGTTCATCTTTAGAAGAGACTAATTGTTTGTTTAGATTTTTAGATTCTCTCTTAACTTTTTGTTTTTCTTATCAAGCTTTAAGGATTATTCATATAATTCCTCAAAGGCTTGTTGAAGGTCATCTTCATTATAATCATTTTCTTCTTCTTTTAAATCAAATTGAGATTCATTAATTTGAGGGTTTGAATCTCCAATAGAAGGAAGAAGGAGGGGTCTAGAAGAATCTACACAAGAATCTAAACTATCTATCATAGTGGAATCCATTCGAATGATTTTCAAGAAAGCACAACACTAGGGTTTTGACTCTAGGTTTTTACACCTAATCAAGAGTTCCAAAACACTTGATCCTAAAATAGGGCACGAGGCTCTAATACCAATTGAAAGTCCTGGGATCCTAACCTTAGAGGGGGGGGGGGGTGAATAGGGTGAGCTACAATATGTGACCAATTAAGATAAATTTTAACTTCTTAAAAATAAACTAGTCACAAGTGATGATAAACAAAAAAAATACGGAAGCTAATAAGAATCACCACAAAGCAAACACCACTACAAAAAGATTTATAGCGGTTCGGCCTCAATGCCTACATCCACTACTGGCTTGTGATCTAATCACCCCACCGGCTTTCCACTATCTATGCTTTTCAATAGGCTAAGTAATAACCTTTACAATGTCGTTTTTCTAGGCTAAACAACAACCTTTACAAGATGCTTTTCTAGGCTAAGCAATAACCTTTACACAATGCTTTTCTTAGGCTAAGCAATAACCTTTACAAGAAAAAGATTTCTCTTAAAGAAGTGTCTACAAAAACACTCAAAGAGATACAATTTAAGCTCAATAAAATTGCCTCTTAAATAGGCTAATATGAAAGTGAAAAACAAACTCACAAACACTATATGAATGCAAATGTGTATGCTCATGATGTGTGTGTGTGTGATAACTTCAATCAAGTTAAAAACAAAGCTCAATTAATATATGCTTAAAGCATTTCAAAGTTTAAGGCACATAAAAGATTTGATTGAAGTTTAATGCAAATCACATGTATGAATATCGACTTGTTAATGATATGAAAATCAAAGACTCACAAGTTGTATGAAAATGATTAACTTAGAACATGTGATGCATGTGCAATGTTGTTTAAAAAAAAATTGACTAAGGTTTAAATGAATGAAAACAACAAATAAAGTTTCAACCAAGAAAATGAATCATGCTTTAAAAGAAATCAAAGACTTTGGCTAAGCATGATTAAGGAAGATTTTAAAACAACTTGGATTGAAATCAAAGTGAAGAATCCAATCTTAATTAGATCAAAGATTAAGAGAAGAATGGATTCAACACATCATAGTTATCATGATAAAAATCATTTACCAATAATTTAAACAAAGCATATAACATATGATTAAGAGAGGTAGAGCTTACTTAGAGATTTAACTTCATTAATCCAAGCTTTAGCTCTCCAAATGACTCTTTTGTCTCTCTTAGTTCATTCCCTTTGTCTTGTCTCCAAACACCTCAAAGATGGCTTAAAAATCTCCAACTTTGACAAAGGAATGAACTTCATTTTATAGCCCAAAACAGCCCAACGGCTAGTCCCCAGTCGACCCCATGACCCCCGGGTCGACCTGGCCTTCACAACGGTCATAAAACTGACCGTTTGAAAAAGGGCCAACGTCTCTTTACCCGGTCAACCCGGAGTGGGCGCGGTCGACCGGCCCCCTGCGGGTCGACCCTGGCCTGGGACCAAAGTTCCCTAACAAGGAGTTTTTCAAAATATTTCTTTTAGGGAACTTATGGGCCACTACATCAAGCTTGGAATCATGGTTTTAAATCAAACTAAGAGGCTTAAAATCATGAAACACAAAAAGCCTAAAATGATTTGAAAGCTTTAAAACACATAGGCTAGCTTGATTTCTAAAACTTCTTTTCACAAACAAATGCATCCAAGTTTAAAAACAAAACATGCATAAATCAATACTTTTACAAGTCTTAAAAACAATGCATGTGTAAATCAAGATTTCGAGATTTTCTAAATCAATGCAAGTGTGAAAATTCAAATGGTGCTAATATGATAATGCATCCATCAAATTGCAATACACAAAATTCCTAACACCTTTTTGCTTTGATTTCTCTTCTAGGCACATCATCATGTACCCAGATTTCATCTTCTTCCGACACATATTCGTATGATCTTATGTTTTCTCTATTGGATAAGTAAAAGATCCACACATCAGAGCCTGAATCTGAACCATTAGCATCATATCCATCAAGTGCGAGAGTATCATCACATACATCTGAGGACTTGTCTACTTCGTCAATCCTATCAATATCTGGATTTTCGTCGGCTACTTCCCCCATGATAATTGTAGGAAGATATTTTCTTTGCCATTCTGGAGTCAAATTCCATATGGATGCAGTATAAATGACAATTTTCACTATGCCTTTAATCCATCTCCTAATATCATCATCATCAAGCAATTCATTGTCATCATTTGGGTCGGTTGACAAACTCGAGGGTTTTGAAGGGTCACTATCATTCTCTGTCGATGTGAGGTCGGGTATAAAGTATAGCTCATCATGGTTTCCTTGAGTAAAAATATGTCGTATGGTTGAATCTTGACTTAATTCATCTGAACTTTCGGAAGAAATCACGCCATCTCTATATCCCCATCTAAGGCCATAATTATCGTCACCTTGATCCAGTTCTTTTTTCAACTCTACCAGTGAGAGACAGTTGCATGAGAGTATATCATCTTTTAACTCACTTAATTCATCTTTCTGCTCTTGATTTTCTAAAGACAAAAAGAGATCAAGTGGCAAGAAGTCCTTGAGAGTAAATGGAACTCGAGGCTCTTGTGTTAACAAATCTACTGGGTTGACAACCTCTTTTGATTTACTAGTCTTTTTCTTGTTATTTGGCCTACGTCTTTTCTTTTGTTTTCTTGCCCTCATGGCATTTCTCATAGGATAGTTGTCATTCCAGAAGGGATTTGACGTTGCAACAGAGCGTGATTTGCTTCTTACTGTCTCCCACCCTTCTTCTTACAAGATATCTGGATGGACCCACATCATCACACCATTTGGCATTCCTACTGGAACTAATCCATCCCTACTTTCCAATGGGTTTACCAAGAGAAACTTGACATCTCCCTCTTCTTCTTGCACAGTGGGAATTCTAACTGGTTCCTTGAAACTTCCAAAGTGAATAGACACCAAGTTAGTTGTCACCTTCTTGTCTTCTTTACCCAAGGTGATGATCCCATTGTCAAGTAACTCTTGGACCTTATTCTCAAAGACCCAACAGTCTTTTATACCATGACTTATGACCTTGTGGTATATGCAATACTTTGGGTCATTTGTTTTGCCTTCTTCTTCTGGTCTTTTACATGGCGGAAGCTTGATTTTATCATTTTTTAGGAGAGTATGAAAAATTGACTCAGAATCTTCAATAGCAAAATCATATTCTCGAGACATTCTTTCTTTTAAAGTTTGACTTCTCTTCATCTTGTTTTGGTCCTCATTATCTCTCTTCTGATTATTTTCGAGTTTCCTTGAGTCAAGGGGTGAAGCTACTTGAACTGCCATAGCTTCTTTCTTTTTGCCCCCACTTTTTGGTGGTTGAATCTTCCTGGTAGATTTCTTTTCTATTTCTCGATCTTTAATAATTGTTTCAGCTTCTATTGATGCTTCTAACAACTCACCAAGGTCTTTTGCTTTATTTCCAACCAACTTAGCCCTTATTTTTGAATGCAAGTTTGTCCTACACATGTCTGTCAAGGACTCATGTGAAAGGTTTTCCGGACATTTAAATGACAAAGCTTGCCATCTTTTGATAAAGGCAGTTGCTGATTCTTCTTTGCCTTGTTTTTCTGTACATAGGCGACCTGAAGTCACTGAACTGTTGGCATCAAAAAAATGATTAGTAAACTTTTGTTCTATATCCTTCCATGACTTTATGGAACCACTTGGTAGCCTTCTATACCAATCGAAGGCTGTTCCTTTTAATGTACTGGTGAACAATCGGATTTTTAATGCATCATTATTAGATATCTCTCTAGTCAAAACCTTGAAGTGGCATAGATGTTGATAAGATGAAGTACTTACATTATATGATTGCAAATGAGGCTGCTTGAATTTAGGTGGAAATGGCTCATCATCCATCCAGGCTGGATAAGGTGGGTTTGATCCTTTTTTGGATGATGTTAACCCCTCAGTGGCATTTTCAATCATTTTTTGGACTGCTTCAACCGTGACTCGGTTTTTGCTCAACTCTTCTTCGTTATTATTATGGTCCCTATCATGATCATGATTATCTCTTTGATCACGTCTGTTGTGATCATTGCGAGATTGTCGTCCGGACTCCTTTTTATTAATCTGCGTTTGAAGAGTGACCATCATTCTCATCATCTCTTCAAATCGTTTGTTTGTATCCTGGACGTATTGCATGAAACTTGGCGTGGGATTTGACTCTGAGAACTATGGATTACCCTCTTGGCCTGTCACATAGACAGGAGCTACACTTGATTCTGACGAGAGAAGACTTGTGAGCTCGCCTAATACTCCCAATGTTCTTGGTGCCTGTTCATTAGATGATCCTTGTGAACTACTTGAATTACAAATGTGATCTTTTTTTGTTACCTTCCTTCCTTTGGCAATCGTGACACTCCTTGTTTGCGGCCACTGGGTGTCGAATAAATCCACCATTTCCTTAACATAGGCCGATGATTCTTTCTTTTTCTTACCTTTGCCAACCATATTGACCGACATAACTGATTCTTCGAGCTCTTTGGGGATCCACATGGGTGTGATCTTAAATTCATGAGCCTTGTGGGACGCTCTTCTTTTCTTTTTAGATGCCCGTTGGCATGCTATTTGTACGCTTGTCTCATCAGATGGTGTCTTTTCTTTAAGCTTTACAATCAGTTGAGGTGCGGCATCATTTGAAGGTTGCTCCATAATTTCGACTTGGGTTGGATCAATTCTCCTTTTTGCCTTAGCCCTTTTGGCATAATGATGAGCTTAGTCTTGCTTGACTTGGTGAAGGGATTGAGTCTGCATAGGTGGATTCCCACTTGAGTTGACTCGTTTGTTAATTCTTTTTTTATAGCTCTTGGATAAAACTCGACGTCGGGCCATCTACTTCTTTGCAACAAAGTCATAATCATCCTTTTTGCTTCGAGGTCTCAATTCTGCTGGCATGTTTTTTCTTGTCACCATTCGGGGATCATTTGAGCCCGGTGAAAATTTGACAACTAAAGGACCTCTCATTTTCTCAGGGGGGGCGCTGCGGGGCCTTTTCACCCATTATCACATTCTTTCCCTTAAGCAAGGTGAGAGGCTCGAAAGCATTTTCAATGGGTACAGACAATCGGTCCCACACTGAAGTCCTCCTAGGCCGTTGAGTCCAACCAGGCTTAGCCACTTTGGTGGGGTAAGTGCTAGATACAAGGGTCTTTTGTTTCATTTTTGAGCGTCCATGTCCCGTAAACCGTACCGCTCTGGTGGGGCAGGTGTGGGTGCATGGGACTACAAAATTATCTTCGTCATTTTTCATTTGACATTTTATATTTGATTGGAATTTAATGGATTGATTAAACTTGGATCCATTCAAACGTATTTTATTTTGAAATTGATATGTTGATGGAGTTTGGTGAGAGTTAGCTAACTGACAATCAGCTCCATGGTTGGACGTCCCTTGCATGTCCATTGGAACTTGGTAGTTTTCTAACCCTTTGTGAACTTGCTGACCATTAGCTAGCTGATCAACTTGAAAATAAGGAACTTTTCCTTCTTTTGACACTTCATGAGGTTTGGAGAAAGCAAACTTTTGATTTTCCAAAACTGCATTTGAAAGTCCAAAACCGAATCCTAGAGAGGGGGGGGGGGGGGGGCTGAATAGGATGAGCACTAAAAATTAGACCAATTTGAATTCTTTTTAACTTTTAAGTCACTTAAGATTTGAAGAAGATTAATTATCTTGTAAAGGATAGAAATCTCTAAGATGAGCATACACAAGTAATCACAACTACACTCTTCATTCAACCAAAAGTAAAGCATTTATGCAAAGAGAGAGCAAAAGCACATTCACCATGACAAGCACATTTATAGTGGTTCGGCCAAATTGCCTACATCCACTCCCGGTACACCTACCGGTATTCACTAACTTCAATTAAGGTTTAGGATCACCTCAAACCTTACAAACAACACTATGCTTTTCAAGGCTTAGCATAAACCTTTACAACATATGCTTTTCAAGGCTAAGCATGAACCTTTACAACAAGGACTTTTTCTCTTAAGAAATATGCCTAATCATGCATGGATAAAGAGAACAATGAAGTGCAATGAAGTGCCTCTTAATAGGCTAATTTGAAAGTGAAAAACTCAAGTTCTAGAACAATGCATGTGAATGACAAAGTTTATGTGAAATGCATTTACTAGAAAGTTACTCTTTCTCTTTTTGAAAAGATACAATCTAAAATGTTTCAAAGATGATAAACATATGATTGAGAAGGAGTGAGTTGTCTAACACATGAGTTGGACAATGTGAAATATCTTGTTTTGAAAGAAGACAAATTAAAATCTAGAAGGTTGATGTTGAAACAAGAAAACAAACTTCATGTGAAACAATGACAACATGTTGTATTCATGGCATATGAGATTACTAAAGTATTAGACATGTTATGAAAGACAACATTTTAATATGAAAGCAACTTGTTAATCATGCATTGAGAAGAATCAAAGATTTGAAACAAAACATGATTGTAAAAAGACTATGGATTAAAGGAAGCACACCCATTTGAAGATCAAAGGTTCATTTAGTGGAATGGCTTCATAATCCCTTTGAAAATGCTCTTGAGAAGTTGCTTAGCCTTGGCCTCAAAGGTCTCTCAAATCTCAGCAACTTTCTCCAACCAAAAAGCCACTTTTTATAAAGATAAAGTTGCCAACGGCTAGTCCTCGGTCGACCTAGAAAGGGGTCTCGGTCGACCGAGAAAGCACAACGGTCATATTTCTGACCGTTGGCATGTTATAGTTCAGGTTCTGGAAAAATGACTTCCAGTTGTCTCGGTCGACCGGGACCTGTATCTCGGTCGACCGGCGACACTGCCAGAAACAGCCCAGATTTTTGACAATTTAGAGAAACTTGTAACTTTTGAGGGCACCTTCCAAGGGACTTTTAAACACATCTACCAAGCATTAAATCATGACTGAAAGAAGATGAAAAATGAGATTTTAAAGCCATGAAAACTCCAAAACACAATAATGAATTTAAAGTTAGAAACTTTGGAAAGCTTGGAAGGATTTTTGAAATCAAAGACTCCAAGAACTGAAGAGTCAACCTGAATATGAAAACCATGCATTACAATTGATAAAAACAAAGATTTAAGAAGTTGAAATATGCATGATGATCCTATGAATAAAACCATGTATGAATGAGAGGACAAGCTTATGAAAGTGAATGCATCCTATCAAATTGCAACAAAACAAAAACTCTAACAATCTCCCCCTTTGCAATTTGATGGCAACTCTTGAAGCTTGAACTCTCTTTCAATCTCCTTTAAGACTTGAACAGCAACAACTTTGGATATTAAGGAGCTTTGGATATTTAAGGAGCTTTGGATATTTGGGAGCATTTGGATCTTTTGGAGCTTTGGATTTTCCTTGCGGGAGCGACGACAAAAGACGACCAACCTAGAAGCTAACACTCTAGCCAAAGCTACTCCCTCTCAACATAAGCAACCCTTGAAACTTCTCCCCCTCAATTGGAGAACTCTCTCCCCCTTTGACATCTAATTGCAAAGGAGCCTGCCCATCAAAGATAAAACACATAACCTTGTTAGTAGCACCTGTTTATAAGAGATATATAAAAATAAGATAAGGAACAGGTGAGAAGCCAACAAGAAGTTAGAATTCAGGGCAAGGGCCAATGCCCAATTGATGTCTCAATTTAATGAAACGATCATTTCCTAGGGGTTTAGTGAATAAGTCAGCCAATTGGGTATCTGTAGGGACAAACAATAACTCAATGGTGCCTTGGTCAGCATGATCAAGCAAGAAATGATAGCGAATGTCAATGTGCTTAGTGCGAGAGTGCTGAACAAGATTTTTTGAGATACTGATGGCACTTGAGTTATCACACATGATAGGCATGCATTGTTGTGGAACATTATAATCTAATAAAGTTTGTTTCATCCACAACAACTGGGCACAGCAGCTACCTGCAGCAATATATTCAGCTTCTGCAGTAGACAATGATACAGAATTTTGCTTTTTGCTGTGCCAGGCTACTAAGCAGTTTCCTAAGAAATAGCAGCAGCCACTAGTGCTTTTCCTATTATCTATTGATCCTGCCCAATCTGCATCACTATATCCAATTAATTGCAGAGTTGAGTCATGAGGATACCAGATACCATAATGAGAAGTCCCATTAATATATTTTATGATACGTTTAACAGCTTTAATGTGAGACTCTCGGGGGTCAGATTGATATCTAGCACATATACCAACGCTAAAAGAGATATTAGGGCGGCTAGCAATGAGGTAGAGAAGGCTTCCTATCATACTCCTATAAAGTTTCTGGTCAGCTTTCTTACCCTTAAGGTCACTAGAGATTTTAGTAGTGGATCCCATAGGATTGCAACTAGTCTTAGATTCTCCTAGGCCAAACTTTTTCACTATTTCTAGGGCAAACTTGGATTGACTAAGGAAGATACCATGGTCAGTTTGACTAACTTGTAATCCTAGGAAGAATTGCAGGGGACCGACCAGACTCATCTCAAAATTGGAGCTCATTAATTCAGAAAATCCTTGAGCTCACTTCTCTGAAGTAGATCCAAATACGATATCATCAACATAGATTTGAGCTACAAGAATGTTTTGATCAATCTTCTTGATAAACAAGGTCTTATCAACTTTCCCACATTCAAAATCATTTTCAATCAGATGATTCGTAAGCTTTTCATACCAAGCCCGAGGTGCTTGTTTTAATCCATAGAGAGCTTTCTTGAGCTTATAAACATACTCAGGATGATGAGGGTCTTCAACGCTTTCAGGTTGAGTAACATAGACATCTTCTTCAATTTCTCCATTCAAGAAGGCACTTTTGACATCCATCTGAAAAAGTTTGATCCTCATGCTACTAGCATAACTCAATAGAATTCTTATGGACTCCAAACGGGCTACAGGAGCAAAAGTTTCTTCAAAGTCAATTCCTTCTATTTGAGCATATCCTTTTGCTACAAGTCTAGCTTTGTTTCTCCCAACATTTCCAGATTCATCTGACTTGTTCTTGAAAATCCATTTAGTGCCTATGGGATTTTTCTCTGCAGGTAATGGGACTAGATCCCACACATCATTTTTCTTAAATTGACGCAATTCTTCCTGCATAGCTTCCATCCATTCAGACTTTGATTCAGCTTCAGTAAAGTTCTTAGGCTCGATTTGAGAGACAAAGGAGTAGTGAGCACATAGATTTTGAACTTGTCTCCGGGTCATAACTCCACTGCTGATATTTCCAATAACATTATCCATAGTGTGATTTTTCATTAATTTTGTTGGAACAATGGCTTTGCAAGGATTGCTCACATCACTCTCTGTTGGATTAGATTGTCCAATATCCATTTCAATTTCATCATCATCTTGAAGGCTTCTTCCAACTTGATTCGCATCATCAATGACAACATGAGCTGACTCCATAATAGTCATGGTTCTATGATTAAAAACTCTATAAGCTTTGCTTCTTTAAGAATAGCCTAGGAAAATTCCTTCATCAGATTTAGGCTCAAATTTTTCTAACTGCTCCCTATCTCTTAGAATGTAACATTTGCTTCCAAACACTTTCAAATACCCCAAATTTGGTTTTCTTTCAAAATAAAGTTCGTAAGGGGTTTTGTTGGTATTCTTAGTGAGATAGACTTTATTGATGAGATAACAAGCAGCATTCAAAGCTTCAGCCCATAGGCTACGAGAGAGATTCTTTTCATTAAGTAAAGTCCTAGCCATTTCTTGAATAACTCTATTTCTCCTTTCAGCTACTCCATTTTGTTGAGGAGTTTTAGGAGCAGAATATTGATGATTAATTCCATGGCTCTCACAAAATTTAGAAAATTTTTCGTTTTCAAATTCTCCCCCATGATCACTTCTGATCTTCTGAATTTTGCAGTCCCTTTCTACTTGGATCTTATTACAGATTCTTATGATATTGTCCACCGCATCCGATTTGACATGAAGAAAGGCAACCCATCCAAAACGAGAATAATCATCGACCATAACCAGGATAAATTTCTTTCCTCCAATACTTTGCACTGGTGCAGGTCCAATTAAGTCCATGTGGATTAATTCAAGAGGACGAGAAGATGATATGTCCTTTAAACCCTTAAAGCTCTTCTTGATTTCTTTTCCCAATTGACAAGCCTTGCAGAGTTCAGCTTTTTCATCACTTAACTTGGGAATTCCTTTCACAATCTCATTCTTTGACAAGGTTTTCATCAATTTGAAATTTATGTGACCCATCCTTTGGTGCCATAAGTAATTCTCTTGATCTTTAGTTATCAAGCACCTAGATTCATTGTCATCACATTCTTCTATAATGTAAATGTTTCCTTTTGTCCTTGATCCAGTAAGAATAACTTGATGGGTTTTATCATTAACCACTTTGCATGATTGACTGTCAAAGACTACCTTGTTTCCTTTGTCACATAGTTGGCTAATGCTAAGGAGATTATGTTTCAATCCTTCCACAAGAAAAACATCATTTAAGGTTGGTATTTGATCTCCTTTCACACTTCCCTTGCCAATGATTTGAGCTTTACTATTATCTCCAAACGAAACATTTCCTCCATCATACTCCACTATAGAGCTGAATCTAGATCGGTCTCCTGTCATGTGCTTAGAACAACCACTATCTAAGAACCAAGTAGGGTTTTCCTTTGCTTTTAAAGCGGTTTGAACAAGGAGACTCTCAAAATTTGTTCCTTTTACCATCCAAGTGGATAAAGGGGATTTAAAGGGAATGGTTTTGGGTACAAATTTGAAAGGTAATCTAGAGGGATTCTTGAGAGACATCCTAATCTTGTATGGGCAATTTGGGACCAAATGTCCACTATGATTGCAAAAATGACAAGTCCATCTAGGAGTGTAAGTTCTCTCAACTATGGGTTTGTGGAGGCTCTTAGTAGATTTTTGAAAGCTATTCTTCATGTTGCTAGGAGACCCTTCAAAACCTATTCCATTCTTATCACCATAAATTTTATGCATGCCTAACATTTGATAAAATTTGTCATTTCCCAAGGTGAATTTATTAACAATAAATTTTCCTTTGTTGAGTTTCATTTGAAGAGAGTTTATTTCAAGTTGACTAGATTCAAACTTGGATTGTAAATTCTGAATTTGTTTTTGAGCATGAGTTAAATCTTCATTAAGAGTGGTGACTTGATGTTCCAAGATGTTTTTCTCATTGATTGTTAATTTCAATTCATCTTTTATGATACTCACTTCATTTACAAGCTTTTTGGAATCTTCTTTTAAAATCTAATTTTTCTTAAGTAAGATTTCACAATTTTGATAAAGTTCATTATAAGCTTGTTGAATTTCATTATCTTCATCTTCTTCATTTGTTTCTTCTTGCCCTATTGTGTCATCTATTAAAGTATTATGCTCATTTGGATCTTCTATGGATGAGAGTAGAAGCCAATTAGGGTAATTTTCATCTTCATCATTAGAAGATTCATTTTTGTCACACTCTTCATCTTCATCATCCCAAGTTATGTTTAGAGCCTTCTTTCCTTTCTTGTCTCCTTTTTCGATCAAATTCTTTAGGGGTGGAGCAATTTTGGGCAATGTGTCCAAACCCCTTGCAATTGTAACATTGCACATCCTTTTTAATAAATGATCATTTGGGATTTCTTTGGAATCTAGGACTATTGCTTTCATCAAACTTTCTATTTATCTTGTTGTTCTTAAAGAAACTTTTGAATTTCTTAACAAATAAAGCATTGTCCTCATCACTATCATCATCACTTTTATTTTCTTTAGAATGAGAGGAAAAGGCTACTCCTTTCTTTTTATCTTGAACTTCAAAGTCTAATTCATAAGTAAGGAGATTTCCTCTTAGTTCTTCAATTTTGATTTTATCAACATCCTTGCTTTCTGTTATGGCAACAATCTTAGGTTTGAATCTTTTAGGAAGAGATCTTAAAATTTTTCTAACCGCTTTAGATTCCTCCATCTTTTCTCCTAGACCTATAAGAGAATTGACAATTTCCATGAACTTAGAATAGAATTCATCAAATGTTTCTTCTTCAAGCATCTTAATGTCTTCTAATTTGGAGGTCAACATTTGAATTTTGGCTATCTTGACTTGATCTGTGCCTTCATGGGTGGTCTCTAGGGTATCCCAAATTTCCTTAGCAGTGTTGCAATTTACTACTCTATTAAGTTCTTCTTGAGATAGAGCACAATATAGAGAATTTTTAGCTTTAGCGTTTAAGTTTGCTCTATCCTTTTCTCCTTGAGTCCAAGCACTTTTGGGTTTGATTTTTATGGATATAACATTCTCCTCAGAGTCCTTTTCAGTGGTAGTGGGAGGATGATAGCCATCTTCAATGATGTTCCACACATCTATGTTTTGGGATTCTAAGAACACTTGCATTCTAATTTTCCAATAGCGATAGTGTGTTCCATTAAATAGAGGAGGTCTATTGGTGGCATTTCCTTCACCCAATTGAGATTGCATGGTGGCAACAAAAGAAAAACACTCACTAGGATTCTAACTCTAGGTGGTTAAACCAAAACAAAAGCAACATTTCTCTGATACCAATTGAAAGTCCAAGACCGAATCCTAGAGGGGGGGGGGGGGGGGGTGAATAGGATGAGCACTAAAAATTAGACCAATTTGAATTCTTTTTAACTTTTAAGTCACTTAAGATTTGAAGAAGATTAATTATCTTGTAAAGGATAGAAATCTCTAAGATGAGCATACACAAGTAATCACAACTACACTCTTCATTCAACCAAAAGTAAAGCATTTATGCAAAGAGAGAGCAAAAGCACATTCACCATGACAAGCACATTTATAGTGGTTCGGCCAAATTGCCTACATCCACTCCCGGTACACCTACCGGTATTCACTAACTTCAATTAAGGTTTAGGATCACCTCAAACCTTACAAACAACACTATGCTTTTCAAGGCTTAGCATAAACCTTTACAACATATGCTTTTCAAGGCTAAGCATGAACCTTTACAACAAGGACTTTTTCTCTTAAGAAATATGCCTAATCATGCATGGATAAAGAGAACAATGAAGTGCAATGAAGTGCCTCTTAATAGGCTAATTTGAAAGTGAAAAACTCAAGTTCTAGAACAATGCATGTGAATGACAAAGTTTATGTGAAATGCATTTACTAGAAAGTTACTCTTTCTCTTTTTGAAAAGATACAATCTAAAATGTTTCAAAGATGATAAACATATGATTGAGAAGGAGTGAGTTGTCTAACACATGAGTTGGACAATGTGAAATATCTTGTTTTGAAAGAAGACAAATTAAAATCTAGAAGGTTGATGTTGAAACAAGAAAACAAACTTCATGTGAAACAATGACAACATGTTGTATTCATGGCATATGAGATTACTAAAGTATTAGACATGTTATGAAAGACAACATTTTAATATGAAAGCAACTTGTTAATCATGCATTGAGAAGAATCAAAGATTTGAAACAAAACATGATTGTAAAAAGACTATGGATTAAAGGAAGCACACCCATTTGAAGATCAAAGGTTCATTTAGTGGAATGGCTTCATAATCCCTTTGAAAATGCTCTTGAGAAGTTGCTTAGCCTTGGCCTCAAAGGTCTCTCAAATCTCAGCAACTTTCTCCAACCAAAAAGCCACTTTTTATAAAGATAAAGTTGCCAACGGCTAGTCCTCGGTCGACCTAGAAAGGGGTCTCGGTCGACCGAGAAAGCACAACGGTCATATTTCTGACCGTTGGCATGTTATAGTTCAGGTTCTGGAAAAATGACTTCCAGTTGTCTCGGTCGACCGGGACCTGTATCTCGGTCGACCGGCGACACTGCCAGAAACAGCCCAGATTTTTGACAATTTAGAGAAACTTGTAACTTTTGAGGGCACCTTCCAAGGGACTTTTAAACACATCTACCAAGCATTAAATCATGACTGAAAGAAGATGAAAAATGAGATTTTAAAGCCATGAAAACTCCAAAACACAATAATGAATTTAAAGTTAGAAACTTTGGAAAGCTTGGAAGGATTTTTGAAATCAAAGACTCCAAGAACTGAAGAGTCAACCTGAATATGAAAACCATGCATTACAATTGATAAAAACAAAGATTTAAGAAGTTGAAATATGCATGATGATCCTATGAATAAAACCATGTATGAATGAGAGGACAAGCTTATGAAAGTGAATGCATCCTATCAAATTGCAACAAAACAAAAACTCTAACAGCATTTTCTCCTTACAACTCTTCAAACCTTCTCTTTGCAGTCCTTACATGGGTCTTGATCATTTGCACGGAGTTTCTTGCTTGGACTTTGGCCTCTAGGTAGGCCTTGTACTTGGTATCATCAATGGTGACGACAAGCTTGGTTGCCATTGATGAAACTTGATGACAAACTTGAGATACTTTATGTTATGCAACCTGAAAAGAAGAAATAAACAGTGGGACTAAATCAATTGGACCCATGAGTAACAATGGCTTCATGTGTATCTCTTCTCTATACACATTGATGGAGGTATACGCGGGTGCATATACCATCTTATCGAGCAATCAGTAAGCCCAAGTTATGGTTAAAAAATATGAGCATTTTTGAACCATAAGTGAGGCTGGTTATCCGGATTTGCATGATCAGTAAACTATCATTGATACGATGTCACATCAATGGATATCATGACTATCCATGTTGTCCGGCATCAACAACAACAACCAATCACCGTTACTGCAACAAGCTCCCCTGCCATGAAGAAGAAGAAAAACACTTGAACTGTTCATCAAGTTGGGTTGTATTTTCACTTAATTGCATTTCCATTTTAGGTGAGGACGTAGATGAAAGTGAAGAAATATACTTCGAACCGGAAAAAGAAACGGAAGATGTAAAACCAAGTCCCCCCATGGAGGATAAGGTTAAATAAATTAATCTAGGAACAGAAAGTGACCCCCGTCCAATCTTTGTAAATGCAGAATTGAATAAAGATGAAATTTTGGAGTATACTTATCTTTTGAAAGAATTTAAAGATATTTTTGCATGGTCTTATTCTGAAATGCCTGGCCTTGATCCAGGAATTGCAATGCACAGATTAAATTTAAGAAAAGATGTTAAACCCATTAAACAAGCTCAAAGAAGATTCCAACTAGACATAATGGATAAAATCGAAAAAGAGGTTCAAAAGCTTAAAGATGTTGGCTTCATTAGGGACCAACAACATCCTGATTGGTTAGCCAACATCGTTCAAGTTACAAAGAAAAATGGCCATATTAGAATCTGTATTGATTTTAGAAATTTAAATGAGGCTTGTCCTAAGGATGAATTCCCTTTACCCATCGCATAAATCATGATTGATAATACTTTTGGTTACGAAAGAATGTCTTTTATGGACGGTTTCTCAGGATATAACCAAATCAAAATGCATCCTAATGACCAGAAGCACACTGCATTTCGAGCACCATTTGGAATCTATTGTTACACCGTGATGCCTTTTGGTTTAAAAAATGCAGGGGCCACTTATCAAAGGGCAATGATGAAAATCTTTAAAGATATGCAACATAAAAAGGTGGAACGTTATGTAGATGATCTTGTTGTTAAAAGCAAAAGAAAGGAAGATCACCTCAAAGACCTCAGGGAAGTGTTTGAAAGACTTCGACGGTATAAACTCCCCATGAACCCATATAAATGCTTTTTTGGTGTTTCTTAGGGAAAGTTCTTAGGGTTAATTGTTCGCAAAGATGGAATCGAGCTTGATCCAATCAAAACAAAAGCCATTTTAGAAATGAAACCTCCAAGAAATCTAAAAGAGCTAAAAGGACTCCAAGGTCGATTGGCCTATATTCGAAGGTTCATTTCTAATTTATCTAGAAGATGCCAGCCATTCTCATGTCTGATGAAGAAAGGAGTGAATTTTGTATGGGATCAGGCATGTGATGAAGCCTTTGAAGATATCAAAAAATATCTTACTAGGCCTCCTGTTTTAGCTGCTCTAGTGCAAGGGAGACCATTCATTTTGTATACACAAGCTCTTGATCACTCCTTGGGGGCAATGCTGGCACAAAAGATTAACCAAGGGCATGAGGTGGCACTTGAAAGTCCTGGGATCCTAATGAAAGTCCTTGGGATCCTAACCCTAGAGGGGGGGGGGGGGTGAATAGGGTGTGCTACAAATATGACCAATTAAGACAAATTTTAACTTCTTTAAAATAAACTAGTCACATGTGATGATTAACCATACAATATGCGGAAGCTAAAATAAACAATCACCATAAAAGCAAGCACCACAACACCAAGGTTTATAGTGGTTCGGCCTCAATGCCTACGTCCACTACCGGCTTGTGATCCAATCACCCCACCGGATTTCCACTATGTATGCTTTTTACTAGGCTAAGCAATAACCCTTACAATGTTGTTTTTCTAGGCTAAACAACAACCTCTCAATGTGCTTTTATAGGCTAAGCAATAACCTTTACAAGATGCTTTTCAAGGCTAAGCAATAACCTTTACACAATGCTTTTCTTAGGCTAAGCAATAACCTTACAAGATAAAGATTTCTCTAAGAAAGTGTCTTCACAAAAGATCACTCTAAGAGATACAATTTAAAGCTCAATGTATTTGCCTCTAAGATAGGCGGATATGAAAATGAAAATCTAACTCACACAAACACTCAAAGAAATGCAAAGATGTATGCTTATGAAGTGTGTGTGTGAAAACTTCAATCAAGTTTAAAAGTAAGCTCAATCAATTTATGCTTAATGCAATTTGAAAGTTTAAGGCACAAAAAGATATGATTAAAGTTCTATGCAAATCACTTGAACAATTACACACTTGTGAATGATATGAAAATCTAAAGATCACAAGTTGTATGAAAGTGTTTAAGCCTAATCAAGTGATGCATGTGCAATGTTGTTTTCAAAACTAATTTGACTAAAGATTAAATGAATGAAAACAACAAGGGAAGTTTCAACCAAGTGAAATAATCATGCAATAAAAGAAATCAAAGTTTTAGGCTAAGCATGATTAAGAAAGTTTAAAACAAAACTTGGGTTGAAATCAAAGTGATGAATCCAATCTTGAATATCAAAGATGAAGGGAAGAATGGATTCAACATATCATTGTTATCATGCTTGAAATCATTTTCCAAAGTTCAAATAAAGCACATAACAAATGATTAATTAAAAGTAAAACTTACTTGGAGATTTAACTTAGTTGATTCAAGCTTAAGCTTCACTTAATGACCCCTTTGGTCTCTCTTAGTTCATCCCCTTTGTCATGTCTCAAAGCTCCTCAAAGAAGGCTTAAAAATCTCCAACATTGGACAAAGGAAAGAACTTATTTTTATAGCAAAAAAATGCCCAACGGCTAGTCCTCGGTCGACCTAGACACAGGTCTCGGTCGACCGGGAAGGCACAACGGTCATATTTCTGACCGTTGGCAGGTTTCAGCACAGAACCTGCACACTCGACCGACAGTGTTCCCGGTCGACCGGGAAGCAGGTCTCAGTCGACCGGCGACACTGCCGAGCCACCCCCCTTTTTACAAAAATTCAACTTTTCACATTTTAAAGGTATTTCTTTGGGGGACCTTTTGGCCACTAAATCAAGCTTGGAAAACAAGTTTTAAAGATCCTAATGGTTTTTAAAACATGAACATAAAAAGCCTAACATGATTCAAAAGTTTTAAACCAAAGGCTAGCTTGATTTCTAAAAACTCTTTTTAAAAAACAATGCATACAAAAATGATTCTGAAAGGATGAATGTATGCAAAGCTCCAACCTAAATTCTCAAGATGATTTTCCAAATATAATGCACAAGGAAATAGGTTTTCAAAAGAGTTTGTATTCTAAAACCAAAGCATCCAAGTTTAGAACCAAAACATGCATAAAACAAAAACTTTTCCAAATCTAAAAACCAATGCATGTATAAATCATGATTTCAAGATATTTTAAATCAATGCAAGTGTGTGTAAATCAAATGATGTTAAAGTGAAAAAGCATCCATCAAATTGCAAATACAAAATCCCTAACACCTAACCCTAGAGGGGGGGTGATTAGGGTGAGCTACAATATGAGACCAATTATGACAAATTTTAACTTCTTAAAATAAACTAGTCACAAATGGTGATTTATCAAACAAGATGCGGAAGCTAATAAAACAATCACCACAAGCAAACACCACTACACAAAGATTTATAGTGGTTCGGCCTCAATGCCTACATCCACTACCGGCTTGTGATCTAATCACCCCACTGGATTTCCACTATTTATGCTTTTCAATAGGCTAAGCAATAACCTTCACAATGTTGTTTTTATAGGCTAAACAACAACCTCTCAATGTGCTTTTCTAGGCTAAGCAATATCTGAAAGACCAAGACCGAATCCTAGAGGGGGGGGGGGTTGAATAGGATGAGCTCTAAAAACCTAGACCAATTTTAATTCTTTTAACTTCTAAGACAATTAAGTTAAGATGAAGATTAATTATCTTGTGAAAGATAGGAATCTCTAAAATAAGCATACACCAACTACAATCTTTAATCAACCAAAAGTAAATCATCCATGAAAAGAAGTCAAAAAATCAATCACCGTGACAAGCACATTTATAGTGGTTCGGCCAAATTGCCTACATCCACTTAACTCCAATTAAGGTTTAGGATCACCTCAAACCTTACAACCACCACTATGCTTTTCAAGGCTAAGCATAAACCTTTACAACATATGCTTTTCAAGGCTAATCATAAACCTTAACAACTAGAACTTTTCTCTTAGAAAATATGCCTATGAATGCATGGATTAAGAGAACTATATGAGTGCAAAAGAGTGCCTCTTAATAGGCTAAATAGAAAATGAAAACCTCAACTTCTAGAGACATGCATATGAATGACAAAGTTTATGAAAAATGCATTTACTAGAAATTACTCTTTCTCTTTTGAAAAGATACAATCTTGAATGATGCAAAGATGATAATCAATGTTTGAGAAAGAGTGGATTGTCTAACACATGAGTTTAACAATGTGAACTAACTTGTTTTCAAAGAAGACAAACTAAAATCTAACAAGTTGATGATGAAACAAGAAAACATGTTCATGTGTAACAAAGACAATATGTTGTATTCATAAAGCATATGAGATATCTAAAGTACTAAGCAAGTTATGAAGGACAACATTTTAATAGAAAAGCATCTTGTTAATCATGCATTAAAGGAGATCAAAGATTTGAAACAAAACATGATTTTAAAAAGACTAGGATTAAAGAAAGCACACCCATTTGAAGATCAAAGGTTGAATCAAGGGAATGGCTTCATAATCCTTTCAAAGATGCTCTTGAGAAGTTGTTAACCCTTGGCCTCAAAAGTCCCTCTAATGTCAGCAACTTTTCCCAAACAAAAAGCCACGTTTTATAAAGAAAAAGTTCCCAACGGCTAGTCCCCGGTCGACCTGGAAATAGGGCCCGGTCGACTGGGTACACACACTGGGTAGAAAAAGATCCGTTGGAGAGGCTACTGCTCAAAATTCCCTGATGACCTGCAGTGTGCCCGGTCGACTGGGTACCTTGGCCCGGTCGACCGGCCACACTTGCAGATCAACCTAAAGAGTGCCCAGAATTCTGAAATTTTAGAAAAATGCAACTTTGGAGGGCACCTTTCTAGGGGACTTTGAGGCACATATCCAAGCATGAATTCATGACACAAAAAAGATGAAAACTGAATTTCTAAAGTCATGAAAACTCCAAATCAAAATAATGATTTTTAAAGATAGAAACTTTGGAAAGCTTGGATGATTTAAGAAATCAAAAACTCCATGATCTTAAGAGATAAACCTCAATCGAAAATCATACATATCATGAGATAAAAACAAAGATTAAGAAAGCGAAATATGCATGAAGATCCTAAGACAAATACCATGAAAGAATGAGAGGACAAGCTTATGAAAGTGAATGCATCCTATCAAATTGCAACAAAATAAAAACTCTAACAATCTCCCCTTTTGCAATTTGATGGCAACTCTTGAAGCTTGAACTCTCTCTCAATCTCCTTTGAAACTGAACATCAACTTCTTTGGATATTTAAGGAGCTTTGGATATTTAAGGAGCTTTGGATATTTGGGAGCATTTAGATATTTTGGAGCTTTGGATTTTCCTTGCAGGAGCGACGACATAAGACGACCAACCTAGAAGCTATACAAATAACACTCTAGGCAAAGCTACTCCCCCTCAACATAAGCAACCCTAGAATCTTCTCCCCCTCAAATGGTGAACACTTTGAGGAACACTTGATATTTCTCTCCCCCTTTGACATCTAATTGCAAAGGAGCCTGCCCATCAAAGATAAAACATTCAACCTCGTTAGTATCACCTGTTTATAAGAGATATAAAAATAAAATGTGGAAACGGGTGATTAGCCAACAAGAGTTTAGAATTCAGGGCAAGGGCCAATGCCCAATTGATGTCTCAAATTTATGTAACGATCATTTCCAAGGGGTTTAGTAAATAGGTCAGCCAATTGGGTATCTGTAGGAACAAACATTAACTCAATAGTGCCTTGGTCAGCATGATCACGCAAGAAATGATAGCGAATGTCAATGTGCTTAGTGTGAGAGTGCTGAACAGGATTCTTAGAAATACTAATGGCACTAGAGTTGTCACACATGATAGGCATGCATTGTTGTGGAACATTATAATCTAACAAAGTTTGTTTCATCCACAACAGTTGGGCACAACAGCTACCTGCAACAATATATTCAGCTTCTGCAGTATACAAGGACACAAAATTTTGCTTTTTTCTATGCTAAGCTACTAAACAGTTCCCTAAGAAATAGCAGCAGCCACTAGTGCTTTTCCTATCATCTATTGATCCTGCCCAATCGGCATCACTATATCCAATTAATTGCAGAGTTGAGTCATGAGGATACCAGATACCATAGTGAGAAGTCCCATTAATATATTTTATGATACGTTTAACAGCTTTAATGTGAGACTCTTGGGGGTCAGATTGATACCTAGCACATATTCCAACGCTAAACGAGATATCAGGGCGGCTAGCAGTGAGATAGAGAAGGCTTCCTATCATGCTCCTATAAAGTTTCTGGTCAGCTTTCTTACCCTGAAGGTCACTAGATATTTTAGTAGTGGAGCCCATGGGATTGCAACTAGTCTTAGATTCTCCTAAGCCAAACTTTTTCACTACTTCTAGAGCAAACTTGGATTGACTAAGGAAGATACCATGATCAGTCTGACTAACTTGTAATCCTAGAAAGAATTGTAGGGGACCGACCAGACTCATCTCAAAAGTGGAGCTCATCAATTCTGAAAATCCTTGTGCTAGTTTCTCTGAAGTAGATCCAAATACTATATCATCAACATAGATTTGTGCTACAAGAATGTTTTGATCAATCTTCTTGATAAACAGAGTCTTATCAACTTTCCCACATTCAAAATCATTTTCAATCAGATGATTTGTAAGCTTTTCATACCAAGCCCGAGGTGCTTGTTTTAATCCATAGAGAGCTTTCTTGAGCTTATAAACATACTCAGGATGATGAGGGTCTTCAAAGCCTTCAAGTTGAGTAACATAAACATCTTCTTCAATTTCTCCATTCAAGAAGGCACTTTTGACATCCATCTGAAATAGTTTGATTCTCATGCTACTAGCATAACTCAATAGAATTCTTATGGACTCCAAACGGGCTACAGGAGCAAAAGTTTCTTCAAAATCAATTCCTTCTATTTGAGCATATCCTTTTGCTACTAGTCTAGCTTTGTTTCTCACAACATTTTCAGATTCATCTGACTTGTTCTTGAAAATCCATTTAGTGCCTATGGGATTTTTCTCTGTAGGCAGTGGGACAAGATCCCCAACATCATTTTTCTTAAATTGATTCAATTCTTCTTGCATAGCTTCCATCCATTCAGATTTTGATTCAGCTTCAGAAAAACTCTTAGGCTCGATTTGAGAGACAAAGGAGTAATGAGCACATAGGTTTTGAACTTGTCTCCGGGTCATAACCCCACTGCTGATATCTCCAATAACATTATCCAAAGTGTGACTTTTCATTAATTTTGTTGGAACAATGGCTTTGGAAGGACTGCTCTCATTACTATCTTTTGGATTAGATTGATCAATATCCATTTCAATTTCATCATTGTCTTGAAGAATTCTTCCAACTTGATTTGCGTCATCAATGACAACATGAGCTGACTCCATTATAGCCATGGTTCTATGATTAAAAACTCTGTATGCTTTGCTCCTTTCAGAATAGCCTAGGAAAATTCCTTCATCATATTTAGGCAAAAATATTTCTAACTACTCCCTATCTCTTAGAATGTAACATTTGCTTCCAAACACTTTCAAATACCCCAAATTAGGTTTTCTCTCAAAATAAAGTTCGTAAGGGGTTTTGTTGGCATTCTTAGTGAGATAGACTCTGTTGATGAGATAACAGGCAGTATTCACAGCTTCAGCCCATAGATTACGAGAGAGATTCTTTTCATTAAGCATGGTCCTGGCCATTTCTTGAATAACTCTATTTCTCCTTTCAGCCACTCCATTTTGTTGAGGAGTTTTAGGAGCTGAGTATTGATGATTAATTCCATGACTTTCGCAAAATTTAGCGAATTTTTCATTTTCAAATTCTCCCCCATGATCACTTCTGATCTTTCGAATTTTACAGTCCCTTTCTACTTGAATCTTATTGCAAATCCTTATGATATTGTCTACAGCATCTGATTTGGCATGAAGAAAGGCAACCCATCCAAAACGAGAATAATCATCGACCTTAACCAGGATAAATTTCTTTCCTCCAATACTTTGCACTGGTGCAGGTCCAATTAAGTCCATGTGGATTAATTCAAGAGGACGAGAAGACGATATATCCTTTAAACCTTTAAAGCTCTTCTTGATTTGTTTTCCCAGTTGACAAGCCTTACAGAGTTCAGATTTTTCATCAATTAACTTGGGAATCCCTTTCACAATTTCATTCTTTGACAAGGTTTTCATCAATTTGAAATTTATGTGACCCATCCTTTGGTTCCATAAGTAATTCTCTTGATCTTTAGTTATCAAGCACCTAGATTCATTCTCATCACATTCTTCTATAATGTAAATGTTTCCTTTTGTTCTTGATCCAGTAAGAATAACTTGATGGGTTTTATCATTTACCACTTTGCAAGATTGACTATCAAAAACTACCTTGTTTCCTTTGTCACATAATTGGCTAATGCTAAGAAGATTATGTTTCAATCCTTCCACAAGGAATACATCATTTAAAGTTGGTATTTGATCTCCTTTCACACTTCCCTTGCCAATGATTTGAGCTTTACTATTGTCTCCAAACGAAACATTTCCTCCATCATATTCCACTATAGAGCTGAATCTAGATCGGTCTCCTGTCATGTGTTTAGAACAACCACTATCTAAGAACCAAGTAGGGTTTTCCTTTGCTTTTAAAGCGGTTTGTACTAGGAGACTCTCAAAGTTTGTTCCTTTTACCATCCAAGTGGATAAAGGGGATTTATAGGGAATGGTCTTGGGGACAAATTCGAAAGGTATTCTAGAAGGATTTTTGAGAGACAACCTAATTTTGTAAGGGCAATTAGGGACCAAATGTCCACTACGATTGCAAAAATGACAAGTCCATCTAGGTGTATAATTTCTCTCAACTATAGGTTTGTGGGGACTCTTAGTAGATGCTTGAAAACTATTCTTCATGACACTAGGGGAAGCTTCAAAACCTATTTCTTTCTTGTCACCATAAATTTTATGCATGCCCAACATATGATAAAATTTGTCATTTCCCAAGGTGAATTTGTCAACAATGAATTTTCCTTTATTAAGTTTTATTTGTAAAGAGTTTGTTTCAAGTTGACTAGATTCAAGCTTGGATTATAAGGTATGAACTTGATTTTGAGCATGAGCTAAATCTTCATTAAGAATGGTGATTTTATGTTCCAAATTGCTTTTCTCATTGATAGTTAATTTCAGTTCATCTTTTATGATACTTAATTCATTTCCAAGCTTTTTGGAATCTTCTTTTAAAGTTTTATTTTTCTTAATTAAGATTTCCCAATTTTCATATAGCTCATCATAAGCTTGTTGAATTCCATTATCCTCATCTTCTTCATTAGTTTCTTCTTGCCCTAATGTGTCATCTATTAATGTATTATGCTCATTTGGATCTTCAATAGAAGAAAGTAGAAGCCAATTAGGGTAATTTTCATCTTCATCATTGGAGGATTCATTTTTGTCACACTCTTCATCTTCCTCATCCCAAGTTATGTTTAAAGCCTTTTTTCCTTTCTTATCTCCTTTTTCAAATTCTTTAGGGGTGGAGCAATTTTGAGCAATGTGTGATGGTCCCGGCTTTTCTCTTTTTCCAAAGCTGCCTCCGCCCCGGGGCTGACGGGGTACGGTGGAGGGAAAAAAAAGAAAAGCGGGCATCAATTTTTTTTTTGTACGGGTATGCCAATTTCTCTTTTATACTTGGAATTTAGAAATGGTGATCCGGAGATTCACCTTCACAAGTAAAAAGGGAAATGAAACTTTTTTCTAGTTTTCCATTGCAAGTATACTTTAATGAAAGAGACAATTTTTTGAATGCCATGAGAGGCGTTTTCATTTGTTTGCCGTGAAAGGCATTTTTGTGCCGTGAAAGGCGATTTGATGCCGTAAAAGGCATTTTTGTGTCGTGAAAGGCGATTTACAAATCTCATCAAAATGAAAAGACAAGAATTGTGATTCTTTTTTGTCTCTAAAAAAAATACAATTTACAACAGAAAAGTAAGAAAAAGGAATCTGACTTCTCATGCGATTGTGGGAGGGCTCGTTCAGATCGACGGTCGCGAGTCATGTATGGGCTCCGCCATCGTCCTTCAGATGAGAACATAGTGCTTTGATTCTTTGGCTTGGCTCAAACCTCAGTTTTTTAGAGGATAAAGATCAAGGGAATGTCCTATATCCAATAAAAAAGAGAGTAGACGGACTGAAAAGCCACGTCTAGCCATGTTGGAAATTAGGAGAGGAACCTTGGGGGGAATGGCCCCCCAAGGGGCTTCAATCACCTTGTAGAGTTTTTTTTTTTTTTTTTTTTGCAGCAGAGCCTCTTCGTTAAGTGTCTGGATTTTCAGAGACTTCGGATCCTCAGGCAATTTTCTGTGTATTTTTTTTTGATGGATTTTTCTGCCTCTTTTCCTTTGGAATGACCCTCCTATTTATAGGCCTTTGGTAGCCATTTAGGAGGGTTTATGAGCATTGATTTGTATTAATGCTCATAATGGAAGGAGTTACAAGTTTTAATTTACTTATTTTGTAACTCCTTTTCCTTGGCTTCTGATTGGCCAGTGGAGGATGATGGGCATTTAGTTGCCTTTAATCTCCATAATGAGGGGAGTTTCATGGTTTTAATGCCATGAATACTTGGATTTGTAACTCCCATTTGCTTGCTTTTGATTGGGCCGTCCAAGATAATGAGTTAATGACTGTAATAAGTTGCCATAAACAAGTCAATTAACAACATTAAATGGTCTCTCGGTCGCTTGAAGAGTCACGGGCCGCGCCGCGTCCTTCGGAATCCGTTTGGCGATGATCATCGATGGATCTTCATGTTAATCAACATCAGATGACCATGCAATTTCAGATTTTGATTAATATCAACAAGCCGGCGACATCTGTCCAGTCAATTTCTCGATCGGTCGGGCAGAAAGTGCACTTTCTTGATCGGTCGGTTGACAATTTTGAGGCGTTGGATGATGATCCCATGATTCCGGCGGTGGATCCATGATGTCGACGAAGATCGACGGATTTCATGCTAAAAAAATCAGAATTTGGAGAAATCACAGGGGCCAATCAACTCGGAACGCGAAAGAAACCCGAAAAACGGGGTTTTTGGGCGAGGTCCGGCGGCCCGGACCTCCATGGTCGCCGGCGACCATGGGGTTTGTGCCCCATGGTCGGCCGCCTTCTGGTCGCCTTTTCTTCGCCGTTTTTCGTCCGTTTTCGCTTCTGTTTTCTTCTGCATTTTTCTTGGAATTTCCTCTCATTTATTGGTTGGATTTCCCTCAAGAAAACCTGACGAGAATCCGTGCAAATCAGATCACAAAGTTTCCTATTTTCCGGAAAAGCCGAAGACTTTGCCGTGGAGAACTGCTGATTTTTTGTCAAGCGTCGAAACTAGGTCAAACGATGTCAGAACAGCCTGAAATTCGACGTGTAGCTTCTTGAGCAGTAGACAAGACCAACCATAGGCTTTTGTTTTAGTTTTGAAACCGTTTGGGGGCCCGCAAATGCTTGACTTGATTTCACCGCGAGGGAAATGCCGAGCTTTGACTTTTGGTCAAACGATGTCTGATTGACCTAAAATTTGACGTGTGACTCCCTCATCAGTAGATAAGACCAACCATAAGCTTTCGTTTGAGTTTTGAAGCTGTTTGGGGTCATGCAAACGCTTGCCTTTGTTTCACCGCGAGGGAAATGCCGAGCTTTGACTTCCGGTCAAACTATGTCCGATTGACCGGAAATGCAAGTTAGGGGTCGGGTTTTGATTTTTGGTTTTGGTCTTGTGACCTAACAAGCTGTATGTGGCGAGTTAGGGGACCATGGTTTGGTTTTTGGATTCACTCTTTGGGACAATTTTGGGTCCATTGGAGTGGTTTGGGCTTTTGGAAACTCATGAAGCTTGGATTTTTGTATGGTATGGTCCAATCAACTCAAAGGAGGCATGGAACCATTTTTGTATGCTCTTGGTAAGAGAAATTTTGACTAAAAGCCGCTTTTAGTGCCTAGGTGGTCAAACCTGGCTCATATGGGCTAACCCATGGGACCTTAAGCTTTGAAGGATGGCTTAGATCTCATATGGTGTCATTTTCGTAAAGAATATCTAAAGATATCTCCTTTGGGTGGAGAATATCTAAAAATATCTTTACTTTGAGAGATTTTCTCAAGTTTTCTTGATTTTGGGAGAGATTCTCTCAAAATATTTTTCTTTGGGAGAGGATTTCTTAAAGAATCTTTGTTTTGGGAGAGAATATCCCAAGTTTCCTTTTCTTTTGGGAAGGTTGCTAATTTTTAGCACTTACCTCCTTACTTTTCTCCTCTTTCCTCTTTTGGTTTGCTTTCTTCTATAAAAGCAAAGGGGTGGGATCTCTTGCTCCTATTGCTTTTCTTTTTACAAAAACCTTCAAGAGTGCTCCAAGATCTTCTCTTCTTCAAAGACCTTCAAGTTCTTCTTTTTCTTCTCCATGGCTTCAAGTGAGTTTTTTTTTTCTCAACAAGAAATTGCATGTAAAAGTAGAAAAAAGTTTCTTTTCTCCTTCTTTTTTTTCTTCTTTTTTTCTTTTTTTTTTCACGTGTTTTCCTTTTTTTTTTCACACGTTTTTTTTTCCTCTTTTTTTTTCTTTTTTTTCTTTTTCTTTCTTTTTTTTTTTTTATTTTTTTTTTTTGCTGCTGTACGACCAGGCCTATACGGCCTGGACCGTACAGCCACGTGGCTTGTCGGCCACGGCCTGTTGGCCAGCTCAAATTTTTTTTTTTTTTTTTTTGAATGAGGTTTTCTCTCTCTCTACTTTTTTTTGTTCACCATGATAATGAGGTTTATGCAATCCAAGATGTTCATGTACATACTTTTTTTTTTTTTTTGCCTCAAGATAAAAAGTTAGAGTCTCTAGGTGAAGCCAACATGAATTTTGACTTAGACAAAGTTTGATTGGTTTTGACCAAGTTGGGTTGGAATTGGTCAAACTTTTTGTCAAAGTTTTCCTAGCGTCTAATGCATGATAATTTTTTTCTTTTATGCATGATATTTGGTAAATTGATTGGGAGCATGATGATGCACACCTGAAAATCTTTTGCAAGTCTTGGGATTTGAAGCTCGCGGCAATGTTGAGCTCTTTCCTAGTCTTGCGGGATTTTGAGGAGCTTTGCAAGTTCTGGAATTTGAAGCTCGCAGCAATGTTGAGCTCTTTTCCGATCTTGTGGAGATTTGAGAAGACTAACTTGATCTCGCAACAATGTTTGAGTTTAAGCTTTCTTTGAGAATCCTTCGTTGATTGTGAGCTCGTGGTGATGTTGAGCTCGTCTTCAGGCTTCCAATCTTTTTTTCGGGGTGTTTCCCTTTTCTTCGGAATTACCCCTGAGCCATGTCAAAATTTCGCTAGGATTTTTTTTTCTTTTAGCAAAATTCTGTCATTTTGGTGATTGATTTTCTTTCTTTTTCTTCCATTGCAGGTAGTTCCTCCAGAACGAACAAGGGTAAGGAGCCCGTTACCGATGCACCTCGTCGATATGCCAGATCTTTTAATGCGGCCGTACAGCAGGCCTGGGAGAAGGTCCAGTATGTGGAGAGAAATTTGGAAAAGTGTGACTCGCTCATCCGAGATGAGATGAGACAGCGACTTATCGCTCTCAAGGATGAGGAGTTCTACAAGATTATGGCAAGCAATCGTCCTTGGGTCATGGACGATCAGAGCGTTGTGCCCAAGCCTACCTTTTTCTTTGGTGATGCAGCCCCTGATGACTCGTCATACCAAAGGAGATGCTTTCAATTCTCTTACACAGCTGATGGTGAGGAGAGAACCATTTCTACCCGATCGACTTTTGATCGTACTATTTCGATCATGAGTCTTTCTCCCACATGCTCTAAGAGAGAAGATCCTCCAAGCTGGGTGAAGAGGACCAATGTGGTCAAGACCGGGGTTTTTGTTGGCGGTCCTTCTGGTTATGTAGAGAAGTCGCCTGTCCATCTGGACATGTTGATGCCGGCCAGCGGCTACCAAGGATCTGATCACCCATCGGTCGATTTGAGATCGGTGGGCCTTGGCATTTTCAGGGGCGATGGCAGCAATTGGATAAAGCCATTTCGGCTTCGTGGCCGCTTCAGTGCAGACTCAGGCTGGGAGTCGTGGACTAATCATATCCTGCAGATCGGCGGTGCCATTCTGAAGGAGGCCGAGATTTTCGATGAGGTTTGTGCTTTTCGTCGAACCGTAGTTTTCTCCGATGAGGCTTTTATGGCCATGCTGGAGTCTTTCCTTCCACAAACCAACACTTTCGTTGTCACGAATGGTGAGATTGGTTTTACTTTGAAGGAGTTGAGTGCCATTACCGGGTTGCCCATCCTTGGCAATCTCTATGAGGAGTTTATGCCAATCGACAGCGTCCTTGAGGAGCGGTCTGAGGAGTTCAGGCTTTTGTACTTTCAGCTCGTCGCCTTCTACGATTTTTTGAAGGAGAAGGAGGGCCCGAAAGTCCGGTGCAGCAGTTGGAAGAATTTCGGCTCTTTATCTCCCAACTTCTTTGGCAGTGGAGAATCTTCTGAGAAGAATCTGGCTTCGAAGAAGATCTCCGTTATGCGAGAAAATCTGAGGGAATTCTTCGCAAGCACAAGCGCCATTTGTTCCGACATCGCGCTGCGAAGAGATCTCGCTATGTACCTCACTTACTGGCTAGGTGAGGCTGTCTTTGCTGGAGGAGATGGGACGCACATCAGGCCGTATTGTATTTTTCCGGCTTGTCAGATGGCGTTTGGAGAGCAGCTAGCTTTGGTGTCGGCTCTTTACTCCTATTTATGTACCGAACTGCAGGTTGCTGCTTTCTTGGTCCGGCTTGGGCTCCCCATGAACAGGGTATTTTCAGCCCATTTTTTCTATTTGTGGTATGTGTACCACTGTCCTGGCTTTCACCGTTTAGGCGCTGCACAGGATGATGATGACCCTTTCATGATTCGGTTGGCTAGGGGAAAAGCCGTTTCCGAATCTCTTTTGTCTGCCCGCTTGAGAATCCGACGATTCAGGGACGTCGAGATTGGGCAATCTTCAGTGAAGCTTTCTCCGGATTTGCGGAAGAAGGCTTTTGATTTTGGTGTCTCCCGTGATTCCACCAGGGCAGGATCGGGAAGACACTATTCTTTGACCAACGCAGAGAAGAGGTGGCTTTTAAACATATGTGTTGGCACGATGGTTTACCGTAGACATCTTTTTGTTGACATCCAGCCGTATGTCCCTTCGCGTTTTGCGTTGCAGTTAGGCTTCTCTCAAGGCGTTGTTGGAGCGCCTTCGAGCATGGTGAAGCACTTTGGAGGTCTGTAGGACGGAAGAAATGCATGTGCCTTCTATAGTGCAGAAGACACCACTGCTATGATTTCCTATCCTGAGTTGCCCACTTTCCGGACTGCTGGCTTCACGAAGTGGTTCGTGGAGAGCTTTGCTGTGTACCGAGGGCTTTCCAAGAAGGAGTTGAATGTCAAGCAATCTCCTGGGAAGGGTCTCGGTAGATCAGATGGCGTCCATCGAGAGGAAGTTTTGTTCTTCCTTTCTGGAGAGAAGCATAGGATAGGCTTTCTCGAGGAACAGGATGTCATCAGATTCGGAGCAGTACAAGAGATACTTGTTGAGGTCTTGAGACAGCTCGAGGAGGAGGAAGCCGAGATCGACACTTGGATGCAAGCAGAGCGAATGAAGGCTTACATGGGGTCCACTGGTAGGAGCGGGCCGTCCAGTGAGGAGCCAAGTGGAAGTCCTGACTTTGACAGTGAAGCAGGTACTTCAAGTAGACCGGCTCGTAGAAAAAAGAGGAGGAGAGGACAGCGTCGCACTGAGAGACGCCACGAAGACTCTCCTGATCTGGAAGTCCCTCCTACCATTGCTGAGGAGGTATCAAGAGATGCTGATGAGCCTCCAGAGAAGAGGAGTCGTGAAGAAGAGACCGCCGATGTTGGTATGATTCTCCTTCTTTTCTATTTCTGCTTCTTTCCTTTTATAAGAGATTTTTTTTTGATCTGCTGTTTTCTTTCTTTTGCAGAAGATGAAAACTTGGTGATGCCCGAGGTTCCTGTCGATGAGGCGGTGATGGATCCAGTTGCGGCATCTGAAGAAAAATTGAGGGACTCTGGGGAGGACCTAGAATCTCCACCTGGTATGAGGATGATTTTTTTTTTTTTGAATTTGCTGACACATATTTTTATTTTCTTGTCAGCTGACTTGCCAGAGGGTTCCGACTTCGAGCCATCTATGGATATAGCTTTTGACGATGCCTCAGATGAGCAAATGGAGACAGAAAGTACTCCACCCATCATGGAAGAAGGTATTTCATAGTGATAATCTTGACATTGATTTTTTTTGACAAGATCATATTCATACCTTTTCTTGTGTTTTTGCCAGCAGGTTGTGAAGCAACAGGAGAAGTTCATTCGTCTTCCTCAGGGCCAGAGCAGGAGATGCCAGCAGCCAATCCAGAAGTAGGGGCTTCTTCTACCAGTCCCGTCACGGTAGAGGCGGGACTTTATGGTGATATTGCTTCTTCAGTGGCTCCGATTGGAAAGAGCCTTTTGATTTCTTCTCCACCACGGCCTGACATGGGCAGTCAGCCAACAGAGCGTGGTGAATCTCCATCCGGACCATCCCTTCAATATGCAAAGAAGGTGTTGAAGAGTGTGCTGAGCTCATGGGTTGAAACTCTCTCTTCTGGCCATTTGGAAGCTGGTTTTGGCATGGTCAAGCATGTACAGGACATCCTTGCTGATAGTGCAGAGGTCGGTCTGGACATTGCAAGTGCCAAGGCCTTTGTTGATGAAGTCATTGCTTTAGGCGACAAATGGACTGAGACCAAGAATTTCCCAAGCGGTGACTTCTTCAATGAGATGTTTTTGCAGCCATCCGGTAAGATCAAATCTGAAATGGATGAGATTTCACGGGCTCGGAAGCAATTCGTTCGGGAGAGGAACGTTACCGAGTTGGCTATCATAGAGCTAACACAGGACCAGCGCCGTCTTGATAGGGAGGTCACAGAAGCTAGGCAGCGCCTTGAGCAATTGCAAGAACAAAGTGCTGGCAAATAGACTGCCATTGTAGAAGCCCGTGCTAAAGAGGGAACTCTGATTCGCCAAGTTGAAGAAGCCGGTAGCAGTCTTCAGAGAAAGACTCAGGAGTATGAGCAGTGGCAAAATCTCTGGGAAGAGCTTCCTCGTGCCGAAGATGGGTCGCGGCGTTCTGCCGTATTTTATGGCAAGATCTTGAAGAAGCGCGGCCTGGAAGCTTTAGAGGCTAAGGCCAAGAGTCTGCTTGAGGAGCTGGATCTTTGGTTGAAGACCATGCTAGACTGAGCTCTTGATTTATAACAAACTCTTTTATTCTTTTCTCTCTTTTTTTTTTTTTTTTTGTTCCTCTGTGTAAAACATTTTTGGTATTCTGTGTACCTTTTACTTAAATTCTTTTTGATGAAAATAAGCAAAGGTTGGATGAGAATGTTTGTTTGAAAATTTTGATCAAAAGGTTATCATTTTGTGAAAATCTTTTGTCAAAAGGGTTGTTTTGGCATGAGAGCCAGATTTTGCGGCAAAAGCCAGGTTTTTTTTATTTTTTTTTTGTGTGGTTTGAAAGCCGAATTTCGAGATGGCATGAAAGCCGAAATTTGGGTTTATGGCATGAGAGCCAAAATTTTGGATGGCGTGGAAGCCGAAATTTTGAGGTGGCATGAAAGCCAATTTTTGGGTTTATGGCATGAGAGCCAAAATTTTGGATGGCGTGGAAGCCGAAATTTTGGGATGGCATGAGAGCCAATTTTTTTTTTTTTTGAGATGGCATGAAAGCCGAATTTTGAGGTGGCATGAAAGCCGAGTTTGAGATGGCATGGGAGCCAAAGATTTTTTTTGTGGCATGAGAGCCAAGATTTGGTTTGTAGCATGAGAGCCGGTTTTGTTTTTGGTGTAAGAACCAGATTTTGTTTTTGGCATGAAAGCCGAAATTTCTTTTTGGCATGAAAGCCAGATTTTTTGTTTTTGGCATGAAAGCCAAAATTTTTTTTTTTTGGAAACCGAGTTTTATTTTGTTGGCATGGAAGCCGAATTTTTATTTCTGGCATAAAAGCCGAGCTTTTGGCGTGAAAGCCAGGTTTTTGGTTTTCAAAAATGCAAGTATCGACTAAAAGTCGCCTCCCTGCTGAATGGTATTGCAAGTATCGATGGAGTATCGACTCCTTGCTCATTCGGTTGCGAGTATCGATAGAATGTCGCCTCCTCGTGGATTTGGGTGCAAGTATCTACTAAGCGTCGCTTCCCTGCTGAATGGTATTGCAAGTATCGATGGAATATCGCCTCCTTGCTCATTCGGTTGCGAGTATCGATGGAATGTCGCCTCCTCGCGGATTTGGGTGCAAGTATCGGCTAAGCGTCGCTTCCCTGCTTTTGTCTTCAAAAATTTTGTTTTGTGGGTATCGATGGAATGTTGCTTCCCTATGATTTTTTAAGTTTGAGGTTTTTTCGAACCTTTGTTTTGTTTTTTGTTTTTTTTGAAATTTGGGTTGTGGATATCAACTGGAACGTTGCGTCTCCACGATTTTTGAAATTTTGGGGTTTTGGAAGTATCGAATGGGGTTCGCATCCTTCCGATTTTGGGTTTTGCAAGTATCGACTGAACGTCACTTCCCTGCGGTTTTTGAAAAACCATTTTTTGTTTAAAGACACGAGGGTCGTAAATTTTGACTCAAAACCATTTTGGTGGTAAAAGTCAAGGTGGACTAGGGCTGAAATCCCTAGGTCCTGATTTTGTTTCAAACCATGAGTTTTTGGTTCAAGGATCGAAAATTTTGGTCAAGTTTGGGAAGAGGCTCCTAAACTTGGATTTTTGGATTTGCTTTTTTTTTTTTTAACAATGAAACGATGAAAGAGACATTGTTTTGAGGGGTTTTTTTTTAGAAATTTCAACAAGAGGATGAAAATTCCAAAAGGAGTGGGTTTGACAAGCAGATACCTAGGAAAAGGCTTTGGCCGTGCAGGCGTCGCTCTGACCCTATGGAAGAAGCCTTCAAGGGTAGTACCGCTTCAAGAACTTTCCATTGATGGGCAGCATACATCTGTCACCCTCCATGTTTAGAAGAGCGTATGCGCCTTTGGAGAAGACTTTGTCGATGACGAAAGGTCCCTCCCATTTTGGTTCAAATTTGCTTTTGGATTTGTTGGCAAAAACCATTGGTCTTTTTACTGTAAGAACCAAGTCTCCCTTTTTGTAGGCGCGTTGCCTGACCTTCTTGTCAAAAGATCTTGCCATGCGTGCTTGGTAGAGTTCAATGCTTTGTAGAGCTTCGAGCCGTCTCTCATCGAGGTTATCCAGCTCTTGGAGTCTCAATTTGACATTACTTTCTTGCGTCATGTCATTTTGCAGAGATACCCTTAAGGAAGGAATTTGAACTTCCAAAGGGACAACAGCTTCGCATCCATAGACCAAGGAGAATGGTGTGCTATGGGTTGGTCCTCGAATGGTGGTTCGATAGGCCCACAAAGCTTCAGGCAGTTTGTCGCCCCAATCTCTTTTGTGACTAGAGACCATTTTCTTGAGGATTTTGCAGAGCGTTTTGTTGAAAGCCTCTGCTAGTCCATTCGTTGCCGGATTGTACGGAGTTGAAGGACAACTTTGGATTTTGTATTTGTTGCGGAACCTGTAGAATCGGTAATCGCGGAACTGTGGTCCGTTATCATGGACGAATCTTTTAGGTATGCCGAAGCGACAAATTATATTAGTGCGCAAGAATTGAAGGACTGACGAGGTCTTCATTTCGTTGAGCGCGAATGCTTCTGACCACTTGGAGAAATAATCCGTAGCAGCGAAAATGAAGCGATGACCTTTGCTTGATGGGGGAAAGATAGGACCTATGATGTTCATACCCCAGGCTTCAAAAGGCCATGAGATTATTGTAGGATGTAGCCATTCCGGAGGCATGTGGACATATTCTCCATGAACTCGGCATTGTTGGCAGCGCTTAGCAAATTGCATTACATCAGCCACCATGGTAGGCCAATAATAACCTAACCTTTTTATCTGATCGTAGAGCTTAGGTCCAGTCTGATGGGCTCCACAAAGACCAGCATGTACTTCTTTGAGTATTTCCTCAGCCTCTTGTTGTGACAAGCAGCGTAGAAGTACTCCATTGTAGGATTCCTATAAAGCATTTTTGAAGGAATATCCAAATGAAAGTTTGGGGTTCGCCTTTGGATGCTTACCCGCTCTTTTGGATCCTCGGGTAGGATTCCGAACATGATGTAATCAATGAACGGATCCCTCCAGTCGCCGATTAGAGGTTTAAGGACGGAGATCCGACTTCCAACCACTTGGTGGCATTCAGCAACTGCTTGATGTGTGTTGAGAGGAGGGAGAATCCTTTTTTGACACACTGTAACTTGCATGTTTTCCCCTTCTTGGATTGCCATAGACGCAGCAAGTCCAGCCAGGGCATCTGCACTAATGTTTTCACCTCTGAGGATGTGGGTGATGTGACAGATGTCGAACTTTTGTCGAAGCGATTGTGCCTTGTTGTAGTAAGGCAACAGATCGGGCTTCCTGACTTCAAATTTTTGATTCATCTGGTTGACGATCAGTTGAGAGTCTCCAAAAGCTTCCAGTGTAGTGATGCCGGATTCAAGGGCGAGCTCCAATCCTACGATGAGGGCTTGGTACTCAGCTGCATTGTTTGAACATGGTTCCAGTAGCGAGAATGCGTATGGAATCATGTATTTGTCGAGACTAACAAAGAGAATGCCAATTCCCGATATTTGATTTCCCTTTTCATTTGTCCTGGTTGCGCCATTGAAGTACATGTGCCAGGAAGCATTTGATAAGGAAGTCTCCACACTGTAGACCGGTTCGTCTGGGAGGTCATCCCTGAGTGGAGAATCTTATTTAGGCAATGGATGCTCCGCGAGGAAGTCTGCTAGAGCTTGGCCTTTGATTGCTTTTTGTGGTACATACCTAATGTCAAATTGTGACAGGAGGATGGACCATTTTGCCAGTCGGGCATTGAGAGAACCTGCTTTTGTGACAAGGACCTTTAGGAGGTTGATCCTCGAAATTAGGTACACTATGTTGGATAGCAGGTAGTGACGCAGTTTTTGTACGGCGAACATCACTGCCAAGCATTCTTTTTCGACTGGAGAGTAACGATGCTCTGCACCTATCAACATGCGGCTAAGGTAATATAGAGCAGCTTCTTTTCCCTCGTCATTCTTTTGTGCGAGTAGAGCGCCTAAAGAACAGTCAAGGGCTCTTGTGTACAAGAGGAATGGTTTTCCAGTTGTAGGGGCAGCCAACACTGGAGGTTTAGTCAGGTATGACTTGATGTCCTGGAACGCGGCTTCACATTCAGCATCCCAGACAAAATCGACACCTTTCTTCATTAACCGAGAGAATGGACGGCACTTCCCTGATAGGTTGGAGATGAACCGTCGAATGTATGCCAATCTTCCTTGGAGCCCTTTTAATTGTCTTAGGGTTCTTGGAGATGGCATTTCTAGGATAGCCTTGACTTTGATGGGGTCAAGCTCTATGCCAGCTTTCCGTACTATGAATCCGAGAAACTTACCCGATGAAACACCGAAGAAGCATTTGAGGGGATTCATTCGTAGTTTGTATTTGCGAAGTCGGAGGAAGACTTCTCGAAGATCTTTTAGATGGTCTTCTTTTCTTTTGCTTTTGACGGCGAGGTCGTCGACACAACATTCGACCGTCTTGTGCTGCATATCTTGGAATATCTTCATCATAGCCCTTTGATATGTAGCGCCGGCACTCTTCAGACCGAATGGCATGACAGTGTAGCAATACACGCCAAACGGGGTCCGAAATGCTGTGTGTTTTTCATCTTCAGGATACATCTTTATCTGATTGTAGCCAGAGAAGCCATCCATGAATGTCATTCGCTTGAACCCACAGGTGTTGTCGATCATCACCTCCGGTATAGGGAGCAGGAATTCATCTTTTGGGGATGCATTGTTCAGGTCTCTGTAATCAATGCTGACCCTGATTTGCCCATTTTTCTTTGTCACAGGACGATGTTGGCCAACCATTCATGATGCTGTTCCTCACGGATGAAGCCTACGCTTTTGAGTTTTTGAACTTCTTGTTCAATTTTGTCCATCACGTCAGGACGGAACCTTCTTTGGCCTTGTTTGACAGGCTTGATGTCTTTTTGAAGATTGAGTTTGTGGACTGCTATTTTGGGGTCTAAGCCAGGCATTTCAGCGTAAGACCATGCAAAACAATCAACGAACTCATGAAGAAACGCGATATACTCGGGTAACTCATCATCCTTTATATTCTTGCTTATGAATACAGGACGTGGGTTATCAGGTGTTCCCAAGTCTATCTTTTGAACAGAATCTTCAGTTGGAAGGTTTGAAGGTGGTTCCTCCACAATATTTTCGGAGGCTTTCAGCCCAACAAAGCCTTCTGGAGTTCCAAAGGTATCTACAGACCACGGCTCTGCTTTTGTCCATGGGTCTTGTTGATTGGTACTTTTCTCAAGATTTGCTATGAGATGGTCCCAATCACCTGTTGAAACTAGGTCGAAGTAGGGCACTTCTTTTGGAGATGATGGTTCTTCTGGGCTAGAAAATCGTGTATCCGTATCATCGGTCAATTCCTCTTCATCATCCGAGAAATCATACCAATTGGGTGAGCTTCCTGAATCTTTGACGGGTGACTCTTCAAAGAGATATCCGGGGAGATCGATGTCTTAATTAATATGAGATATTGAGGCTTGGTCGGCAAGACGACTTTGCAGCCTTTGTGTCAACTGTCTCAAGGGAGTGTCAGGATCATACCCCAGCCCATGTGAAGACTTTTCTATGTGGCGGTGGGGTTTCCAACCTTCCAGTTGACTTTTGGTCAGGGTTGGTTGCAATGGCATGATAATACCACGACCACCTCTTAAACCGATTGGGTTCTGAGCGTCGTAGCCCATTTTCTTCATGATAGCTTGTGCCATTGGACTATACAGGGATAGTTGAGGCATACCTTCATTTTGGAAAAAAGGTTCAAGCGAAGAATTTGATGAAGAAACTCCCGATTTATGAAAGAAGATTGGCTTTTCTTCTGCTGATGTTGCTGGAACAATGAAGGAAGCAGATGCCGGATCTTCTATGTCAACGGTTGTCTCCATCGGAGTGAGAGCGGGCTGAACTTGTTGATCATCAGCTTAGCTTGACGATGTGTCGTCTTCTGGCTCCAAGTCCGAATCTGTGTCTTGCAAGATAGACACGAAGGAGACAACAAACTTGCCCCCAGCCTTTTGTTTTGTCTTCTTTGCTTTGGTGGTGATCACCAGAGGCTTTGAAGACTTGAGGGAGACCATGAAGGGAGATTGATTATTTTCTTCGGTTTTGATAGAGGGTTTGTTTTCTTCCGGTGATTGCTGAGGAGCCTTGCCTTTGTCTTTCTGGAGATTTTCGGCAAAGGGTGTTGTTTCTTCCTCCCTTTCTTCTTTTTTATCTTTGTACATCTGAGCATCTGCGAAATAGACTTCTTTGCCTCTGAAGGGCTTTTTGTCTGCAAACACTCGATGTATCAAGCCGTCATTGCCAACGAACTTGATGCACTGATGTAAAGTCGAAGGGACAACACCATTCTCGTGTATCCAGGGGCGTCCGAGAAGGATGCTGTAGCATGAAGGGGTCTTTATTGCATAGACAGTGACCTCGGAGATAAGATTGAAAGTTTATGCATATCAGATCTGAAAGGAGACTAATCATGGCTGATATGAGTTTTCAGAGTTTTTAAAACTAGAAATCAGATTTGATTCCAGCCATGTAACCATGCATAAAAGTCCATGAAATCATGATCAACATGTGTCTAATATTAAGGAGAAGCTAGAAGACTATTACCTTGATGATTTGTATGCTTCAAATCTCTGAAAGAAGAAGCTTCAAAGGTCTGAAAACAACTTGCAATCAGCAGCACAGGTGCAGAAATTCTGTGCAGGATTTTCCCTTTTGATCTTCTCTCCTATTCCACTTCCAAATCTGATTGGTAGTGATGGTGGGATCAAACTATGGAATCCTAAGAAGGGTTTTCTGAATTGCCTTTTGTGGAATAGATAGTTGCTGGTCTTCTCTCTCCAAGGAAGAAGATGAGGGCAGCAACCTAAAGGGGCTGGGCGTGAATACTACACTCCATGCAATGGGCGGCCAAAAGGTATATTTAATACTCCACGCCCTTGGGTATAAATTCCAGCCACACTAGGGTTTTTCCTTCTATGTTGCACGCCCAAGGTAGTGCTCTCCTTTTATAAAGGTGGCATTCCTAAAAGAGTCCTCGTTCTAATAGGAATGACCTTCCCTAATTATTAGCAACTAATCCCCTTAGTTGTGCAACACTTACTAATTTAGGATACTAAAATTAGTAACCCTTAATAATAGGAATTCTTACCCAAAGAGGAGTCTTTCCTTCCAAGTAAAGATACCTAATCAAACTTGGAAACCTCACACAAGTGTCCCCACATATGGCTGGCCCACAAGATAGCTAAACACACCATGGCCCACTAGTCAATAATTTAGCTAGAGTTAAATTCATGTATGCCCTCAAGAGCCTATTAGAATTTAAACTCAAAATTATTCTTCCACAAAATTAATTCAACCACATATCATCTAATTAGGAAACCATGCCAAAATAGGAAAATGGCTAGAAGAGGGACCAAAAGACATATTTGCCCTTGGCTCCCAAAATGACCAAAATGTCCATGCTAACCCCATAGCAACATTAAGATCATTTTAACCCTAACTCATTCCACTAGAGAGTTATGGTTGCACTCCAGGGACAAATATTAAATTGCAAATAAAGCTCATCATAAATAGACGATTGTCTTTGACCTACCAAGTACAATGACCATAATGCCCCTCTATGTAACATCCATAATCAAGTAGGTTAACCGATGTACTATCTACCTTCTTGATTACATCTCAACCTTAGAACTTCGTACCCTTGACTTAATCATCATCCGGATATCATTCTCTTGATCCAGGGAGCGACCCACAAGTTCAATATCCATATGGAACATCCATATACTAAGATCTTAGATTCTGATGATTAATCGGATAATTCTAAGGGGACGATCATTCCATCACATGATGGCATAGATTCCATATTGCATTTGCACGTCCCAACTAATCAAGCCCGAGCACCCAAAACACAGAGCTGTTGACCCATGAACAGGATCTCACCCATAGTGAATTAAAGCACAAGTACTTGACTTCGTCAGTTCATCCACAAATGCTCAAGATTAAGAGCACTGGTCACTCAGTAGCTAGAGGTGATTTGATCTCTCTCTGTGATAGTACTATTTTAGAGATCACACCTACAAGTGGTCCTGTTCAATGCATGACACATGCACTAATGAGATAAATCCGGAAAACCCTCCCGTGACTTAGGTAAGTCACCCTGAATACAGGAGAGTATCTCATTATAACTTATACCAAGATGAAGTGCCCAACTCCATCTCTCAGTTATGAACAAGTTTATTGTTTCAAGTGTCCATGACTCAGACCTAACTGTGTGTAGCCACTACACACCTAAGTCATTACTAGAAAACAATGGGCCTTACACAACCATACATATACACAAGTAATAAGAGAAAGATGGCATTCTATTAAATAACCAATAAATATCCAGTTACAGAGATGAGAGTGCAGTCAGTGGGCTTTAGGGCATACACCAATCCCAACAATCTCCCACTTGCACTAAAGATCACTACGACCTAACCTAACTCCCATAGACTCAACATGTGAAGTAAAGACTTTCTCAGTAAGAGTCTTAGTAAATGGGTCAGCTAAGTTATTTGCTGAGGCAATCTGCTCTACCACTATTTCTCCATCCTGGATGAATTTCCGGATCAAGTGGTACTTTCTCTGAATGTGCTTGCCTTTCTTGTGATTCCTGGGCTCTTTGCAGTTAGCTACTGCACCAGTATTGTCGCAGTACATGACAATCGGTTTTTGCACAGCAGGAACTACTCCCAATTCCAAAAGGAATTTTCTGAGCCATACTGCTTCCTTTGCAGCTTCCGATGCCGCCACATACTCTGCTTCCATGGTAGAGTCAGCAGTACAATCTTGCTTGACACTTCTCCATGATATAGCCCCTCCTGATAGAGTAAATACGTATCCTGAAGTAGACTTTCTGCCATCTACATCCGACTGGAAATCAGAGTCTGTATACGCCAGTGGCGTTAGATCATCTGCTCGGTAGACTAGCATATAATCTTTCGTTCTCCGAAGATACTTGAATATATGCTTAACCGCTGTCCAGTGCATAGGTCCAGGGTTTGATTGATATCTACTAACCATGCCAACGGCAAAGCAGATATCTGGTCTAGTACACAACATTGCATACATGAGGCTTCCAACAGCTGATGCATATGGTACTCTCCTCATGCTCTCTATCTCCTCTGGTGTCTTCGGACATTGATTCCGAGATAGTGGTACTCCATGTCTAGAAGGTAGCAAGCCCTTCTTGGAGTCATGCATGTTATACTTGACCAATATCTTCTCAATATACGAAGATTGGGATAAGGCTAACATCTTGTTCTTGCGATCTCGCATAAGCTTGATCCCTAAGACATAGCTTGCCTCACCCAAATCCTTCATCTGAAATTGAGATGATAACCAAACCTTCGTAGACGACATCATGCCAACATCATTTCCAATGAGTAATATGTCATCCACATATAGGACTAAAAATGCAACTGCGTTTCCACTCCCTTTCTTATACACACATGGTTCATCAATATTTTGATCAAAGCCAAAGGATTTGACTACCTGATTAAACTTGATGTTCCACGCCCTAGATGCTTGCTTAAGTCCATAAATGGACTTCTTAAGTTTACAGACCATGTTCTCTTGGCCACCAGCAATGAATCCTTCTGGTTGCATCATATAGATGCATTCGTCAAGACTTCCATTTAGAAAAGCTGTCTTGACATCCATCTGCCATATCTCGTAGTCATAATGACATGCGATGGCTAAGAGAATCCTTATGGACTTGAGCATGGCTACTGGCGAAAAAGTTTCCTCATAATCGATACCCTCTTTCTGAGTATATCCTTTCGCCACCAGTCTTGCTTTGAAGGTTTCAACCTTCCCATCCACTCCTCTCTTTCTCTTGTAGATCCACTTGCACCCTATGAGTTTGATCCCTTCAGGTGCATCTACAAGTTCCCAGACTTGATTGGAATACAGAGAATCCAATTCAGATTTCATCGCTTGCTGCCACATGTCAGCATCTGAGTCCGTTACTGCTTCATCGTAACTAGTAGGATCCTCAACCAGATCCTCGGAGTCTGTCATAAAAGACACTCCTAGGTATCTATCTGGTGATCTAGAAATTCTCCCACTACGATGAGGCTCCGGAGTGTTAAAAGGAATGTCTTGATTTTCTACAGTCTCAGGTTCTGGCACAGATGTTGCAGGAGTTTCTGAAAGAATCTCCTCAATGGTTTCCTTACAACCAAGCTCTTGGCGCATCATGCAATCATCCTCCAAGTATCTAGCATGAGTGCTGATAAGCACCTTTTGCTCCTTTGGATGATAAAAGATGCCTCCTCTCGTTCCCTTAGGATACCCAATGAAGTAGCACATTTCCGATCTGGGTTCTAGCTTGGTAGCTTTATCATTCAGTACATAGGCTGGACAACCCCAAATGTGAATATGTCTTAAACTGGGTTTTCGACCTGTCCACATTTCTTGAGGTGTCCTAGGTACTGATTTAGAAGGTACCAGATTCAAAATGTATGCTGCTGCTTCTAGGGCATATCCTCAAAATGATATGGGTAGGGTTGCATGACTCATCATGGACCTTACCATATCTAGAAGGGTACGGTTTCTTCTCTCTGCTACACCATTTTGCTGGGGTGTACCCGGTGCAGACAACTGAGACACAATCCCATGTTGTGTGAGGTACTCCTTGAACTCACCCAGGAGGTACTCGCCACCTCGATCAGATCGAAGAGCTTTGATATGTTTTCCTAGTTGTAGCTCCGCCTCAGCCTTGAATTGTTTGAACTTATCAAACGCTTCAGACTTGCGTCGCATTAGGTACACATATCCATACCTAGAGTAATCATCGGTGAAGGTGATGAAATACTCATAACCTCCTCTAGCTAGTTTGTTCATAGGACCACACACATCAGTGTGAACCAATTCTAACAACTCCTTTGACCTCAGTCCCTTTGCAGAGAATGACCTTTTGGTCATCTTTCCCATGAGACAAGATTCACACTGAGGTAAAGGTTTGAGATCTAATGAGCTCAAAGGCCCATCCTCTACCAACCTCTGAATCCGTTTTAGGTTAATGTGACCCAAACGTAAGTGCCAAAGATAAGTGTCATTGGTCGAAGATACCTTCCTCTTAAGGGAAGCTGAGCTTTCTAGTTGTACATTGTGCAGTGAGGGAGCAATAGGATATATATAAAATAAGTTATCATGCATTCTACCGGAACATATAATATTTCCATCTCTACCGATATCAACACCAGAATGGAAAGAAACTGAATAATTAAATTCAATGAGTCTGGAAACTGAAATTAAATTCTTCCTTATGTCCGGAACATAGATAACATTGTTTAAAACTAATATCCTATTTTGCGGAAAATGTAAGGTAACTGCTCCCACTGCAACAGCCCATATCTTTGCTCCATTTCCAACTCTAAGGTCAAATTCTCCTTTCTCAAGCCTTTTCATTATCTGAAACCCCTGCAATGAATTGCATATGTGATTAGTGGCTCCAGAGTCTACTATCCATGAATCAGTAGAATCAACCACATGACAGGTTTCAATGTAATAGGAAAGAGATATACCTTTCTTATCTGAGCCTAGGAGCTTGGGACAATCTTTCTTCCAGTGACCTTTGAGGCCGCACTTGAAGCATTTCCCTTTGGGCTTTTGACCTGCACCTCTGTCCTTCTTACCAGCATTGCCCTTTTTCTGCCCTTTTCCCTTACCCTGCTTCTTCTTGAACTTTTTCCCTTTCGGGTTCAGTTTAGAGGAAGACTGGGAAAAATGAGCTTGGCCTTTAGGCTTCATGATGGCCTCTGCCGCCTGGAGTTCTTTCATTAACTCAGAGAGAGTCATGTCCAACTTGCTCATGTTGAAGTTGAGCTTGAACTGGTTGAAAGACTTCGGTAGAGTTTCTAGAATCATATCAGTCTGACTCCCCGCATCAATCTCAGCCCCTAGGATCTCAGCTTCATTGAAACAATCCATCATCTTGAGCATATGCTCTCTGACAGGTGTTCCCTCAGCCATCCTAGTATTCATGATTGTCCTTAAAGCAGCTTGCCTAGCTGGCCTGCTTTTGTCTGCGAACATCTCAGACAAGGACAACATGATGTCTGTAGCTGTGTCCATTTGCTCATGCTGCGTTTGCAACACGTTGGACATGGAAGCAAGCATATAACATTTGGCCATGCTATTAGCCTTTTTCCATTTCTTTTCAGCTTCTAGCTGGTCATCTGTAGAATAATCATCAACGGTAGGACAGGGTTCCGACAGAACATACTTGTACTCCTCAGCGGTGAGTACTATGTTCAGGTTTCTTTTCCAGTCTACATAATTAGGGCCAGTCAATTTGTTCTCACGCAGAATACTCATCAATGGGCTAAAAGAGTCCTTCCCCATCTCTCTGGATATATAACAGGTTATAATTAGACAGGCAGTGTATATGTAACATGTATATGGTGCTTGTAGTAAAAGGAAAAACATGCACAAGACTTTTTACATTATATAACCCTAATAATAATGTATCAGTGTCTCAACCTCCTCATAGACCCTCCACCGAAGGGATGGCCGAGCCTACAGTCACGTTGAGTTAAGCCTAGCTTATTTGGATCATCACTATCTGGATACGCATACCCAGTGATAACCCAATCATTGATTGGTTTGGCCTCATATGACAAATAACACTAACTCCTAGGGAGAGGTTATTACCGTCTTATGTCAAGTGTATTACCATCTCTTATGAACGTTCCCAAAATGTCTATGACTTAAGTCCTCCGAAGGGAAGAGACTTTAATCCAATCTAGAAGTGATCTTTAGTAAAGAGCTCCACCGAAGGGATGGCCGCTCCCACTAACGCTTCATTGACATTCTATAGAAGTGATCTTTAGTAAAGAACTCCACCGAAGGGATGGCCGCTCCCACTAACACCTCATTACGAATATTCACATTAGTTCACCTACTAATTCATCAAAGTGATCTTTAGTAAAGAACTCCACCGAAGGGATGGCCGCTCCCACTAACACTCCAATGAGTTAGCATGAACCGAAATTGGAAGGCCGTGGGATTTTTCCAAATCCCTCTCCCACTTGATTATTTAACACTAGGGTTATGGGCCCACTTTGGTATCAACATATTAGATTTTAGTTTGGCCTCTTTTGGAAACTAAGGGTACCAAGGTAAACTAAACCCTATCCAATTTTAAACCTTAGACAAATAGAAGGTGCTGGTCTAAGAGCCGTTTAAAAATAATTTCCAAACTAAAACCAATCCAATATAGAAAGATGCCAATTTTTAGAACCTAGTGGTGGCCATGTTACTAGGTGATAAACATAGCAATTATATAAAGCATAAACCATGCATTCCATATATAAAAGCTAATAAAAGAATGCAATCCTTGATGGCTCCCTGCTATTTTGGACTTCAAATCCTTTTCCAATTAGGAAACTTGGTAAAGAGTCCTTCTTGCGCTAGGAAACCTCCATTGCCTCCGCCACCATGGGACCCGGTTTGTTGCAACCTTCCTCGCTTGAAACTTTCCTTTTCTTGCTTGTTACAATAAATCAAAATTTATACAAGCAACCCAATGAAAAACAAAAACCCAAAATTACATTGGAGATTCCTATGCTTTTCAAGAAAGCTTACATCAATACTAGTTGAAATAAAGACAAGGAAATAATTACAACTTCCTATGATTGCTAACCGCGCAATCGTACATATTTCAACTAATAAAAACATCCAAATCCACACACATACATGCGAACCATCAAGGATGCAATATATGGCTGCAAACAAAGAGGTTAGTGCATGCAATTGTGCTTGGTATAGCACTAAATAGAAATCTGAAAATTTTCCAACACCTTGGAAACAATTCTTGCACACTTCCATGTAATAATCAGCAATCTGAAATTGTTCCAGCAACATGGAAACAATTTCTGCACTCCTAACATATAGTGGACAGCAATCTGGAACTATTCCAGCAGCATGGAAAAGTTTCAGAATCATTCCAGCAGCACTAAGAAATAATTGCTGCACTACTTATATGCAGAAATCTGCAATCTGTAGAATTCCTGCAGCCATGGAAAAATTCCTGCACACAACCTTTGCAGGAAACTCCTAGAAACAACATCCTAAAGGGCGCCACCATGCCCTTAATTAATCTAGGAATGAAAACCACACAACATGGGATCATGATATCACATGGAGAGGCTCTGATACCAATGAAAGTTTATGCATATCAGATCTGAAAGGAGACTAATCATGGCTGATATGAGTTTTCAGAGTTTTTAAAACTAGAAATCAGATCTGATTCCAGCCATGTAACCATGCATAAAAGTCCATGAAATCATGATCAACATGTGTCTAATATTAAAGAGAAGATAGAAGACTATTACCTTGATGATTTGTATGCTTCAAATCTCTGAAAGAAGAAGCTTCAAAGGTCTGAAAACAACTTGCAATCAGCAGCACAGGTGCAGAAATTCTGTGCAGGATTTTCCCTTTTGATCTTCTCTCCTATTCCACTTCCAAATCTGATTGGTAGTGATGGTGGGATCAAACTATGGAATCCTAAGAAGGGTTTTCTGAATTGCCTTTTGTGGAATAGATAGTTGCTGGTCTTCTCTCTCCAAGGAAGAAGATGAGGGCAGCAACCTAAAGGGGCTGGGCGTGAATACTACACTCCATGCAATGGGCGGCCAAAAGGTATATTTAATACTCCACGCCCTTGGGTATAAATTCCAGCCACACTAGGGTTTTTCCTTCTATGTTGCACGCCCAAGGTAGTGCTCTCCTTTTATAAAGGTGGCATTCCTAAAAGAGTCCTCGTTCTAATAGGAATGACCTTCCCTAATTATTAGCAACTAATCCCCTTAGTTGTGCAACACTTACTAATTTAGGATACTAAAATTAGTAACCCTTAATAATAGGAATTCTTACCCAAAGAGGAGTCTTTCCTTCCAAGTAAAGATACCTAATCAAACTTGGAAACCTCACACAAGTGTCCCCACATATGGCTGGCCCACAAGATAGCTAAACACACCATGGCCCACTAGTCAATAATTTAGCTAGAGTTAAATTCATGTATGCCCTCAAGAGCCTATTAGAATTTAAACTCAAAATTATTCTTCCACAAAATTAATTCAACCACATATCATCTAATTAGGAAACCATGCCAAAATAGGAAAATGGCTAGAAGAGGGACCAAAAGACATATTTGCCCTTGGCTCCCAAAATGACCAAAATGTCCATGCTAACCCCATAGCAACATTAAGATCATTTTAACCCTAACTCATTCCACTAGAGAGTTATGGTTGCACTCCAGGGACAAATATTAAATTGCAAATAAAGCTCATCATAAATAGACGATTGTCTTTGACCTACCAAGTACAATGACCATAATGCCCCTCTATGTAACATCCATAATCAAGTAGGTTAACCGATGTACTATCTACCTTCTTGATTACATCTCAACCTTAGAACTTCGTACCCTTGACTTAATCATCATCCGGATATCATTCTCTTGATCCAGGGAGCGACCCACAAGTTCAATATCCATATGGAACATCCATATACTAAGATCTTAGATTCTGATGATTAATCGGATAATTCTAAGGGGACGATCATTCCATCACATGATGGCATAGATTCCATATTGCATTTGCACGTCCCAACTAATCAAGCCCGAGCACCCAAAACACAGAGCTGTTGACCCATGAACAGGATCTCACCCATAGTGAATTAAAGCACAAGTACTTGACTTCGTCAGTTCATCCACAAATGCTCAAGATTAAGAGCACTGGTCACTCAGTAGCTAGAGGTGATTTGATCTCTCTCTGTGATAGTACTATTTTAGAGATCACACCTACAAGTGGTCCTGTTCAATGCATGACACATGCACTAATGAGATAAATCCGGAAAACCCTCCCGTGACTTAGGTAAGTCACCCTGAATACAGGAGAGTATCTCATTATAACTTATACCAAGATGAAGTGCCCAACTCCATCTCTCAGTTATGAACAAGTTTATTGTTTCAAGTGTCCATGACTCAGACCTAACTGTGTGTAGCCACTACACACCTAAGTCATTACTAGAAAACAATGGGCCTTACACAACCATACATATACACAAGCAATAAGAGAAAGATGTCATTCTATTAAATAACCAATAAATATCCAGTTACAGAGATGCGAGTGCAGTCAGTGGGCTTTAGGGCATACACCAATCCCAACAAAGATCACCGATTTGCAACTTGAACCTGATTTTGCCGATCGGCCTTTAAGCGCTGCCATCATATCCAAAGATGGACACAGACGTGTGGCTCAGCTTGCTAGGCGGAATGCCCAGTTCTTCGAGTGCCGAAGTGGAGATGAGGTTGAGTGCAGAACTTGGATCGATCTGGATTCTGCGTACTGGCACCTCTTTGATGTACCCAGTGAAGTACAGGGGTCGGTTGTGCTTTGTCTCGCCTAGCAGGAGGTCTTCCTTGGTGAAGGCGATGGTTGCACTTGCTGCTTTTTGAACCGAGAGGCATTCGATGCAGGATCCCTCAGTTTTCTTCTTTTCTCCTTTTGAGGGAGTTTTTGATTTTTTGACCCTATAGTCCATTTCAATTTGTAGGACTTGTGGGGCATGTTTGTCGACATCCGCATCCAGCATTTGTAGTTCTGAAATGAGACTATCACGAGTCTGCGGTGACATTCGTAATAAGTCTAGGATGTGCAGACGTGCAGGTATGTGTTTGAAGTGCTGAATCAAGTCGTACTTGAAAGCCTCCTTGGGGCCTGCATTTTCATTATTCTTACCACTAGGGGCGTTTACAGCTTGTTTTCTCGAAGGATTTACGTAAGAAGCAGAAGGTTGGTTGTAGTTTTTGTGGTAATCCCGGCCAGAACGGGTACCTCTACCAACTTCAAGAGCTTCTGGAGAAGGGTCTTTGTTTGGAAGATCACCCTCGAGATCGAGGGGTTGTTCTTTCTCATTTGCTGAAGATGTCTCTGTGTCAGCATTGGCATCTTCAGTAATTGTGTTGCATGGAGCATTTTCCGGGAGCAAGTCCTGAACAACATCCTGTAACTTTCCTTCTTTATCGAATATTTTGTCGGTCCAGACATCACCGATGAGATCGGGCATTTGGGACCAATTGACCGGATTTTCTCTGAAGGAGATTTCACCGGCTGTAATTTCTTCAAGGTGATCAGTCGGAAGAGGTTTGAGTTCCGATGTCACTGTTCCAGGTGACGAAGCCTGAGAAGGTGAGGAATTATCATCCTGAGCTATTGCATTGCAAGTAACTTTGATGGAAGATGCCTCCAAGATGAACTGTTGGGAATCAGATTCGTCCTCAGATGTAGGAGGATCATCGATCCAACGACTTTTTTCGTTTTCCGGGGTTACCGGGGGAGATTCTTGTAGATTTTCAGGAACTTCCGGTGCTGGGTTGTGACGAAGCTGATTGATGCGACCTTGTTCTTGCTCTATAGCAAGGTGCTGCAAGATCCTTGCGTATTCATTGAGATCAGGCACGGGAGCCAAATCTTCTTCTTCGTCTGCTCCTTGTGGTTCAACATGGCTGGGTTCCACTGGAGTGTTTTCTTGAACAGCATCTTGGTCTTCTTCATCATCAGACCAGGATCCTTGCGGCTGTAATGGGTTATACCAGTTTACTGGCATAACATGAGATTCAGGGATCCATTCCTCGTCAGAGAGATATTCTCCTGTTTTGAGGGATTCCTCCCATTCATCGATGTTACTGGCGGTGTCACTGGACTCGTATCCATCCATGGGGAATCCGACCACCGAGTTGCAAGAGTATGATGCCCCTTGCATAGTTTCAAAGAGTGAATTTTCTTGCCGCCTTTGAAGTCTTAGGAGAGGACTCTTTTGTTGTCCCCAGTGAAGTGGTAGAGGAGGTCTCTGCCTTTTCAGTGACTTCTTGCTTTCTCGGAGCTTTCTCCTGCTGTTTGAGCTTGCGGAGTTGTCTCCTGGCTTGCCTTCGCGGTCGAGCGGTTGACTTTGTTTTGACGACCTCCCAATTTTCATCTTCTAGGATATCGGGGTGTACCCATATGGGCTGTCCGTCTGATGTTGGATATGGAACCAACTCTTGGGACGTTTGGGTCATCTTTATCACCTTGAAGGAAGTAGTGATCTTCTCTTTTGGTGATTTTTGTTTTTGTCCACACGACACCATGTTGACGGAGGCAGACCCATAGTTCTTGTCGAAGGTAATGACTCCGTTTTTCCGCATCTCATTTATCTTCTCTCTCACAACAAAGCATTGATTGAGAGGATGCGAGACCATCTGATGGTATGGACAGTACCGAGGATCGTTGGTTTTGCCAACATCTCCTGGTCTTTTGGGGTCAGGCAAGGTGAGTTTACCGTTTGCGAGAAGTGCCCCAAAGATTTCTTCAACATCTTCATCGAACGGGTATTTCTTCTCTACTCGTTCTTTGAAGGCATTAGAGAGTTCAGGCTTTTTACCTGCAGCTTTGTTTTCAGCTTTCTTTGGCTGCTGAGGAGCTGACTTGGTTTACACATTGAGAACCTCCTTTTTCTTTGGTTTTGAGGTTGCAATGGCAGTCGACTCTTTCTTTGATGATTTCTGACTGTTGAGGTCTTTGATCACCGTTTCAGCTTCCATAGCTGCTTCCAGGAGTTCTCCCAGGTTCTTTGATTTGTTGCCGATGATCATGGAGCGGATTCTTACTCTGATGTTGTTTCGGCAGATGTCGACCAGTGACGCTTGTGGCAGTACATCGGAGCATTTGTATGCCATTGCCTTCCACTTGTGAATGAAGTCATATGTTGACTCATTCTCTCCCTGTTTTAGGCTGCAGAGCTGAGCCATAGTAACAGGATGATCCTCACCTTTGAAGTGGGTTAGGAAGCGTGTCTCCAGCATGGCCCAATTTTGAATGGAGTCCTCCGGCAGAGTGGAGTACCAATCAAAGGCCGTACCTTTTAGGGTACTTGCAAAGAGGCGGATTTTGAGGGCATCTTGATCCGCAATAGCTCCCGTCAGGATCTTGAAATGGATGATGTGTTGTCTGGCTGAACCTTTCCCCGTATATGTTTGGAGAGTAGGTTGCTTGAATTTTGTAGGGAACGGGACCGAGTCCATCCACAAGGGATATGGTGGCTTGATCCCATGCTCCTTTAGTGTATCCTTTTCGTTTGCTTTGGCGAGGATATCGTCAACGTCCTTTTTGGTAAGGGCGCGTGACTCACTGTTTTCCGCATTTTCCTCGTCGCCTTGATGGCTCAGAGGAGCTTCATTGTTTAGCGGACGTTGGATAGTGAGAAGGAGGTTTTCCATTAGGGCCTCTATTCTCTGCTGTCCTTGTTCCAGCTGCTGGATGCACGCAGCTACGTCATCATGTGGCGGAGGTTGCTCAGCATTTGTGACCAAGACGTTCACTCTTCGAGAGTCGAAAGAGGATACGGTCTTGGTGACTGAGCTGGAGCTCATCCTTTTAGATGAAGAGCTCGAAGAGTGGTCACTCTGATGTCCTTGGCTTGAAGGAGCGGGAGAGTTTTCTTTATGTCTTCGTGTCCGGGAGACGCTGCGAGTCACTGGACGCCTGACATGGATTTTTGTTGCTGACTTCTGACGTCTTCTGGTCTTGCCAACCATATGGACAGCAGCAACTTGGTCGGGTCTTTCTTTTTCGACCCATTTTTGGGAGACCTGAAGTGTAGAATCTTGGGTTCTTTGCTTCTCTAGTCTCTTTTGTCGATATGCCGCACGGCGGCGCATACGACGAGCGATTTGAGCTTCGGTTAGCTCTGGTTGTGCTCTGGCAATGAAGGACGTAGTCCCTGGTGCGCAGCAGCCGAGCTTATCTTCTTTGAAGACTGGCAGGGACAGGATCCGGACGCGGTCCTTGGCCTGTCGTAGCGAAGCTTTGAATTTGGCAAGTTCCGCCCCTGTTGAGAGGAAGGGTCGACTCGCAGGTGTGCAGGCCTTGGCAGGTTCTTGCGGAGGCCTTACGATGCGCGATTTGATTTTGGGCTTGTATGAGCAAGCCGGCTCGTGCTGAGTTGGTTTTTTTGTTTGGTGGAGGGTAGGCTTCTCCTCTTTCATGTATGCAAGAGGGTAGAACCGGTTCTCCTTTAGCGGGGCCAGGTAGGCTGGCTTTGCAGATTTTTGTGACCTTCTTTGTTTGGATGAAGGTCTTGGGGACCAAGTCTTTGAGTAGACCTGGTTTCTTGCTGGTTGAGGCTTCCCAGGAGCGCTACGGGCCTTAGGCTTCTTGATGATCGCCCTTGGTATCACTGTAGTGATACGTTGAGGGGCGGTTCTCTGCTTCTTGGCAGGTGCAGTTTCTTCTGCGGGTAGTGGGGATGGTCCCAATGACCCGAAGACAATGGTCCGGGGAGTAGAGTTTGACCTGGTGTCTTCTGAGTTGCCGAGGGAAATGACGCTTCGGTAGCTGGCAGGGCGCTTGTAAGTGCGCTTGGTTTGTTTGTCTTGGAGCATGAGCTGGTACCTGTTCTCATCGAAGATGATGGTTAACGAAGTTCTCATTGTTAGTTTTTTGAAAAACTTCTGAAATAAGACCATATCCATTAGTAATCACAAGAATATGGTGATCATAAATGGAAAATACTCTTCAAGTCGCCCGAGGGGACATGTCCCAGCCCAAGCAACATGAGGAAGGCAGAAAAGCCATAGAGGGCACAATTGTTCTAAACGCAGGTAGGGTCAGCTCAGAATGAGCATCCCAGTGACTGCTAGAAGCAATTGTGAACCTTAATTCAAATTACCGAGAAGCAAAGCTCACTCAAGGTAAAATGATATAAGGTTGAGATACAAATGTGTCGGTTACGAATACAGTAGACCCGAAAGGGCGTACTAGCACCGCTAGGCACAAATGTTGCAAATTGCATCCTTGGAAAGGACACGAGATGGGATTTTTGGAAGGTCAAGAATGGATTCATAGAAGAGAGCACACGGTGTTCCATTCCGAGAATGAGCTCAACATTTTCTGCGAGCTCGAAATCCTGAAAGGGAAGGAACCAAGATTTCTCAAGTGTGAATCCAAAAGTGACGGAAGTTTTTTTGTTTTTGTTTTGAAAGTGTCAAGATTGGACTTTATAGAAGAGAGCAAATGGTATTCCAATCCGAAAATGATCTCAACATTTCTGCGAGCTCGAAAGTCCGAAAAGGAAGGAACCAGGATTTCTCAAATATGAATCCAAAAGTGATAGAAGTTTTTTTTGTTCCTTTTTTTTTTAGAGATTTTTTTTTGAAGATTTTTTTAAGAGTTCACATAGATCTCCAATTCGATCTTATGAAACCTCAGTTGATAGATCAGCCCCCAGGTAATGGTAGGATTACTTAATGAACCCGTTTGGAGGACCCTTGCCTAGAACAGTCTAGCTGTCTCCACACTCTGGACAAGGCTTTTCTTAGATCCACTTTGGTCAAAGAACACAATTGGTGCAACCTTAGTGGTGTTTTTTTTTTTTTGAAAGATTTTTTTTATAGATTCATAGAAGAGAGCGAATGGTGTTCCATTCCGAAAATGAGTTCAACATTTCTGCGATCTCGAAGTCCGAAAAGGAAGAAACCAAAGTTTCTCAACTGTGAATCCAAAAGAGGAAAATCTGAAGAAAAAAAATTTGTAAATCAGATTTTTTTTTTATTTTTTTTTTCATGGATTCATAGAAGAGAGCAAATGGTGTTCCATTCCGAAAATGAGCTCAACATTTCTGCGAGCTCAAAAGTCCGAAAAGGAAGAAACCAAAGTTTCTCAACTGTGAATCCAAAAGAGGGAAATCTGAAATTTTTATAAATCAGATTTTGTTTCTTTTTGAGAATTTTTTTTTTAGAAACAAGAAAGACATGGAAATAAACTCAAAAGAAGAAATTTCCAAGAATCCCATCTCATGTGTTTTTTTTTTAGATGCAAGATCCAACATAGGCCACCAACTAAAAAGGAGCCAAAGAATCCAAGCATTGTGTTCTCAAATGAACAGGGTCCCACCGGGTATGCCAGCTTGATGGTCCCGGCTTTTCTCTTTTTCCAAAGCTGCCTCCGCCCCGGGGCTGACGGGGTACGGTGGAGGGAAAAAAAAAAGAAAAGCGGGCATCAGTTTTTTTTTTTTTTTTGTACGGGTATGCCAATTTCTCTTTTATACTTGGAATTTAGAAATGGTGATCCGGAGATTCACCTTCACAAGTAAAAAGGGAAATGAAACTTTTTTCTAGTTTTCCATTGCAAGTATACTTTAATGAAAGAGACAATTTTTTGAATGCCATGAGAGGCGTTTTCATTTGTTTGCCGTGAAAGGCATTTTTGTGTCGTGAAAGGCGATTTGATGGCGTAAAAGGCATTTTTGTGCCGTGAAAGGCGATTTACAAATCTCATCAAAATGAAAAGACAAGAATTGTGATTCTTTTTTGTCTCTAAAAAAATACAATTTACAACAGAAAAGTAAGAAAAAGGAATCTGACTTCTCATGCGATTGTGGGAGGGCTCGTTCAGATCGACGGTCGCGAGTCATGTATGGGCTCCGCCATCGTCCTTCAGATGAGAACATAGTGCTTTGATTCTTTGGCTTGGCTCAAACCTCAGTTTTTTAGAGGATAAAGACTAAGGGAATGTCCTATATCCAATAAAAAAGAGAGTAGACGGACTGAAAAGCCACGTCTAGCCATGTTGGAAATCAGGAGAGGAACCTTGGGGGGAATGGCCCCCCAAGGGGCTTCAATCACCTTGTAGAGTTTCTTTTTTGCAACAGAGCTTCTTCGCAAAGTGTCTGGATTTTCAGAGACTTCGGATCCTCAGGCAACTTTCTGTGTATTTTTTCTGATGGATTTTTCTGCCTCTTTTCCTTTGGAATGACCCTCCTATTTATAGGCCTTTGGTAGCCATTTAGGAGGGTTTATGAGCATTGATTTGTATTAATGCTCATAATGGAAGGAGTTACAAGTTTTAATTTACTTGTTTTGTAACTCCTTTTCCTTGGCTTTTGATTGGCCGATGGAGGATGATGGGCATTTAGTTGCCTTTAATCTCCATAATGAGGGGAGTTTCATGGTTTTAATGCCATGAATACTTGGATTTGTAACTCCCATATGCTTTCTTTTGATTGGGCCGTCCAAGATAATGAGTTAATGACTGTAATAAGTTGCCATAAACAAGTCAATTAACAGCATTAAATGGTCTCCCGGTCGCTTGAAGAGTCACGGGCTGCGCCGCGTCCTTTGGAATCCTTTTGGCAATGATCATCGATGGATCTTCATGTTAATCAACATCGGATGACAATGCAATTTCAAATTTTGATTAATATCAACAAGTCGGCGACATCTGTCCAGTCGATTTCTCGATCGGTCGGGCAGAAAGTGCACTTTCTTGATCGGTCGGTTGCCAATTTTGAGGCGTCGGATGATGATCCCATGATTCCGGCGGTGGATCCATGATGTCGACGAAGATCGACGGATTTCATGCAAAAAAAATCAGAATCTGGAGAAATCACAGGGGCCAATCAACTCGGAACGCGAAAGAAACCCGAAAAACGGGGTTTTTGGGCGAGGTCCGGCGGCCCGGACCTCCATGGTCGCCGGCGACCATGGGGTTTGTGCCCCATGGTCGGTCGCCTTCCGGTCGCCTTTTCTTCGCCGTTTTTCGTCCGTTTTTGCTTCTGTTTTCTTCTGCATTTTTCTTGGAATTTCCTCTCATTTATTGGTTGGATTTCCCTCAAGAAAACCTGATGAGAATCCGTGCAAATCAGATCGCAAAGTTTCCTATTTTCCGGAAAAGCCGAAGACTTTGCCGTGGAGAACTGCCGATTTTTTGTCAAGCGTCGAAACTAGGTCAAACGATGTTAGAACAGCCTGAAATTCGACGTGTAGTTTCTTGAGCAGTAGACAAGACCAACCATAGGCTTTTGTTTGAGTTTTGAAGCCGTTTGGGGCCCGCAAATGCTTGACTTGATTTCACCGCGAGGGAAATGCCGAGCTTTGACTTTTGGTCAAACGATGTCTGAATGACCTAAAATTCGACGTGTGACTCCTTCATCAGTAGATAAGACCAACCATAGGCTCTCGTTTGAGTTTAGAAGCTGTTTGGGGTCATGCAAACGCTTACCTTTGTTTCACCGCGAGGGAAATGCCGAGCTTTGACTTCCGGTCAAACAATGTCCGATTGACCTAAAATTCGACGAGGAGCCTACTGGAGTAATTTTGAGATGATCAACAAGCTCTGAATTGGGTGCCATGGTCCCGGGGTGCTCCGCCGCCGGTAGGCTTAATTTTGTTCCCGAGCATCGAAAGTGGGTCAAATGTTGTCAGAATGACCTGAAATTTGATGCGCAACCCTTTGGAGGTATGCAGAAGCCGCCCATGTGCTCCGTTTGATGAGTGATGGCCCTGGTAGTTCTCGCTACCTAAGGGCTTGATTTTGCTGTTCGAGAGTTGACGGAGGGTCAAACGGTGTCGGTTTGACTTGAAACTTGACATGGAGCCTTTTGGAGGTATTTTGTAACCATCCGTAGGCTCTAATCGAAGATTTGGGGTCTTCGACATTGTCGCCGCAGGGAGCTGCTGCTTAGCTATTGGAGAAGTGAAGCTAGGCCAAATGATGTCGGAATGGCCCGAAACTTCATGCGTACCTCTCTTTTGGTTGTTTTGAATGACCTTGCAGTTTTTGTTTGATTCTGACAAGATCTGATGCTTGAAGTGGCGCCTGCCTATTTTTGGTAGGATGCGGCTCCATGTAGCTTTTGGTGTGAAGAGGCAAAGTGACATTTTTGGTGTCAACAATGTGTCCAAACCCCTTGCAATTGTAACATTGCACATCTTTTTTAATTAGAGATCCTTTGGGATTTCTTTGGAATCTAGGACTTTTGCTTTCATTAAAATTTCTAATGTTCTTGTTATTACTAAAGAACTTTTTAAATTTCTTAACAAATAAAGCATTGTCCTCATCACTATCAACATCACTTTCATTTTCTTTAGAATGAGAGGAAAAAGCTACTCCTTTCTTTTTATCTTGAACTTCAAAGTCTAATTCATATGTAAGGAGATTTCCTCTTAGTTCTTCAATTTTGATTTTATCAACATCCTTGCTTTCTGTTATGGCAACAATTTTAGGTTTGAATCTTTTTGGGAGAGATCTTAAAATTTTTCTAACAACTTTAGATTCATCCATCTTTTCTCCTAGACCTATAAGAGAATTGATAATTTCCATGAACTTAGAATAGAATTCATCAAAGGTTTCTTCTTCAAGCATCTTAATGTCTTCTAATTTAGAGGTCAACATTTGAATTTGACTATCTTGACTTGATCCGTGCCTTCATGGGTGGTCTCTAGGGTATCCCAAATTTCCTTAGCAGTGTTGCAATTAACTACTCTGTTAAATTCTTCTTGAGATAGAGCACAATATAGAGAATTTTTTGCTTTAGCATTTAAGTTTGCTCTATCCTTTTCTCCTTGAGTCCAAATATTTTTGGGTTTGATTTTTATGGATATAACATTCCCCTCAGAGTCTTTTTCTGTGGTAGTGGGAGGATGATAGCCATCTTCAATGATGTTCCACACATCTAAGTTTTGGGACTCTAAGAACACTTGCATTCTAATTTTCCAATAGCGATAGTGTGTTCCATTAAACAAGGGAGGTCTATTGGTTGCATTCCTTTACCCAATTGAGATTGCATGGTGGCAACAAAAGAAAAGCACTCACTAGGATTCTAACTCTAGGTGATATAAACCAAAACAAGAGCAACCTTGCTCTGATACCAATTGAAAGACCAAGACCGAATCATAGAGGGGGGGGGGTGAATAGGATGAGCTCTAAAAACCTAGACCAATTTTAATTCTTTTAACTTCTAAGACAATTAAGTTAAGATGAAGATTAATTATCTTGTGAAAGATAGGAATCTCTAAAATAAGCATACACCAACTACAATCTTTAATCAACCAAAAGTAAATCATCCATGAAAAGAAGTCAAAAAATCAATCACCGTGACAAGCACATTTATAGTGGTTCGGCCAAATTGCCTACATCCACTCCCGGTACAACTACCGGTATTCACTAACTCCAATTAAGGTTTAGGATCACCTCAAACCTTACAACCACCACTATGCTTTTCAAGGCTAAGCATAAACCTTTACAACATATGCTTTTCACGGCTAAGCATAAACCTTAACAACTATAACTTTTCTCTTAGAAAATATGCCTATGAATGCATGGATTAAGAGAACTATATGAGTGCAAAAGAGTGCCTCTTAATAGGCTAAATAGAAAATGAAAACCTCAACTTCTAGAGACATGCATATGAATGACAAAGTTTATGAAAAATGCATTTACTAGAAATTACTCTTTCTCTTTTGAAAAGATACAATCTTGAATGATGCAAAGATGATAATCAATGTTTGAGAAAGAGTGGATTGTCTAACACATGAGTTTAACAATGCGAACTAACTTGTTTTCAAAGAAGACAAACTAAAGCCTAACAAGTTGATGATGAAACAAGAAAACATGTTCATGTGTAACAAAGACAATATGTTGTATTCATAAAGCATATGAGATATCTAAAGTACTAAGCAAGTTATGAAGGACAACATTTTAATCGAAAAGCATCTTGTTAATCATGCATTAAAGGAGATCAAAGATTTGAAACAAAACATGATTTTAAAATGGCTAGGATTAAAGAAAGCACACCCATTTGAAGATCAAAGGTTGAATCAAGGGAATGGCTCCATAATCCTTTCAAAGATGCTCTTGAGAAGTTGCTAACCCTTGGCCTCAAAAGTCCCTCTAATGTCAGCAACTTTTCCCAAACAAAAAGCCACTTTTTATAAAGAAAAAGTTCCCAATGGCTAGTCCCCGGTCGACCGGGTGCACACAACGGCTAGAAAAAGATCCGTTGGAGAGGCTACTGCTCAAAATTCCCTGATGACCTGCAGTGTGCCCGGTCGACCGGGTACCTTGGCCCGGTCGACCGGCCACACTGGCAGATCAACCTAAAGAGTGCCCAGAATTCTGAAATTTTAGAAAAATGCAACTTTGGAGGGCACCTTTCCAGGGGACTTTGAGGCACATATCCAAGCATGAATTCATGACACAAAAAAGATGAAAACTGAATTTCTAAAGTCATGAAAACTCCAAATCAAAATAATGATTTTAAAGATAGAAACTTTGGAAAGCTTGGATGATTTAAGAAATCAAAAACTCCATGATCTTAATTAAGAGATAAACCTCAATCGAAAATCATGCATATCATGAGATAAAAACAAAGATTAAGAAAGCGAAATATGCATGAAGATCATAAGACAAAGACCATGAAAGAATGAGAGGACAAGCTTATGAAAGTGAATGCATCCTATCAAATTGCAACAAAACAAAACCTCTAACAATAACGTTTACAAGATGCTTTTCTAGGCTAAGCAATAACTTTTACACAATGCTTTTCTTAGGCTAAGCAATAACCTTTACAAATGAGAGATTTCTCAAAGAAGATGTCTATGCAAGAACACTCTATGAGATACAATTAAAGCTCAATATAATGCCTCTTAATTAGGCGGATAAGAAAGTGAAAAACCAACTCACACAAACACTAAATCAATGCAAAGATGTATGCTCATGATGTGTGTGTGTGTGTGATAACTTCAACCAAGTTTAAAAAGAATGCTCAATCAATATATGCTCAAAGCAATTGAAAGTTTAAGGCATATAAAAGATTTGATTGAAGTTTAATGCAAATCACATGTATGAAAATCAACTTGTTAATGATATGAAAATCAAGGACTCACAAGTTGTATGAAAATGACTAACTTAGAACATGTGATGCATGTGCAATGTTGTTTTCAAAACCAAATTAATTTAACTAAAGTTTAAATGAACGAAAACAACAAATAGAGTTTCAACCAAGAAAAAGAATCATGCTAAAGGAAATGAAAGATTTAGGCTAAGCATGATTAATGAAGACTTTAAAACAAAACTTGGTTTGAAAACAAAGTGAAGAATCCAATCTTAATTAGATCAAAGATTAAGAGAAGAATGGATTCAACACATCATAGTTATCATGTTAAAAATCATTTACCAATAATTTAAACAAAGCATATAACATATGATTAAGAGAGGTAGAGCTTACTTAGAGATTTAACTTCATTAACCCAAGCTTTAGCTCTCCAAATGACTCTTTGGTCTCTCTTAGTTCATCCCCTTTGTCTTGCCTCCAAACTCCTCAAAGATGGCTTCCAAATCTCCAACTTTGACAAAGGAAAGAACTACATTTTATAGCTCAAAACTGCCCAATGGCTAGTCCCCGGTCGACCTGGCCCTTCCCCGGTAGACCTGGCCTTCACAACGGTAAAAAAAGTGACCGTTTGAAAAAGGCCAACGGCAGTATACCCCATCGACCTGGGCCTAGCTCGGTCGACCTGGTACACTGCGTTTCTGGCATGGGACCAAAATTCCCTAAAATCCATTTTTCAAAGTATTTTTGGTTGGGAATTTTTTGGGCTATTAAATCAAGCTTAAAAACATGTTTTAAATCATTCTAAGGGTTTTGAAACATGAAACATAAAAAGCCAAAAATATTCAAAACTTTAAAACCAATGGCTTGCTTGATTTGATAAAACTCTTTTCTAAAACAAATGCATCCAAGTTTAAAAACACAACATGCATAAATCAATAGTTTTACAAATCTAAAAACCAATGCATGTGAAAATCAAGATTTCAAGATTTTCTAAATCAATGCAAGTGTGAAAATTCAAATGGTGCTAATATGCTAATGCATTCATCAAATTGCAATACACAAAATTCCTAACAATCTCCCCCTTTGCAATTTGATGGCAACTTACTCAACATTAAATTTACACACTTAGTCTTCAGCTCGCCCTAAGCTGGACAAGACTTGAAATCTCTTGGATGCTTCTTCTCTTAGCCTGGGCTCTTGGACTTTTTCTTCAATCTTCTTGATGCTTGGTGGTTGATCAATCTTCAAGCTTTCTCTTCATCTTCCTCTCTATGGCCAAGCATCTTCTTTAGCTCCAAGCTTTCTTTCTTCTATTAACTCTCCCCCTTTGACCATACCTCTCTCTCCCTTTGGCAAGATATGCACTCTCTCCCCCTGTAAAAGATCATACAACATCTCCCCTTAGGAAGCTTGGACATTCTCTTCCCCTTTAGAGAACTTGAATGCTCTCTCCCCCTTTGACATTAAATTGCAAAGGTACCTACACACATGAAACGTGGAAAATACCTTTTAGTAGCACCTGTTAACAAAAGAAATCGAAAATGAAATTCATAACAGGCTGTCATGTATGGAAGAAGTCTCTAAGGGTTCAAAGCCAATCCAATGATCAATTTGATCAAAACTAATACTTCCTATGAAGGTTTACACTCCCCCCTCAATCCATTCTCTCCTTTTGTCAAACTTTTTGTCAGACCCCGACCCAGACCATTTCGATTAGTGTGCGATTAGTATGTGTTTAGTCCTAAGTGAGTTTAGTTGTTGTTGGGTTATAAATGATTAGTTTAGTCTTGGACATAGCTTTGGGAATTTTGAGAACGTTTAGTATTAATTAGACACACTCAGGAAGGCCTGAGTGCACGTGTAAGCTTGGGAAGATCGTGTTGGTTTCCGTGTAATTGTGATTTTTATTTCATTCGAATGATTTTTCTATGAGTTACAACTTTCGTTTTAAGGTCATTCTTGTTTGAAGCCCAAAAACCCATGTTTTGGCCCAAAGAGGGTAAAATTATCTTTTATGCACAAATCTGGACACAATTTTCGAGATCTCAAAACCATGTCAAAAATATACTTTTTGAAAACTAGATATTTCGACGATCGTTTTATCCTCCTTCGTCGAAGTCATCCGAGGCCCACAAGATCGTGTTTTGACCACTTCAAGATTCAGCTAGTTGGGACCCATTGTCTTCACTTAAGTCTCTTCTCCCTCTCATTCCATTCATTTCCCCCAATCTCTGCAATCTCTTAAGCTAGGACAAGGAAACCCTTTTCTCTTCCTCTTCATTCCTCTTGCATGCTTTGGCTAAAGAGCTCCAAATAGAATTCCAAGCTTATCACCTTCTCCATCTCTTTGCAAGCTCTCTATCAATACAAGTTTCTTTGAGCTTCTTGTGGAGCAAGCCTTCATCTTCTTCACCTCTTCTTGTTTAGCCATTTTTAGGTAAGAGTTTCAACTCATAATTTTCATGGAGTTATTTTGGTACCTTAAGATCTTGATTTTCATTTGAAAACCCCTTTTTTTTTTATGAAAATGGGTTCTTTGTTTTTGTAAGTCCATGGGGATCCGAACCCTAGAGGGGGGGTGAATAGGGTGAGCTTCTTTTATGACCAATTTTAACAATTTTAACTTCTTTAAAACAAACTAGTCACAAGTGATGATTATCAAACAAAATGCGGAAGCTTAAAGAAAACAATCACCACAAAGCAAGCACCATCACACAAGTATTTATAGTGGTTCGGCCTCAATGCCTACATCCACTACCGGCTTGTGATCCAACACCCCACCGGATTTCCACTATTTATGCTTTTCAATACGCTAAGCAATAACCTTTACAAAATGCTTTCCAAGGCTTAGCAATAACCTTTACATTGATGTTTTTCAAGGCTTAACATCAACCTATACACTATGCTTTTATAGGCTAAGCAATAACCTCTTCAACCACATGGTTGGTTATCTCACTAAGTTGTGTCTTTAATACACTAGATGAAGATTCATTTTAGCTCATTACAATGCCTCTTAATTAGGCGGATATGGAAGTGAAAAAACTAATACACACTCACACTATGAATGCAAAGATGAAAGTATATGAAGTGTGTGTGTGTGGTCCTCACTCATTTTGAAAATGAAAGTTCATAAAAGTAAGCCTAAGGCTTTTGAAAGTTTTAGCTCATAAAACATTTATGATTGAAGATGTAATGCAATCACATGTTAAAAGTAACAACTTGTTAATGATATCAAAGTTACACAAGTTGTATGAAATGGATTAGCTCTAAACATGTGATGCATAGGGATGTCAATCAAATCAACAAGGAAGCTCAAAACATAAAAATAGATTTGATTGAAATAGGGGACAAATCATATGTAATTATAAAGACAACTTGAAAAAGATTTACCAATCAAAGTAAGGCAAGTTGTGAAACATTAAAACAATAATACACATATGATTTGTAATGATGTTGAATCCAAAACATAAGATACATTTGAAAGAGATTTTCTTATGATGGAAAACAACAACCAAAGATTCAACAAAGTATATGAATCATGCTACATATTTCATTAACATGATCTACTTAGATTTACCAAAGATAAAGTACTACTTTGATGAACCAATGGTGATGTATCCAAAACAATAGATCTATTCAAAATATAGAACATGCTAAGGATACAACAAATCATAGATTAACATGTTACAAAGATTTACCAATGATAAAACAAAACATGAAAACATATGATTTGTAAAGAAGTTGAATCCAAACCATAAGATAGTTTTGAAAGTGATTTTCTTATGATGGAAAACAACAACCAAAGATTCAACCAACTATATGGATCATGTTACATGTAATTTCAAAGGTTTTTCCATTAACATGATCTACTTAGATTTACCAAAGTTAAGTACTACTTGTATTGAATCATATGATGTTGTATCCAAAACAATAAATCAACTCAAAACATAAAACATGTTAAGGACACAACACAAACATAGTTTAACATGCTAGAAATGATTTACCAAAAATAAAACAAAGCATGAAAACATATGATTAAGGAAGGAAGAGCCTACTTGGTGGTTTAACTTCATTAATCCAAGCTTTAGCTTTCCTAATCATCCCCTTCATCCCTTGGTTCTTTTCCCTTTTTATATGCCTCAATACCTCTCAAGGAGGGGCTTGAAAATCCCCTCTTTTGGAAAGGGAAAGAACTCATTTTTATAGCCAAAACAGCCCCAACGGCTAGTGTACCCGGTTAACCCCATGACAGGCCGGTTAACCGGGTGCACAACGGTCAGAAAAAGAGCCGTTGTGCACAGGAGCCCGGTTGACCTGCCCTGTGTGGCCGGTTAACCGGGCCTCTTGGCCGGTTGACCGGCCACACATGGCCGGTTGACCGGGCTTGCCCAGAATTCACCATTTTTTGGGTTTCTTGAAGATTTTCTTTGGGGATCTTTTGGCCACTTAAAATCAAGCATTTCACATGTTTTAAATCATTCTAAGATGTATAAAAACATGAAACAAAAAGCCTAAAAGGATTCAAAGACTTTTAAAACAAAGGCTTGCTTGATTTCTTGAAAACTCTTTCTTAAAACAAATGCATCCAAGATTGAAAACAAAACATGCATAAACCAATACTTTTACAACTCTTTAAAAACAATGCATGTATAAAACAAGATTTCAAGATTTCTTTAAATCAATGCAAGTGTGTAAATCAAATGATGCTTGAATGAAGATGCATCCATCAAATTGCAACCTACAAAATTCCTAACAATCTCCCCATTTGCAATTTGATGGCAAACACACTCACCACTGAAATTACACACTAAGTCTTCAGCTCCCCCTCAGCTGGACAAGGCTTGAAATCTTCTTGGATGCTTCTTCTCAAAGCTTGGGCTCTTGGACTTCAATCTTCATGATGCTTGGAGCTTGATCAACCTTCAAGCTTTCTTTCTTCTTTCTCTCTTTATCCAAGCATCTTCTTTAGCTTCCAAGCTTTCTTTCTTCTATTAGCTCTCCCCCTTTGACCATGCCTCTTTCTCCCTTTGGCAAGGTATGCATTCTCTCCCTTTGTAGAAGATCATACACAACTCTCCCCTTTGGAAGCTTGGACTTTCTCTTCACCCTTTTGAGAACTTGCATAATTTCTCCCCCTTTGCCATTAAATTGCAAAGGTACCTACACACATGAAACAAGGGAAATACCATTAGTAGCACATGTTAACAATTGAAATCGAAAATGAAATGCATAACAGGCTATCATGTGAGGTAGTAGTCTCTAAGGGCTCAAAGGCAATCCAAGGGTGAATTTGATCAAAACTAATACTTCTTATGAAGGTTTACACTCCCCCTCAATCCATTCTCTCCTTTTGTCAAACTCTTGACAAAGATTTAACTATTAGGTACAAGAAGAAGATGGTTTAACCAAGTGTGAGAACCCGACCCCTAATCTCTTGGTTTAGCGTTGTTTTATTTGTGGATTAGTTTCCTTAAGTGGGGTTAGTAATTGTGGGTTGAGTTTGTGAGCTAGAATGGTTTTTCTTCTAGTTTTGGGCTTTTGAGTGCTTTGGTAGCTTGTGGGGCCCTTTGGGGGTTCCTTTTTCGGCTTTGCATTTTCTTGTGAGATTTTCCCGACCTGTTTCGTATTGCGTTTTTGGCCCGTTGCATTCATCTTGAGGAATCCTACAACTTTCATATTGATTCCGTATCCATTTGAGAACCCAAAACCCGATTTCTTGGCCTTGAGGGCAAAACAGTCTTTTCACACCAAATCTGTACCCAAAACCCGACATTCCCGAAACCCGCGAAACATACACTTTCTGGAAACGAGATATTTCGACGATCATTTCTTCCTTCTTCGTCGAATTCATCCGAGGACCCGAGAGAGATGATTTCAGCCCAAAGAGATTTTCTAGTGGTGGGCAGCCCCTATTACAAGCTTCTTCTTGCTCATTCGTGGCCTTAGAGGTAAAGACTCCTTCCCATTTTCCTTGAATGTGCTATGGCTCTCCCTTAAGTTCTATTTCCTAGCTTGGTTTGAGCCCATCCCTTGTCTTGCATTGGTTGACCCATTTTAGGGCTTTTTTGGGGGTTTTTGTAGAGATTGTGGATCTTGAGCTTGAGAGGTGATTAGGAGCTTGGATTTGCTTGATTAGAGTCAAAGGCAAGTGGATGAATGGATTGTTTTGATTATTAACATGTTTTGTGAGAAAATCTTGATTCATTAATGGTTTTGGTGATTTTAATAGTTGTCTTTAATATGATTAATATTGATTTCAAGATGTGCTTATTGATGAGTTATTTCTCCCTTGTTAATTTCTTGGAAATGTATGTATCATAGTGTCAAGATTTCAAATGGTTTCACATGAAAGAGTTTTCTCCACTTTTGAGATTTATTGTGAATGGAAAGAATGGGAATGGAGGAACTTGAAATGAGGAGCTCTTTAGCTCATTTTAATGTCTTGGAAACATGTATTTTAGTCCCCTTGTTTATAGTTCTATGTGATGGTTTAAGTGTTGGAAAGGAAAGGAAAAAGGAAGAGAAAGAGAGGAACTGAACTGCCCAGAATTCAGTTTCTGGACAGTTCGCTCGAGCGACCATGACAGTTCGCTCGAGCGACCTGTCCAGAAAGGGATACGGGCGTTCCAGCAGCTTGGTCGCTCGAACGCATGTAAATATCCGCTCGACAGATGAGTTCGCTCGAGCGAACCCTTAGATTCGCTCGAGCGATGCGGCCTGCCTGAACTGTTTTAAGGCACTGGTACAGAAATTTCAGTTTGAGTCCAGTGGGTTTTGAGGTTTATTTTCTTCGTGGACCTTGGTTGACCTCCTCGAACCCACTCGACCATATGTGAGAGCGTCTTGAGCCGATGCTCTTCACGGTTGGTTCGGTAGCATCGAAGTTCAATCCATTTCAATCTTGAACGGGATGGAACGACGCGATATCTTCGTTATATCTAAACACAAGTCTTTCCCTTGGTTATCGCGAATTCTATTCCTTTCGGTGACTGGATAGGTTGCTCGATGTTTCCGGATTAATGTCATACCTAGGATGGACCGTTTATAATTATGATTTTTGTTATTGTAACATCTAGTACTACCCATAAGCTCATTTTAAGTTTTGAAAATAGTAAAAGTGCATAAGGAGCCCGGAATGTCTTCTAACTCAAGGAGTACCAAGCAATTATTATAATCGACATACGAGACCCCTATTCACTTAATTAGATCTTGAAATTAATACTTTTCCCGAAATTGTTATAGTTCATTGTTTCACCTCATTTACAAGATTTGCATTACATGACTTGTTTTCCCGAAAGCATTGAAGTTACATTAGTAACAGTTATTTGTCCCGAAGTGTATTGCCCGACATGAAATGACAGTGTGCCCTTGAGCACCCCCGTTTTACCCGTTTATTTACTGTACTTGATTACCCGCATATGTCTCGATTGGTTTTATCCTATGAGTCGGCATCACTAAGCTTGGATACCTTGTCAGTCTGATCCACTGACTTGGAAATCCCTCTCCCGTCCCGCCAGCTGCAGTTTGGATCCCGATACCCGGTTATTACCGTGGCCCCGTCCCGATACCCGGTTCGCTACCGTGGTCCCGTTCCCGTATATTTAGATTGTATATATGATTTACGTTGTTTCTCCTCACCTTGTGTGACTGAGATCAACGTCCCGTGATACTGTTGTCACTTTAGTGACAGAGGACTTAGCTTTATGTGATTGCCATCTTGCCAGTTCTCGATTCCTTGGATACCCGACATGTTTTATATTACTTTTATGTTTTCTGATAAATGATTCGTTTACTTTATGAAAGTTGTTATTTAAACAAGTGTTCATATTCTCCATTGTAAATTCAGTTATTATTATATTGTTTTCTGTTCTTGTACACGCACATGTTTTAAATGAAACGCTGGTTGGGTGAATACCCATGCTTTTACATATGTTTCAAATGATCAATGGTTTTACTAGATTTATATGATTACACATGTTTCAAAGGAATTCCCGAGTTGTTAAATACCCGTGCTTTGTTTTAAATGACTCTTGTATTCCAGATCCCTATGTTTATACCTGTTTTAAATGATTACTCGAATTGTGAAATATCCATGATTTGAAATATGTTTTAAATGACTCTTGTATTCCAGATTCCTATGGTTATACCTGTTTTTAAATGATGCCCGATTTGGGGAATACCCATGCTTTGAATTATGGATAAATGAATATTAGTTTTGGCCAGGTTTCTTTGATTACACCTGTTTTGAATGAACACCCGGTTTGTTAAATATCCGTATTTTTACATGTGTTTCAAATGACACTTGTTTTGCCCGATCACTACGTTTATACCGGTTTCACATGAATACCCTATCTGTTAAAATATCCCTGCTTGAAATATGTTTTAAATGAACCTTAGTTTCGACAGATCTCTTGGTTACACATTTGTTTTAAATGAACGTTGTTTGTCAAACTTCTATATTTACACATGTTTTAGACGAACACCCGATTGTCAAATATCTATGTTTTTATAGATGATGTAAATGAACATATGCTTTATTAGATCTTCATGTTTTAACCATGTTTGAAAAGAATACATGTTTTGTCCGAGATTCATGAGTTTTCACCCGTTTGATTATATACAGCATTTTGAGCAAATAGTATGATTTATCATTGGTATTATTATTCGCTATATTGTGATCTTTTCATCCACCTGCCAGACCGTCGTGTCTGACCCACTACCTTTGGTACTCAGGTTCAGATTTCTTCGTCCCGAGTCGAGAGCTTTGTTGGCTATGGAGCCATGTTTGCAGGTTGGTTTGTCGGCTATGTCACGTAGACATTGAGCTTGACATCGGAGCTACGTCATAATTGGGGTAGTGTTTATAGTTTATTGTTGTATGGCTTTTATTAGCCTTTTTCTTGGGATTCTTAATTAATGTACATTGATAATTGTAACTTGAACATATATGGGAATGTAATATCCTGTTACTGTCAGCTCTGTAATTTATTGTGATGGTTCCTCCAGTCTGATATGATCCTTGATATATTAGCTATATGCTAAAGGTTGAATGCGACGCGGAATCCGATGGCCACGGACTTCGGGTCGCAACACCACAAAAGCTTCCGCAAAATATTCAGAATGTGTTGTCTTCACACACGCGGATCCTGGGAGAAGTAAAATATATTTATGCTTAATCTCATTTCCCGCCCCCGAGGTTCTGGTTCGGGGGCGTGACACCAAGTGAGGGTCAACTTCAAAGAAAAGATTAGATTCATTTAACTATAAAGCACAATATGATCAAATTACCAAAAGAGAGTTAGGTCTAAAGAGAAAAGCAATCATGGATATCAATTGGACAAACAAAGAATACCAATTGAGATTTAGGATATGACTATTAAATCAATCACTCTAAAATGGATTTAAAAGTATAACTATTATGAGAAATCCAAATTAGAGCTATCCATGATATGGGGTTTACTCAAACATAGCATCAATCAATATAACTTATGAAAATCATATGCTATGTAAGATTTTGAAAATCATTTCATTCAATCAATAAATATGACTATTAAAGTGCAAGATGAGTGAAATGAAATTCAAGCATGAAGCCAACCTCAACTAACCCTCAGGGATCTGGCAACTCCTCTCAGCAAACTGCGACAAGCGGGCGACCCAGGGTGCAGCTGTGATCTTCCTCTCCACAATCTACTTCATTTGGAAATGCAGAAATGATCTCACTTTCAGGAACTCCAGCGTCTCCCAGCAGAAGGCCAAAATCCTACTTGCCGAGCTCATTGCCTCTTCTCTCAGTAAGTTGGTCAAACCTTTCTCCGGCAGCACCATCCGGGAGTTCTTCAGGTTCCTAACCATTCCCCTTCCCAACTAGTCTGTTGGCTAGTTTCTGTTTCTGGTTTTCTCTGTTGTTTGGTTTCTGATTCTCTGTTTTCTGTTTTTTTTTCTGTAATTTTCTTGGCTGTCTCCCTGGGGCCTTTTAGCCTGTTGTTTTCTTTTCCTCTGTAATCTTCTTGGCTGTCTCCCTGGGGGCTTTTAGCCTGTATTTTTCTTTCTTTCTCCTATAATACAATTGCCTTTTAGCAAAAAAAAACTAATAACCAACCAAAATTATGAACACATAAACATGGTGGTCATGAGATATGCCTATGAGATCAAAGGAGGTGGCAACATGAGCATTATGATGCTAATGGTGTGTGACATGGAACAATCATATTACTTATCAAGTTCAATCCACTGCACACAAGGTTTATCACATTCACAAGAAATCAAATCAATCAAACATTATATCAATTGAATCCAATTGAATTTGATAACATGATAAAGAGCAAGAATGTGACAAAATTCCATCAAGCATCATAAATGCATATTCATCACTTTTAAAGATATAACTATTGAGCATAGTGATGAACAAGATAAATTGCAATGCACAAGGATATGACTTAGAAATGCATGCAATTTATAAAGTGACTAAATCATATGAATTCAACATCTAAGTTATCCATCAAACACATAGAAATATGATGAATGGATTTCAAAGAGTTTCATATGATCAAGATCACTACTATGAAGTTGAAACATGTATAAGAATGAAAACACTTAGAAAATACACATGAATCAACATCATAACCATCCAAATAGAAATGACTATAAAGCATAGAGGATGGATTTTAGTTCTAGTATGGTTTCTACAAATGTAATAAATAACACAACCATACATAGAACACTTTGACATTTGCATAGAGAGGATCAATCAACACTCAAGATCTAACTCATACCAATCATCAAAAGAATATAACTATTTAAGCACAAGAAGGTATGAGGTTAAAAGGATCAATCTATCATGTAACATCTCCACTCTTAGCAAATGTACTAAGCTTACAATGCAATGGAAAAGGATATTTGGTTTAAACCAAATGAACTTAGCACATAAAATCACATATGTACTTAAAAAGCTCAAATACAAGATTTTACTATAAAGCTCATAAACACTCATCAATTTGCATTAATGAAAACCTACCAAGATAAGGCACAAACATGCAAATCAATGAAACCATATCCAACCATGCAATGTAAGACAACAAAATCAATTTGCATAAAGAATGTAACTCAATGAGCAAGGATGCAAATTGTTTGTAAAAATTATTTCCTTTCAAATGATACAATCATAATTAGGCACAAGGAAATAAATTCAAGGAAAATGCTTCTATAAATATAACTAATAAAGCTTAGAACATTTTCCAAAGTTTTTCAAATCACTTCAATGTATGAAATTCCAACAAGGAATCATTTATAGAATTAAGAGCAAGTGAATTTGAAAAACAAGAAGTGTACAATTATAAATTGAACACATATTTTCCATACCAAGAGATTTAACTTTGAAAACTCAATGGAAAACTAAAGTTGCTTCAAATCATTTGATTTCCAAAAAGGATATAACTATGACAATTATCAAATGATTTTCCAACATCAATTGATCATGAAAAACTAGCTATGAAAGCATTTGTAATCACAATCAATTGATCATGAATAGATATGCACTACAAGAGATATAACTATATGATCAAAATGCAAATCCATCATGAAAAGGTTACAATCAAAGGATTTTGAAAACCATGAGATATAACTATAAAAGTTCATGAAGACAAAATCAAATGATCACAAAGAAACATTGCATTAAAGAGATGTGACTATAAAGAAACAAAATGCAAATGTATCATGACCAACAAAAAGATATAACTAAGAAGCATAGGTTGGTCTAGGGGTATCAAGGCCTTAAGGTTACTCAAATAGTCTACCTTTGAAAATACACCTAAGGTCTTGAAAAGGATGTCCTTGAGAGACTCACCAACTCTAGAAGATATAACTTAGAAAAGTCTTAGAGTGGTGCAAAGAGGCTAGGGAAAAACATTTTCAAACATAGTGGAAATCTTTAAAAAGGATATGCAATAAACACAACACTAGGGTTCAAATCTAGCAAGGATCAACTCCGGGTTGTTAAGCCCTAAAATGGAGTAACCCGCTCTGATACCACTTGTAAGTCCATGGGGATCCGAACCCTAGAGGGGGGGTGAATAGGGTGAGCTTCTTTTATGACCAATTTTAACAATTTTAACTTTTTTAAAACAAACTAGTCACAAGTGATGATTATCAAACAAAATGCGGAAGCTTAAAGAAAACAATCACCACAAAGCAAGCACCATCACACAAGTATTTATAGTGGTTCGGCCTCAATGCCTACATCCACTACCGGCTTGTGATCCAACACCCCACCGGATTTCCACTATTTATGCTTTTCAATAGGCTAAGCAATAACCTTTACAAAATGCTTTCCAAGGCTTAGCAATAACCTTTACACACTACAAGAAGCTGCACTTTTAGCGACGTTTTTTAGCGACGTTTTTTAAAATTCGTCGGTAAAAGTATATTTTTAGTGACGTTTCATAAATTCGTAGGTAAATAGTGGATTTTAGCCGACGTTTAAAAAATTCGTCGGCAAAAGATGATTTTTACCGACGTTTTTATTGAAAACGTCGGCGAATATTAGCTTTACCGACGTTATAATTTCGTCGGCAAAATGAGCACATAAAAAGTAAAAAAAAAATTAAACTTTTGCCGACGTTTTAAAAACGTCGGTAAAGATGATATTGGCCGACGTTTTCGAAAAAAACGTCGGTAAAACTGATATTCGCCGACGTTTTATTTTCGTCGGTAAAATTAGCACTATTTTCGTATAAAAGGAAAAAATGTTTAAACATGTTGCCGACGTTTTAAAAAACGTCGGTAACATTGAACTCTACCGACGTTTTATTACTTTGACCGACGTTTTGAAAACGTCGGCAAAAATTCTTAACTTTTTTAGAAAAATTAATAAAGATTTTACCGACGTTTTTCTATACTTTTGGAGACGAAATTTTAACGTCGGTAAAAGGCTTCTTTTTCCCTCCCCCGCGCCAAAAGCCCTTTTGCCCTCTCTTTTCCCTAACTCTCTTTTCACTCTTTTCTCTCACTCCCGCTGCGCCAAAACCCTCTCCCGCCCTCGATCGATCTCTCTGTGTCTCCCTCGCTCGCTGTCTCTCCCGCCACCGGAAGTCGCGTGAATCGCCCAAATCTCCCTCCGTCTCCAGACCTCTGCAATCCCTCTTTTCCCTCACTCCGCGTGAATCGCCCAAATCTCCCTCCCTCTCCAGACCACTGCCAGTCCCCGGACGCCCAAATCTCACTCGCCCACTCTCGCTCCCTCCCTTGATCTCTCTCTCACTCTCGTTCTCGCTCACTCTCTGCTCTCTCTCGCTCTGCTCTGTCTCTCTCTCTCTCTATCGCTCTCGCTCTCTCGATCTGCACATTATCTCTCTCTCTCTCTCTCGCTCTCGATCTGCTCTGTCTCTCTCACCAGTCACCACCAGTCGCCACTCACCAGTCGCCGGTGCCACGCCCAGTCGGAGCCCATGCCCCACCCACGCTTTCTCCGGTGCCAGGTACACAGTTTCTTCTTCTTCTTCCATTGTTTTTCCCCATTTTTTTTTCTAAATCTGCTGCAACTGCTCTCTATTTTTCTAAATCTTCTTCTTCCATTAATTGTTGTTTTTCTCCATACTGTAGTGCAGAGTTATCGTTTTTCCCCTTTTTTTTTCAGAAACTTTGATTCCAGGCTCAAGCCTGGAATATATATATATAAACGGAGTTCCAAAAGCCTAGGGACTCAAGGGAGTTCCAAATAGCCAGTAGAGTTGAAACGAACCCTGATTTTTGTAGAAGGCTTAACCTAAACAAGAGGGAAGACAGAGCTCTCTCTGGACATAAAAGAGGGAAGGAAAAAGGGAAAGGAGAACACTCTCCAGATGTCCAGAAAAATTGCAAATATCCCTTTCCAAGTTTCAGCTAGACCAAATAAAAAAGTGTGGCACAATGAGATCTCCTGATTTAGATTACTCACAGCAAGGTATATGCTTATTCTTGAAACTATTGAATCAAAGGCCTGGATAAGCTGATCAAAGGGCAGAGAAGTCATATCTCAGGGGCCTTAGAATCATGATAGCAATTGAATATACCCTTTTGGAAGATTTAAAATTTATATCATCTGATCATGTAGACAGTATGGATTCCTCTGACCACACTTACTGAGTGGAAGTTATTTTTGCTAGCTGTAACCTTGAATGCCAACTTTAGCATTAATATGATGGTCAGGTCCGTCAGGAATACTCAGTGTGTCCAAGCTTCTCGAGCAACTCGGCATCATTTACTTGCTATATACATGATCCATCCAGGCCGTTCAAATGGTGGGCCCCTGTTTTGGTTATGAGTCCTTATGCTCAATTGAATCAAGACCATATGATAGTTTTGGAATTAGGTCACCTGTTTTTGACCTACGCTGCTACGTGCCAAAGCTATGTTATGTGTATGTATCGTATCATAGAATCTCTGTTCTATTTAAATCGAGGAATTCTTGGGATATCGACCTTTCTGTGGCGTTTGATATACAGTGGTATTCTAATAGCAACATGGACTTTCCTAGAGGAGAGTAGGTGGTGGGGGTGGGAGTCGGTACTTGCATTTAGAAATACAGCAGAGACAAAATCTTTTAGACCACTAACAATTAAAATAGAAGGGTTGCTTTTTGGAAAGGAGGATTGGGGGTTTGACCACATAATCGTCCTCTCTTCAAAGAATAAGATTTAATGAAAGCAAGATCTCCACACTACAACATACAAAATCACATGCTAATACATGCACACAGATGATTACATCCCGAAAGATTTTACAGTAATACACTAACAGAGAAAAAATTACTCACTTTTTTTGCCAGGGGCCATCTTCCTCTAATATTATTATGTCATTTCCTGGCTCCTTGTAAGCTTAAGTTTCAGATAACATGATTCTACTATTCCTCTGTTGTAATATTGGGTCCTTTTTCTTGTTTGGTGTACAAGATGAGTGTTACAGCTATTAAGTTGGTACACCGCACCACCTCTTTTGACGAGGTCTGCATTTAACGTTATTACTAGGTTATTTTTACGTTTAACGTTTATTTTTTAGTTATTACTAGGTTAACCGACTAGCAAATATCGTTATTACCAACATTATCCGTTATCATCTCGTGTTATTACAGACACGCCCGCCTATTTAGTTAGACTCCAGTCATTCACTTAAAATAACTCTTTTAATCTTATAGGGGGTTGAGTTGCATTAGTATTTGAAATTCTATTTTAGAGACTCCATTTGAAATTCTCAGAATTCCCTCGAACAAGAATCCTCACAATTCTTCTAACCAAATAGGCCCTTAGGTATCCAATTCATTTCTTTATTTTCTTTATTTATTTATTGATTCTTTCCAAAAAGGGCTGTCATGGACCTTGTATTGAAAGAGAACAAAATAGTGGACATTATATAATTGCTAATTGCTAATTGCTAATTACTTGTGATTTGGTCAGATATGGACAGGAGTTGGATATTACAATATCGGGACCGATTTAGTGCGGAGTACATAGCTGGGGTAAACTCATTTATTGATTTTGCAAAGGCGAATTCGGGCGGGGCAGTGTTGATTAACTGCCCGTGTAACGATTGTTGTAACCATCGGAAGCATGACTATGTAACCGTGAGAAGTCATCTGCACATTAAAGGAATGATGGTCCATTATCTACGGTGGATATATCATGGGGAACCCATAGTTCAACCCGATGATTCGGATGAGAGCGATGATGAATCAGAAGATAATCAAGATGAGTACAATGAGTTGATAGATGATCATCGTAGGGGAACTTACTTGGAGGAAGATACTCAAGAGAGGGATGATTTTGAAAATTTGTTGAATGCTTCTCAGCGAGGCCTTTACCCAGGATGCAAAAGCTCAGATACTCTGTTATCGTTTATCATCAAGATACTGCACGTGAAGGTAGAAAGTGGGTGTAGCAATAAGTCGTTCGACAAGGTCCTGCAGATTTTTAAGGACTTCTTACCCGAAGGTCATGTGGTGCCGGCATCAATTTACGAGGCGAAGAAATTATTGCGTGACTTGGGCATGGGATACAAGAACATAGATGCCTGCAAACACAATTGTGTGTTGTATTGGAAGGAGAATGCTCAATTGGAAAAATGTCCAGAATGTGAAGAGCCTAGGTACAAGATCAATGATGGCAAGCGAAAGAAGATCGCGCATAAGGTGCTCCGTTACTTCCCATTGATACCGAGGTTACGCAGATTGTATATGTCAAGGAAGACAACCACAGAGATGAGATGGCATAGTCATAAGCGCGTTGACGATGGGATAGCGCGGCATCCGGCTGATTCAGTGGAATGGAAAGAATTTGATAAGAAATATCCAGAGTTTTCCCAAGAGACACGTAATGTGAGGTTGGGGTTAGCCACTGATGGATTCAATCCTTTTGGTAACATGAGCACCTCTTATAGCATGTGGCCTGTCATACTTATGCCCTATAATTTGCCACCATGGATGTGCATGAAGGAGCCATTCATGATGATGTTATTACTTATTCCAGGACCAAACTCACCGGGAAACGATATCGATGTATATTTGAGGCCCTTGGCTGATGAGTTGAAGGAGTTGTGGGATCATGGTGTATCTACTTATGATGCCTCCACTAAACAAACCTTTCAAATGCATGCGGCTGTGATGTGGACGATAAATGACTTTCCTGCATATGGTAACTTGTCTGGGTGGAGTACAAAAGGTTATAACGCATGCCCCTCGTGTAACGACACCTCGTTAGGGGTGAGGTTGAAAGATAAGACTGGGTACATTGGCCATCGAAAATACTTGGAAGTAAACCACCAATGGCGTAGAAGCAAGGCCTTCAACGGTTAGCCTGATCGTGAAAAGCTGTCTTTGGATCTACCGGGGCAAAAGGTACTAGACCAGCTCGAAGAACTACATCCGGTCAGGTTTGGCAAGAATAACAAAAGACCGCGTGAGTCTGGAGAGTTGAATTGGACAAAGAAAAGCATCCTATTTGAATGGCCCTACTGGAAGTGCAAAAAACTCCGACACAACCTTGATCCTATGCACATTGAGAAGAACATCTGTGTAGCCTTGGTTGGAACAATGTTGAGCATAAAGGGCAAAAACAAGGACACTGATAAAGCGCGTAAGGATTTGAAAAATATGGGCATCAGGCCAGAGTTGCATCTAGTGGAGAGGGGCGATGGATCCAGCTTGAAGCCGCATGCCTCTTACACTCTGGCACCAAAAGATAGAGATGGGTTTTATGAATTCTTGAAGTCGATCAAATACCCAGACGGCTATGCCGCGAACCTCTCGAGGTGTGTAACCTCGAAAAATGATAAATTGGCTGGTTTAAAGAGCCATGATTGCCACATCCTTATCCAACGGATCCTTCCTATTGGCATGCGTGGCTTTGTGAATAAGGATATTTGTACAACATTGTTTGAGTTAGGCAGCTTTTTCCAAGACCTCTGCTCGAAAACACAGAGACACGATGATTTGAAAAAATCGGAGGAGCAGATAGTTTTAATATTGTGCAAGCTTGAGAGGATATTTCTTCCTGCTTTCTTTGATGTGATGGTTCATCTATCGGTTCACTTGCCGCGCGAGGCCATTCTTGGTGGACCGGTGCAATATCGGTGGATGTACCCGATTGAAAGGTAATAGTTGATGACCATTCGAAAAATTATTTATATATTAGTGCAATTGCCTTGCATTGGAAATCGTAATAGTTATCATTTGTTGTTTAAAGGTTTCTGAAGACCCTAAAGGGGTACGTTCGCAACAGAGCACGTCCTGAAGGTTCAATCGCTGAGGCTTACATTGTCAAAGAGTGTCTCACTTTTTGCTCAATGTATTTAAGGCAGACTGATCGAGTCGAGCGTTATGATGATGGTGGCGAACGGGGTGCGGGGATGTCAATCTTCACACAAACTGTCCGTCCCATCGGGCTGATGCAAAGGGCACATGATCCTTCTCAAAGGGAGCGTGACATGGCTCATTGGTTTGTGCTGAATAATTGCCCCGAAGTGGAGCCGTATCTACAGTATGTGCTTCAATCTAGCCATATTTATGTTTTGCTTGTTAATTCATTTATTCATTCTCTATTCGTACTTATTCATTAAAAGCTATCTTGAGTAGGGAACACAGGAATTTAGTTCAAGACCAAAGAGGTGGAGACATCGGGCAGATACAACGAAAAGAATTTGCAGAATGGTTCAAACAACGTGTAAGACATAAAATATTATCATTTTAATAGCTTGATATTATTTGAGTATAGGCTTCAAATAACATTAGTCTAATACATTTGTCTTAATATGCTTTTGTAGATGAATCAATTGCGAACTATAGGGTCACCAGAAGCTTTTGATGAGATGTGGTCATTAGCAAATGGCCCTAGATCCCTAGTGAATCTTTACCAGGGGTGTGATTGCAATTGCGTCCGATACCACACTATAGACCGTGAGAAATGCCGTAGGAGCCAGAGTAGCGGCTTGGTCGTTGAAGGGGAATATGAAGGGGTGAAACATGACTACTATGGCTACATCTGCAAAGTTTGGGAATTGTCCTATCGGCACGGGGGTAAGGTGGTCTTATTTGAATGTGAATGGTACAACACTAGTACCAAGCACAAGATAAACATCGAAGACCATTTTACAAGCATTGATATCACGGGTCGGTGGTGTAAGGATGATCCATTTGTCCTACCAAGTCAGGTGAAACAAGTCTTCTACGTCAATGACACCAGCAGAGGAAAAAATTGGAGAGTTGTAGAACGGGTCAAGACTCGGGGAGTATGGGATGTACCCGCTAAGCGGGATGACGACGGTGATGATGATGATGTGCCGGTTGATGCATTTCAGCAGGACGAAACGGCATTTGTTGTCCCAGTCCTCGTCGATGGTACTAGTGACCAATTCTCTAGGGATGATATAGATCCTGAGATCGTTCTCAGTGATGAGTCAGCATCAGAGGATGGCCAAGACGAGGATGAAACGCTGGCGGAATACGAAGATGATGAAGGGAATGATGGTCATAGTCAGGAAGATGATGACATGGAATATGACATGTAGTGTTTACTTTTAATTTGCACATGTAACGATTAAGTAAATTAATAAAGAACTTTTCTTATAAAAAGTATGCTTAATTTCATTCGATTGTTATATATGCTGTGTGCCATGTTATTACCTAGCTTGTGATATTATGTTCATGTTTGATTTATCCGTTGTTGCTTTCTTCTTTAAATTAAAATTGAAACAATTCAATTTTTCAACTCTAACACAGAACATATGAATACACCTCTCAAATACTTTCGTGGCAAAGACTCTCAACGTGTTAGGGAATGGACAAATGAGTTTGAACATAAATCATTTGAAAATGAAACTCCAATAGCAAAGCATGGTTCCCGCAAAATTCAACTGGCTCAGTGGCTGAGACTGTGTGGCAATTTCATCCCTGAAAGATATATAATGATAAAAATTGCCGAAACATTGCCACGGGCTTGGGATGCTGCAAAAATGAGGATATTTGAAGTCTTACGACCATGGCATGCAGTGGAGTTCGTCGACCTATTACAGTCATTTGAAAAATGTATTCATCCCTTATGGATACAGTTCCGGAGAGAGAAAATGGTTGAAGGAATATCTGTTAGAAAACATTTGCTAAACAAGGAGCAATTGTTTTACGATCTCAAAAGAAGAGGATTTGAACCAAATATTGCAGATCTGGTGCGTTCAATAGTAAGCACTCTACCACCTCCTTGGCCGGTACAAGAAATTCATGCTAAGCTCAAGATTAATTTCCTAGACTTGAGGGAATTAGGAGAAATGCTAGAAGAGATCGAGGTCGACATTAAATTTCAGGTTTTGCATATGTAACGATTAAGTAAATTAATAAATATCTTTTCTTATATAATGACATGGTCACTTTGCTTATATTCACGTTGCGAATATTATTTATTGTTGTTAATAATTATTTATTTTCCTTGTCACTTTGCTTTAAGTCAGATTGCAGATATGCCTCGGGAAAATAGGGCGAAACGTGCTCGGCAGGTCGCAGCTGCACTCGGGTTAGCTCCTGTGAAGAGCACACGAGAGCCCTCGACGTAGCCTACGCCAGCTGCACTCGATGTTACAGGGGCCGGAGGATCAGGGACCACTCCTGAATCGGCAGCCCCCCAGCCTCTGCCGATTCAACCCTTGATAGAGCAGCCCTCGCTTACCCAGGCCCAGCCCTCCCAGCCTCCCGCGAGTCCTCATACGATCGGGAGCAGCGTCGGTGAGAAAATCGGAAAACCTTTTAAACTGTATAATGGTTCCTCTCAATTTATATTTGTGCTCTTTAACTTCTTTTCTTCTGATTTGATCACCTCAATTATCATTTGTGCTCACTAACTCATTTAGCACTGTCGTCTTAACAGCATCAGCCTCAGCTTCGGGTGCTCCGAGCCGCGTAAGGGGTGTCACGCGGGGGAAGAATGCGACGAAGCTGAGGAGACAACTGGGTCATAACATCCCAGTCCCGATCCCCAGCTCCAGTCATAGGCTAGAGGGGGAACATGCCCCATCACTGGCTAACCATCTTGGGTTAGCCATTAGAGAGGTTGCCCCAGTCAGGCCTCATGGCTGGAAGAAGCTTGACTCCGGGATCAAGCTTGCCGTCATCGCTGCAGTTAAGGTAAACTGAAACGATAAACATCAACCAAAGTTGTTACAGTTGTGCTCCTCATTACAATATCTGATTATATTTTGTTATTACTAGTGACTAATATGGTTATCCCCTAATTGCAGCAACTCTTTGAGATCGGGGATTACGAGGGTGATATGCAGCTTAGGGCGGACATTGACCGCCAATGCGGGATCTTGTATAGGGGTTGGAAGTATGAGCTGTATACTCACTATCTCGAGCTCTTGGAGCAGGGGGTTCCCCGACCCCAGGACCACCCGGCAGAAGGTTGTACTTTAGCTGACTGGCAGCAGATGATCTCACAGTGCTGGGAATCACCAGCCTGGAAGGTGACCTTGGGATGTTATCTACAACGACTAATTATATTCCAATGTAATTCTATTAGTAACGATTTTATAAATGACTGCTATTGTATTATTGTTTTTCTATGTAGGCAAAGTCAAAGAAAGCGCAAGAGAGTCGAGCTCAGTTGCCATACAATCATACGAGTGGCTCCCGGTCATTTGCCTCGAGGATGTCTCTGATGGTACTGATTATATTCATATGTACAACTTTATTAAGTTTATCAATTTCTAAATATGTTGCATGGTTCATATCTAATATAAAGCTTTTTCAAATGATAGGCGGCACAGAATGCCGGTCAAGCGCCGCCCATTACTCAGTTCTTCCGCGACACCCACTACAGACGATCTCGTAATGAGTGGGTAAATGAGGTGGCGCAACAGAGACATGTACGTTTCCTAATAAATTGTTTATGATTGCATAATGTCATAGAAGTATTCTAAATCCTTTATTGATTTAAATGGCAGGAGGCCTTGGTGCAGCGGACCGAGGAGCAGTCGCAGCCCTCTGTCACCACTCCGATGACTGAGGAGCAGATTGCTGCTGATGTGCTTGGGAAGAGGTCGGGCTACGTAAAGGGGTATGGGATATACTCAAGGACCTCTTCCTCTTCCACACAATCTCGGGCACCGGACCCTGAGGTGGTCGCCCTGGGCGAGCAGCTAGCCGAGCAGGCTGAGTAGGGCAGGAGGCAGGCTGAGCAGCTAGCTGAGCAGGACCGGAGGCAGGCTGAGCAGGACCGGAGGACACGCCAGCTTGAGGCCTTTGTTCAAAGGCTGGCAGCTGTAGCAGGAATAGATCCGGCCGCCTTTCTTGACACCACGGGGGGGACCACATCTGCTGGGGATGGCACGGCTCCTGGAGGATTATGATGCGACTCTTTGGTTAGTAGAATACTCCCTTGAAATTTGCACATAATAACTAGTCGAAATTTACAAACACTGAAAATGTAGTATTTGAATAAATTTTAATTGCACCTCCAGATTGCATTATCATTTGTGTTATTAATTTATAAACACTCAAAATGTAGGATTTGAACAATCTGATGTAGGATTTATAAACACTCAAAATGTTATTAATTTTAACTGCACAGTATGATTGCATTATCATAATCTTTCTCATCAACAAATACTCGTTCATCTATGTCATCCTTGATTGCATTATCATAATCTTTTTCATCAACAAGTACTCGTTCATCTATGTCATCCTTGATTGCATTATCATAATCTTTTTCATCAACAAATACTCGTTCATCTATGTCATCCTTGATTGCATTATCATAATCTTTCTCATCAACAAATACTCGTTTCTTCAACATACCAAACCAGCGGCCGCGGCCAATATTGAGCATTTCAATATGGTGCAAGATATAGAATTCCAACAATCAACACATTCCCATAATTTCACCATATATTTCTTTCACATAGACTTCTCAATTCATACAAGAGAGATAAACTCATAAGATAATGGTTTAAAACTCACTCTTAATCTATCTCTAAAATTTATAACAACCCAAACCTAATCTCTTACACAACAAAGCCTTATTTGATATCCAACATCAACAAAACAGTATTTACCTGAAAAATAATATTATTACATAACATATTAAAGATGCAATTATAATATATTAAGTTAGGAGGTTTTGACTTTGATTTTGACCGTCGGTTATAATTTTGACCGGCGGTTATGCAACTACCAACTCATTTTTTTCATTAAACCACTCATGTTTTAATTGCTCCTATAAAACTATACCATTTTTTGTCGGTTATAATTTTGAGGGACGGTCATGTAATTACTCATGCAACTATCCACTCATTTTTCTATCAAATTATTCATGTTTCACTTGTTCCTAGTAACTATACCATTTTTTGTTTCGATTTCTCAATTTCTTTTTTATTCAACTTGTCTATTGAAAGAGGAATTTTTTTTAATATGTGATTATTTATTTTGCAGTAAAGGGAGATACCGTGCTAAGCATGGGTTATTGCGCTAGTATAGAATTACCCTAGGAGCATGTCAAAATCTGCTCCTCTAAACTAACAAGTTCATAACTAAATAACTTGTCAAAAGAACAAGGGCCTATAATATTCTGTGTGCACTCTCCTTTTTTCTCACCTATAGGAAATTTGTTTATCAGTGGGCCGCATTAATAAGTATGCCATCAATTGCCCCAATGAAACCTTGAGAATTTTGACCATTATATTGACTAAAGTAAAATAAAGATTGTAATTAAAAGCATGCATAAATGATATAAAGTATGTTACCTTCAGGTATGATTAGAATATCAGGTTGTGTTGTATGTACTCTAGAATTTTAGTTATATGAAGGGGCCTTTATTAACTTTATTGAGAACTTCAGCGTTGTTGTCAAGATGATGTGGAAGTATCTATGTATAGTCTCTCCATAGTATTGAAATCTATCTTGCAAAGATATGTTCCTTGTACTGTGTGAAATTGTCAACCAGAAAAATAGCCATTTGCTCTTTCACACACAAGTATCCACTATCATAAGGAACTCCTCTCTAAATATATAAGAGACACAATCAGAGGAAGACATGCTACTCAATCCGAAACTCTATGCTAATTTATGGGTGCCATTGGAGAATGTCACGTATGAAACATGATTTAAAAGAGTTGGAAGTCCTACATGGCTCCTTATTAATGCACTGGTTCTTATACCTTTTAATGAATGACAACGGTAGAATTTTCACAAGCTTTCAGTACTGTAATGGTGTCATACTAGATATATCAATACCATCTAAAATAAATAAGAGCCTAAGGAGAGATCAGTTTCAAATGAACACGTCCAAAACTCTTCATACATCTATTAAAAATGGCAAAAGGACCATGCAATGTTAGACTCCACCCTAGTAGGACTTTTTCCTATAAACAAACAACACTGATAAAACTAACAAGTGCAGTTGGGAGTTGAAACATTCCATTCCAGGGAGTGCAATTTTAGCCTCCACCCTAGTAGGACTTTTTCCTATAAACAAACAACACCATGAGAAAACTAACTAGTGTAGTTGGGAGTTGAAACATTCCATTCTAGGGAGCGCCTGGCCCCACTTTTGGGCCTCGAATTGGGCTATGGGTCCATCTGTGGGCTCCCTGGGGATGGCTTTGTTCCTTTTGCATGGGCCCTCAGCTCTCTTCTTTCATTTTTTGAACCTGGTAGCATCAATTTTTCCTAGTCATAAATTATGAGCTGCCATCTCTGATCTTTCACTCCAAATTAGTAGTTCCGGGTCATCCATAGGAATAATCATGTATTTTTGACTAAATATTTTCTAGGTGACTCGGGCAATGATTGAACTCCTACTTTGACTAAATATTTTCTAGGTGAAATCATACTTGGTTAAGTGTGAAGGCTCCATATTCCCATATCATGAATATGATAATACAAAAATGCCAACCATCTGTTTTATATGATATAAGAGACTATCCAAGATTGATAGAGAAGAAGGATATTGTTCAGTTACTTTCAGCCAGCCTAGTGATTTTTGCTTGCTGCCGAACTGGCTAGCAGACAGAGGTAGTGGAGCTTGAATCTTGTATGATGTATCCATGTATGTATGCCTAAAGGGACAAGCATAGGCTGTTGTTGGCTACCAGTGGAGGTGAATATGTGGAGCCACTTACTATATATGTGATGCTTATCAGTTTATCCTGCATTTTGGTTATTCAGCCCCATCTTATGGAGCATTGCATGGAGATAATGCTATTAAAGAACATAACACTTGGCTTTCAATTGGATGGTTAAAATTAAAATATACTCAACAGTACATAGCTGCAAATGCCTATAATCAAGTGACTCAGTTCAATGAACGCCATTTTGGTCCAATTACCCATTTTCAATGGGTCCCCCTAAATGACCAATCTGGGTCACTGAACAATGGACCCTAACTTCACATAAACACGCCCCATTGTGCAGGTTATGCACTCTATACTTCCTATTTCACTAAGCCGTAACTGCTCCCCTCATGCTTCCACTACCTAATCAAAGCTAGTGGTTTGCTTATTTCCTAGGGACTACCACTTCTGGCCATCGATGAAGCTTTGACATATAATTATACTTCCGCACAAAGAATTTTTTGTGGTGGCTTGTTTGGACCAGCTTCTCACATAACTATTTTTCAGGTTGAATTAATTGAACCTGCTGTGACAGGTACAGTTAATGTACTCAAGGCTTGTTCAGAGGCAGGTGTGAAAAGGGTCGTCGTTGTGTCAGCTGGTGCTGCCATTGTTATGAGTCCCAATTGGCCAAAGGACAAAGTCATGGATGAGGATTGTTGGTCCGATGAGCAATACTGCAAGACAGCTGAGGTAAATTCAAAAAGAAGAAAGAAGAGAAAAAAAATCACCAATTTGCTACTGATTATTGAACTGTTTTAACGATAATACTCTGTGCTTTCTATACAATTTGTTCTTGTGAAGTTTTATCAATTTTTGTTCGTCTTTAGGGTGACATTCTGTATGCCTAAGTGATTCCATCTCATGTAGTGAGCCCGTAAAAGATTTTCTAAAGCCTATATTATGGTTATTTAATCCAATTGTTTAATGCCTATAATTTGGTTATTTAGTCTGATCAAGTAATGCCTATAATTTGGACATTTCGCCCAATCAACACAAGTAATTGAATTGAGTTCGCGACAGACTGATTTCTTTGCCTAGATTTAGAAGTCTGTCGCTCCATATGTGGTTGATCTACAAAATTGTTATATCCACTGGCTACATGATTCAATTAACTTCACTATTGCTCTGTTTCCCATTGGTGTTTTTTGGTGGATCTAGAAGTATGGTGTGCCCTACATGATTTGATTAACTTGAGTATTGGTACTCTATTGTTTACTCTCCAAGTTCTCTTTATCTAAACTCCACATTTAATGCTTGTGACAGAACTGGTATTTCGCTTCTAAAACAATAGCATCTCTCTCATTACAACATGACAATCATCATTGAAGCCATATGTCAGACACCTGGGTCAGCTTGGATTATGTATCATCCTACCCAAATTCCAAAACAACCGGAGGATGAAATATCAATGGGTGTTGAAAATTCACTCTGTAGTTCACTATGAAGACGTTTATGGCTTTTCATCAATGAGAGAGATTTTATGCCCATTTTCATATTGTTGTAAGATCCTTAGAAAATTAACACTGGATTATCTTCCTGGATTCTGAGTACGTAAAAGGGTTTTCCATCTGGATTTTTTTTAATGGATAAAGATATTCATTTCTATTTCATCTCATTCATCGTTTTGTTTTAACTAATTCTATGTAGGAGATTGAGATGTTTTAACTGCTTCTACATTCATGTCCACTCCAAACACACTGCTACTTTCTATCCAATCCATCCATCCATGCAAGGCCAAACAGCTACTAGACACATACATGAATCACACATATAATTAAGACCTGTGAATATTATAACATGAGACATGTTCACATGCATGAACCAGGGTGCACAACAGTAGTCGTTGATCTTATCATCAAGGACTAACAGAGGATTCAAACTCTCCTTCTAACAAATGGCCATAGCCTAAATATTACCAGGAGGAATATACTAATCCACAAGATGATTGTTGATTCAATCCAACGGTCAATTTTACAGCAGTTCTAGTAATATTTGAGACCATGAACATTGATAGGAACAGGGTTTGATAGGACCATGTTCTTCTTTTACATGGAGAAATGATAATTTTTGTTTTATGTCAAGGCATTTGCTTGGAGAAGATCTCGAACCACTAAGTGTAAAAGACACAATTAATGTTGCAGACACAATTAATGTTGGAGCAAATCGAAGAACTTTGCAAAAAGGTAAGGCATGTAGTGTTGTGAAAAGGATCTATGTAGTTCGATTGCACTAATAGATGCATGGTGTGCAAGTCATATTTTTTTTGGAGGTGCTTTCTGATTTGTGTTTCACTTTATGTAATATCGAATGGTTTGCAATTAGTAATCTCATTACTTTCTTCTTTTAAACCTGTGAAAATGACTAACTGTTTTGAAAATTGAAAACAAGAACAAAGGAAAACCATTGGTGGTAAAGAAGTATATAACTTTACAACTTCATACAGTAACATGGTTGCATTCCCTTACTCATAGCATACTATTCTCTAGGGATTCTTAAATGTCTGTCATAATTGTAAATCAACATAAGCATGATCATGTGTTAACATTATCTTTGCTTATTTCAATCAAAGATTATTTGCATGCTTCTTCAACCTGTTGCAAATATGAAAGTCAAACATTAAAAGCTTGAGAATTAGATGAGGTGCTCCTTTTTTTTCACCTGAGAATGTTAGTTGGTGCCATATCCACATCCAATGGCTGTGCCTTTGTTAGGGGTGGCAAATTCTAACCCAATCTGATCCACATCTAATCCACGTCAATTGCAGATTGAGTCTTCCTAACCAATGGCAGACTTAGGATTTTAGTTTAGGTGGTGCGGTATATGGTCAAGTGAAGGCGTTAAATAATAGAATAAAGCGGGTGCGGTCACAGTTGGGTCCTCCCCTTTTCCTAACCATCATGTCAGATTTCATGGCAAATGCTACCATTGGCAATCACATGGGGATTGTCGAAGGAAAAGAAAGAATCACATATTTTAAGGTTTGGCACAATAGTATGAGTAAATGGAAGAGAAGGTGCAAAGGAATAATTTAGCCTAAATTAATGGATTAGGCTTAATATTATCCAATAGCGCTTGCATATATGACTTTCATTCTATCCAAGATGATGCCTCCAATTTGGACTGTCTGGTTTGACAAAGGATGGGACCCACTTAAACTGTGGGCACAATAATTGCATTGCGTGTTGAATTGAATTGATCAGATGGTTGTGACATGCACACCTCTTCTTTTTTTTTTTTAATGTATATATATACATGTATATCTTTTGTTTATAATTTCATTAATTCAAGAGATACTAATTTGTTTTTGTTTTTGTTTTTGTCATTGCAGATTGATGGACGCTTTCCGATCGGATGCTGGTGTTGATTTGTTGTTTTTAGTTTATTTGTATATGTATATTGGAAATTTTTATTTGACTGTATTTTTATTAATTTAGATATTTTTATTCGACTGTATGTTTATTAATTGTACTGTTTATTTAAGGAGATTAATGATTTGATAAAGAATGGGATGATTTTGTTTGGATGTATTATTGATTGCAGTATGAGTAGTTTTATTTTTTATTACAGGTGTATAAATAGGTTTACAGAAAAATTTAAACGAAAAACAAAAAAGTCGATTTTAAAAAAATAATATACTTTCACCGACGAAAATTAAAACGTCGGTAAAATATTTTAGATTTTTTTTAATATTATCGACGAAAAAAAAAACGTCGGTAATTTGATTTTAATTTATTTTTTATTTTTCTTTTATTTTTACCGACGAAAAAACACGTCGGTAAAATATTTTTAGATTTTTTTTAATATTACCGACGAAAAAAAACGTCGGTAATTTGATTTTAATTTATTTTTTATTTTTATTTTATTTTTACCGACGAAAAAAACACGTCGGTAAAATATTTTTAGATTTTTTTTAATATTACCGACGAAAAAAAAACGTCGGTAATTTGATTTTAATTTATTTTTTATTTTTCTTTTATTTTTACCGACGAAAAAAAAACGTCGGTAAAATAATTTTAGATTTATTTCTGAATATTACCGACGAAATAAAACGTCGGTAAAAAGGAAAAAAAGCGTCGGTAAAGATTATAATTTTACTGACGAAAAATTAATTCGTCGGTAAGGTGTTTCCTTGACCTTTTTTTACCGACGATTGACCGACGAAAAAAAAACCTCGGTAAAACCTTTACCGACGTTTTTTTGACTTTTAGCGACGAAAAAAAACGTCGCTGAAGGTGTAATCTGTTGTAATGACATTGATGTTTTTCAAGGCTTAACATCAACCTATACACTATGCTTTTATAGGCTAAGCAATAACCTCTTCAACCACATGGTTGGTTATCTCACTAAGTTATGTCTTTAATACACTAGATGGAGATTCATTTTAGCTCATTACAATGCCTCTTAATTAGGCGGATATGGAAGTGAAAAAACTAATACACACTCACACTATGAATGCAAAGATGAAAGTATATGAAGTGTGTGTGTGTGGTCCTCAATCATTTTGAAAATGAAAGTTCATAAAAGTAAGCCTAAGGCTTTTGAAAGTTTTAGCTCATAAAACATTTATGATTGAAGATGTAATGCAATCACATGTTAAAAGTAACAACTTGTTAATGATATCAAAGTTACACAAGTTGTATGAAATGGATTAGCTCTAAACATGTGATGCATAGGGATGTCAATCAAATCAACAAGGAAGCTCAAAACATAAAAATAGATTTGATTGAAATAGGGGACAAATCATATGTAATTATAAAGACAACTTGAAAAAGATTTACCAATCAAAGTAAGGCAAGTTGTGAAACATTAAAACAATAATACACATATGATTTGTAATGATGTTGAATCCAAAACATAAGATACATTTGAAAGAGATTTTCTTATGATGGAAAACAACAACCAAAGATTCAACAAAGTATATGAATCATGCTACATATTTCATTAACATGATCTACTTAGATTTACCAAAGATAAAGTACTACTTTGATGAACCAATGGTGATGTATCCAAAACAATAGATCTATTCAAAATATAGAACATGCTAAGGATACAACAAATCATAGATTAACATGTTACAAAGATTTACCAATGATAAAACAAAACATGAAAACATATGATTTGTAAAGAAGTTGAATCCAAACCATAAGATAGTTTTGAAAGTGATTTTCTTATGATGGAAAACAACAACCAAAGATTCAACCAACTATATGGATCATGTTACATGTAATTTCAAAGGTTTTTCCATTAACATGATCTACTTAGATTTACCAAAGTTAAGTACTACTTGTATTGAATCATATGATGTTGTATCCAAAACAATAAATCAACTCAAAACATAAAACATGTTAAGGACACAACACAAACATAGTTTAACATGCTAGAAATGATTTACCAAAAATAAAACAAAGCATGAAAACATATGATTAAGGAAGGAAGAGCCTACTTGGTGGTTTAACTTCATTAATCCAAGCTTTAGCTTTCCTAATCATCCCCTTCATCCCTTGGTTCTTTTCCCTTTTTATATGCCTCAATACCTCTCAAGGAGGGGCTTGAAAATCCCCTCTTTTGGAAAGGGAAAGAACTCATTTTTATAGCCAAAACAGCCCCAACGGCTAGTGTACCCGGTTAACCCCATGACAGGCCGGTTAACCGGGTGCACAACGGTCAGAAAAAGAGCCGTTGTGCACAGGAGCCCGGTTGACCTGCCCTGTGTGGCCGGTTAACCGGGCCTCTTGGCCGGTTGACCGGGCCTGCCCAGAATTCCCCATTTTTTGGGTTTCTTGAAGATTTTCTTTGGGGATCTTTTGGCCACTTAAAATCAAGCATTTTCACATGTTTTAAATCATTATAAGATGTATAAAAACATGAAACAAAAAGCCTAAAAGGATTCAAAGACTTTTAAAACAAAGGCTTGCTTGATTTCTTGAAAACTCTTTCTTAAAACAAATGCATCCAAGATTGAAAACAAAACATGCATAAACCAATACTTTTACAACTCTTTAAAAAAAATGCATGTATAAAACAAGATTTCAAGATTTCTTTAAATCAATGCAAGTGTGTAAATCAAATGATGCTTGAATGAAGATGCATCCATCAAATTGCAACCTACAAAATTCCTAACAGTTTTCATTTGTGTTAAGTTTGGTATGGTTTTCTCTTGGGTTCTTGTAGTGTGGGAATAACTTGAGTGAAGTGCTTGAAGAGGAGTATTGTAGCATTGGTCAAGGCAAGTAATCTCTATAGGAATGATGCATGTGTATTTGATTTCATTGTTGTTTTAGAAATTGTGCATAAAATTTGTTACAAGCTTCACGGATATGTTTTATTTGATTTTGATGCTTGACATTGTGATAAATGAACCCTTGGTGAGCATGAAGGCTCAAGGGATTATGTGTGGTTGATGGATGAGAAGAAGAAGAAGAATGTGGTGAAAGATGTGTAAAAGAAAGGCAGTTTATGCACTCAGCGAGCACAGGCAGCAGCTTGCTCGCTCGAGCGACCAATCCTCTGTTTGGTCCGAGCGCAGACAGAGAGCTGTCCGCTCGAGCGACCCTATGGTCCGCTCGAGTGAACTGCCCTCTGTATTATCTGGAACAAGACAGTGAGCTGTCCATTCGAGCGCACCATATATCCACTCGAGCGAAGTGTCTCGCTCGAGCGAAGTGTCATCAGTTATAAAGTTCGCTTGAGCGAACATGCCAGATTCAGGAGGAAGAATTTATTTCATTTTTGTACTTTCTTAAAGGTTGAAAAACTAGACTATGTTAAGGGTTTTTACTTGACATTGTGTAAATGGAACTTCAAAATGCAACCCAACTTCGGGGACACCAGTTCTTGTATATTTTCACATTTGGGGTCTCAATTATACAGAGGTCAATTAGCAGCCTTAACACATGCTTGTCAGATTTCGTGTTTGGATTCCGTTATGGTACGATAAATGCCATCGTGTACTAGTTTTGGATTTCTAGTATAAGCTTGTTTTGAAGTTTTGTTTCAAGAAAAAGGGGATCACTTCCTAAGCGTGTTATGCATAATTATTATGCCTCTTGCTAGTCTTGTTCCTCGTGTTTTGATAAGTGATTTCCCCCTTTTTTATCTCGACATGCTTTGATCGCGTTTCACGTGTTTTGTGCATTCATGAATTAAGTAAACACCACTGAGCTTAGACTACCCTTTCGGTTTGATCCACTGTCTGGGGGTCTTTAAACATGTGGATTGTCTGCAGACTGGTCGTGTATTTATTACACATCGTGCGTGTCCGGTTCAGCGGCTGGAATTCCCGTCTTTGTGGGAAATCGTGTCGTGCTTATATTATGTATATCGTGCTTGTCGTGCGTGCTTGCCCTTTTCATTATATAAATGATAGAGAAAGGATGGGCTCTTTGTGGATGATGACTATTCATGATATATTATGTACTCATGCTAGTTTGTTTTAGTATCTCAGTCATTATAGTATTTCAAATCAAGTAGTGCTTATATGTTTTCTTAAACATTATTGTTCATGCTTGTACCTAAATTGATTACCTGCCCAACCGTTGTGTTTGACCCTTGTTTGTTGGCGCCCAGGTGCAGGAGACGTTACCTTTGAGGAGGAGCGTCAGGAGGAGACTTGTGAGCCAACCCCTGTGAGAGAGTGGCAATCCGACGATGTCATCTAGACGTCGGGCGGGTCCTTGAGTCTCGTCATCTTTTGTTGGGGTTTCCTTTAATTATTTTGGAGAACTGTATTGGCCTCTTATGGGTTGTAACAAAACTTAATTTACTTTCGTGTTAGTCTTATAACTTGAACTAGTGTGGGGAATGCCATTTTAACTTCTTTCTTTGATACTATGTCTTGTTTATTGTTGTGATAGCACTTAAGTATTTTATTGGTGCTTATCTTGATATGTTTTGCTACACGCTTCCGCATACTTGATCGTGTGAGTCAGATTCCGCGTGACTTTGGGAATCCTCTCCGCAGGAACCTGTGGGAAAACAGTAGACAGTACAACTCACCAACGTCGCGGGCCTGGGGTCGCGACAGGACTGGTATCAGAGCGGGACATGTTTCAGGCACTTAAAAGAAACTAGAAAGGTCTTAGGAACGTGGTGAGGATTCGTGAGTTCGATAGATTCGTTCGTATAGGATCTTAGAAACCCTTGTACCATGATTATTGTGTACTAACTCCTTGTTTTACAGCAATATGCCTCCAAGAAAAGCTCCAAATCATCATGCTTCAGGCAGTAATCAAAACGAGTCAGATGCATCTGAGACACCTACAGCCACACAATTTCAGGAACTTATCCAAGCCATGATAGCATAGCAAAGGCAAGCTAATGAGAACCAAGCCAGATTTCAAGAACAGTTGGCTAAGAAGGATGATGAGATGGCACAAGTTCAGAGGCAGTTGTTGGAAGTTAGCCAGAACAGGAATGTAGCACCACCCGCAAGTCCACAGATTGTAATTCAGAATAGGGATCCTGACCCTAATGCTCTGTTTGAGAAGTTTAGGAAGAGAGCACCCAAAGAATTTTTGGGCAATGAGGACCCGTTGGTGGTAGATGACTGGCTAGTCAATACAGAGAAGATCTTTGATGTCTTCATGTGCATGGGTATACAGAAGGTCAACCTCACAGCTTCATTATTTTATGGGCTTGCAGACCGGTGGTGGCAAACAGTCAAGGACCCATATGCAGTGATGGCTGACGATGAGGCATGGGCAGCATTCAAGATACAGTTTCAAGATAAATATATTCCCTCTCATGTCAAGAGGCAGAAGGCTATTGAGTTTCAGCAGCTCAAGCAAGGTAGCATGACAGTGCTAGACTATGTCACCAAATTTGAAAGATTGGCTAGATATGCCACCGAGCTGATTGACACTGAAAGGAAGAAGATAACAAAGTTATTGGAAGGATTGAACCCGATCATTATGAGGGATGTCATAGGAGTAGTGCCTCCAGCTACATATGATGAGGCAATCAAGCGGGCTTATACATTTGAAGATATTAACAACATGATTGTTCAGGACCGGAAGCAGCAATATCAACAGCAGAATCAGAGGCAACAACACAGCAAGAATCCAAGGCAAGAACAAGGCCAAGTGAAGCAAGGGTGTGGACATTGTGGCAAGAATCATGAGACACATGAATGACGTAAGGCCATGGGTGTCTGTTTCAAGTGTGGGGCTATGAACCATGCAATCAAGGATTGCCTACTACTTCAGAATCATGGGAACAGAAACCAGCAGCAGAGACAAGTAGCTCCTCAGAACCAAGCACCAGCTCAGAATCAAATTAGACCACCTCAGCAGCAGCAACAGGCTAGGCAACCAGCGCAGAATCAGAATGCTCGTGCTCCACAGCAGAATAGGCATGGCCAAGGAAGGCAGAACCAAGTACCAAATAGACTACAGATGCATGGACATTTGTACTATCTCAACCGTGTAGATGCTGAAGCTGCGGGAGACGTGGTAGAAGGTAAACTTCTTTTTTGTGGGATTGAAGCCCAGATTTTATTTGATCCTGGATCCACACATTCTTTTTCATCTCCTAGTTTTGCTAAGTTAATTGATGCACCATGTAGAGAGTTGGATTACATTTTAGTAGTGACCACTCCAGTAGGGAAACAAGTTGTGCGTAGAAACCATTATCCTAGTTGTACAGTTTTGTTAGGAGATGTTAATCTACCGGCCAACCTCATAGTTTTGGACATGCATGATTTTGATGTCATTTTAGGCATGGATTGGTTAGAAGCATATCATGCCACCATGGATTGTTTTAGTAAGACCATCACATTCATATTCCAAGGACCACAGGCAGAATTGATATTTCAGGGGAATAGGAGAAAAACTCAGGCAGGGTTTATTTCAGTTTTGAAGGCAAGCAGATTAGTTCAAAGTGGGTGCCAAGCATTTATTGCGTTTATCACGGAGGATAAACAGTCCCAAGGGGTGGAGGATATCCCCATTGTGTGTGAATTTTCGGACGTTTTTCCAGAAGAAATCCCGGGTTTACCACCAATTAGAGAAGTCGAGTTCACAATTGAGCTTCTTCCAGGGACAACTCCGATCTCGATTGCACCATATAGGATGGCTCCAGCAGAGATGGGTGAGCTAAAACTCCAATTGCAGGATTTGTTGAGCAAAGGCTTTATTAGGCCAAGTGTTTCACCGTGGGGAGCACCGGTGTTGTTTGTGAAAAAGAAGGATGGGAGTTTGAGAATGTGCATTGACTACAGGAAGTTGAATCATGTGACAGTGAAGAACAAGTACCCTTCGCCAAGGATAGACGAATTGCTTGACCAATTGCAAGGAGCAGCCTATTTTTCCAAGATAGACTTGAGGTTAGGGTACCATCAGTTGAGAGTTAGAGACTCAGATGTTCAGAATACAGCTTTTAGAACAAGATATGGGCACTATGAGTTTTTAGTGATGCCCTTTGGTTTGACAAATGCACCCGCAGTCTTTATGGCTTTGATGAACAAGGTCTTTGCACCTTATTTGGATCACTCCACAGTCGTATTCATTGATGATGTCCTTGTGTATTCTAAGAGTAAGAAGGAGCATGAAGAACATTTGAGGACAGCGTTGCAGCTCTTGAGGGACAACCAGTTATATGCAAAACTCAGTAAGTGTGAATTCTGGTTAGAACAAGTTGCGTTTCAAGGCCACATCATCTCCAGAGAAGGTTTAGCAGTTGATCCAGCCAAGATAGAGGCAGTTGTTAGTTGGGCAAGGCCAAGCAGTGTGACAGAAATTAGAAACTTTTGGGGTTAGCAGGCTACTACAGAAGATTTGTCCAAGGCTTTTCGTCCATCGCAGCCCCGTTGACAAAATTGACTAGGAAGAATGTCCCATTCGTGTGGACCGATCAGTGTGAAACCAATTTTCAAGAGTTGAAAGGAAGGTTAACCGCAGCCCCAATCCTTACATTACCTTCGGGCAACGGCGGATTTATTGTTTATACAGATGCTTCGAATGTGGGACTAGGTTGTGTATTGATGCAAGATGGCAAGGTGATTGCTTATGGCTTGAGGCAGCTAAAGGACCATGAGAAGAATTATGCAACTCACGACTTGGAGTTGGCAGCAGTTGTGTTTGCTTTGAAGATGTGGAGACACTATCTCTATGGAGAGAAGTTTGAAGTCCATTCAGATCACAAAAGTTTGCAATACTTGTTTTCACAGAAGGATTTGAATATGAGACAGAGATGGTGAATGGAATATTGTATTTTCGTGACCGGTTGTGTGTGCCAAATGTGGATGACTTGAAGAGTGAAATTATGAACGAAGCTCACAGCACGAGATATTCTATGCATTCGGGTAGCAAGAAGATGTACCACAACTTGAAGAATAGATTTTGGTGGAACAACATGAAGAGAGAGATAGCAGCTTTTGTGTCTCGCTGTCTGACTTGTCAGTTGATCAAGGCAGAGCATCAGAAGCCTCCAGGCTTCTTACAACCCTTGGAGATCCCGGAGTGGAAGTGGGAGCACATCACCATGGATTTCTTCTCCGGTTTGCCTAATAATAAGAAGGGCAATAATGCAATTTGGATCATTGTGGATCGTCTGACAAAGTCTGCTCACTTCATTCCGATGAAGACCGGGAACATGATGCACATGGCACCTTTGGCCAAGTTATTTGTTGATGAGATTGTTAGTAAGCATGGTCAACCCGTCTCCATTACTTCAGACTGAGACAGTAGGTTTGTTTCAAAGTTTTGGAAAACTCTTCATGAGTCGATGGGTACCAAACTTCAGTTCAGCACAGCTTATCATCCTCAGACAGATGGTCAGTCAGAAAGGACGATACAGACTCTCGAAGACATGTTGCGTGCTTGCGTATTAGACTTCAAGATTCAGTGGGATGAGTGCTTACCCCTTTGTGAATTTGCCTATAACAATAGTTACCACTCGAGCATCGGTATGGCACCTTTCGAGGCACTTTATGGTAGAAGATGCAGAACTCCGGTTTGCTGGGAAGAAGTCGGTGAACGTAGTTTTCATGGACCGACGATAGTTGGAGAGACAAGTGACAAGGTCAAATTGATTCAGGAACGGTTGAAGATCGCCCGAAGTAGGCAGAAGAGTTATACAGACACTTGCCGAAGAGAATTGCAGTTTCAAGTGGGTGACAAGGTGTTTTTGAAAGTCTCACCAACTAGAGGGACTTTGAGATTTGGACAGAAGGGCAAATTGTCTAGAAGGTTTATTGGTCCGTATGAGATTTGGAGCAAGATTGGAGATGTTGCTTTTAGGCTTGCGTTACCGCCGGAACTCTCCGGGGTACACAATGTTTTCCATGTTTCTATGCTGAAGAAATACGTCTCTAGTCCTGCACACATTCTACAGCATGAGCCTTTAGAGATTCGGGAGGATGCCTCGTACGTGGAAAGACCGATCAAGATCATTGACACCAAGGAGTAAGAATTGAGAAACCGGACCATTCATTGGGTCAAAGTACTTTGGGAAAATCACGAGCCAGAGGAAGCTACCTGGGAATTGAGAGAGCAAGTGCAGAGGAAGTATCCACAGCTTTTACAAGAGGTAATTGTTTGATTTATTTGGTGGACCAAATATCCTAAGGGGTGGAGGATGTTAGACCCCAACCCAGACCATTTCGATTAGTGTGCGATTAGTATGTGTTTAGTCCTAAGTGAGTTTAGTTGTTGTTGGGTTATAAATGATTAGTTTAGTCTTGGACATAGCTTTGGGAATTTTGAGAACGTTTAGTATTAATTAGACACACTCAGGAAGGCCTGAGTGCGCGTGTAAGCTTGGGAAGATCGTGTTGGTTTCCGTGTAATTGTGATTTTTATTTCATTCGAATGATTTTTCTATGAGTTACAACTTTCGTTTTAAGGCCATTCTTGTTTGAAGCCCAAAAACCCATGTTTTGGCCCAAAGAGGGTAAAATTATCTTTTATGCACAAATCTGGACACAATTTCCGAGATCTCAAAACCATGTCAAAAATATACTTTTTGAAAACTAGATATTTCGACGATCGTTTTATCCTTCTTCGTCGAAGTCATCCGAGGCCCACAAGATCGTGTTTTGACCACTTCAAGATTCAACTAGTTGGGACCCATTGTCTTCACTTAAGTCTCTTCTCCCTCTCATTCCATTCATTTCCCCCAAATCTCTGCAATCTCTTAAGCTAGGGCAAGGAAACCCTTTTCTCTTCCTCTTCATTCCTCTTGCATGCTTGTTAGGGATTTTGTATTTGCAATTTGATGGATGCATTTTCACTTTAGCATCATTTGATTCACACACACTTCCATTGATTTAAAGTATCTTGAAATCTTGATTTTTACATGCATTGGTTTTAGACTTGAAGAAATCTTGTTTTATGCATGTTTTGTTTCTAAACTTGGATGCATTGGTTTTAGAATCCAAACTCTTTTGAAAACCTAATTCTTTGTGCATTACTTTTGAGATATCATATTGAGAATTTAGGTTTGTGCCTTGCATACATTCATCACTTTCAGAATTATTTTTGTATGCATTTTTATGAGAAAAGAGTTTTTAGAAATCAAGCTAGCCTATGTTTTAAATCTTCCAAATTATTTTAGGCCTTTTGTGTTTTATGTTTTTGAACATCTTCGTTTGATTTAAAACATGTTTCCAAGCTTGGTTTAGTGGCCCAAAAATCCCCACAAAGAAACACCTTCAAATTTGCATTTTATGGGAATTTTTTATCCAGGGGGTGGTCCGGCAGTGTCGCCGGTCGACCGGCCCAGAGGTCCCGGTCGACCGGGAACACTGTAGGCCAACTGGGCCCCTAGAGCCCAACGGTCATATTTCTGACCGTTGTGTGATCCCGGTCGACCGAGGACTAGTCGTTGGATTGTTTTTCATTATAAAGTTCATTCATTTCCAACCTTCTTTGGTGCTTGAATCATGAACTTTTGAGACCATTTTGGAGCCAAAGAAAGGGGAAGACGTTAGAAAGGCTAGAGGGCTATTTGGAAATCAAATACTTGAGTTTTAAAAAGGTACATCTTACTTATCATTTTGATTTCCATTAAAAGTAGAATCAATGCATGTTTAAATCTTTGTATTTTCATTGATGCATGATTTCTAGCTTTTAAAGAGTTGTTTTGCAAACTCATTATTTTCATTGGTATATTAGAATGGTTTGCAATCACTCTTATCTAAATCACATGTGTTCTTAGACTTTAATATTCATACAACATGTTTTAGTTCATTTCTTAAAAATTGTTTGAATCTTTTTTGTGATTAGTTTTCACTTCAATCATCATTTTATAAGCCTTGATTTTAAAATGCATCATGCATTCATTTAAGAGCTTCATTGTTGAATTTGATTGAAGTAAAGCATTCATACACTTGTGCACACACTTTAGCTTGTTTTAGTGTATGTTTGTAAGTTGAATTAAACTTTCATATTAGCCTAATTAAGAGGCAATTCCTTTGAGCCTTAAATTGTATCTCTTAGAGTGATCTTTTGTGAAGACACTTTCTTAGAGAAATCTTTATTTGTAAAGGTTATTGCTTAGCCTAAGAAAAGCATTGTGTAAAGGTTATTGCTTAGCCTAAGAAAAGCATCTTGTAAAGGTTATTGCTTAGCCTAGAAAAGCACATTGAGAGGTTGTTGTTTAGCCTAGAAAAACAACATTGTAAGGGTTATTGCTTAGCCTAGTAAAAAGCATAAATAGTGGAAATCTGGTGGGGTGATTAGATCACAAGCCGGTAGTGGACGTAGGCATTGACGCCGAACCACTATAAACCTTTGTGTTGTGGTGTATGCTTGTGGTGATTCATTTATTAGCTTCCGCATCTTGTTTGGTTAATATCATCACATGTGACTAGTTTATGTTAAGAAATTAAAATTTGTTTAAATTGGTCATATTTGTAGCACACCCAATTCACACCCCCCCCCCCCCCCTCTAGGGTTAGGATCCCAGGACTTTCAATGCTTTAGCTAGAGAGCTCCAAATAGAATTCCAAGCTTATCACCTTCTCCATCTCTTTCCAAGCTCTCTATCAATACAAGTTTCTTTGAGCTTCTTGTGGAGCAAGCCTTCATCTTCTTCACCTCTTCTTGTTTAGCCATTTTTAGGTAAGAGTTTCAACTCATAATTTTCATGGAGTTATTTTGGTACCTTAAGATCTTGTTTTTCATTTGAAAACCCCTTTTTTTTTTTTTTATGAAAATGGGTTCTTTGTTCTCATTTGTGTTAAGTTTGGTATGGTTTTCTCTTGGGTTCTTGTAGTGTGGGAATAACTTGAGTGAAGTGCTTGAAGAGGAGTATTGTAGCATTGGTCAAGGCAAGTAATCTCTATAGGAATGATGCATGTGTATTTGATTTCATTGTTATTTTAGAAATTGTGCATAAAATTTGTTACAAGCTTCATGGATATGTTTTATTTGATTTTGATGCTTGACATTGTGATAAATGAACCCGTGGTGAGCATGAAGGCTCAAGGGATTATGTGCGGTTGATGGATGAGAAGAAGAAGAAGAATGTGGTGAAAGATGTGTAAAGGAAAGGCAGTTTATGCACTCAGCGAGCACAGGCAGTAGCTTGCTCGCTCGAGCGACCCCTGGGTTCGCTCGAGCGACCAAGCCTCTGTTTGGTCCGAGCGCAGACAGAGAGCTGTCCGCTCGAGCGACCCTATGGTCCGCTCGAGCGAACTGCCCTCTGTATTATCTGGAACAAGACAGTGAGTTGTCCGTTTCGAGCGCACCTTATATCCGCTCGAGCGAAGTGTCTCGCTCGAGCAAAGTGTCATCAGTTATAAAGTTCGCTCGAGCGAACATGCCAGGTTCCGGAAGAATAATTTATTTCATTTCTGTACTTTCTTAAGGGTTGAAAAACTAGACTATGTTGAGGGTTTTGACTTGACATTGTGTAAATGGAACTTCGAAATGCAACCCAACTTCGGGGACACCAATTCTTGTATATTCTGACATTTGGGGTCTCAGTTATACAAAGGTCAATTAGCAGCCTTAACACATGCTTGTCAGATTTCGTGTTTGAATTCCGTTATGGTACGATAAATGCCATCGTGTACTAGTTTTGGATTTCCAGTATAAGCTTGTTTTGAAGTTTTGTTTCAAGAAAAAGGGGATCACTTCCTAAGCGTGTTATGCAGAATTATTATGCCTCTTGCTAGCCATGTTCGTCGTGTTTTGATAAGTGATTTCCCCCTTTTTTATCTCGACATGCTTTGATCGCGTTTCACGTATTTTGTGCATTCATGAATTAAGTAAACACCACTGAGCTTAGACTGCCCTTTCGGTTTGATCCACTGTCTGGGGGTCTTTAAACATGTGGACTGTCTGCAGACTGGTCTTGTATTTATTACACATCGTGCGTGTCCGGTTCCGCGGCTTGAATTCCCGTCTTTGTGGGAAATCGTGTCGTGCTTATATTATGTATATCGTGCTTGTCATGCGTGCTTGCTCTTTTCATTATATAAATGATAGAGAAAGGATGGGCTCTTTGTGGATGATAACTATTCATGATATATTATGTACTCATGCTAGTTTGTTTTAGTATCTCAGTCATTATAGTATTTCAAATCAAGTAGTGCTTATATGTTTTCTTAAACATTATTGTTCATGCTTGTACCTAAATTGATTACCTGTCAAACCGTTGTGTTTGACCCTTGTTTGTTGGTGCCCAGGTGCAGGACACGTTACCTTTGAGGAGGAGCGTCAGGAGGAGGCTTGTGAGCCAACCCCTGTGAGAGAGTGGCAGCCCGACGATGTCATCTAGACGTCGGGCGGGTCCTTGAGTCTCGTCATCTTTTGTTGGGGTTTCCTTTAATTATTTTGGAGAACTGTATTGGCCTCTGTTGGCCTCTTATGGGTTGTAACAAAACTTAATTTACTTTCTTGTTAGTCTTATAACTTGAACTAGTGTGGGGAATGCCATTTTAACTTCTTTCTTTGATACTATGTCTTGTTTATTGTTGTGATAGCACTTAAATATTTTATTGGTGCTTATCTTGGTATGTTTTGCTACACGCTTCCGCATACTTGATCGTGTGAGTAAGATTCCGCGTGACTTTGGGAATCGTCTCCGCGGGAACCTGTGGGAAAACAGTAGACAGTGCAACTCACCAACGTCGTGGACCCGGGGTCCCGTTCCGGGGTCGCGACACTTTTGAATAAGATATAACTATTTAGTTAAAGAAGAAGATGGTTTTAAGCAAATGAGGGTCAACTTCAAGGAAGATTAGACATGTTTAACTATAAAGCTCAATATGATCAAATTACCAAAAGAGAGCAAGGTCAATGAGAAAAGCAATCATGGATACCAATTGGAAAAACAAAGAATACCAATTGAGATTCAAAGATAAGTCTATTAAATCGATCACTCTAAAATGGAGTTATAAAGGATATAACTATTAAGATAAATCCAAATTAGAGCTATCCATGATGAAATGGGGTTTACTAAACATAGCATCAATCAATTTAACTATATTAATCATATGCTATGTAAGTTTTGAAATCATTTCATTCAATCAATAAATATGACTATCAAGTGCAAGATGAGTGAAATGAAATTCAAACATGAAGCCAACCTCAACTAATAACCAACCAAGATTATGAAAACATAAGCATGGTGGTCATGAGATATACCTATATGAGCAAGGGAGGAGGCAATCATGAACATTATGATGCTAATGGTGTGTGACATGGAACAAATATATAACTATCAAGTGCAATCCAATGTACACAAGGTCTATCACATACACAAGATAAGACATCAATTGGATATGAAATCAATGGAAAATTATACCAAATGAAACCAATTGAATATGACAACATGATTAATAGCAAGGATGTGACAAACACAAAATTCCATCAAGCATCATAAAAGGATATTCATCACTTATAATGATATGACTAATAAGCATAGTGATGAACAAGGTAAATTGCAATGCAAAAAGATATAACTTTGAAATGCGTGCAATTTTCAAAGTGACAAAATCATATGAATTCAACTACTAAGATATCCATCAAACATATAAATATATGAGGAATGAATTTCAAAGAGTTTTATATGATCAAGATCACTACTATGAAGTTGAAACATGTATAAGGAAGATATCACTTAGAGAATACACATGAATCAACATCATAACCATCCAAAAAGAAATGACTAGAAGGCATAGAGGATGGATTTGGGTTCTAGTATGGTTTCTACAAATATAACTAATATCACAACCATACATGGAACCAATAGACATTTGCATATAAAAAGAATGTAAACAACTAAGCAAAGATGTAAACAACATTCATTTCCATTTCTAAGAGGATGTAATCAAAAGAAAAAGGAAATGAGAGTCATGGAACATGCTTTGATGATTATAACTAATGATGTTTTAGAGCATTTCCATTCATACAATCTTCAAATCATTTTGATAAACAAAACCCAACAATGAGCATAAAAAGAATGATTTTGAAGATCAATTTTCAACAATGTATTTTGAAAAGATATAACTTAAATGAAACACATACAAGTTGGTTTTTCAAAATAATGATTTTCCATATTAAGGTATAACTTAGAAATCCATGGAAAAACTTAAATTTAATCAAATCATTTGTTCAAATAATCTTACCAAGGCATCTACACAAATGATTCAACAACAATTGATCATGAATAATCTAGCTATGAAAGCTTTTGAAATCACAATCAATTGATCATGTAAAGAAATGCAATGCAAGTCATACAACTAAATATGAGCAAAAAGCAATTCTAACATGATGAAATTATAATCAAATGATTTTGAAAACCATGACATGTAACTTAGAATGGTGTATGAAAACAAAATCAAATGATCATAAAGAAACAATGCATTTTAATAAATGTAACTATATAGAAACAAAATGCAAATGCACCATGACCAACAATATGATTTAACTATAAAGAATAGGTTGGTCAATGGGGTTCAAGGCCTTAAGGTTTGTCTAAGTGTCTAACTTTAGGAATCCACCTAAGGTCTTGAGAGGGTCGAACTTTGAGGTCTACTTTAGAATTCTCACCAACTATAGGAGATTTGACTTGATATATTTTCAATTTGGACTTATCACCATGATATTTAGATTTTACTAAATTTAGCTTAGATTGGTGATTAGTCTTTTGATGTTGGTGAGTTTGTTTCTTAGGGGATTTGTTCATTTTTCTTTTCTTCTTATTTTCTCCCTTTACTTGACTTTTAAATTTTGAATTTAACTTTGTTACTTTATTCAAAAGTTCTTTCATGGGTTGATATAAGGGAGATAGGTTGAGAAGCTTTTTGTTCATAGATTCTTTTAAGCTTGGTTTAACTTGTTTAAACTTTTTAGAATCTATTTTAGGAGACTCCATTTTCATTGATTTAACTTGTTTAATCTTTTTGGAGTCTTCTTTGGTTTTTAGTGTCTTACCCTTCATTGATTTAGATTCTACCTTTTTGAGTTCAAAGATGGGTTTAGACACAAGGCTTCTTCTTCTTAGTTTGCACTCAAACCTAAAATGCCCTTCAATGCCACAATAATTACATTTTGTTTTGGGCAAAGGAGAGAGAGTGCTAGAGAAAGAGGACTCACCTTTCACAAATGTGTTGGTGAATTTAGGGTCATGAGAAATATTTCTATCAAAGCCAAGACCCGTCCTATCTCCTTTAGATTTACCCAATCTAAATAATTTTTCAAATTTATCTTCTCCTTGGGTAAATTTGCACTCATACTTTTGTTTATAGCTTTCAAGTTGAGTGACTTTGGTTATAAGGATTGAATTTTCATTTTTGACTTTTAAAAGTTCATTTTCAATTTCCTTATAGTTACTTAGCTCTTCATTGGCAAGTTTTAATTTGAAATTAAGTTCATTAACAACATTAGATCCAAGTTCTAAGGTTTTTAACTTACTTTGAACATTTGACATGTTTTCCATGGAAATTGTCAACTTGGATTCTAAATTGATAAAGTCTTTGTCTTGCCTTTTTAATTGATCTCTTAGGTTTAAATTTTCCTTTTTAAGATCATCATTTCCTATCTTTAATTCATTTAGTTCATCTTTGATATTAGATAGGTTATTTAAAGAGATCATGAACTTAGAGTCTAGACATTGTATTACTTCTTCTTTCTCTCTAAGTTCATGTTTAGAAGAGACTAATTGTTTGTTTAGATTTTTAGAATCTTCTCTTAACTTTTTGTTTTTCTTCTCAAGCTTTAAAGATAATTCATATAATTCCTCAAAGGCTTGTAGAAGGTCATCTTCATTATAAACATTTTCTTCTTCTTTTATGTCACATTGAGATTCATTAGTTTGAGAGTTTGAATCTCCAATAGATGGAAGAAGGAGGGGTCTAGAAGAATCTACAAAATCTAGCATAGTGGATTCCATTCTAATAATTTTCATAAAAGCACAACACTAGGGTTTTGACTCTAGGTTTTTACACCTAATCAAGAGTTCCAAAAACACTTGATCCTAAAAGATAGAGCACGAGGCTCTGATACCAATTGAAAGTCCTAGGATCCTAACCCTAGAGGGGGGGGGGGGGGGGGTGAATAGGGTGAGCTACAATATGAGACCAATTATGACAAATTTTAACTTCTTAAAATAAACTAGTCACAAATGGTGATTTATCAAACAAGATGCGGAAGCTAATAAAACAATCACCGCAAGCAAACACCACTACACAAAGATTTATAGTGGTTCGGCCTCAATGCCTACATCCATTACCGGCTTGTGATTTAATCACCCCACCGGATTTCCACTATTTATGCTTTTCAATAGGCTAAGCAATAACCTTTACAATGTTATTTTTATAGGCTAAACAACAACCTCTCAATGTGCTTTTCTAGGCTAAGCAATAACCTTTACAAGATGCTTTTCTAGGCTAAGCAATAACCTTTACACAATGCTTTTCTTAGGCCAAGCAATAACCTTTACAAATGAGAGATTTCTCAAAGAAGATGTCTATGCAAGAACACTCTATGAGATACAATTAAAGCTCAATATAATGCCTCTTAATTAGGCGGATAAGAAAGTGAAAAACCAACTCACACAAACACTAAATCAATGCAAAGATGTATGCTCATGATGTGTGTGTGTGATAACTTCAACCAAGTTTAAAAAGAAGGCTCAATCAATATATGCTCAAAGCAATTGAAAGTTTAAGGCACATAAAAGATTTCATTGAAGTTTAAAGCAAATCACATGTATGAAAATCAACTAGTTAATGATATGAAAATCAAGGACTCACAAGTTGTATGAAAATGACTAACTTAGAACATGTGATGCATGTGCAATGTTGTTTTCAAAACCAAATTAATTAAACTAAAGTTTAAATGAATGAAAAAAACAAATAGAGTTTCAACCAAGAAAAAGAATCATGCTAAAGGAAATCAAAGATTTAGGCTAAGCATGATTAATGAAGACTTTAAAAAGAAAACTTGGTTTGAAAACAAAGTGAAGAATCCAATCTTAATTAGATCAAAGATTAAGAGAAGAATGGATTCAACACATCATAGTTATCATGCTAAAAATCATTTACCAATAATTTAAACAAAGCATATAACATATGATTAAGAGAGGTAGAGCTTACTTAGAGATTTAACTTCATTAATCCAAGCTTTAGCTCTCCAAATGACTCTTTGGTCTCTCGTAGTTCATCCCCTTTGTCTTGTCTCCAAACTCCTCAAAGTTGGCTTCCAAATCTCCAACTTTGACAAAGGAAAGAACTACATTTATAGCTCAAAAATGCCCAACGGCTAGTCCCCGGTCGACCTGGCCCTTCCCCGGTCGACCTGGTCTTCACAACCGTAAAAAAAAGTGACCGTTTGAAAAATGGCCAACGGCAGTATACCCGGTCGACCTGGGTCTGACTCGGTAGACCCGGTACACTACGTTTCTGGCCTGGGACCAAAATTCCCTAAAATCCATTTTTCAAAGTATTTTTGGTTGGGAATTTTTGGGCTATTAAATCAAGCTTAAAAACATGTTTTAAATCATTCTAAGGGTTTTAAAACATGAAACATAAAAAGCCAAAAAGATTCAAAACTTTAAAACCAATGGCTTGCTTGATTTGATAAAACTCTTTTCTAAAACAAATGCATCCAAGTTTAAAAACACAACATGCATAAATCAATAGTTTTACAAACCTAAAAACCAATGCATGTGAAAATCAAGATTTCAAGATTTTCTAAATCAATGCAAGTGTGAAAATTCAAATGTTGATAATATGCTAATGCATCCATCAAATTGCTATACACAAAATTCCTAACAGCACTTTACTACTTAAGTAGGATGATTGTAGGAGCAAAACATCGATATCCACCTATAGAGAAAGAATGCCTCGCGCTAATGTTTGCAATACAAAAATTAAGGCACTACCTGCTCTCACAAACAGTTTATCTTGTCTCTCGTGTAAACCCATTAAAGACCTTAGTAACAAAGGCGGGATCTTTGAGTGCAAGATTAGCAAAATGGTCCATTCTCCTTTCCCAATATGATATCATATATGTCCCACAAAAAGCAGTAAAAGGTCAAGCATTAGCAGATTTCTTGGCCGCACATCCGTTACCACCTGATTCCGAGCTAAGGGATGCTTTTCCAGATGAACCAGTCTTTTACATTGAGATCTTTCTAACCTTAAAACAAGAAGCTTGGGAAATGTATTTTGATGGTGCTAGTAGGACGATGAAAACGGAGAAAGGATATCTGGGGTAGGAGGTCAAATCAAGTAGACTTTCTGTATGCAAAATGGCAATTGGAGACTAGCGTGACCCATGTATTGATTATGTGTGTCACGACCCCGGACCGGGGATTCCCAATCCGGGATCGGGACTAATTAGTGTGGATGAAGATTGATGATGATTATCTACATCCACCATATATAAAACTTATTTAATTTCCCACAGGTGTCCGCGGTGAGGATATCACAACCTTGCATGAATATTTCTTTTGAGTGCGGAAGCGTGTAGCAAATCAAATAGTAGACTATCTCTAACCATGCAAGCATTAACATCAAATATCAAAACTGTATCAGAATGAGCAATGATATATATATATATAGCAAGTTTTCCCAATAGTTGTTAAAGTTAGACAAAATATCATTTATTTACATTCCCCAAAAATAGAGGCCAACAAAGGCCAATATAAACAAAATAATAACCCAAAAGAATGGTTAAGTAGATCTCCCAAAATGTTACGCTTCTCAGAGCAATATGATGTCTACATTACATCGTCAGCACGTCACTCAACTAGAGGTTGCGGTTCGCCTACCGCCTCCTCTGGCTCCTCCTCAAGGAAGCCGGCAACGGGACCTGAGTACCAAAGCAAAGGATCAGACACGACGGTCTGGCAAGAGAAAGCAAGGATACAACAATATATAATGTAAGAAATCTCTTGGAAAGCGTGTAAATCTGATTAAGCAATAACTCTCATAAAACAGGTAAATCATTTGCTACAAAAAGTAAATAGGATAAAACATATCAGGTATCCAAGGATTCGGGAACTAACAAGGTGGCAATCACATAAAGCTAAGTCCTCTGTCACTAAAGTGACAACAGTATAACGGGACGTTGATCTCAGTCACACAAGGTGAGGAGAAACAACGTATACATATATACAATATACTTATACGGGAACGGGACCACGGTAGCGAACCGGGTGTCGGGACGGGACCACGGTATTAGACCGGGTATCGGGATCCAAACTGCAGCTGGCGGGACGGGAGAGGGATTTCCAAGTCAGTGGATCAGACTGATAAGGTATCCAAGCTTAGTGATGCCGACTCATAGGTTAAAACCAATCGAGACATATCAATTATTCAAGTATAGTCAATAAACGGGTAAAACGGGGGTGCTCAAGGGCACACTGTCTTTCCGTATCGGGCAATACATTTTGGAACAATTCACTGTCACTATTGTAGCTCCAAAGCTTTCGAGAAAACAAGTCATGCGATGAAATTCCTGGGAATGAGGTGAAACAATGCAGTACAATGAAATTCGGACAAAATATAAATTTAGAAATCCAATCATGTGAATAGGGGTCCCGTATGTCTATCATAGCCCTCACTTGGTACCCTTTGAGTTTTGAGACATTCCGGGCTCCTTATACACTTCTATGATTTTCCAAGATTTCGAATGACATATTTGTGATATGGTTTCTTTCACGGAGGCCTTGTACGATGCCTCGAGGATCTCCTTCAACTGATAACGCTCAGTGCTCGATCGAACCGGAGAAATTGGCTCGAATGAGGAATTCTCTAAAATCTGGGGAATTTCGGTCACCTGGGGTCACCTGGCGGTTAGCCACCGCTGGGGCATGCGGCTAGCCACTGGGTGACCGCCCAGCTGACCGCCACTGTGCTGCAGGAAATACAGCTTACTGGAAGGCTGACCGCCCAAATACGGTTACCTGGCGGTTAGCCGCTGATGCGTTCGGCGGTTAGCCGCTGGGTAACCGTGGAGCTAACCGGATTTCAGGGGAGATTTCTGATGCTCTCGGGAAAGGTAACCGTGAATGGCGGTTGGCTGGCGGTTAGCCGCTGGCTAACCGTGAGGCTAACCGCATTCGGAGGTGGAAAATGAAGCTCTCTGGAAAAGTCACCGTGAATGGCGGTTTACTGGCGGTTAACCGCCTGTGGGTTCGGCGGTTAGCCAGCGCTGACCGCCCGGTACAGAAAGGCTCACTGTGTTCAGTTTTGAGTCATTTTCTTCCTCCAAACCCTCTTCCTCACATCCACCAAGTCCTACAATTAACAATGAGCTAATAGCTCCCCCAATGCATCTCTTTACACTTCTCCAAATCCCCATTATGAGTGCTCTCCATCACTTCTTCCATGTCAAGTCCAATGCAAAGAAAAAGGAAAGTAAACCATTTCACAAACATTCATCTAAGCTATCACAAGGACAATAAATGCTCTACTAACATGTTTATAAAACCTTGAATGAAACTATCAAGATACATTATGAGCATTTATTTCAGACAACCTCATTAATGAAAGTATGGAAAATCCATAAAGACTACACCAACTCATTTCAAAATTTAAAACATCCAATCATTCACTTGCCTCTAGTCCAAGCTAGCTGAAAACAAGTCTTTGATCACCTCTATTGCTCAAAGCCAAGCTACAATCAAAAATCCCCAAAACAACCCTAAAATGGGTTACACCAAGCTTGAAAATGAAAGAGCTTTCAATAATGCACATGTAGGATCTCAATGGCTAGAGGAACACTAATCTAAGAGATGGAAATGATCACTTACTTGGATGACCTTCAAATGAAGAGAACTAGTTCAAAGAAGATCTCAATGTTGATGAATCCCTCCACAAATAGTATCAATGGAAAGCTTGTGAGATGAGGGAGTGATTGGTGGTCTCCATTTTGAGTTTGGTACAAGATTGGTGAGGATTAGAGATGAAGAAGCAAGAAGAAGAAGAGAAACTTGCTAGAAGAGCCCTAGACTCAAATGTGCTGAAACATGGAGAATGAAATGCAATGGAGGGTGAGTTCCTCTTTGTTAACAAAGGGGAGGTTGGGTCCCACAACTTAATGAACTTGGGTGGCTGATATCATCTCTCTCGGGTCCTTGGATGAATTCGACGAAGAAGGAAGAAATGTTCGTCGAAATATCTAGTTTCCAAAAAGTGTATGTTTCGCGGGTTTCGAGAATATTAAGTTTTGGGTACAAATTTGGTGTGCAATGACTGTTTTACCCTCAAGGCTATGAAATCGGATTTCGGGACCTCAAACGGAATCGGGATCAACATGAAAGTTGTCGGGATCATCAAGACGAGTAAACGGGATTAAAATCATGAATGCAAACATCTCCGATAAAACCTCAAACAATAGCAATGTCATAAAGAGGAACCCCCAAAGGGCCCCACTGACACAAAGCAAATCAAGACATTCAAATTAGCCCAAAACTATAGTCAAAGCTAATCGAAACTCAACTTAGTCAAAATCACTAATCAAGCTTAGCACTAATCACGCAACTTAATTAGCACTAATCGGGTTCACTCGGGTCGGGGTCTTACATCCCCCACCCCTTAGGGCATTTGGTCCTCCAAATGAAACATAAGACTCACCTCTGGTAGAAGATGTGGGTACTTCTTCTGCACTTGATGTCGTAATTCCCATGTGGCCTCTTCCGGTCCATGATTCTCCCACAATACCTTTACCCACTGAATAGTCCTAGTCCTCAACTCTTGTTCCTTTGTGTCGATGATCTCTACGGGCTTCTCTACATAGGTAGCATCCTCTCTGATCTCTAATGGTTCATGCCGGAGTACATGCGAAGGATCGGGAACATACTTCTTCAACATAGACACATGGAAGACGTTGTGTACGCCGGATAGCTCAGGTGGTAAGGCCAATCTATAGGCCACGTCACCAATCTTGCTCACAATGTCATAGGGTCCAATGTATCTCCGCGATAGCTTGCCCTTCTGCCCAAATCTCAATGTTCCCCTTGTAGGTGACACTTTCAAGAAAACCTTATCTCCTTCCTTGAACTGTAGATCTCTGCGATGGGAGTCTGCATAGCTCTTCTGTCTACTCCGGGACACTTTCAGACGCTCTTGAATCAACTTGATCTGGTCGCTGGTCTCACTAACCATAGTCGGTCCATGAAAACTGCGAGTGCCAACTTCTTCCCAACAAACAGGTGTCCTACACCTTCTGCCATACAAAGCTTCAAAAGGAGCCATTCCAATGCTCGAGTGGTAGCTGTTGTTGTACGCGAACTCACACAACGGTAGAGTTTCATCCCATTGAGTCTTGAAATCTAACACACAAGCACGGAGCATATCCTCAAGAGTCTAAATCGTCCTCTCTGACTGGCCATCTGTCTGAGGGTGATAAGCTGTGCTAAACTGTAATCTCGTACCCATAGACTCGTGCAATGTCTTCCAGAACCTCGAGACGAATCTGCTATCTCTGTCAGAAGTGATAGAAACTGGCTGCCCGTGACGACTGACAATCTCGCTGACAAACAACTCTGCCAAAGGTAGCATGTGCATCTTCTTCCCAGTCTTCATAGCAAGGAAATGCGCTGACTTGGTGAGACGGTCCACAATGACCCAAATTGCATCGTCGCCTCTACTAGTCCTCGGTAATCCCGAAATAAAGTCCATAGTAATGTGCTCCCACTTCCATTCCGGAATCTCTAACGGTTGTAACAAGCCTGGAGGTCTCTGATGCTCTGCCTTAATCAACTGACAAGTCAAACAACGAGAGACAAACGTTGCAATCTCTCTCTTCATATTGTTCCACCAAAATCTGCCTTTCAAATTCTGATACATCTTGGTGCTGCCTGGATGCATAGAGTACCTAGTGCTATGAGCCTCGGCCATAATGTCATTTCTCAAATCTTCGATGTTAGGCACACACAAACGATCACGGTAGTACAAAACTCCATCAACAACACGAAAGTCAGGATGTTCTGCTATATGCTCTGAAATCTTAACCAACTCTGGATCTTGTAACTGACTGTCCTTGATCTTCTGAATGAAAGAAGGTTCTGACACTGTCATATTAGCTAACACGACACCCCTCCTTAGAGGTTGCACATCTAGACTCAACTCTTCAAACTGCTCAAAGATACAAGTGCCACTTAGGTTTGCCAAACCTACTGATTTTCTGCTCAAGGCATCTGCAACAACATTGGCTTTCCCCGGGTGATACTTGATTGGAAAATCATAATCCTTGATATATTCCATCCATCTTCTCTGCCTCATGTTCAAGTCTTTCTGTGAAAACAGATACTGTAAGCTGCGGTGGTCGGAGTGGACTTCGAACTGTTCTCCATAGAGGTAATGTCTCCACATCTTCAACGCGAACACAACCGCTGCTAGCTCCAAATCATGGGTGGCATAGTTCTTCTCGTGCTCTTTCAACTGTTGAGATCCATAAGCAATCACTTTTCCTTCTTGCATCAACACGCAACCAAGTCCAACATTCGAAGCGTCGGTAAAAATGGTGAAACCGCCGCTTCCAGATGGCAAAGTAAGGACTGGTGCTGTAGTCAATCTCTTATTTAGCTCTTGGAAACTCTCTTCACACTGCTCTGTCCACACATATGGTGCATTTTTCCTTGTCAACTTCGTCAAAGGTGACGCAATCGACGAAAAACCTTGCACAAACCTCCGATAGTAACCTGCCAATCCCAGAAAACTCCTGATTTCTGTCACATTCTTCGGTCTTTCCCAATTCACTACTGCTTCAATCTTGGACGGATCCACTGACAAAACTTCTCTTGAGATAATGTGTCCCAGAAATGCTACTTGGTCTAGCCAAAATTCACACTTGTTAAGCTTTGCATACAGCTGATTCTCTCTCAAGAGTTGCAATGCAATCCTCAAATGCTCTTCATGCTCTTCCTTGGTCTTGGAGTACACCAAAATGTCATCTATGAATACCACTACAAACTGATCTAGATACTCTGCAAATATCTTGTTCATCAAAGCCATGAACACTGCCGGTGCATTAGTCAACCCAAATGGCATCACTAGAAACTCATAGTGGCCATATCTTGTCCGGAAAGCTGTTTTCAACACATCTGCTTCTCTAACTCTCAACTGATGGTAGCCGGATCTCAAATCAATTTTCGAAAAGTATGATGCACCTTGCAATTGATCAAACAATTCATCTATCCTTGGCAATGGATACTTGTTCTTGATGGTCACTTGGTTCAATCTCCTGTAATCTATACACATCCTCATCGAACCGTCTTTCTTCTTAACAAACAACACTGGAGCTCCCCATGGTGAAACACTCGGTCTCACAAAACCTTTGTCCAACAACTCTTGCAACTGAGTCTTCAACTCTCCCAACTCTGCTGGAGCCATTCTATATGGTGCAATGGATATCGGAGTGGTCCCTGGTAGCAACTCGATAGTGAAATCAATCTCTCTCATGGGTGGCAAACCTGGGATCTCCTCCGGAAAAACATCCGGGAATTCCCAAACAATTGGGATCTCCTCCACCCCTTGGGACCGTTTATCCTCCGTGATAAACGCTAAATAAGCTTCACATCCACTTCTCAAAAGTCTGTCAGCCTTCAACGCTGAAACAAACCCTGCACGAGGACTCCTCCTCTCTCCCTGAAACGACACTCCTACTGGTGTCTCAACCAACTTGAAAGTAAGGGTCTTATGGAAACAATCCATTGTGGCATGGTACCCTGCCAGCCAATCCATCCCTAGGATGACATCATAATCAAACATCTCCAAAGAAATGAGATCTGCGGTCAAAACCACTTCTCCTATCTGGACTTTGCAACTAGGATAAAAGGTTCTACAAATAACTTGTTTACCTACTGGGGTTGCCACAGTCAAAATGAACTCCAGTTCTATAGCATGCATATCAATCAACTTAGCAAACTTATGGGACACGAAAGAATGTGTAGAGCCAGGGTCAAACAAAATCATAGCTTTAATCCCACAAACAAGGAGTGTACCTTCCACTACGTTACCCGCTGCCTCTGCATCCACTCTATTGACTCCATAGATCTGGCCTCGAAGCTGTGGTCTGTTCTGTGCCTGTTGTGGCCTGCCATGTGGTGCATTCCTATTGTGCTGCGGTGGACGCTGCTGTCCCTGCTGATTTCGGGCCTGCTGCTGTGGCTGCTGTTGCTGTCTGAATTGCTGTTGCTGCTGTGGTGCTTGCTACTGAAGTGGCCTTGGTTGATTCTGAACAACCATTGCATGCTGTGGTGGTGGTGGACGTTGTGGTCCTTGCTGCTGCTGTTGTCTGTTTGGCCTAGGGCAATCCCTCATCCTATGGTCCATCGAACCACACCTGAAGCACGCTCCTGTGATGGTACGACACTCAACACTAGCATGGTTCTTCCCACAGTGGATACAAACCACTGGATTCTGTACGTTAGGCCCTGTCCGCTGCCTCTTATTTTGATGGTTCCTCTGATGTTGAAAGTCCTGCTGCTGCTGTGCTTGTCCTTTGCCTTGCACTTTGAGGATCTTGTTGTGGAAGTTTTCGAACTTGTAGGCTCGCTTCACAGCTTCATCAAAAGTTACCGATGGTACCACTCCAGTGGCATCTCTCTCAATGAAGGGATTAAGCCCCTCAAAGAATTTGGCAATCTTCTTCTCAACGGTATCCACCAACTCCGGGGCATACCTGGACAACCTCTCAAATTTGGTGAGATATTCCAAGACTGTCATGTTCCCCTGTACCAACTGTTGAAACTCTATGGCCTTCTGCTTCTTGATATGGGCAGGCACATATTTGTCATGAAATTGCCTCTTGAAATTTGCCCAAATCTCAGCATCAGGCATAGCTCTATACTCCTCCCTGACTGTCTTCCACCATCTATCAGCCGTACCAACGAAAAGGGATGATGCCAGCTTCACTCTATCTGCTCTTGTACACTGAAAGATCTCAAAAATGTTCTCTGTGTGCTCTAGCCAGTCATCTGCAGCTATTGGATCTTCTTCCCCGAGAAATTCCTTCGGAGCTCTTTTCCGGAACCGTTCAAACAAGGCATTTGGATCATTTTGCCTTTGGTTTATGACTATAGCCGGTTGGGGCTGAACTGGTTCTGGTCTCCTCTGCAAGACCTCAAGTAACTGCCTCTGCATTTCTTGCATCTCTCTAGCATGGTCTTCCTCTCTCTTTAGCATTTGCTCTTGCAATCTAGCTTGATTTTCATTAGCTTGACGTTGCTGGTCAAGCATTGCCCTCATCATATCTTGAAAGTGATTAGGTGGATTATTCTCCACCATATCCTCTTCTAGAGGCCCTGTATGATTACTATTGCTTGCCGTAGGGTTACCATTCAACGGTCTCTTACGTGGAGGCATGATGCTGCAAAACAAATTGTTAGCACATAATAATATAAAGGTCACACATTGCTCACACGATACTAGCTAACGAAAGATCTAACGGATCCTCGCCACGTCCTTAGGATTCCCAGTTTCTTTTAATTGCTTGAAACACGTCTCGCTCTGATACCAGTCTGTCACGACCCCGGACCGGGGATTCCTAATCCGGGATCGGGACTAATTAGTGTGGATGAAGATTGATGATGATTATCTACATCCACCATATATAAAACTTATTTAATTTCCCACAGGTGTCCGCGGTGAGGATATCACAACCTTGCATGAATATTTCTTTTGAGTGCGGAAGCGTGTAGCAAATCAAATAGTAGACTATCTCTAACCATGCAAGCATTAACATCAAATATCAAAACTGTATCAGAATGAGCAATGATATATATATATATATAGCAAGTTTTCCCAATAGTTGTTAAAGTTAGACAAAATATCATTTATTTACATTCCCCAAAAATAGAGGCCAACAAAGGCCAATATAAACAAAATAATAACCCAAAAGAATGGTTAAGTAGATCTCCCAAAATGTTACGCTTCTCAGAGCAATCTGATGTCTACATTACATCGTCAGCACGCCACTCAACTAGAGGTTGCGGTTCGCCTACCGCCTCCTCTGGCTCCTCCTCAAGGAAGCCGGCAACGGGACCTGAGTACCAAAGCAAAGGATCAGACACGACGGTCTGGCAAGAGAAAGCAAGGATACAACAATATATAATGTAAGAAATCTCTTGGAAAGCGTGTAAATCTGATTAAGCAATAACTCTCATAAAACAGGTAAATCATTTGCTACAAAAAGTATACAGGATAAAACATATCAGGTATCCAAGGATTCGGGAACTAACAAGGTGGCAATCACATAAAGCTAAGTCCTCTGTCACTAAAGTGACAACAGTATAACGGGACGTTGATCTCAGTCACACAAGGTGAGGAGAAACAACGTATACATATATACAATATACTTATACGGGAACGGGACCACGGTAGCGAACCGGGTGTCGGGACGGGACCACGGTATTAGACCGGGTATCGGGATCCAAACTGCAGCTGGCGGGACGGGAGAGGGATTTCCAAGTCAGTGGATCAGACTGATAAGGTATCCAAGCTTAGTGATGCCGACTCATAGGTTAAAACCAATCGAGACATATCAATTATTCAAGTATAGTCAATAAACGGGTAAAACGGGGGTGCTCAAGGGCACACTGTCTTTCCGTATCGGGCAATACATTTTGGAACAATTCACTGTCACTATTGTAGCTCCAAAGCTTTCGAGAAAACAAGTCATGCGATGAAATTCCTGGGAATGAGGTGAAACAATGCAGTACAATGAAATTCGGACAAAATATAAATTTAGAAATCCAATCATGTGAATAGGGGTCCCGTATGTCTATCATAGCCCTCACTTGGTACCCTTTGAGTTTTGAGACATTCCGGGCTCCTTATACACTTCTATGATTTTCCAAGATTTCGAATGACATATTTGTGATATGGTTTCTTTCACGGAGGCCTTGTACGATGCCTCGAGGATCTCCTTCAACTGATAACGCTCAGTGCTCGATCGAACCGGAGAAATTGGCTCGAATGAGGAATTCTCTAAAATCTGGGGAATTTCGGTCACCTGGGGTCACCTGGCGGTTAGCCGCCGCTGGGGCATGCGGCTAGCCGTTTGGTGACCGCCCAGCTGACCGCCACTGTGCTGCAGGAAATACAGCTTACTGGAAGGCTGACCGCCCAAATACGGTTACCTGGCGGTTAGCCGCTGATGCGTTCGGCGGTTAGCCGCTGGGTAACCGTGGAGCTGACCGGATTTCAGGGGAGATTTCTGATGCTCTCGGGAAAGGTAACCGTGAATGGCGGTTGGCTGGCGGTTAGCCGCCGATGTACCCGGCGGTTAGCCGCTGGCTAACCGTGAGGCTGACCGCATTCGGAGGTGGAAAATGAAGCTCTCTGGAAAAGTCACCGTGAATGGCGGTTTGCTGGCGGTTAACCGCCTGTGGGTTCGGCGGTTAGCCAGCGCTGACCGCCCGGTACAGAAAGGCTCACTGTGTTCAGTTTTGAGTCATTTTCTTCCTCCAAACCCTCTTCCTCACATCCACCAAGTCCTACAATTAACAATGAGCTAATAGCTCCCCCAATGCATCTCTTTACACTTCTCCAAATCCCCATTATGAGTGCTCTCCATCACTTCTTCCATGTCAAGTCCAATGCAAAGAAAAAGGAAAGTAAACCATTTCACAAACATTCATCTAAGCTATCACAAGGACAATAAATGCTCTACTAACATGTTTATAAAACCTTGAATGAAACTATCAAGATACATTATGAGCATTTATTTCAGACAACCTCATTAATGAAAGTATGGAAAATCCATAAAGACTACACCAACTCATTTCAAAATTTAAAACATCCAATCATTCACTTGCCTCTAGTCCAAGCTAGCTGAAAACAAGTCTTTGATCACCTCTATTGCTCAAAGCCAAGCTACAATCAAAAATCCCCAAAACAACCCTAAAATGGGTTACACCAAGCTTGAAAATGAAAGAGCTTTCAATAATGCACATGTAGGATCTCAATGGCTAGAGGAACACTAATCTAAGAGATGGAAATGATCACTTACTTGGATGACCTTCAAATGAAGAGAACTAGTTCAAAGAAGATCTCAATGTTGATGAATCCCTCCACAAATAGTATCAATGGAAAGCTTGTGAGATGAGGGAGTGATTGGTGGTCTCCATTTTGAGTTTGGTACAAGATTGGTGAGGATTAGAGATGAAGAAGCAAGAAGAAGAAGAAGAGAAACTTGCTAGAAGATCCCTAGACTCAAATGTGCTGAAACATGGAGAATGAAATGCAATGGAGGGTGAGTTCCTCTTTGTTAACAAAGGGGAGGTTGGGTCCCACAACTTAATGAACTTGGGTGGCTGATATCATCTCTCTCGGGTCCTTGGATGAATTCGACGAAGAAGGAAGAAATGTTCGTCGAAATATCTAGTTTCCAAAAAGTGTATGTTTCGCGGGTTTCGAGAATATTAAGTTTTGGGTACAGATTTGGTGTGCAATGACTGTTTTACCCTCAAGGCTATGAAATCGGATTTCGGGACCTCAAACGGAATCGGGATCAACATGAAAGTTGTCGGGATCATCAAGACGAGTAAACGGGATTAAAATCATGAATGCAAACATCTCCGATAAAACCTCAAACAATAGCAATGTCATAAAGAGGAACCCCCAAAGGGCCCCACTGACACAAAGCAAATCAAGACATTCAAATTAGCCCAAAACTATAGTCAAAGCTAATCGAAACTCAACTTAGTCAAAATCACTAATCAAGCTTAGCACTAATCACGCAACTTAATTAGCACTAATCGGGTTCACTCGGGTCGGGGTCTTACAATGTGCAGTTTGGAATTTTACCAGATTACCCAAAAGAGCGAACAAGCATAAAAAGGAGGGCTCCTAAATTTTACTTTGACGTCAATACCAAAACTCTATATAGAAAGTCATATGATGGTATTTTACTTCGTTGTTTATCAAATTAGGAGGCAGATCAAGTCATGACCGAAACTCATAGTGGAACATGTGGAGCACATCAACCGGGTCCAAAATTATGTGATCGAATTAGAAGGATGGGTTATTATTGGCCAACCATGAGTAAAGATACACATGAATTAGCCAAACAATGTAAGGCTTGTCAACTTCATACTGATTACAGACACAGGCCCCCTAAACCTTTGCACCCTTCAGTGACATCCTGGCCATTTGAAACATGGGGAATGGATATAGTTGGGCCGATTAATCCTCCGTCATCAAAGGGGCATCGGTTCATATTTTCCGTGACAGACTACTTTTCTAAATGGGCAGAAACAACAGCCTTGAAAGAAGTTATGACCGTTGTTGATCTTAACTTTCTCAAAACCAACATTATATGTAGGTTCGGGGTCCCGAATAGGTTTGTCCATGATAATGGACCGCAGTTTTCAGACCATCGTTTTTATAAATTCTGCGAGAAATATCACATCAAAAGTATTTCTTCTACAGCTTATTACCCACCAGCCAATGGTTTAGCCGAAGCATTCAATAAGACGATATGCAAACTGTTAAAGAAAATGGTCTCTAAAAATAAAAGAGATTGGCACGAACAATTGCCGGAAGCGCTATGGGCCTATCGTACCACGGTTCGAGGAGCGACTCAATTTACACCTTTCTTACTCGTATATGGTTGTGAAGCTGTTCTACCACTCGAAATTCAAATCCCTTCACTCCGAATTGCGTTAGCTAGCGGCATGAATGAAGAAGGGAATGCGAAATTACGGCTACAAGAATTGAAATCTCTTGACGAAGAAAGGCTCATCGCTCGTCAAAACATAGAGATCTACCAATCTAGAATAGCAAATGCGTTTAATAAAAAAGTACATCAAAGGGTCCTTAAAAGGGGCGATTTGGTCCTCGCTGTTAAAAGACCAATGATCATCACTCATAAATCAAAAGGGAAGTTTACAGAAAAATGGGAGGGACCATTTGTTATCGATTCTGTCTACTCTAACGGCTCTTACAGTTTAATTAATCAAGATGGTGATCGATGCCTTATGCCCATCAATGGCAAATTTCTTAAGAAGTATTATCCATGAAAACATGTCCTCTTTGAAAGTCCTGGGATCCTAACCCTAGAGGGGGGGTGAATAGGGTGTGCTAAAAATATGACCAATTTAGACCAATTTTAACTTCTTAAAATAAACTAGTCACAAATGGTAATTTAACAAACAAGATGCGGAAGCTAATAAAACAATCACCACAAGCAAACACCACTACACAAGGATTTATAGTGGTTCGGCCTCAATGCCTACATCCACTACCGGCTTATGATTTAATCACCCCACCGGATTTCCACTATCTATGCTTTTCAATAGGCTAAGCAATAACCTTTACAATGTTCTTTTTCTAGGCTAAACAACAACCTCTCAATGTGCTTTTCTAGGCTAAGCAATAACCTTTACAAGATGAAGATTTTCTCTAAGAAGGTGTCTCTTCAAGAACACTCTAAGCGATACAATTTAAGCACAAATGAATTGCCTCTAAATAGGCTGATATGAAAGTGAAATTCAAACTACAAACATACACTAGAATAAGCTAAAGTGTGTGCACAAGTGTATGAATGTTTTACTTCAATCAATTTCAACAATGAAGCTCTTAAATGAATGCATGATGCATTTTAAAATCAAAGCTTAGAAAATGATGATTGAAGGTAAATGCTAATCACATGAAAGAATCAAACAACTTAAAGAAATGAACTAAAACAAGTTGTATGGATATTAAAGTCTAAGAACACATGTGAATTAGACAAGAGAGTTTGCAAACCAATCTAATTTACCAAAGATGATATTGAGTTTGCTAAACAACTCTTAAGAAGCTAGAAATCATGCAGTTATGAAAATACAAAGATTTAAACATGCATAGATTTCAATTTGAATGGAAATCAAAATAACTAGTAAGATGTACCTTATAAAAATTCAAGCATTTGATTTTCAAAAAGCCCTCTAGCCTTATCACCTCATTCCCCTTTCTTAGGCTCCAAAATGGTGTCAAAAGTTCATCCAACAAGCCTCTCAAAAGTGGGGAATGGAATGGACTTTAAAGCAAAAAACAGTCCAACGGCTAGTTCGCCCGGTCGACCTGGACCCTTACCCGGTCGACCTGGTACACACAACGGTCAGAAAAATGACCGTTGGTGCTCAAAACCCTGTCGACCTGCAGTGTGCCCGGTTGTCGCGACCCCGGACCGGGAATCCCATTCCGGGATCGGGACGTTGTGAATGATTATTGATGATGATTATCTACATCCACAATATATAACTTATTTAATTTCCCACAGGTGTCCGCGGTGAGGATATCACAACCATCAAGGAATATTTCTTTTGAGTGCGGAAGCGTATAGCAAATCAAATAGTAGACTATCTCTAGTCATGCAAGCATTAACATCAAATATCAAAACTGTATCAGAATGAGCAATGATCTATAGCATGTTTCCCAAAAGTTGTTAAAGTTAGACAAAACATCATTTAGTTACATTCCCCAAAATTAGAGGCCAACAAAGGCCAATATTACAAAACAATAACCCAAAAGAATGGTTAATAAGTTCTCCCCAAAATGTTACGCCTCTTGTAGCAATCCGATGTCTACATGACATCGTCAGCTCGCCACTCAACTAGAGGTTGCGGCTCACCTACCGCCTCCTCCGGCTCCTCCTCAAGGAAACCGGCAACAGGACCTGAGTACCAAAGCAAAGGATCAGACACGACGGTCTGGCAAGAGAGTGAGAAGATACAACAACATATAATAGATGAAATATCTCGAAAAGCAAGGAAATCTGTTTAAGCAAGAACTCTCATAAAATAGATAAATCATTTGCTAGAAAACATGTAAACAAGATAAAACATATGAGGTAACCAAGGAATCAAGAACAAGCAAGATGGCGACCACACGAAGCTAAGTCCTCTATCACTAAGGTGATAGAGCAATAACTAGGCCCTAATCTTAGTCACTCGAGGTGAGGAGAAACAGGGGATCTCATATAAATACATATACATATACTATACATGACCACGGTAGCGAGCCGGGCATCGGGGACCACAGTAGCAATCTGCGGTATCGGGACAAGACTACGGTAATGACCGGGTAGCGGGATCCAAACTGCAGCTGGCGGGACAAGAGGGGGATCTCCAAGTCGGTGGATCAAACCAACGAGGTTATCCAAGCTTAGTGGTGCCGACTCATAGGTCAAATACAATCGAGACAATGCAAGTAAATCAAGTACAAGTATATAATCAAACGGGCAAGACGGGGGTGCTTAAGGGCACACTGACATATCATGTGGTGCAATGCACTTCGGGTCAAGTAACCATTTCAAGTGTAAAACAATGCTTTCGGGAAAAACAAGTCATGTAATGTAAATCTTGGAAATGAAGAATAAAATGAACTATTACAATTTCGGGAAAATATTGATTTCAAGATCTATTTAAGTGAATAGGGGTCCCATATGTCGATTATCGAAATGATTTGGTACTCTTTGAGTTTGAAGACATTCCGGGCTCCTTATGCACTTTTACGATTTTTAAAACTTAACATGAGCTTATGGATAGTACTAGATGCTATGATAGAAAAATCAAGACTATAAACGGTCCATCCTAAGTATGATGTCAACCCGGAACCATCGAGCAACCTACTCAGTCACCGAAAGGAATAGAATTCGCGATACCCAAGGAAATAGACTTTGCATTTAGGTATGAAGAAGATATCGTGTCGTTCCATCCCGTTCAAGATTGAAATAGATTGGACTTCGATGCCTCCGAACCAATTGTGAAGAGCATCGGCTCAAGACGTCCTCACATATGGTCAATGAGTCCAAGGAGGGTAGCCAAGGTCCACAAAAAAAATATATATATCAAAACCCACTGGAAAATGGGTCCCGAAATTTCTGTACCAGCTATGCACAGGGTCCGATCGATCGGCGGATCAATCGGCTCAAAAAGCCTTATAGTTAAAGACAGACCGATCGATCGGCCTGTAGGTCCGATCGATTGGACCTGGGCATGCAGCAGGTCCGGGACACTTGATTTTTCTTCCATTTTTTCCTTTCCTTCCAACACATCAACAACCACATAGAACTATAATCAAGATGACTTAAACACATGTTTTCCAAGACATTAAATGAGGCTATCAAGATGCATGATGAGCATTTATTTCAACTAAAAACACATTAATGAAAGCATGGAAAATCCATAAATACTTCACCAAACCATTTCAAACTTAAAAACATCCAAACATTCACTTGCCTCAAGTCCAAGCTAGCTGAAAACAAGCCTCTATTCACCTCTATTGCTCAAAGCCAAGCTACAATAAAAAAAACCCCCCAAAACAACCCTAAAATGGGTTACACAAAGAATGAAAATGAAAGAACCAACAATAATGCAAATGTAGCTTCTCAAGGGCTAGAGGAACACTAATCTAGGAGATGGGGATGATTACTTACCTTTAAGGTCCTCTAATGGCAAGAGTAAGCTCAATGGAGGTCTTGGAATGGAGGGTTTTCTCCACAAATGGTATCAATAGGGAGCCATGGTGAAGAGGAAGAAGAAGATGATCTCCATTTCTTGATTGATGCAAGTTTGGTGTGGATTGGAGATGGAGAAGCAAGAAGAAGAAGAGAAAAGCAAGGAAACCCTAGGCTCTCCTCTTGTGCTGGAATATGAAGAATGAAATGAATGAGAAATGGCTTCCCTTGTTAATAAATGAGTTGGGTTGGGTTGGGTCCCACAACTAAAGGAACTAGTTTGGCTGAAATCATCTCTCTCGGGTCCTCGGATGAATTCGACGAAGAAGGAAGAAATGTTCGTCGAAATATCTAGTTTCCAAAAAGTGTATGTTTCGCGGGTTTCGAGAATATTAAATTTTGGGTACAGATTTGGTGTGCAATGACTATTTTACCCTCAAGGCTATGAAATCGGGTTTCGGGATCTCAAATGAGGACGGGATCAACATGAAAGTTGTAGGATTCCTCAAGATGAATGCAATGGACAAAAACACAGTTCACAACAAATCGGGAAAATTTCTCAAGAAAACGCAAAGCCGAAAAGGGAACCCCCAAAGGGCCCCACTAGCTATCAAAACACTCAAAGTAGCCCAAAACTAGAATCAAGGTTATTCTAAACCCAACTTAACCAAAAATACTAATCAAGCTTAGCACTAACACGCAACTTAATTAGCACTAATCGGGTTCACTCGGGTCGGGGTCTTACATCCCGGTCGACCGGGTCCCTTGGCCCGATCGACCATCCACACAGGCAGGTCGACCTGGCGATGCCCAGAAATCTTGATTTTTGTAGAAACTTGTAACTTTTGAGGGCATCTTCCAGGGGACTTTGAGACACTATTATCAAGCATGAATTCATGACTGAAAAAGGATAAAAACTGAAATTCTAAAGTCATGAAAACTCCAAATCAAAATAAAGATTTTAAAGAAAGAACCTTTGGAAAGCTTGAATGGATTTGAGCTTAAGGTTAAAACATATGAAAGAAAGAAACATTTAGCTCAAACCTTCATGAAATTTAAGAGACATAACTGATATGACAAAATTCTTTTCAAAACAAATTGCATCCAAGTTTAAAATCAAAACATGCATAAATCATTAATTCTACAAGTCTAAAATCCAATGCATGTATAAAACAAGATTTTAAGATTTTCTAAAACAATGCATGTGTGAAAATTCAAATGATGCTAGAGTGAAAAATCATCCATCAAATTGCAAATACAAAATCCCTAACAATCTCCCCCTTTGCAATTTGATGGCAACTTACTCATCATTGAGATTACACACTAAGTCTTCAGCTCCCCCTAAGCTGGACAAGTCTTGAAACCTTCTTGGATGCTTCTTCTCTTTGCTTGGGCTCAGGGTCCTTTTCTTCATTCTTCTTGATGCTTGGAGCTTGATAATTCTTCAAGCTTTCTCTTCATCTTCCTCTCTATGGCCAAGCATCTTTTTTAGCTCCAAGCTTTCTTTCTTCTAATAGCTCTGCCCCTTTGACCATGTCCCTCTCCCCCTTTGGCAAGATATGCCTTCTCTCCCCCTGTAGAAGATCATACAATATCTCCCCTTAGGAAGCTTGGACATTCTCTTCGCTTTTAGAGAACTTGAATGCTCTGTCCCCCTTTGACATTAAATTGCAAAGGTACCTACACACATGAAATAAGGAAAATACCTTTAGTAGCACCTGTTAACAAAAGAAATCGAAAATGAAATTCATAACAGGTTATCATGTATGAAGTAATCTCTAAGGGTTCAAAGCTAATCCAAGGGTCAATTTGATCAAAACTAATACTTCCTATGAAGGTTTACACTCCCCCTCAATCCATTCTCTCCTTTTGTCAAACTTTTGACAAAGATATAACTATTTGGTTCAAGAAGAAGATGGTTTAACCAAATGAGGGTCAACTTCAAGGAAAGGATTAGGCATCTTTAACTATAAAGCTCAATATGATCAAATTACCAAAAGACAGGAAGGTCAATGAGAAAAGCAATCAGGGATACCAACTGGAAAAATAAAGAATACCAATTGAGATTCAAAGATAAGTCTATTAAAACAATCACTCTAAAATGGATTTAAAAATATAACTATTAGAAAAAATCCAAATTAGAGCTATCCATGATGAAATGGGGTTTACATAAATATAGCATCAAATAATTTAACTATGAAAATCATATGCTATGTAAGTTTTGAAAATCATTTCATACAATCATTAAATATGACTATCATGTGCAAGATGAGTGAAATGAAATTCAACCATGAAGCCAACCTCAACTAATAACCAACCAAGATTATGAAAACATAAGCATGGTGGTCATGAGATATGCCTATATGAGCAAGAGAGGAGGCAATCATGAAAACTATGATGCTAATGGAATGTGACATGGAATGAAAACATATAAATATCAAGTTCAATCCAATGTACCCAAGGTCTATCATATACACAAGATAAGACATCAATTGTGAAAGTCCAAGACCGAATCCTAGAGGGGGGGTGAATAGGATGAGCTCTAAGAACCTAAGCCAATTTGAATTCTTTTAACTTTTAAGTCAATTAAGGTTTGATGAAGATTAATTATCTTGTGATAGATATGAATCTCTAAGATAAGCATACACAAGGAATCATCAACTACAAACTTCATACAACCAAAAGTAAATCATTCAAGCAAAGAGAGTAAAAGATCAATCACCATGACAAGCTCATTTATAGTGGTTCGGCCAACTTGCCTACATCCACTCCCGATACACTTATCGGTATTCACTAACTTCAATTAAGGTTTAGGATCACCTCAAACCTTACAATCAACACTATGCTTTTCAAGGCTTAGCATAAACCTTTACAACATATGCTTTTCAAGGCTAAGCATGAACCTTTACAACAAAGAACTTTTCTCTTAAGAGATATGCCTAAGAATGCATGGATAAAGAGAACAATGAGGTGCAATTGAGTGCCTCTAAATAGGCTAATTAGAAAGTGAAAACTTAAGTTCTAGAAACATGCATGTGAATGACAAAGTTTATGTAAAATGCATTTTCTAGTAATTACTCTTTCTCTTTTTGAAAAGATACAATCTTAAAAGATTCAAAGATGATAAACATAAGTTTGAGAAAGAGTGATTTGTCTAACACATGAATTTAACAAGGTAAACTAACTTGATTCCAAAGAAAACAAATTCAAGTCTAACATGTTTATATTGAAACAAGAAAACAACTTCATGTGAAACAAAGACAACATGTTGTATTCATAGCATATGAGATTTCTAAGATATTAGACATATTATGAAAGGCAACATTTTAAAATGAAAGCAACTTGTTAATCATGCATTGAGAAGAATCAAAGATTTGAAACAAAACATGATTGTAAAAAGACTATGGATTAAAGGAAGCACACCCATTTGAAGATCAAAGGTTCATTTAGTGGAATGGCTTCATAATCCCTTTGAAAATGCTCTTGAGAAGTTGCTTAGCCTTGGCCTCAAAGGTCTCTCCAATCTCAGCAACTTTCTTCAACCAAAAAGCCACTTTTTATAAAGTTAAAGTTGCCAACGGCTAGTTCTCGGTCGACCGGCAAAGAGGTCTCGGTCGACCGAGAAAGCACAACGGTCATATTTCTGACCGTTGGCTTGTTTCAGCTCAGAAACAGACCACTCGCTCGACAGTGGTCCCGGTCGACCGAGAAGCAGGTCTCGGTCGACCGACGACACTGCCAGAAACAACCCAGATTTTTGCCAAATTTGAGAAACTTGAAGTTTTGAGGGCACCTTCCAAGGGACTTTTAAACACATCTACCAAGCATAAAATCACGACTGAAAGAAGATGAAAACTGAGATTTTAAAGTCATGAAAACTCCAAATCAAAATAATTATTTTAAAGATAGAAACTTTGGAAAGCTTGGATAGATTTTGAAATCAAAAACTCTAAGATCTTAAGAGATAAATCTGAAATGAAAATCATGCATATCAAATGATAAAAACAACGATTCAAGAAGTAGAAATATGCATGATGATCTAATGATTACAACCATGAAAGAATGGGAGGACAAGCTTTAAGAAAGTGAAAGCATCCTATCAAATTGCAACAAAACAAAAACTCTAACAAATTGGAGATGAAATCAATGGAAAATTATACCAAATGAAACCAATTGAATATGACAACATGATTAAAAGCAAGGATGTGACAAACACAAAATTCCATTAAGCATCATAAATGGATATTCATCACTTTTGAAGATATAACTAATGAGCATAGTGATGAACAAGATAAATTGCAATGCAAAAGGATATAATCTTGGAAATGCATGCAATTTTCAAAGTGTCAAAATCATATGAATTCAACATCTAAGATATCCATCAAACATATAGAAATATGAGGAATGAATTTCAAAGAGTTTCATATGATCAAGATCACTACTATGAAGTTGAAACATGTATAAGGAAGATATCACTTTGAGAATACACATGAATCAACATCATAACCATCCAAAAAGAAATGACTAGAAGGCATAGGTGATGGATTTGAGTTCTAGTATGGTTTCTATAAATATAACTAATATCACAACCATACATGGAACCAATTGACATTTGCATATAAAAAGAATGTAAACAAATAAGCAAAGATGCAAACAACATTCATTTCCATTTCTAAGATGATGTAAACAAAAGAAAAAAGAAATGAGAATCATGGAACATGCTTTGATGATTATAACTAATGATGTTTTAGAGCATTTCCAATCATACAATCTTCAAATCATTTCAATAAACAAAATCCAACAATGAGCATAAAAAGAATGGTTTTGAAGATCAATTTTCAACATTGTATTTTAAAAGATATAACTTAATTGAAACACATACAAGTTGATTTTTCAAAATAATGATTTTCCATATTAAAGTATAACTTAGAATCCATGGAAAACTTAAATTGATTCAAATCATTTTTTCAAATAATCTTACTATGACATCTACACAAATGATTTTGCAACAACAATTGATCATGAATAATCTAGCTGTGAAAGCTTTTGAAATCACAATCAATTGATCATGTATAGAAATGCAATGCAAGTCATATAACTAAATGTGTGCAAAAAGCAAATCTAACATGATGAAATTATAATCAAATGATTTTGAAAACCATGAAATGTAACTAGAGATGTACATGAAGACAAAATCAATTGATCATAAAGAAATAATGCATTTTAATAAATGGAACTATATAGAAACAAAATGCAAATGCAACATGACCAACAAAAAGATTTAAATATAAAGGATAGGTTGGTCAATGAGGTTCAAGGCCTTAAGGTTTGTCTAAGTGTCTAACTTTAGGAATCCACCTAAGGTCTTGAGAGGGTTGAACTTTGAGGTCTAGTTTAGGAGTCCCACCAACTATAGGAGATTTGACTTGATAAATTTTTAAATTGAACTTATCACCATGATATTTAGATTTGACTAAATTTAGCTTAGATTGGTGATTAGTCTTTTGAGGATGGTGAGTTTGATTCTTAGGGGATTTGTTCATTTTTCTTTTCTTCTTATATTCTCCCTTTATTTGACTTTTGAATTTTAAATTTAACTTTGTTACTTTCTTCAAAAGTTCTTTCATGGGTCGATATGAGATAGGTTGAGAAGATTTTTGTTTATAGATTCTTTTAAACTTGGTTTAACTTGTTTAAACTTTTTAGAATCTATTTTAGGAGACTCCATTTTAATTGATTTAACTTGTTTAATCTTTTTGGAGTCTTCTTTTATTTTTAGTGTCTTAGCCTTCATAGATTTAGATTCTACATTTTTTAGTTCAAAGATGGGTTTAGACACAAGGCTACTTCTTCTTAGTTTGCACTCAAACCTAAAATGCCCTTCAATGCCACAATAATTACATTTTGTTTTGGGCAAAGGAGAAAGAGTGCTAGAGAATGAGGACTCACCTTTCACAAAAGTGTTGGTGAATTTAGGGTCATGTGTAGTATACTTATCAAAACCAAGAACCGTCCTATCTCCATGAGGTTTACCCAATTTAAATAACTTTTCAAGTCTTTCTTCACTTTGGGTAAACTTACACTCATACTTTACTTTGTATCCTTCAAGTTGAGTGACTTTGGTTGTAAGGATTGAATTTTCATTTTTGACTTTTGAAAGTTCATTTTCAATTTCCTTATAGTTACTTAGCTCTTCATTGGCAAGTTTTAGTTCAAGTTTAAGTTCATTAACAACATTAGATCCAAGTTCTAAGGTTTTTAATTTACTTTGAACATTTGACATGTTTTCCATGGAAATTGTCAACTTGGATTCTAAATTGATAAAGTCTTTGTCTTGCCTTTTTAATAGATCTCTTAGGTTTAAATTTTCCTTTTTAAGATCATCATTTCCTATCTTTAATTCATTTAGTTCATCTTTGATATTAGATAGGTTATTTAAAGAGATCATGAACTTAGAGTCTAGATATTGTATTACTTCTTCTTTCTCTCTAAGTTCATCTTTTGAAGAGACTAGTACTTTGTTTAGTCTTTTAGATTCTTCTCTTAACTTTTTTTTTTTTTCAAGCTTTAAGGATAATTCATATAATTCCTCAAAGGCTTGTTGAAGATCTTCTTCATTTTCATTATAATCTTCTTCTTTTATGTCACAATGAGATTCATTAGTTCTAGAGTTTGAATCTCCAATAGAAGGAAGAAGGAGGGGTCTAGAAGAATCTACACAAGAATCTAAACTATCTATCATACTGGAATCCATCCTAATAATTGATGGTCTCGGCTTTTCTCTTTTTCCAAAGCTGCCTCCGCCCCGGGGCTGACGGGGTACGGTGGAGGGAAAAAAAAGGAAAAGCGGGCATCAGTTTTTTTTTTGTACGGGTATGCCAATTTCTCTTTTATACTTGGAATTTAGAAATGGTGATCCGGAGATTCACCTTCACAAGTAAAAAGGGAAATGAAACTTTTTTCTAGTTTTCCATTGCAAGTATACTTTAATGAAAGAGACAATTTTTTGAATGCCATGAGAGGCGTTTTCATTTTTGTGCCGTGAAAGGCATTTTTGTGCCGTGAAAGGCGATTTGTTGCCGTAAAAGGCATTTTTGTGCCGTGAAAGGCAATTTACAAATCTCATCAAAATGAAAAGACAAGAATTGTGATTCTTTTTTGTCTCTAAAAAAAATTACAACAGAAAAGTAAGAAAAAGGAATCTGACTTCTCATGCGATTGTGGGAGGGCTCGTTCAGATCGACGGTCGCGAGTCATGTATGGGCTCCGCCATCGTCCTTCAGATGAGAACATAGTGCTTTGATTCTTTGGCTTGGCTCAAACCTCAGTTTTTTAGAGGATAAAGACCAAGGGAATGTCTTATATCCAATAAAAAAGAGAGTAGACGGACTGAAAAGCCACGTCTAGCCATGTTGGAAATCAGGAGAGGAACCTTGGGGGGAATGGCCCCCCAAGGGGCTTCAATCACCTTGTAGATTTTTTTTTCAGTAGAGCTTCTTCGCAAAGTGTCTGGATTTTCAGAGACTTCGGATCCTCAGGCAATTTTCTGTGTATTTTTTTGATGGATTTTTCTGCCTCCTTTCCTTTGGAATGACCCTCCTATTTATAGGCCTTTGGTAGCCATTTAGGAGGGTTTATGAGCATTGATTTGTATTAATGCTCATAATGGAAGGAGTTACAAGTTTTAATTTACTTGTTTTGTAACTCCTTTTCCTTGGCTTTTGATTGGCCGGTGGAGGATGATGGGCATTTAGTTGCCTTTAATCTCCATAATGAGGGGAGTTTCATGGTTTTAATGCCATGAATACTTGGATTTGTAACTCCCATTTTCTTGCTTTTGATTGGGCCGTCCAAGATAATGAGTTAATAACTGTAATAAGTTGCCATAAACAAGTCAATTAACAACATTAAATGGTCTCCCGGTCGCTTGAAGAGTCACGGGCCGCACCACGTCCTTTGGAATCCTTTTGGCGATGATCATCGATGGATCTTCATGTTAATCAACATCGGATGACCATGCAACTTAAGATTTTGATTAATATCAATAAGCCGGCGACATCTGTCCAGTCGATTTCTCGATCGGTCGGGTAGAAAGTGCACTTTCTTGATCGGCCGGTTGACAATTTTGAGGCGTCGGATGATGATCCCATGATTCCGGCGGTGGATCATGATGTCGACGAAGATCGACGGATTTCATGCTAAAAAAATCAAAATTTGGAGAAATCACAGAGGCCAATCAACTCGGAACGCGAAAGAAACCCGAAAAACGAGGTTTTTGGGCGAGGTTCGGCGACACGGACCTCCATGGTCGCCGGCGACCATGGGGCTGACGACCATGGGGTTTGTGCCGCATGGTCGGCCGCCTTCCGGTCTCCTTTTCTTCTCCGTTTTTCGTCCGTTTTCGCTTATGTTTTCTTCTGAATTTTTCTTGGAATTTCCTCTCATTTATTGGTTGGATTTCCCTCAAGAAAACCTGACGAGAATCCGTGCAAATCAGATTGCAAAGTTTCCTATTTTCCGGAAAAGTCGAAGACTTTGCTGTGGAGAACTGTCGATTTTTTGTCAAGCGTCGAAACTAGGTCAAACGATGTCAGAACAGTCTGAAATTCGACGTGTAGCTTCTTGAGTAGTAGACAAGACCAACCATAGGCTTTTGTTTGAGTTTTGAAGCCGTTTGGGGGCCCGCAAATGCTTGACTTGATTTCACCGCGAGGGAAATGCCGAGCTTTGACTTTTGGTCAAACGATGTCTGATTGACCTAAAATTTGACGTGTGACTCCCTCATCAGTAGATAAGACCAACCATAGGCTTTCGTTTGAGTTTTGAAGCTGTTTAGGGTCATGCAAACGCTTGCCTTTGTTTCACCGCGAGGGAAATGCCGAGCTTTGACTTCCGGTCAAACGATATCTGATTGACCTGAAATTCGACGGGGAGCCTATTGGAGTCATTTTGAGATGATCCACAAGCTCCGAATTGGGTTCCATGGTCCCGGGGTGCTCCGCCGCCAGTAGGCTTAATTTTGTTCCCGCGCATCGAAAGTGGGTTAAACGTTGTCAGAATGACCTGAAATTTGATGCGCAACCCTTTGGAGGTATGCAGAAGCCGCCCATGTGCTCCGTTTGATGAGTGATGGCCCTGGTAGTTCTCGCTACCTAAGGGCTTGATTTTGCTGTTTGAGAGTTGACGGAGGGTCAAACGGTGTCGGTTTGACTTGAAACTTGACATGGAGCCTTTTGGAGGTATTTTGTAACCATCCGTAGGCTCTGATCGAAGATTTGGGGTCTTCGACACTGTCACCGCCGGGAGCTGCTGCTTAGCTGTTGGAGAAGTGAAGCTAGGCCAAATAATATCGGAATGGCCCGAAACTTCATGTGTACCTCTCTTTTGGTTGTTTTGAATGACCTTGCAGTTTTTGTTTGATTCCGACAAGATCTGATGCTTGAAATGGCGCCTGCCTATTTTTGGTAGGATGCGGCTCCATGTAGCTTTTGGTGTGAAGAGGCAAAGTGACATTTTTGGTGTCAACAATGATTTTCATGTAATTACAACTCTAGGGTTTTGACTCTTGGTTTTTACACCTAATTAAGAGTTCCAAACACTTGATCCTATAATATAGAGCACGAGGCTCTGATACCAATTGAAAGTCCTGGGATCCTAACCCTAGAGGGGGAGGGGGTGAATAGGGTGTGCTACAAATATGACCAATTTAGACAAATTTTAACTTCTTAAAATAAACTGGTCACAAATGGTGATTTAACAAACAAGATGCAGAAGCTAATAAAACATTCACCACAAGCAAACACCACTACACAAGGATTTATAGTGGTTCAGCCTCAATGCCTACATCCACTACCGGCTTGTGATCTAATCACCCCACCGGATTTCCACTATCTATGCTTTCAATAGGCTAAGCAATAACCTTTACAATGTTCTTTTTCTAGGCTAAACAACAGCCTCTCAATGTGCTTTTCTAGGCTAAGCAATAACCTTTACAAGATGAAGATTTTCTCTAAGAAGGTGTCTCTTCAAGAACACTCTAAGCGATACAGTTTAAGCACAAATGAATTGCCTCTAAATAGGCTGATATGAAAGTGAAATTCAAACTACAAACATACACTAGAATAAGCTAAAGTGTGTGCACAAGTGTATGAATGTTTTGCTTCAATCAATTTCAAATATGAAGCTCTTAAATGAATGCATGATGCATTTTAAAATCAAAGCTTAGAAAATGATGATTGAAGGTAAATGCTAATCACATGAAAGATTCAAACAACTTAAAGAAATGAAATAAAACAAGTTGTATGAATATTAAAGTCTAAGAACACATGTGAATTAGACAAGAGAGTTTGCAAACCAATCTAATTTACCAAAGATGATATTGAGTTTGCTAAACAACTCTTAAGAAGCTAGAAATCATGCATTTATGAAAATACAAAGATTTAAACATGCATAGATTTCAATTTGAATGGAAATCAAAATAACTAGTAAGATGTACCTTATAAAAACTCAAGCATTTGATTTCCAAAAAGCCTTCTAGCCTTATCACCTCATTCCCCTTTCTTAGGCTCCAAAATGGTCTCAAAAGTTCATCCAACAAGCCTCTCAAAAGTGGGGAATGGAATGAACTTTAAAGCAAAAAACAGTCCAACGGCTAGTTTGCCCGGTCGACCTGGACCCTTACCCGGTCGGCCTAGTACGCACAACGGTCAGAAAAATGACCGTTGGTGCTCAAAACCCTGTCGACCTGCAGTGTGCCTGGTCGACTGGGTCCCTTGGCCCGGTCGACCGGCCACACAGGCAGGTCAACCTGGTGATGCCCTGAAATCTTGATTTTTGTAGAAACTTATAACTTTTGAGGGCATCTTCCAGGGGACTTTGAGACACTATTATCAAGCATGAATTCATGACTGAAAAAGTATGAAAACTGAAATTCTAAAGCCATGAAAACTCCAAATCAAAATAATGATTTTAAAGAAAGAACCTTTGGAAAGCTTGAATAGATTTGAGCTTAAGGTTAAAACATATGAAAGAAAGAAACATTTAGCTCAAACCTTCATGAAACTTAAGAGACATAACTGATATGATAAAATTCTTTTCAAAACAAATTGCATCCAAGTTTAAAATCAAAACATGCATAAATCATTAATTCTACAAGTTAAAATCCAATGCATGTATAAAACAAGATTTCAAGATTTTCTAAAACAATGCATGTGTGAAAATTCAAATGATGCTAGAGTGGAAATGCATCCATCAAATTGCAAATAAAAAATCCCTAACACTCCTATCATCTTCGATTTTCGATATGATGCCTCGAGTCATAGAAGTCTCGATATAATGCCTCAAAAACCGAAAAGTTTTGGACCTCGACACCAAGCCTTGGAATATTTAAAAGTTCCGATATCATGCCTCGAAGTTCATGATATGTCAAACTTTGATATCAAGCCTTAGAACATTTAATGTTTTGATACCAAGCCTCAAAGTTTGCAACAAGTTGTTAAGTCTCAGAACCTCAAAAGTTATGATACTATGCCTCGAAGATCGAAACACTAAATTTAACATTTCAATATGTCATGTGAGCCTTGACTGTGGCTTTTGAAGATATGCTGCCAACCCAAAAAAAAAAAAAGGAGGACACACTTTAGGCTGAATCTAGCTTGTCTCAATCTGTCTAATTGGTATGAAAAGAAATTCCCTAGCATGAGTTACTCAGTCAACATTTTACAATAATCACTCAGACCAGGTCAGGAAGTCAATCCCACTGCCAAGCTCAAACTTGTGTGGATAAATTCTGAGTAAAACTGAGATGACATGTATACTTTGTTTTTGGCATATGCAAAGGGGGATTTTAAATGGACGAGGCCAATGAGAGAGCCCATATGGAAAAATTGTGACGCGATGGGTTCAAGGCATGCCTACTCCGGAAAACTCCTCGTCGGCGATGCCCAAATGGGCATTTGTTGGAAGATAAAACATATATATTCATCACCATCAATACTTGGACCGTATCCAGTGTGATCTTGATCAAGTGGGACTAAATCAATCGGACCCATCCCCAACCCAATGATTTGTGACCATTACATGGCATGGAATTGTACCCGGATGAATTTGGTGGCTCCTATCAAAATCTCTTAAATTTACGAGCGAGATTAACATGATTAATATAGGTTTAAGACAGCCATATCATGTCCAATGAAGCCCAAGTTAAATTTTCGGGCCTAAACAGCATGACCAATTTTGGTTGATTCAGGCACAAGTCAATTTTTGACCCAGGCCATATAACCGACCTTGGTTGATTCAAGTCCAAGCTAATTTTTTTGGCCTAAAAATACATGACCAATTTTGGTTGAATCAGGCTCAAATCAATTTCTGACCCAGGCCATGTGACCAATCTTTGTTGATGATGATCCAGGCCTGAGCCATATATTAATCCATGCCAATTTGTGGCCAATCCATGCCAATTTCTGGCCTGCGCCATATGAATTAATTCATGCCAATTTCTGGCCAATCCATGCCAATTTCTAGCCTAAGCCATATGAATTAGTCCATACAGCCAATTTTGATTGAATAGAGGAGGGTCATTTATGGCCCAAGTACTTGACCAATCTTGGTCTATGCCAAAGCTAAATTCTGGCCTAGGACTAACCCAAGATAAAAATGACAATCTATGAGACATGAAATCCACTATCCCATGACCTGTTTAGATGGGCCTAAACCCAGCGATGCATTGGGCTCACTTATGTATTGACATGCCTAAATCTATTTAGACATTGGTCTCATTCCCAAATTAATAACTGGCCACCTGTTTATGTGAGTCACACCCCATGTTATACCCTATCACTGGGAGTGGATCTCTAGCCAATTAATTTTCCATGACCCATCAGACACTCTCAGATTTATGTGGTAGTGTGTTGGGACCAATTAATACAAGGCTAAGCTGATTTTTTTTATGACCATGTCGTCCAGGTTTAACCCAATTTTTGGTGACCATGTGACCAAATTTGATAGACTATGGGCAGGCTATTATTTTAGTCACGTTACCAAAAATTGTATGAAAATCAATCATGTGATGGGAGCCAGATCTTTTGCAAACATGTGGTTAAATGACATGTGGAGTCTAAGAGGAATACCCATTCTTTAGATGAAAATGCCACCACCTCATGTTGAAAATGTCACCCTCTCATGAGATGAAGGCAAACGATCATAAGAAATGGCAAGGTAGTTAGTTAGAGGAGGACAGGTGGTGTTCATCCACTCTAAGCTAGAGAAAATGGGTAGGAAACGGAGAATGTGGGGCTACAACTTCCTTGGAGATGGCTCCAAGAAGCCTATAAAAGGCCACTACCTGATGCAAGAAAAGGGAGGAAAAAAAAACGAAAGACAAAGAAGAACTCTGCAGAATTTGATATAAAAAAAGAGAGAGAGAGAAATACGCTGCCATTTTCTGACGACGCGCTGCTGGAATTTTCAAGCGAAGAGATCATTCCTGAAGAGAAGATTTGAAGCAGGTTAAGGACTAGGATCATGCCTCCATCAAGTGATGGAGCGTGATTTCCTAGTTTTGAGCCAAATCCCTACATTTTTTTTATTGTCTATTTGCATTTCATGTAGAGTGAGAAAACGGGATTGCTTGTGTAGAACCCCTTTTTGAGTCTACATTTCCTGATTTTTTTTTCTCTGAATTTTATTGCTTGTAGATAATGTGGCATTGTAAATTCTTTTTCATGAACACAAAAAAAAAAGAATGAATTAATATCTTTATCAGTGAATATTCATCTCAAGTTATTTATTTATTTATTGTTTTTTTATAGTAATCCATAAGTCATTTAGGTAAGGGCCGTCATCATCCATTATAAGAAAATGAGTGTGCACAACATACTTAGCTTCTTGAGGATGTGACTTTTGTTTCACTCCCACATGTTGAAACTATGCTTTGAATCAGCACAAATTGTTCCAAAATATGATTGGTGGGATAGTTTGTCAGATTTACTGATTTAAAATTTCATGAGCATTTTATTAAGTAACAGTTTCTGTTTATAATTAATTCACATACCATCCTGCGTCTAATGAGCAAATTGGGTTTTACAAATCCATTGAACTTTCATAAAAATTTCTGCCCGTACAGAAAATTTGGCACACCGGTGGGACAACAACTCACTGTTTATTTCTTCTTTTCAGGTTGCATAACATATAGTATCTCAAGTTTGTCATCAAGTTTCATCAATGGCAACCAAGCTTGTCGTCACCTTTGATGATACCAAGTACAAGGCCTACCTAGAGGCCAAAGTCCAAGCAAGAAACTCCGTGCAAATGATCAAGACCCATGTAAGGACTGCAAAGAGAAGGTTTGAAGAGTTGCAAGGAGAAAATGCAGTTTTGGAAAATCAAAAGTTTGCTTTCTCCAAAACTCATGAAGTGTCAAAAGAAGGAAAACTTCCTCATTTTCAAGTTGATCAGCTAGTTAATGGTCAGCAAGTTCACAAAGGTTAGAAAACCTACCAAGTTCCATTGGACATGCAAGGGACGTCCAACCATGGAGCTGATTGTCAGTTAGCTAACTCTCACCAAACTCCATCAACATATCAATTTCAAAATAAAGTATGTTTGAATGGATCCAAGTTTATTCAATCCATTAAATTCCAATCAAATATAAAATGTCAAATGAAAAATGACGAAGATAATTTTGTAGTCCCATGCACCCACACCTGCCCCACCAGAGCGGTACGGTTTACGGGCCATGGACGCTCAAAAATGAAACAAAAGACCCTTGTATCTAGCACTTACCCCACTAGAGTGGTAAGAAAGACTAGAACTTGGGATGATGTTACCAAGTCCCGTCCTAGTGCTTACCCCACCAAAATGGCTAAGCCTGGCTGGATGCAATGGCCTAGGAAGACTTCAGTGTGGGACCAATTGTCTGTACCCATTGAAAATGCTTTCGAGCCTCTCACCTTGCTTAAGGGAAATAATGTGATAATGGGTGAAAAGGCCCCGCAACGCCCCCCTAAGAAAATGAGAGGTCCTTTAGTTGTCAAATTTTCACTGGGCTCAAATGATCCCCGAATGGTGACAAGAAAAAACATGCCAGCAGAATTTAGACCTCGAAGCAAAAAGGATGATTATGACTTTGTTGCAAAGAAGCAGATGGTCCGACCTCGAGTTTTATCCAAGAGCTATAAAAAAAAGATTTAACAAACGAGTAAACTCAAGTGGGAATCCACCTATGCAGACTCAATCCCTTCACCAAGTCAAGCAAGACAAAGCTCATCATTATGCCAAAAGGGCTAAGGCAAAAAGGAGAATTGATCCAACCCAAGTCGAAATTATGGAGCGACCTTCAAATGATGTCGCACCTCAACTGATTGTAAAGCTTAAAGAAAAGACACCATCTGATGAGACAAGCGTACAAATAGCATGCCAACGGGCATCTAAAAAGAAAAGAAGAGCGGCCCACAAGGCCCATGAATTTTAGATCGCACCCATGTGGATCCCCAAAGAGCCCGAAGAATCAGTCATGTCGGTCAATATGGTTGGCAAAGGTAAGAAAAAGAAAGAATCATCGGCCTATGTTAAGGAAATGGTGGATTTATTCAAATGGTGGATTTATTCGACACCCAGCGGCTGCAAACAAGGAGCGTCACGACTGCCAAAGGAAGGAAGGTAGCAAAGAAAGATTACATTTGTGATTCAAGTAGTTCACAAGGATCATCTAATGAACAGACACCAAGAATATTGGGAGTATTAGGCGAGCTCACAGGTCTTCTCTCGTCAGAATCAAGTGTAGCTCCTGTCTATGTGATAGGCCAAGAGGGTAATCCAGAGTTCTCAGAGTCAAATCCCACGCCAAGTTTCATGCAATATGTCTAGGATACAAACAAACGATTTGACGAGATGATGAGAATGATGGTCACTCTTCAAATGCAGATTAACAAAAAGGAGTCCGAACGACAATCTCGCAATGATCACAACAGACGTGATCAAAGAGATAATCATGATCATGATAGGGACCATAATAATGACGAAGAAGAGTTGAGCAGAAACCGAGTCATGGTTGAAGCCGTCCAAAAGATGATTGAAAATGCCACTAAGGGGGTAACATCATCCAAAAAAGGATCAAACCTGCCTTATCCAGCCTAGATGGATGATGAGCCATTTCCACCTAAATTCAATTAGCCTCATTTGCAATCATATGATGGAAGTACTTCATCTTATCAGCATCTATGCCACTTCAAGGTTTTGACTGGAGAGATATCTAATAATGATGCATTAAAAATCCGATTGTTCACCAGTACATTGAAAGGAACAACCTTCGATTAGTATAAAAAGCTATCAAGCAGTTCCATAAAGTCATGGAAGGATATAGAACATTTACTAATCATTTTTTCGATACAGACAGTTCAGTGATTACAGCTCGCTTATGTACAGAAAAACAAGGCAAAGGAGAATCAGCGACTGCCTTTATCAAAAGATGGCAAGCTTTGTCATTTAAATGTCCGGAAAACCTTTCACATGAGTCCTTGACGGACATGTGTAGGACAAACTTTCATTCAAAAATAAGGGATAAGTTGGTCGGAAATAAAGGAAAAGACCTTGGTGAGTTGTTTGTAAGACCCCGACCCGAGTGAGCCCGATTAGTACTAATTAAGTTGCGTGTTAGTGTTAAGCTTGATTAGTGTTTCTGGTTAAGTTGGGTTTGGATTAGCTTTGATTATGGTTTTGGGGCTAATTCGATTGTCTTGATTTGCTTTGGTAGCTTGTGGGGCCCTTTGGGGGTTCCCTTTTCGGCTTTGTATTTTCTCGAGGAATTTCCCGATTTATTGTGAATTATGTTTTTGGCCGTCGCATGCATCTTGTAGATCTCAACAACTTTCATGTTGATCCCGTTTTCATTCGAGACCTCGAAACCCGATTTCATGGCCTAGAGGGCAAAATAGTCATTTGCACACCAAATCTGTACCCAAAACTCGATGTTCTCGAAACCCGTGAAACATGTAATTTTCGGAAACTAGATATTTCGGCGACCATTTATCTCTCCTTCGTCAAATTCATTAGAAGCCCCGATAGAGATGATTTCAGCTAATATAGTCCCTTAAGTTGTGGGACCCAACCCCTCAAGTGTTAACAAAAGGGAAGCCATTGTCCCATTCACTTCATTCACCATTGCTCCAGCACAGCCACTGAGCCTAGGGTTTGCTCTTGTGGTTCTCTTCTTCTTCTTCTTGCTTCTTCATCTCCAAGCCACACCAATAGTTCATAGATCAAGCATTAGAACTCACCAATCACTCCCTCATCTCACAAGCTATCCATTGATACTATTTGTGGAGGGATTCATCAACATTGAGATCTTCTTTGAACTAGTTCTCCTCATTTGAAGGTCATCCAAGTAAGTGATCATTTCCATCTCTTAGATTAGTGTTCCTCTAGCCATTGAGGTCCTACATGTGCATTATTGGAAGCTCTTTCATTTTCAAGCTTGGTGTAACCCATTTTAGGGTTGTTTTGGGGATTTTTTTATTGTAGCTTGGCTTTGAGCAATAGAGGTGATCAAAGACTTGTTTTCAGCTAGCTTGGACTAGAGGCAAGTGAATGATTGGATGTTTTAAATTTTGAAATGAGTTGGTGTAGTCTTTATGGATTTTCCTCACTTTCATTTAATGAGGTTGTTTGAAATAAATGCTCATAATGTATCTTGATAGTTTCGTTCAAGGTTTTATAAACATGTTAGTAGAGCATTTATTGTCCTTGTGATAGCCTAGATGAATGTTTGTGACATGGTTTACTTTCCTTTTTCTTTGCATTGGACTTGACATGGAAGAAGTGATGGAGAGCACTCGAAAAAGGGGATTTGGAGAAGTGTGAAGGGATGCATTGGGGAAGCTACTAGCTCATTGTTAATTGTAGGACTTGGTGGATGTGAGGAAGAGGGTTTGGAGGAAGAAAATGACTCAAAACTGAACACAGTGAGCTTTTCTGTACCGGGCGGTCAGCTCACGGTTAGCTAGTGGCTAACCGCCGAACCGACAGGCGGTTAACCGCCAGCCAACCGCCATTCACGGTGACTTTTCCAGAGAGCTTCATTTTCCACCTCCGAATGCGGTCAGCCTCACGGTTAGCCAGCGGCTAACCGCCGAGTACATCGGCGGCTAACCGCCAGCCATCCGCCATTCACGGATCTCCCCTGAAATTCGGTCAGCTCCACGGTTACCCAGCGGCTAACCGCCGAACGCATCAGCGGCTAACCGCCAGGTAACCGTATTTGGGCGGTCAGCCTTCCAGTAAGCTGTATTTCCTGCAGCACAGTGGCGGTCAGCTGGGCGGTCACCCGGCGGCTAGCCGCATGCCCTAGCGTCGGCTAACCGCCAGGTGACCCCAGGTGACCGAATTTCCCCAGATTTCAGAGAATTCCTTATTCGAGCCAATTTCTCCGGTTCGATCGAGTACTGAGCGTTATCAGTTGAAGGAGATCCTCGAGGCATTGTACAAGGCCTCCGTGAAAGAAACCACATCACAAATATGTCATTCGGAATTTTGGAAAATCGTAGAAGTGCATAAGGAGCCCGGAATGTCTCAAAACTCAAAGAGTACCAAGTAAGAGCTATAATAGACATACGGGACCCCTATTCACTTAATTGGATTTCTAAATTGATATTTTACCCGAAATTCATTATAGTACATTGTTTCACCTCATTCCCAGGAATTTCATCGCATGACTTGTTTTCTCGAAAGCTTTGGAGCTACAATAGTGACAGTGAATTGTCCCGAAATGTATTGCCCGATATGGAAAGACAGTGTGCCCTTGAGCACCCCCGTTTTACCCGTTTATTGACTGTACTTGAATACTTGATATGTCTCGATTGGTTTTATCCTATGAGTCGGCATCACTAAGCTTGGATACCTTGTCAGTCTGATCCACTGACTTGGAAATCCCCCTCCCGTCCCGCCAGCTGCAGTTTGGATCCCGATACCCGGTCTAATACCGTGGTCCCGTCCCGACACCCGGTTCGCTACCGTGGTCCCGTTCCCGTATAAGTATATTGTATATATGTATACGTTGTTTCTCCTCACCTTGTGTGACTGAGATCAACGTCCCGTGATACTGTTGTCACTTTAGTGACAGAGGACTTAGCTTTATGTGATTGCCACCTTATTAGCTCCCGAATCCTTGGATACCTGATATGTTTTATCTTGTCTACTTGTTTTATAGCAAATGATTTACCTGTTTTATGAGAGTTATTGCTTAATCAGATTTACACGCTTTCCAAGAGATTTCTTACATTATATATTGTTGTATCCTTGCTTTCTCTTGCCAGACCGTCGTGTCTGATCCTTTGCTTTGGTACTCAGGTCCCGTTGCCGGCTTCCTTGAGGAGGAGCCAGAGGAGGTGGTAGGCGAACCGCAACCTCTAGTTGAGTGGCGTGCTGACGATGTCATGTAGACATCGGATTGCTTTGAGAAGCGTAACATTTTGGGAGATCTAGTTAACCATTCTTTTGGGTTATTGTTTTGTGTATATTGGCCTTGTTGGCCTTTATTGTTTGGGAATGTAACTAAATGATATTTTGTCTAACTTTAACAACTATTGGGAACTTGCTATATATATATATCATTGCTCATTCTGATACAGTATTTACACTTGATGTCATTGCTTTATGACTAGAGATAGTCTACTATTTGATTTGCTACACGCTTCCGCACTCAAAAGAAACATTCATGCAAGGTTGTGATATCCTCACCGCGGACACCTGTGGGAAATTAAATATATCGTATGGTATTATTAAACAGATGTGGATCATCTTAACATCAATCGTTAGTCCCGATCCCGGATCCCTCGGTCCGGGGTCGCGACATTGTTAAAAGCAGCAATAGAAGCCGAAACAGTCATTAAAGATCAAGAAATAGAAAAGAAATCTACCAGGAAGATTGAACCACCAAAAAGTGGGGGCAAAAAGAAAGAAGCTATGGCAGTTCAAGTAGCTTCACCCCTTGACTCAAGGAAACTCGAAAATAATCAGAAGAGAGATAATGAGGACCAAAACAAGATGAAGGGAAGTCAAACTTTAAAAGAAAGAATGTCTCGAGAATATGATTTTGCTATTGAAGATTCTGAGTCAATTTTTCATACTTTCCTAAAAATCATAAAATCAAGCTTTGGTCATGCAAAAGACCAGAAGAAAAAGGCAAAACAAATGACCCAAAGTATTGCATATACCACAGGGTCATAAGTCATGGTATAAAAGACTGCTGGGTCTTTAAGAATAACGTCGAGGAGTTACTTGACAATGAGATGATCACCTTGGCTAAAGAAGACAAGAAGGTGACAACTAACTGGTGTTTGTTCACTTTGGAAGTTTCAAAGAACCAGTTAGAATTCCCACTGTGCAAGAAGAAGAGGGAGATGTCGAGTTTCGCTTGGTAAACCCATTGGAAAGTAGGGATGGATTAGTTCCAGTAGAAATACCAAATGGTGTGATGATGTGGGTCCATCCAGATATCTTGTCAGAAGAAGGGTGGGATGTAGTAAGAAGTAAATCACGCTTTGTTGCAACGTCAAATCCCTTCTGGAATGACGACTATCCTATGAGAAATACTATGGGGGCAAGAAAACAAAAGAAAAGACGTAGGCCAAATAACAAGAAAAAGCCTAGTAAATCAAAAGAGGTTGTCACCCCAGTAGATTTGTTAACACAAGAGCCTCGAGTTCCATTTACTCTCAAGGACTTAATGCCACTTGATCTCTTTGTCTTTAGAAAATAAAAAGCAGAAAGATAAATTAAGTGAGTTAAAATATGATATACTCTCATGCAACTGTCTCTCACTGGTAGAGTTAAAAAAAGAACTGGATCAAGGTGATGGTAATTATGGCCTTAGATGGGGATATAGAGATGGCGTGATTTCTTCTGAAAGTTCAGATGAATTAAGTCAAGATTCAACCAGGCGACATATTTTTACTCAAGGAAACCAACATGAGCTTACTTTATCCCCAACCTCACATCGACAGAGAATGATAGTGACCCTTCAGAACCCTCGAGTTTGTCAATTGACCCAAATGATGACAATGAACTGCTTGATGATGATGATATTAGGAGATGGATTGAAGGCATAGTGAAAACTGTCATTTATACAGCATCCATATGGAATTTGACTCTAGAATGGCAAAGAAAAGATCTTCCTACAATTATCATGAGGGAAGTTGTTAGACCCCGACCCAGACCAAGTCGATTAGTGTACGATTAGTATGTGTTTAGTTCTAAGTGTAGTTGTCGTTGGGTTAGAAGTAATTAGTTTAGTCTTGGACATAGCTTTGGGAATTTTGAGAACGTTTAGTGTTAGTCTGACACACTCAGGAAGGCCTGAGTGCACGTGTAAGCTTGGGAAGATCATATCGGTTTTCGTGTGATTGTGATTTTGATTTCATTTGAATGATTTTTCTATGTGTTACAACTTTCGCCTTAAGCACATTCATGTTTGAAGCCTAAAAACCCATGTTTTGGCCCAAAGAGGGTAAAATTGTCTTTTATGCACAAATCTGGACATAATTTTCGAGATCTCAAAACCGTGTCAAAAATAGACTTTTTGGAAACTAGATATTTCAAGGATCGTTTTATCCTTCTTCGTCGAAGTCATTCGAGGTCCACAAGATCGAGTTTTGGTCACTTCAAGGTTCATGTTAATTGGGGCCCATTGTCTTCACTTAAGCCCCATCTCCCTCTCTTTTCACTCACTTTACCAAATCTCTGCAATCTCTTGACCTAGGGCTGGAAAATCCCTCTTTCCCTCCCATCTTCCTCACCTTGCATGATCTAGCTAGAGATCTCCAAATAGAAATCCAAGACCATCATCTTCTTCCTCTCCTTGCAAGCTTTCTATTGGTACAAATTTCTTGGAGTTTCTTGTGGGACAAGCTCTTCATTTTCTTCACCTCTTCTTGTTTAACCATTGTTAGGTAAGAGTTTCAACCCACGCTTTTCATAAAGTATTTTTTAGTTCCTTAAAGATCTTGTTTTCCATGTTACAAACCCTTTTATTAAAATGGGTTCTTTGTTTACATTTTTGAGTGAGTTTGTGTGGTTTTCTTGGGTTTCCTTGTAGCATTGGAACAGCTTGAGTGAAGTGCTTGAGAAGGATTGTTAGCATTGGGCAAGGCAAGTAATCTCTATAGGACCATTGTGCATGTGTATTTTAAGCTTCATTGTTGTTTTAGAAATTTTGCATATAAATATGTTTATAAGCTTCATGATCATGTTTACCTTGGATTGAATGTTTGAAATTGGGAAAAATGTGTGTTTTGCCCCTTGGAGAGCATGTAGGCCCAGGGAGTGCAATTAGGATGAGGAACAAGAAGAAGGGAAGAAGGAAATGTGAAAATCTGAACTGAATTGCATTTCCCGTGCAGTTTCGGTCAGCTATCGGTCGGCTGGCGGCTAGCCGAAATCCTCATTGCGGTTAACCGAGAGCTGACCGAGCTCGGCGGTTCCCTTTCCAGAAGCTGACATTTTGACAGTGGGTCTCGGCTAACCGCTGGCCAACCGCGCGTTATCGGCTCCTTTTCCCGAGAGCCATTTTTCAAACTGGATTTCCCGCGGTCAGCCCTATGGTCAGCTTACGGTTAACCGCCAAGTCTCAGTTCGGTTAACCGTAAGCTAACTGCAATGAGTTCGTTCCTTTTCTAGAGGGCTGTGTTGGACCTGGATTTCCAGCGGTCAGCTTATCGGTCAGCTGGCGGCTAGCCGCCAGACCTTAGTTCGGCTAGCCGACACCTGACCGCGAGGTGACCGAAATTGACAAATTGCCTGTTTTGAAGAGTCTTTGCAAGAATGAAAACTAGAACATGTTAAGTGGCCTTTAGCCTGATATTATGCACTCGAAACCCGAGATGACCTTGAACTTCTGGGGCACCAATTCTGTTTTAATTCCAACATCTGGGCTTCGGCTGCACAACGATCAACCAAAGGTCCTTGCATGAGCTTGATAGGCTTTGTATTCGTACTTTGGTTTCGATATAATGAATATCATCGTGTACGCGTTTTGAAGTTTAAGTACAAGCTCGTTTTGAAGACGTGTTTCAAGAAAAAGGGGATCACATCCTAAGCGTGTTATGCATATTAATTATGCCCTTGCTAGTCGTGTTCATAGTGTTTTGATAAGTGATTTCCCCCTTTTTATCTCGACATGTTTTAATCGTTTTTCGCGCGTTTTGTGCATTCATGAATTAAGTAACACCACTGAGCTTGGACTGCCCTTTCAGTTTGATCCACTGTCTAGGGGTCCTTAAACTTGTGGACTGTCTGCAGACTGGTCGTGTATTTATTACACATCGTGCATGTTCGGTTCCGCGGACGGAATTCCCGTCTTTGTGGGAAATCGTGTCGTGATTATATTATGTATATCGTGCTTGTCGTGCGTGCTTACTCTTTTCATTATATAGATGATCGAGAAAGGATGGGCTCTTTGTGGATTGTGACTATTCATGCTATTATAAGTACTCATGCTAGTTTGTTTCAGTATCTCAGCTCAGTTAAATATTTCTGCAAATGTATCTCAGTCATTATAGTATTTCAAATCAAGGATTTATTATATGTTTTCGAAAACGTTATTGTTCATGCTCACACCTAAATTGATTACCTGCCAAACCGTTGTGTTTGACCCTTGTTTGTTGGTGCCCAGGTGTAGGTGACGTTGCCTTTGAAGAGGAGTGTCAGGAGGAGGCTTGTGAGCCAACCCCTATGAGAGAGTGGCAGCCCGACGATGCCATCTAGACATCGGGCGGGTTCTTGAGTCTCCTCATCATTTTGTTGGGGTTTCCTTTAATTATTTTTGGAGAAGTGTATTGGCCTCTGTTGGCCTCTTATGGGTTGTAATTAAACTTAAATTACTTTTGAGTCTGTCTTATAACTTGAACTATGTTGGGAATGTCATGTTAGCTTCTTTCTTTGATACTATGTTTGTTACTATTTGTCATGGCACTTAAATATTTTATTGGTGCTCATCTTGTTGTGTTTTGCTACACGCTTCCGCATACTTGATCGTGTGAGTCAGATTCCGCGTGTCTTTGGGAATCCTCACCGCGGAAACCTGTGGGAAAGTATATCTCCAAAATCTAATGTACACAACACAACGTCGCGGGCCCGGGGTCCCGTTCCAGGGTCGCGACAGTAGTAGCCGATGAAATACCAGATATTGATAAGATTGACGAAGTGGACAAGTCCTCAGATGTATGGGATGATTCTCTCGCACTTGATGGATATGATGCTGATGGTTCAGATTTAGACTCTGATGTGTGGATCTTTTACTCATCCAATAGAGAAAACATAAGATCATACGAATATGTGTCGGAGGAAGATGAAATCTGGGCACATGATGATGTGGCTAGAAGAGAAATCAAAGCAAAAAGGATCATTCATGCAATGAGCCACATGCCTAGACCAGTTGGGCCCCTCAATCCTTTAGACCCAATTCCATGGTGTTTTGCAGGAGGACCCAGGACCCCCCAAGAAATTGAAGCCTTAACATGGGATAATGATACCCCATGGGATGCGAATGAGGATGTCGAAGGATTATATTGGTCGTGTAATATGGTTGGGATCGACCATGAAATTTCTGATGAAGAGAAAAATGATGATGAAGATAAAGCAGAGAGTTCATCAACATCCAATTTGACATCCTCTGAATCTTCGGAAACTGCAACAGCAGATAGCGAAGAGATTTCCTTATGTTTTCCTAAGGTACAGGAGGTAGGCAAAGGGACTCGCTCTGGGCTAGATTACCATAAAAATTATGATGCAAATGTTAACCAAGACAAGGCTACAAAGCCTACAGAAAGAAATGTCAAGAATGGTGGTTTGCCTAGCCTTCAAGAGCCCTTTAGATTTGATTTACTTGAACATCTAGCGTGCATCCCCGCACGTATAAGCATGCATGTCATGTTGAGACTGTCTCTAGACATTCGAAAAGCTGGTGCAGTAGCTCTCATGAACCCAGACCAATATGCATCTCATGTCCTCCAAGTACAAGTAAAGCAAAAAGCGAAATGTAAAGAATGCTTCAATTTAAGAGCAGCTATGGCTGCTACAATCAATTTCACGAAGGATGACATGTTACTCAGGGATGTAAAGCACAATCGGCCATTATACTTCATAGGATATATCGGTGAAGTTGAATTACCAAGAATGCAAACTGACCCTTGATCAGCAATTAACCTCGTGCCACTGCGGGCCTTAAAATATTTGGGAATCCCAACTAGCAAGCTTATCTATACAAAACTCAGCATATTAGCATACAATGGAGAAACACAAAAGGCTATTGGTAGGATAGTTATTCCATGTCAGATTGGAGACATGAAATCTCAGGTCGTGGTCTACGCCATTGAGGCCGAAACTTCCTACAATTTGCTCCTCGGAAGGCCATAGATTCATGAAAACTATGTAGTCCCTTCGACGTTACATCAATGTATCAAATACATTGATAAAAATTTAGAAGTACATCGTGTCTTTGCTGACAAGAAACCCTTCAAAGGGATGGAAACATATTGTGTGGATTCTATATTTTACATGTCAGAGCCTAACAGTTATGCAAATGAAAACACATCGGAAGGATTGATTGTCAAAAAATCTAAAAACAAAAAGAAAATTTTCAAGATATCTATACCTCCACCCGCGAAACTACTCGAGGGTGTTAAGATAAATAATGGTAAATCCTCTACTAACGTTGCCACAAAAGCACCTGAATGCTCCAAGATCAGCATTCGTCCAAAGCTTGAAGAGACAACTTTCATTAAGAAAAGCCTAGTGGAGGTTCCAAGTGCCAGATCAAAAAAAGTCTCAGTCGGCATAATATCATTGGTGGGAGAAGATGAAGGTAGAGGGAAAAAGTCACTTATCGACTCTGTTAAACTCCCTATCCCGATGATATATCTTCCGAGGCCTCTAGAAGAACTAAAAGGAGCAATATTTGTTTTGCCCATGAAACATCGGCCACCTATCGTGTTTTACAGAGTATCGTACCCTTCACAGATGATTGTTGGAGAGATTCCTATGGAAGGGACCCCGGATTTCTCTATGCATAGCTATAAGGCTAAATTGATAATGCGAAAGAATTGATAATGCGAAAGATGGGTTATGATGTTATAAGCCAACAAGGACTGAAGCAGGGTCGTGGCATTCCAGTTCCACTGGAGATGCACGTTTTATCGTGGGAAAATCATGGACATGTTAGATTCATCCCATATGCTCTAGGATATTGTCCGGCATCAACAACAATAGCCAATCATCGTTACTGCAACAAGCTCTTAACACCTTCCCATAAAGAAGAAGAAAAAGACTTGAACTGTTCATCAAGTTGGGCTGTATTTTCAATTAATTGCATTTCCATTTCAGGTGAGGACGTAGATGAAAATGTAGAAATGTACTTCGAACCGGAAAAAGAAACGGAAGATGTAAAACCAAGTCCCCCCACCGAGGATAAGGTTAAACAAATTAACCTAGGAACAGAAAGTGACCCCCGTCCAATCTTTGTAAATGCATAATTGAATAAAGATGAAATTTCGGAGTATACTTGTCTTTTGAATGAATTTAAAGATGTTTTTGCATGGTCTTATTCTGAAATGCCTGGCCTTGATCCAGGAATTGCAATGCACAGATTAAATTTAAGAAAAGATGTCAAACCCATTAAACAAGCTCAAAGAAGATTCCGACCAGACATAATGGATAAAATCGAAAAAGACGTTCAAAAGCTGAAAGATGTTGGCTTCATTAGGGAGGAACAACATCCTGATTGGTTAGCCAACATCATTCCAGTTACAAAGAAAAATGGCTAGATTAGAATCTGTATTGATTTTAGAAATTTAAATGAGGCTAGTCCTAAGGACGAATTCCCTTTACCCATCGCAAAAATCATGATTGATAATATTTTTGGTTACGAAAGAATGTCTTTTATGGACGGTTTCTCAGGATAAAACCAAATCAAAATGCATCCTAATGACCAGAAGCACACTGCATTTCAAACACCATTTGGAATCTATTGTTACACCGTGATGCCTTTTGGTTTAAAAAATGCAGGGGCCACTTATTAAAGGGCAATGATGAAAATCTTTAAAGATATGCAACATAAAAAGGTGGAGCGTTATGTAGATGATCTTGTTGTTAAAAGCAAAAGAAAGGAAGATCACCTCAAAGACCTCAGGGAAGTGTTTGAAAGACTTCGACGGTATAAACTCCGCATGAACCCATAGAAATGCTTTTTTGGTGTTTCTTCAGGAAAGTTCTTAGGGTTTATTGTTCGCAAAGATGGAATCGAGCTTGATCCAATCTAAACAAAAGCCATTTTAGAAATGAAACCGCCAAGAAATCTAAAAGAGCTAAAAGGACTCCAAGGTCGATTGGCCTATATTCGAAGGTTCATTTCTAATTTATCTAGAAGATGCCGGCCATTCTCACGTCTGATGAAGAAAGGAGTGAATTTTGTATGGGATCAGGCATGTGATGAAGCCTTTGAAGATATCAAAAAATATCTTACTAGGCCTCCTGTTTTAGCTGCTCCAGTGCAAGGGAGACCATTCATTTTGTATACGCGAGCTCTTGATCACTCCTTGGGGGCAATGCTGGCACAAAAGATTAACCAAGGGCATGAGGTGGCACTTTACTACTTAAGTAGGATGATTGTAGGAGCAGAACATCGATATCCACCTATAGAGAAAGAATGCCTCGCGCTAATGTTTGCAATACAAAAATTAAGGCACTACCTGCTCTCATAAACAGTTTATCTTGTCTCTCGTGTAAACTCATTAAAGACCTCAGTAACAAAGGTGGGATCTTTGAGTGCAAGATTAGCAAAATGGTCCATTGCCCTTTCCCAATATGATATCATATATGTCTCACAAAAAGCAGTAAAAGGTCGAGCATTAGCAGATTTCTTGGCCATGCATCCGTTACCACCTGATTCCGAGCTAAGGGATGCTTTTCCAGATGAACCAGTCTTTTACATTGAGACCTTTCAGACCTCAAAACAAGAAGCTTGGGAAATGTATTTTGATGGTGCTAGTAGGACGGATGGAAACAGAGAAAGGATTTATGGGGTAGGAGTTGTCTTCGTAACCCCTGATGGATATATGATCCCTTATTCCTTCTCACTAATCAAATCATGTTCTAATAATATTGCAGAATATCAGGCCCTTATTAGGGGAATGGAAATAGCCCATGAGGCACAAATTCGACAATTGGAAATACGTGGAGATTCAAAACTCATTGTAAATCAAGTGAATGATCAATATGAAGTTAAGAAACCGGACAATTGCCCCTACCATAAGATAGCTCAACGATTGATGAACAAGTTCATTTATTGTAATATTGAACATATCCCGAGAAGCCAAAATGCAAGGGCAGATGCACTAGCAAGTCTAGCAGCCTCGATGGCGCTTCTTGAAGGAGAAGTCCTTAAAGTATTGGTTTGTGAAAGAAGGATCTTGTCGCCATTAGATACACATGAAGCCGTTGCCGAATGCCAATTAGTCAAATCAAGTAGACTTTTCTGTATGCGAAATGGCAATCGGAGACTGGTGTGACCCATTTATTGATTATGTGCAGTTTGGGATTTTACCAAATGACCCAAAAGAACGAACAAGCATAAGAAGGAGGGCTCTTAAATTTTATTATGACGTCAATACCAAAACTTTATAGAAAGTCATATGATGGTATTTTACTTCGTTGTTTATCAAATCAGGAGGCAGATCAAGTCATGACCGAAACTCATAGTGGAACATGTGGAGCACATCAGCCGGGTCCAAAATTATGTGATCAAATTAGAATGATGGGTTATTATTGGCCAACCATGATTAAAGATACACATGAATCAGCCAAACGATGTAAGGCTTGTCAACTTGATGCTGATTACATACACAGGGCCCCTGAACCTTTGTACCCTTCAGTGACATCCTGGCCATTTGAAGCTTGGGGAATGGATATAGTTGGGCCGATTAATCCTCCGTCATCAAAGGGGCATCGGTTCATATTTGCCGTGACGGACTACTTTTCTACATGGGCTGAAGCAGTAGCCTTGAATGAAGTTAAGACCGTTGTTGTTCTTAACTTTCTCAAAACCAACATTATATGTAGGTTCGGGGTCCCGAATAGGTTTGTCCATGATAATGGACCGCAGTTTCGAGACCATTGTTTTTATAAATTCTGCGAGAAATATCACATCAAAAGTATTTCTTCTACAGCTTATTGCCCACCAGCCAATGGTTTAGCCGAAGCATTCAATTAGACGATATGCAAACTGTTAAAGAAAATGGTCTCTAGAAACAAAAGAGATTGGCACGAACGATTGCCAGAAGTGCTATGGGCCTATTCTACCACGGTTCGAGGAGCGACTCAATTTACACCTTTCTCACTCGTATATGGCTGTGAAGCTGTTTTACCACTCGAAATTCAAATCCCTTTACTCCGAATTGCGTTAGCTAGCGGCATGAATGAAGAAGGGAATGAGAAATTACGGCTACAAGAATTGGAATCTCTTGACGAAGAAAGGCTCATCGCTCATCAAAACATAGGGATCTACCAATCTAGAATGGCAAATGCGTTTAATAAAAAAGTACATCAAAGGGTCTTTCAAAGGGGCGATTTGGTCCTCGTTGTTTAAAGACCAATGATCATCACTCATAAATAAAAAAGGAAGTTTACAGAAAAATGGGAGGGACCATTTGTTATCGATTCTGTCTACTCTAACGGCTCTTACAGTTTAATTAATCAAGATGGCGATCGATGCCTAATGCCCATCAATGGAAAATTTCTTAAGAAGTATTATCCATGAAAACATGTCCTCTTATCATCTTCGATTTTCGATATGATGCCTCGAGTCATAGAAGTCTCGATATAATGCCTCGAAAACCGAAAAGTTTTGGACTTCAACACCAAGCCTCGGAATATTTAAAAGTTCCGATATCATGCCTTGAAGTTCATGATATGTCAAACTTTGCTATCAAGCCTCAGAACATTTAATGTTTTGATACCAAGCCTCAAAGTTTGCAACATGTTGTTAAGACTCAGAACCTCAAAAGTTTTGATACTATGCCTCAGAGATCGAAACTCTAATTTTAACATTTCAATTTGTCATGTGAGCCAAGACTGTGGCTTTTGAAGATATGCTGCCAAACCCAAAAAAAAAAAAAGAGGACACACTTTAGGCTGAATCTAGCTTGTCTAAATCTGTCTAATTGGTATGAAAAGAAATTCCCCAGCATGAGTTACGCTGTCAACATTTTACAATAATCACTCAGACCAGGTCAGGAAGTCAATCCCACTGCCAAGCTCAAACTTGTGTGGATAAATTCTGAGTAAAACTGAGATGACATGTATACTTTTTTTTTGGCATATGCAAAGGGGGATTTTAAATGGACGAGCCCAATGAGAGAGCCCATATGGAAAAATTGTGACGCGATGGGTTCAAGGCACACATACTCCGGAAAACTCCTCGTCAGCGATCCTCGAAGGGGGCATTTGTTGGAAGATAAAATATATATATTCATCACCATCAATACTTGGACCGTATCCATCGTGATCTTGATCAAGTGGGACTAAATCAATCGGACCCACCCCCAACCCAATGATTTGTGACCACTACATGGCATGGAATTGTACCCTGATGAATTTGGTGGCTCCTATCAAAATCTCTTAAATTTGCGAGGGAGATTAACGTGATTAATATAGGTTCAAGCCAGCCATATCATGTCCAATGAAGCCCAAGTTAAATTTTCGGGCCTAAACAGCATGGCCAATTTTGGTTGATTCAGGCACAAGTCAATTTCTGACCAAGGCCATAGAACCGACCTTGGTTGATTCAAGTCCAAGCTAATTTTTTGGGCCTAAAAATACATGACCAATTTTGGTTGAATCAGGCTCAAATCAATTTCTAACCCAGGCCATGTGACCAATCTTTGTTGATGATGGTCCAAGCCTGAGCCATATGAATTAATCCATGCCAATTTGTGGTCAATCCATGCCAATTTCTGGCCTGAGCCATATGAATTAATTCATGCCAATTTGTGGCAGCGTATTTCTCTCTCTCTTTTTTTTTATATCAAATTCTGCAGAGTTCTTCCTTGTCTTTTGTTTTTTTTTTTCCTCCCTTTTCTTGCATCAGGTAGTGGCCTTTTATAGGCTTCTTGGAGCCATCTCCAAGGCAGTTGCTACCCCACGTTCTCCATTTCCTACCCATTTTCTCTAGCTTAGAGTGGATGAACACCACCTGTCCTCCTCTAACTAACTACCTTGCCATTTATTATGATCGTTTGCCTTCATCTCATGAGTGGGTGACATTTTCAACATGAGGTGGTGGCATTTTCATCTAAAGAATGGGTATTCCTCTTAGACTCCACATGTCATTTAACCACATGTTTGCAAAAGATCTGGGTCCCATCACATGATTGATGTTCATACAATTTTTGTCAACGTGACTAAAATAATAGCCTGCCCATAGTCTATCAAATTTGGTCACATGGATTTGATGACATGGTCACCTAAAATTGGGTTAAACCTGGACGACATGGTCATTGTAAGACCCCGACCCGAGTGAACCCGATTAGTGCTAATTAAGTTGCGTGTTAGTGCTAAGCTTGATTAGTATTTTTGGTTAAGTTGGGTTTAGAATAACCTTGATTCTAGTTTTGGGCTACTTTGAGTGTTTTGATAGCTAGTGGGGCCCTTTGGGGGTTCCCTTTTCGGCTTTGCGTTTTCTTAAGAAATTTTCCCAATTTGTTGTGCATTGTGTTTTTGGCCCGTTGCATTCATTTTGAGGAATCCTACAACTTTCATGTTGATCCCGTCTTCGTTTGAGATCCCGAAACCCAATTTCATAGCCTTGAGGGTAAAACAGTCATTGCACACCAAATCTGTACCCAAAATTTATATTCTCGAAACTCGTGAAACATACACTTTTTGGAAACTAGATATTTCGACGAACATTTCTTCCTTCTTCGTCGAATTCATCCAAGGACCCGAGAGAGATGATTTCAGCCAAACTAGTTCTTTAAGTTGTGGGACCCAACCTCTTGTTAGGGATTTTGTATTTGCAATTTGATGGATGCATTTTCACTTTAGCATCATTTGATTTACACACATTTGCATTGATTTAAAATATCTTGAAATCTTGATTTTTACATGCATTGGTTTTTAACTTGAAGAAATCTTGTTTTATGCATGTTTTGGTTCTAAACTTGGATGCAATGGTTTTAGAATACAAACTCTGTTGAAAACCTATTTCCTTGTGCATTATATTTGGAAAATCATCTTGCGAATTTAGGTTTGAGCTTTGCATACATTCATCCTTTCAGAATCATTTTTGTATGCATTTGTTTTAGAAAAGAGTTTTAGAAATCAAGCTAGCCTTTGGTTTTAAAGTTTTGAATCTTTTAGGCTTTTTATGGTTCATGTTTTAAAAACCCTTAAAATGATTTAAAACATGTTTTCAAGCTTGATTTAATGGCCCAAAAAATTCCCAACCAAAATTACTTTAAAAAAATACATTTTTGGGAAAACAGGACTTTTACCGGCGGACAAAACCACTTTTACCGGCGGTCTCTGTGTCCGCCGCTAAAAGAAGTTTTTCAAACGGTCATATTTCTGACCGTTGTGTGTTCTAGGTCGACCGAGGCCTGTGTGCAGGTCGACCGAGGACTAGCCGTTGGGCACTTTTTGCTATAAATATGAGTTCTTTCCTTTGCCAAAAGTTGGGAATTTTAAGCCCCTCCTTAAGAGGTTTTGAGGCATATTCAAGGGAAATGAACTAAGGGATGAAGGGGAGCATTAGGAAAGCTAAAGCTTGGATTAATGAAGTTAAATCATCAAGTAGGCTTTACTTTCCTTAATCATATGTTTTCATGCTTTGTTTTATTTTTGGTAAATCATTTGTAGCATGATAAACTATGTTTGTGTTGTGTCCTTAACATGTTTTATGTTTTGAATTTATTTATTATTTTGGATACTTCACCATTGATTCAATCAAAGTAGTACTTAATCTTTGGTAAATCTAAGTAGATCATGTTAATGAAAGAATCTTTGAAATTATATGTAACATGATCCATATACTTTGTTGAATCTTTGGTTGTTGTTTTCCATCATAAGAAAATCTCTTTCAAATGTATCTTATGATTTGGATTCAACTTCTTTACAAATCATATGTTTTCATGTTTTGTTTTATCTTTGATAAATCTTTTGTAGCATGTTAATCTATGATTTGTTGTATCCTTAGCATGTCTTATATTTTGAATTGATCTATTGTTTTGGATGCATCACCATTTGATTCAATCCAAGTAGTACTTTATCTTTGGTAAATCTAAGTAGATCATGTTAATGAAATATGTAACATGATTCATATACTTGGTTGAATCTTTGGTTGTTGTTTTTCCATCATAAGAAAATCTCTTTCAAATGTATCTTATGTTTTGGATTCAACAAACTTTACAAATCATATGTGTATTATTGTTTTAAAGTTTCACAACTTGCCTTACTTTGATAGGTATATCTTTTTCAAGTTGTATTTATAATTACATATGATTTGTCCCCTTACTTCAATCAAATATATTTTTATGTTTTGAGCTTCATTGTTGATTTGATTGACATCCCTATGCATCACATGTTTAGAGCTAATTAATTTCATACAACTTGTGTAACTTTGATATCATTAACAAGTTGTTACTTTTAACATGTGATTGCATTATATCCTCAATCATAAATGTTTTATGAACCAAAACTTTCAAAAGCCTTAGGCATACATTTATGAGCCTTCATTTTCAAAATGATTGAGGACCACACACACACACTTCATGTACTCTCATCTTTGCATCCATAGTGTGAGTGTGTATTAGTTTTTCACTTCCATATCCGCCTAATTAAGAGGCATTTGTAATGAGCTTAATTGAATCTCCATCAAGTGTATTATAGACACTAACCTAGTGAGATAACCAACCTTGTCGTTGAAGAGGTTATTGCTTAGCCTATAAAAGCATAATGTATAGGTTCATGTTAAGCCTTGAAAAACATCATTGTATAGGTTGATGTTGAGCCTTGAAAAACATCATTGTAAAGGTTATTGCTTAGCCTATTGAAAAGCATAAATAGTGGAAATCCGGTGGGGTGTTGGATCACAAGCCGGTAGTGGATGTAGGCATTGAGGCCGAACCACTATAAATACTTGTGTGATGGTGATTGCTTTGTGGTGATTGTTTTCATTAAGCTTCCGCATTTTGCTTGATAATCATCACATGTGACTAGTTTGCTTTAAGAAGTTAAAATTGATTAAAATTGGTCATAAATGAAGCTCACCCTATTCACCCCCCCTCTAGGGTTCGGATCCCCATGGACTTACAAGTGGTATCAGAGCGGGTTACTCCATTTTAGGGCTTAACAACCCGGAGTTGATCCTTGCTAGATTAGAACCCTAGTGTTGTGATTTATTGCATATCTTTTTAAAGATTTCCACTATGTTTGAAATTGATATTTCCCCTAGCCTCTTTACACCACTCTAAGACTTTTTCAAGTTATATCTTTAAGAGTTGGTGAGCCCTCAAAATGTTCTCTCAAGGACATCCTTTTCAAGACCTTAGGTGAATCTTCATTGGTACACATTTTTACTAACCTTAAGGCCTTGTTCCCCCTAGACCAACCTATTCTTTTTAGTTATATCTATTTGTTGGTCATGATACATTTGCATTTTGTTTCTTTTAAGTCACATCTTTTAAAATGCAATGTTTCTTTGTGATCATTTGATTTTGTCTTCATGAACTTTAAGTTGTATCTCTTGGTTTTCAAAATCCTTTGATTGCAATACTTTCATGATGGATTTGCATTGTGTTTATATAGTTATATCTCTTGTAGTGCTTATCTATTCATGATCAATTGATTGTGATTTCAAATGCTTTCATAGCTAAATTTTTCATGATCAATTGATGTTGAAAAATCATTTGATGTATGTCATAGTTAGATCCTTTTTGTAAATCAAATGATTTGAAGCTATTTAAATTTTCCATTGATTTTCAAGTTATATCTCTTGGTATGGAAAATTTGTGAGTGTCTATTGTTTTACATATTGAAAATCTTATAATAGTACACTTCTTGTTTTTCAAAATCACTTGCTCTTAATTCTAAATGATTCTTTGTTGAATTTTCAAATATTGAAGTGATTTGAGAAACTTTGGAAAATGTTCTAAGCTTTATTAGTTATATTTATAGAAGCATTTTCCTTGAATTTATTTCCTTGTGCCTAATTATGATTATATCATTTGAAAGGAAATAATTTTTACAAACAATTTGCATCTTTGCTCATTGAGTTACATTCTTTATGCAAATTGATTTTGATGTCTTACATTGCTTGGTTGGATATGATGTCATTGATTTGCATGTTTGTGCCTAACTTGGTATATATAGTTTCATTAATGCAACTTGATGATTGTTTATGTGCTTTATTGTAAAATCTTGTTTTTGAGCCTTTTAAGTACATATGTGATTTTATGTACTAAGTTCATTTGGTTTAAACCTCATATCCATTGTCCATTGCATTTTAAGCTTAGTACATTTGCTAAGAGTGGAGATGTTACATGATAGATTGATACCCTTAACTTCATACCCTCTTGTGCTTAAATAGTTATATTCTTTTTTGATGATTGGTATGAGTTAGATCTTGAGTGTTGATTGATCCTCTCTATGCAAATGTCAAATTGTTCTATGTATGGTTGTGTTATTTATTATATTTGTAGAAACCATACTAGAACTCAAATCCATCCTCTATGCTTTCTAGTCATATTTTTTTTTTTTGGATGGTTATGATGTTGATTCATATATTTTCTCTAAGTGATAACATCCTTATACATGTCTCAACTTCATAGTAGTGATCTTGATCATATGAAACTCTTTGAAATCCATTCCTCATATTTCTATGTGTTTGATGGATAACTTAGATGTTGAATTCATATGATTTAGTCACTTTATAAATTGCATGCATTTCAAAGTCATATCCTTTGCATTGCAATTTACCTTGTTCATCACTATGCTCTATAGTCATATCTTTAATAATGATGAATATCCATTTATGATGCTTGATGGAATGTTGTGTTTGTCTCATCCTTGCTCTTTATCATGTTGTCAAATTCAATTGGTTTCATTTGGTATAATTTAAGATTGATTTGATTTCTTGTGATTGTGATAGACCTTGTGTTTAATCCCCCCCTCTAGGGTTCGGATCCCCATGAACTTACACCTCTCAATTGTTAACAAAGGAGACCCTTTCCCTTCCTTTTCCATTTTTCATTTTTCCAGCACAAGAGGAGAGTCTAGGGTTTTCTTGCTTTCCCTTCTTCTTCTTGCTTCTCCATCTCAAATCCTCACCAATCTTGCACCAAACTCGAAATAGAGATCATCATCTTCTTCCTCATCTTGCAAGCTTTCTATTGATACCATTTGTGAAGAGAACCCTACATCACAAGGCTTCCTTTGAGCTTACCATTGCCATTAGAGGACCTTAAAGGTAAGTAATCATCCCCATCTCCTAGATTAGTGTTCCTCTAGCCCTTGAGAAGCTATATTTGCATTATTGTTGGTTCTTTCATTTTCATTCTTTGTGTAACCCATTTTAGGGTTGTTTTTGGGGGGTTTTGATTGTAGCTTGGCTTTGAGCAATAGAAGTAAATAGAGGCTTGATTTCAGCTAGCTTGGACTTGAGGCAAGTGAATGATTGGATGTTGTTAAGTTTCAAATGGTTTGGTGAAGCATTTATGGTTTTCATGCTTTCATTGATTGCTTTTATTGAGGTTTCATGGTTGAAATAAATGATCTTTATACATCTTGATAGCCATATTAAATGTCTTGGAAAACATGTGTTTAAGTCATCTTGATTATAGTTCTATGTGGTTGATTATGTGTTGGAAGGAAGGGAAACAAAGAGGAGAAAAATCAAGTTCCCGGACATGCTTCACGCCCAGGTCCGATCGATCGGTTTGTCTTTAACTGTAAGCCTTTTTGAGCCGATCGATCGGCCGATCGATCGGACCCTGTGCATAGCTGGTACAGAAATTTCGAACCTACTCAGTTTGAGTCCAGTGAGTTTTGAGATTTATTTTTTTTGTGGACCTTGGCTACCCTCCTTGGACTCACTTGACCATATGTAAGGACATCTTGAGCCGATGCTCTTCACGGTTGGTTCGGAGGCATCGAAGTTCAATCTATTTCAATCTTGGACGGGATGGAACGACACGATACCTTCTTCATACCTAAATGCAAAGTCTATTTCATTGGGTATCGCGAATTCAATTCCTTTTGGTGACTGAGTAGGTTGCTCAATGGTTCCGGGTTGGCATCATACTTAGGATGGACCGTTTATAGTCTTGATTTTCCTATCATAGCATCTAGTACTATCCATAAGCTCATGTTAAGTTTTAAAAATAGTAAAAGTGCATAAGGAGCCCGGAATGTCTTCAAACTCAAAGAGTACCAAATCATTTCAATAATCGACATACGGGACCCCTATTCACTTAAATAGATCTTGAAATCAATATTTTCCCGGAATTGTAATAGTTCGTTTTATTTCTTCATTTCCAAGATTTACTTTACATGATCTGTTTTCCCGAAAGCTTGATGGTTACACTAGTAACATGGACTTGTCCCGAAGAGTATTGCCCGATATGAAATGAAAGTTATACATTTGAATATTCTTGCCCGTTCATTGATTTACTTGCATATGTATCGATGTGTTATTTAACCTTTGTGTCGGCATTACTAAGCTTGGATACCTTGTCGGTTTGATCCACCGACTTGGAGATCCCTCTCCCGTCCCGCCAGCTGCAGTTTGGATCCAGATACCCGGTCATTACCGTGGTCCCGTCCCGATACCCGGTTCGCTACCGTGGTCCCATTCCCGTATATTTATATTTTATATATGATTTGCGTTGATTCTCCTCACCTTGTGTGACTGAGAACAACATCTCGTGATACTGTTGTCACTTTAGTGACAGAGGACTTAGCTTTATGTGATTGCCATCTTGTGAGTTCCCAATCCCTTGGTTACCTCATATGTTTTATCTTGTTTACATGTTTTCTAGCAAAGGATTTATCTATTTTATGAGAGTTCTTGCTTAAACAGATTTCCTTGCTTTTCGAGATATTTCATCTATTATATGTTTTTGTATCTTCTCACTCTCTTGCCAGACCGTTGTGTCTAATCCTTTGCTTTGGTACTCAGGTCCCGTTGCCGGTTTCCTTGAGGAGGAGCCGGAGGAGGCGGTAGGTGAGCCGCAACCTCTAGTTGAGTGGCGAGCTGACGATGTCATGTAGACATCGGGTTGCTACAAGAGGCGTAACATTTTGGGGAGAACCTATTAACCATTATTTTGGGTTATTATTTTGTAATATTGGCCTTTGTTGGCCTCTAATTTTGGGGAATGTAACTAAATGTTATTTTGTCTAACTTTAACAACTTTTGGGAAACATGCTATAGATCATTGCTCATCCTAATACAGTTTTGATATTTGATGTTAATACTTGCATGACTAGAGATAGTCTACTATTTTATTTGCTACACGCTTCCGCATGTTGACACCAAAAATGTCACTTTGCCTCTTCACACCAAAAGCTACATGGAGCCGCATCCTACCAAAAATAGGCAGGCGCCACTACAAGCATCAGATCTTGTTAGAATCAAACAAAAACTGCAAGGTCATTCAAAACAACCAAAAGAGAGGTACACATGAAGTTTCGGGCCATTCCGACATCATTTGGCCTAGCTTCACTTCTCCAACAGCTAAGCAGCAGCTCCCGGCGGCAACAGTGTCGAAGACCCCAAATCTTCGATCAGAGCCTACGGATGGTCTCAAAATACCTCCGAAAGGCTACATGTCAAGTTTCAAGTTAAACCGACACCGTTTGACCCTCTATCAACTCTCGAGTAGTAAAATCAAGCCCTTAGGTAGCGAGAACTACCGAGGTCGTCACTCATCAAACAGAGCACATAGGCGGCTTCTACATACTCCCAAAGGGACACACGTCAGATTTCAGGTCATTCCGATGACGTTTGACCCACTTTCGATGCTCGGGAACAAAATTAAGCCTACCGGCGGCGGAGCACTCCGGGACCATGGCACCCAATCTGGAGCTTGTGGATCATCTCAAAATGACTCCAGTAGGCTCCCCGTCGAATCTTAGGTCAATCGGACATCGTTTGACCGGAAGTCAAAGCTCGACATTTCCCTCGTGGTGAAATCAAGTCAAGCATTTTCGGGCCCCCAAACAGCTTCAAAACTCAAACGAAAGCCTATTGTTGGTCTTATCTACTGATGAGGGAGTCACACGTTGAATTTCAAGTCAATTAGACATCGTTTGACCAAAAGTCAAAGCTCGGCATTTCCCTCGCGGTGAAATCAAATCAAGCGTTTGCAGGACCCCAAGCAGCTTCAAAACCTGAACAAAAGCCTATGGTTGGTCTTGTCTACTGCTCAAGAAGCTAACACGTCAAATTTCAGGTCATTCCGACATCGTTTGACAAAAAATCGGCAGTTCCCCACGGCAAAGTTTTCGGCTTTTCCGGAAAATAGGAAACTTTGCGATCCAATTTGCACGGCTTCCTGCCAGGTTTTCTTCAGGAGAATCAAGCCTACAAATGAGGAGAAATTCCAAGAAAAATACAGGAGAAAAAATCACTCAAAAACGTCAAGAAACGACCGAGAAACGGTGACCGAAAGGCTGCCAAAAAAATGGGCCAAGGCCTATGGTCGCCGGCGACCCAAGCCCATGGTCGCCGGCGACCATGGAATTCTGGGTCACCGGATTTCGCCCAAAATGCCCGTTTTTCGGGTACTTTTCGCGTTTCGAGAATTCCGGCCCCTGTGATTTTCTGAAAATCTGATTTTTGGTGCTCGGAATCAGCTGATCTTCGCCAACATCTCAGATCTACCATCAAAAGCATGTGATCATCATCGCACGCCTCAAAATCGCCAAACGGCTAACCAAGAAAGCACACTTTCTGCCCGCCCGATCGCGAAATCGACTGGACAGATGTTGCTGGCCCGCTGACATCAACCAATGTTTGAAATTGGATCACCATCCGACATCAAATAGCGTGTGGGTCCATTGGTGATCATCGCAAGAAGAATCCCAAAGGACGCGGCACGGCCCGCGACTCTTCAAGCGCCCGGGCAATCAATTAATGAAGTTAAATGACCCGTTTATGGCAAGTTAATGCGGTCATTAACTCATTATTTTGAACGGCCCAATCAAAAGCAAGCAAATGGGAGTTACAAATCCAAGTGTTCATGGCATTAAAACCATGAAACTCCTCTCATCATGGAGATTAAAGGCAACTAAATGCCCATTATCCTCCACCGGCCAATCAGAAGCCAAGAAAAAGGAGTTACAAAACAAGTAAATTAAAACTTGTAACTCCTTCCATTATGAGCATTAATACAAATCAATGCTCATAAACTCTCCTAAATGGCTACCAAAGGCCTATAAATAGGAGGGTCATTCCAAGGGAAACGGATCCAGAAAAATCGTCAGAAATTCATTTAGGGATCCAGAGAGAAAAATCGCCAGAAAATCATTCAAAAATCCTCGGAGAAATCTCTACAACCCTGCTTCTTCAAGAAAATTCTGCAGCAACCAACACTACAAGGTGATTGAAGCCCCTTAGGGGGCCACCCCCCCAAGGCCACCTCCCATTCTATCCAACATGGCTAGATGCGGCTTTTCAGCCCGTCTACTCAGCTTTTTACCGGATATAGGACCTTACCTTGGTCCTTATCTTCTAAAAATCTGAGGTTGGAGTCAAGCCAAAAAATCAAGCACTATGTTCTCATCTGAAGGACGATGGCGGAGCCCATACATGACTCGCGACCGTCGATCTGAACGAGCCCTCCCACAATCGAATGAGAAGTCAGATTCCTTTTTCTTGCTTTTCTATTGAAGATTGTATTTTTTCTAAAGAGACAAAAAATTCACAATTCTTGTCTTTTACTTTTGATAAGATTTGTAAATCGCCTTTTACGGCAAAATCGTCTTCAACGGCACCAAACCGCCTTCTACGGCACAAAAACGCCTTTCACGGCATTCAAACAAAACTGTCTCTTTTATTAAAATATGTATGCAATGGAAAACTAGAAAAAAGTTTCATTAACCTTTTTACTTGGGAAGGTGAATCTCCAGATCACCATTTCTAAATTCCAAGTATAAAAGAGAAATTGGCATACCCGTACAAAAAAGACTGATGCCCGCTTTTCCTTTCTTTCCCTCCACCGTACCCCGTCAGCCCCGGGGCGGAGGCAGCTTTGGAAAAAGAGAAAAGCGCGGTCCATCAAGCTGGCACACCCGGTGGGACCTTGTTCATTTGAGAACACAATGCTTGGATTCTTTGGCTCCTTTTTTAGTTGGTGGCCTATGTTGGATCTTGCATCTAAAAAAAACACATGAGATGGGATTCTTGGAAATTTCTTCTTTTGAGTTTATTTCCAGTCTTTCTTGTTTCTAAAAAAAAATTCTCAAAAAAAAGAAATGAAATCCGATTTATAAAAATTTCAGATTTCCCCCTTTTGGATTCACAGTTGAGAAACTTTGGTTTCTTCCTTTTCGGACTTCGAGATCGCAGAAATGTTGAACTCATTTTCGGAATGGAACACCATTCGCTCTCTTCTATGAATCCACAAAAAAAAATTCTGATTTTTTTTAAAAAAAAAAACTTCAGATTTCTCCCTTTTGGGTTTAAGTTGAGAAACTTTGGTTTCTTCCTTTTCGGACTTCGAGATCGCAGAAATGTTGAACTCATTTTCGGAATCGAACACCATTCGCTCTCTTCTATGAATCCACAAAAAAAAATCTGATTTAAAAAAAAAAACTTCAGATTTCTCCCTTTTGGGTTTAAGTTGAGAAACTTTGGTTTCTTCCTTTTCGGAGTTCGAGATCGCAGAAATGTTGAACTCATTTTCGGAATGGAACACCATTCGCTCTCTTCTATGAATCCACAAAAAAAAAATCTGATTTAAAAAAAAAAAAAAACTTCAGATTTCTCCCTTTTGGGTTTAAGTTGAGAAACTTTGGTTTCTTCCTTTTCGGACTTCGAGATCGCAGAAATGTTGAACTCATTTTCGGAATGGAACACCATTCGCTCTCTTCAATGAATCCACAAAAAAAAAATCTGATTTAAAAAAAAAACTTCAGATTTCTCCCTTTTGGGTTTAAGTTGAGAAACTTTGGCTTCTTCCTTTTCGGACTTTGAGATCGCAGAAATGTTGAACTCATTTTCGGAATGGAACACCATTCGCTCTCTTCTTTGAATCTAAAAAAAAAATCTTTCAAAAAAAAAAAAGAACCACTAAGGTTGCACCAATTGTGTTCTTTGACCAAAGTGGATCTAAGAAAAGCCTTGTCCAGAGTGTGGAGACAGCTAGACTGTTCTAGGCAAGGGTCCTCCAAACGAGTTCATTAAGTAATCCCACCCTTACCTGGAGGCTGATCTATCAACTGAGGTTTCATAAGATCGAATTGGAGATCTATGTGAACTCTAAAAAAAAATCTCTTAAAAAAAATCTCTAAAAAGAACAAAAAAAAAAAAAAACTTCTATCACTCTGGACTCATATTTGAGAAATCCTGGTTCCTTCCTTTTCGGACTTTCGAGCTCGCAGAAATGTTGAGCTCATTTTTGGATTGGAATACCATTTGCTCTCTTCTATAAAGTCCAATCTTGACACTTTCAAAAAAAAAAAAAAAAAACTTCCGTCACTTTTGGATTCACACTTGAGAAATCTTGGTTCCTTCCCTTTCAGGATTTCGAGCTCGCAGAAATGTTGAGCTCATTCTCGGAATGGAATACCATTTGCTCTCTTTTATGAATCCAATCTTGACCTTTCAAAAATCACATCTTGTGTCCTTTCCAAGGATGCAATTTGCAACATTTGTGCCTAGCGGTGCTAGTACGCCCTTTCGGGTCTACTGTATTTGTAACCGACACATTTGTACCTCAACCTTATATCATTTTACCTTGAGTGAGCTTTGCTTCTCGGTAATTTGAATTAAGGTTCACAATTGCTTCTAGTAGTCACTGGGATGCTCATTCTGAGCTGACCCTACCTGCGTTTAGAACAATTGTGCCCTCTATGGCTTTTCTACCTTCCTCATGTTGCTTGGGCTGGGCCATGTCCCCTCGGGCGACCTGAGGAGGCGCAACCATAGTATTTTCCATTTATGATCACCATATTCTTGTGATTACTAATGGATATGGTCTTGTTTTAGAAGTTTTCCAAAAACTAACAATGGCAGCTTCATTAACCATCACCTTTGATGAGAACAAGTACCGGCTCATGCTCCAAGACAAACAAACCAAGCGCACTTACAAGCGCCCTGACAGCTGCCGAAGCATCATCTCCCTCGGCAACTCAGAAGACACCGGGTCAAACTCTACTCCCCGGACCATTGTCTTTGGGTCATTGGGACCATTCCCACTACCCGCAGAAGAAACCGCACCTGCCAAGAAGCAGAGAACCGCCCCTCAACGTATCACTACAGTGATACCAAGGGCGATCATCAAGAAGCCTGAGGCCCGTAGCGCTCCTGCGAAGCCTTAACCAGCAAGAAACCAGGTCTGCTCAAAGACTTGGTCCCCAAGACGTTCATCCAAACAAAGAAGGTCACAAAAATCTGCAAAGCCAGCCTACCTGGCCCCGCTAAAGGAGAACCGGTTCTACCCTCTTGCATACATGAAAGAGGAGAAGCCTACCCTCCACCAAACAAAAAAACCAACTCAGCACAAGCCGGCTTGCTCATACAAGCCCAAAATCAAATCGTGCATCGTAAGGCCTCCGCAAGAACCTGCCCAGGCCTGCACACTTGCGAGTCGACCCTTCCTCTCAACAGGGGCTGAACTTGCCAAATTCAAAGCTTTGCTACGACAGGCCAAGGACCGTGTCCGGATCCTGTCCCTGCCAGTCTTCAAAGAAGACAAGCTCGGCTGCTGCGCACCAGGGACTACGTCCTTCATTGCCAGAGCGCAGCCGGAGCTAACTGAAGCTCAAATCGCTCGTCGTATGCGCCGCCGCACGGCATATCGACAAAAGAGACTAGAGAAGCAAAGAACCCAGGATTCTGCACTTCAGGTCTCCTAAAAATAGGTCCAAAAAGAAAGACCCGACCAAGTTGTTGCTGTTCATATGGTTGGCAAAACCAGAAGACGCCAGAAGTCAGCAACAAAAATCCATGTCAGGCGTCCGGTGACTCGCAGCGTCTCCCGGACACGAAGACATAAAGAAAACTCTCCCGCTCCTTCAAGCCAAGGACATCGGAGTGACCACTCTTCGAGCTCTTCATCTAAAAGAATGAGCTCTAGCTCAGTCACCAGGACAATATCTTCATTCAACTCTCAAGGAATGAACTTCCTAGTCACAAATGTTGAGCAACCTCCGCCGCATGATGACGTAACCGCACGCATCCAGCAGCTGAAGCAAGGGCAGCAGAGGATAGAGACTCTAATAGAGAACCTAATTCTCAATCTTCAGCGTCCACAAAACAATGAAGCTCCTCCGAGCCATCAAGGCGACGAGGAAAATGCGGAAAACAGTGAGTCACACGCCCTTACCAAAAAGGACGTTGACGATATCCTCACCAAAGCAAAAGAAGAGGATACACTGAAGGAGCATGGGATCAAGCCACCATATCCCTTGTGGATGGACTCGGTCCCGTTCCCTACAAAATTCAAGCAACCTACTCTCCAAACATATACGGGGAAAGGTTCAGCCAGACAGCACGTCATCCATTTCAAGATCCTGACGGGAGCTATTGCGGATCAAGATGCCCTCAAAATCCGCCTCTTTGCAAGTACCCTAAAAGGTACGGCCTTTGATTGGTACTCCACTCTGCCGGAGGACTCCATTCAAAATTGGGCCATGCTGGAGACACGCTTCCTAACCCACTTCAAAGGCGAGGATCATCCTGTTACTATGGCTCAGCTCTGCAGCCGAAAACAGGGAGAGAATGAGTCAACATATGACTTCATTCACAAGTGGAAGGCAATGGCAAACAAATGCTCCGATGTACTGCCACAAGCGTCACTGGTCGACATCTGCCGAAACAACATGAGAGCAAGAATCTGCTCCATGATCATCCGTAACAAATCAAAGAACCTGGGAGAACTCCTGGAAGCAGCTATGGAAGCTGAAACGGTGATCAAAGACCTCAATAGTCAGAAATCATCAAAGAAAGAGCCGACTGCCATTGCAACCTCAAAACCAAAGAAAAAAGAGGTTCTCAATATGCAAACCAAGTCAGCTCCTCAGCGGCCAAAGAAAGCTGAAAACAAAGCTGCAGGTAAAAAGCCTGAACTCTCTGATGCCTTCAAAGAACGAGTAGAAAAGAAATACCCGTTCGATGAAGATGTTGAAGAAATCTTTGGGGCACTTCTCGCAAACGGTAAACTCACCTTGCCTGACCCCAAAAGACAAGGAGATGTTGGCAAAATCAACGATCCTCGGTACTGTCCATACCATCAGATGGTCTCGCATCCTCTCAGTCAATGCTTTGTTGTGAGAGAGAAGATAAATGAGATGTGGAAAAACGGAGTCATTACCTTCGACAAGAACTATGGGTCTGCCTCCGTCAACATGGTGTCGTGTGGACAAAAACAAAAATCACCAAAAGAGAAGATCACTACTTCCTTCAAGGTAATAAAGATGACCCAAACGTCCCAAGAGTTGGTTCCATATCCAACATCAGACGGATAGCTCATATGGGTACACCCCGATATCCTAGAAGATGAAAATTGGGAGGTCGTAAAAAAAAAGCCAACCGCTCGACAGCGAAGGCAAGCCAGGAGACAACTCCGCAAGCTCAAACAGCAGGAGAAAGCTCCGAAAAAGCAAGAAGTCACTGAAAAGGCGGAGACCTCCTCTACCGCTTCACTGGGGACAACAGAAGAGTCCTCTCCTAAGACTTCAAAGGCGGCAAGAAAATTCACTCTTGGTGATTTCATGCCACCACACCTCAAAGATGAAACTATGCAAGGGGCATCATACTCTTGCAACTCGGTGGTCGGATTCCCCATGGATGGATACGAGTCCAGTGACACCGCCAGTGACATCGATGAATGGGAGGAATCCCTCAAAACAGGAGAATATCTCTCCGACGAGGAATGGATCCCTGAATCTCATCTTATGCCAGTAATCTGGTATAACCCATTACAGCCGCAAGGATCCTGGTCTGATGATGAAGAAGACCAAGAGGCTGTTCAAGAAAACACTCCAGTGGAACCCAGCCATGTTGAACCACAAGGAGCAGACGAAGAAGAAGATTTGGCTCCCGTGCCTGATCTCGATGAATACGCAAGGATCTTACAGCACCTTGCTATAGAGCAAGAACAAGGTCACATCAATCAGCTTCGTCACAACCCAACACCGGAAGTTCCTGAAAATCTACAAGAATCTCCCCCGGTAACCCCGAAAAACGAAGAAAGCTGTTGGATCGATGATCCTCCTACATCTGAGGACGAATCTGATTCCCAACAGTTCATCTTGGAGGGATCTTCCGTCAAAGTTACTTCCAATGCAATAGCTCAGGATGATAATTCCTCACCTTCTCAGGCTTCGTCTCTTGGAACAGTGACATCGGAACTCAAACCTCTTCCGAATGATCACCTTGAAGAAATTCCAGCCGGTGAAATCTTCTTCAGAGAAAATCCGGTCAATTGGTCCCAAGTGCCCGATCTCATCGGTGATGTCTGGACCGACAAAATATTCGATAAAGAAGGAAATTTGCTGGATGTTGTTCAGGACTTGCTCCCGAAAAATGCTCCATGCAACACAATTACTGAAGATGGCAATGCTGACACAGAGACATCTTCAGCAAATGAGAAGGAACAACCCCTCGATCTCGAGGGTGATCTTCCAAACAAAGACCCTTCTCCAGAAGCTCTTGAAGTTGGTAGAGGTACCCGTTCTGGCCGGGATTACCACAAAAACTACAACCAACCTTCTGTTTCTTATGTAAATCCTTCGGGAAAACAGGTTGTAAACGCCCCTAGTGGCAAGAATAATGAAAATGCAGGCCCCAAGGAGGCTTTCAAGTACGACTTGATTCAGCACTTCAAACACATACCTGCACGTCTGCACATCCTAGACTTATTACGAATGTCACCACAGACTCGTGATAGTCTCATTTCAGAACTACAAATGCTGGATGCGGATGTCGACAAACATGCCCCACAAGTCCTACAAACTGAAATGGACTATAGGGTCAAAAAATCAAAAACTCCCTCAAAAGGAGAAAAGAAGAAAACTGAGGGATCCTGCATCGAATGCCTCTCGGTTCAAAAAGCAGCAAGTGGAACCATCGCCTTCACCAAGGAAGACCTCCTGCTAGGCGAGACAAAGCACAACCGACCCCTGTACTTCACCGGGTACATCAAAGAGGTGCCACTACGCAGAATCCAGATCGATCCAGGTTCTGCACTCAACCTCATCTCCACTTCGGCACTCGAAGAACTGGGCATTCCGCCTAGCAAGCTGAGCCACACGTCTGTGTCCATCTTTGGATATGATGGCAGCGCTCAAAGGCCGATCGGCAAAATCAGGTTCAAGTTGCAAATCGGTGATCTTATCTCCGAGGTCACTATCTATGCAATAAAGACCCCTTCATGCTACAACATCCTTCTCGGACGCCCCTGGATACACGAGAATGGTGTTGTCCCTTCGACTTTACATCAGTGCATCAAGTTCGTTGGCAATGACGGCTTGATACATCGAGTGTTTGCAGACAAAAAGCCCTTCAAAGGCAAAGAAGTCTATTTCGCAGATGCTCAGATGTACAAAGATGAAAAAGAAGAAAAGGAGGAAGAAACAACACCCTTTGCCGAAAATCTCCAGAAAGACAAAGGCAAGGCTCCTCAGCAATCACCGGAAGAAAAACCCTCTATCAAAACCGAAGAGAATAATCAATCTCCCTTCATGGTCTCCCTCAAGTCTTCAAAGCCTCTGGTGATCACCACCAAAGCAAAGAAGACAAAACAAAAGGCTGGGGGCAAGTTTGCTGTCTCCTTCGTGTCTATCTTGCAAGACACAGATTCGGACTCAGAGCCAGAAGATGACACATCGTCAAGCCAAGCTGATGATCAACAAGTTCAGCCCGCTCTCACTCCGATGGAGACAACCGTTGACATAGAAGATCCGGCATCTGCTTCCTTCGTTGTTCCAGCAACATCAGCAAAAGAAAAGCCAATCTTCTTCCATAAATCGGGAGTTTCTTCATCAAATTCTTCGCTTGAACCTTTCCAAAATGAAGATAAAGATGCATCCTGAAGATGAAAAACACACAGCATTTCGAACCCCGTTTGGCGAATGCCGGCGCTACATATCAGAGGGTTATGATGAAGATATTCCAAGATATGCAGCACAAGACGGTCGAATGTTATGTCGATGACCTCGCCGTCAAAAGCAAAAGAAAAGAAGACCATCTCAAAGATCTTCGAGAAGTCTTCCTCCGACTTCGCAAACACAAACTGCGAATGAATCCCCTCAAATGCTTCTTCGGTGTTTCATCGAGTAAGTTTCTTGGATTCATAGTACGGAAAGCTGGCATAGAGCTTGACCCCATCAAAGTCAAGGCTATCCTAGAAATGCCATCTCCAAGAACCCTAAAACAATTAAAAGGGCTCCAAGGAAGATTGGCATACATTCGACGGTTCATCTCCAACCTATCAGGGAAGTGCCGTCCATTCTCTCGGTTAATGAAGAAAGGTGTCGATTTTTTCTGGGATGCTGAATGTGAAGCCGCGTTCCAGGACATCAAGTCATACCTGACTAAACCTCCAGTGTTGGCTGCCCCCACAACTGGAAAACCATTCCTCTTGTACACAAGAGCCCTTGACTGTTCTTTAGGCGCTCTACTCGCACAAAAGAATGACGAGGGAAAAGAAGCTGATCTATATTACCTTAGCCGCATGTTGATAGGTGCAGAGCATCACTACTCTCCAGTCGAAAAAGAATGCTTGGCAGTGATGTTCACCGTACAAAAACTGCGTCACTACCTGCTATCCAACACAGTGTACCTGATTTCGAGGATCAACCTCCTAAAGGTCCTTGTCACAAAAGCAGGTTCTCTCAATGCCGGACTAGCAAAATGGTCCATCCTCCTGTCACAATTTGACATTAGGTATGTACCATAAAATGCAATCAAAGGCCAAGCTCTAGCAGACTTCCTCGCGGAGCATCCATTGTCTAAGGATTCTCCACTCAGGGATGACCTCCCAGACGAACCGGTCTACAGTGTGGAGACTTCCTTATCAAATGCTTCCTGGCACATGTACTTCGATGGCGCAACCAGGACAAATGAAAAGGGAAATCAAATATCGGGAATTGGCATTCTCTTTGTTAGTCCCGACAAATACATGATTCCACACGCATTCTCGCTACTCGAGCCATGTTCAAACAATGCAGCTGAGTACCAAGCCCTCATTGTAGGATTGGAGCTCGCCCTTGAATCCGGCATCACTACGCTGGAAGCTTTTGGAGACTCTCAACTGATCGTCAACCAGATGAATCAGAAATTTGAAGTCAGGAAGCCCGATCTGTTGCCTTACTACAACAAGGCACAATCGCTTCGACAAAAGTTCGACATCTGTCACATCACCCACATCCTCAGAGGTGAAAACATTCGTGCAGATGCCCTGGCTGGACTTGCTGCGTCTATGACAATCCAAGAAGGGGAAAACATGCAAGTTACAGTGTGTCAAAAAAGGATTCTCCCTCCTCTCAACGCACATCAAGCAGTTGCTGAATGCCACCAAGTGGTTGGAAGTCGGATCTCCGTTCTTAAACCTCTGATCGGCGACTGGAGGGATCCGTTCATTGATTACATCATGTTCGGAATCCTACCTGAGGATCCAAAAGAGCGGGTAAGCATCCAAAGGCGAACCCCAAACTTTCATTTGGATATTCCTTCAAAAATGCTTTATAGGAAATCCTACAATGGAGTACTTCTACGCTGCTTGTCACAACAAGAGGCTGAGGAAACACTCAAAGAAGTACATGCTGGTCTTTGTGGAGCCCATCAGGCTGGGCCTAAACTCTACGATCAGATAAAAAGGTTAGGTTATTATTGGCCTACCATGGTGGTTGATGCAATGCAATTTGCTAAGCGCTGCCAACAATGCCAAGTTCATGGAGATTATGTCCACATGCCTCCGGAATGGCTACATCCTACAGCAATCTCATGGCCTTTTGAAGTCTGGGGCATGGACATCATAGGTCCTATCTCTCCCCCATCAAGCAAAGGTCATCGCTTCATTTTCGCTGCTACGGATTATTTCTCCAAGTGGTCAGAAGCATTCGCGCTCAACGAAATGAAGACCTCGTCAGTCCTTCAATTCTTGCGCACTAATATAATTTGTCGCTTCGGCAAACCTAAAAGATTCGTCCATGATAACGGACCACAGTTCCGCGATCACCGATTATACAGGTTCTGCGACAAATACAAAATCCAAAGTTTTCCTTCAACTCCGTACAATCCGGCAGCGAATGGACTAGCAGAGGCTTTCAACAAAACGCTCTGCAAAATCCTCAAGAAAATGGTCTCTAGTCACAAAAGAGATTGGGGCGACAAACTGCCTGAGGCTTTGTGGGCCTATCGAACCACTGTTCGAGGACCAACCCATAGCACACCATTCTCCTTGGTTGATGGATGCGAAGCTGTTGTCCGTTTGGAAGTTCAAATTCCTTCCTTAAGGGTATCTCCGCAAAATGACATGATGCAAGAAAGTAATGTCAAATTGAGACTCCAAGAGCTGGATAACCTCGATGAGAGACGGCTCGAAGCTCTACAAAGCATTGAACTCTACCAAGCACGCATGACAGGATCTTTTGACAAGAAGGTCAGGCAACGCGCCTACAAAAAGGGAGACTTGGTTCTTACAGTAAAAAGACCAATGGTTTTTGCCAACAAATCCAAAGGAAAATTTGAACCAAAATGGGAGGGACCTTTCGTCATCGACAAAGTCTTCTCCAACGGCGCATACGCTCTTCTAAACATGGAGGGTGACAGATGTATCCTCCCCATCAATGGAAAGTTCTTGAAGCGGTACTACCCTTGAAGGCTTCTTCCATTGGGGTCAGAGCGACGCCTGCACGGCCAAAGCCTATTCCTAGGTATTTGCTCGTCAAACCCACTCCTTTTGGAATTTTCATCCTCTTGTTGAAATTTCTAAAAAAACCCCTCAAAACAATGTCTCTTTCATCGTTTCATTGTTCAAAAAAAAAATCCAAAAAACCAAGTTTAGGAGCCTCTTCCCAAACTTGACCAAAATTTTCGATCCTTGAACCTAAAATTCATGGTTTGAAACAAAATCAGGACCTAGGGATTTCAACCCTAGTCCACCACGACTTTTACCACCAAAATGGTTTTGAGTCAAAATTTACGACCCTCGTGTCTTTAAACAAAAAATGGTTTTTCAAAAACCGCAGGGAAGCGACGTTCAGTCGATATTTGCAAAACCCAAAATCGGAAGGATGCGAACCCCATTCGATACTTCCAAAAACCCCAAAATTTCAAAAATCGTGGAGACGCAACGTTCCAGTTGATATCCACAACCCAAATTTCAAAACAAACAAAAAGCAAAATAAAGGTTCGAAAAAACCTCAAAATTCAAAAAATCGTGGGGAAGCGACATTCCATCGATACCGACAAAACAAAATTTTTGAAGAAAAAAAATCAAGGAAGCGACATCCCATCGATACTTGCACCAAACTCCGCGAGGAAGCGACATTCCATCAATACTCGCAACCGAATGAGCAAGGAAGCGACATTCCATCGATACTTGCAAGACCATTCAGCAGGGAGGCGACTTTTTAGTCGATACTTGCATTTTGAAAACAAAAAATCCGGCCTTTACGCCAAAACAAAAACCTGGCTTTCATGCCAAAAATAAAAAATCTGGCTTCCATGCCAACAAAACAAAACTCGGTTTTCAAAAAAAAAAAAAAAAAACAAAAAACAAAATTTTGCCTCTCATGCCATAAAACAAATTTGGCCTTCATGCCACAAACCTGGCTCCCATGCCAAAAACCAAAATTTGGCTTCTATGCCACCAAAAAAAAAACCTGGCTCTCATGCAAAAAAGAAAATTTTGATTTTTATGCCATAAACTCGGCTTTCATGCCATCTCAAAACCGGCTTCCATGCCACCGAAAAAAAACATGGCTCTCATGCCAAAAAGAAAATTTTGGCTTTTATGCCACAAAATCGACTTTCATGCCACCTCAAAATTCGGCTTTCATGCCATCTCAAAAAAATTGGCTCTCATGCCATCCCAAAATTTGGCTTTCACGCCACCAAAATCGGCTTTCATGCCACCTCAAAATTTCGGCTTCCACGCCATCCAAAATTTTGGCTCTCATGCCATAAAACCAAATTTCGGCTTTTTTGCCATATCGAAATTCGGCTTTCAAACCACAAAAAAAAAAAAAAAAAAAAACCCTGCCTTTTGCCGCAAAATCTGGCTTTCATGCCAAAACAACCCTTTTGACAAAGGATTTTCACAAAATGATAACCTTTTGATCAAAATTTTCAAACAAACATTCTCATCCAACCTTTGCTTATTTTCATCAAAAAGAATTTAAGTAAAAGGTACACAGAGTACCAAAAATGTTTTACATAGAGGTACCAAAAAAAAGAAGAGAGAAAAGAAGAAAAGAGTTTGTTATAAATCAAGAGCTCAGTCTAGCATGGTCTTCAACCAAAGATCCAGCTCCTCAAGCAGACTCTTGGCCTTAGCCTCTAAAGCTTCCAGGCCGCGCTTCTTCAAGATCTTGCCATAAAATACGGCAGAACGCCGCGACCCATCTTCGGCACGAGGAAGCTCTTCCCAGAGAATTTGCCACTGCTCATACTCCTGAGTCTTTCTCTGAAGGCTGCTACCGGCTTCTTCCACTTGGCGAGTCAGAGTTCCCTCTTTAGCACGGGCTTCTACAATGGCAGTCCATTTGGCAGCACTTTGTTCTTGCAATTGCTCAAGGCGCTGCCTAGCTTCTGTGACCTCCCTATCAAGACGGCGCAGGTCCTGTGTTAGCCCGAACGAATTGCTTCCGAGCCCGTGAAATCTTATCCATTTCAGACTTGATCATACCGGATGGCTGCAAAAACATCTCATTGAAGAAGTCACCGCTTGGGAAATTCTTGGTCTCAGTCCATTTGTCCCCTAAAGCAATGACTTCATCAACAAAGGCATTGGCACTTGCAATGTCCAGACCGACCTCTGCACTGTCAGCAAGAATGTCCTATACATGCTTTACCATGCCAAAACCAGCTTCCAAATGGCCAGAAGAGAGAGTTTCAACCCATGAGCTCAGCACACTCTTCAACACCTTCTTTGCATATTGAAGGGATGGTCCGGATGGAGATTCACCACGCTCTGTTGGCTGACTGCCCATGTCAGGCCGCGGTGGAGAAGAAATCAAATGGCTCTTTCCAATCGGAGCCACTGAAGAAGCAATATCATTACAAAGTCCTGCCTCTGCCGTGACGGGACTGGTAGAAGAAGCCCCTACTTCTGGATCGGCTGCTGGCATCTCCTGCTCTGGCCCTGAGGAAGACGAAGGAACTTCTCCTGTTGCTTCACAACCTGCTGGTAAAAACACAAGGAAAGGTATGAATATGATCTTGTCAAAAAAAAAATTCAATGTCAAGATTATCACTATGAAATACCTTCTTCCATGATGGGTGGAGTACTTTCTGTCTCCATTTGCTCACCTGAGGCATCGTCAAAAGCCATATCCATAGATGGCTCGAAGTCGGAACCCTCTGGCAAGTCAGCTGACAAGAAAACAAAAATATGTGTCAGCAAATTCGAAAAAAAAAATCCTTCATAAAAGGAAAGAAGCGGAAATAGAAAAGAAGGAGAATCATACCAACATCGGCGGTCTCTTCTTCACGACTCCTCCTCTCTGGAGGCTCATCAGCATCTCCTGATACCTCCTCAGCAATGGTAGGAGGGACTTCCAGATCAGGAGAGTCTTCGTGGCGTCTCTCAGTGCGACGCTGTCCTCTCCTCTTTTTTCTACGAGCCGGTCTACTTGAAGTACCTGCCTCACTGTCAAAGTCAGGACTTCCACTTGGCTCCTCACTGGACGGCCCGTTCCTACCAGTGGACCCCATGGAAGCCTTCATTCGCTCTGCTTGCATCCAAGTGTCGATCTCGGCTTCCTCCTCCTCGAGTTGTCTCAAGACCTCAGCAGGTATCTCTTGTGCGGCTCCGGATCTGATGACATCCTGTTTCTCAAGAAAGCCTATCCTATGCTTCTCTCCAGAAAGGAAGAACAAAACTTCCTCTCGACGGACGCCATCTGATCTACCAAGACCCTTCCCAGGAGATTGCTTGACATTCAGCTCCTTCTTGGAAAGCCCTCGGTACACAGCAAAGCTCTCCACGAACCACTTCGTGAAGCCAGCAGTCCGGAAAGTGGGCAACTCAAGATAGGAAATCATAGCAGTGGTGTCTTCTGCACTATAGAAGGCCCATGCATTTCTTCCATCCTGCAAACCTCCAAAGCGCTTCACCATGCTCGAAGGCGCTCCAACAACGCCTTGAGAGAAGGCTAGCTGCAACGCAAAACGCGAAGGGACATACGGCTGGATGTCAACAAAAAGATGTCTGCGGTACACCATCGTGCCAATACGTATGTTTAAAAGTCACCTCTTCTCTGCGTTGGTCAAAGAATAGTGTCTTCCCGATCCTGCCCTGGTGGAATCACGGGAGACACCAAAATCAAAAGCCTTCTTCCGCAAATCCGGAGAAAGCTTCACTGAAGATTGCCCAATCTCGACGTCCCTGAATCGTCGGATTCTCAAGCGGGCAGACAATAGAGATTCGGAAACGGCTTTTCCCCTAGCTAACCGAATCATGAAAGGATCATCATCCTGAGCAGCGCCCAAACGGTGGAAGCCAGGACAGTGGTACACATACCACGAATAGAAAATATGGGCTGAAAATACTCTGTTCATGGGGGAGCCCAAGTCGGACCAAGAAAGCAGCAGCCTGAAGTTCTGTACATAAATAGGAGAAAAGAGCCGGCACCAAAGCTAGCTGCTCTCCAAACGCCATCTGACAAGCCGGAAAAATACAATGCGGCCTGATGTGCGTCCCATCTCCTCCAGCAAAGACAGCCTCACCTAGCCAGTAAGTGAGGTACATAGCGAGATCTCTTCGCAGCGCGATGTCGGAACAAATGGCGTTTGTGCTTGCGAAGAATTCCTTCAGATTTTCTCGCATAACGGAGATCTTCTTCGAAGCCAGATTCTTCTCAGAAGATTCTCCACTGCCAAAGAAGTTGGGAGATAAAGAGCCAAAATTCTTCCAACTGCTGCACCGGACTTTCGAGCCCTCCTTCTCCTTAAAAAAATCATAGAAGGCGACGAGCTGAAAGTACAAAAGCCTGAACTCCTCAGACCGCTCCTCAAGGACGCTGTCGATTGGCATAAATCCTCATAGAGATTGCCAAGGATGGGCAACCCGGTAATGGCACTCAGCTCCTTCAAAGAAAAACCAATCTCACCATTCGTAACAATGAAGGTGTTGGTTTGTGGAAGGAAGGACTCCAGCATGGCCATAAAAGCCTCATCGGAGAAAACCACGGTTTGCCTAAAAGCGCGAACCGCATCAAAAATCTCGGCCTCCTTCAAAATGGCACCGCCGATCTGCAAGATATGATCAGTCCACGACTCCCAGCTCGAGTCAACACTGAAATGGCCACGAAGTCGAAAAGGCTTCACCCAATTGTTGCCATTGCCCCCGAAAATGCCAAGGCCCACCGGTCTCAAATCGACCGATTGATGATCAGATCCTTGGTAGCCGCTGGCTGGCATCAACATGTCCAGACGGACAGGCGACTTCTCTGCATAACCAGAAGGACCGTCAACAAAAAACCCGGTCTTGACCACATTGGTCCTCTTCACCCAGCTTGGAGGATCTTCTCTCTTGGAGCATGTGGAAGAAAGACTCATGATCGAAATAGTACGATTAAAAGTCGATCGGGTAGAAATGGTTCTCTCCTCACCATCAGCTGTGTAAGAGAACTGAAAGCATCACCTTTGATATGACGAGTCATCAGGGGCTGCATCACCAAAGAAAAAGGTAGGCTTGGGCACAACGCTCTGATCGTCCATGACCCAAGGACGATTGCTTGCCATAATCTTGTAGAACTCCTCATCCTTGAGAGCGATCAGTCGCTGTCTCATCTCATCTCGGTTGAGCGAGTCACACTCTTCCAAATTTCTCTCCAAATACTGGACCTTCTCCCAGGCCTGCTGTACGGCCGCGTTGGAAGATCTGGCAGAATGGCGAGGAACATCAGTAACAGGGTCCTTACCCTTGTTCGTTCTGGAGGAACTACCTGCAAAGATTGAAAGAAAGAAATCAATCAACAGAATGACAGAATTTTGCTAAAAAAAAAATCCTAGCGAAATTTTGGCATGACTCCGGGGCAATTCCGAAGAAAAGGGAATCACCCCGAAAAGAAAGGAAGCCTGAAGATGAGCTCAACATCGCTGCGAGCTCATGATCAATGAAGGATTCTCAAAGAAGACTCGAACTTAAACATTGCTGCGAGATCAAGACAGTCTTCTCAAATTTCCGCAAGAATCGGAAAAGAGCTCAACATTGCTGCGAGCTTCAAATCCCAAAACTTGCAAAAAAAAAAAAAACTCCTCGAAACCCCCGCAAGACTAAAGCAAGAGCTCAACATTGCTGCGAGCTTCAAATCTCAAGACTTGCAAACGATTTCCAGGTGTGCATCATCATCATGCTCCCAATCCAATTTACAAAAAATCATGCATAAAAAAAATCATCATGCATTAGACGCTAGGAAAACTTTGACAAAAAGTTTGACCAATTCCAACCCAACTTGGTCAAAACCAATCAAACTTTGTCTAAGTCAAAATTCATGTTGGCTTAACCTAGAGACTCTAACTTTTTATCTTCATGTTAAAAAAAAAAAAAAAAGGTTATGTGCATGAGCATCTTGGATTGCATAAACCTCATTATCATGGTGAGCAAAAAGGGGGGAAAAGAAAGTTTTCTTTCTTAAAAAGAAAGAGAAGAAAAAAAAAGAAAAAAGAAAAAAATTTGGGCTGGCCCACAGGCCGTGGCCCATGGGCCACATGGCCGTACGACCCAAGCTGTACGGACATGTTCGTACAACAGCAAAAAAAAAAAGGAAAAAAAAAAAGAAAAAAAAAAGAAAGAAGAAAAAAAACGTGTGAAAAAAAAAGGGGAAACGTGTGAAAAAAAAGAAGAAAAAAAGAAAAAAAAAAGAAAAAAGAAAAAAAACTTTTCTACTTTTACATGCAATTTCTTGTTGAAAAAGAAAAACTCACTTGAAGCCATGGAGAAGAAGAAGAAGAACTTGAAGGTCTTTGAAGAAGAGAAGATCTTGGAGCACTCTTGAAGACTTTTGCAAAAAGAAAAGCAATAGGAGCAAGAGATCCCACCCCTTTGCTTTTATAGAAGAAAGCAAACCAAAAAAGGAAAGAGGAGAAAAGTAAGGAGGTAAGTGCTAAAAATTAGCAACATTCCCAAAAAGAAAAGGAAACTTGGGATATTCTCTCCCAAAACAAAGATTCTTTGAGAAATCCTCTCCCAAAGAAAAATATTTTGAGAGAATCTCTCCCAAAATCAAGAAAACTTGAGAAAATCTCTCAAAGTAAAGATATTTTTAGATATTCTCCACCCAAAGGAGATATCTTTAGATATTCTTTACGAAAATGACACCATATGAGATCTAAGCCATCCTTCAAAGCTTAAGGTCCCATGGGTTAGCCCATATGAGCCAGGTTTGACCACCTAGGCACTAAAAGTGGCTTTTAGTCAAAATTTCTCTTACCAAGAGCATACAAAAAATGGTCCCATGCCTCTTTTGAGTTGATTGGACCATACCATACAAAAATCAAAGCTTCATGAGTTTCCAAAAATCCAAACCATCCCACCTCATGAACCAGATTAAGCCAAAATCTTGAAATTGACATTCCACAAAAGCCCAAACCACTCCAATGGACCCAAAATTGTCCCAAAGAGAGAACAAAAAAAAATAACCAAACCATGGTCCCCTAACTCGCCACATACAGCTTGTTAGGTCACAAGACCAAAACCAAAAATCAAGACTCGACCCACTAACTTGCCACATACAGCCTGTTAGGTCACAAGGTCAAAACCAAAACCAAAAACCTGACCCCCTAACCTGCCACATACAGCTTGTTAGGTCACAAGGTCAAAATCAAAACCAAAAAAACCAAAACCAAATCCAAATCCAAGTGTCATTCTCAAAATCTTGCCTTGAGATGGTACATGACTCCTCTCACTATCATGAAATCCCTTGGAAGCTCAAAAGGCTACTCTATAAAAAAAATGCTCAAAGACTCTTGGTCAAGTCAGAAGCTCTTCTTCAAGATTCTCTTCGAGGCACATCGACTGCAAAGGCTATATCGTCGCTGTACCTCGAGCGGGCATTTGTTGACACCAAAAATGTCACTTTGCCTCTTCACACCGAAAGCTACATGGAGCTGCATCCTACCAAAAATAGGCAGGCGCCACTTCAAGCATCAGATCTTGTCAGAATCAAACAAAAACTACAAGGTCATTCAAAACAACCAAAAGAGAGGTACACATGAAGTTTCGGGCCATTCCGACATCATTTGGCCTAGCTTCACTTCTCCAACAGCTAAGCAGCAGCTCCCGGCGGCAACAGTGTCGAAGACCCCAAATCTTCGATCAGAGCCTACGGATGGTCTCAAAATACCTCCGAAAGGCTGCATGTCAAGTTTCAAGTCAAATCGACACCGTTTGACCCTTTATAAACTCTCGAGCAGCAAAATCAAGCCCTTAGGTAGCGAGAACTACCAAGGTCGTCACTCATCAAACAGAGCACATAGGCAGCTTCTACATACTCTCAAAGGGACACACGTCAGATTTCAGGTCATTCCGATGACGTTTGACCCACTTTCGATGCTCGGGAACAAAATTAAGCCTACCGGCGGCGGAGCACTCCGGGACCATGGCACCCAATCCGGAGCTTGTGGATCATCTCAAAATGACTCCAGTAGGCTCCCCGTCGAATCTTAGGTCAATCGGACATCGTTTGACCGGAAGTCAAAGCTCGACATTTCCCTCGCGGTGAAATCAAGTCAAGCATTTGCGGGCCCCCAAACAGCTTCAAAACTCAAACGAAAGCTTATGGTTGGTCTTATCTACTGATGAGGGAGTCACACGTCGAATTTCAGGTCAATCAGACATCGTTTGACCAAAAGTCAAAGCTAGGCATTTCCCTCACGGTGAAATCAAGTCAAGCATTTGCGGGACCCCAAGCGGCTTCAAAACCTGAAAAAAAACCTATGGCTGGTCTTGTCTACTGCTCAAGAAGCTACACGTCCAATTTCAGGTCATTCCGACATCGTTTGACCTAGTTTCGACGCTTGACAAAAAATCGGCAGTTCTCCACGGCAAAGTCTTCGGCTTTTCCGGAAAATAGGAAACTTTGCGATCCAATTTGCATGGATTCTTGCCAAGTTTTCTTCAGGAGAATCAAGCCTACAAATGAGGAGAAATTCCAAGAAAAATACAGGAGAAAAAATCACTCAAAAACGTCGAGAAACGACCGAGAAACGGTGACCGAAAGGCGGCCAAAAAAATGGGCCAAGGCCCATGGTCGCCGGCGACCATGGAATTCCGGGTCGCAGGGTTTCGCCCAAAATGCCCATTTTTCGGGTACTTTTCGCGTTTCGAGAATTCCGGCCCCTGTGATTTTCTGAAAATCTGATTTTTGGTGCTCGGAATCAGCTGATCTTCGCCAACATCTCAGATCTACCATCAAAAGCTTGTGATCATCATTGCACGCCTCAAAATCGCCAAACGGCTAACCAAGAAAGCACACTCTCTGCCCGCCCGATCGCGAAATCGACTGGGCAGATGTTGCTGGCCCGCTGACATCAACCAATGTTTGAAATTGGATCACCATCCGACATCAAATAGCATGTGGGTCCATTGGTGATCATCGCAAGAAGAATCCCAAAGGACGCGGCACAGCCCGCGACTCTTCAAGCACCCGGGCAATCAATTAATGAAGTTAAATGACCCGTTTATGGCAAGTTAATGCGGTCATTAACTCATTATTTTGAACGGCCCAATCAAAAGCAAGAAAATGGGAGTTACAAATCCAAGTATTCATGGCATTAAAACCATGAAACTCCCCTAATCATGGAGATTAAAGGCAACTAAATGCCCATTATCCTCCACCGGCCAATCAGAAGCTAAGAAAAAGGAGTTACAAAACAAGTAAATTAAAACTTGTAACTCCTTCCATTATGAGCATCGATACAAATCAATGCTCATAAACTCTCCTAAATGGCTACCAAAGGCCTATAAATAGGAGGGTCATTCCAAGGGAAACGGATCCAGAAAAATCGCCAGAAATTCATTCAGGGATCCAGAGAGAAAAATCGCCAGAAAATCATTCAAAAATCCTCGGAGAAATCTCTACAACCCTGCTCCTTCAAGAAAACTCTGCAGCAACCAACACTACAAGGTGATTGAAGCCCCTTGGGGGGCCACCCCCCCAAGGCCACCTCCCATTCTATCCAACATGGCTAAATCCGGGTTTTCAGCCCGTCTACTCAGCTTTTTACTGGATATAGGACCTTATCTTGGTCCTTATCCTCTAAAAATCTGAGGTTGGAGTCAAGCCAAGAAATCAAGCACTATGTTCTCATCTGAAGGACGATGGAGGAGCCCATACATGACTCGCGACCGTCGATCTGAACGAGCCCTCCCACAATCGAATGAGAAGTCAGATTCCTTTTTCTTGCTTTTCTATTGTAGATTGTATTTTTTTTCTAAAGAGACAAAAAAATTCACAATTCTTGTCTTTTACTTTTGATAAGATTTGTAAATCGCCTTTTACGGCAAAATCGCCTTCAACGGCACCAAACCGCCTTCAACGGCACAAAAACGCCTTTCACGGCATTCAAACAAAACTGTCTCTTTTATTAAAATATGTATGCAATGGAAAACTAGAAAAAAGTTTCATTTCCCTTTTTACTTGTGAAGGTGAATCTCCGGATCACCATTTCTAAATTCCAAGTATAAAAGAGAAATTGGCATACCCGTACAAAAAAAACTGATGTCCGCTTTTCCTTTCTTTCCCTCCACCGTACCCCGTCAGCCCCGGGGCGGAGGCAGCTTTGGAAAAAGAGAAAAGTGCGGTCCATCACCGCACTCAAAGGAAATATTCATGCAAGGTTGTGATATCCTCACCGCAGACACCTGTGGGAAATCAAATAAGTTATATATAGTGGATGTAGATAATCATCATCAATCATCATTCACTAACGTCCCGATCCCGGATTGGGATTTCCGGTCCGGGGTCGTGACAGTCATAAGAAAAATCAGCTTAGCCTTGTATTAATTGGTCCCAACACAATACCACATAAATATGAGAGAGTTTGATAGGTCATGGAAAATTAATTGGCTAGAGATCCACTCCCAGTCATAGGGTATAACATGGGGTGTGACTCACATAAATAGGTGGCCAGTTATTAATTTGGGAATGAGCCCAATGACTAAATAGATTTAGGCATGTCAATACATAAGTGAGCTCAATGCATCGTTGGGTTTAGGCCCATCTAAACAGGTCCTGGGACAGTGGATTTCATGTCTCATAGATTGTCATTTTTATCTTGGGTCAGGCCTAGGCCAGAATCTAGATTTGGCTTAGACCAAGATTGGACACATACTTAGGCCAGAAATGACCCTCCTCTATTCAATCAAAATTGGTTGTATGGACTAATTCATATGGCTCAGGCCACAAATTGGCATGGATTGGCCACAAATTGGCATGAATTAATTCATATGGCTCAGGCCAGAAATTGGCATGGATTGGCCACAAATTGTCATGGATTAATTCACATGACTCGGGCCAGGACCATCATCAATAAAGATTGGTCACATGGCCTGGGTCAGAAATTGATTTGAGCCTGATTCAACCAAAATTGGTCATGTATTTTTAGGCCCAAAAAATTAGCTTGGACTTGAATCAACCAAGGTCGGTTCTATGGCCTGGGTTAGAAATTGACTTGTGCCTGAATCAACCAAAATTGGTCATGCTATTTAGGCCCGAAAATTTAACTTGGGCTTCATTGGACATGATATGGCTGGCTTGAACCTATATTAATCATGTTAATCTCCCTCGTAAATTTAAGAGATTTTGATAGGAGCCACCAAATTCATCAGGGTACAATTCCATGCCATGTCGTGGTCACAAATCATTGGGTTGGGGATGGGTCCGATTGATTTAGTCCCACTTGATCAAGATCACGCTGGATACGGTCCAAGTAATGATGGTGATGAATATATATATTTTATCTTCCAACAAATGCCCCCTTCGAGGATCACTGACGAGGAGTTTTCCGGAGTAGGCGTGCTTCGAACCCATCGCGTCACAATTTTTCCATATGGACTCTCTTATTGGGCTCATCCATTTAAAATCCCCCTTTGCATATGCCATAAACAAAGCATACATGTCATCTCAGTTTTACTCATAATTTATCCACACAAGTTTGAGCTTGGCAGTGGGATTGACTTCCTGACCTGGTCTGAGTGATTATTGTAAAATGTTGACAGCGTAACTCATGCTGGGGAATTTCTTTTCATACCAATTAGACAGATTTAGACAAGCTAGATTCAGCCTAAAGTGTGTCCTCTTTTTTTTTTTTTTTGGGTTTGGCAGCATATCTTCAAAAGCCACAATCAAAAGTTGGAGTTTCGATCTCTGAGGCATAGTATCAAAACGTTTGAGGTTCTGAGACTTAACAACATGTTGCAAACTTTGAGTCTTGGTATCAAAACATTAAATGTTCGGAGGCTTGATATCTAAGTTTGACATATCATGAACTTCGAGGCATGATATCGTTACTTTTAAATATTTCGAGGCTTGGTGTCGAGGTCCAAAACTTTTCGGTTTTCGAGGCATTATATCAAGACTTCTATGACTCGAGGCATCATATCGAAAATCGAAGATGATAAGAGGACATGTTTTCATGGACAATACTTCTTAAGAAATTTACCATTGATGGGCATAAGGCATCGATCACCATCTTGATTAATTAAACTGTAAGAGCCGTTAGAGTAGACAGAATCGATAACAAATGGTCCCTCCCATTTTTCTGTAAACTTCCATTTTTATTTATGAGTGATGATCATTGGTCTTTTAACAGCGAGGACCAAATCGCCCCTTTTAATGACCCTTTGATGTACTTTTTTATTAGACGCATTTGCCATTCTAGATTGGTAGATCCCTATGTTTTGACGAGCGATGAGCCTTTCTTCGTCAAGAGATTCCAATTCTTGTAGCAGTAATTTTGCATTCCCTTCTTCATTCATGCCGCTAGCTAATGCAATTCGGAGTGAAGGGATTTGAATTTCGAGTGGTAGAACGGCTTCACAGCCATATACGAGTGAGAAAGGTGTAAATTGAGTCGCTCCTCGAACCGTGGTACGATAGGCCCATAGCGCTTCTGGCAATCGTTCGTGCCAATCTCTTTTGTTTTTAGAGACCATTTTCTTTAACAGTTTGCATATCGTCTTATTGAATGCTTCAGCTAAACCATTGGCTGGTGGGTAATAAGTTGTAGAATAAATACTTTTGATGTGATATTTCTCGCAGAATTTATAAAAACGATGGTCTCGAAATTGCTGTCCATTATCATGGACAAACCTATTCGGGACCCGAACCTACATATAATGTTGGTTTTGAGAAAGTTAAGAACAACAGTGGTCTTAACTTCACTCAAGGCTGCTGCTTCAGCCCATTTAGAAAAGTAGTTCGTCACGGCAAATATGAACCGATGCCCCTTTGATGATGGAGGATTAATCAGCCCAACTATATCCATTCCCCATGGTTCAAATGGCCAGGATGTCACTGAAGGGTGCAAAGGTTCAGGGGCCCTGTGTATGTAATCAGCATGAAGTTGACAAACCTTACATCGTTTGGCTAATTCATGTGTATCTTTAATCATGGTTGGCCAATAATAACCCATCCTTCTAATTCGATCACATAATTTTGGACCCGGTTGATGTGCTCCACATGTTCCACTATGAGCTTCGGTCATGACTTGATCTGCCTCCTGATTTATAAACAACGAAGTAAAATACCATCATATGACTTTCTATATAGTGTTTTGGTATTGACGTCATAGTAAAATTTAGGAGCCCTCCTTCTTATGCTTGTTCGTTCTTTTGGGTCATCTGGTAAAACTCCAAACTGTACATAATCAATAAATGGGTCACGCCAGTCTCCGATTGCCATTTCGCTACAGAAAGTCTACTTGATTTGACTAATTGGCATTCGGCAACGGCTTCATGTGTATCTAATGGTGGCAAGATCCTTCTTTCACAAACCAATACTTTAAGGACTTCTCCTTCAGGAAGTCATATGATGGAGGCATAGTGCTGTAAAACAAGGAGTTAGTACACAATAATCATGGTATAAGGATTTCTAAGGCCCTATACCAATGGATCTATTGAACTCATGAATCCTCGCCACGTTCCTATGACCTTTCAAGTTTCTTTAAAGTGCCTGAAACATGTCCCGCTCTGATACCAGTCCTGTCGCGACCCCGGAACGGAACCCCGGGCCCGCAACGTGTTGATTTGGTGGTTGTTATGTTTTCCCACAGGTTCCCGCGGTGAGGATTCCCGAAACACGCGGAATCTGTCTCACACGATCAAGTTTGCGAAAGTGTGTAGCAAATCACATCACGACGAGCACTAATAAATTTTTAAGTGCTATAACAATTAATATCAAGACATAGTATCAAAAGAAAGGAGTTAACATGGCATTCCCATCATAATTCAAGTTATGAGACTACAAAAAGTAAGTTAAGTTTAGTTACATCCCATAAGAGGCCAACACAGGCCAATACAATTCTCAAAACAATAAAGGAACCCCATGACAAAATGGCGAAACTCAAGAACCCGCCCGACATCTAGTTGACATCGTCGGGCTGCCACTCTCTAACTGGGGGTGGCTCAAAAGCCTCCTTCGGACGCTCCTCCTCAAAGGCAACGTCACCTGCACCTGGGCACCAGCAAACAAGGGTCAAACACAACGGTTTGGCAGGTAATCAATTTAGGCATGAACATAGAGTAGTAAACGTTTAAAGAAACATATAAAGACATTTTGCTGGATTGTAAACAGTTACAAGATTAAGGTACATTCCAAAATACGAGCAAAACGAACATGCATACTTATATACCATGAATAGTTACATTCCACAAAGAGCCCATCCTTTCTCTATCATATATAATGAAAAGAGCAAGCACGCACGACAAGCATGATATACATAATTGTCGCGACCCCGGACCGGGTCCAAAGGACTAATCCGGGATCGGGACTAATAATGAGGTAGATGATCATGATGTTACCACATCGGTTAAATGATTTCATACATTTATTTAATTTCCCACAGGTGTTCGCGGCGAGGATATCACAACCATAAATAAATATTTCTTTTAAGTGCGGAAGCGTGTAGCAAATCAAATATTCAATCCATCTCAAATTATGAAGATAATAGCATAAGTGTAAGCCGTATCAGAATGAGCAATGATCATTAGCATGTTACCCAAAGTAAGTTAAAGTTTATACAAATATCATTTAATCACATTTCCCAAAAATAGAGGCCAACAAGGCCAATATAACAAAATACCAATCCAAAGAATGGTTGAACAGTTTCCCAAAATGTTAAGTTATAAGTTCCCCCAAATTGTTATCTCTCTCTAGCAATCCAATGTCTACATGACATCATCCGCACGCCACTAACTAACTGTTGCGGTTCTCCGACCGCCTCCTCGTGCTCCTCCTCGGGATAACCAACAACGGGATCTGAGTACCAAAAGAGTAGGTCAAACACAATGGTTTGGCAAATGGTGAAGCACAATGAAAATATAAAAATACATGAATTTACCTCCAAAAACATTTGAACCTGTTTAAATGACAATTTATCTAAACAAGATAAAAGAGTTATTCAAATACGAGTATGCATCATAAACATGTAAAGGTAACCAAAGGAACGGGTAACAATCAAGATGGCAACCACACGAAGTTAAGTCCTCTATCACTAAAGTAATAGAGCAATAACTAGGCACTGACCTCAGTCACTCGAGGTGAGGAGAAACAGTGGATCTTATAAATATATATACTATACATGACCACGGTAGCGAGCCGGGCATCGGGGACCACAGTAGCAATCTGCGGCATCGGGACAAGACCACGGTAATAACCGGGTAGCGGGATCCAAACTGCAGCTGGCGGGACCAGAGGGGGATCTCCAAGTCGGTGGATCAGACCAACAGGGTTATCCAAGCTTAGTGGTGCTGACTCATAGGTCAAATACAATCGAGACATATGCAAGTAAATCAAGTACAATAGATAACGGGCAAGACGGGGGTGCTCAAGGGCACACTGTCATTTCATGTGGTGCAATGCACTTCAAGACAAGTAGCTATATCAAGTGTAATTCAATACTTTCGGGAAAACAAGGCACGTAGTATAAATCTCGGGATCGATAGAGTACAATAAATAATTGGAATTTCGGGTAAAGTATCGGGTTCAAGATTTATTTAAAGTGGATAGGGATCCCGTATGTCAATCTAATAACAATTTGGTACTCTTTAAGTTTGGGGATATTCCAGGCTCCTTATTGTGAGAACCCGACCCCTAATCTCTTGGTTTAGCGTTGTTTTATTTGTGGATTAGTTTCCTTAAGTGGGATTAGTATTTGTTGGGTTGAGTTTGTGAGCTAGAATGGTTTTTCTTCTAGTTTTGAGCTTTTGAGTGCTTTGGTAGCTTGTGGGGCCCTTTGGGGGTTCCTTGTTCGGCTTTGCATTTTCTTGTGAGATTATCCCGATTTGTTTTGTTTTACGGTTTTGGCCCGTTGCATTCATCTTGAGGAATCCTACAACTTTCATATTGATTCCGTATCCATTTGAGAACCCAAAACCCGATTTCTTGGCCTTGAGGGCAAAACAGTCTTTTCACACCAAATCTGTACCCAAAACCCGACATTCCCGAAACCCGCGAAACATACACTTTTCGGAAACTAGATATTTCGACGATCATTTCTTCCTTCTTCGTCGAATTCATCCGAGGACCCGAGAGAGATGATTTCAGCCCAAAGAGATTTTCTAGTGGTGGGACCCATTCTCACTTGTTTATAAAAGGAGACCCTTCCCCTTCCTCTTCCATTTTTCATTGTTCCAGTACAACCCTTTTGAGCCTAGGGCTCTTCTTGCAACTTCTTCTTCTTCTTGCTTTCTCCTCTCATTTCTTGGAAGAAATTCTTGCCATTTGGAAAGCCCAACATGCTATCTTCTTCCCCATCTCCTTAGCTTCCCATGGATGTGATTCTTGTGCAAAACCAAGGTGGGCAGCCCCTATTGCAAGCTTCTTCTTGCTCATTCATGGCCTTAGAGGTAAAGACTCCTTCCCATTTTCCTTGAATGTGCTATGGCTCTCCCTTAAGTTCTATTTCCTAGCTTGGTTTGAGCCCATCCCTTGTCTTGCATTGGTTGACCCATTTTAGGGTTTGTTTTGGGGGTTTTTGTAGAGATGGTTGATCTTGAGCTTGAGAGGTGATTAGGAGCTTGGATGTGCTTGATTAGAGTCAAAGGCAAGTGGATGAATGGATTGTTTTGATTATTAACATGTTTTGTGAGAAAATCTTGATTCATTAATGGTTTTGTTGATTTTAATAGTTGTCTTTAATGTGATTAATATTGATTTCAAGATGTGCTTATTGATGAGTTATTTCTCCCTTGTTAATCTCTTGGAAATGTATGTATCATAGTGTCAAGATTTCAAATGGTTTCACATGAAAGAGTTTTCTCCACTTTTGAGATTTATTGTGAATGGAAAGAATGGGAATGGAGGAACTTGAAATGAGGAGCTCTTTAGCTCATATTATTGTCTTGGAAACATGTATTTTAGTCTTCTTGCTTATAGTTATATGTGATGGTTTAAGTGTTGGAAAGGAAAGGAAAAAGGAAGAGAAAGAGGGGACCTGCACTGCCCAGAATTCAGTTTCTGGACAGTTCGCTCGAGCGACCTGTCCAGAAAAGGTTACGGGATTTCCAGCAGCCTGGTCGCTCGAACGCATTTAAATAACCGCTCGAACGATGAGTTCGCTCGAGCGAACTCCCAGATTCGCTCGAGCGATGCGGTCTGCCTGGCCTGATGCTCGGGCACAGAAATTTCGGCCGATCGATCGGACCTTCGGTCCGATCCGGGTTTTGAGGTTTATTTTTCTTCGTGGACCTTGGCTAACCTCCTCGAACTCACTCGACCATATGTGAGAGCGTCTTGAGCCGATGCTCTTCACGGTTGGTTCGGTAGCATCGAAGTTTTCAATCTTGAACGGGATGGAACGACGCGATATCTTCGTTATATCTAAACACAAGTCTTTCCCGTGGTTATCGCGAATTCTATTCCTTTCGGTGACTGAATAAGTTGCTCGATGTTTTCGGATTAATGTCATACCTAGGATGGACCGTTTATAATTATGATTTTTGCCATTGTAACATCTAGTACTACCCATAAGCTCATTTTAAGTTTTGAAAATAGTAAAAGTGCATAAGGAGCCCGGAATGTCTTCAAACTCAAGGAGTACAAAGAAATTATTATAATCGACATACGGGACCCCTATTCACTTAATTAGATCTTGAAATTAATACTTTTCTCGAAATTGTTATAGTTCATTGTTTCACCTCATTTCCAAGATTTGCATTATATGACTTGTTTTCCCGAAAGCATTGAAGTTACACTAGTAACAGTTATTGTCCCGAAATGCATTGCCCGATATGTAATGACAGTGTGCCCTTGAGCACCCCCGTTTTACCCGTTTATTTACTGTACTTGATTACTCGCATATGTCCCGATTGGTTTTATCCTATGAGTCGGCACCACTAAGCTTGGATACCTTGTCAGTCTGATCCACTGACTTGGAAATCCCTCTCCCGTCCCGCCAGCTGCAGTTTGGATCCCGATACCCGGTTATTACCGTGGTCCCGTCCCGATACCCGGTTCGCTACCGTGGTCCCGTTCCCGTTCCCGTATATTTATATTGTATATATGATTTACGTTGTTTCTCCTCACCTTGTGTGACTGAGATCAACGTCCCGTGATACTGTTGTCACTTTAGTGACAGAGGACTTAGCTTTATGTGATTGTCATCTTGCCAGTTCCCGAGTCCTTGGATACCCGACATGTTTTATATTGCTTACTTGTTTCCCGATATATGATTTGTTTTCTTTATGAGAGTTGTATTTAAACAAGTGTTTCTATTCTCTACTGTATGTTCGGTTATTATTATATTGTTTTATGTTCTTTGTACCCGCACATGTTTTAAATGAATGCCCGATTTGTGGAATACCCATGCTTTGAATTATGGATAAATGAATATTGGTTTTGGCCAGATTTCTTTGATTACACCTGTTTTGAATGAACACCCGGTTTGTTAAATATCCGTATCTTTACATATGTTTCAAACGACACTTGTTTTGCCCGATCACTACGTTTATACCGGTTTCACATGAATACCCGATCTGTTAAATATCCCTGCTTTGAAATATGTTTTAAATGAACCTTAGCTTCGCCAGATTTCTTGGTTACACATTGTTTTAAATGAATGTTTGTTTGTCAAACTTCTATATTTACACATGTTTTAGACGAACACCCGATTGTCAAATATCTATGCTTTTGTAGATGATGTAAATGAACATATGCTTTATTAGATCTTCATGTTTTAACCATGTTTGAAAAGAATACATGTTTTGTCCGAGATTCATGAGTTTTCACCCGTTTAATTATATGCAGCATTTTGAGCAAATAGCATGATTCATCATTTGTATTATTATTCGCTATATTGTGATCTTTTCATCCACCTGCCAGACCGTCGTGTCTGACCCACTACCTTTGGTACTCAGGTTCAGATTTCTTCGTCCCGAGTTGAGAGCTTTGTTGGCTATGGAGCCATGTTTGCAGGTTGTCTTGTCGGCTATGTCATGTAGACATTGAGCTCGACATCAGAGCTACGTCATATTTGGGGTAGTGTTTATAGCTTATTGTTGTATGGCTTTTATTAGCCTTTTTCTTGGGATTCTTAATTAATGTACATTGATAATTGTAACTTGAACATATATGGGAATGTAATATCCTGTTACTGTCAGCTCTGTGATTTATTATGATGGTTACTCCAGTCTGATATGATTCTCGATATGATAGCTATGTGCTAATGGTTAAGTGCGACGCGGAATCCGATGGCCACGGACTCCGGGTCGCAATGCCACAAATGCTTCCGCAAAATATTTAGAATGTGTTGTCTTCACACACGCGGATCTTGGGAGAAGTAAAATATATTTATGCTTAATCCCATTTTCCGCCCCCGGGGTTTCGGTCCGGGGGCGTGACACTTATACACTTTGAATTTTCAAAACTTCGCATGACATCTTCGTGATATGGTTTCTTTCTCGAATGGCCTCATACATTACTTAATAAATCTCCTTGACATAGAGGGGTTCCCACTAAATGGTCCCAACGTTGAAATAGTTCATCATTGTCCCACACATAACCTTTGACCAACAAAGTTCATTGCTCGAGCGAACCGGAGAGTTCGCTCGAGCGAGGAGCTTTCTGGAACGGCTGTCTGGGTGGGTTCGCTCGAGCGAAGTTGAGGTCGCTCGAACGAACTCATTGGGTCGAGCGAAGTTTATAGTGCGTTCGAACGAACAACTCTTTGGAACAAGTTCTGGGATGTCCGCTCGAGCGACCAAGGGTACGCTCGAGTGACCAAGCCACTGGAATGCTCCGAACCCTTCTCTGGACAGGTCACTCGAGCGAAGTGTCATGTTCGCTCGAGCGAACAGTCCAGAAACTGATTCCGGACCAGTCAACTCCTCTCTATCTCTTCCTTCTACAACCCCTTTTTAGCCACTTTTATACATCAGATGAGGAGTCTAAAACTCCATTCAAATATCAAATCTTTCACCACATCCATCCTATTCTCCTCCATCCATATCACATTCAATACAAGGAAAGAGAGAAGGAAACCATTTCACATAAGATATATATTTGAGACAAAACAAGAGGAATTAAATGCTATGAACCAACACATCTCGGACCATAAATGTACCATTAATACTCTATCATGAGCATTCATTTCAAAACAAAGCAATAAATATGAATTAATGGAAAATATCCAAAGTCAACGAAAGCTTAGGAAAAACCATTCATCCACTTGCCTTAGGTCTTCTAGTCAATGAGGTCAAGCTCTAATACTCTCCCAAGCAAAGGATTCAAGCTATGAACAAAATCCCCAAAACAAACAAACCCTAAAATGGTCAATCAATGAAATATAAAAGGAAACCTTCCAATAATGAAGGTGAAGCTTCTCTAGGGCTAGAAGAATACCAATCTAGAAGAAGGGAAGGATTACTTACTTGTAAGGTCCTCTAATGGACAAGGTGAGCTCAAAGGAAGTCTTGTAATGGAGGGTTTTCTCTAGCAATGGTACCAATAGAGAGCTATGGTGATGATGAAGAAGGTGATGATCTCCTCCTCTCAATTTGCGCAAGGTTGGTGGTGAGTTTGGTGATGGAAAGCAAGAGCAAGAAGAAGGCAATGGAAAACCCTAGATTCACTCTCTTGTGGTGGAAAAAGGAAATGGAAGGGAAAGGGTTTCCTTGTAAACAAGTGGGGAGTGGGCTCCACCACTAGAAATCTAATTGGGTTAAAATCATGGCTTTCGGGGCTTCTAATGAATTCGACGAAGAAGAGAAAAGTGATCGTCGAAATATCTAGTTTCCAAAAAGTATATGTTTCACGGGTTTCGGGAATATCAAATTTTGAGTGCAGACTTTGTGCACAATGACTGTTTTGCCCTCAAGGCTATGAAACCGGGTTTCGAGATCTCGAACGGGGACGGGATCAACATAAAAGTTGTAGGGATTAACAGTACCAATAAAATGAGATTAAAACAATGAATGCAAAATCTCCGATAAATCCTCAAGTGCATGCAAGGTCATAAAAAGGAACCCCCAAAGGGTCCCACTAACACAAGATAATCAAAATTCCCCAAAACAATTTCAAAAGCTATTCCAAACCCAACTTAGCCAAAATCACTAATCAAGCTTAGAACTAACACATGGCTTAATTAGTACTAATCGAATTCTCTCGGGTTGGGGTCTTGCAATAATATAATCACGACACGATTCCCACATATACGGGGATTTCGGCCGCGGAACCGGACACGTACGATGTGTAATAAAATATACAACCAGTCTGCAGACAGTCCACATGTTTAAGGACCCCCAGACAGTGGATCAAACTGAAAGGGCAGTCCAAGCTCAGTGGTGTTCACTTACTTCATGAATGCACAAAACACGCGAAACACTATCAAAACATGTCGAGATAAAAAGGGGAAATCACTTATCAAAACACGACAAACATGACTAGCAAAAGGCATAATTAATATGCATAACATGCTTAGGAAGTGACCCCTTTTTCTTGAAACAAATCTTTAAAACGAGCTTGTACTTAAACTTCAGAACGAGTACACGATGATATTCATTATAACAAAACCAAAGTACGAACACAAGGCCTATCAAGCACATGTAAGGACTTTTGAATGGTCTTTGTGTAACCGAAGCCCAAATGTTGGAATTAAAAATAGAATTGGTGCCCCGGAAGTTCAAAGACATCTCGGGTTTCGAGTACACAATATCAGGCTAAAGGTCACTTAACATGTTCTAGTTTTCATTCTTGCAAATACTCTTCAAAACAGGCAATTTGTCACTTTTGGTCAGCTCGCGGTCAGGTGTCGGCTAGCCGAACTAGGATCTGGCGGCTAGTTGCCAGCTGACCGACATGCTGACCGCTGGAACCCAGGTCTGAAACTTAGCTCTCTGGAAAAGGAGCAAAAAACGTTCGGTTGGCCAGCGATTAGCCAAAATGTGGTATGGCGGCTAGCCGCTCGCTAACCGTCAAGCTGCCCTTAACCCACTGTCGAAATGCCAGCTTCTGGAAAAGGAACCGCCGAGCTCGGTTACCTCGCGGTTAACTGAAATGGGGATTTCGGCTAGCCGCCAGCTAACCGACACTGCACGGGAAGTGCAGTTCAGTTCAGATTTTCACATTTCCTTCTTCCTTTCTTCTTGTTTCTCATTCCACCTACACTCCCCTGAGCCTCCATGCTCTCCAAGGGTAAAACACACATTTCCAAAAAACACATTGAGACATTATAATCCCATTCTCCAAATCAAAACAAAATCCCCAAATTTTTCAATGAATGAGAAGAGTGCAAGGGAAACAAATGCAATGCACACATACTAACATCCATCCTATATTGGTTACTTGCCTTACTTCAAGATGTCACACACTTCTTTAAGCACTTCCACTCAAGCTAATCCAAAGGCTACAAAACCCATGAAAACCACACAAAACTCACTCAATCTTAAAAACAAGAAACCCATTTTCACAAAAGGGTTTGTAACATGAAAAACAAGATCTTTAGGAGCTAAAAAGACTTCATTAAGAAGATGGGCTGGAGCTCTTACCTAGAAATGGTCAAACAAAAGAGGAGGAAGAAAATGGAGCACTTGCCCAACTTGGAACTTCAAGAAAGTTATGTCAATGGAAAGCTTAGGATGAGAGGAAGAAGATGATGGTCTTGAAATTCTCTTTGGAGGCTTCTGGCTTGATCATTCAAGAGAAATAAAATGGAGGGAAAAGCTTTCTCCTCTTGGTTGCTCTAGGGTTTGGGTTGAGATTGATAGGAGGGAAAGAGAAGAGAGTTGACTTAAAGCACTTGCAAGTGGGACCCAATGAACTTGAACCTTGTATTGACAAAAACATGATCTTGCGGGCCTCGAATGACTTCGACGAAGAAGGATAAAATGATCCTCGAAATATCTAGTTTCCAAGAAGAATAATTTTGGCATGATTTTGAGATCTCGAAAATTGTGTCCAAATTTGGGCATAAAAGACAATTTTATCCTCTTTGGGTTAGAACTTGGGTTTTTGGGCGTCAAGCATGAATGGGCTGAAAACGAAAGTTGTAACACATAGTAAAATCATTCAAATAAAAATCACAATTACACGGAAACTTACACGATCCTCCCAAGCTTACACGTGCACTCAGGCCTTCCTGAGTGTGTTTGACTAATACTAAACGTTCTCAAAATTCCCAAAGCTATGTCCAAGACTAAACTAATTATTCTAACCCAACGACTACTAAACCCACTTAGGACTAAACACACACTAATCGCACACTAATCGAAAAAGTCTGGGTCGGGGTCTAACACTCGGAATCAGGTGGTAACGGATGCGCGACCAAGAAATCTGCTAATGCTTGACCTTTTACTGCTTTTTGTGGGACATATATGATATCATATTGGGAAAGGAGAATGGACCATTTTTCTAATCTTGCAATCAAAGATCCCGCCTTTGTTACTAAGGTCTTTAATGGGTTTACACGAGAGACAAGATAAACTGTTTGTGAGAGCAGGTAGTGCCTTAATTTTTGTATTGCAAACATTAGTCCGAGGCATTCTTTCTCTATCGGTGGATATCGATGTTCTGCTCCTACCATCATCCTACTTAAGTAGTAAAGTGCCACCTCATGCCCTTGGTTATTCTTTTGTGCCAGCATTGCCCCCAAGGAGTGATCAAGAGCTCGCGTATACAAAATGAATGGTCTCCCTTGCACTGGAGCAGCTAAAACAGGAGGCCTGGTAAGATATTTTTTGATATCTTCAAAGGCTTCATCACATGCCTGATCCCATACAAAATTCACTCCTTTCTTCATCAGACGTGAGAATGGTCGATATCTTCCAGATAAATTAGAAATGAACCTTCGAATATAGGCCAATCGACCTAGGAGTCCTTTTAGCTCTTTTAGATTTCTTGGAGGTTTCATTTCTAAAATGGCTTTTGTTTTGATTGGATCAAGCTCGATTCCATCTTTGCGAACAATAAACCCTAAGAACTTTCCCGAAGAAACACCAAAAAAGCATTTCAATGGGTTCATGCGGAGTTTATACCGTCGAAGTCTTTCAAACACTTCCCTGAGGTCTTTGAGGTGATCTTCCTTTCTTTTGCTTTTAATAGCAAGATCATCTACATAACACTCCACCTTTTTATGTTGCATATCTTTAAAGATTTTCATCATTGCCCTTTGATAAGTGGCCCCTGCATTTTTTAAACCAAAAGGCATCACGGTGTAACAGTAGATTCAAAATGGTGTTCGAAATGTAGTGTGCTTCTGGTCATTAGGATGCATTTTGATTTGGTTATATCTTGAGAAACTATCCATAAAAGACATTCTTTTGTAACCAAAAGTATTATCAATCATGATTTCTGCAATGGGTAAAGGGAATTCATCCTTAGGACAAGCCTCATTTAAATTTCTAAAATCAATACAGATTTGAATCTGGCCATTTTTCTTTGTAACTAGAACGATGTTGGCTAACCAATCAGGATGTTGTTCCTCCCTAATGAAGCCAACATCTTTCAGGTTTTGAACCTCTTTTTCAATTTTATCCATTATGTCTGGTCGGAATCTTCTTTGAGCTTGCTTAATGGGTTTAACATCTTTTCTTAAATTTAATCTATTCATTGCAATTCCTGGATCAAGGCCAGGCATTTCAGAATAAGACCATGCAAAAACATCTTTAAATTCATTCAAAAGACAAGTATACTCCGAAATTTCATCTTTATTCAATTCTGCATTTACAAAGATTGGACGGGGGTCACTTTCTGTTCCTAGTTTAACCTTATCCTCCGTGGGGGGACTTGGTTTTACATCTTCTATTTCTTTTTCCGGTTCGAAGTACATTTCTTCATTTTCATCTACGTCCTCACCTGAAATGGAAATGCAATTAATTGAAAATACAGCCCAACTTGATGAACAGTTCAAGTCTTTTTCTTCTTCTTCATGGGAGGGTGTTAAGAGCTTGTTGCACTAACGGCGATTGGTTGTTGTTGTTGATGCCGGATAATATCCTAGACCATATGGGATGAATCTAACATGTCCATGATTTTCCCACGATCTTACATGCGTCTCCAATGGAACTGGAATGCCACGACCCTGCTTTAGTCTTTGTCGGCTGGTAACATCATAACCCATCCTTCACATTATCAATTTAGCCTTATAGCTATACATAGAGAAATCCGGGGTCCCTTCCATAGGAATCTCTCCAACAATCATCCGTGACGGGTACGATACTCTATAAAACACGATAGGTGGCCGATGTTTCATGGTCATAACGAATATTGCTCCTTTTAGTTCTTTTGGAGGCCTCAGAAGATATATCATCGGGATAAGGAGTTTAACAGAGTCGATAAGTGACTTTTTCCCTCTACCTTCATCTTCTCCCACCAATGATATTATGCCTGCTGAGACCTTTTTTTATCTGGCGCTTGGAACCTCCACTAGGCTTTTCTTAATGAAAGTTGTCTCTTCAAGCTTTGGACGAATGCTGATCTTGGAGCATTCAGGTGCTTTTGTGGCAACGTTAGTAGAGATTTACCATTTATTATCTCAACACCCTCGAGTAGTTTCGCGGGTGGAGGTATAGATACCTTGAAATTTTTCTTTTTGTTTTTAGATTTTTTGACAATCAATGCTTCCGATGTGCTTTCATTTGCATCACCGTTAGGCTCTAACTCGTAAAATCTAGAATCCACACAATATGCTTCCATCCCTTTTGTAAGACCCCGATCCGAGTGAACCCGATTAGTACTAATTAAGTCGTGTGCTAGTTCTAAGCGTGATTAGTGATTTTGGCTAAGTTGGGTTTGGAATAACTTTTGAAATAGTTTTGGGGAATTTTGATTGCTTTGTGATAGTAGGACCCTTTGGGGGTTCCTTCTTTATGACCTGACATGCGCTTGGGGATTTATCGGAGATTTTTGCATTCATTGTTTTAATTCCGTTTTGTTTGTATTGTTTATCCCTACAACTTTCATGTTGATCCCGAAACCCGATTTCATAGCCTTGAGGGCAAAACAGTCATTGTGCACTAAATCTGTACCCAAAACTTGATATCCCCGAAACCCGCGAAACATATACTTTTTGAAAACTAGATATTTCGACGATCACTTTTCTCTTCTTCGTCGAATTCATTAGAAGCACCGAAAGCCATGAATTCAGCCCAATTAGATTTCTAGTGGTGGAGCCCACTGGCCACTTGTTTATAAGGAAACCTTTCCCCTTCCATTTCCTTTTTCCAGCAGAAGAAAGTGAACCTAGGATTTCCATTGCCTTCCCTCTTGCTCTTGCCTTCCATCACCAAATCCACTACCAACCTTGCACAAAGTTAGAGGAGGAGATCATCATCTTCTCCCTCATCACCATAGCTCTCTATTGATACCATTGCTAGAGAAAACCCTCCATTACAAGACTCCCTTTGAGCTCTCCTTGTCCATTAGAGGACCTTACAAGTAAGTAATCCTTCCCTTCTTCTAGATTTGTATTCTTTTAGCCCTAGAGAAGCTTCATCTCCATTGTTGTAAGGTTTCCTTGGCTATTTCATTGTTTGACCATTTTAGGGTTTGTTTTGGGGATTTTGTTCATAGCTTGGATTCTTTGCTTGGAAGAGTATTAGAGCTTGATTTCATTGATTAAAAGACCCAAGGCAAGTGGATGATTTGATTTTTATAAGCTTTCAATGATTTTAGTATTTTCCACTCATGCCTATTTATTGCTTTGTTTTGAAATAAATGTTCATGATAGAGTATTAATGGTGCATTTATGTCAAAGAGATGTGTTGGTTCATAGCATTTAATTCCTCTTGTTTTGTCTGAAATATATGTCTTATGTGAAATGGTTTCCTTCTTTCTTTCCGTGTATTGAATGTGATATTGATGGAGGAGAATGGGATGGATGTGGTGAATGATTTGATGTTATTTGAATGAAGTTTAGACTCCTCATTTGATGTATAAACGTGGCTAAAAAGAGGTTGTAGGAGGAAGAGATAGAGAGGAGCTGAACTGGTCTGGAATCAGTTTATGGACAGTTCGCTCGAGCGAACATGACACTTCGCTCCAGCGAAGTGTCCAGAAAAGGGTTCGGAGCATTCGAGTAGCTTGGTCGCTCGAGCGGACCCCTTGGTCGCTCGAGCGGACATCCCAGAATTCGTCCCAGAGAGTCGTTCATTCGAACGCACTAAAAACTTCGCTCGACCCAATGAGGTTGCTCGAGCGACCTCTACTGCGCTCGAGCGAACCCACCAAGACAGCCAATCCAGAGAGCTCCTCGCTCGAGCGAACTCTCCGGTTCGCTCGAGCGATGAGCTTTGTTGGTCAAGGCTATGTTTGGGGCAATGATGAACTATTTAAACGTGTTGGGACTATTCATTGGGAGCCACTCTATGTCAAAGAGATTTACTAAGAATTTTATGAGGCCATTTTAGAAAGAAACCATATCACGAAGATGTCATTTGAAGTTTAGAAAATTCAAAGTACATAAGGAGCCCGGAATGTCCCCAAACTTAAAGAGTACCAAATTGTTATTAGATTGACATACGAGATCCCTATCCACTTTAAATAAATCTTGAACCCGATACTTTACCCGAAATTCCAATTGTTTATTGTACTCTATCGATCCTGAGATTTATACTATAGGCCTTGTTTTCTCGAAAGCATTGAATTACACTTGAAATAGTTACCTATCTTGAAGTGCATTGCGCCACATGAAATGACAGTGTGCCCTTAAGCACCCCCGTCCTGCTGTTTATTTATTCGTACTTGATTTGATTTACTTGCACATGTCTCAATTTGTTATTTGACCTATGAGTCGGCACCACTAAGATTGGATAACCCTGTTGGTCTGATCCACCGACTTGGAGATCCCCCTCTTGTACCGCCAGCTGCAGTTTGGATCCCGCTACCCGGTTATTACCGCGGTCTTGTCCCGATGCCGCAGATTGCTACTGTGGTTCCCGATGCCAGGCTCGCTACCGTGGTCATGTATAGTATATGTATATGTATATGCATTTATAAGATCCACTATTCTCCTCACCTCGAGTGACTGAGATCGGTGCCTAGTTATTGCTCTATCACTTTAGTGATAGAGGACTTAGCTTCGTGTGGTTGCCATCTTGCTTGTTTTCAGTTTCTTTGGTTACCTGTACATGTTCTATAATGCATACTTGTATTTGAATAAACGTTTTATCTCGTCTATAGAAAATGTTATTTAAACAGGTTTAAATGCTTTTGAAAGTAAATTCATGTGCCATCATATTGTCATTGTATTTTATTCATTTTCCAAACCGTCGTGTTTGACCTACTCTTTGGTGCTCAGGTCCCATTGTTGGTTATCCCGAGGAGGAGTACGAGGAGGCGGTCGGAGAACCGCAACAGTTAGTTGAGTGGAGTGCTGATGACGTCATTTAGACATTTGGTTGCTAGGAGAGACTTAATATTTTGGGAAACTATTTAACCATTCTTTGGATTGGCATTTTGTTTATATTGGCCTTTGTTGGCCTCTATTTTTGGGAATGTAATTAAATGATCTTTTGTATAAACTTTAACTTACTTTTGGTTAACATGCTAATGATCATTGCTCATTCTGATACTTGTTTATACATGCATTATTATCTTGTGGCATACTTGAATTATCAATTTGATTTACTACACGCTTCCGCACTTAATAGAAATGTTCATATATGGTTGTGATATCCTCACCGCGGACACCTGTGGGAAATTAAATAAATGTATGGTATTAAACTGATGTGGCATCATCATTTCATCATTAATAGTCCGATCCCGGATCAGTCCCGGTAGGGGCCTGGTCCGAGGTCGCGACACCTTTGAAGGGTTTCTTGTCAGCAAAGACTCGACGTACTTCTGAATTTTTATCAATGTATTTGATACATTGATGTAACGTCGAAGGGACTACATTGTTTTCATGAATCCATGGCCTTCCAAGGAGCAAATTGTAGGAAGTTTCGGCCTCAATGGCGTAGACCACGACCTGAGATTTCATGTCTCCAATTTGACATGGAATAACTATCCTACCAATAGCCTTTTGTGTTTCTCCATTGTATGCTGATATGCTGAGTTTTGTATAGATGAGCTTGCTAGTTGGGATTCCCAAATATTTTAATGCCCGCAGTGGCACGAGGTTAATTGCTGATCCAGGGTCAATTTGCATTCTTGGTAATTCAACTTCACCGATATATCATGTGAAGTATAATGGCCGATTGTGCTTTACATCCCCGAGTAACATGTCATCCTTCATGAAACTGATTGTAGCAGCCATAACTGCTCTTAAATTGAAGCAATCTTTACATTTCGCTTTTTGCTTTACTTGTACTTAGTGGACATGAGATGCATGTTGGTCTGGGTTCATGAGAGCTGCTGCAGCAGCTTTTCGAATGTCTGGAGACAGTCTCAACATGTCATGCATGCTTATACGTGCGGGGATGCGCGCTAGATGTTCAAGCAAATCAAATCTAAAGGGCTCCTGAAGACTAGGCAAACCACCATTCTTGACATTTCTTTCTGTAGGCTTTGTAGCCTTGTCTTGGTTAACATTTGCATCATAATTTTTATGGTAATCTAGCCCAGAGCGAGTCCCTTTGCCTACCTCCTGTACCTCAGGAAAACATAAGGAAATCTCTTCGCTATCTGCTGTTGCAGTTTTCGAAGATTCAGAGGATGTCAAATTGGATGTTGATGAACTCTCTGTTTTGTCTTCATCATCATTTTTCTCTTCATCAGAAATTTCATGGTCGATCCCAACTGTCGCGACCCCGGACCGGGCCCGAAGGACTAATCCGGGATCGGGACACTAATAATGATGATGTACCACAACAATTTAATAATACCATACATTTATTTAATTTCCCACAGGTGTCCGTGGTGAGGATATCACAACCATAAATGAATATTTCTTTTAAGTGTGGAAGCATGTAGCAAATCAAATAGTCAAACTATCCCTAGTCATTAAGATAACATCAAGTATAAAATACTGTATCAGAATGAGCAATGATCATTAGCATGTTTCCCAAAAGTAAGTTAAAGTTTAAACAAAAGATCATTTAGTTACATTCCCCAAAATTAGAGGCCAACAAAGGCCAATATAAACAAAACAATAACCCAAAATAATGGTTAAATAGTTCTCCCAAAATGTCACGTCTCTCGTAGCAACCAGATGTCTACATGACATTGTCAGTACGCCACTCAACTAGTGTCAGGCCCCGACCTAGGTTTAGTATATATTATTATTGTTTTAACTGTGATTAGTCTCTAAGGGGGATAAGGGGACGATTAGCTTGGATTTTTAGTTAGATTAGAATATTAGATAGCATTGGGGAATTTTGAGCGCGTTGAGTTTAGTTTGACCGGGCCCGGGGTGGCTCGTGTGTCACGTGTTAGTATGAGAATTTGATTTATTAGATTTATTTGATTTATGAAAAATATGGATTTCGACATTTTTGAATTTTTTATTTTGATCCCAATAACTTTCATGTTTGCTCCGTTTGCATTTGAAACCCAGAAATCGCGTTTTTCGAAAAAAAAAAAAGGGGATAAGCAGTCTTTTCACACCCAAATCTGTGCATAAATTTTGAAATTTGAAAATCATGAGGAAAACATACTTTTTGAAAACTAGATTTTTCAACGATCATTTTTGTCTTCTTCGTCGTTTTCATACGGGACCCACAAGTGTTAGTTCCAGCCCTTGGAAGATTTGGGGCCCATGGGGCCCACTTTCCTCACTTAAAACCCAAATAAGTCCCACGTTGGAGACCTTCTCCTTCATTTTTGTTTTTCCTGCAACTGTGTTGAGAAAGAGTTTCACTCTCCTCCATTTTCAGCCACCTTCTCTCCTCTTGCATGTACCCTTCTTGAAAGCCATTTGGAGAGAAAATTTCACCAATCTCTTCCCCTTTGTCTTAGCTTCCTTGTGACACCATTTTCAAAGAATTTGGGCTGGGACTACCTTCTTCTCCAAGTCTTTCTTCTTGCTTAGAGCTGTGAAAGGTTAGCAATGGCTTCCCCTCTTGAAATCTTGGTTTTTTTACACCCTTTAAGACTCTTTTATGATGCATGCAAAAGAGTTTCTTTGAGAGCTCCTTCCCTTTTCAAATATTGAGTTTTTGAATGGGTTCTTCCATGGGTTTTGGTGTAGGTTGCAGCTGATTGTAGGAGTTCATTTGAGTGTGTTTGAGACCCTTTCCATTAGACTTGAGGCAAGTGAATAACTCAGTTTGGAATGCATGCCATTGAATTGATGATTCTTTTCAAAAGATGAATATGAAAATGCTATACTATTTGCTTTATTATTCTGGGTATAAATGGTTGATTTCAGAAGACTTTGGATTCAAGATTTGTACAATTTTCTTCAGGGTTTTATGACTTTTTTAGCTGGAAACATTATATTTATGGATGGTTTTATGAGATGGATTTCCTACTTAAAGTTGGAGGGTATTATTTCTTGAATTGGAAGGGCTGTTTTCTCAATGTTTGGAATCAGGTTATACCCGATTTTTTTTGTGTGCAGGGAATGGTTCAACGCTAGTTCATTTCAAGGGGTATTTTACTGTTTGAGATTTCAGTTTTGTTTTAAAAAAGATAAATTATGTGTTATCTACTTGAACTCTGAAATTCTGTTTTCATTCTCATTGATATGTGATTGAATGAATGAATATTGGTGATTGAAGGGAGTTTAATGGAAGCTAATGAGCGTTCAACATGCTGTAAAAAGAGTGGGAATGTGATGAATGTGATGAAAGACAAATGAAGTTTGTATAAAGGAAGAGTACAGAACAGAACAGTCAGCATTCAGCTGACTGTTTCGGGCTAGGCAGCAGGGCAGGCCTGGCCCCTGTTTCAGGCCCATTTATGGGCAGTTTTCAAGCTGATTTCAGGCCCAATTTCAGGCCTGTTTTCAGCCCAATTCCAGGCCTGGTTTCAGCCCAACTTCTGGGCTGTTTCCAGCCCATATCAGGCCCAATTTCTGGGCTGTTTTCCAGCCCAATTTCTGGGCTGTTTTACAGCCCATTCCAGCCCATTTTCCCCATTATTTTAAGCCCATTTAAACCCCATTGAAGCATAGTAGTATGAGATGTATACATTGAATCAAAGGACCTTAAACAAGTGGATTTAAATGGGAAAAATGATGGAATTGTTTGATGTTAGAATTACCCGGGAAATTTATTCAAGTCTTAATATACACTTTATATCTTTAATTGTCAGAGATCTTCAGTGACACCAAGCTTTACATATATTATTGACATTAAGGGTCTAAGTGTATGTCAAGACGACCCGTGGTAAGCCATTAAACCACTATACATTAATTCATTCCAAGTTAAGAAAATTTATATACTTTCTACAAATTGTTTTGAAATAGATTTGAGTGGTTTGCCACATTTGGAAACATCGGTAAGGCTACTCATCTGATTCGTTCGAATTTGTCAGTATGTATTTGTCTGGAGTAGTTCCTTTTATCGATTTTGGAAATATATTACTATGATTTGATTTGTATCGATTCAGGTTTTGGTTTTGAATGGCACCACTAAGCTTAGGTCACCTAGTTGGGCTGATCACCCGGCTTGGGATCTTAAAATTATTTGCCAACTACAGTTTGGATTCTGTTTGTTTGCTCCGGCCATGGCAACGGTTTTGTATTCCGGTCCCACAAGTAGTGGCAACGGTTCTGTATTCCGGTACCACGAGTAGTGGCAACGGCTTCTGTCTGTCTGTTCCGGCCATTTTATATGGCAACGGCTATTTGTCTGTGTGCTCTTGTTACTTCGGTAATAGGAGAATATAGCTATATGTGGTTTGTCAATATTTCGATTATTTGTCAGTTAGTTTGAAACATTTAAACTATGAAATTCTTTCATTTGTATAGATTTGGTTCATTTGGTTTACTCTTTATATATGTTTCGTTTCAGTTGTATTTTTATGATTTTAAACATGACATTTATAAAACTTGTATACCTTATCTGCTTTATCCACTTGCCAGACCGTCGTGTCTGATACTCTTTTGTTTGGTGTCAGATGTCGGACCCGCAGATTTTGAGGCGGAGCACGCGGTTGAGGCGGTAGAGCCGCCAGTGGAGCGCGAGTGGCAGCCCAACGATGTCATGTAGATGTCGTGTTGGAATTTGAGCTGGGATAACATTTTGGGAACTTAGTTTATGACCTCATCGGTCTTCTTTTGGGATGTATAAATTGAATATACTTTTGTGATCCTCACAACTTTAACTAACTTTGGGTTATACCCTTTATATATTTCTCTTTTGATACAGAGTTTGTGCAATTATCTTCTATCTCGTTTGGTTTTCATTTTGCTACAAGCTTCCGCATATTATTAATTGTTTTGAATTCGATTAATTGGTTGTGATGGATCGTCTGGAATCCTCACCGCGGAATCCTGTGGGAAAATAATTAGCGTGTGCGGGCGGAATTTTCTGACCCGTCACGCCCCGTCCCCCGGATTAAGGACTTGATTATCAAGGCCTCGGTCTCGGGGCGTGACAGGCTTGGTATCAGAGCGAGAAATATGTCGGGCAATTAAAAGACATTAGAAACATAGGGACGTGGAGAGGATCCGTTGGAATTTTCGTTAGTTAGTATCGCGTGGGGATTATGGGTGCGCTTTTCTTAATATATTTATTGTACTAACAAATGGTTTTGCAGCAAAATGCCTCCACGCAGGGATCACTCAAACACAAATCCTTCTTCCAGCAATGCTCATGCTGCAGGTTCCTCTAGAGATAGCCAATTTCAGAACTTTATGCAAATGATGATGGAACAGCAACAGAAAACAAATGAGATGATGATGGAACAACAGAGGAGAGCTAATGAGAATCAAGCCAGATTACAGGAGCAAATGGCCAAGAAAAATGAAGAATTAACACAGGTACAAAGGCAGTTGTTAGAAGTGTTGGGCAGGAGACCAGAACAAGTTGTTTGTAATACATATCACCCTAACTACATAGTTAAAATAGGTGATGTCACATTTCCAGCAGACCTTATTCTGTTAGACATGCATGATTTCGATGTCATTTTGGGGATGGATTGGCTGTCTGGACATCATGCTAGTATGGATTGTTTCAACAAAACTATTTCCTTCAAGTTGAATGGAACAACATCAGGGGTCGAATTCCATGGAGAGAAAAGGGTTTCACAGGCTGGTGTTATTTCAGCATTATCAGCAGTTAAGTTATTGAGAAGCGGATGCGAGGGATTCATAGCATTTATTACAGAGGACAAACAGTCCCAAGGGGTGGAGCAAATTCCTGTAGTGTGCGAATTTCCAGATGTATTTTCGGAAGAAATTCCAGGATTGCCACCAGTCAAGGAAGTGGAATTTACCATAGAGCTCATGCCAGGAGCAGCTCCAATTTCCATTGCACCTTATAGAATGGCTCCGACAGAATTGGGTGAATTGAAACTTCAGTTACAAGAGTTGTTAGAAAAAGGTTTTATTAGACCAAGCTTATCACCGTGGGGAGCTCTAGTGTTGTTTGTTAAGAAGAAAGATGGAAGCTTGAGAATGTGTATAGATTACAGAAGATTGAACCAAGTGACCATCAAAAATAAATATCCATTGCCAAGAATAGATGAACTATTTGATCAATTGCAGGGAGCAGAATATTTCTCGAAGATAGACTTGAGGTCCGGATATTATCAGCTGAGGGTAAGAGAATCGGATATACCGAAGACAGCCTTCCGGACAAGATACAGGCACTGCGAATTTTTAGTAATGCCCTTTGGACTGACTAATGCACCGGCAGTGTTCATGGCACTAATGAATAAAATTTTTGCACCTCACTTAGATCAGTTCACAGTTGTTTTCATTGATGACATATTAGTGTACTCCAAGTCCAGAGAAGAGCATGAGCAGCACCTCAGGACATCGTTGCAGTTGTTAAGAGATAACCAGTTGTACGCAAAGCTCGAGAAATGTGATTTTTGGCTGACACAAGTTTCTTTCCTTGGTCATATTATTTCCAAAGAAGGTTTAGCAGTTGATCCGGCAAAGATAGAAGCAATCGTCAATTGGGAGAGGCCAAGGAATGTAACAGAAATCAGGAGTTTTCTGGGTTTAGCAGGCTACTACAGAAGGTTTGTGCAGGGATTTTCATCTATTGCAGCGCCTTTGACCAAACTAACCCGGAAGAATGTGCCATTTGTGTGGACCGAACGGTGTGAAGCAAGTTTTGAAGAGTTGAAAAAGAGATTGACCACAGCTCCAGTTCTCACCTTACCTTCAGGTAGTGGTAATTTTGTAGTTTATACAGATGTTTTGACTATGGGACTTGGATGTGTGTTAATGCAAGATGACAAAGTCATAGCGTATGGCTCGAGGCAGCTGAAAGAGCATGAGAAGAATTATGCGACGCATGACTTAGAATTGGCAGCATTCGTATTTGCACTAAAGATGTGGAGACACTATCTGTATGGAGAAAAATTTGAAGTTCACTCGGACCACCGTAGTCTCCAGTACTTGTTCTCACAGAAGGAATTGAACATGAGACAAAGGAGATGGATGGAGTATATTAAAGGCTACGATTTTCCAATTAAATACCATCCAGGAAAAGTAAATGTCGTGGCAGACGCATTGAGCAGAAAGTCTGGGAGCATGGCTAGTTTGCGAGGAATGGGTATTCTCCAACAGTTCGAAGATTTGGGAGTTGAGTTTCAACCATTGAGACAAGGTTTTATGCTAGCAAACATGTCAGTGTCTGAGCCTACTTTCATTCAGAAAATCAAGGAGACACAGCTACAAGATCCAGACTTGGCAAAAATTGTGGAGCAGATTTCAGACCGCCCAGATTTCAGAGTCGAGGATGGAGTATTGTACTTTCGTGACCGATTGTGCGTTCCAAACATTGATGATTTGAGAAATGAAATCATGGTTGAAGCTCATAGCACCAAGTATTCTATGCACCCGGGGAGTACAAAGATGTACCATAATTTGAAAGGCAGATTCTGGTGGAACAATATGAAGAGAGAAATTGCAGCATTTGTGTCCCGGTGCATGACCTGTCAGTTGATTAAGGCAGAACATCAGAAACCAGCAAGTCTTTTGCAGCCGTTGGAGATTCCACAGTGGAAGTGGGAACATCTTACGATGGATTTTATCTTGGGTTTATCGACGACTAGCAAAGGGAACAATGCCATATGGGTTATAGTTGACCGACTGACGAAGTCTGCAAGTTTCATTTCATTGAAGACAGGAAAGAAGATGCAAATGTTATCACTGGCACAAACATTCGTTAACGAGATCGTCAGCCAACATGGTCAACCAGTCTCCATCACATCGGACAGAGATAGCAGATTTGTCTCGAGATTCTGGAAGACTCTACATGAATCCATGGGTACAAAACTTCAATTCAGCACGGCATATCACCCACAGACAGATGGACAGTCAGAAAGGACCATTCAGACATTGGACGACATGCTTAGGGCATGTGTGCTTGATTTCAAGACTCAGTGGGACGAAAGTCTACCTCTTTGCGAATTCGCATATAACAACAGCTACGACTCGAGTATAGGAATGGCACCTTTTGAAGCACTATATGGAAGAAGATGTAGAACTCCAGTGTGTTGGGAGGAAGTCGGAGAACGCAGCTTCTATGGACCGACATTGATTGGTGAGACCAATGAGAAAGTTAAACTCATCCATGAGCGTTTGAAGACTACGAGAAGCCGACAAAAAAAAGCTACGCTGATGTTAGAAGAAAGGATCTACAGTTTCAAGTAGGAGATAAGGTGTTTTTGAAAGTGTCACTGGTAAGAGGGACATTGAGATTCGGTCAGAAGGGTAAACTGTCAAGAAGATTCATTGGACCGTATGAAATCCTGAGTCGTATTGGTGAAGTGGCTTACAGACTTGCCTTACCGCCAGAACTTTCGGGTGTACACAATGTGTTTCATGTATCGATGTTGAAGAAATATGTTTCAGACCCCTCAAATGTACTAAGACATGAGCCATTAGAGATTCGGGAAGATGCCACTTATGTTGAGAAACCGGTCAGAATCTTTGATACGAAAGAGCAGGAATTGAGAAACTGGACAATTCACTGGGTAAATGTGCTTTGGGAGAACCACGAGCCATAAGAAGCTACTTGGGAATTGCATGATCAGGTTCAGAAGAAGTACCCACACTTGCTACCAGAGGTTAGTATTCATTTGGAGGACCAAATGCCTTTAAGGGGTGGAGGATGTCAAGCCCCGACCCAGGTTTAGTATATATTATTATTGTTTTAACTGTGATTAGTCTCTAAGTGGGATTAGGGGACGATTAGCTTGGATTTTTAGTTAGATTAGAATATTAGATAGCATTGGGGAATTTTGAGCGCGTTGAGTTTAGTTTGACCGGGCCCGGGGTGGCTCGTGTGTCACGTGTTAGTATGAGAATTTGATTTATTAGATTTATTTGATTTATGAAAAATATGGATTTCGACATTTTTGAATTTGTTATTTTGATCCCAATAACTTTCATGTTTGCTCCGTTTGCATTTGAAACCCAGAAATCGCGTTTTTCGAAAAAAAAAAAAAGGGGATAAGCAGTCTTTTCACACCCAAATCTGTGCATAAATTTTGAAATTTGAAAATCATGAGGAAAACATACTTTTTGAAAACTATATTTTTCAACGATCATTTTTGTCTTCTTCGTCGTTTTCATACGGGACCCACAAGTGTTAGTTCCAGCCCTTGGAAGATTTGGGGCCCATGGGGCCCACTTTCCTCACTTAAAACCCAAATAAGTCCCACGTTGGAGACCTTCTCCTTCATTTTTGTTTTTCCTGCAACTGTGTTGAGAAAGAGTTTCATTCTCCTCCATTTCCAGCCACATTCTCTCCTCTTGCATGTACCCTTCTTGAAAGCCATTTGGAGAGAAAATTTCACCAATCTCTTCCCCTTTGTCTTAGCTTCCTTGTGACACCATTTTCAAAGAATTTGGGCTGGGACTACCTTCTTCTCCAAGTCTTTCTTCTTGCTTAGAGCTGTGAAAGGTTAGCAATGGCTTCCCCTCTTGAAATCTTGGTTTTTTTACCCCCTTTAAGACTCTTTTATGATGCATGCAAAAGAGTTTCTTTGAGAGCTCCTTCCCTTTTCAAATATTGAGTTTTTGAATGGGTTCTTCCATGGGTTTTGGTGTAGGTTGCAGCTGATTGTAGGAGTTCATTTGAGTGTGTTTGAGACCCTTTCCATTAGACTTGAGGCAAGTGAATAACTCAGTTTGGAATGCATGCCATTGAATTGATGATTCTTTTCAAAAGATGAATATGAAAATGCTATACTATTTGCTTTATTATTCTGGGTATAAATGGTTGATTTCAGAAGACTTTGGATTCAAGATTTGTACAATTTTCTACAGGGTTTTATGACTTTGTTAGCTGGAAACATTATATTTATGGATGGTTTTATGAGATGGATTTCCTAGTTAAAGTTGGAGGGTATTATTTCTTGAATTGGAAGGGCTGTTTTCTCAATGTTTGGAATCAGGTTATACCCGATTTTTTTTGTGTGCAGGGAATGGTTCAACGCTAGTTCATTTCAAGGGGTATTTTACTGTTTGAGATTTCAGTTTTGTTTTAAAAAAGATAAATTATGTGTTATCTACTTGAACTCTGAAATTCTGTTTTCATTCTCATTGATATGTGATTGAATGAATGAATATTGGTGATTGAAGGGAGTTTAATGGAAGCTAATGAGCGTTCAACATGCTGTAAAAAAGAGTGGGAATGTGATGAATGTGATGAAAGACAAATGAAGTTTGTATAAAGGAAGAGTACAGAACAGAACAGTCAGCATTCAGCTGACTGTTTCGGGCTAGGCAGCAGGGCAGGCCTGGCCCCTGTTTCAGGCCCATTTATGGGCAGTTTTCAAGCTGATTTCAGGCCCAATTTCAGGCCTGTTTTCAGCCCAATTCCAGGCCTGTTTTCAGCCCAACTTCTGGGCTGTTTCCAGCCCATATCAGGCCCAATTTCTGGGCTGTTTTCCAGCCCAATTTCTGTGCTGTTTTACAGCCCATTCCAGCCCATTTTCCCCATTATTTTAAGCCCATTTAAACCCCATTGAAGCATAGTAGTATGAGATGTATACATTGAATCAAAGTACCTTAAACAAGTGGATTTAAATGGGAAAAATGATGGAATTTTTTGATGTTAGAATTACCCGGGAAATTTATTCAAGTCTTAATATACACTTTATATCTTTAATTGTCAGAGATCTTCAGTGACACCAAGCTTTACATATATTATTGACATTAAGGGAATAAGTGTATGTCAAGACGACCCGTGGTAAGCCATTAAACCACTATACATTAATTCATTCCAAGTTAAGAAAATTTGTATACTTTCTACAAATTGTTTTGAAATAGATTTGAGTGATTTGCCACATTTGGAAACATCGGTAAGGCTACTCATCTGATTCGTTCGAATTTGTCAATATGTATTTGTCTGGAGTAGTTCCTTTTATCGATTTTGGAAATGTATTACTATGATTTGATTTGTATCGATTCAGGTTTTGGTTTTGAATGACACCACTAAGCTTAGGTCACCTAGTTGGGCTGATCACCCGGCTTCGGATCTTAAAATTATTTGCCAACTGCAGTTTGGATTCTGTTTGTTTGCTCCGGCCATGGCAACGGTTCTGTATTCCGGTCCCACGAGTAGTGGCAACGGTTCTGTATTCCGGTACCACGAGTAGTGGCAACGGCTTCTGTCTGTCTGTTCCGGCCATTTTATATGGCAACGGCTATTTGTCTGTGTGCTCTTGTTACTTCGGTAATAGGAGAATATAGCTATATGTGGTTTGCCAATATTTCGATTATTTGTCAGTTAGTTTGAAACATTTAAACTATGAAATTCTTTCATTTGTATAGATTTGGTTCATTTGGTTTACTCTTTATATATGTTTCGTTTCAGTTGTATTTTTATGATTTTAAACATGACATTTATAAAACTTGTATACCTTATCTGCTTTATCCACTTGCCAGACCGTCGTGTCTGATACTCTTTTGTTTGGTGTCAGATGTCGGACCCGCAGATTTTGAGGCGGAGCACGCGGTTGAGGCGGTAGAGCCGCCAGTGGAGCGCGAGTGGCAGCCCAACGATGTCATGTAGACGTCGTGTTGAAATTTGAGCTGGGATAACATTTTGGGAACTTAGTTTATGACCTCATCGGTCTTCTTTTGGGATGTATAAATTGAATATACTTTTGTGATCCTCACAACTTTAACTAACTTTGGGTTATACCCTTTATATATTTCTCTTTTGATACAGAGTTTGTGCAATTATCTTCTATCTCGTTTGGTTTTCATTTTGCTACAAGCTTCCGCATATTATTTATTGTTTTGAATTCGATTAATTGGTTGTGATGGATCGTCTGGAATCCTCACCGCGGAATCCTGTGGGAAAATAATTAGCGTGTGCGGGCGGAATTTTCTGACCCGTCACGCCCCGTCCCCCGGATTAAGGACTTGATTATCAAGGCCTCGGTCTCGGGGCGTGACAACTAGGGGCTACGGTTCACCTACCGCCTCCTCCGGCTCCTCCTCAAGGTAACCGGCAACGGGACCTGAGTACCGAAAAAAATGGATCAGACACGACGGTTTGGCAAGAGAGTGAAAAGATACAACAACATATAATAAACGGAATATCTTGAAAAGCATAAAAATTTGTTTAAGCAATAACTTTCATAAAGGAGATAAATCATTTACTAGAAAACAAATAAACAAGATAAAACATGTAAGGTATCAAAGGAATCGGGAACTAACAAAATGGCAATCACATAAAGCTAAGTCCTCTATCACCAAAGTGACACAAGTATAACGGGGCGTTGGTCTTAGTCACCCAAGGTGAGGAGATTCAACGAAAAACATATATACAATATAAATATACGGGACGAGACCACGGTAACGAACCGGGTATCGGGACGGGACCACGGTAATAAATCGGGTATCAGGAACCAAACTGCAGCTGGCGGGACGGGAAGGGTAATCTCCAAGTCGGTGGATCAAACCAACATGGTTATCCAAGCTTAGTGATGCCGACTCAATGGTCAATTAACAAGTCGAGACATGAACAAGTAAATCAAGTGCAAATAAATGAACAAGCGGGGAAAGGTTGTTCAAGGAATAATTTCCATTTTCATGCGGTGCAATACATTTCGAGACAAGTAACTGTTACTAGTGTAGCTACAATGCTTTCGGGAAAACAAGTCGGTAATGTAAATCTCGAAAATGAGGAAATACAATGAACTATTACAATTTCGGGTAAAATATTGGTTTCAAGATTTATTTAAGGTGAATAGGGGTCCCGTGTGTCAATTTTAATAATGACTTGGTACTCCTTAAGTTTGAAGACATTCTGGGCTCCTTATACACTTTACGATTTTCAAAACTTTAAATGAGCTTATAGATAGTACTATTAAAAATCAAAACTATAAATAGTCCATCCTAAGCATGATGTTAATCCTGAAACCTCGTACAACCTACTCAGTCACCGAAAGGGATAGGATTCCCGATACCCAAGGAAATAGACTTCGCGTATAGATATAAGGAAGGTATCACGTCGTCCCGTACCGTTCAAGATTGAATTGGATTGGATTCTGATGCAACCGAACTAACCGTGAAGAACGTCGGCTCAAGACATCCTCACATATAGTCAAATGAGTCTAAAAAGGGTAGCCAAAGTCCCACATTGAAAGTCCTGGGATCCTAACCCTAGAGGGGGGGGGGGGGGGTGAATAGGGTGTGCTACAAATATGACCAATTTAGATAAATTTTAATTTCTTAACATAAACTAGTCACATGTGATGATTAATCAAATAATATGCGGAAGCTAAAATAAACAATCACCACAAAAGCAAGCACCACAACACAAAAGTTTATAGTGGTTCGGCCTCAATGCCTACGTCCACTACCAGCTTGTGATCCAAATACCCCACCGGATTTCCACTATATATGCTTTTCAATAGGCTAAGCAATAACCCTTACAATGTTGTTTTTCAAGGTTAAACAACAACCTCTCAATGTGCTTTTCTAGGCTAAGCAATAACCTTTACAAGATGCTTTTCTTAGGCTAAGCAATAACCTTTACAAGATGCTTTTCTTAGGCTAAGCAATAACCTTTACAAGATGCTTTTCTTAAGTTAAGCAATAACCTTTACAAATAAAGATTTCTCTAAGAAGGTGTCTTCACAAAAGATCACTCTAAGAGATACAATTTAAGCTCAATGAAGTTGCCTCTTAAATAGGCTAATATGAAAGTTTAAAACAATTCACACAAACACTAAATGAATGCAAAGATGTATGCTCATGATGTGTGTGTGTGTGTGATAATTTCAATCAAATTAAAAACAAAGCTCAATTAATGTATTGCTTAAAGCAATTCAAAGTTTAAGGCTCATAAAAGATTGATTGAAGTTTAATGCAAATCACATGTATGAGAAACAACTTGTTAATGACATAAAAATCAAAGACTCACAAGTTGTATGAAAATGACTAACTTAGAACATGTGATGCATGTGCAATGTTGTTTTCAAAACCAAAAGATTTAACTAAAGTTTAAATGAATGAAAACAACAAATTAGGTTTCAACCAAGACAAGGAATCATGCTTTAAAGGAAATCAAAGACTTTGGCTAAGCATGATTAAGAAAGTTTTTTAAAACAACTTGGATTGAAACCAAGGTGAAGAATCCAATCTTAATTAGATAAAAGATTAGGAGAAGAATGGATTTAACACATCATAGTTATACTGCTAAAAATCATTTACCAATAATTTAAACAAAGCACATAACTTATGATTAAGAGAGGTAGAGCTTACTTAGAGATTTAACTTCATTAATCCAAGCTTTAGCTCTCCAAAAGACTCTTTGGTCTCTCTTAGTTCATCCCCTTTGTCTTGTCTCCAAATGTCTCAAAGAAGGCTTAAAAATCTCCAACTTTGACAAAGGAAAGAACTACTTTTTATAGCTCAAAATTGCCCAACGGCTAGTCACAGGTCGACCTAGCAAAGGGGGGGTCGACCTGCTACACACAATGGTCAGAAAAATGACCGTTGGAGCTTCAGGAGCCCAGTCAACCTGCAGTGTGGCAGGTTGACCTGGGTCCCTGGGCAGGTCGACCTACCACACTGCAGGTCGACTGCCTGGGACCAAAAATCCTATTTTTTCCACATTAGAAGGTTTTTCTTGGAGGGGATTTTTGGGCCACTAAACCAAGCTTGGAAACATGTTTTAAATCAATCTAAGATATTTAAAAACATGAAACACAAAAAGCCTAAAATGATTTGAAACTTTAAAACCAAAGGCTTGCTTGATTTGATAAAACTCTTTTCACATAAAAATGCATACAAAAACGATTCTGAAAATAATGAATGTATGCAAGGAACAAACCTAAAACCTCAATTTGATTTTACAAAAGTAATGCACAAAGAATTAGGTTTTCAAAAAAGTTTGGATTCTAAAACCAATGCATCCAAGTTTAAAAACAAAACATGCATAAATCATTAATTCTACAAGTCTAAAACCAATGCATGTATAAAACTAGATTTCAAGCTTTTCTAAAACATTGCATGTGTGAAAATTCAAATGATGCTAAAGTAAAAAAGCATCCATCAAATTGCAAATACAAAATCCCTAACACAGATAAGCCCATCCAAAAACAGGGTAAAAATCCCCTTCCAACAGGGATTTCTCAGTTGGCCCGGTCGACCTGGTCAAGACCCGATCGACCCCATAAACAACAACCCCGGTCGACCTAGTCAAGGCCCGGTCGACCTGATCCATGTGTACCCGGTCGACCGGGAGTTGTAACTGAAATGGTCACAGTGTTTCGGTCAGGCTTCCAGGGAGCCTGACCCTGTGTCGCCAGTCGACCAAGCACCCCGCGCGGTTGACCTCGTACAATGCGGAACAAAACCCAGGGTTTGTTCTGCAGTGGGCTGGATCCTTTTCTTTTTCCCTCCTTTCAACACTTATACAACCAACACAAGACTAGAGAATAGAAAGCTATAAACTCATGTTTCCAAGACATTAAATGGACTAGCAAGATGCATTATGAGCATTTATTTCAACAATGCAAATCAATAAAAGCATCAGAAATTCATTAATGTTAATTTCACCAAATCATTTAAAACTCAAAACACCTAATCATCCACTTGCCTTAGGTCTAAGCTAGCAACAACCAAGCCTCTAATCACCTCTTAAGCTGAATTCCAAGATACAAGCAAAAACCCCCCAAATCAAACCCTAAAATGGGTCAAACAAAGAATGAAAAGGGTAGAACTTTCAATAATGAAAATGAAGCTTCCCTAGGGCTAGAAGAATACAAATCTATAAGATGGAGAAGATTGCTTACTTGGATGACCTTCAAATGGAGAGAGTTGGCTCAAAGAAGATCTTGAAATGAGAGGTTTCCTTCACCAATGGTATCAATATGTAGCCTTCAAGATGAGGAAGAGAATGGTGAGCTCCATTTCTTGATTGATGCAAGTTTTGTGTGGATTGGAGATGGAGAAAGCAAGAAGAAGAAGGGAAAGTTGCAAGAAAACCCTAGGTTCTAGTATTGTGCTGGAAAATGGAGAATGAGATGAAAGGGAGAGTGGGTTTCCCTTTGTTAACAAATGGGGTTGGGTCCCACTACTAAAGAAGCTTGTTTGACTGAAATCATGTCTTTCGGGATCTCGGATGAATTCAAAGAAGAAGGAAGAAATGATCGCCGAAATATCTAGTTTCCAAAAAGTATATGTTTCTGTTGACACCAAAAATGTCACTTTGCCTCTTCACACTAAAAGCTACATGGAGCCGCATCCTACCAAAAATAGGCAGGCACCACTTCAAGCATCAGATCTTGTCAGAATCAAACAAAAACTGCAAGGTCATTCAAAACAACCAAAAGAGAGGTACACATGAAGTTTCGGGCCATTCCGACATCATTTGGCCTAGCTTCACTTCTCCAAATCTTCAATCAGAGCCTACGGATGGTTACAAAATACCTCCAAAAGGCTCCATGTCAAGTTTCAAGTCAAACCGACACCGTTTGACCCTCCGTCAACTCTCGAACAGCAAAATCAAGCCCTTAGGTAGTAAGAACTACTAGGGCCATCACTCATCAAACGGAGCACATGGGCGGCTTCTACATACCTCCAAAGGGCTGCGCATCAAATTTCAGGTCATTCTGACAACGTTTGACCCATTTTCGATGCTCGGGAACAAAATTAAGCCTACCGGCGGCGGAGCACCCCGGGACCATGGCACCCAATTCGTAGCTTGTGGATCATCTCAAAATGACTCCAGTAGGCTCCCCGTCGAATTTCAGGTCAATCGGACATAGTTTGACCGGAAGTCAAAGCTCGGCATTTCCCTCGCGGTGAAACAAAGGCAAGCGTTTGCATGAACCCAAACAGCTTCAAAACTCAAACGAAAGCCTATGGTTGGTCTTATCTACTGATGAGGGAGTCACACGTCGAATTTTAGGTCAATCAGACATCGTTTGACCAAAAGTCAAAGCTCGGCATTTCCCTCGCGGTGAAATCCAGTCAAGCATTTCCGGGCCCCCAAATGGCTTCAAAACTCAAACAAAAGCCTATGGTTGGTCTTGTCTACTGCTCAAGAAGCTACACGTCGATTTTCAGGCGGTTCTGACATCGTTTGAACTAGTTTCGACGCTTGACAAAAAATCGGCAGTTCTCCACGGCAAAGTCTTCGGCTTTTCCGGAAAATAGGAAACTTTGCGATCTGATTTGCATGGATTCTCATCAGGTTTTCTTGAGGGAAATCCAACCAATAAATGAGAGGAAATTCCAAGAAAAATACAGAAGAAAACAGAAGCGAAAACGGATGAAAAACGGAGAAGAAAAGGCGACCGGAAGGCGGCCGACCATGGGGCACAAACCGGCGACCATGGAGGTCCGGGCAGCCGGACCTCGCCCAAAAACCCCGTTTTTCGGGTTTCTTTCGCGTTCCGAGTTAATTGGCCCCTGTGATTTCTCCAAATTCTGATTTTTTTAGCATGAAATCCGTCGATCTTCGTCGACATCATGGATCCACCACCAGAATCATGGGATCATCATCCGACGCCTCAAAATTGTCAACCGACCGATCAAGAAAGTGCACTTTCTGCCCGACCGATCGAAAAATCGACTGGACGGATGTCGCCGGCTTGTTGATATTAATCAAAATTTGAAATTGCATGGTCATCCGATGTTGATTAACATGAAGATCCATCGATGATCATCGCCAAAAGGATTCCAAAGGACGCGGCGCGGCCCGTGACTCTTCAAGCGACCGGGAGACCATTTAATGCTGTTAATTGACTTGTTTATGGCAACTTATTACAGTCATTAACTCATTATCTTGGACGGCCCAATCAAAAGCAAGCAAATGGGAGTTACAAATCCAAGTATTCATGACATTAAAACCATGAAACTCCCCTCATTATGGAGATTAAAGGCAACTAAATGCCCATCATCCTCCACCGGCCAATCAGAAGCCAAGGAAAAAGGAGTTACAAAACAAGTAAATTAAAACTTGTAACTCCTTCCATTATGAGCATTAATACAAATCAATGCTCATAAACCCTCCTAAATGGCTACCAAAGGCCTATAAATAGGAGGGTCATTCCAAAGGATAGGAGGCAGAAAAATCCATCAAAAAAATACACAGAAAATTGCATGAGGATCCGAAGTCTCTGAAAATCCAGACACTTTGCGAAGAAGCTCTGCTGCAAAAAAAAAAAAAAAAAACTCTACAAGGTGATTGAAGCCCCTTGGGGGGCCATTCCCCCCAAGGTTCCTCTCCTGATTTCCAACATGGCTAGACGTGGCTTTTCAGTCCGTCTACTCTCTTTTTTATTGGATATAGGACATTCTCTTGGTCTTTATCCTCTAAAAAACTGAGGTTTGAGCCAAGCCAAAGAATCAAAGCACTATGTTCTCATCTGAAGGACGATGGCGGAGCCTATACATGACTCGCGACCGTCGATCTGAACGAGCCCTCCCACAATCGCATGAGAAGTCAGATTCTTTTTTCTTACTTTTCTGTTGTAAATTGTATTTTTTTAGAGACAAAAAAGAATCACAATTCTTGTCTTTTCATTTTGATGAGATTTGTAAATCGCCTTTCACGGCACAAAAATGCCTTTTACGGCACAAAAATGCCTTTTACGGCATCAAATCACCTTTCACGGCACAAAAATGCCTTTCACGGCAAACAAATGAAAACGCCTCTCATGGCATTCAAAAGATTGTCTCTTTCATTAAAGTATACTTGCAATGGAAAACTAGAAAAAAGTTTCATTTCCCTTTTTACTTGTGAAGGTGAATCTCCGGATCACCATTTCTAAATTCCAAGTATAAAAGAGAAATTGGCATACCCGTACAAAAAAAAACTGATGCCCGCTTTTCCCTTTTTCTCCCTCCACCGTACCCCGTCAGCCCCGGGGCGGAGGCAGCTTTGGAAAAGAGAAAAGCCGGGACCATCAAGCTCGCATACCCGGTGGGACCCTGTTCATTTGAGAACACAATGCTTGGATTCTTTGGCTCCTTTTTAGTTGGTGGCCTATGTTGGATCTTGCATCTAAAAAAAAAAACACATGAGATGGGATTCTTGGAAATTTCTTCTTTTGAGTTTATTTCCAGTCTTTCTTGTTTCTAAAAAAAAAAATTCTCAAAAGGAAACAAAATCTGATTTATAAAAATTTCAGATTTCCCTCTTTTGGATTCACAGTTGAGAAACTTTGGTTTCTTCCTTTTCGGACTTTTGAGCTCGCAGAAATGTTAAGCTCATTTTCGGAATGGAACACCATTTGCTCTCTTCTATGAATCCATGAAAAAAATAAATAAATAAAAAAACTGATTTACAATTTTTTTTTTCAGATTTTTCTCTTTTGGATTCACAGTTGAGAAACTTTGGTTTCTTCCTTTTCGGACTTCGAGATCGCAGAAATGTTGAACTCATTTTCGGAATGGAACACCATTCGCTCTCTTCTATGAATCTATAAAAAAAAAATCTTTCAAAAAAAAAAAGAACCACTAAGGTTGCACCAATTGTGTTCTTTGACCAAAGTGGATCTAAGAAAAGCCTTGTCCAGAGTGTGGAGACAACTAGACTGATCTAGGCAAGGGTCCTCCAAACGGGTTCATTAAGTAATCCTACCCTTACCTGGGGACTGATCTATCAACTGAGGTTTCATAAGATCGAATTGGAGATCTATGTGAACTCTTAAAAAAAATCTTCAAAAAAAAATCTCTAAAAAAAAAAGGAACAAAAAAAAAACTTCTATCACTTTTGGATTCATATTTGAGAAATCCTGGTTCCTTCCTTTTCGGACTTTCGAGCTCGCAGAAATGTTGAACTCATTTTCGGATTGGAATACCATTTGCTCTCTTCTATAAAGTCCAATCTTGACACTTTCAAAACAAAAAAAAAAACTTCCGTCACTTTTGGATTCACACTTGAGAAATCTTGGTTCCTTCCCTTTCCGGATTTCGAGCTCGTAGAAAATGTTGAGCTCATTCTCGGAATGGAACACCATGTGCTCTCTTCTATGAATCCAATCTCGACCTTTCAAAAATCCCATCTCGTGTCCTTTCCAAGGATGCAATTTGCAACATTTGTGCCTAGCGGTGTTAGTACGCCCTTTCGGGTCTACTGTATTCGTAACCGACACATTTGTATCTCAACCTTATATCATTTTACCTTGAGTGAGCTTTGCTTCTCGGTAATTTGAATTAAGGTTCACAATTGCTTCTAGTAGTCACTGGGACGCTCATTCTGAGCTGACCATACCTGCGTTTAGAACAATTGTGCCCTCTATGGCTTTTCTGCCTTCCTCATGTTGCTTGGGCTGGGCCATGTCCCCTCAGGCGACTTGAAGAGGCGAAACCATAGTATTTTTCATTTATGATCACCATATTCTTGTGATTACTAATGGATATGGTCTTATTACAAGAAGTTTTTCAAAAAACTAACAATGAGAACTTCGTTAACCATCACCTTCGATGAGAACAAGTACCAACTCATGCTTTAAGACAAACAAACCAAGCGCACTTACAAGCGCCCTGCCAGCTGCCGAAGCGTCATTTCCCTCGGCAACTCAGAAGACACCGGGTCAAACTCTACTCCCCGGACCATTGTCTTCGGGTCATTGGGACCATTCCCACTACCCGCAAAAGAAACTGCACCTGCCAAGAAGCAGAGAACCGCCCCTCAACGTATCACTACAGTGATACCAAGGGCGATCATCAAGAAGCCTGAGGCCCGTAGCGCTCCTGCGAAGCCTCAACCAGCAAGAAACCAGGTCTGCCAAAGACTTGGTCCCCAAGACCTTCATCCAAACAAAGAAGGTCACAAAAATCAGCAAAGCTAGCCTACCTGGCCCCGCTAAAGGAGAACCGGTTCTACCCTCTTACATACATGAAAGAGGAGAAGCCTACCCTCCACCAAACAAAAAAACCAACTCAGCACGAGCCGGCTTTCTCATACAAGCCCAAAATCAAATCGTGCATCGTAAGGCCTCCGCAAGAACCTGCCAAGGCCTGCACACCTGCGAGTCGACCCTTCCTCTCAACAGGGGCCGAACTTGCCAAATTCAAAGCTTCGCTACGACAGGCCAACGACCGCGTCCGGATCCTATCCCTGCCAGTCTTCAAAGAAGACAAGCTCGGCTGCTGCGCACCAGGGACTACGTCCTTCATTGCCAGAGCAAAGCCAGAGCTAACCGAAGCTCAAATCGCTCGTCGTATGCGCCGTTGTGCGGCATATCGACAAAAGAGACTAGAGAAGCAAAGAACCCAAGATTCTGCACTTCAGGTCTCCCAAAAATGGGTCAAAAAAGAAAGACCCGACCAAGTTGCTGCTGTCCATATGGTTGGCAAGACCAGAAGACGTCAGAAGTCAGCAACAAAAACCCATGTCAGGCGTCCGGTGACTCGCAACGTCTCCCGGACACGAAGACATAAAGAAAACTCTCCCGCTCCTTCAAGCCAAGGACATCGGAGTGACCACTCTTCGAGCTCTTCATCTAAAAAGATGAGCTCCAGCTCAGTCACCAAGACCGTATCCTCTTTCGACTCTCGAAGAGTGAACATCTTGGTCACAAATGCTGAGCAACCTCCGCCACATGATGACGTAGCTGCACGCATCCAGCAGCTGGAACAAGGACAACAGAGAATAGAGGCCCTAATGGAAAACCTCCTTCTCACTATCCAACGTCCGCCAAACAATGAAGCTCCTCCGAGCCATCAACGCGACGAGGAAAATGCGGAAAACAGTGAGTCACGCGCCCTTACCAAAAAGGACGTTGACGATATCCTCGCCAAAGCAAAGAAGATACACTAAAGGAGCATGGGATGAAGCCACCATATCCCTTGTGGATGGACTCGGTCCCGTTCCCTACAAAATTCAAGCAACCTACTCTCCAAACATATACGGGGAAAGGTTCAGCCAGACAGCACGTCATCCATTTCAAGATCCTGACGGGAGCTATTGCGGATCAAGATGCCCTCAAAATCCGCCTCTTTGCAAGTACCCTAAAAGGTACGGCCTTTGATTGGTACTCCACTCTGCCGGAGGACTCCATTCAAAATTGGGCCATGCTGGAGACACTCTTCCTAACCCACTTCAAAGGTGAGGATCATCCTGTTACTATGGCTCAGCTCTGCAGCCTAAAACAGGGAGAGAATGAGTCAACATATGACTTCATTCACAAGTGGAAGGCAATGGCATACAAATGCTCCGATGTACTGCCACAAGCGTCACTGGTCGACATCTGCCGAAACAACATGAGAGCAAGAATCCGCTCCATGATCATCGGCAACAAACCAAAGAACCTGGGAGAACTCCTGGAAGCAGCTATGGAAGCTGAAACGGTGATCAAAGACCTCAACAGTCAGAAATCATCAAAGAAAGAGCCGACTGCCATTGCAACCTCAAAACCAAAGAAAAAGGAGGTTCTCAATGTGCAAACCAAGTCAGCTCCTCAGCAGCCAAAGAAAGCTAAAAACAAAGCTGCAGGTAAAAAGCCTGAACTCTCTAATGCCTTCAAAGAACGAGTAGAGAAGAAATACCCGTTCGATGAAGATGTTGAAGAAATCTTTGGGGCACTTCTCGCAAACGGTAAACTCACCTTGCCTGACCCCAAAAGACCAGGAGATGTTGGCAAAACCAACGATCCTCGGTACAGTCCATACCATCAGATGGTCTCGCATCCTCTCAGTCAATGCTCTGTTGTGAGAGAGAAGATAAATGAGATGTGGCAAAACGGAGTCATTACCTTAGACAAGAACTATGGGTCTGCCTCCGTCAACATGGTGTCGTGTGCACAAAAACAAAAATCACCAAAAGAGAAGATCACTACTTCCTTCAAGGTGATAAAGATGACCCAAACGTCCCAAGAGTTGGTTCCATATCCAACATCTGACGGACAGGCCATATCGGTACACCCCGATATCCTAGAAGATGAAAATTGGGAGGTCGTCAAAACAAAGCCAACCGCTCGACAGCGAAGGCAAGCCAGGAGACAACTCCGCAAGCTCAAACAGCAGGAGAAAGCTCCAAAAAAGCAAGAAGTCAATGAAAAGGCAGAGACCTCCTCTGCCTCTTCACTGGGGACAACAGAAGAGTCCTCTCCTAAGACTTCAAAGGCGGCAAGAAAATTCACTCTTAGTGATTTCATGCCACCACACCTCAAAGATGAAACTATGCAAGGGGCATCATACTCTTGCAACTCGGTGGTCGGATTCCCCATGGATGGATACGAGTCCAGTGACACCGCCAGTGACATCGATGAATGGGAGGAATCCCTCAAAACAGGAGAATATCTCTCTGACGAGGAATCGGTCCCTGAATCTCATATTATGCCAGTAATCTAGTATAACCCATTACAACCGCAAGGATCCTGGTCTGATGATGAAGAAGACCAAGAGGCTGTTCAAGAAAACACTCCAGTGGAACCCAGCCATGTTGGCCCACAAGGAGCAGACGAAGAAGAAGATTGTGCTCCCATGCCTGATCTCGATGAATACGCAAGGATCTTGCAGCACCTTGCTATAGAGCAAGAACAAGGTCGCATCAATCAGCTTCGTCACAACCCAGCACCGGAAGTTCCTAAAAATCTACAAGAATCTCCCCCGGTAACCCCGGAAAATGAAGAAAGCTGTTGGATCGATGATCCTCCTACATTTGAGGACGAATCTGATTCCCAACAGTTCATCTTAGAGGCATCTTCCGTCAAAGTTACTTGCAATGCAATAGCTCAGGATGATAATTCCTCACCTTCTCAGGCTTCGTCACCTGGAACAGTGACATCGGAACTCAAACCTCTTTCGACTGATCACCTTGAAGAAATTCCAGCCGGTGCAATCTTCTTCAGAGAAAATCCAGTCAATTGGTCCCAAATGCCCGATCTCATCGGTGATGTCTGGACTGATAAAATATTCGATAAAGAAGGAAAGTTGCTGGATGCTGTTCAGGACTTGCTCCCGGAAAATGCTCCATGCAACACAATTACTGAAGATGGCAATGCTGACACAGAGACATCTTCAGCAAATGAGAAGGAACAACCCCTCGATCTCGAGGGTGATCTTCCAAACAAAGACCCTTCTCCAGAAGCTCTTGAAGTTGGTAGAGGTACCCGTTCTGGCCGGGATTACCACAAAAACTACAACCAACCTTCTGCTTCTTATAGAAATCCTTCGGGAAAACAAGCTGTAAACGCCCCTAGTGGCAAGAATAATGAAAATGCAGGCCCCAAGGAGGCTTTCAAGTACGACTTGATTCAGCACTTCAAACACATACCTGCACGTCTGCACATCTTAGACTTATTACGAATGTCACCGCAGACTCGTGATAGTCTCATTTCAGAACTACAAATGCTGGATGCGGATGTCGACAAACATGCCCCACAAGTCCTACAAATTGAAATGGACTATAGGGTCAAAAAATCAAAAACTCCCTCAAAAGGAGAAAAGAAGAAAACCGAGGGATCCTGCATCGAATGCCTCTCGGTTCAAAAAGTAGCAAGTGCATGATGGACCGCGCTTTTCTCTTTTTCCAAAGCTGCCTCCGCCCCGGGGCTGACGGGGTATGGTAGAGGGAAAACAAGGAAAAATGGGCATTAGTTTTTTTTTTGTACGGGTATGCCAATTTCTCTTTTATACTTGGAATTTAGAAATGGTGATCCGGAGATTCACCTTCACAAGTAAAAAGGGAAATGAAACTTTTTTCTAGTTTTCCATTGCATACATATTTTAATAAAAGAGACAGTTTTCTTTGAATGCCGTGAAAGGCGTTTTTGTGCCGTAGAATGCGGTTTGGTGCCGTTGAAGGCGATTTTGCCGTAAAAGGCGATTTACAAATCTTATCAAAAGTAAAAGACAAGAATTGTGAAATTTTTTGTCTCTTTAGAAAAAATACAATCTACAATAGAAAAGCAAGAAAAAGGAATCTAACTTCTCATTCGATTGTGGGAGGGCTCGTTCAGATCGACGGTCGCGAGTCATGTATGGGCTACGTCATCGTCCTTCAGATGAGAACATAGTGCTTGATTTCTTGGCTTGGCTCCAACCTCAGATTTTTAGAGGATAAGGACCAAGGTAAGGTCCTATATCTGGTAAAAAGCTGAGTAGACGGGCTGAAAAGCCGCATCTAGCCATGTTGGATAGAATGGGAGGTGGCCTTGGGGGGGTGGCCCCCCAAGGGGCTTCAATCACCTTGTAGTGTTGGTTGCTGCAGAGTTTTCTTGAAGGAGCAGGGTTGTAGAGATTTCTCCGAGGATTTTTGAATGATTTTCTGGTGATTTTTCTCTGGATCCCTGAATGATTTTCTGGCGATTTTTCTGGATCTGTTTCCCTTGGAATGACCCTCCTATTTATAGGCCTTTGGTAGTCATTTAGGAGAGTTTATGAGCATTGATTTGTATTAATGCTCATAATGGAAGGAGTTACAAGTTTTAATTTACTTGTTTTGTAACTCCTTTTTCTTGGCTTCTGATTGGCCGGTGGAGGATAATGGGCATTTAGTTGCCTTTAATCTCCATGATGAGGGGAGTTTCATGGTTTTAATGCCATGAATACTTGGATTTGTAACTCCCATTTGCTTGCTTTTGATTGGGCCGTTCAAAATAATGAGTTAATGACCGCATTAACTTGCCATAAACGGGTCATTTAACTTCATTAATTGATTGCCCGGGCGCTTGAAGAGTCGCGGGCTGTGCCGCGTCCTTTGGGATTCTTCTTACGATGATCACCAATGGACCCACATGCTATTTGATGTCGGATGGTGATCCAATTTCAAACATTGGTTGATGTCAGCGGGCCAACAACATCTGTCAAGTCGATTTCGCGATCGGGCGGGCAGAAAGTGTGCTTTCTTGGTTAGCCGTTTGGCGATTTTGAGGCGTGCGATGATGATCACATGCTTTTGATGGTAGATCTGAGATGTTGGCGAAGATCAGCTGATTCCGAGCACCAAAAATCAGATTTTAAGAAAATCACAGGGGCCGGAATTCTCGAAACGCGAAAAGTACCCGAAAAACAGGCATTTTGGGCGAAATCCGGCGACTCGGAATTCCATGGTCGCCGGCGACCATGGGCCTTGGCCCATTTTTTTGGCCGCCTTTCGGTCACCGTTTCTCGGTCGTTTCTCGACGTTTTTGAGTGATTTTTTCTCATGTATTTTTCTTGGAATTTCTCCTCATTTGTAGGCTTGATTCTCCTGAAGAAAACCTGGCAAGAAGCCGTGCAAATTGGATCGCAAAGTTTCCTATTTTCCGGAAAAGCCGAAGACTTTGCCGTGGAGAACTGCCGATTTTTTGTCAAGCGTCGAAACTAGGTCAAACGATGTCGGAATGACCTGAAATTTGACGTGTAGCTTCTTGAGCAGTAGACAAGACCAACCATAGGCATTTGTTCAGGTTGAAGTCGCTTGGGGTCCCGCAAACGCTTGACTTGATTTCACCGCGAGGGAAATGCCGAGCTTTGACCTTTGGTCAAACGATGTCTGATTGACCTGAAATTCGACGTGTGACTCCCTCATCAGTAGATAAGACCAACCATAGGCTTTCGTTTGAGTTTTGAAGCTGTTTGGGGGCCCGCAAATGCTTGACTTGATTTCACCGCGAGGGAAATGTCGAGCTTTGACTTCCGGTCAAACGATGTCCGATTGACCTAAGATTCGACGGGGAGCCTACTGGAGTCATTTTGAGATGATCCACAAGCTCCGGATTGGGTGCCATGGTCCCGGAGTGCTCCGCCGCCGGTAGGCTTAATTTTGTTCCCGAGCATCGAAAGTGGGTCAAACGTCATCGGAATGACCTGAAATCTGACGTGTGTCCCTTTAAGAGTATGTAGAAGCCGCCTATGTGCTCTGTGTGATGAGTGACGACCTCGATAGTTCTCGCTACCTAAGGGCTTGATTTTGCTGCTCGAGAGTTGATAGAGGGTCAAACGGTGTCGGTTTGACTTGAAACTTGACATGTAGCCTTTCGGAGGTATTTTGAGACCATCCGTAGGCTCTGATCGAAGATTTGGGGTCTTCGACACTGTTGCCACCGGGAGCTGCTGCTTAGCTGTTGGAGAAGTGAAGCTAGGCCAAATGATGTCGGAATGACCCGAAACTTCATGTGTACCTCTCTTTTGGTTGTTTTGAATGACCTTGCAGTTTTTGTTTGATTCTGACAAGATCTGATGCTTGAAGTGGCGCCTGCCTATTTTTGGTAGGATGCGGCTCCATGTAGCTTTTGGTGTGAAGAGGCAAAGTGACATTTTTGGTGTCAACAGTGCAACTTTCGCCTTCACCAAGGAAGACCTCGTGCTAGGCGAGACAAAGCACAACCGACCCCTGTACTTCACTGGGTACATCAAAGAGGTGCCAGTACGCAGAATCCAGATCGATCCAGGTTCTGCACTCAACCTCATCTCCACTTCGGCACTCGAAGAACTGGGCATTCCGCCTAGCAAGCTGAGCCACACGTCTGTGTCCATCTTTGGATATGATGGCAGCGCTCAAAAGCCGATCGGCAAAATCAGGTTCAAGTTGCAAATCGATGATCTTATCTCCGATGTCACTGTCTATGCAATAAAGACCCCTTCATGCTACAACATCCTTCTCGGACGCCCCTGGATACACGAGAATGGTGTTGTCCCTTCGACTTTACATCAGTGCATCAAGTTTGTTGGCAATGACGGCTTGATACATCGAGTGTTTGCAGACAAAAAGCCCTTCAAAGGCAAAGAAGTCTATTTCGCAGATGCTCAGATGTACAAAGATAAAAAAGAAGAAAGGGAGGAAGAAACAACACCCTTTGCCGAAAATCTCCAGAAAGACAAAGGCAAGGCTCCTCAGCAATCACCGGAAGAAAACAAACCCTCTATCAAAACTGAAGAAAATAATCAATCTCCCTTCATGGTCTCCCTCAAGTCTTCAAAGCCTCTGGTGATCACCACCAAAGCAAAGAAGACAAAACAAAAGGCTGGGGGCAAGTTTGCTGTCTCCTTCGTGTCTATCTTGCAAGACACGGATTCGGACTCGGAGCCAGAAGACGACACATCGTCAAGCCAAGCTGATGATCAACAAGTTCAGCCCGCTCTCACTCCGATGGAGACAACCGTTGACATAGAAGATCTGGCATCTGCTTCCTTCGTTGTTCCAGCAACATCAGGAGAAGAAAAGCCAATCTTCTTCCATAAATCGGGAGTTTCTTCATCAACTTCTTCACTTGAACCTTTCCAAAATGAAGGTATGCCTCAACTATCCCTGTATAGTCCAATGGCACAAGCTATCATGAAGAAAATGGGCTACGACGCTCAGAACCCAATCGGTTTGGGAGGTGGCCGTGGTATTATCACGCCATTGCAACCAACCCTGACCAAAAGTCAACTGGAAGGTTGGAAACCCCACCGCCACATAGAAAAGTCTTCACATGGGCTGGGGTATGATCCTGACACTCCCTTGAGACAGTTGACACAAAGGCTGCAAAGTCGTCTTGCCGACCAAGCCTCAACATCTCATATTAATGAAGACATCGATCTCCCCGGATATCTCTTTGAAGAGTCACCCGTCAAAGATTCAGGAAGCTCACCCAATTGGTATGATTTCTCGGATGATGAAGAGGAATTGACCGATGATACGGATACATGATTTTCTAGCCCAGAAGAACCATCATCTCCAAAAGAAGTGCCCTACTTCGACCTAGTTTCAACAGGTGATTGGGACCATCTCACAGCAAATCTTGAGAAAAGTACCAATCAAGAAGACCCATCGACAAAAGCAGAGCCGTGGTCTGTAGATACCTTTGGAACTCCAGAAGGCTTTGTTGGGCTGAAAGCCTCCGAAAATATTGTGGAGGAACCACCTTCAAACCTTCCAACTGAAGATTCTGTTCAAAAGATAGACTTGGGAACACCTGATAACCCACGTCCTGTATTCATAAGCAAGAATATAAAGGATGATGAGTTACCCGAGTATATCGCATTTCTTCATGAGTTCGTTGATTGTTTTGCATGGTCTTACGCTGAAATGCCTGGCTTAGACCCCAAAATAGCAGTCCACAAACTCAATCTTCAAAAATATATCAAGCCTGTCAAACAAGGCCAAAGAAGGTTCCATCCTGACGTGATGGACAAAATTGAACAAGAAGTTCAAAAACTCAAAAGCGTTGGCTTCATCCGTGAGGAACAGCATCCTGAATGGTTGGCCAACATCGTCCCCGTGACAAAGAAAAATGGGCAAATCAGGGTCTGCATTGATTACAGAGACCTGAACAATGCATGCCCAAAAGATGAATTCCCGCTCCCTATACCGGAGGTGATGATCGACAACACCTGTGGGTTCGAGCGAATGACATTCATGGATGGCTTCTCTGGCTACAATCAGATAAAGATGCATCCTGAAGATGAAAAACACACAGCATTTCGGACCCCGTTTGGCGTGTATTGCTACACTGTCATGCCATTCGGTCTGAAGAGTGCCGGCGCTACATATCAGAGGGCTATGATGAAGATATTCCAAGATATGCAGCACAAGACGGTCGAATGTTATGTCGACGACCTCGCCGTCAAAAGCAAAAGAAAAGAAGACCATCTCAAAGATCTTCGAGAAGTCTTCCTCCGACTTCGCAAACACAAACTGCAAATGAATCCCCTCAAATGCTTCTTTGGTGTTTCATCGGGTAAGTTTCTCGGATTCATAGTACGGAAAGCTGGCATAGAGCTTGACCCCATCAAAGTCAAGGCTATCCTAGAAATGCCATCTCCAAGAACCCTAAGACAATTAAAAGGGCTCCAAGGAAGATTGACATACATTCGACGGTTCATCTCCAACCTATCAGCGAAGTGCCGTCCATTCTCTCGGTTAATGAAGAAAGGTGTCGATTTTGTCTGGGATGCTGAATGTGAAGCCGCGTTCCAGGACATCAAGTCATACCTGACTAAACCTCCAGTGTTGGCTGCCCCCACAACTGGAAAACCATTCCTCTTGTACACAAGAGCCCTTGACTGTTCTTTAGGCGCTCTACTCGCACAAAAGAATGACGAGGGAAAAGAAGCTGCTCTATATTACCTTAGCCGCATGTTGATAGGTGCAGAGCATCGCTACTCTCCAGTCGAAAAAGAATGCTTGGCAGTGATGTTTGCCGTACAAAAAATGCGTCACTACCTGCTATCCAACACAGTGTACCTGATTTCGAGGATCAGCCTCCTAAAGGTCCTTGTCACAAAATCAGGTTCTCTCAATGCCCGACTGGCAAAATGGTCCATCCTCCTGTCACAATTTGACATTAGGTTTGTACCACAAAAAGCAATCAAAGGCCAAGCTCTAGTAGACTTCCTCGCGGAGCATCCATTGCCTAAAGATTCTCAACTCAAGGATGACCTCCCAGACGAACCGGTCTACAGTGTGGAGACTTCCTTATCAAATGCTTCCTGGCACATGTACTTCGATGGCGCAACCAGGACAAATGAAAAGGGAAATCAAATATCGGGAATTGGCATTCTCATTTATTAGTCCCGACAAATACATGATTCCACACGCATTCTCGCTACTGGAACCATGTTCAAACAATGCAGCTGAGTACCAAGCCCTCATCGTAGGATTGGAGCTTGCCCTTGAATCCGGCATCACTACACTGGAAGCTTTTGGAGACTCTCAACTGATCGTCAACCAGATGAATCAGAAATTTGAAGTCAGGAAGCCCGATCTGTTGCCTTACTACAACAAGGCACAATCGTTTCGACAAAAGTTCGACATCTGCCACATCACCCACATCCTCAGAGGTGAAAACATTCGTGCAGATGCCCTGGCTGGACTTGCTGTGTCTATGGCAATCCAAGAAGGGGAAAACATGCAAGTTACAGTGTGTCAAAAATGGATTCTCCCTCCTCTCAACACACATCAAGCAGTTGCTGAATGCCACCAAGTGGTTGGAAGTCGGATCTCCGTCCTTAAACCTCTAATCGGCGACTGGAGGGATTCGTTCATTGATTACATCATGTTCGGAATCCTACCTGAGGATCCAAAAGAGCGGGTAAGCATCCAAAGGCGAACCCCAAACTTTCATTTGGATATTCCTTCAAAAATGCTTTATAGGAAATCCTACAATGGGGTACTTCTACGCTGTTTGTCACAACAAAAGGCTGAGGAAACACTCAAAGAAGTACATGCTGGTCTTTGTGGAGCCCATCAGACTAGACGTAAGCTCTACGATCAGATAAAAAGGTTAGGTTATTATTGGCCTACCATGGTGGCTGATGCAATGCAATTTGCTAAGCGCTGCCAACAATGCCAAGTTTATGGAGATTATGTCCACATGCCTCCGGAATGGCTACATCCTACAGCAATCTCATGGCCTTTTGAAGCCTGGGGTATGGACATCATAGGTCCTATCTCTCCCCCATCAAGCAAAAGTCATCGCTTCATTTTCGCTGCTACGGATTATTTCTCCAAGTGGTCAGAAGCATTCGCGCTCAACGAAATGAAGACCTTGTCAGTCCTTCAATTCTTGCGCACTAATATAATTTGTCGCTTCAGCATACCTAAAAGATTTGTCCATGATAACGGACCACAGTTCCGCGATTACCGATTCTACAGGTTCTGCGACAAATACAAAATCCAAAGTTGTCCTTCAACTCCGTACAATCTGGCAACGAATGGACTAGCAGAGGCTTTCAACAAAACGCTCTGCAAAATCCTCAAGAAAATGGTCTCTAGTCACAAAAGAGATTGGGGCGACAAACTGCCTGAAGCTTTGTGGGCCTATCGAACCACCGTTCGAGGACCAACCCATAGCACACCATTCTCCTTGGTCTATGGATGCGAAGCTGTTGTCCCTTTGGAAGTTCAAATTCCTTCCTTAAGGGTATCTCTGCAAAATGACATGACGCAAGAAAGTAATGTCAAATTGAGACTCCAAGAGCTGGATAACCTCGATGAGAGACGGCTCGAAGCTCTACAAAGCATTGAACTCTACCAAGCACGCATGGCAGGATCTTTTGACAAGAAGGTCAGGCAACGCGCCTACAAAAAGGGAGACTTGGTTCTTACAGTAAAAAGACCAATGGTTTTTGCCAACAAATCCAAAGGCAAATTTGAACCAAAATGGGAGGGACCTTTCGTCATCGACAAAGTCTTCTCCAACGGTGCATACGCTCTTCTAAACATGGAGGGTGACAGATGTATGCTGCCCATCAATGGAAAGTTCTTGAAGCGGTACTACCCTTGAAGGCTTTTTCCATCGGGTCAGAGCGACGCCTGCACGGCCAAAGCCTATTCCTAGGTATCTGCTCGTCAAACCCACTCCTTTTGGAATTTTCATCCTCTTGTTGAAATTTCTAAAAAAAACCCCTCAAAACAATGTCTCTTTCATCGTTTTATTGTTAAAAAAAAAAAGCAAATCCAAAAATCCAAGTTTTGGAGCCTCTTCCCAAACTTGACCAAAATTTTCGATCCTTGAACCCAAAATTCATGGTTTGAAACAAAATCAGGACCTAGGGATTTCAGCCCTAGTCCACCCCGACTTTTACCACCAAAATGGTTGAGTCAAAATTTATGACCCTCGTGTCTTTAAACAAAAAATGGTTTTTCAAAAACCGCAGGGAAGCGACGTTCAGTCGATACTTGCAAAACCCAAAATCGGAAGGATGCGAACCCCATTCGATACTTCCAAAACCCCAAAATTTAAAAAATCGTGGAGACACAACGTTCCAGTTGATATCCACAACCCAAATTTCAAAACAAACAAAAAACAAAACAAAGGTTCGAAAAAACCTCAAACTTAAAAAATCATGGGGAAGCGACATTCCATCGATACCCACAAAAATTTTTTTTTGAAGACAGAAGCAGGGAAGCGACGCTTAGTCGATACTTGCACCTAAATCCGCGAGGAGGTGACATTCCATCGATACTCGCAACCGAATGAGCAAGGAGGCGATATTCCATCGATACTTGCAATACCATTCAGCAGGGAAGCGACGCTTAGTCGATACTTGCACCCAAATCCGCGAGGAGGCGACATTCCATCGATACTCGCAACCGATTGAGCAAGGAGTCGATATTCCATCGATACTTGCAATACCATTCAGCAGGGATGCGACTTTTAGTTGATACTTGCATTTTTTAAAACCAAAAACTTGGCTTTCACGCCAAAAGCTCGGCTTTTATGCCAGAAATCAAAATTCGGCTTCTATGCCAACAAAACAAAACTCGGTTTCCAAAAAAAAAAAATTTGGCTTTCATGCCAAAAACAAAAAATCTGGCTTTCATGCCAAAAAGAAATTTCGGCTTTCATGCCAAAAACAAAATCTGGTTCTTACACCAAAAACAAAACCGGCTCTCATGCTACAAACCAAATCTTGGCTCTCATGCCACAAAAAAAATCTTTGGCTCCCATGCCATCTCAAACTCGACTTTCATGCCATTTAAAAAAAAATCGGCTTTCATGCCACCTCAAAATTCGGCTTTCATGCCATCTAAAAAAAAAATAAATTTGGCTCTCATGCCATCCCAAAATTTCGGCTTCCACGCCATCCAAAATTTTGGCTCTGATGCCATAAACCCAAAAATTGGCTTTCATGCCACCTCAAAATTTCGGCTTCCACGCCATCCAAAATTTTGGCTCTCGTGCCATAAACCCAAATTTCGGCTTTCATGCCATCTCGAAATTCGGCTTTCAAACCACATAAAAAAAAAAAACCCTGGCTTTTGCCGCAAAATCTGGCTTTAATGCAAAAACAACCCTTTTGACAAAAGATTTTCACAAAATGATAACCTTTTGATCAAAATTTTCAAACAAACATTCTCATCCAACCTTTGCTTATTTTCATAAAAAATAATTTAAGTAAAAGGTACACAAAATACAAAAAAATGTTTTACATAGAGGAACAAAAAAAAAAAAAAAAAAGAAAAGAAGAAAAGAGTTTGTTATAAATCAAGAGCTCAGTTTAGCATGGTCTTCAACCAAAGATCCAGCTCCTCAAGCAGACTCTTGGCCTTAGCCTCTAAAGCTTCCAGGCCGCGCTTCTTCAAGATCTTGCCATAAAAAACGGCAGAACGCCGCGACCCATCTTCGGCACGAGGAAGCTCTTCCCAGAGATTTTGCCACTGCTCATACTCCTGAGTCTTTGTCTGAAGACTGCTACCGGCTTCTTCAACTTGGCGAATCAGAGTTCCCTCTTTAGCACGGGCTTCTACAATGGCAGTCCATTTGGCAGCACTTTGTTCTTGCAATTGCTCAAGGCGCTGCCTAGCTTCTGTGACCTCCCTATCAAGACGGCGCAGGTCCTGTGTTAGCTCGATGATAGCCAACTCGGTAACGTTCCTCTCCCGAACGAATTGCTTCCGAGCCCGTGAAATCTCATCCATTTCAGATTTGATCTTACCGAATGGCTGCAAAAACATCTCATTGAAGAAGTCACCGCTTGGGAAATTCTTGGTCTCAGTCCATTTGTCGCCTAAAGCAATGACTTCATCAACAAAGGCCTTGGCACTTGCAATGTCCAGACCGACCTCTGCACTGTCAGCAAGGATGTCCTGTACATTCTTGACCATGCCAAAACCAGCTTCCAAATGGCCAGAAGAGAGAGTTTCAACCCATGAGCTCAGCACACTCTTCAACACCTTCTTTGCATATTGAAGGGATGGTCCGGATGGAGATTCACCACGCTCTGTTGGCTGACTGCCCATGTCAGGCCGTGGTGGAGAAGAAATCAAAAGGCTCTTTCCAATCGGAGCCACTGAAGAAGCAATATCACCACAAAGTCCCGCCTCTGCCGTGACGGGACTGGTAGAAGAAGCCCCTACTTCTGGATCGGCTGCTGACATCTCCTGCTCTGGCCATGAGGAAGACGAAGGAACTTCTCCTGTTGCTTCACAACCTGCTGGCAAAAACACAAGAAAAGGTATGAATATGATCTTGTCAAAAAAAAAAAATCAATGTCAAGATTATCACTATGAAATACCTTCTTCCATGATGGGTGGAGTACTTTCTGTCTCCATTTGCTCATCTGAGGCATCGTCAAAAGCTATATCCATAGATGGCTCGAAGTCGGAACCCTCTGGCAAGTCAGCTGACAAGAAAACAAAAATATGTGTCAGCAAATTCAAAAAAAAAAAATCATCCTCATACCGGGTGGAGATTCTGGGTCCTCCCCAGAGTCCCTCAATTTTTCTTCAGATGCCGTAACTGGATCCATCACCGCCTCATCGACAGGAACCTCGGGCATCACCAAGTTTTCATCTTCTGCAAAAGAAAGAAAACAGTAGATAAAAAAAAATCCCTCATAAAAGGAAAGAAGCAGAAATAGAAAAGAACGAGAATCATACCAACATCGGCGATCTCTTCTTCACGACTCCTCTTCTCTGGAGGCTCATCAGCATCTCCTGATACCTCCTCAGCAATGGTAGGAGGGACTTCCAGATCAGGAGAGTCTTCGTGGCGTCTCTCAGTGCGACGCTGTCCTCTCCTCCTCTTTTTTCTACGAGCCGGTCTACTTGAAGTACCTGCCTCACTGTCAAAGTCAGGACTTCCACTTGGCTCCTCACTGGACGGCCCGCTCCTACCAGTGGACCCCATGGAAGCCTTCATTCGCTCTGCTTGCATCCAAGTGTCGATCTCGGCTTCCTCCTCCTCGAGCTGTCTCAAGACCTCATCAGGTATCTCTTGTGCGGCTCCGGATCTGATGACATCCTGCTCCTCGAGAAAGCCTATCCTATGCTTCTCTCCAGAAAGGAAGAACAAAACTTCCGCTCGACGGACGCCATCTGATCTACCGAGACCCTTCCCAGGAGATTGCTTGACATTCAGCTCCTTCTTGGAAAGCCCTCGGTACACAGCAAAGCTCTCCACGAACCACTTCGTGAAGCCAGCAGTCCGGAAAGTGGGCAACTCAGGATAGGAAATCATAGCAGTGGTGTCTTCTGCACTATAGAAGGCCCATGCATTTCTTCCATCCTGCAGACCTCCAAAGCGCTTCACCATGCTCGAAGGCGCTCCAACAACGCCTTGAGAGAAGCCTAACTGCAACGCAAAATGCGAAGGGACATACGGCTGGATGTCAACAAAAAGATGTCTACGGTAAACCATCGTGCCAACACGTATGTTTAAAAGCCACCTCTTCTCTGCGTTGGTCAAAGAATAGTGTCTTCCCGATCCTGCCCTGGTGGAATCATGGGAGACACCAAAATCAAAAGCCTTCTTCCGCAAATCCTGAGAAAGCTTCACTGAAGATTGCCCAATCTCGACGTCCCTGAATCGTCGGATTCTCAAGCGGGTAGACAAAAGAGATTCGGAAACGGCTTTTCCCCTAGCCAACCGAATCATGAAAGGGTCAGCGCCTAAACGGTGAAAGCCAGGACAGTGGTACACATACCACGAATAGAAAAAATGGGCTGAAAATACCCTGTTCATGGGGAGCCCAAACCGGACCAAGAAAGCAGCAGCCTGCAGTTCGGTACATAAATAGGAGTAAAGAGCCAGCACCAAAGCTAGCTGCTCTCCAAACGCCATCTGACAAGCCGGAAAAATACAATGCGGCCTGATGTGCGTCCCATCTCCTCCAGCAAAGACAGCCTCACCTAGCCAGTAAGTGAGGTACATTGCGAGATCTCTTCGCAGCGCGATGTCGGAACAAATGGCGCTTGTGCTTGCGAAGAATTCCCTCAGATTTTCTCGCATAACGGAGATCTTCTTCGAAGCCAGATTCTTCTCAGAAGATTCTCCACTGCCAAAGAAGTTGGGAGATAAAGAGCCAAAATTCTTCCAACTGCTGCACTGGACTTTCGGGCCCTCCTTCTCCTTCAAAAAATCATAGAAGGCGACGAGCTGAAAGTACAAAAGCCTGAACTCCTCAGACCGCTCCTCAAGGACGCTGTTGATTGGCATAAACTCCTCATAGAGATTGCCAAGGATGGGCAACCCGGTAATGGCACTCAACTCCTTCAAAGTAAAACCAATCTCACCATTCGTGACAACGAAAGTGTTGGTTTGTGGAAGGAAAGACTCCAGCATGGCCATAAAAGCCTCATCGGAGAAAACTACGGTTCGACGAAAAGCACGAACCGCATCGAAAATCTCGGCCTCCTTCAGAATGGCACCGTCGATCTGCAGGATATGATTAGTCCACGATTCCCAGCCTGAGTCTGCACTGAAGCGGCCACGAAGCCGAAATGGATTTACCCAATTGCTGCCATCGCCCCTGAAAATGCCAAGGTCCACCGGTCTCAAATCGACCGATGGGTGATCAAATCCTTGGTAGCCGCTGGCCGGCATCAACATGTCCAGACGGACAGGCGACTTCTCTGCATAACCAGAAGGACCGCCAACAAAAACCCCGGTCTTGACCACATTGGTCCTTTTCACCCAGCTTGGAGGATCTTCTCTCTTAGAGCATGTGGGAGAAAGACTCATGATCGAAATAGTACGATCAAAAGTTGATCGGGTAGAAATGGTTCTCTCCTCACCATCAGCTGTCTAAGAGAATTGAAAGCATCTCCTTTGGTATGACGAGTCATCAGGGGCGGCATCACCAAAGAAAAAGGTAGGCTTGGGCACAACGCTCTGATCGTCCATGACCCAAGGACGATTGCTTGCCATAATCTTGTAGAACTCCTCATCCTTGAGAGCTATAAGTCGCTGTCTCATCTCATCTCGGTTGAGCGAGTCACACTCTTCCAAATTTCTCTCCACATACTGGACCTTCTCCCAGGCCTGCTGTACGGCCGCATTGAAAGATCTGGGAGATCGACGAGGTGTATCGGTAACGGGCTCCTTACCCTTGTTCGTTCTGGAGGAACTACCTGCAATGGAAGAAAAAGAAAGAAAATCAATCACCAAAATGACAGAATTTTGCTAAAAAAAAAAAAAAATCCTAGCGAAATTTTGGCATGGCTCCGGGGCAATTCCGAAGAAAAGGGAAACACCCCGAAAAAAAGATTGGAAGCCTGAAGACGAGCTCAACATCACCACGAGTCATAATCAACGAAGGATTCTCAAAGAAAGCTTGAACTCAAACATTGTTGCGAGATCAAGTTAGTCTTCTCAAATCTCCGCAAAATCGGAAAAGAGCTCAACATTGCTGCGAGCTTCAAATTCCAGAACTTGCAAAGCTCCTCAAAATCCCGCAAGACTAGGAAAGAGCTCAACATTGCTGCGAGCTTCAAATCCCAAGACTTGCAAAAGATTTTCAGGTGTGCAACATCATGCTCCCAATCAATTTACCAAATATCATGCATAAAAGAAAAAAATCATCATGCATTAGACGCTAGGAAAACTTTGACAAAAAGTTTGACCAATTCCAACCCAACTTCGTCAAAACCAATCAAACTTTGTCTAAGTCAAAATTCATGTTGGCTTAACCTAGAGACTCTAACTTTTTATCTTGAGGCAAAAAAAAAAAAAAAGTATGTACATGAACATCTTGGATTGCATAAACCTCATTATCATGGTGAACAAAAAAAAGTAGAGAGAGAGAAAACCTCATTAAAATAAATAAATAAATTTGAGCTGGCCCGCAGCCCATGGCCCACAAGCCACGTGGCTGTACGGTCAGCAAAAAAAATTAAATAAAGAAAAAGAAAAAAAAGAGAAAAAAAAGAAAAAAAACGTGTGAAAAAAAAGGAAAACACGTGAAAAAAAAGAAAAAAAGAAGAAAAAAAAAGAAGGAGAAAAGAAACTTTTTTCTACTTTTACATGCAATTTCTTGTTGAGAAAAAAAAACTCACTTGAAGCCATGGAGAAGAAAAAGAAGAACTTGAAGGTCTTTGAAGAAGAGAAGATCTTGGAGCACTCTTGAAGGTTTTTGTAAAAAGAAAAGCAATAGGAGCAAGAGATCCCACCCCTTTGCTTTTATAGAAGAAAGCAAACCGAAAGAGGAAAGAGGAGAAAAGTAAGGAGGTAAGTGCTAAAAATTAGCAACCTTCCCAAAAGAAAAGGAAACTTGGGATATTCTCTCACAAAACAAAGATTATTTGAGAAATCCTCTCCCAAAGAAAAATATTTTGAGAGAATCTCTCCCAAAATCAAGAAAACTTGAGAAAATCTCTCAAAGTAAAGATATTTTTAGATATTCTCCACCCAAAGGAGATATCTTTAGATATTCTTTACGAAAATGACACCATATGAGATCTAAGCCATCCTTCAAAGCTTAAGGTCCCATGGGTTAGCCCATATGAGCCAGGTTTGACCACCTAGGCACTAAAAGCGGCTTTTAGTCAAAATTTCTCTTACCAAGAGCATACAAAAATGGTTCCATGCCTCCTTTGAGTTGATTGGACCATACCATACAAAAATCCAAGCTTCATGAGTTTCCAAAAGCCCAAACCACTCCAATGGACCTAAAATTGTCCCAAAGAGTGAATCAAAAAACCAAACCATGGTCCCCTAACTCGCCACATACAGCTTGTTAGGTCACAAGACCAAAACCAAAAATCAAAACCCGACCCCCTAACTTGCCACATACAGCCTGTTAGGTCACAAGGTCAAAACCAAAACCAAAAACCTGACCCCCTAACCTGCCACATACAGCTTGTTAGGTCACAAGGTCAAAATCAAAACCAAAAAACCAAAACCAAATCCAAATCCAAGTGTCATTCTCAAAATCTTGCCTTGAGACAGTACATGACTCCTCTCACTATCATGAAATCCCTTGGAAGCTCAAAAGGCTACTCTATAAAACAAAATGCTCAAAGACTCTTGGTCAAGTCAGAAGCTCTTCTTCAAGATTCTCTTCGAGGCACATCGACTGCAAAAGTTATATCGTCGCTGTACCTCGAGGGGGCATTTGTTGACACCAAAAATGTCACTTTGCCTCTTCACACCAAAAGCTACATGGAGCCGCATCCTACCAAAAATAGGCAGGCGCCACTTCAAGCATCAGATCTTGTCAGAATCAAACAAAAACTGCAAGGTCATTCAAAACAACCAAAAGAGAGGTACACATGAAGTTTCGGGCCATTCCGACATCATTTGGCCTAGGTTCACTTCTCCAACAGCTAAGCAGCAGCTCCCGGCAGCGACAGTGTCGAAGACCCCAAATCTTCGATCAGAGCCTACGGATGGTTACAAAATACCTCCAAAAGGCTCCATGTCAAGTTTCAAGTCAAACCGACACCGTTTGACCCTTCGTCAACTCTCGAATAGAAAAATCAAGCCCTTAGGTAGCGAGAACTACCAGGGCCATCACTCATCAAACGGAGCATATGGGCGGCTTCTGCATACCTCCAAAGGGCTGCGCATCAAATTTCAGGTCATTCTTACAACGTTTGACCCACTTTCGATGCTCGGGAACAAAATTAAGCCTACCGGCGGCGGAGCACCTCGGGACCATGGTACCCAATTCGGAGCTTGTGGATCATCTCAAAATGACTCCAGTAGGCTCCCCGTGAAATTTCAGGTCAATCGGACATCGTTTGACCGGAAGTCAAAGCTCGGCATTTCCCTCGCGGTGAAACAAAGGCAAGCGTTTGCATGACTCCAAACAGCTTCAAAACTCAAACAAAAGCCTATGGTTGGTCTTATCTACTGATGAGGGAGTCACACGTCGAATTTTAGGTCAATCAGACATCGTTTGACGAAAAGTCAAAGCTCGGCATTTCCCTCGCGGTGAAATCAAGTCAAGCATTTGCGGGCCCCCAAACGGCTTCAAAACTCAAACAAAATCCTATGGTTGGTCTTGTCTACTGCTCAAGAAGCTACACGTCGAATTTTAGGTTGTTCTAACATCGTTTGACCTAGTTTCGACGCTTGACAAAAAATCCGCAGTTCTCCACGGCAAAGTCTTCGGCTTTTCCGAAAAATAGGAAACTTTGCGATCTGATTTGCACGGATTCTCATCAGATTTTCTTGAGGGAAATCCAACCAATAAATGAGAGGAAATTCCAAGAAAAATATAGAAGAAAACAGAAGCGAAAACGGACGAAAAACGGAGAAGAAAAGGCGACCAGAAGGCGGCCGACCATGGGGCACAAACCCCATGGTCGCCGGCGACCATGGAGGTCCGGGCCGCCGGACCTCGCCCAAAAGCCCCGTTTTTCGGGTTTCTTTCGCGTTCCGAGTTGATTGGCCCCTGTGATTTCTCCAAATTCTGATTTTTTTAGCATGAAATCCGTCGATCTTCGTCGACATCATGGATCCACCGCCGGAATCATGGGATCATCATCCGACGCCTCAAAATTGTCAACCGACCGATCAAGAAAGTGCACTTTCTGCCCGACCGATCGAAAAATCGACTGGACAGATGTCGCCGGCTTGTTGATATTAATCAAAATTTGAAATTGCATGGTCATCCGATGTTGATTAACATGAAGATCCATCGATGATCATCGCCAAAAGGATTCCAAAGGACGCGGCGCGGCCCGTGACGCTTCAAGCGACCGGGAGACCATTTAATGCTGTTAATTGACTTGTTTATGGCAACTTATTACAGTCATTAACTCATTATCTTGGACGGCCCAATCAAAAGCAAGCAAATGGGAGTTACAAATCCAAGTATTCATGGCATTAAAACCATGAAACTCCCCTCATTATGGAGATTAAAGGCAACTAAATGCCCATCATCCTCCACCGGCCAATCAGAAGCCAAGGGAAAAGGAGTTACAAAACAAGTAAATTAAAACTTGTAAATCCTTCCATTATGAGCATTAATACAAATCAATGCTCATAAACCCTCCTAAATGGCTACCAAAGGCCTATAAATAGGAGGGTCATTCCAAAGGAAAGGAGGCAGAAAAATCCATCAAAAAATTGCCTGAGGATCCGAAGTCTCTGAAAATCCAGACACTTTGCGAAGAAGCTCTGCTGCAAAAAAAAAAAAAAAATACTCTACAAGGTGATTGAAGCCCCTTGGGGGGCCATTCCCCCCAAGGTTCCTCTCCTGATTTCCAACATGGCTAGACGTGGCTTTTCAGTCCGTCTACTCTCTTTTTTATTGGATATAGGACATTCCCTTGGTCTTTATCCTCTAAAAAACTGAGGTTTGAGCCAAGCCAAAGAATCAAAGAACTATGTTCTCATCTGAAGGACGATGGCGGAGCCCATACATGACTCGCGACCGTCGGTCTGAACGAGCCCTCCCACAATCGCATGAGAAGTCAGATTCCTTTTTCTTACTTTTCTGTTGTAAATTGTATTTTTTGAGAGACAAAAAAGAATCACAATTCTTGTCTTTTCATTTTGATGAGATTTGTAAATCGCCTTTCACGGCACAAAAATGCCTTTTACGGCACAAAAATGCCTTTTACGGCATCAAATCACCTTTCACGGCACAAAAATGCCTTTCACGGCAAACAAATGAAAACGCCTCTCATGGCATTCAAAAGATTGTCTCTTTCATTAAAGTATACTTGCAATGGAAAACTAGAAAAAAATTTCATTTCCCTTTTTACTTGTGAAGGTGAATCTCCGGATCACCATTTCTAAATTCCAAGTATAAAAGAGAAATTGGCATACCCGTACAAAAAAAACTGATGCCCGCTTTTCCTTTTTTTTCCCTCCACTGTACCCCGTCAGCCCCGGGGCGGAGGCAGCTTTGGAAAAAGGGAAAAGCCGGGACCATCAGTTTCACGGGTTTCGAGGATATCAAGTTTTGGGTACAGGTTTAGTGTAAAAGGAATGTTTTGCCCTCGAGGCTAGTAAATCGGGTTTCGGGGTCTCAGATGGAAACGGGATCAACATGAAAGTTGTAGAGATCAATAAGATAAATGAAACGGGGTAAGAACGCAATTCAAAACGATTCAGGAAAATCCCCTAAGTAAATGCAAAGTCATAAGAGGAACCCCCAAAGGGCCCCACTAGTTACCAAAGTATTCAAAGTTGCCCAAAACTAAAACAAAAGCTATTTCAAACCCAACTTAGCCAAAATCACTAATCAGGCTTAGAACTAACACACGACTTAATTAACACTAATCGGGGTCACTCGGGTCGGGGTCTTACACCAACCATATTACACGGCCAATATAATCCTTCGACATCCTCATCCGCATCCCATGGGGTATCCCATGTTAAGGCTTCAATTTCTTGGGGGGTCCTGGGTCCTCCTACAAAACACCATGGAATTGGGTCTAGAGGATTGAGGGGCCCAACTGGTCTAGGCATGTGGCTCATTGCATGAATGATCCTTTTTGCTTTAAATTCTCTTCTAGCCACATCATCATGTGCCCAGATTTCATCTTCCTCCGACACATATTCGTATGATCTTATGTTTTCTCTATTGGATGAGTAAAAGATCCACACATCAGAGTCTGAATCTGAACCATCAGCATCATATCCATTAAGTGCGAGAGAATCATCACATACATCTGAGGACTTGTCCACTTCGTCAATCCTATCAATATCTGGATTTTCATCGGCTACTTCCCCAATGATAATTGTAGGAAGATCTTTTCTTTCCCATTCTGGAGTCAAATTCCATATGGATGCAGTATAAATGACATTTTTCACTATGCCTTCAATCCATCTCCTAATATCATCATCATCAAGCAATTCATTGTCATCATTTGGGTCGGTTGACAAACTCGAGGATTCTGAAGAGTCACTGTCATTCTCCGTCAATGTGAGGTCGGGGATAAAGTATAGCTCATCATGGTTTCCTTCAGTAAAAATATGTTGTCTGGTTGAATCTTGACTCAATTCATCTGAACTTTCGCAAGAAATCACGCCATCTCTATATCCCCATCTAAGGCCATAATTACCATCACCTTGATCTGGTTCTTTTTTCAACTCTACCAGTGAGAGACAGTTGCATGAGAGTATATCATCTTTTAACTCACTTAATTCATCTTTCTGCTTTTGATTTTCTAAAGACAAAAAGAGATCAAGTGGCAAGAAGTCCATGAGAGTAAATGGAACTCGAGGCTCTTGTGTTAATAAATCTACTGGGGTGACAACCTCTTTTGATTTACTAGGCTTTTTTCTTGTTATTTGGCCTATGTCTTTTCTTTTGTTTTCTTGCCCCCATAGCATTTCTCATAGCATAGTTGTCATTCCAGAAGGGATTTGACGTTGCAACAAAGCGTGATTTGCTTCCTACTGTCTCCCACCCTTCTTCTGACAAGATATCTGGATGGACCCACATCATCACACCATTTGGCATTTCTACTGGAACTAATCCATCCCTACTTTCCAATGGGTTTACCAAACGAAACTCGACATCTCCCTCTTCTTCTTGCACAGTGGGAATTCTAACTGGTTCTTTGAAACTTCCAAAGTGAACAGACACCAAGTTAGTTGTCTCCTTCTTGTCTTCTTTAGCCAAGGTGATGATCCCATTGTCAAGTAACTCCTGGACCTTATTCTTAAAGACCCAGCAGTCTTTTATACCATGACTTATGACCCTACACTACACCAAAAATCGAAATCAGAAACGGAGGGTTGAAACGGGCTTTAGCCGTTTCTATTTTGAGGCGGTCTCAATCCGCTCGTAGAGAGAAAAGCCGTTTCAATTGAAAAAAAACCCTTTTTGAGTAATGGGGCATCATTCCCTCTCTGCTTGATTCCCTTGGCGCCAATCTTCTAAAGCGTGCCCAAATCCCTTTTATCTCATTCCCTTGGCGCCCAAATCCTCATACCTCGTTCCAGACTGCTGCATCTTCTTCGAATGTCAGCGCCAATCTTTTGAGGAGCAGCGGAGAAGAGGATCCAGAGGATTCCGGACTGCATCGTCTACTTCGAAAAAACTGAGATTCGGGCATTGCTCTTAGGTTCTGCGTACCGGAGAACAGAGAAAGAGGAGTTTTTCTTTAAGGGGATTCCGGACTGCTGCTTCTGTGCACACCGCTGCACGTAGAACAACAACGATCGCAGATGAAAGAAGAAGTGAGGACGTGAGGAAGAAGAAGCAGAACAACGCCGCTTTCTGTTGCAGAGAGGACGTGTGGAAGAAGAAGGGTTTTCCCCTAATTTTTTTCCCAAGTTGCAGAGAACCCAGATTCACCGAGGATCAGGTGCTTCCGTCGCCAGATAGGACTTCCACTAGTCTTCTTCGTCACCGCTGAGCCGTCGCCGGAGAGTAAGGAAGGCTTGGGTTGCAGACAGAATAGAAAACGAAGAAGGAAGAAGATTGAGCCTGGGCTAGACCAGGTTCTGTCCAGTTTCTGGTCGGTTCTGACCTGAGCCATGTGCAGAAGCCCAACAACAGCAAGCCGGGTTGACGTTTGTTTCTTCCTTTCCATCTTCTCCTTCAATAATACACCAGACCCTAAAACTCTTCCTTCTGTAAGATTTGCTTTTCTCTTCTAGTTGAATGCATTTCTTTGTGTTCTTCCATCTGCTCTGAAATCTCTTTGATTTCATACACTAATTCGATGTTGCTGTCTGATTATTATGTAACTTTCGTTTTGTTTTGATTTGTTGGGGTTCATATCTCTGAGTGGTTGCTAAGTCTTTTCCACAAGTCTCCACAGTTTTTTTTCTTCCTGCATTATCATGATCTCCATTTTCATGTTGTATCTAGCAAACACTTGTGAACAAAGTCATGGACTCTCACATGTAAGCTACTTCCCTGTATTTTTTCGATCCTCTGCTTCTTTTACTTCAAGGATCTTCTAAACAGACGTGATCTGGAAAGAAGATGGCAATCTTAGGGCTTTAGGAGGAGTTTGCTTTTGATCCTCTGCTTACTTAGGGCTTCTGCCCTTTCTCTCTCTCTATCTCTATTGCTAGATTAATCTCAGGAACCTGATCCGTATACGAACTGGATTTCAATGTTATTGGAAAGTTCTTCCATCTCCAGCTATTGATAAAGGTGTGGTTTTCTTCTCCGCCTCTTCGGTTTTCTTTCGATCAAAATAGTCGAGGTAGTAACAGATTCAGGGAAGGTAATACGTTAGACTCACTTAACTACTTTGTAAATCTTTCCATTGCGATAGTCAGAAATTCTGTAACTATTTTTCTCCTACACAGTTGTGCTGTTGATTCAGTAGCTCTGCCCTTTTGTTCCCTAAATGCAGAGATGTATCTTTGACATCAATGATCAAGGAGCCAGATCTGTGAAGGCCAGCTCTCTTGAAGTGGTATCCCTCTTTATCTGTCGTCCATCATTTGAGGAGCTTGAGAAACGCCTTTGTGCACGGTAAATTAGGCTTCAGACCTATGCGTTGGTCACCTTTTAATTGTGTGAACATGATTCTTTTCACCCCAAAACTGTTGACTGCTTGGTTTTAGGGCTTACTTAAAACAAATTTGCTGCCGGTTATGGCAGAAAAGGAAAAGAAGTGGAAGCCCATGTAATGCAGTTTCCACTTCTACATCACAATAAACACCTTCACGGATTTATCCATGTATTTTAGTTTTACATTGATTTAACCATTGACTTCACCCAGATACTGCCAAACAGCTATCTGGTGGTGCATAACTCACACCCAATATACTGGCAGCTTAAATTAACATCTTTTCATTAGAAGGCCTATGAGTGGATCTGAATGTGTTTGTTACTGTTGATAGGGGAACCGAAACTAAGAACATCCATGGTTCATTGGATTCTTCATTCTTGGGTGTGTTTTATTATTAGAATTTTTATTTGTTTGTTGAACTCTGTCTCTATTTTACTAGTCATCGTTGTAGAAACTTTCAGGGGAATTTGAGATCTTCATATGTATTTGATAGTCTTTTCGGATTCTGGGTGTTTCTTATATGGGTTATTTTTGGATCGTATACATTTGCTATTTGATGGAAAGCTTTGGTGCTATGTTATTAGTTAATGTAAGATTTTCTATTTTCCTATGACCACCTGTAGGAAATCTTTTTTTTCCCCTTTCCTTTTTGATACTCTCTTTTGGATCGAAGATCTTTGTAACTTTAAAGAAGAAGAGAAAGCATATACTTTGCATTTTATGCCTATTTACGCATGGGGAACTTAATGTATAAAATTATTAAACAGATTAAATGTTATATTTTGATGTATGTAACTCTTGAAAGGCATTAGAAAATTAGCAACACAGATTAGAAATGTCAAGCTCCTTGTAGAGAGTGTTTTCTCTATTCTAGTTCTACCATGATTGCTAAACCCGTGGCAAAAAACCCCTTTCTCACGCGGGCTTTCTTTGTTCTCTGGAGTTAGATTCATTTCTCAACAGTTGTTTGGTTTTTAGTGCTGTTTTCGTCTCTTCCTTTGAGAAACAATCAAAGTTTAGTTTTTGTTAAAAAGTAGAAGAAGCTGTACATCCTAATCACAAACCATTAAGGCAATAGACTGTAAAATGCCATTCCTTGTCATACAGCATGTGGTCAAGCTAATAATCAAGCTAATAAACTCAAAGTAACACTTAATACTAATACCAAATAAATCTTATATCTATCGGAGATGGTGTTCTCCTTTAATTGCATATGATATGACTATATGCAAGCATGTGTGAAATTGTTTATAAACTGACATGCTAAAGGCCTTTGCTATTTTAATGTTGAAGAGACATTGAAACAGTAGACATGCTGTGGTGTTTTGCTTGAAACTTGAACATTCAGGGAAAGGTGAAACAAATTGTGGGGTCCACCCTCCGTGATTCAGCTGATGGTGTGTCTTCTCTTATGACCAATTTAGAATCGGACAAGTCACCAGCCGAGTTTGCGAATTTGTACAAACAGGATGGACTTACAGGTGGCCATGTAATAATGCTTGGAGCAGATCCCATGAGCAAATCTGCAGCAATTGAAGACTTACATGCCTATCCTGGTATAGCTGATTGCACCTTGTTTCTTCCAAACAGATGTATTCACCCTGTAGTTTAACATTTATGTATCCTCGTTGCTATGTATCATCTCCCTTTGATTGTGTTATGATCAATGATTCAGTTTGATAAATTATTTAGGATTCATTTGTTTGCACCCAGTAACGTATGTAAATGTTACAAACGGGTGGACCTACATATATGGATTCAGGGGCAGTTGCCCCACCGAACATGGGTCTACTTCCAAAGCCCTCATGAAAACACTAATTTCAAATAGTAACTGTTGCACCATCTTTTCTTTTTTGTTGCAAGTCATAAAAAAAATGATTTTTTTTCCATGGGAAACTGTTGCACCAAACAAATAAAAATGGTTTTCATCTTTTTTGTGTTCAGGATCTTTCATTTTCAGGTCATTGATGTCTAATCTTTCGGGCCTCAGCACTGCTGTGGGTGCAAATCCAAATCCAAACAAGTCCGTCGAGGTAAAATTTTACTTCTACCTCTAAATTTTCATGGAACAGATGCTTACACAATATGTTGTGAATTTGATTGAATCAAGCTCTCATCACAGGTGACTCAGCCGCCAACTGATTCTATTTCCAACCTTTGCTTCAGTCCTAGAGGCAATTTCCTTGTGGCTACTTCCTGGGATAATCAGGTCTTTACTCCCATTCTCTTCTTCTTGGTCATCTATGGATCTATTTTTATCTGTTGGCTGAAATTATCCCTTTCTATTGTGTAAATAAATGAAAGGTGAGATGTTGGGAGATACTCCAGACAGGAAGCAGTGTACCAAAAGCAGTGATATCCCATGACCAACCAGTATGAAATAATGAATGAATTTTGTGACTTTTTTTTTGTATAATGTTGTGGACAGTGAATGAATAGTTTGGGCTAAAATGCGGGCTAAATTGTCTTTAGGTTTTGTATAAAGATTTATGTGATTTATGTGGGCTGTGCAGGGTGGTGCAGCAGGTGGGTGTGTGCAGGGTGGTGCAGCAGGTGGGTACATGCAAGGAAGGTGTGCAAGGGGATGTGGTGGGGAGATGAAGAGCAGGTGGGGTTCAGGGGGCTGGGACAGTGGCTATGCAAGCCGGGTGGTGATGGCAGTGCAGTGGGTGGTTGTGAGGGAGAGGAAGAAAGGACGAGAAAGAGAAGGGAAAGAAAAGAATGGAGAAGGAGATGGTGATGGTGTCGGCATGCAGTGGAGGTGCAGCGGGTACAGGTGGCAGGGGGAGGAAGAAAGGAAGGAGAGAAGTGGGGGAAGGAAGAGAAGAAAAGGAAAGGGAGAGGGACGTGCACAGGCATGGGTGCAGGGGAGAAGGAGAGAAGAGAGGGGGGAAAGAAATAAAGAAGAGGAGGCAGTGGGTGTGCAGGTGAGTGTGTGCAGGGTGGTGCAGCTAGTGGGTGTGTGCAGGTGGTGGAAGAGGAGGAATTAAACCTTTTCCAAAAGTTCTGGGTTGATTTTGAGTTATATGTGTTATGTATTTCTAAATATTGTAAATTGCACATTTAAATTCAAGTTAGTACATTGATTTTTTAAATAAAGTAACAGATGACGTGTGATATTAATGTGCAGGTGTGAATGCTACCATTTATGGTTTTTTTGTGATTTAAAAAAAAATGAATTTAATGGCAACTACAAAAAATTACGGTGAAATTATTTAAAAAATGATAATAATAATTAAATTAGGGATGGTTCCAAATTGTCATTTAGCATAGTAAAAACTGATCCAATATCAAAAATTAGAATTTGGAATGATTTTAGAAATTTTGAAAGTGTTTAAAAGCGTTCCAAAATAGACTAACTAATTGGGACACTTAAAATTGGAACGGTTCTACAAAATCTGAAAGTGTTTATAACTTTATCAAAATTCTAAATTTGGAACGGTTTTGGAAAATATAAGTGTTTAGGACCGTTCCAAAAAGGACTACAACCATTCCAAATTTTTGTATTTGGAATGGTAAAGGGTCATTTGGAAGTGTTAAGAACCGTCTCAACATTCAACATTTGGAACGGTTCTAAGAATATTGGAACGGTTTTCAACATTTCCTAAAGTTTGAATTTGGCGCGGTTTAGAGCCGTTCCAATGGTTTAGGAACATGGCGATTAGTAGCGGATTTGGACCGTTCCTATTTCTCATAGGAACGGTTTTGAACACTTCCTGTTCGCTGTTTTTGGTGTAGTGCTATGGTATATGCAATACTTTGGGTCATTTGTTTTGCCTTCTTCTTCTGGTCTTTTGCATGGCGGAAGCTTGATTTTATCATTTTTTAGGAGAGTATGAAAAATTGACTCAGAATCTTCAATAGCAAAATCATATTCTCGAGACATTCTTTCTTTTAAAGTCTGACTTCTCTTCATCTTGTTTTGGTCCTCATTATCTCTCTTCTGATTATTTTCGAGTTTCCTTAAGTCAAGGGGTGAAGCTACTTGAACTGCCATAGCTTCTTTCTTTTTGCCCCAACTTTTTGGTGGTTCAATCTTCCTGGTAGATTTCTTTTCTATTTCTCGATCTTTAATGATTGTTTCAGCTTCTATTGCTGCTTCTAACAACTCACCAAGGTCTTTTGCTTTATTTCCGACCAACTTAGCCCTTATTTTTGGATGCAAGTTTGCCCTACACATGTCTGTCAAGGACTCATGTGAAAGGTTTTCTGGACATTTAAATGACAAAGCTTGCCATCTTTTGATAAAGGCAGTCGTTGATTCTTCTTTGCCTTGTTTTTCTGTACATAGGCGAGCTGTAGTCACTGAACTGTCGGCATCGAAAAAATGATCAGTAAACTTTTGTTCTATATCCTTCCATGACTTTATGGAACCGCTTGGTAGCCTTTTATACCAATCGAAGGCTGTTCCTTTCAATGTACTGGTGAACAATCAGATTTTTAATGCATCATTATTAGATATCTCTCCAGTCAAAACCTTGAAGTGGCATAGATGCTGATAAGATGAAGTACTTTCATCATATGATTGTAAATGAGGCTGCTTGAATTTAGGTGGAAATGGCTCATCATCCATCTAGGCTGGATAAGGTGGGTTTGATCCTTTTTTGGATGATGTTACCCCCTCAATGGCATTTTCAATCATCTTTTGGACTGCTTCAACCGTGACTCGGGTTTTGCTCAAGTCTTCTCTGTCATTATTATGGTCCATATCATGATCATGATTATCTCTTTGATCACATATGTTGTGATCATTGCGAGATTGTCGTCTGGACTCCTTTTTGTTAATCTGCGTTTGAAGAGTGACCATCATTGTCATCATCTCTTCAAATCGTTTGTTTGTATCCTGGACATATTGCATGAAACTTGGCGTGGGATTTGACTCTGAGAACTCTGGATTACCCTCTTGGCCTGTCACATAGACAAGAGCTACACTTGATTCTGACGAGAGAAGACCTGTGAGCTCGCCTAATACTCCCAATGTTCTTGGTGCATGTTCATTAGATGATCCTTGTGAACTACTGTTAGTTTTATGGTCTCAATACCAGTATATGATGAATAAATTGATTAATTTATTTATTTATCAATATATATTATTGCTTTCCTTTCATGAGATGAATGGTGTTTTGTTACTTATTTGCACATAACCAATATGAATGACATAATGATTCATGAGATGAATCGGAGTCCACAAGTATACTAGATGTAATATATGTGTGTGGATGAGATCCACATACTGGAGACATGTATTGCAAATCTTATACTTAAATATCTTCACAACCAGTGATGAGATTGGGCATCTCATCTGACAAGGTTGTAGCACTTTGATCACTATGAGATAGTGTGATTTATCTTGATCATCAGAATGTAAGATTCTGGATCATGGTGCTGGTACATTGGATGTATTGAAGGACCATGAGAAGCACCTTATATACACTGTCTTTACTTTAAGGTCTGCTCTCATAATTTCCTAGCAATAGGCTCATAATCCTGAGACATTAATGAACTCAAGCTTCTATCTATTCATTTGCTTTGAGTCACCAATGAGTGAGGTCAATTGTAGGTCAACACCTCGGTGATTTGGGTACGTGGTAGTAGAGCTGTGGAAATATTCAATGGTCAAGATGGAATCTATCTTTAATATCCCCTTGTGCCAATTAATGGATTTATCATTGGTAAGTGCGCACCCATTCCAATTAAGAGTTAATTGGACCGGTACCAAATGATCATTATAATTAATTGGGGCTCAAGGATAATAAGATATGGATCTATTTTGGTGGATAGGTCCAATTGATCCATGGATATAGATGGAGGGGCCTACTTGTGGTAATTGGGAAGTTTAGGGTCTTCATTGTAATTTATTCCTAAGACTGGAGTGCAATTGCATTTATATAGTGGAGTTATTTGCAATTAACTATGGGCCCGGATTGCACATGAGATGTGGGGTCGCGTGTCCCAGTTGGAGACAGCTTTCTAAGGAATCCCTAGTGGTCCCCACGCTAGCCCAAGATATTAGAAAGATACTAATTATAGTAGAACTCTAAAAGGAAATAGAAAGTTACTATTTCTATTTGAAGTGAGACTTCTAATAGTGGTAATAGTAAGTTACTAATTATTAATGGAAGTAAGACTTCGATTTTAATTAGTAAAAGAGGAAGTTACTAATAATATTTAAAGTAATACTTCTAATTGTGATTTAGTAAGCAACTAATTGTTTTGGAAGTAAGACTTCTATTTCAACTAGTAAGAGGAGGTTGCTTGAGTGCTATAAATAAGAGGAGAAGTGCCTTGGACGTCCAAAAAATGCATTACTCCATCATTGGAATTCATGCTCAAGCCCTAGGTTTGTGCAAGTGTTGCACACCACTCTCTTCCTCTCCCTCTTCTAGTTTCTCTTCTAGTTTCCTCTAAGTTTTTTTTCTCTTGGAGAGCCCACCATCTTCTTGAGAAAAGAGAATCTGATACGGGTCATAGCGTGGAAGATCAAAATGTGTTGGAGATTCTGATTTGATTAGTGAAGGTGTTCATCATCAAAGAAAGAATTCAAATCCTCCATTAGAGCACAACTAAGCTCCAAAGGTATAATCTACATCCTTGTATGTTGTGGATTTCGCGGTTGCATGTTTAGGTGCTGTTTTCTATCTTCTAGATAGGTTATATTGCTGTACATGATTTATGAGTTTGAGGGATTGCATCCTGGATTGGGTTTGTTGCCTTTCTAGACAATTGATCCCTGCATCAAGTGGGTCAAAAGTTATTGAAACCTGTCTGGAAGGCCCACCTACTTCCAACAACTACTTGAATCACAAATGTGATCATTTTTTATTACCTTCCTTCCTTCGGCAGTTGTGACACTCCTTGTTTGCGGCCGCTGGGTGTCGAATAATCCACCATTTCCTTAACATAGGCCGATGATTCTTTCTTTTTCTTACCTTTGCCAACCATATTGACCGACATAACTGATTCTTCGGGCTCTTTGGGGATCCACATGGGTGCGATCTTAAATTCATGGGTCTTGTGGGCCGCTCTTCTTTTCTTTTTAGATCCCCATTGGCATGCTATTTGTACGCTTGTCTCATCAGATGGTGTCTTTTCTTTAAGCTTTACAATCGTTGAGGTACGACATCATTTGAAGGTCGCTCCATAATTTCGACTTGGGTTGGATCAATTCTCCTTTTCGTTAGAAATTTTGTAGATTGCAATTTGATGGATGCATTATCATTCTAGCATCATTTGATTTACACACATATGCATTGATTTAGTAAATCTTGAAATCTTGTTTTTATACATGCATTGGTTTTTAGACTTGGAGAATCTTTGAGTTATGCATGTTTTGGTTTTAAACTTGGATGCATTTGTTTTTTAAAAGAAGTTTTAGAAATCAAGCAAGCCTTTGGTTTTAAAAGTTTCGAATCTTTTTAGGCTTTTTGTGTCTCATGTTTTTAACCCTCTTAGTGTGATTTAAAACATGATTCCGTGGTTGGTTCAGTGGCCCCAAAAGTTCCCTCATGAGAAACTTTGAAAAACCATGCAAAATATGCATTTTAGGGAATTTGGGTCCCCAGGCTCGGTCGACCCGCAGTGGGCCTGGTCGACCGGCCCAACAGGGACCCGGTTGACCGAGCGCAAGCAAGTCGATCGAGACTAAGCCGTTGGGGCTCCTGTCAACGGTCTATTTTTTTACCGTTGTGAAGGCCAGGTCGACCGGGAAAGAGCCGTTGGGTACTTTTTGGCTATAAATAGTGGTTCATTCCTTTGAAAAAATTGATGATCAAGAGGCCATCCTTGAGAGGTTTTGAGGCCAATCAAAGGGAATTGGACTAAGGGATGAAGGGGATCATTAGGAAAGCTAAAGCTTGGATTAATGAAGTTAAATCACCAAGTAGGCTCTACTTTCCTTAATCATATGTTTTCATGCTTTGTTTTAGTTTTGGTAAATCTTTTGTAGCATGATAAACATGAGGTGTTGTGTCCTTAACATATTTATGTTTTCAATTGATTTATTGTTTTGGATACATCACCATTGATTCAATCCAAGTAGTACTTTATTTGGTAAATCTAAGTAGATCATGTTAATGGAAGAATCTTTGAAATTATATGTAACCACTACAAAAAAAATGTCTTAATGAGTCACTTTTAAAGTGTCTTAAAAAGTGGTTGGTGTCACTTATCTGATTACTATGCAAGCGTCTTATCTGCCGGCATCACTAAAAGTTCGTAAAAGCGTCTCAAGAAATACATTTGTTGTGTCAGTTTCTGTTATCAAAGTGACACAAAAAAATGGTTACTTGTGTCACTTTAAACCCAAAAGTGACACTGAAATAACTTAAAAGCGTCACAAGAAAGATAACTTTGTTGTCTCGCTTTTCAAAAACAGTGATCAATATGTTGTTTTCGGACCAAAAGTGACACAAGTAGTCATCAGTTGTGACAGTTTCCATAGAAGCGAAATACCATCCATTTTTTTTAAATAAATATTTCTTTTTCCCCCTTTTTTGGGACATTTTTTCACTTTTATGGCCTATTTAATGGTTTTTATCCTGTAGCTTTTGTCGGTTTTGCAAGATTAAAAATAAGGGCCCAAATGCTACAAATTAGGTACTTGACAAAAAAAAGAAGAAAAAGAAAGTAGTAGAAAAGAGTTTATTAAAGAATAATAACTAATAAGGGCCCAGTCTCATTAGGGAGTTAGTAGGAAGCCAGTTACATAGATACATTATGTTACAATCTTCATTTAAAAATCTTCATATATCTGCAGAACTTCTGAATGAGACCTATCTTCAGAAGTAAATGAAAACTCTTGACCATTCACTTGAACAAGGCTCTGGTCTGATGATTTCTTCACTCTGTTGTGTTTCATCATTGCTCGTATCTTTGTAACAACTTCCCACCTCCCGGCAGCTTTATAGATGTTTGCCATCACCAAATATGATGCAACAAGTCAACACTCTTAGACCCTCGAATGAAGAGCCGGATTGCTACATACTCTACAACCTTGACCTCACAGTGAGCTCTACAAGCACCCAGCACAGCACCCTATACACCAGCATTAGGTTCAACAGGCTATCAAATGCTCTGTTTTTCAAATAAGAAGAAAAAGAGAGATTTCATCACTTCTTTCAAGAGAAAGAAAAAAAAGGGTCCAATCTATCTACTTTGAATGCTTTCGGCTTCTAGTATAACCAAACACTCATACCAGTCCCAATGCTCTCTCTCCAAGAGAGACATGATCTCAAATGCTTTGCTGCCTTCTTCACATTGTCACCTTTAGATTTCAGAAACCTCTCCACACAAGCATCATTGGTTGGCAGCGTCATTGGATAATTATCAATGGAGGAGAATGAGATGGTTTGAGGAATTAGCGAAGTAGGCAGTAATCAAATCTCTCATTATTCTTTAGGATGAGAACTTGGAAATTGATTTCATGCAGAGAAGGGAGCAGTGCCCATTGTTAGTTATGGTGAGCCTGTCCTCAACTGAAGCATTTTTGTTATCTTCAATTTAACTAAATGAGAATTCAATTAAACAAATGAACTAAATTTAGGCTGCAGCTTTTCCTCTGATTTGCTGAATTTTAAGGAAACAAAATAACAAATGAAAATCTAACCGAATCAATAGTGAACTTGTTGCATACAATTTTTTTAAGGAAAACAAAGTTACAGATGAAAATCTAACCCAACTTGTTGCCTACAATTGTTGTCTAATATCTATATCTATATGATTTTATGATGTCTTAAGCTGTTGACATCCCCAGAACTTCAAAATGAATCTCCTATGTACTTCTTATTTCCTCATTCATTGCTATTAAAAGTTGTGCTCTAAAATTTCAAAAAATTAATAGACATGCTCAGTTCTTTGTTTCCTTTTTTCAGCTGTAGTCTTCACAGTACTCATTGTAATTTGCTTTGCAGTTTTGGAGTCGAGACATATAAAATTTTCTAGGCAGCTTCAATAGTTACATTAATGACTGTTAATAAATTTAAAATTCAAGTGAGAAGGAAACACTTACCAGCTTTCCCATAATAGACAATCATGTTAGTATATGCCTTCTCGTCAACAGAAATGCCTAAGCTGCAAGCCGTTTCAAACATCTCAATAGCTTTATCCAACTTCCCACCTCGACCATATACATTGCATCCATGAAAAGAAAAGAAAAGGAAAAGCGAAACAATTACATGAGAATGGTGGCGCTGGACTAATGAAAATCATCTGATCCTTCACTTTGGATATGAATATAACTAAGGTCTTGAGCATGTTTAAGCGAACCCTGATTCAGTTATTCAAACCATTGATCTGATAGGCCTCTCTGTGGATAGACCATTTCCCAAAAGCTCTCCACAAGGCAATCATGACCCTTCAAAGGTCAAACTGACAGCCTAATAGATAAACATTACAGCAAGGTCCGCATGTGGCACTAAGAAGCCAAAATACTGTATGTTAGGGTTTTCTTGTGCTATCCATTAATACGGCCTATCAGATAAATGGTGGGTCATTAAAACAGGGTTCTACCAGCAAAAATAGCAAGGCTGAAGGATGAACATACCATTTGTCTTGCAGTATAAGGAAAAAGATATTTTTGTTATAAACGTCTGGTCAATGTTACTCCTTCAGATGGTAAAGAGAAGATAGACCGAGATTCTACCTGATCATGGTGCTACATGTCTGAATTGATGGAGCAACTCCAGAAGAAACCATACGACTGTATATGCTAGCTGCGAAGTGCAATTTTCCTGCCAATGTAACACCATTACAAAATTATGTATTAGTTACTTTAACACTTTCTTTTGCTTATTTGAAATTCTTAGCAGACAATGACTTTCAACCTGCTTCTAGCATTGCCTTGATGTAGGTGTTGTATGCAACCGTGTCAAGCTCTACGCCACCCTGAAAACTGTTACGGATAATGTTTTCTGCCTCTTGATGTTTGCCTATAACAAGGCTATAGGAGTTAAAATAGATCCAAGGAAGAACGAATGCAAAAAAATTGAAAAGAATCTCTCAGAGAAGAAGACTCTAGCCACCCCCATTGCGGGACCTATTTTCTCAACCATTTCAGTAATTTTTTTTTTCTGAATCATATATATGCTGGCCACTGGTCAAAGGGTTAGTATTCCTGAATCAGAAACGTTTTCAAGATATCTTCCATCCTAGGCGGGGGTCATCAGATCAATGGTCTGGGATCACTCAATAATTAAGCCACGTGTTTGGACTAAAGAGATTCGGCAAACTATAGATTCATTCACAGTAAAAGAAAAAAAATAAAGTTAATTCTCTCAAGATAACACTTCCTAAAATGAGACTGGGCATGTCAACAAACATAATGCCCTTATTCAATATGTGACTAATTAAATTGCTTGTCTGTGGCCCTCTTAGTGGACTAGGCCTATGCGATCTTCGTTGGCCTTATTTTACTTCAAGGATGCATTTGGCCCATGACCTGTGTCATAATTCAAAACACACCCTAAATTGAGTTTTCATGGTTTGCCTTTAAAGATCAATGATTTGTAGAAAACTAAATAATGTTGATGGACAAAGGTCAAATGCAAGTGAAGATGACGCATACAAGCTGGTCTCATGCACCTTTTCTTGCTGCTCTTCCAATGACAAAGACCTCTCGACATTGCTTGAACGGAACTTCCTTGATAACATCCTTCCAAAGGTAATGGAATATAGAAGATCTGGAAAAAGAACTCCACTCTAAAATTGCATTACACAAATTTCAAAAGTAACACAAAAAGAGTATCATGCTCAAGTAATGTCATGGAAGCAAATATAAGAAACAGATAAGGGGAAAAATGGGGGGTTCTATCCAAGACAGAGTCCTAACAACAGAAACCAAGCCATTAACTTCAAAGCCAAACCAAAAGGTCCAAACCAAGTAATAAGCCCATAGCAGAATCAGCTTGTTTTCATTTGTAATGCACAAAACTAAGTTGACTAGATTCAACGGTTATTGAACAAATGGTAAACAAATTATTTTTCTATTCGGAACATAACTGAATTACTTTTGATAATTCCAATCAATTTCAGAATTAACATCTCTTTTCCCTCGTGGTCTGTTTATTATTTTCATATCACTCTCAATAATAGCTTCAAGTGGGAACATCTTGTAGGAAAAATTACTTCTAGCCCATAATCCACCACCATTTGGCCAGTTGGAAACAAAATTGTCTAGCAAATGGAGTGCCCAATTCACTTGAATAGGTTGAAGAAGTGGTTCAACTTCCCACACAGCCTATTAAACAAAGAAGTAGATTATCTATAGTTTCCACTTCCTCCCAGTGCATAAAATATAAATTCTTGTGGAGCTATGCTCCTCAGCTAAAATATAGATTTCAGAATTGAACATATCCAGAAGATAGACTCTTCCTGTAAGCACTAAAGTGGTTAGTGAAATTCATAGAGGTCAAATCATACCAAGTTGCCAACATACTCAGAGGTCAAGGATACTACAATCAGGGGCAAAGTCCATTTCATGGCCATTCCCTTGATGAGCATCAAGATCTATTATCATCACCCTGTTTTGATTAGCACACAGAAACGAAGCTTAGTCAAAGATGAGAAACCGATGGCCCATTTTTTCAAGGCACACATTGCTAAGCCTCAGCAACTGTAAAGTTCACTTAGACAACTGATCTACATACAGAGATCATAATTTGATGACCGAGACCATTGATCCAGTGACCCACAATCAGTGAAAGATGCCCACATATCTTCCAACATGGAAGATACTAGTTAAATATAGTTCTGCCATTTTTTTTCAGACTTCTGCTCTATTCTTCCCTTAATCAACTGCGGGCCACCATCAGAGGGTTAGGATCTTCAAACCTTGGAGATTTCCAGGCATCTCCAGCATCCACAATGGAGTTGAATTTGGAAATTTTAGTTGAATATGCAATACTAAAATGGACCAAACATCACAATTACCACTACTACAATGCAAAAGAAGCACTGACAATCAATCAGTGGAAGCAAATCATAAAAATTCAGGGAGAGAGGGAGAGAGAGAGAGAGAACTTGTTTCACTCAATGTAACTATACTATCTCTCTATATTTACGATTTCAAATCATGGAAACATCAAATCCAATTGAAAAGTTATCAACAAGAAAAAAAAAGAGAAGATTCTTTGACAATTCTACATGAGAAAGGAAACCCTTTATTTCATTATCCAATTCTCTCTTAATAATAAAAAAAAAAGTCTCCACTTACAGTTTCACTCCCCTCCTTTTAATCTATTAAGAAATGCATGTAACATGCATAAAAAGGAATTCCAACCATGAGAGCTACCCTGAACAGTAGACGCAGAAGATGATGAAGAGGTATAATGCGACATAGTACCTACAACCACATTTAAATAAGAAACTCAATATTATGAAACAAATATTGGCTTGCATAAAGAATGACATAGATTGAGCATTCAGATTAAACATAAACCGAACTAACAATATTGCAGTTAAAAGAAAATATTTACTTATTAAGATAGAAATGCATGAGATAGGCAATCCCTCAAACAGAATCATGATATGAATATCTTCATCCTACCTAAACCGATCCATGTCCCATCCATCCTCATGAACCAAAAAAATAAAGAGCCTAATGAAGTTACAAATATAGGGATTGAATTGTCTCCAATGTAATTGGAAACATCACAGATAGCAAACATAAAATTAGAAATACATCCTTTTATCAGAAATGTCCAAATAAATGAGACAGCTCCAAGAATTTTCTTTTTTGTGAGGACAAGGAGATGATCACAAGAAATCTTTGTGGTAACAAATTTTCAGTTTGCAGCTTCCTCTCCTTGATAGGATTGAAATTTTGCACAAGCTACCAATCAAAAAAAAATCTGCAAAAGCTGGGTTGGGCCTTTTGGACAATCGAGAGAAGGTAAGAATTAAGATTTGGCTTGAATTAAATGGGGGCTTTTAAAGATGTAAGGGGATTGGTTTGTGGGCTGGTTCAGGGACTGCAATTATACAGTTCCTGTAACTGGAAAAATATATACATAGTTGGTTTAGTCAGAAGGTTTGGTGGGGCTGATTTGTGCTGGATTTGCAAGGCAAATCGTAGAGTTATGGTTTAGGATTTAATATGAATCCAAAAATAGTTTAAGCACAATAATAGCAGGAGTAGTTCATCGATCAAAATAATAAATACTGGAGGATGGATCAAAGTGGAGTCTTCACATACATCTTTGAGCCGATATTGGTCTTTAGTATGATTTTAAAAACCTCTCCACACAAGCATCACTGAAGAACTTCTCTTATGAATCATCAAATCAACATTCAGTAAATAAAATCAATATGAAGAGTTAAAGGAAAAGACCCACCTACCACCCAGTAAATAAAATCCTAGTATATTGATGGTCCACCTCAAACCCTTCATTTCTTACCTAAACAATACTTCTTCATAAAATCCCTTTTGGCTTGAACTCCTAAAAATTCAATACCAAAGTAGCACAAATGTAAATGCACCATTGGCACGCACCCAAATTTGTCCATTCAAATTACATTTCCAATCTAAATACTCCCAATCAGGAACAAGTAAAACAAGTAAAAAGATTGCACCAACCAACCTAAATAATCGGAAAAACCAAAACCCATCTCTTCCTACAGACATAAATCAATCAAACATGGTTATAATCATACCATTACAATAAATTTTATAGCAGCAACAAATTGAAGATAAAATCAAATAACCCATGACTTGGATTTCCTTCTACATACAACTACAATCACAATCACTCTGTAACCAAAGAAAATGATCAAACCAATGTTAGACATGAATTAAAAATGACAAAATAACAAACCTAAAAGCGTAAAAAATCGAACTTGTTTCTGGGGTGAATCCGGATTAACCTTCATGCATTCTGCAACGCAAAACGCTTCCAATCCACCTAACTTCACAACCCCAAAATAAACAAATAAATGAATAAAAATCAGTCCCAGAACAATTAGAAGAAGAAACTCACTCGCCCAAATCACCAACTTGACAATAGCAATTCACAGACGAGTCGCAAGAGAGGTTGAAAGGGAAAGACACAAACTTCGGGCAAACAGAAAAAGACCGATCTCCCACCACCCACGAAACATTAAGAAGAAGGGTAAAAACACATTAGAAAGGAAAATAACATATATGAGAGAGATAGATTGAGACCATATTGGCCAGAAGCAGCCCCAACAAAATTGGGTATTCGATGGTGAATGGGACAGGGGTTTTGGGCGATGTTCTCAGATTCCATTAAATCCCAAACCCTCTTTCGAATGCTCCATTTCCAAGCCTTGTCGTCACTGCTACTGATCTGGGTCATCTCCTCTTCCATTGATTGGCGGGCCTTGGAGTCAAGCCTCTGCCTCTCCGCCTCAAAACCGACCTCATCGAAGCTCTCTCACCTCCTCCCCCTGCCGCAGTCCAGATCCCAAGAACAATCCCTCTCAAACCAAATCTGAAAAACCTCGCAACATCAAGTAGCCCATCTCCATCACAAACTGACACAACAGACAAGAACCTTGAGATCCCGGACAGGATCACGAAGCTGAGAAAGCTTAGGGATTTGGCAACACGGCGATGGAAGTTAGCGGAGCTGCTGGCGACGACGGATTTGACGAGGATGCGGAGGAGGCTGCGGGCGAGATACGGGACAGAGGCGGCTGGGTTGGGCTAAGGGGAGGAGAGGAGGAAGAGGGAGAGGGAGAGGAGGAGAAGAGAGAGAGAGGATTAGGGTTTTGTAGAGGAAAAAGAGGGAGGTGGAGGAGATGGATTGCCAGATGAGAAGCCAAACGGGGCTATTAGAACGAGAGGGAGCTATTAGACTTTTGTTTTCTATTTCCCGATAGAACAGAACAATCAAACTTCTTGTGTCACTTTTATTTAGTGGGGAAAATTGCGTTACAGAAAAGTGGCACAACAAACCTCCTCTTCGATTACTCCTCCTCTAAAGTGACACATCAGACGATACTGTGTCACTTTATTGTAAAAGCGACACAAAAGCTCATTTTAAAAGCGAGACTAAAAGTCCTATTTTTTTGTAGTGAACATGATTCCTATACTTGGTTGAATCTATGGTTGTTGTTTTTCAACATAAGAAAATCACTTTCTAAACTATCTTATGTTTTGGATTCAACATCTTTACAAATCATATGTTTTCATGTTTTGTTTTATCTTTGGTAAATCTTTAGTAGCATGTTAAACTATGATTTGTTGTGTCCTTAACATATTTATGTTTTGAATTGATCTATTGTTTTGGATGCATCACCATTTGATTCAATCAAAGTAGTACTTTATTTGGTAAATCTAAGTAGATCATGTTAATAAAAGAATCTTTGAAATTATATGTAACATGATTCCTATACTTGGTTGAATCTTTGGTTGTTGTTTTTCATCATAAGAAAATCTCTTTCAAATCTATCTTATGATTTGGATTCAACAAATTCACAAATCATATGTACTTTTGTTTTAAAGTTTCACAACTTGCTTTGCATTGATAGGTATATCATTTTCAAGTTGTATTTATAATTACATATGATTTGTCCCCTTATTTCAATCAAATCTTTTTTTATGTTTTATGAGCTACATTGTTGATTTGATTGACATCCCTATGCATCACATGTTTAGAGCTAATTAATTTCATACAACTTGTGAATCTTTGATATCATTAACAAGTTGTTACTTTTAACATGTGACTTGCATTTTTTCCTCAATCATAAATGTTTTTATGAGCTAAAACTTTCAAAAGCCTTAGGCATACATTTATGAGCTTTCATTTTAAAAATGATTGAGGACATCATACATACACTTTGAGCATTCATCTTTGCATCCATAGTGTGTGTGTGTGTGTGTGAAATAGATTTACACTTTCATATCCGCCTAATTAAGAGGCATTGTAATGAGCTTAATTGAATCTCCATCAAGTGTATTTTAAACACTAATTAGAGAGATAACCAACCATTGGTTGAAGAGGTTATTGCTTAGCCTAAGAAAAGCATAATGTATAGGTTGATGTTAAGCCTTGAAAAACATCATTGTAGAGGTTATTGCTTAGCCTATTGAAAAGCATAAATAGTGGAAATCCGGTGGGGTGTTGGATCACAAGTCGGCAGTGGATGTAGGCATTGAGGCCGAACCACTATAAATCCTTGTGTGATGGTGCTTGCTTTGTGGTGATTGTTTTTCTTAAGCTTCCGCATTTTATTTGTATTCGCCACTTGTAACTAGCTTAAGTTAAAGAAGTTAAAATTGGTCATAATTGAAGCTCACCCTATTCAACCCACCCCTCTAGGGTTCGGATCCTTGGACTTTCAAAGCACAATCAGCCATTATACTTCACAGGATATATCGGTGAAGTTGAATTACCAAGAATGCAAATTGACCCTGGATCAACAATTAACCTCGTGCCACTGCGGGCCTTAAAGTATTTGGGAATCCCAATTAGCAAGCTCATCTATACAAAGCTCAGCATATCGGCATACAATGGAGAAACACAAAAGACTATTGGTAGGATAGTTATTCCCTGTCAGATTGGAGATATGAAGTCTCAGGTCGTGGTCTACGCCATTGATGCTAAAACTTCCTATAATTTGCTCCTTGGAAGGCCACGGATTGATAAAAACTATGTAATCCCTTCGACGTTACATCAATGTATCAAATACATTGATAAAAATTCAGAAGTACCTCGAGTCTTTGCTCTTAAGAAACCCTTCAAAAAAATGGAAGCATATTGTGTGGATCCTAGATTTTACTCGTCAGAACCTAACGGTGATGTAAATGAAAGAACATCGGAAGCATTTTTTGTAAAAAAAAATCTAAAAACAAAAAGAATAATTTCAAGTTATCTATACCTCTACCCGCAAAACTACTCGAAGGTGTTGAGATAATAAATGGTGAATCCTCTACTAATGTTGCCACAAAAGCACCTGAATGCTCCAAGATTAGCATTTGTCCAACGGTTGAAGAATTAACTTTCATTAAGAAAAGCCTAGTAGAGGTTCCAAGTTCCAGATCAAAAAGAGTCTCAGTCGGCGTAATATCATTTGTGGGAGAAGATGAAGGTAGAGGGAAAAAGTCACTTATCGACTCTGTTAAACTCCCTATCCCGATGATATATCTTCCGAGGCCTCCAGAAGAACTAAAAGGAGCAATATTTGTTGTGCCCATGAAACATTGGCCACCTATCGTGTTTTATAGAGTATCGTACCCTTCACAGATGATTGTTGGAGAGTTTCCTATGGAAGGGACCCTAGATTTCTCTATGTATAACTATAAGGCTAAATTGATAATGCAAAGGATGGGTTATGATGTTACCAGCCGGCAAGGACTGAAGCAGGGTCGTGGCATTCCAGTTCCAAAGGAGATGCACGTAAGATCGTGGAAAAATCATGGACATGTTAGATTCATCCTGATGAGAGCCTAAAAGATACATTTTAGGCCCCTTAATGAGGACTTGGTTATACTGTCGAAAGAGACTAATTAGCTTAATTATGTTATTTTATTGTTTGTAGGTATTACAAATGCAAGGAGCGAAATTCAGAACTAAAATGGAAGAAATCTCACAAAGCATGACAAACCAGAGTTGCAAGTAAGAAAGCTGCCAAATATGGGAAGAGACTCAAATAAGAAAGCAAAGCAAGAGTCCAAACATGCCTTGGATGTCCAACATGGGTCCCACTCACCCCATAGCATGCCAACATGGAAGGTCTTCTAATTGCACCATTATTCTCGGAATTTTCAGAGGCAGCAACTTGAAATGGTTATAACTTTCAACTCGAGTATCGGATTTGTGAAATCTACGTACCGTTGGAAAGCTCTTTTCGAGTAGATATCCATGGAGTCCAAGATTGTATAAATAGGAGCTATATCGAGGGAGATATGACCTTGCGAAGTTCTCTGTGATGACCAGTGAGCCCGGACCCGACGGGAATCCATCTCCTGCACGAATTAAAGACCTTTTTCACCCCAAAACTTATAAATAAGAGCCCAAACTCGTTTTGGGGGGGATTCACATCTTGGGAGAAGTTTTGGAGGCTTTCTTGGAGCTTGGGGAAGAGCATCAATGGGGATTTCGTCAAGAACTCTTCGTCAATCATCTTCCATGAGTAACTAAATCTCCATCTTAGGGTTGTGATGAAACTTTAGTTTTGTGTTTATGGCAATGTATAGGTTCTAGGGTTTTATTTTAAATGCTTTGATTATATGACATTGATTTAATCCATTGATTGGATTCGTTTATTAATGAAATATCTCTTTTGGTGTTTTATTCTTGTAGTTTAGAATACCAAGTCATATAACATGATGCTTGAATGAATGTGTTTGTTAGATCTAGGATAATCTATGCCATAGAGATAGGTTATTCCCTAATTTGCATCCACTCCCCTTATTTGTTGACTCTGAAGGTTTGTAACCAAAACGAGTCATGAAAGCATTGACAGTGAAACCCTAGACCTATATTTGCCATTGCACGGGCTATGGTGGATTCATACCCTAAGACTTTTCTCTAATTGGATCAAAAACTTGTCTTTTAATTTGTTAATTTGTTAATCAAAAACCAATCAACCCATTACTTTGTTTTCCAAGAGGATTAGTTTAGGAATTTAGGAAATAACACAACTTAGCCTTTTTGTCTCAGTGGATACGATACTCGGTTAACATCTCTGCTTTTTCAAGCGGAGATAATAGCGGAGAATAAATTATATTTGAGACCCTATTCTAGGATTGATCACATCCCATATGGTCTAGGATATTATCCGGTATCAACAACAACAACCACATCGTTACTGTAACAAGCTCTTAACGCCCTCCCATGAACAAGAAGAAAAAGACTAGAACTTCAAAATTAGTTCATCAAGTTGGGCTGTATTTTTAATTAATTGCATTTCCATTTCAGGTGAGGACGTATATGAAAATAAAGAAATGTACTTTGAACTAGAAAAAGAAACGGAAGATGTAAAACCAAGTCCCCCATGGAGGATAAGGTTAAACAAATTAATCTGGGAACAAAAAGTGATCCCCGTCCAATCTTTGTAAATGCAGAATTGAATAAAGACGAAATTTCGGAGTATATTTGTCTTTTGAATGAATTTAAAGATGTTTTTTCATGGTCTTATTCTGAAATGCCTGGCCTTGGTTCAGGAATTGCAATGCATAGGTTAAGTTCAAGAAAAGATGTTAAACCCATTAAACAAGCTTAGCTCAAAGAAGATTCCGACCATACATAATGGATAAAATCGAAAAAGAGGTTCAAAAGATAAAAGATGTTGGCTTCATTAGGGAGGAACAACATCCTGATTGGTTAGCCAACATCGTTCCAGTTACAAAGAAAAATGGCCTGATTAGAATCTGTATTGATTTTAGAAATTTAAATGAGGCTTGTCCTAAGGATGAATACCCTTTATCCATCGCGGAAATCATGATTGATAATACTTTTGGTTACGAAAGGATGTCTTTCATGGACGGTTTCTCAGGATATAACCAAATCAAAATGCATCCTAATGACCAGAAGCACACTGCATTTCGAACACCATTTGGAATCTATCGTTACACCGTGATGCCTTTTGGTTAAAAAAATGAAGGGGCTACTTATCAAAGGGAAATGATAAAAATCTTTAAAGATATGCAAATAAAAAGGTGGAGTGTTATGTAGATGATCTTGCTGTTAAAAGAAAAAGAAAGGAAGATCACCTTAAAGACCTCAGGGAAGTGTTTGAAAGACTTCGACGGTATAAACTCCGCATGAACCCATTGAAATGCTTTTTTGGTGTTTCTTCGGGAAAATTCTTAGGGTTTATTTTTTCTAAAGATGGAATCGAGCTTGATCCAATCAAGATAAAAGCCATCTAAGAAATGAAACCTCCAAGAAATCTAAAAGAGCTGAAAGGACTCCAAGGTCAATTGGCCTATATTCGAAGGTTCATTTCGAATTTATCTGGAAGATGTCAGCCATTCTCACGTCTAATGAAGAAAGGAGTGAATTTTGTATGGGATCAGGCATGTGATGAAGCCTTTGAAGATATCAAGAAATGTCTTACTAGGCCTCCTGTTTTAGCTGCTCCAGTACAAGGGAAACCATTCATTTTGTATACGCGAGCCCTTGATCACTCCTTGGGGGCAATGCTGGCACAAAAGAATAACCAAGGGCATGAGGTGGCACTTTACTACTTAAGTAGGGTGATGGTAGGAGCAGAACATCGATATCCACCGATAGAGAAAGAATGCCCCGTGCTAATGTTTGCAATACTGAAATTAAGGCACTACCTGCTATCACAAACAATTTATCTTGTCTCTCGTGTAAACCCATTAAAGACCTTAGTAACAAAGGCGGGATCTTTGAGTGCAAGATTAACAAAATGGTCCATTCTCCTTTCCCAATATGATATCATATATGTCCCACAAAAAGCAGTAAAAGGTCAAGCATTAGCAGATTTCTTGGCCGCGCATCCGTTACCACCTAATTCCGAGCTAAGGGATGCTTTTCCAGATGAACCAGTCTTTTACATTGAGACCTTTCAGACCTCAAAACAAGAAGCTTGGGAAATGTATTTTGATGGTGCTAGTAGGACGGATGGGAGTGGAGAAAAGATATCTGGGGTAGGAGTTGTCTCCGTAGCCCCTGATGGATATATGATCCCTTATTTCTTCTCACTAATCAAATCATGTTCTAATAATATTGCAGAATATCATGCCCTAATTATGGGAATGGAAATAGCTCATGAGGCACAAATTCGACATTTGGAAATATGTGGAGATTCAAAACTCATTGTAAATCAAGTGAATGATCAATATGAAGTTAAGAAACCCGACATTGGCCCCTATCATATGATAGCTCAACGATTGATGAACAAGTTCATTTATTGTAATATTGAACATATCTCGTGCAACCAGAATGCAAGGGCAGATGCATTAGCAAGTCTAGCAGCCTCGATGGCCCTTCATGAAGGAGAAGTCCTTAAAGTATTGGTTTATGAAGGAAGGATCTTGCCGCCATTAGATACACATGAAGCCATTGCCGAATGCCAATTAGTCAAATCAAGTAGACTTTCTGTATGTGAAATGGCGATTGGAGATTGGCGTGACCCATTTATTGATTATGTGCAGTCGGAATTTTACCAGATTACCCAAAAGAATGAACAAGCATAAGAAGGAGGGCTCCTAAATTTTACTATGACGTCATTACCAAAACTCTATATAGAAAGTCATATGATGGTATTTTGCTTTGTTGTTTATCAAATCAGGAGGCAGATCAAGTCATGACCGGAACTCATAGTGGAACATGTGGAGCACATCAACCGAGTCCAAAATTATGTGATCGAATTATAAGGATGGGTTATTATTGACCAACCATGATTAAAGATACACATGAATTAGCCAAGCGATGTAAGGCTTGTCAACTTCATGCTGATTACATACATAGAGCCCCTGAACCTTTACACCCGTCAATGACATCTTGGCCATTTGAAGCATGGGGAATGGATATAGTTGGGCTGATTAATCCTCCGTCATCAAAGGGGCATTGATTCATATTTGTTGTGACAGACTACTTTTCTAAATGGCCTGAAGCAGTAGCCTTGAATGAAGTTAAGACCGATGTTGTTCTTAACTTTCTCAAAACCAACATTATATGTAGGCTTGGGGTCCCGAATAGGTTTGTCCATGATAATGGACCGCAGTTTCGAGACCATCGTTTTTATAAATTCTACGAGAAATATCACATCAAAAGTATTTCTTCTACACCTTATTATCCACCAGCCAATGGTTTAGCCGAAGCATTCAATAAGATGATATGCAAACAATTAAAGAAAATGGTCTCTAAAAACAAAAGAGATTGACACGAACGATTGCCAGAAGCGGTATGGGCCTATCGTACCACGGTTTGAGGAGCAACTCAATTCACACCTTTCTCACTCGTATATGGCTGTGAAGCTGTTCTACCACTCGAAATTCAAATCCCTTCACTCCGAATTGCGTAAGCTAGGCATGAATGAAGAAGGGAACGTGAAATTACGGCTACGAGAATTGGAACCTCTTGACGAAGAAAGGCTCATCGCTCGTCAAAACATAGAGATCTACCAATCTAGAATGGCAAATGCATTTAATAAAAAAGTACATCAAATGGTCTTTAAAAGGGGTGATTTGGTCCTCGCTGTTAAAAGACCAATGATCATCACTCATAAATCAAAAGGGAAGTTTACAGAAAAATGGGAAGGACTGTTTGTTATCGATTCTGTCTACTCTAATGGCTCTTACAGTTTAATTAATGAAGATGGTGATTGATGCCTTATGCCCTTCAATAGCAAATTTCTTAAGAAGTATTATCCATGAAAACATGTCCTCTTATCATCTTCGATTTTCGATATGATGCCTCGAGTCATAGAAGTCTCGATATAATGCCTTGAAAACTAAAAAGTTTTGGACCTCGACACCAAGCCTCGGAATATTTAAAAGTTCCGATATCATGCCTCGAAGTTCATCATATGTCAAACTTTGATATCAAGCCTCATAACATTTAATGTTTTGATACCAAGCCTCAAAGTTTGCAACATGTTGTTAAGTCTCAGAACCTCAAAAGTTTTGATACTATGCCTCGGAGATCGAAACTCCAAATTTAACATTTCAATGTCATGTGAGCCTTGACTGTGGCTTTTGAAGATATGTTGCCAAACCAAAAAAAAAAGAAGAAGATGACACACTTTAGGCTGAATCTAGCTTGTCTCAATCTGTCTAATTGGTATGAAAAGAAATTCCTCAGCTTGTGTCACTCAGTCAACATGCATGTTCAATTCACAACAATCGCTCAAACCAAGTCAGAAAGTCAAGATGAGAAATTTAGATAGAAATCCCACTGCCAAGCTCAAACTTGTGTGGATAAATTTTGAGTAAAACTAAGATGACATATATACTTTGTTTTTGACATTTGTACGTATCCAAAGGGGGGTTTTAAATGGACGAGCCCAATGAGAGAGCCCATATGGAGAAATTGTGACGCAATGGGTTCGAGGCACGCCTGCACTAGAAAACTCCTCATCGGTGATCCTCGAAGGGGGCATATGTTGGAAGATAAAAATATATATATACATCAACACCAATGCTTAGCATGATCTTGTTCTAGTGGGACTAAATCAATTTAGCCACCGGACCCATCCCCAAGCCAATGATTGGTGACCACTACATGGCATGGAGTTGTACACTGATGAATTTATAACTATATCAAGACACCGGACTTCAAGCCAACTTATATAACAATATCATGTCAAGTCCAATGAAGCCCAAGTTAAATTTTCAGGCCTAAGCAGCATGACCAATTTTGGTGATTCAGGCACAAGACAATTTCGGACCCAGACCATATAACCGATCTTGGTTGATTCAAGTCCAAGCCAATTTTTGGGCCTAAAAATACATGAGCAATTTTGGTTGAATCAGGCTCAAGTCAATTTCTGACCCAGACCATGTGACCAATCTTTGTTGATGATGGTCCGGACCTAAGCCATATGAATTAATCCATGCCAATTTCTGGCCTGAGCCATATGATTTAGTCCATACACCCAATTTTGATTGAATAGAGGAGGGTCATTTCTGGCCTAAGTATGTGACCAATCTTGGTCTAAGCCAAAGCTAAATTCTGGCCTAGGCCTGACCGAAGATAAAAATGGCAATCTATGAGACATGAAATCCACTGTCCCAGGACCTGTTTAGATGGGCCTAAACCCAGCGATGCATTAGGCTCACTTACGTATTGACATGCCTAAATCTATTTACCCATTGGGCTCATTCCCAAATTAATAACTGACCACATGTTTATGTGAGTCACACCCCATGTTATACCCTATGACTGGGAGTGGATCTCTAGCCAATTAATTTTCCATGACCCATCAGACTCTCTCAGATTTATGTGGTAGTGTGTTGGGACCAATTAATACAAGGCTAAGCTGATTTTTTTTATGACCATGTCGTCCAGGTTTAACCCAATTTTTGGTGACCATGTCATCAAATCCATGTGACCAAATTTGATAGACTATGGGCAGGCTATTATTTTAGTCACGTTACCAAAAATTGTATGAACATCAATCATGTGATGGGAGCCAGATCTTTTGCAAACATGTGGTTAAATGACATGTGGAGTCTAAGAGGAATACCCATTCTTTAGATGAAAATGCCACCACCTCATGTTGAAAATGTCACCCACTCATGAGATGAAGGCAAACGATCATAAGAAATGGCAAGCTAGTTAGTTAGAGGAGGACAGGTGGTGTTCATCCACTCTAAGCTAGAGAAAATGGGTAGGAAATGGAGAACGGGGGGGAGCAACTGCCTTGGAGATTGCTCCAAGAAGCCTATAAAAGGCCACTACCTGATGTAAGAAAAAAAAACAAAACAAAACAAAGACAAGGAAGAATTTTGCAGAATTTGATATAAAAAAAAGAGAGAGAACTACGCTGCCATTTTCCGATGACGCGCTGCCAGAATTATCAAGCGAAGAGATCATTCCTGAAGAGATGATTTGAAGCAGGTTAAGGACTAGGATCATGCCTCCATCAAGTGATGGAGCATGATTTCCTAGTTTTGAGCCAAATCCCTACATTTTTTTATTGTTTATTTGCATTTCATGTAGAGTGAGAAAACGAGATTGCATGTGTAGAACCTCTCTTTGAGTCTACATTTCCTGATTTTTTTTTCTCTGAATTTTATTGCTTGTAGATAATGTGTCATTGTAAATTCCTATTCATGAATACAAAAAAAAAAAGAATGAATTGATATCTTTATCAGTGAATATTCGTCTCAAGTTTTTTATTTTTTTTATTTTTTGGTTCTTTTTTTTTTTATAGTAATCCATAAGTCATTCAGGTAAGGGCCGTCATCATCCAATATAAGAAAATGAGTGTGCACAACATACTTAACTTCTTGAGGATGTGACTTCTATTTGACTCCCACCTGTTGAAAATATGCTTTGAATCAGTACAAATTATTTCATCATCAAAAACCCATTCAGACAAGTATCTCTATATGGTCCAAAAAATGATTGGTGGAATAGTTTGTCAGATTTACTGATTTAAAATTTCATGACCATTTTATTAAGTAACAGTTTCTATTTATAATTAATTCACATACCATCCTGCATCTAATGAGCATATTGGGTTCTACAAACCCATTGAAGTTTCATAAAAATTTCTGCCCGTACAGAATTTTTGGCATACCCGGTGGGACATATAGCTCACTGTTTATTTCTTCTTTTCAGGTTGTATAACATAAAGTATCTCAAGTTTTTTCATCAAGTTTCATCAATGGCAACCAAGCTTGTCGTCACCTTTGACGATACCAAGTACAAGGCCTACCTAGAGGCCAAAGTCCAAGCAAGAAACTCCGTGCAAATGATCAAGACCCATGTAAGGACTGCAAAGAGAAGGTTTGAAGAGTTGCAAGGAAAAAATGCAGTTTTGGAAAATCAAAAGTTTGCTTTCTCCAAAACTCATGAAGTGTCAAAAGAAGGAAAAGTTCATCATTTTCAAGTTGATCAGCTAGCTAATGGTCAGCAAGTTCACAAAGGGTTAGAAAACTACCAAGTTCCAATGGACATGCAAGGGACATCAAACCATGGAGCTGATTGTCAGTTAGCTAACTCTCACCAAACTCCATCAACATATCAATTTCAAAATAAAGTATGTTTGAATGGATCCAAGTTTAACCAATCCATTAAATTCCAATCAAATATAAAATGTCAAATGAAAAATGACGAAGATAATTTTGTAGTCGCATGCACCCACACCTACCCCACCAGAGGGGTACGGTTTACGGGTCATGGACGCTCAAAAATGAAACAAAAGACCCTTGTATCTAGCACTTATCCCACCAGAGTGGTAAGAAAGACTATAGCTTGGGATGATGTTACCAGGTCCCGTCCTAGTGCTTACCCCAGCAAAGTGGCTAAGCCTGGCTTGACGCAACGGCCTAGGAAGACTTCAGTGTGGGACCAATTGTCTGTACCCATTGAAAATGCTTTTGAGCCTCTCACCTTGCTTAAGGGAAAGAATGTGATAATGGGTGAAAAGGCCCCGCAGCGCCCCCCCTAAGAAAATGAGAGGTCCTTTAGTTGTCAAATTTTCACCGAGCTCAAATGATCCCCGAATGGTGACAAGAAAAAACATGCCAGCAGAATTTAGACCTCGAAGCAAAAAGGATGATTATGACTTTGTTGCAAAGAAGCAGATGGTCCGACCTCGAGTTTTATCCAAGAGTTATAAAAAAAGAATTAACAAACGAGTCAACTCAAGTGGGAATCCACCTATGCAAACTCAATCCCTTCACCAAGTCAAGCAAGTCAAAGCTCATCATTATGCCAAAAGGGCTAAGGCAAAAAGGAGAATTGATCCAACCCAATTAGAAATTATGGAGCGACCTTCAAATGATGCCGCACCTCAACTGATTGTAAAGCTTAAAGAAAAGACACCATCTAATGAGACAAGCGTACAAATAGCATGCCAACGGGCATCTAAAAAGAAAAGAAGAGCGGCCCACAAGGCCCATGAATTTAAGATCGCACCCATGTGGATCCCCAAAGAGCCCGAAGAATCAGTTATGTCGGTCAATATGGTTGGCAATGGTAAGAAAAAGAAAGAATCATCGACCTATGTTAAGGAAATGGTGGATTTATTCGACACCCAGCGGCCGCAAACAAGGAGTGTCACGACTGCCAAAGGAAGGAAGGTAACAAAAAAAGATCACATTTGTGATTCAAGTAGTTCACAAGGATCATCTAATGAACAGGCACCAAGAACATTAGGAGTATTAGGCGAGCTCACAGGTCTTCTCTCGTCAGAATCAAGTGTAGCTCCGGTCTAAGTGACAGGCCAAGAGGGTAATCCAGGGTTCTCAGACTCAAATCCCACGCCAAGTTTCATGCAATATGTCCAGGATACAAACAAACGATTTGAAGAGATGACGACAATGATGGTCACTCTTCAAACACAAATTAACAAAAAGGAGTTCGGACGACAATCTGGCAATGATCACAACAGACGTGATCAAAGAGATAATCATGATCATGATATGGACCATAATAATGACGAAGAAGAGTTGAGCAAAATCCGAGTCATGGTTGAAGCAGTCCAAAAGATGATTGAAAATGCCATTGAGGGGGTAACATCATCCAAAAAAAGATCAAACCCACCTTATCCAGCCTGGATGGATGATGAGCCATTTCCACCTAAATTCAAGCAGCCTCATTTGCAATCATATGATGGAAGTACTTCATCTTATCAGCATCTATGCCACTTCATGGTTTTGACTGGAGAGATATCTAATAATGATGCATTAAAAATCCGATTGTTCACCAGTACATTGAAAGGAACAGCCTTTGATTGGTATAAAAGGCTACCAAGCGGTTCCATAAAGTCATGGAAGGGTATAGAACAAAAGTTTACTGATCATTTTTTCGATGCCGACAGTTCAGTGAATACAACTCGCCTATGTACAGAAAAACGAGGCAAAGAAGAATCAACGACTGCCTTTTTCAAAAGATGGCAAGCTTTGTCATTTAAATGTCCGGAAAACCTTTTACATGAGTCCTTGACGGACATGTGTAGGACAAACTTGCATTCAAAAGTAAGGGCTAAGTTGATCGAAAATAAAGCAAAAGACCTTGGTGAGTTGTTAGAAGTAGCAATAGAAGCTGAAACAATCATTAAAGATTGAGAAATAGAAAAGAAATCTACCAGGAAGATTGAACCACCAAAAAGTGGATGCAAAAAGAAAGAAGCTATGGCAGTTCAAGTAGCTTCCCCCCTTGACTCAAGGAAACACGAAAATAATCAGAAGAGAGATAATGAGGACCAAAACAAGATGAAGAGAAGTCAAACTTTAAAAGAAAGAATGTCTCGAGAATATGATTTTGCTATTGAAGATTCTGAGTCAATTTTTCATACTTTCCTAAAAAATGATAAAATCAAGCTTCCGCCATGCAAAAGACCAGAAGGAGGCAAAACAAATGACCCAAAGTATTGCATATACCACAGGGTCATAAGTCATGGTATTAAAGACTGCTGGGTCTTTAAGAATAAGGTCCAGGAGTTACTTGACAATGGGATCATCACCTTGGCTAAAGAACACAAGAAGGTGACAACTAACATGGTGTCTGTTCACTTTGGAAGTTTCAAACAACCAGTTAGAATTCCCACTGTGCAAGAAGAAGAGGGAGATGTCGAGTTTCGCTTGGTAAACCCATTGGAAAGTAGGGATGGATTAGTTCCAATAGAAATGCCAAATGGTGTGATGATGTGGGTCCATCCAGATATCTTGTTAGAAGAAGGGTGGGAGACAGTAAGAGGCAAATCACGCTCTGTTGCAACGTCAAATCCCTTCTGGAATGACAACTATCATATGAGAAATGCTATGGGGGCAAGAAAACAAAAGAAAAGACGTAGGCCAAATAACAAGAAAAAGCCTAGTAAATCAAAAGAGGTTGTCAACCCATTAGATTTGTTAACACAAGAGCTTCGAGTTCCATTTACTCTCAAGGACTTCTTGCCACTTGATCTCTTTTTTTCTTTAGAAAATCAAAAGAAGAAAGATGAATTAAGTGAGTTAAAAGATGATATACTCTCATGCAACTGTCTCTCACTGGTAGAGTTGAAAAAAGAACTGGATCAAGGTGATGGTAATTATGGCCTTAGATGGGGATATAGAGATGGCGTGATTTCTTCCGAAAGTTCAGATGAATTAAGTCAAGATTCAACCAGACGACATATTTTTACTCAAGGAAACCATGATGAGCTGTACTTTATCCCCGACCTCACATCGACAGAGAATGATAGTGACCCTTCAGAACCCTTGAGTTTGTCAACCGACCCAAATGATGACAATGAATTGCTTGATGATGATGATATTAGGAGATGGGTTGAAGGCATAGTGAAAATTGTCGTTTATACTGCATCAATATGGAATTTGACTCCAAAATGGCAAAGAAAAGATCTTCCTACATTCATCATGGGGGAAGTAGCCGATGAAAATCAAGATATTAATAGGATTGACGAAGTGGACAAGTCCTCAGATGTAGGTGATGATTCTCTCGCACTTGATGGGTATGATGCCGATGGTTCAGATTCAGACTCTGATGTGTGGATCTTTTACTCATCCAATAGAGAAAACATAAGATCATACGAATATGCGTCGGAGGAAGATGAAATCTGGGCACATGATGATGCGGCTAGAAGAGAAATCAAAGAAAAAAGGTTCATTCATGCAATTAGCCACATACCTAGACTAGTTGTGCCCCTCAATCCTTTAGACCCAATTCCATGTTGAAGCCTTAACATGGGATAATGATACCCCATGGGATGCGGATGAGGATGTCGGAGGATTATATTGGCCGTGTAATATGGTTGGGATCGACCATGAAACTTCTGATGAAGAGAAAAATGAAGATGAAGACTAAGCAGAGAGTTCATCAACATCCAATTTGACATCCTCCAAATCTTCGGAAACTGCAACAGCAGATAGCAAAGAGATTTCCTTATGTTTTCCTGAAGTAGAGGAGGTAGGCAAAGGGACTCGCTCTGGGCTAGATTACCATAAAAACTATGATGCAATTATTAACCAAGACAAGGCTACAAAGCCTACAGAAAGAAATGTCAAGTATGGTGGTCTGCCTAGTCTTCAGGAGCCCTTTAGATTTGATTTGCTTGAACATCTAGCACGCATCCCCCCATGTATAAGCATGCATGACATGTTGAGACTGTCTCCAGACATTTGAAAAGCTGCTGCAGCAGCTCTCATGAACCCAGACCAATATGCATCTCATGTCCACCAAGTACAAGTAAAGAAAAAAGCGAAATGTAAAGAATGTTTCAATTTAAGAGCAGCCATGGCTGCTACAATTAGGTTCACGAAGGATGACATGTTACTCGGGGATGTAAAGCACAATCGGCCATTATACTTCACAGGATATATCAGTGAAGTTGAATTAACAAGAGTACAAATTGACCCTGGATCAGTAATTAACCTCGTGCCACTGTGGGCCTTAAAATATTTGGGAATCCCAACTAGCAAGCTCATCTATACAAAATTCAGCATATCGGCATACAATGGAGAAACACAAAAGGCTATTGGTAGGATAGTTATTCCATGTCAGATTGGAGACATGAAATCCCAGGTCGTGGTCTGCGCCATTGATGCCAAAACTTCCTACAATTTGCTCCTTGGAAGGCCATGGATTCATGAAAACTATGTAGTCCCTTCGACGTTACATCAGTGTATCAAATAGATTAATAACAATTCAGAAGTGCCTCGAGTCTTTGCTGATAAGAAACCCTTCAAAGGAATGGAAGCATATTGTGTGGATCCTAGATTTTACTCGTCAGAACCTAACGGTGATGCAAATGAAAGCATATCGGAAGCATTTTTTGTAAAAAAAATCTAAAAACAAAAAGAATAATTTCAAGTTATCTATACCTCTACCCGTGAAACTACTCGAAGGTGTTGCGATAATAAATGGTGAATCCTCTACTAACGTTGCCACAAAAGCACCTGAATGCTCCAAGATTAGCATTCGTCCAAAGGTAGAAGAGATAACTTTTATTAAGAAAAGCCTAGTAGAGGTTCCAAGTTCAAAATCAAAAAGAGTCTCAGTCGGCGTAATATCATTTGTGGGAGAAGATGAAGGTAGAGGGAAAAAGTCGATTATCGACTCTGTTAAACTCCCTATCCCGATGATATATCTTCTGAGGCATCCAGAAGAACTAAAAGGAGCAATATTTGTTGTGCCCATGAAACATCGGCCACCTATCGTGTTTTATAGAGTATCGTACCCTTCACAGATGATTGTTGGAGAGTTTCCTATGGAAGGGACCCCGAATTTCTCTATGTATAGCTATAAGGCTAAATTGATAATGCGAATGATGGGTTATGATGTCACCAGCCGGCAAGGACTGAAGCAGGGTCGTGGCATTCCATATCCATAGGAGATGCACATAAGATCGTGGAAAAATCATGGACATGTTAGATTCATCACATATGGTCTCGGATATTGTCCGGTATCAACAGCAACATCCAATCATCGTTACTGCAACAAGCTCTTAACACCCTCCCATGAACAAGAAGAAAAAGACTAGAACTTCAAAATTAGTTCATCAAGTTGGGCTGTATTTTCAATTAATTGCATTTCCATTTTAGGTGAGGACGTAGATGAAAATGAAGAAATGTACTTTGAACTGGAAAAAGAAACGGAAGATGTAAAACCAAGTCCCCCACGGAGGATAAGGTTAAACAAATTAATCTAGGAACAGAAAGTGATCCCCGTCCAATCTTTGTAAATGCAGAATTGAATAAAGATGAAATTTCGGAGTAAACTTGTCTTTTGAATGAATTTAAAGATGTTTTTGCATGGTCTTATTCTGAAATGCCTGGCCTTGATCCAGGAATTGCAATGCATAGGTTAAGTTCAAGAAAAGATGTTAAACCCATTAAACAAGCTAGCTCAAAGAAGATTTCGACCATACATAATGGATAAAATCGAAAAAGAGGTTCAAAAGATAAAAGATGTTGGCTTCATTAGGGAGGAACAACATCCTGATTGGTTAGCCAACATCGTTCCAGTTACAAAGAAAAATGGCCAGATTAGAATCTGTATTGATTTTAGAAATTTAAATGAGGCTTGTCCTAAGGATGAATTCCCTTTATCCATCGCAGAAATCACGATTGATAATAGTTTTGGTTACGAAAGGATGTCTTTCATGGACGGTTTCTCAAGATATAACCAAATCAAAATGCATCCTAAGGACAAGAAGCACATTGCATTTCGCACACCATTTGGAATCTATTGTTACACCGTGATGCCTTTTGGTTTAAAAAAATGCAGGGGCCACTTATCGAAGGGCAATGATGAAAATCTTTAAAGATATGCAACATAAAAAGGTGGAGTGTTATGTAGATGATCTTGCTGTTAAAAGAAAAGGAAAGGAAGATCACCTCAAAGACCTCAGGGAAGTGTTTGAAAGACTTCGACGGTATAAACTCCGCATGAACCCATTGAAATGTTTTTTTGGTGTTTCTTTGTGAAAGTTCTTAGGGTTTATTGTTCGCAAAGATGGAATCGATCTTGATCCAATCAAAACAAAAGAAATTTTAGAAATGAAACCTCCAAGAAACCTAAAAGAGCTCAAAGGACTCCAAGATCAATTGGCCTATATTCGAAGGTTCATTTCTAATTTATCTGGAAGATTCCGGCCATTCTCACGTCTGATGAAGAAAGGAATGAATTTTGTATGGGATCAGGCATGTGATGAAGCGTTTGAAGATATCAAAAAATATCTTACTAGGCCTCCTGTTTTAGCTGCTCCAGTGCAAGGGAGACCATTCATTTGTATACGCAAGCCCTTGATCACTCCTTGGGGGCAATGCTGGCACAAAAGAATAACCAAGGGCATGAGGTGGCACTTTACTACTTAAGTAGGATGATGGTAGGAGAAGAACATCGATATCCACCGATAGAGAAAAAATGCCTCGCGCTAATGTTTGCAATACAAAAATTAAGGCACTACCTGCTCTCACAAACAGTTTATCTTGTCTCTCGTGTAAACCCATTAAAGACCTTGGTAACAAAGGCGGGATCTTTGAGTGCAAGATTAGCAAAATGGTCCATTCTCATTTCCCAATATGATATCATATATGTCCCACAAAAAGCAGTAAAAGGTCAAGCATTAGCATATTACTTGGCCGCGCATCCGTTACCACCTGATTCCGAGCTAAGGGATGCTTTTCCAGATGAACCAGTCTTTTACATTGAGACCTTTCAGACCTCAAAACAAGAAGCTTGGGAAATGTATTTTGATGGTGCGAGTAGGAAGGATGGAAACGGTGAAAGGATATCTGGGGTAGGAGTTTTAAATGGTTTGGTGAAATATTAATGAATTTCTCATGCTTTTATTGATATTTCGGGACTACCGAGGACTAGCAGAGACAACGATGCGATATGGGTCATTATGGACCGTCTCACCAAGTCAGCTTATTTCATTGCTATGGAGACAGGGAAGAAGATGCACATGCTACCTTTGGCAGACATGTTTGTCAACGAGATTGTCAGTCGTCATGGGCAGCCAGTTTCTATCACATCCGACAAAGACAGCAGATTCGTCTCGAGGTTCTGGAAGACGCTACAAGAGTCTATGGGTATGAGATTACAGTTCAGCACGGCTTATCACCCTCAGACAGATGGCCAGTCAGAGAGAACAATTCAAACTCTTGAAGATATGCTCCGTGTGTTAGAGTCACACGAACATGGAGAGGGGGGGGGGAATCAGTGATGTCTCAATACTTATAATTGAATACAAGTAAGTCCAAATAATCAAAGTAGTAAAACAATAAGCAAGCAACCACAGGAACACAAGGTTTTAACGTGGTTCACCCAAAGGCTACGTCCACGGTGCAACGACTACCTGGACACCAATTCGAGGCTGGTCTTAGAATGTATTGCACTAATTAATTTTGAAGCTTCAACTTCAAGGAGCACCCACCCCTGATTCAAATAGCACCCACTATCTAGGAAGCAACAACTCCCTTTACAATTCGTCTGCACCAACAGACGGGATCACCAAACCCCAATACCAAGCACCCACTTGATGCTTTACAATGATTAGAGAAGAACCATTTACATAAATTCCTTTCTACAATCTCTCACTCTCAATCCCATACAATCAGATTTTTAATAAATATGAATTGAGAGACACTTATCTAAAAGAACTATTGATGAAGAACCATCTTCTTGATGCAGAGTTTCTTCTTGACTTGCTGTAGAAGAATCACAGCAGTATCTCCTTGCAAGCTCCTCTTGAGAATGATTAATCTTGCAGAAAACAAATAAGAACTCTTCTGTCCTGAACTTCAGATCAATAGAATAGGTGTTGTGGAGAAGAAACACATATTTCTCTTGATGATCTCCTCACTTAATTGCTAGGAGAGATACTTCCCATAGTCCTTTCACGAATCCGATCATCACTTAAGTAAGATTAGGTTTTCTTAGAAACAAATTACCATCAAAACAAGAAGAACGTCGTTCAGATCCTAAAAACTCTCAACCCAGCCGCTCGAGCGTGCGAGTCTGCTATTTCGACTTTGGCGAGTTCTGGCTGGGCGCGCTCGAGCACACTTACACGCACTCGAGCGCGCAAGACTGCTGTCTGGAAATTGTAAAATCGCGCTCTAGCGCGTGAATCCTCTATCTTCATGGCCTCTGGCACAGTCCTCAATTCAGATGTTAGATGTGAAGATACAACAACATTTGGATCGTAGCTTTGTTGTTGTTCTGCACCACACTTGTTTGCAATGTTTGTGACAATGTGTTGAAATAATTCCAACACATAATCATGCTTAACGCTTCATCAATTTTCTCAAAGCATCTCAAATTCCAACAATCTCCCCCTTTGGAATTGTTGGCAACACTTGGAACATGCTGACCTTCACAACGCTTGCAAACATGTCTTCGTGACAGACCTTTCTTCAATAATCCATACCACAGTCTCCCCCTGTCTTCATGCAAACAGCTCTCTCCTTTTCAATGAGAACCAACATGTTTTACACATGCTCTTCAATAATCTATACCACAGTCTCCCCCTTTGACAACAAATCCAAAGGACTGTTTAAAGGAGCAAAAAAAAGAGAATTTGTTCCCCCTTGCTAGAAGGTCTTATAATGCTTTGGAGAGTAAGTAACTCCCAATTTCTTATGAAGATACTCGAAGACTTCCTTTGGTAGAGGCTTTGTGAAGATATCAGTCACTTGTTCAGTGGTTGGAACATATTCCAATTTTACCTCACCATCAGCAACCTTTTCTTTGAGAAAGTGATAGCGTATGGCAACGTGCTTTGTGCGGGAGTGCTGGACAGGGTTCTTGGAGATATGAATGGCACTTGTGTTGTCGCATAAGATTGGCGTAGAATCTTTTGTCTGAACACCAAGATCTGAGAGCATTTGACGCATCCACAGGACTTGGGTACAGCAAGTTGCTGCTGCTATGTACTCTGCTTCCGTTGTAGAAAGAGATACCGAATCCTATTTTTTACTGTGCAAGCCACCAAGTTTTCACCGAGGAAGAATGCACCTCCGCTTGTGCTTTTGCGGTCATCTACACATCCTGCCCAATCGGCGTCAGAATATGCAATAAGAATGAAGGATTTACTTTTGGGATACCATATACCAAGTTCCATAGTACCTTTAAGATATCGAAATATCCTCTTCACAGCTGTAAGGTGCGCCTCCGTTGGTGATGCCTGAAATCTCGCCACCATACATACGGCCTGTAGAATGTCCGATCTTGTGGCCGTCAAATAGAGCAAACTTCCTACCATTGATTGATAAGTTGAGTGATCAATTGATGGAACCTTTTCATCTTTGCTTAGCTTTGTGTTCGTAGACATAGGTGTGCTTACCGGTTTGCTGTCCTCCATAGTGAAACGCTTCAACATTTCCTTGATGTATTTCACTTGAGATATGAAGATACCATGCTTCAGCTGTTGTACTTGCATACCAAGAAAGAACCTCAGCTCTCCAAGCATTGACATCTCAAATTCATTCTTCATCTCTTCAGCAAAATCTCTGCACAATTCCTCGTCATTACCGCCAAAGATTATGTCATCGACATAAACTATGACAACTAGTTGGTTACCTTGTTCTGTTTTGACATAGAGATTGCTATCAACCAGTCCTTCGCCAAAACCAATCTTGCGAAGATAGTTGTCCAGCCTTGCATACCAAGCCCTCGGTGATTGTTTAAGTCCATAAAGAGCCTTGTTCAACTTGCACACCAAGTCTGAACTGTTGCTAATGAGAAAACCGTCCTGTTGCTCAATGTAAACCTCTTCCTCAAGTAGCCCATTCAAGAAGGCCGACTTCACATCCATTTGAAAGACTTTGAACTCTCTGTATGCAGCCAATGCAAGAAACATACGAATAGCTTCTAGACGATCCATCGGTGCAAAAGTCTCTTCAAAATCTATGCCTTCAATTTGAGCATAGCCTTTACAAACTAACCTTGCTTTGTTTCTCACAAATTGACCATCTTCATTCAACTTATTTCTAAAGACCCATTTAGTACCTATGACATTCTTATCAATAGGTCTAGGGACTAAATTCCAAGTGGAGTTCTTCTTTATTTGCTCCAATTCCTCATGCATAGCCTTTAACCAATTTTCATCAAGGCTTGCTTCAGCTACTATCTTGGGTTCGATCATTGATACTAGTGAAAAAGTGTTCGCCACACTATGTCAGTCTAGTTTGAACACCAGCCTTAGGATTTCCAATTATTTGGTCCTTAGGGTGTTGCTCGACCCAAGTGTTGTGCTTTCTAGGAGTAGCATTTTCTGAGTCATCCTTTGATTTCTCAGAATCATTAGGTTCAGCCATTTCATCATCGATTTCGCTCAAGTCCTCATAAACTGGACTGTCATTATGAGTAACATTCATTGGTTCATAATTTTCATCTACTCTAATATCAATATTCTCTATGATTTTTTCTGGTCCTTTTGTTAAGACACCTATATGCCTTACTAGTGGAGGAGTAACCCAGAAATATACCTTCATCAGCCCTTTCTTCAAATTTTTCCGGATTTTGTTCAAGTCGCTTAATGAAGCACTTGCTACCGAATATCTTGAAGTGCTTGACTGAAGCTGCCCTTCCAAAACATAGCTCGTAAGGCGTCTTGTCTCCAAATCGCCTGATCATGCAGCGATTTTGTATATACACAGCTGTATTGACTGCTTCCTTCCAATATATGTCAGCCAGTTTGCTCTCAATCAGCATAGTGCGTGCCATTTCCTGCACGGTGCGGTTCTTGCGTTCAACGACTCCATTCCGCTGTGGAGTTCTAGGGGCTGAGTATTGTCATTGAATACCATGATACTCGCAGAACTTGGTGAACTCTTCAGATGTGAATTCGCCTCCACGGTAAGACCTTAACGTCTTGATCTTCTTCCCTAGCATGTTTTCAACCTGTGCTTTAAACACTTTGAATCGATCAAGTGCTTGATATTTATGTTTTAAAAATAAAACCCATGTCATTCTAGTATAATCATCAATGCATAACATGAAGTACTTATCTCCATTGGTGCTTTGAGTCCTCATTGGTCCACATAGATCTGTGTGGACGAGGTCTAAGGGTTTGCTTGAGTGATGATCCTTTGTCTTGAACACAGCTCGAGTTTGCTTGCCTTTTTGACATGAATCGCATATCAGGTTGGCGGGTTTACTAACCTTTGGAAAATTTCTCACCGCCTTTATAGTGCACAACTTAGACATGTTGTCAAAGTTGAGATGGCCTAACCGCTTGTGCCATAGCCAGCTCTCCTCAGCCTGGCTTATTAAACAGGATTTTTCCAACCCATCAGACAGGGTGTAGAGATTACCTGTTGTTCTTGACCCTGTAGCCAGTGTTTTGCCATTGCTACACTTCTTGATTAGGAACCCATTCTTCGTGAAGATTACCTCATGACCTTTGTCACAGATCTGACTTACGCTTAGCAGGCTATGTCTAAGTCCAAACACGTACAGCACTTCTTCAGAACTGATCTTGCCTTCTTTCAGCTGAACAATGCCTTTGCCACAGATTTTGGCGCCGTCGTTATTGCCGAATTTACAGAGCCACCCTCAAACTGTTGTAGCTTTGTGAACTTGGCTTTGTCATCGGTCATATGACTTGAACAACCACTGTCAAGTATCCATGGTGCAGCCTTCTTTTGAGCATTGACAGCGGTTTGTACAATAAGGGATTCCTTGACTTTTGCAGCAGTTTTCTTTATTCTCCAAACCTTGACAGGTTTGTGCTCCTTTTCAATCTGAAATTGGTTAGCAATATGCAACCTACAGTCCCTAGCCAAGTGACCAAAATTATAACACTTATGGCACTCAATGTTTTGGCTATTTAGGACTGAGAAAGGGTTCGTAGTTACAATCCTACTAGGTTTAGCATGAAGTTTACATTCAGCAATTTTATGGCCAAACTCATTACAATGATAACAGTAACCATAAAATCTGAATCTTCTTTGTGGTTGGTTAGACTTCATTTCCTTCCTCACATGAATGAACTCTTTCCTAGGCTGGACGGTGGGCTTCACAACCTTAGAAGGTGTAGCTGTTTGCTTCACAAACTTGGGTGGTGCAATAATTTGTTTAGAGGGTGCGGCTCTAGAGGTTTCCCCGACATAAAAACCTAGACCAAACTTGATGTTGGTAGATCTTTGAATCTTCAGCAGTTCAGTTAATTTCCTTGATCCATTGATCGCTTGGAGTTCTTTGAGCCTTTGATTTGTTTCTATGTTCTCAGCCCTTGCTCCAAGGATTTCGTTCTCAAGTTTTACAACTTCCTCAGTTTTAGCACTGACTTGGCTTTCTAGAACTTCAATGGTTCTCTTAAACTCTTCAACTTGAGTCGTTAAAGAAATTACAGAACTTTCAGCATCATGGAGGAGTTTCAGATTTTTCTTACTTGTTTTTCGCTCCAAACTTAACTCCTTAAGTGCCGCAATAAGTTCTCCTTCGAGGTTGACCTCAGCCTCATCATCATCAGCCTCCAGCTCTTCCTCCTCTTCAACAGTGACCATGAACAGTGCTTCGTTCGACTCAGCTGAGTCGTCATCGTCTGAACTTTCAGACGCTTCGTTGGTGTAATGGCTGATGAAGCTTTTAGTCTTTCCTGTTTTGCTGAACCTCTGCTTTCTTTGACTCTTATTAGCATAAGAGTCTTCTTCATCATTGTCCTTGAACGGACATTTCGCAGCAAAGTGGCCAACACCGCCACAATTGAAGCACTTGAAAGGTAACTTCCCCTTGTACTTTCCGTTGCTGCCTTTCTTCAAGCTTCTGACGAATTGAGCCTCAAGCTCATCATCAGAGTCATCACCTAGATCAACATCCTTTACCTTCTTTATTACTTTGAAGGCCGTCTCTCTGTTAGATGAAGATGTCTTGCCTATGCGCATCTCATAGGCTGTGAGAGAACCATGCAACTCATCCATGGTGAATGTGTTCAGGTCCTTGGCTTCTTCAAAGGCAGAGACTTTTGAATCGAACAGGAGTTGGAGCGATCTTAGAACTTTCTTAATGATAACTGGTTCTTTGATCTCCTCCCCCTGTCCCCGGATGGCGTTGATGACTTCGTTGACTCTCTGCATGTAAGAATCAACATTCTCACTTTCCTCCATACGAAGTGACTCAAATTGTGCACGATGAGTCTGAAGCTTTGCCTCCTTGATTTTGTCATCTCCTTCATGGATGCTCTGCAATTTGTCCCATACCTCTTAAGCAGTTTTACATGTCATCACCTTCACCAATTCGCTGTCGATAAGGCCGTTATACAGAGCGTTCTGCGCCTTGGAGTCATTGTTTGCTGCCTTTTTCATTGTAGCATCAGTTGGTGTGATCGACTTGTTGTAGCCGACTCTCACAGTTTCCCAAACATCATAGCCAATAGACTTAATGAAAGCTTGCCTTTGCTTCCAGAAGGAATAGTTAGTACCATCAAACAATGGTGCCTTCATGTTCCCGGTATTGGATCCCATTTGATTCATCTAAAGATCACCCTCAGCATGTTAATGCTTGTCAAAGGTACCTCGCTCTGATACCAATTGTTAGAATCACACGATCACTGAGAGGGGGGGGGGGGGTGAATCAGTGATGTCTCTATACTTATAATTGAATACAAGTAAGTCCGAATAATCAAAGCAGTAAAACAATAAGCAAGCAACCACAGGAACACAAGGTTTTAACGTGGTTCACCCAAAGGCTACATCCACGGTGCAACGACTACCCGGACAACAATCTGAGGCTGGTCTTAGAATGTATTGCACTAATTAATTCTGAAGCTTCAACTTCAAGCAGCACCCACCCCTGATTCAAATAGCACCCACTATCTAGGAAGCAACAACTCCCTTTACAATTCGTCTGCACCAACAGACGGGATCACCAAACCCCAATACCAAGGACCCACTTGATGCTTTACAATGATTAAAGAAGAACCCTTTACAGAAATTCCTTTCTACAATCTCTCACTCTCAATCCCATACAATCAAATTTTTAATAAATATGAATTGAGAGACACTTATCTAAAAGAACTATTGATGAAGAACCATCTTCTTGATGCAGAGTTTCTTCTTGACTTGCTGTAGAAGAATCATAGCAGTATCTCCTTGCAAGCTCCTCTTGAGAATGATTAATCTTGCAGAAGACAAATAAGAACTCTTCTGTCCTGAACTTCAGATCAATAGAATAGGTACTGTGGAGAAGAAACACATATTTCTCTTGATGATCTCCTCACTTAATTGCTAGGAGAGATACTTCCCATAGTCCTTTCACGAATCTGATCACCACTTAAATAAGATTAGGTTTTCGTAGAAACAAATTACCATCAAAACAAGAAGAGAGTCGTTCAGATCCTAAAAACTCTCAGCCCAGCCGATCGAGCGCACGAGTTTGCTGTTTCGAATTTGGCGAGTTCTGGCTGGGTGCGCTCGAGCACACTTACACACGCTCGAGCGCGCGAGACTGCTGTCTGGAAATTGTAAAATAGCGCTCTAGCACGTGAAACATCTGTCTTCATGGCCTCTGACACAGTCCTCAATTCAGATGTTAGATGTGAAGATACAACAACATTTGGATCGTAGCTGTGTTGTTGTTCTGCACCAGACTTGTTTGCAATGTTTGTGACAATGTGTTGAAAATAATTCCAATAATTCCAACACATAATCATGCTTAACACTTCATCAATTTTCTCAAAGCATCTCAAATTCCAACACCGTGCTTGTGTGTTAGACTTCAAGACTCAATGGGATGAGACATTACCGTTGTGTGAGTTTCCTTACAACAACAGCTTCCATTCGAGCATTGGGATGGCGCCTTTTGAGGCTTTGTATGGCAGAAGGTGTAGGACACCTATATGTTGGGAAGAAGTCGGCATTCGTAGTTTCCATTGACTGACTATTGCAAGTGAGACCAACAACAAAATCAAGTTGATTCAAGAACGTTTGAAAGTGTCCCGGAGTAGACAGAAGAGCTATGCAGACTCCTACCGCAGAGATTTACAGTTCCAAGAAGGAGACAAGGTCTTCTTGAAAGTGTCACCTACAAGGGGAACATTGAGGTTTGGACAGAAGGGCAAGCTATCACGAAGATACATTGGACCCTACGACATTGTGAGTAAGGTCGGTGACGTGGCTTATAGATTAGCCTTACCACCCGAGCTATCCGGCGCACACAACGTCTTCCATGTGTCTATGTTGAAGAAGTATGTCCACGGTCCGTCCCATGTGCTCCAGCATGAGCCGTTGGAGATTCGAGAGGATGCTACCTATGTTGAGAAGCCCGTTCAGATCATCGATACAAAGGAACAAGAGTTGAGGACACGGTCTATTCAGTGGGTAAAGGTACTATGGGAGAATCATGGACCGGAAGAGGCAACGTGGGAATTACGAGATCAACTGCAGAAGAAGTACCCACATCTTCTACCAGAGGTTAGTCTTATATTTCATTTGGAGGACCAAATGCCCTAAAGGGTGGAGGATGTAAGACCCCGACCCGAGTGAACCCGATTAGTGTTAATTAAGTCGTGTGTTAGTTCTAAGATTGATTAGTGATTTTGGCTAAGTTGGGTTTGAAATAGCTTTTGTTTTAGTTTTGGGCAACTTTGAGTGCTTTGATAACTAGTGGGGCCCTTTGGGGTTCCCCTTGTGACTTTGCATTTACTTAGGGGATTTTTCGAAACCTTTTTGAATTGCATTCTTATCCCGTTTCATTTATCTTATTGATCCCTACAACTTTCATGTTGATCCCGTTTCCATTCGGGACCCCAAAACCCGATTTACTAGCCTCGAGGGGCAAAACAGTCTTTCTACACTAAACCTGTACCCAAAAATTGATATCGACGAAACCCGCGAAACATATACTTTTTGGAAACTAGATATTTCGGCGATCATTTCTTCCTTCCTCTTCAAATTCATCTGAGACCCCCAAAGACATGATTTCAGTCAAACAAGCTTCTTTAGTAGTGGGACCCAACCCCATTTGTTAACAAAGGGAAACCCACTCTCCCTTTCATCTCATTCTTCATTTTCCAGCACAAAAGGAGAACCTAGGGTTTGTTGGCAACTTTCTCTTCTTTTTCTTGCTCTCTCCATCTCAATCTCCTACTAATCTTGCACCAACATCAAAATGGAAATCACCATTCTCTTCCTCATCTTGAAGGCTATCTTTTGATACCATTTGTTGAGAAACCTTTCAACTTTGAAACTTCCTTTGAGCTAGCTCTTGCCATTTGAAGTTCATCCAAGTAAGCAATCTTCTCCATCTTCTAGATTCGTGTTCTTCTAGCCCTAGGGAAGCTTCATTTTCATTATTGAAAGTTCTATCCTTTTCAATCTTTATTTGACCCATTTTAGGGTTTGTTTTGGGGGTTTTTGCTTGTAGCTTGGAATTCAGCTTAAGAAGTGATTAGAGGCTTGGTTTTTGCTAGCTTGGACCTAAGGCAAGTGGATGATTAGGTGTTTTGAGTTTGAAATGGTTTGGTGAAATATTAATGAATTTCTCATGCTTTTATTGATTTGCATTGTTGAAATAAATGCTCATAATGCATCTTGCCAGTCCATTTAATGTCTTGGAAACATGAGTTTATAGTTTTCTATTCTCTAATCTTGTGATGGTTGTATAAGTGTTGAAAGGAGGGAAAAAGAGAAGGACCCAGCCCACTGCAGAATAGAACTTGGTTTCTGTTCCGCAGTGTACGCGGTCGACCGCGCGGGGTGCTCGGTCGACCGGCGACACAGGGTCAGGCTCCCTGGGAGCTTGATCAAAACACTGTGACCATTTCAGTTACAACTCCCGGTCGACCAGCCATGGGCTCGGTCGACCGGGCACACAGGGACCAGGTCGACCGTGGCTGCTGTGTATAGGGTCGACCGGGCCTTGACCAGGTCGACCGGGCCACCTGAGAAATCCCTGCTAGAAGGGAGTTTTACCCTGTTTTCGGATGGGCTTAGGTGGGACTTTGGCTACCCTTTTTGGACTCATTTGACTATATGTGAGGATGTCTTGAGCCGATGTTTTCACGGTTAGTTCGGTTGCATTGGAATCCAATCCAATTCAAAATATTGAATGGTATGGGACAACGCGATACCTTCCTTATATCTATAAGCAAAGTCTATTTCCTTGGGTATCACGAATCCTATCCCTTTCGGTGACTGAGTAGGTTGTACGATGTTTCAAGATTAACATCATACTTAAGATGGACTGTTTATAGTTTTGATTTTTAATAGTACTATATATAAGCTCATTTAAAGTTTTGAAAATCGTAAAGTGTATAAGGAGCCCGAAATGTCTTCAAACTCAAGGAGTATCAAGTCATTATTATAATCGACATACAGGACCCCTATTCACCTTAAATAAATCTTGAAACCAATATTTTACCCGAAATTGTAATAGTTCATTGTATTTCCTCATTTTCGAGATTTACATTACCGACTTGTTTTCCCGAAAGCATTGTAGTTACACCAGTAACAGTTACTTGTCCCAAAATGTATTGCACCACATGAAATGGAAATTATTCCTTGAACAACCTTGCCCCGCATGTTCATTTACTTGCACTTGATTTACTTGTTCATGTCTTGATTTGTGATTTGACCTATGAGTCGGCATCACTAAGCTTGGATAACCTTGTCGGTTTGATCCACCGACTTGGAGATCCCCCTCCCGTCCCGCTAGCTGCAGTTTGGATCCCGATACCCGGTTTATTACCGTGGTCCTGTCCCGATACCCGGTTCGCTACCGCGGTCCTGTCCCGTATATTTATATTGTATATATGTTTTTCGTTGAATCTCCTCACCTTGTGTGACTGAGACCAACGACCAGTTATACTTGTGTCACTTTGGTGATAGAGGACTTAGCTTTATGTGATTGCCATTTTGTTAGTTCCCGATTCCTTGGATACCTTACATGTTTTATCTTATTTATTTGTTTTCTAGTAAATGATTTATCTCCTTTATGAGAGTTCTTGCTTAAACAGATTTCTATGCTTTTCAAGATATTTCCTTTATTATATGTTGTTGTACCTTTTCACTCTCTTGCCAGATCGTCGTGTCTGATCCATTTTCTTTGGTACTCAGGTCCCGTTGCCGGTTACCTTGAGGAGGAGCCGGAGGAGGCGGTAGGTGAACCACAGCCCCTAGTTGAGTGGCGTGCTGACGATGTCATGTAGACATCGGGTTGCTACAAGAGACGTGACATTTTGGGAGAACTATTTAACCATTCTTTTGGGTTATTGTTTTGTTTATATTAGCCTTTGTTGGCCTCTATTTTTTAGGAATGTAACTAAATGATCTTTTGTTAAACTTTAACTTACTCATGGGAAACATGTTATTGATCATTGCTCATTCTAATACAGTATTTTATACTTGATGTTATCTTCATGGCTAGGGATAGTTTGACTATTAGATTTGCTACATGCTTCCGCACTTAAAAGAAATATTCATTTATGGTTGTGATATCCTCACCGCGGACACTTGTGGGAAATTAAATAAATGTATGGTATTATTAAACTGTTATGGTACATCATCATCATTAATGTCCCGATCCCGGATCGGCTCAGTAGGGGCCTGGTCCGAGGTCGCGACAGTGAGAATGGCCGACATCTTCCCGATAAATTAGAAATGAACCTTCGAATATAGGCCAATTGACCTTGGAGTCTATAAGAACCCGACCCGAGTGAACCCGATTAGTGCTAATTAAGTTGCGTGTTAGTACTAAGCTTGATTAGTGATTGTGGCTTAGTTGGGTTTGGTATAGCTTTTGTATTGGTTTTGGAGAGTTTTGATTGCCTTGTGTTAGTAGGACCCTTTGGAGGTTCCTTTTTCATGACATTGCATTTTGTTTGAGGATTTATCGGAGATTTTGCATTCATGGTTTTAATCTCGTTTTATTGGTATTGTTAAGTTCTACAACTCTCATGTTGATCCCGTGTCCATTTGAGATCCTAAAACCCGAATTTTGGCCCTGAGGGCAAAACAGTCATTGTGCACTAAATCTGTACCCAAAACTTGATATTCCCGAAACCCACGAAACCTATACTTTTTGTAAACTAGATATTTTGACGAACGTTTCTTCCTTCTTCGTCGAATTCATCCGAGGTCCCGAGAGAGATGATTTCAGCCTAAGTAGATTGTTAGTGGTGGAGCCCACTCCTCACTTGCTACAAGAGGAGACTCTTCCCTTCCATTGTCATTTTCCAGCACAAGAGAGAGAACTAGGGCTTTGTGAGCAACTCCTTTCTTCTTCTTGCTTTCCATCCTCAATCCACTCCCAAACTTGCACCAAGAGGAGATTAGAGGCCATCACCTTCTTCATCTCCTTGAGAGCTTTCCTTCAATAGTTTTTTTTGTGGAGCAAACCATCCATTTCAAGATTTCCTTTGAGCTTACCATTGCCATTAGAGGACCTTGCAAGTAAGTATTCCCCTTCATCTTCTAGATTTGTATTCCTTTGGCCATAGAGAAGCCCCACCTTCATTATTGGAAGGTTTCATTGTTATCTCATTGTTTGACCATTTTAGGGCTTTATTTTGGGGATTTTGCCTTGTAGCTTGGACCATTGTCTTTGGAGATTGTTAGAGCTTGATTTCATTGTTAGAAGACTTAAGGCAAGTGGATGAATGATTTTACAAAGCTTTCATGGATTTTGGTTACTTTCCATTAATGCACATTTATTGTTTTGTTTTGAAATGAATGCTCATGTTAGAGTATTAATGGCATATTTATGATCATAGAGAGGTAGTAGCTCATAGCATTGAATACCTTCTTGTTTTGTTTCAAATGTATATATATTGTGAAATGGTTTCATTCTCCCTTTTCCTTGTATTGAATGTATTGTGATGGAGAAGAATGGGATGGATAATGTTAGAGATTTGAAGTAGTTGGAATGGGGTTTTAGACTCCTCATTTGATGTGTAAGAAGGGCTAAAAGGAGGTTGTAAAAAGGAGAAATAGAGAGGACCTGAACTGGTCCGGAATCTGTTCCTGGACAGTTCGCTCGAGCGACCATGACACTTTGCTCGAGCGACTTGTTCAGAAAGGGCTCAGAGCGCTCCAGTAGCTTGGTCGCTCGAACGCACCCTTTTTCGCTCGAGCGATCATCCCAGAACTCATTCTAGTGAGTTGTTCGCTCGAACGCATTTAAATAACCGCTCGACCGAATGAGTTCGCTCGAGCGAACTCACAGATGACCTTCCCAGCGAGCGGCTCGCTCGAGCGAACCCTACAGTTCGCTCGAGCGATGCGAGTCGTCTGGCTTAGGTTATGTTGGGACAACGTTCGATTGTTTCAACGCATTGGGACTATTCTCTGGGAACCCCTCCATATCAAGGAGATTTATTAGGCATTGTGTGAGGCTATTTGAGGAAGAAACCATATCACAAGGATTTCATTCATAGTTTTGAAAAGAACGAATGTATAAGGAGCCCGGAATGACCCCAAACTCAAAGAGTACCAAATTGTTATGTGATCGACATACGGGGTCCCTATCCATTTCAAATAGATATTTTCCCGAAATGTCAACTGTTTACAGTACTTTACTGATCCCGAGATTTGCACTACTTGTCTTGTTTTCCCGAAAGCATTGTTATACACTTGGAATGGTTAATTGACCCGAAGTGCATTGCACCATTTGATATGATAGTGTGCCCTTGAGCACCCCCGTCTTGCCCACTTGAGTATTTACTTATACTTGATTTGCTTGCATATGTCTCGATTGTATTTGACCTATGAGTCGGCACCACTAAGCTTGGATAACCCTGTTGGTCTGATCCACCGACTTGGAGATCCCCCTCTTGTCCCGCCAGCTGCAGTTTGGATCCCGCTACCCGGTCATTATCGTGGTCTTGTCCCGATGCCGCAGATTGCTACTGTGATCCCCGATGCCCGGCTCGCTACCCTGGTCATGTATAGTATTGTATATGTATATGTATTATATGAGATCCACTGTTTCTCCTCACCTCGAGTGACTGAGATCAGTGCCTAGTACTTGCTCTATCACCTTAGTGATAGAGGACTTAGCTTCGTGTGGTTGCCATCTTGATTGTTTCCCCGTTTCCTTGGTCACCTTACATGTTTTACATTGCATCCTTGTATTTGGATAAATGTTTTATCACGTTCATAGAAATTGTTGTTTAAACAAGTTTGCATGTTTTGAAGGTAAATCCATTTATTTTCATATTATTGTTGTATTTTGCCTCCATTTGCCAAACCGTCGTGTTTGACCTACTCTTTGGTACTCAGGTCCCGTTGTTGGATATCCCGAGGAGGAGCTTGAGGAGGCGGTCGTAGAACCGCAGCAGTTGGTTGAGTGGCGTGCCGATGACGTCATGTAGACGTTTGATGGTTATGAGAGACCTTACATTTTGGGGAAATGTTTAACCATTCTTTTGAATTGGTATTTTTGTATATTGGCCTTTGTTGGCCTCTATTTTGGGGATATGTAATTAACTGTTAATTGTTTAAACCTTAACTTACTTGGGTAACATGCTATAGATCATTGCTCATTCTGATACAAGTATTTTAGACTTGTGCTATTGTCTTGATGACCAAGGATGAATGGACTACTTGATTTGCTACATGCTTCCGCACTTAAAAGAAATGTTCATTGATGGTTGTGATATCCTCACCGGGGACACCTGTGGGAAATTAAATAAGTTGTATATTGTCGAAGTATATCCCTTTCAATCTCATTCATTAGCGGTCCCGATCCCGGATTGGGATTCCCGGTTCGGGGTCGCGACAGAGTCCTTTCCGCTCTTTTAGATTTCTTGGAGGTTTCATTTCTAAAATGTCTTTTATCTTGATTGGATCAAGCTCGATTCCATCTTTGCAAACAATAAACCTTAAGAACTTTCCTGAAGAAACACCAAAAAAGCATTTCAATGGGTTCATGCGGAGTTTATACCGTCGAAGTCTTTCAAACACTTCCCTGAGGTCTTTGAGGTGATCTTCCTTTCTTTTGCTTTTAACAGCAAGATCATCTACATAACACTCCACCTTTTTATGTTGCATATCTTTAAAGATTTTCATCATTTCCCTTTGATAAGTAGCCCCTGCATTTTTTAAACCAAAAGGCATCATCGTGTAACAATAGATTCCAAATGGTGTTCGAAATGCAGTGTGATTCTTCTCATTAGGATGCATTTTGATTTGGTTATATCCTGAGAAACCGTCCATGAAAGACATCCTTCGTAACCAAAAGTATTATCAATCATGATTTCTGCGATGGATAAAAGGAATTCATCCTTAGGACAAGCCTCATTTAAATTTCTAAAATCAGTACAGATTCTAATATGGCCATTTTTCTTTTGTAACTGGAAGAACGATGTTGGCTAACCAATCAGGATGTTGTTCCTCCCTAATGAAGCCAACATCTTTCAGCTTTTGAACCTCTTTTTCAATTTTATCCATTATGTCTGGTCGGAATCTTCTTTGAGCTTGTTTAATGGGTTTAACATCTTTTCTTAAATTTAATCTGTGCATTGCAATTTTTATACACCAAAGAATGTCTTTTATCAAATCAAAAGAATTCTGGTCACAACGAATTTTCCTTTGATGGAAAATTAATTTGAATGCGCCACATTCAATTATCATGTATTTTCTTATACGCGGGTGCATATCCCACGTTACCAAAAATTTTAACTGGCACATCTCAAATTTCATACCCAGTGGGACCACAACTCACTGTTTATTTCTTCTTTTCAGGTTGCATAACATAAAGTATCTCAAGTTTGTCATCAAGTTTCATCAATGGCAACCAAGCTTGTCGTCACCTTTGATGATACCAAGTACAAGGCCTACCTAGAGGCCAAAGTCCAAGTAAGAAACTTCGTGCAAATGATCAAGACCCATGTAAAGACTGCAAAGAGAAGGTTCGAAGAGTTGTAAGGAGAAAATGCAGTTTTTCTTTATAACTGGAACAATGTTGGCTAACCAATCAGGATGTTGTTGCTCCCTAATGAAGCCAACATCTTTTATCTTTTGAACCTCTTTTTCGATTTTATCCATTATGTATGGTCGGAATCTTCTTTGAGCTAGCTTGTTTAATGGGTTTAACATCTTTTCTTGAACTTAACCTATGCATTGCAATTCCTGGATCAAGGCCAGGCATTTCAGAATAAGACCATGCAAAAACATCTTTAAATTCATTCAAAAGACAAGTATACTCTGAAATTTCATCTTTATTCAATTCTGCATTTACAGAGATTGGACGGGGATCACTTTCTGTTCCCAGATTAATTTGTTTAACCTTATCCTCCGTAGGGGACTTGGTTTTACATCTTCCGTTTCTTTTTCGAGTTCAAAGTACATTTCTTCATTTTCATCTACGTCCTCACCTGAAATGGAAATGCAATTAATTGAAAATTCAGCCCCACTTGATGAACTAATTTTGAAGTTCTAGTCTTTTTCTTCTTGTTCATGGGAGGGTGTTAAGAGCTTGTTGCACTAACGATGATTGGTTGTTGTTGTTGATACTGGACAATATCCTAGGCCATATGGGATGAATCTAACATGTCCATGATTTTTCCACGATCTTACGTGCATCTCCTATGGGACTGGAATGCCACGACCCTGCTTCAACCCTTGCCGGGTGGTAACATCATTACCCATCCTTCGCATTATCAATTTAGCCTTATAGATATACATAGAGAAATCCGGGGTCCCTTCCATAGAAAACTCTCCAACAATCATCTGTGAAGGGTACGATACTCTATAAAACACGATAGGTGGCCGGTGTTTCATGGGCACAACAATTATTGCTCCTTTTAGTTCTTCTGGAGGCCTCGGAAGATATATCATCAGGATAGGGAGTTTAACAGAGTCGATAAGTGACTTTTTCCCTCTACCTTCATCTTCTCCCACAAATGATATTACGCTGACTGAGACTCTTTTTGATCTGGAACTTGGAACTGTAAAGTCCATGGGATCCGAACCCTAGAGGGGGGGTGAATAGGGTGAGCTTCTTTTATGACCAATTTTAACAATTTTAACTTCTTTAAAACAAACTAGTCACAAGTAATGATTATCAAACAAAATGCGGAAGCTTAAAGAAAACAATCACCACAAAGCAAGCACCATCACACAAGTATTTATAGTGGTTCGGCCTCAATGCCTACATCCACTACCGGCTTGTGATCCAACACCCCACCGGATTTCCACTATTTATGCTTTTCAATAGGCTAAGCAATAACCTTTACAATATGCTTTTCAAGGCTAAGCAATAACCATTACATTGATGTTTTTCAAGGCTTAACATCAACCTATACACTATGCTTTTATAGGCTAAGCAATAACCTCTTCAACCACAAGGTTGGTTATCTCACTAAGTTAGTGTCTATAAACACTTGATGGAGATTCAAATTTAGCTCATTACAATGCCTCTTAATTAGGCGGATATGGAAGTGAAAAACTAATACACACTCACACTATGAATGCAAAGATGAAAGTATATGAAGTGTGTGTGTGTGGTCCTCAATCATTTTGAAAATGAAAGCTCATAAATGTATGCCTAAGGCTTTTGAAAGTTTTAGCTCATAAAACATTTATGATTGAGGAAGTAATGCAATCACATGTTAAAAGTAACAACTTGTTAATGATATCAAAGTTACACAAGTTGTATGAAATGGATTAGCTCTAAACATGTGATGCATAGGGATGTCAATCAAATCACCATGTAGCTCATAAAACATAAAATTAGATTTGATTGAAATTAGGGGACAAATCATATGTAATTATAAAGACAACTTGAAAAAGATTTACCAATCAAAGTAAGGCAAGTTGTGAAACATTAAAACAATAATACACATATGATTTGTAATGATGTTGAATCCAAAACATAAGATACATTTGAAAGAGATTTTCTTATGATGGAAAACAACAACCAAAGATTCAACAAAGTATATGAATCATGTTACATATTTCATTTAACATGATCTACTTAGATTTACCAAAGATAAAGTACTACTTTGATGAATCAATGGTGATGTATCCAAAACAATAGATCTATTCAAAACATAGAACATGCTAAGGATACAACAAATCATAGATTAACATGTTACTAAAGATTTACCAATGATAAAACAAAACATGAAAACATATGATTTGTAAAGAAGTTGAATCCAAACATAAGATAGTTTTGAAAGTGATTTTCTTATGATGGAAAACAACAACCAAAGATTCAACCAAGTATATGGATCATGTTACATATGATTTCAAAGGTTCTTTCATTAACATGATCTACTTAGATTTACCAAAGTTAAGTACTACTTGGATTGAATCATATGGTGTTGTATCCAAAACAATAAATCAACTCAAAACATAAAATATGTTAAGGACACAACACAAACATGTTTAACATGCTAGAAATGATTTACCAAAAATAAAACAAAAGCATGAAAACATATGATTAAGGAAGGAAGAGCCTACTTGGTGGTTTAACTTCATTAATCCAAGCTTTAGCTTTCCTAATCATCCCCTTCATCCCTTGGTTCTTTTCCCTTTTGATATGCCTCAATTCCTCTCAAGGAGGGGTTAAAAATTCCCAACTTTTGGCAAAGGAAAGAACTCATATTTATAGCCAAAAATGCCCAACGGCTAGTCCTCGGTCGACCGGCAAAGGGGTCTCGGTCGACCGGGAATGCACAACGGTCATAATTCTGACCGTTGGCAAGTTACAGTTCAAAAACCTGTAACTCGCCGGACAGTGTTCTCGGTCGACCGGGACACAGGTCTCGGTCGACCGGCGACACTGCCGAGACACCCCCTTTTTGCAAAAATTCCAATTTTGCATATTTTGAAGATATTTCTTTGGGGGACCTTTGGGCCACTAAATCAAGCTAGAAAAACATGTTTTAAAGATTCTAATGGGTTTAAAAACATGTAACAACACAAAGCCTAAAATGATTCAAAACTTTTAAAACAAAGGCTTGCTTGATTTCTTGAAAACTCTTTTCTAAAACAAATGCATCCAAGATGAAAATACAAAACATGCATAAATCAATACTTTTACAAATCTTAAAAGTAATGCATGAATAAAACAAGATTTCAAGTTTATTTAAAACCAATGCAAGTGTGTGTGAATCAAATGATGCTAGAATGATAATGCATCCATCAAATTGCAATCTACAAAATTCCTAACAGGAACCTCTACTAGGCTTTTCTTAATGAAAGTAATCTCTTCAACCTTTGGACGAATGCTAATCTTGGAGCATTCAGGTGCTTTTGTGGCAACGTTAGTAGAGGATTCACCATTTATTATCTCAACACCTTCGAGTAGTTTTGCGGGTAGAGGTATGGATAACTTGAAATTACTCTTTTCGTTTTTAGATTTTTTTTTACAAAAAATGCTTCCGATGTGCTTTCATTTGCATCACCGTTAGGTTCTGACGAGTAAAATCTAGGATCCACACAATATGCTTCCATTCCTTTGAAGGGTTTCTTATCAGCAAAGACTCGAGGTACTTCTGAATTTTTATCTATGTATTTGATACACTGATGTAACGTCGAAGGGACTACATAGTTTTCATGAATCGATGGCCTTCCAAGGAGCGAATTGTAGGAAGTTTTGGCATCAATGGCGTAGACCACGACCTGAGATTTCATGTCTCCAATCTGACATGGAATAACTATCCTACCAATAGCCTTTTGTGTTTCTCCATTGTACGCCGATATGCTGTGTTTTGGTAATTCAACTTCACCGATATATCCTGTCGCGACCCCGGAACGGGTCCCCGGGCCCGCGACGTTGGTGAGTTACACTGTCTACTGTTTTCCCACAGGTTCCCGCGGTGAGGATTCCCAAAGACACGCGGAATCAGACTCACACGTACAAACTTTGCGGAAGCGTGTAGTAAAACACATCAAGATAAGCACCAATAAAATATTTAAGTGCTATCACAATAATATACAAGACATAGTATCAAAGGAAGAAGTTAAAATGGCATTCCCAACATAGTTCAAGTTATAAGTCTAACACGAAAGTAAATTAAGTTTTGTTATAATTCCAAGAGAGGCCAACAGAGGCCGATACACTTCTCCAAAATAAACAAAAGAAACCCCAAGACAAAAAGGTGACGAAACTCGAGAACCCGCCCGACGTCTAAATGACATCGTCGGGCTGCCACTCTCTCACAGGGGTTGGCTCACAAGCCTCCTCCTGACGCTCCTCCTCAAAGGTAACGTCTCATGCACCTGGGCACCAACAAACAAGGGTCAAACATGACGGTTTGGCAGGTAATCAATTTAGGTACAAGCATGAACGATAATGTTTAAGAAAACATATGAGCAATACTTGATTTGAAGTACTATAATGACTGAGATACTAAAACAAACTAGCATAAATACATAATCTATCATGAATAGTTATCATCCACAAAGAGCCCATCCTTTCTTTATCATTTATATAATGAAAAGAGCAAGCACGCACGACAAACACGATATACATAATATAAGCACGACATGATTTCCCACAAAGACGGGAATTCCGGCCGCGAAACCGGACACGCACGATATGTAATAAATACACGACCAGTCTGCAGACAGTCCACATGTTTAAGGACCCCCAGACAGTGGATCAAACTGAAAGGGCAGTCCAAGCTCAGTGGTGTTTACTTAATTCATGAATGCACAAAACACGTGAAACACGATCAAAGCATGTCGAGGTAAAAAGGGGGAAATCACTTATCAAAACACGACCAACACGACTAGCAAGAGGCATAATAATTATACATAACACGCTTAGGAAGTGATCCCCTTTTTCTTGAAACAATTCTTCAAAACAAGCTTATAATTGAAATCCAAAACTAGTACACGATGACACTTATCGTACCAAAACGGAATTCAAATACGAAATCTGACAAGCATGTGTTAAGGCTGCTAATTGACCTTTGTGTAATTGAGACTCCAAATGTCGGAACATATAAGAATTGGTGTCCCCGAAGTTGGGTTGCATTTCAAAATCCCATTTACATAATGTCAAGTCAAAACCCTTAACATAGTATAGTTTTTCAACCTTCAAGAAAGTACAGAGATGAAATAAAATCCTCTTCCTGAATCTGGCAGGTTCGCTCGAGCGAATCAGCTTCTGCCTGAACTCGCAGAGTGCAGAAATGCCTTCCTTTTTCACAACTTTTGCTACATTTCTCTCCTTTTTCTCATGAATCAATCACATATCATCCCTTGAGCCTCCATGCTCACCAAGGGTTCATTCCATCATTCCAACCATCCAAATCAAATGAAAACAAACCCATGAAGCTTATAAACAAGATTAATGCACAATTTACAAAAATATACTGAAATCAAAATACACATGCATCATTTCCTAAAGAGATTACTTGCCTTGACCAATGCTAATACTCTTCTCAAGCTATCCAACACTACAAGAAAACCCAAGAGAAAACCACACAAAACTCAACAAAATGGAACAAAGAACCCATTTTAACAAAAAGGGTTTGAATACTTGAAAAACATGATCTTTAAGGAACCAAAAGACTTCATGAAACACAAGGATTGAAGCTCTTACCTAACAATGGCCAAACAAGAAGATATGAAGAAGATGAAGGCTTGCCCCACAAGAAGCTCAAAGAAACTTGTATTGATAGAGAGCTTGCAAAGAGATGGAGAAGGTGATAAGTTTGGAATTCTATTTGGTGCTCTCTAGCCAAAGCATGCAAGAGGAATGAAGAGGAAGAGTAAAGGGTTTCCTTGCCCTAGCTTAAGAGATTGCAAAGATTTGGGGGAAATGAATGGAATGAGAGGGAGAAGGGGCTTTAGTGAAGGAAATGGGCCCCAAATAACCTGAACTTTTAAGTGGACAAAACAAGATCTTGTGGGACTCGGATGACTTCGACGAAGAAGGATGAAACGATTGGCGAAATATCTAGTTTCCAAAAAGTATATTTTTGACATGGTTTTGAGATCTCGAAAATTGTGTCCAGATTTGTACAAGAAAGACAATTTTACCCTCTTTGGGTCAAAACTTGGGTTTTGGGGCTTCAAACACAACTGGGCTTAAAGAGAAAGTTGTAACACGTCGAAACATCATTCAAATGAAATCAAAATCACAATCACACGGAAATCAATGTGATCTTCCCAAACTTACACGTGCACTCGGGCCTTTCCGAGTGTGTCTAATTAATACTAAACGTTCTCAAAATCCCCAAAGCTATGTCCAAGACTAAACTAATCATTTCTAACCCAACAACAACTAAACCCACTTAGGACTAAACACACACTAATCGCACACTAATCGAATTGGTCTGGGTCGGGGTCTAACATCCTCCACCCCTTAGGATATTTGGTCCACCAAATAAATTAAACAATTACCTCTGGTAAAAGATGGGGATACTTCCTTTGCACTTGCTCTCTCAATTCCCAGGTGGCTTCCTCTGGCTCGTGATTTTTCCAAAGTTCCTTGACCCAATGAATAGTCCGGTTTCTCAATTCTTGCTCTTTGGTGTCAATGATCTTGATCGGTCTTTCCACGTACGAGGCATCTTCCCGAATCTCTAAAGGCTCATGCTGTAGAATGTGTGCAGGACTAGAGACGTATTTCTTCAGCATAGAAACATGGAAAACATTGTGTACCCCGGAGAGTTCCAGCGGTAACGCAAGTCTATAAGCAACATCTCCAATCTTACTCAAAATCTCATACGGACCAATAAACCTTCTAGACAACTTGCCCTTCTGTCCAAATCTCAAAGTCCCTCTAGTTGGTGAGACTTTCAAAAACACCTTGTCACCCACTTGAAACTGCAATTCTCTTCGGCGAGTGTCTGCATAACTCTTCTGCCTACTTCGGGCGATCTTCAACCGTTCCTGAATCAATTTGACCTTGTCACTTGTCTCTCCAACTATCGTCGGTTCATGAAAACTACGTTCACCGACTTCTTCCCAGCAAACCGGAGTTCTGCATCTTCTATCATAAAGTGCCTCGAAAGGTGCCATACTGATGCTCGAGTGGTAACTACTGTTATATGCAAATTCACAAAGCGGTAAGCACTCGTCCCACTAAATCTTGAAATCCAATACACAAGCATGCAACATGTCTTCGAGAGTCTGTATTATCCTCTCTGACTGACCATCTGTCTGAGGATGATAAGCTGTGCTGAACTGAAGTTTGGTACCCATCGACTCATGAAGAGTTTTCCAAAACTTTGAAACAAATCTACTGTCTCTGTCTGAAGTAATGGAGACGGGTTGGCCATGCTTACTAACAATCTCATCAACAAATAACTTTGCAAGCGGTGCCATGTGCATCATATTCCCTGTCTTCATCGGAATGAAGTGAGCAGACTTTGTCAGACGATCCACAATGATCCAAATTGCATTATTTCCCTTCTTAGTATTAGGCAAACCGGAGACGAAATCCATGGTGATGTGCTCCCACTTCCACTCCGGGATTTCCAAAGGCTGTAACAAACCTGGAGGCTTCTGATGCCCCGCCTTGATCAACTGACAAGTCAGACAGCGAGACACAAAAGCTGTTATCTCTCTCTTCATGTTGTTCCACCAAAATCTATTCTTCAAATTGTGGTACATCTTCGTGCTACCTGGATGCATAGAATATCTTATGCTGTGAGCTTCATTCATTATCTCGCTCTTCAAATCATCCACATTTGGCACACACAACCGGTCACGAAAATACAGTATTCCATTCACCATCTTGAAATCGGGGCGTTCTGCAATAACATTTACTATCTTGGCCAAGTCTGGGTCTTGCAACTGATTTTCCTTAATCTTCTGGATGAAGGTAGGTTCTGAAACTGTCATGTTTGCTAACATCGCACCCAATCTTAGGGTTTTTACCTCTACACCCAACTCTTCAAACTGCTGTAAGACACCCCTTCCTCTCAAATTAGCCATGACCACTGATTTTTTACTCAATGCATCAGCTACAACATTCACTTTGCCTGGATGATACTTGATTGGGAAGTCATAATCTTTGATATACTCCATCCACCTTCTCTGCCTCATATTCAAATCCTTCTGTGAGAACAAATACTGTAGACTTCTGTGATGTGAATGGACTTCAAACTTCTCTCCATAGAGATAGTGTCTCCACATCTTCAAAGCAAACACAACTGCTGCCAACTCCAAGTCGTGAGTCGCATAGTTCTTCTCATGGTCCTTCAGCTGTCTCGAGCCATAAGCAATCACCTTGCCATCTTGCATCAATACACAACCCAGTCCCACATTCGAAGCATCTGTATAAACAATAAATCCACTGTTGCCCGAAGGTAATGTAAGGATTGGAGCTGTGGTTAACCTTCCTTTCAACTCTTGGAAACTGGTTTCACACTGATCAGTCCAAACAAATGGGACATTCTTCCTAGTCAATTTTGTCAACGGGGCTGCAATGGACGAAAAACCTTGGACAAATCTTCTATAGTAGCCTGCTAATCCCAAAAAGCTTCTAATTTCTATCACACTGCTTGACCTTGTCCAACTAACAGCTGCCTCTATCTTGGCTGGGTCAACTTCTAAACCTTCTCTGGAGATGATGTGGCCTAGAAAAGCAACATGCTCTAACCAGAATTCGCACTTACTGAGTTTTGCATATAACTGGTTATCCCTCAAGAGCTGCAACGCTGTCCTCAAATGTTTCTCATGCTCCTTCTTACTCTTAGAATACACAAGGACATCATCGATAAACACTACTGTGGAATGATCCAAATAAGGTGCAAAGACCTTGTTCATCAAAGCCATAAAGACTGCGGGTGCATTTGTCAAAACAAAGGGCATCACTAAGAACTCATAGTGCCCATATCTTGTCCTAAAGGCTGTCTTCTGAACATCTGAGTCTCTAACTCTCAACTGATGGTACCCTGACCTCAAGTCTATCTTGGAAAAATAGGCTGCTCCTTGCAATTGGTCAAACAATTCATCTATCCTTGGCAAAGGGTACTTGTTCTTCACAGCCACATGATTCAACTTCCTGTAGTCAATGCACATTCTCAAACTTCCATCCTTCTTTTTCACAAACAACACCGGTGCTCCCCACGGTGAAACACTTGGCCTAATAAAACCTTTGCTTAACAAATCCTGCAATTGGAGCTTTAGCTCACCCATTTCTGCTGGAGCCATCCTATATGGTGCAATCGAGATCGGAGTTGTCCCTGGAAGGAGCTCAATTGTGAACTCAACTTCTCTAATCGGTGGTAAACCAGGGATTTCTTCTGGAAAAACGTCTGGAAATTCACACACAATGGGGATATCCTCCACCCCTTGGGACTATTTATCCTTCGTGATAAACGTAATAAATGCCTGGCACCCACTCTGCACTAATCTGCTTGCCTTCAACACTGAAATAAACCCTGCCTGAGATTTTCTCCTGTTCCCCTGAAATATCAATTCTGCCTGTGGTCCTTGGAATTTGAATGTGATGGTCTTACTAAAACAATCCATAGTGGCATGATATGCTTCTAACCAATCCATGCCTAATATGACATCAAAATCATGCATGTCCAAAACTATGAGGTTGGCCGGTAAATTAACATCTCCTAACAACACTGTACAACTAGGGTAATGGTTTCTACACACAACTTGCTTCCCTACTGGAGTGGTCACTACCAAAATATAATCCGACTCACTACATGGTGCATCAATCAACTTAGCAAAACTAGGGGATGCAAAGGAATGTGTGGATCTAGGATCAAATAAAATTTGGGCTTCTACCCCACAAATAAGAAGTTTACCTTCCACCACGTCTCCTGCAGCTTCAGCATCTGCACGGTTGAGATAATACAAACGTTCATGCATCTGTAGTCTATTTGGTACTTGGTTCTGCCTTCCTTGGCCATGCCTATTCTGCTGTGGAGGACGAGCATTCTGATTTTGCGCGGGTTGCCTAGCCTACTGCTGCTGCTGAGGTGGTCTGACTTGATTTTGAACTGGTGCTTGGTTCTGAGGAGCTACTTGTCTATGCTGCTGGTTTATGTTCCCTTGATTCTGAAGTAGTGGGCAATCCTTGATTGCATGGTTCATGGCCCCACACTTGAAACAGGCACCCATAGCCTTACGACATTCATGTGTTTCATGATTCTTTCCACAATGGCCACAACCTTGCCTCACATGACCTTGTTCTTGCCTTGGCTTCTTGCCCTGCTGTTGCCTCTGATTCTGCTGTTGATATTGCTGCTTCCGGTCCTGAACAATCATGTTGTTAATATCTTCAAATGTATAAGCCCGCTTGACTGCCTCGTCATATGTAGCTGGAGGAACTACTCCTATTACATCTCTCATGATGATCGGGTTCAATCCTTCCAAAAACTTTGTTATCTTCTTCCTTTCAGTGTCAATCAGCTCGGTGGCATATCTAGCCAATCTTTCAAACTTGGTGACATAGTCTAGCACTGTCATGTTACCTTGCTTAAGCTGCTGAAACTTAATAGCCTTCTGCCTCTTGACATGAGAGGGGATGTATTTGTCTTGAAACTGTATCTTGAATGCTGCCCATGCCTCATCGTCAGCCATCACTGCATATGGGTCCTTGACTGTTTGCCACCATCGGTCTGCAAGCCCATAAAATAAAGAAGCTGTGAGGTTGACCTTCTGTATTCCCGTGCACATGAAGACGTCAAAGATCTTCTTTGTATTGACTAACCAGTCATCTGCCACCAACGGGTCCTCATTGCCCCAAAATTCTTTGGGTGCTCTCTTCCTAAACTTCTCAAACAGAGCATTAGGGTCAGGATCCCTATTCTGAATAACAATCTGTGGACCCACGGGTGGTGCTACGTTCCTGTTCTTAAGCACTTCCAACAACTGTCTTTGAACTTGTGCCATCTCATCATCCTTCTTAGCCAACTGTTCTTGGAATCTGGCTTGGTTCTCATTATCCTGCCTTTGTTGTGCTATCATGGCTTGCATAAGTTCAAGAAATTGTGTGGCTGTAGGTGTCCCAGATGCATCTGACTCATTTTGATTACTACCTGAAGCATGATGATTTGGAGCTTTTCTTGGAGGCATATTGTTGTAAAACAAGGAGTTAGTACACAATAATCATGGTACAAGAGCTTCTAAGACCCTTTCTAGTTTCTTTTAAGTGCCTGAAACATGTCCCGCTCAGATACCAGTCCTGTCGCGACCCCGGAACGGGTCCCCGGACCCGCGACGTTGGTGAGTTACACTGTCTACTATTTTCCCACAGGTTCCCGCGGTGAGGATTCCCAAAGACACGCGGAATCTGACTCACACGTACAAACTTTGCGGAAGCGTGTAGCAAAACACATCAAGATAAGCACCAATAAAATATTTAAGTTCTATCACAATAATATACAAGACATAGTATCAAAGGAAGAAGTTAAAATGACATTCCCAACATAGTTCAAGTTATAAGTCCAACACGAAAGTAAATTAAGTTTTGTTACAATTCCAAGAGAGGCCAACAGAGGCCAATACACTTCTCCAAAATAAACAAAAGAAACCCCAAGACAAAAAGGTGACGAAACTCGAGAACCCACCCGGCGTCTAAATGACATCGTCGGGCTGCCACTCTCTCACAGGGGTTGGCTCACAAGCCTCCTCCTGACGCTCCTCCTCAAAGGTAACATCTCCTGCACATGGGCACCAACAAACAAGGGTCAAACACGACGGTTTGGCAGGTAATCAATTTAGGTACAAGCATGAACGATAATGTTTAAGAAAACATATGAGCAATACTTGATTTGAAATACTATAATGACTGAGATACTAAAACAAACTAGCATGAATACATAATCTATCATGAATAGTTATCATCCACAAAGAGCCCATCCTTTCTCTATCATTTATATAATGAAAAGAGCAAGCACGCACGATAAACACGATATACATAATATAAGCACGACACGATTTCCCACAAAGACGGGAATTTCAGCCGCGTAACCAGACACGCACGATGTGTAATAAATACACGACCAGTCTGCAGACAGTCCATATGTTTAAGGACCCCCAGACAGTGGATCAAACTGAAAGGGCAATCCAAGCTCAGTGGTGTTTACTTAATTCAAGAATGCACAAAATACGTGAAACACGATCAAAGCATGTTGAGGTAAAAAGGGGGAAATCACTTATCAAAACACGACGAACACGACTAGCAAGAGGCATAATAATTATACATAACACGCTTAGGAAGTGATCCCCTTTTTCTTGAAACAATTCTTCTAAACAAGCTTATAATTGAAATCCAAAACTAGTACACGATGACACTTATCGTACCAAAACGGAATTCAAACACGAAATCTGACAAGCATGTGTTAAGGCTGCTAATTGACCTTTGTGTAATTGAGACTCCAAATGTCGGAACATATAAGAATTGGTGTCCCCGAAGTTGGGTTGCATTTCAAAATCCCATTTACACAATGTCAAGTCAAAACCCTTAACATAGTCTAGTTTTTCAACCTTCAAGAAAGTACAGAAATGAAATAAATTCTTCTTCCTGAATCTGGCAGGTTCGCTCGAGCGAACTTTATAAACTGATGACACTTCGCTCGAGCGAGTCACTTCGCTCGAGCGGACCTGATAAGGCGTTGACACTTCGCTCGAGCGAGGCGGTAGCTCTAGCGAATATAAGGTGCGCTCGAACGGACAGCTCTCTGTCTGTGCTCGGACCAAACAGAAGATTGGTCGCTCGAGCGAATCAGCTTCTGCCTGAACTCGCAGAGTGCAGAAATGCCTTCCTTTTTCACAACTTTTGCTACATTTCTCTCCTTCTTCTCATGAATCAATCACATATCATCCCTTGGGCCTCCATGCTCACCAAGGGTTCATTCCATCATTCCAACCATCCAAATCAAATGAAAACAAACCCATGAAGCTTATAAACAAGATTAATGCACAATTTACAAAAATATACTGAAATCAAAATACACATGCATCATTTCCTAAAGAGATTACTTGCCTTGACCAATGCTAATACTCTTCTCAAGCTATCCAACACTACAAGAAAACCCAAGAGAAAACCACACAAAACTCAACAAAATGGAACAAAGAACCCATTTTAACAAAAAGGGTTTGAATACTTGAAAAACATGATCTTTAAGGAACCAAAAGACTTCATGAAACACAAGGATTGAAGCTCTTACCTAACAATGGCCAAACAAGAAGATATGAAGAAGATGAAGGCTTGCCCCACAAGAAGCTCAAAGAAACTTGTATTGATAGAGAGCTTGCAAAGAGATGGAGAAGGTGATAAGTTTGGAATTCTATTTGGTGCTCTCTAGCCAAAGCATGCAAGAGGAATGAAGAGGAAGAGTAAAGGGTTTCCTTGCCCTAGCTTAAGAGATTGCAAAGATTTGGGGGAAATGAATGGAATGAGAGGGAGAAGGGGCTTTAGTGAAGGAAATGGGCCCCAAATAACCTGAAATTTTAAGTGGACAAAACAAGATCTTGTGGGACTCGGATGACTTCGACGAAGAAGGATGAAACGATTGTCGAAATATCTAGTTTCCAAAAAGTATATTTTTGACATGGTATTGAGATCTCGAAAATTCTGTCCAAATTTGTACAAGAAAGACAATTTTACCCTCTTTGGGTCAAAACTTGGGTTTTTGGGCTTAAAGCGAAAGTTGTAACACGTCGAAACATCATTCAAATGAAAACAAAATAACAATCACACGGAAATCAATGTGATCTTCCCAAACTTACACGTGCACTCGGGCCTTTCCGAGTGTGTCTAATTAATACTAAACGTTCTCAAAATCCCCAAAGCTATGTCCAAGACTAAACTAATCATTTCTAACCCAACAACAACTAAACCCACTTAGGACTAAACACACACTAATCGCACACTAATCGAATTGGTCTGGGTCGGGGTCTAACATATCCTGTGAAGTAAAATGGCCGATTGTGCTTTACATCCCCGAGTAACATGTCATCCTTTGTGAAATTGATTGTAGCAGCCATAGCTGCTCTTAAATTGAAGCATTCTTTACATTTTTCTTTTTGCTTTACTTGTACTTGGTGGACATGAGATGCATATTGGTCTGGGTTCATGAGAGTTGCTGCAGCAGCTTTTTGAATGTCTGGAGACAGTCTCAACATGTCATGATGCTTATACGTGCGGGGATGTGCGCTAGATGTTCAAGAAAATCAAATCTAAAGGGCTCCTGAAGACTAGGCAAACCACCATTCTTGACATTTCTTTCTGTAGGCTTTGTAGCCTTGTCTTGGTTAACTTTTGCATCATAATTTTTATGGTAATCTAGTCCAGAGCGAGTCCCTTTGCCTACCTCCTGTACCTCAGGAAACATAAGGAAATCTCTTCGCTATCTGCTATTGCAGTTTCCGAAGATTCAGAGGATGTCAAACTGGATGTTGATGAACTCTCTGCTTTGTCTTCATCATCATTTTTCGCTTCATCAGAAATTTCATGGTCGATCCCAACCATATTACACGGCCAATATAATCCTTCGACATCCTCATCCGCATCCCATGGGGTATCATTATCCCATGTTCAGGCTTCAATTTCTTAGGGGGTTCTGGGTCCTCCTGCAAAACACCATGGACTTGGGTCTAGAGGATTGAGGGGCCCAACTGGTCTAGGCATGTGGCTCATTAAATGAATGATCCTTTCTTCTTTGATTCCTTTTCTAGCCACATCATCATGTGCCTAGATTTCATCTTCCTCCGACACATTGCATTTTTTCTCTATTGGATGAGTAAAAGATCCACACATCAGAGTCTGAATCTGAACCATCAGCATCATATCGATCAAGTGTGAGAGAATCATCACATACATCTGAGGACTTGTCCACTTCGTCAATCCTATCAATATTTGGATTTTCATCGGCTACTTCCCCCACGATAATTGTAGGAAGATCTTTTCTTTGCCATTCTGGAGTCAAATTCCATATGGATGCAGTATAAATGACAATTTTCACTATGCCTTCAATCCATCTCCTAATATCATCATCATCAAGCAACTCATTGTCATCATTTAGGTCGGTTGACAAACTCGAGGGTTCTGAAGGGTCACTATCATTCTCTGTCGATGTGAGGTCGGGGATAAAGTATAGCTCATCATGGTTTCCTCGAGTAAAAATATGTCGTATGGTTGAATCTTGACTTAATTCATCTGAACTTTCGGAAGAAATCACACCATCTCTATATCCCCATCTAAGGCCATAATTACCATCACCTTGATCCAGTTCTTTTTTCAACTCTACCAGTGAGAGACAGTTGCATGAGAGTATATCATCTTTTAACTCACTTAATTCATCTTTCTGCTTTTGATTTTCTAAAGACAAAAAGAGATCAAGTGGTAAGAAGTCCTTGAGAGTAAATGGAACTCGAGGCTCTTGTGTTAACAAATCTACTGGGGTGACAACCTCTATTGATTTACTAGTCTTTTTCTTGTTATTTGGCCTACGTCTTTTCTTTTGTTTTCTTGCCCCCGTAGCATTTCTCATAGGATAGTTGTCATTCCAGAAGGGACTTGACGTTGCAACAGAGATGGATTTGCTTCTTACTGTCTCCCACCCTTCTTCTGACAAGATATCTAGATGGACCCACATCATCACACCATTTGGCATTTCTACTGGAACTAATCCATCCCTACTTTCCAATGGGTTTACCAAGCGAAACTCGACATCTTCCTCTTCTTCTTGCACACTGGGAATTCTAACTGGTTGTTTGAAACTTCCAAAGTGAACAGACACCAAGTTAGTTGTCACCTTCTTGTCTTCTTTAGCCAAGGTGATGATCCCATTGTCAAGTAACTCCTGAACCTTATTCTTAAAGACCCAACAGTCTTTTATACCATGACTTATGACCCTGTGGTATATGCAATACTTTGGGTCATTTGTTTTGCCTTCTTCTTTTGGTCTTTTGCATGGCAGAAGCTTGATTTTATCATTTTTTAGGAGAGTATGAAAAATTGACTCAGAATCTTCAATAGCAAAATCATATTCTGGAGACTTTCTTTCTTTTAAAGTTTGACTTCTCTTAATCTTGTTTTGGTCCTCATTATCTCTCTTCTGATTATTTTCGAGTTTCCTTGAGTCAAGGGGTGAAGCTACTTGAACTGCCATAGCTTCTTTCTTTTTGCCCCCACTTTTTGGTGGTTCAATTTTCCTGGTAGATTTCTTTTCTATTTCTCGATCTTCTATTGCTGCTTCTAACAACTCACCAAGGTCTTTTGCTTTATTTTCGACCAACTTAGCCCTTATTTTTGAATGCAAGTTTGTCCTACACATGTCTGTCAAGGACTCATGTGAAAGGTTTTCCGGACATTTAAATGACAAAGCTTGCCATCTTTTGATAAAGGTAGTCGCTAATTCTTCTTTGCCTTGTTTTTATGTACATAGGCGATCTGTAGTCACTGAACTGTCGGCATCGAAAAAATGACCAGTAAACTTTTGTTCTATATCCTTCCATGACTTTATGGAACCGCTTGGTAGCCTTTTATACCCATCGAAGACTGTTTCTTTCAATGTACTGGTGAACAATCGGATTTTTAACGCATCATTATTAGATATCTCTCTAGTCAAAACCTTGAAGTGGCATAGAAGTTGATAAGATGAAGTACTTCCATCATATGATTGCAAATGAGGCCACTTGAATTTAGGTGGAAATGGCTCATCATCCACCCAGGCTGGATAAGGTGGGTTTGATCCTTTTTTGGATGATGTTACCCCCTCAGTGTCATTTTCAATCATCTTTTGGACTGCTTCAACCGTGACTCGGGTTTTGCTCAACTCTTCTTTGTCATTATTATGGTCCATATCATGATCATGATTATCTCTTTGATCACGTCTGTTGTGATCATTGCAAGATTGTCGTCCGGACTCCTTTTTGTTAATCTGTGTTTGAATAGTGACCATCATTGTCATCATCTCTTCAAATCGTTTGTTTGTATCCTGGACATATTGCATGAAACTTGGCGTGGGGTTTGACTCTGAGAACTCTGGATTACCCTCTTGGCCTGTCACATAGATAGGAGCTACACTTGATTCTGACGAGAGAAGACCCGTGAGCTCCCCTAATACTCCCAATGTTCTTGGTGCCTGTTCATTAGATGATCCTTGTGAACTACTTAAATAACAAATGTGATCTTTTTTTGTTACCTTCCTTCCTTTGGCCGTCGTGACACTCCTTGTTTGCGGCCGCTGGGTGTCGAAAAAATCCATCATTTCCTTAACATAGGCCGATGATTCTTTCTTTTTCTTACCTTTGCCAACCTTATTGACCGACATAACTGATTCTTCGGGCTCTTTGGGGATCCACATGGGTGCGATCTTAAATTCATGGGCCTTGTGGGCCGCTCTTCTTTTCTTTTTAGATGCCCGTTGGCATGCTATTTGTACGCTTGTCTCATCAGATGATGTCTTTTCTTTAAGCTTTACAATCAGTTTAGGTGCGGCATCATTTGAAGGTCGCTCCATAATTTCGACTTGGGTTGGATCAATTCTCCTTTTTGCCTTAACCCTTTTGGCATAATGATGAGCTTTGTCTTCCTTGACTTGGTGAAGGGATTGAGTCTGCATAGGTGGATTCCCACTTTAGTTGACTCGTTTGTTAATTCTTTTTTATAGCTCTTGGATAAAACTCGAGGTCAGACCATCTGCTTCTTTGCAACAAAGTCATAATCATCCTTTTTGCTTCGAGGTCTAAATTCTGCTGGCATGTTTTTTCTTATCACCATTCGGGGATCATTTGAGCCCGGTGAAAGTTTGACAACTAAAGGACCTCTCATTTTCTTAGGGGGGCGTTGCGGGGCCTTTTCACCCATTATCACATTCTTTCCCTTGAGCAAGGTGAGAGGCTCGAAAGCATTTTCAATGGGTACAGACAATCGGTCCCACACTAAAGTCTTCTTAGGCCGTTGTGTCCGGCCAGGCTTAGCCACTTTGGTGGGGTAAGCACTAGGACGGGACCTGGTAACATCATCCCAAGTTCTAGTCTTTCTTACCACTCTGGTGGGGTAAGTGCTAGATACAAGGGTCTTTTGTTTCATTTTTTAGCATCCATGACCCGTAAACCGTACCGCTCTGGTGGGGCAGGTGTGGGTGCTTGGGAGTATAAAATTATCTTCGTCATTTTTCATTTGACATTTTATATTTGATTGGAATTTAATGGATTGATTAAACTTGGATCCATTCAAACATACCTTATTTTGAAATTGATATGTTGATGGAGTTTGGTGAGAGTTAGCTAACTGACAATCAGCTCCATGATTGGACGTCCCTTGCATGTCCATTGGAACTTGGTAGTTTTCTAACCCTTTGTGAACTTGCTGACCATTATCTAGCTGATCAACTTGAAAATGAGGAACTTTTCCTTCTTTTGACACTTCATGAGTTTTGGAGAAAGCAAACTTTTGATTTTCCAAAACTGCATTTTCTCCTTCCAACTCTTCAAACCTTCTCTTTGCAGTCCTTACATGGGTCTTGATCATTTGCACAGAGTATCTTTCTTGGACTTTGGCCTCTAGGTAGGCCTTGTACTTGGTATCATCAAAGGTGACGTCAAGCTTGGTTGCCATTGATGAAACTTGATGACAAACTTGAGATACTTTATGTTATGCAACCTGAAAAGAAGAAATAAACAGTGAGCTATTGTCCCACCGGGTGTGCCAAAAATTCTGTACGGGCAAAACATTTTATGAAAGTTCAATGGATTTGTAGAACCCAATATGCTCATTAGATGTAGGATGGTATGTGAATTAATTATAAACAGAAACTGTTACTTAATAAAATGCTCATGAAATTTTAAATCAGTAAATCTGACAAACTATTCCACCAATCATATTTTGGAACATATAGAGATACTTGTTTGAATGGGTTTTTGTGGATGAAATAATTTGTGTTGATTCAAAGCATATTTTCAACAGGTGGGAGTCAAACAGAAGTCACATCCTCAAGAAGCTAAGTATGTTGTGCACACTCATTTTCTTATAATGGATGATGACAACCCTTACCTGAATGACTTATGGATTATTATAAAAAAAACAAAAAATAAATAAATAAATAGAAAACTTGAGATGAATATTCACTGATAAAGATATCAATTCATTCTTTTTTTTTGTATTCATGAAAAGGAATTTACAATGCCACATTATCTACAAGCAATAAAATTCAGAGAAAAAAAAATCAGGAAATGTAGACTCAAAAAGAGGTTCTACACATGCAATCCCGTTTTCTCACTCTACATGAAATGCAAATAGACAATAAAAAAATGTAGGGATTTGGCTCAAAACTAGGAAATCATGCTCCATCACTTGATGGAGGCATGATCCTAGTCCTTAACCTGCTTCAAATCTTCTCTTCAGGAATGATCTCTTCGCTTGATAATTCCGACAGCTCGTCGTCGGAAAATGGCAGCGTATTTCTCTCTCTTTTTTTTATTTTAAATTCTGCAGAGTTCTTCCTTGTCTTTTGTCTTTTTTTCCCTCCCTTTTCTTGCATCAGGTTGTAGCCTTTTATAGGCTTCTTAGAGCCATCTCCAAGGCAGTTGCTGCCCCACGTTCTCCATTTCCTACCCATTTTCTCTAGCTTAGAGTGGATGAACGCCACCTGTCCTCCTCTAACTAACTACCTTGCCATTTCTTATGATCGTTTGCCTTCATCTCATGAGTGGGTGACATTTTCAACATGAGGTGGTGGCATTTTCATCTAAAGAATGGGTATTCCTCTTAGACTCCACATGTCATTTAACCACATGTTTGCAAAAGATCTGGCTCCCATCACATGATTGATCTTCATACAATTTTTGGTAACGTGACTAAAATAATAGCCTGCCCATAGTCTATCAAATTTGGTCACATGGATTTGATGACATGGTCACCAAAAATCGGGTTAAACCTGGACGACATGGTCATAAAAAACATCAACTTAGCCTTGTATTAATTGGTCCTAACACACTACCACATAAATTTGAGAGAGTCTGATGGGTCATGGAAAATTAATTGACTAGAGATCCACTCCCAGTCATAGGGTATAACATGGGGTGTGACTCACATAAATAGGTGGCCAGTTATTAATTTGGGAATGAGCCCAATGGCTAAATATATTTAGGCATTTCAATACATAAGTGAGCCCAATGCATCGATGGGTTTAGGCCCATCTAAACAGGTCCTAGGATAGTGGATTTCATGTTTCATAGATTGTCATTTGTATCTTGGGTCAGGCCTAGGCCAGAATTTAGCTTTGGCTTAGACCAAGATTGGTCACATATGTAGGCAAGAAATGACCCTCCTCTATTCAATCAAAATTGGTTGTATGGACTAATTCATATGGCTCAGGCTAGAAATTGGCATGGATTGGCCACAAATTGGCATGAATTAATTCATATGTTTCAAGCCAGAAATTGGCATGGATTGGCCACAAATTGGCATGGATTAATTCATATGGCTCAGGCCTGGACCATCATCAACAAAGATTGGTCACATGGCCTGGGTCAGAAACTGATTTGAGCCTGATTCAACCAAAATTGGTCATGTATTTTTAGGCCCAAAAAATTAGCTTGGACTTGAATCAACCAAGGTCGGTTATATGGCCTGGGTCAGAAATTGACTTGTGCCCGAATCAACCATAATTGGTCATGTTGTTTAGGCCCGAAAATTTAACTTGGGCTTCATTGGACATGATATGGCTGGCTTGAACCTATATTAATCATGTTAATCTCCCTCGTAAATTTAAGAGATTTTGATAGGAGCCACCAAATTCATCAGGGTACAATTCCAAGCCATGTAGTGGTCACAAATCATTGGGTTGGGGATGGGTCCGATTGATTTAGTCCCACTTGATCAAGATCACGTTGGATACGGTCGAAGTATTGATGGTGATGAAAATATATATTTTATCTTCCAACAAATGCCCCCTTCGAGGATCGCTGACGAGGAGATTTTCGGAGTAGGCGTGTCTTGAACCCATCGCCACACAATTCTTTCATTGGGCTCGTCCATTTAAAATCCCCCTTTGCATTTGCCAAAAACAAAGTATAAATGTCTCAATTTTACTCAGAATTTATCCACACAAGTTTGAGCTTGGAAGTGGGATTGACTTCCTAACCTGGTCTGAGTGATTATTGTAAAATGTTGACTGAGTAACTCATGCTGGGGAATTTCTTTTCATACCAATTAGACAGATTGAGACAGCTAGATTCAGCCTAAAGTGTGTCCTCTTCTTTTTTTTTTTTTTTTTTGGTTAATTAGTATTCAAATCAAATTGAGGGCCCGCAAGGGGTGGGGCCTCACAGGCATAGTATCAAAACTTTTGAGGTTCTGAGACTTAACAACATGTTGCAAACTTTGAGGCTTGGTATCAAAACATTAAATGTTCTGAGGCTTGATATCAAAGTTTGACATATCATGAACTTCGAGGCATGATATCGGAACTTTTAAATATTCCGAGGCTTGGTGTCGAGGTCCAAAACTTTTCGGTTTTCGAGGCATTATATCGAGACTTCTATGACTCGAGGCATCATATCGAAAATCGAAGATGATAAGAGGACATGTTTTCATGGATAATACTTCTTAAGAAATTTGCCATTAATGGGCAAAAGGCATCGATCACCATATTGATTAATTAAACTGTAAGAATCGTTAGAGTAGACAGAATCGATAATAAATGGTCCCTCTCATTTTTCTGTAAACTTCCCTTTTGATTTATGAGTGATGATCATTGGTCTTTTAACAGCGAGGACCAAATCGCCCTTTTTAAAGACCCTTTGATGTACTTTTTTATTAAACGCATTTGCCATTCTAGATTGGTAGATCCCTATGTTTTGACGAGCGATGAGCCTTTCTTCGTCAAGAGATTCCAATTCTTGTAGCCATAATTTCGCATTCCCTTCTTCATTCATGCTGCTAGCTAACGCAATTCGGAGTGAAGGGATTTGAATTTCGAGTGGTAGAACGGCTTCACATTCATATACGAGTGAGAAAGGTGTAAATCGAGTCGCTCCTCGAACGGTGGTACAATAGGCCCATAGCGTTTCTTGCAATCGTTCGTGCCAATCTCTTTTGTTTTTAGAGACCATTTTCTTTAACAGTTTGCATATCGTCTTATTGAAATCTTTGGCTAAACCATTGGCTAGTGGGTAATAAGTTGTAGAAGAAATACTTTTGATGTGATATTTCTCTTAGAATTTATAAAAACGATGGTCTCGAAACTGCGGTCCATTATCATGGACAAACCTATTCGGGACCCCGACCCTACATATAATGTTGGTTTTGAGAAAGTTAAGAACAATAGCGGTCTTAACTTCATTCAAGGCTACTGCTTCAGCCCATTTAGAAAAGTAGTCCGTCAGGGGAAATATGAACCGATGTCCCTTTGAGGACGGAGGATTAATCAGCCCAACTATATCCATTCCCCATGCTTCAAATGGCCAGGATGTCACTGAAGGGTGCAAAGGTTCAGGGGCCCTGTGTATGTAATCAGCATGAAGTTGGCAAGCCTTACATCATTTGGCTAATTCAAGTGTTTCTTTAATCATGGTTGGCCAATAATAACCCATTCTTCTAATTCGATCACATAATTTTGGACCCGGTTGATGTGCTCCACATGGTCCACTATGAGTTTCGGTCATGACTTGATCTGCCTCCTGATTTGATAAACAACGAAGTAAAATACCATCATATGACTTTCTATATAGAGTTTTGGTATTGACGTCATAGTAAAATTTAGGAGCCCTCCTTCTTATGCTTGTTCGTTCTGTTGGGTCATCTGGTAAAATCCCAAACTGGACATAATCAATAAATGGTTCATGCCAGTCTCCGATTGCCATTTCGCATACAGAAAGTCTACTTGATTTGACTAATTGGCATTCGGCAACGGCTTCATGTGTATCTAATGGCAGCAAGATCCTTCTTTCACAAACCAATACTTTAAGGACTTCTCCTTCAGGAAGCGCCATCGAGGCTGCTAGACTTGCTAGTGCATCTGCCCTTGCATTCTGGCTTCGCGGGATATGTTCAATATTACAATAAATGAACTTGTTCATCAATCGTTGAGCTATCTTATGGTAGGGGCGAATGTCGGGTTTCTTAACTTCATATTGATCATTCACTTGATTTACAATGAGTTTTGAATCTCCACGTATTTCCAAATGTCGAATTTGTGCCTCATGAGCTATTTCCATTCCCATAATAAGGGCCTGATATTCTGCAATATTATTAGAACATGATTTTATTAGTGAGAAGGAATAAGGGATCATATATCCATCAGGGGTTACGAAGACAACTCCTACCCCATATATCCTTTCTCTGTTTCCTTCCGTCCTACTAGCACCATCAAAATACATTTCCCAAGCTTCTTGTTTTGAGGTCTGAAAGGTCTCAATGTAAAAGACTGGTTCATTTGGAAAAGCATCACTTAGCTCGGAATCAGGTTGTAACAGATGCGCGGCCAAGAAATCTGCTAATGCTTGACCTTTTACTGCTTTTTGTGGGACATATATGATATCATATTGGGAAAGGAGAATGGACCATTTTGCTAATCTTGCACTCAAATATCCCGCCTTTGTTACTAAGGTCTTTAATGGGTTTACACGAGAGACAAGATAAACTGTTTGTGAGAGCAGGTAGTGCCTTAATGTCACGCCCCCGAATCGGAACCTCGGGGGCGGGAATGGGATTCAAAGCATAATTATATTTTTCTCCCAAGATCCGCGTGTGTGAAGACAACACATTCTGAATATTTTGCGGAAGCTTTTGTGGCGTTGCGACCCGAAGTCCGTGGCCATCGGATTCCGCGTCGCACTCAACCTTTAGCATATAGCTATCATATCAAGAATCATATCAGACTGGAGTAAACCGTCACAATAAATTACAGAGCTGATAGTAACAGGATATTACATTCCCAAATATGTTCAAGTTACAATTATCAATGTACATTAATTAAGAATCCCAAGAGAAAGGCTAATAAAAGCCATACAACAATAAGCTATAACCACTACCCATATACGACATAGCTCCGATGTCAGGCCCAATGTCAACATGACATAGCCGACAAAACAACCTGCAAAACATGGCTCCACAGCCAACAAAAGCACTCATCTCGGGACGAAGAAATCCGAACCTGAGTACCAAAAGTAGTGGGTCAGACGCGACGGTCTGGCAGGTGGATGGAAAGATCATAAATATACTGAAGAATAAAACATATGATAAATCATGCTATTCGATCAAATGCTCCATATAATTAAACGAGTGAAAAATCGTGGATCTCGGGCAAAACATGTATTCGTTTCAAGCATGGGTAAAACATGATGATCTAATAAAACATGTGATCATTTACATCATCTATAATCATAGATATTTGACAATCGGGTATTCGTCTAAAACATGTATAAATATAGTGGTTTGACAAACAAACGTTCATTTGCGGCTTAGGTGAAAACAAAAGTATGTAACAAACCAGGTATTCATAGCAGTCTGGCTAAACTAAAGTCCATTTGGAACATATGTGAAAGTACAGATATTTAACAAACCGGGTGTTCATTTAAAATAGGTGTAACCAAAGAACTCTGACAAAACTAATGTTCATTTATCCATAATTCAAAGCATGGGTATTCCACAAATCGGGCATCGTTTAAAAACAAGTATAAACAAGTGTCATTTAAAACATATTTCAAAGCATGGATATTTCACAAATTCGAGTATTCGTTTAAAACATATTTCAAAGCATGGATATTAACAAATCGGGTATTCGTTCAAAACAGGTGTAAACATAGGGATCTGGCAAAACAAGTGTCATTCAAAACAAGGCACGAGAATTTAACAATTCGGGTATTCATTTAAAACATGTGCAATCATATAAATCTAGCAAAACCATTGATCGTTTGAAACCTATGTAAAAGCATGGGTATTCACTCATCCAGCATTCATTTAAAACAGATACGTGTACAAGGAACAGAAAAACAACATAATAACAATAACTGAATTCACTTTGGAGAATATTAACACTTGTCTAAATAATAACTTTCATAAAGGAAATGAATCATTTATCGAAAAACAATAAGCAATATAAAACACGTCGGGTATCCAAGGAATCGGGAAACAAGCAAGATGGCAACCACAAGAAGCTAAGTCCTCTATCACTAAAGCGATAGAGCAATAACTAGGCCCTGATCTCAGTCACTCGAGGTGAGGAGAAACAGGGGATCTCATATCAATACATATACATATACTAGGCACTGATCTCAGTCACTCGAGGTGAGGAGAAACAGTGGATCTCATGAATGCATATACATATACTATACATGACCACGGTAGCGAGCCGGGCATCGGGGACCACAGTAGCAATCTGCGGTATCGGGACAAGACCACGGTAATAACCGGGTAGCGGGATCCAAACTGCAGCTGGCGGGACAAGAGGGGGATCTCCAAGTCGGTTGATCAGACCAACAGGGTTATCCAAGCTTAGTGGTGCCGACTCATAGGTCAAATACAATCGAGACAATGCAGGTAAATCAAGTACAAATGCATAATCAAACGGGCAAGACGGGGGTGCTCAAGGGCACACTGACATATCATGTGGTGCAATGCACTTCGGGTCAAATAACTGTTACTAGAGTAACTTCAATGCTTTCGGGAAAACAAGTCATGTGATACAAATCTCGGGAAATGAGGTGAAACAATGAACTATAACAATTCCGGGAAAAATAATAATTTCAAGATCTATATAAGTGAATAGGGGTCCCGTATGTCGATTATAATAATTACTTGGTACTCCTTGAGTTAGAAGACATTCCGGGCTCCTTATGCATTTTTACTATTTTCAAAACTTAAAATGAGCTTATGGGTAGTACTAGATGTTACAATAGCAAAAATCACGATTATAAACAGTCCATCCTAAGTATGATATCAACTCGGAACCGTCGAGCAACCTACTCAGTCACCGAAAGGAATAGAATTCGCGATACCCAAGGAAATAGACTTTGCATTTAGATATGAAGAAGGTATCGTGTCGTTCCATCCCGTTCAAGATTGAAATAGATTGAACTTCGATGCCCCCGAACCAACCGTGAAGAGCATTGGCTCAAGACGTCCTCACATATGGTCAAGTGAGTCCAAGGAGGGTAGCCAAGGTCCACAAAAAAATAAATATCAAAACCCACTGGACTCAAACTGAAATGCACAGGGGTCCGATCGATCGGCCGATCGATAAGCCCAAAAAAGGCCTTACAGTTATTTACAGTCCGATCGATCGGCCTGTAGGTCCGATCGATCGGACCTGGGCGTGTAGCAGGTCCGGGACTCTTGATTTTTCTCCCCTTTCTCCTTTTTGTTTCCTTTCCTTCCAACATATAATCAACCACATAGAACCATAAACAAGAAGACTAAAATACATGTTTCCAAGACAATAATATGAGCTAAAGAGCTCCTCATTTCAAGTTTCTCCCTTTCCATTCTTTCCATTCACAACAAATCTCAAAGTGGAGAAAACTCATTCATGTGAAACCATTTGAAACCTTGACAATATGATGCATACATTTTCAAGTATGAACAAGAGAGAAAATAAACTCATCAATAAGCACATTTCGAAATCAACATTAATCATAGTAAAGACAACTACTAAAATCACCAAAACCCTTAATGAAACAAGGTTTTTCTCACAAAACATGTTAATAATCAAAATGATCCAATCATCCACTTGCCTTTGACTCTAATCAAGCAAATCAAGCTCCTAATCACCTCTCAAGCTCAAGATCCACCATCTCTACAAAAACCCCCAAAACAAACCCTAAAATGGGTTAAACAATGAAATGACAAGGAAACTTTTCAATAATCAAGGTGGAGCTTCTCTAAGGCTAGAAGATTACAAATCTAGAAGATGAAGAAGAACACTTACTTGCAAGGTCCTCTAATGGACAAGGTAAGCTCAAAGGAAGTCTTGTGATGGAGGGTTCTCTTCACAAATGGTATCAATGGAAAGCTTGCAGGATGAGGAAGAGGTTGGTGATCTCCATTTCTTGATTGATGAACTCTTGGTGTGGCTTGGAGATGATGAAGCAAGAAGAAGAAGGGAAGCACAAGGGAAAACCCTAGGTTGCTGGTTTGGGCTGGAAAATGAAGATGGAAAAGGAAGAAGATGGGTTCCTCTTATAAGCAAGGAGGTTTGGGTCCCACAACTTAAGGGACTAGTATGGCTGAAATCATCTAATTTGGGACCTCGGATGGATTCGACGAAGAAGGAAGAAATGATCGTCGAAATATCTAGTTTCCAAAAAGTGTTTGTTTCGCGGGTTTCGAGAATATCGAGTTTTGGGTACAGATTTGGTGTGAAAAGACTGTTTTGCCCTACGGGCTGGAAAAACTGATTTTCAGAACTTCGAATGGGTACGGAGTGAACACGAAAGTTGTAGAGAATAACAAAATAAGTCAAATGCGGCTAAAACAAGAATTATCAGGAACCACAAATAATCTCCCAATCTCGCGCAAAGTCATTAAAAGAACCCCCAAAGGGTCCCACTAATCACAAAGGCCCTCAAAATTCCCCAAAACTAGAGAAAAACCATTCTAGCTCACAAACTAAACCCAACAAATACTAATCCCACTAAAAGAAACTAATCCACAAATAAAACAACACTAATCCAAGAGATTAGGGGTCGGGTTCTCACACTTAATTTTTGTATTGCAAACATTAGCGCGAGGCATTCTTTCTCTATCGGTGGATATCGATGTTCTGCTCCTACCATCATCCTACTTAAGTAGTAAAGTGCCACCTCATGCCTTTGGTTATTCTTTTGTGCCAGCATTGCCCCCAAGGAGTGATCAAGAGCTCGCGTATACAAAATGAATGGTCTCCCTTGCACTGGAGTAGCTAAAACAGGAGGCTTAGTAAGATATTTTTGATATGTTCAAAGGCTTCATCACATGCCTGATCCCATACAAAATTCACTCCTTTCTACATCAGACGTGAGAATGGCCGGCATCTTCCAAATAAATTAGAAATGAACCTTCGAATATAGGCCAATCGACCTTGGAGTCCTTTTAGCTCTTTTAGATTTCTTGGAGGTTTCGTTTCTAAAATGGCTTTTGTTTTGATTGGATCAAGCTCGATTCCATCTTTGCGAACAATAAACCCTAAGAACTTTCACGAAGAAACACCAAAAAAACATTTCAATGGGTTCATGCGGAGTTTATACCGTCGAAGTCTTTCAAACACTTCCTTGAGGTCTTTGAGGTGATCTTCTTTTCTTTTGCTTTTTACAGCAAGATCATCTACATAACACTCCACCTTTTTATGTTGTATATCTTTAAAGATTTTCATCATTGCCCTTTGATAAGTGGCCCCTGCATTTTTTAAACCAAAAGGCATCACGGTGTAACAATATATTCCAAATGGTGTTCGAAATGCAGTGTGCTTCTGGTCATTAGGATGCATTTTGATTTGGTTATATCCTGAGAAACCGTCCATAAAAGACATTCTTTCGTAACCAAAAGTATTATCAATCGTGATTTCTGCGATGGGTAAAGGGAATTCATCCTTAGGACAAGCGTCATTTAAATTTCTAAAATCAATACAGATTCTAATCTGGCCATTTTTCTTTGTAACTGGAAGAACGATGTTGGCTTACCAATCAGGATGTTGTTCCTCCCTAATGAAGCCAACATCTTTCAGCTTTTGAACCCCTTTTTCAATTTTATCCATTATGTCTGGTCGGAATCTTCTTTGAGCTTTTTTAATGGGTTTAACATCTTTTCTTAAATTTAATCTGTGCATTGCAATTTTTATACATCGAAGAATGTCTTTTATCAAATCAAAAGAATTCTGGTCACAACGAATTTTCCTTTGATGGAAAATTAATTTGAATGCGCCACATTCAATTATCATGTATTTTCTTATACGCGGGTGCATATCCCACGTTACCAAAAATTTTAACTGGCACATCTCAAATTTCATACCCAGTGGGACCACAACTCATGTTTATTTCTTCTTTTCAGGTTGCATAACATAAAGTGTCTCAAGTTTGTCATCAAGTTTCATCAATGGCAACCAAGCTTTTCATCACCTTTGATGATACCAAGTACAAGGCCTACCTAGAGGCCAAAGTCCAAGTAAGAAACTCCGTGCAAATGATCAAGACCCATGTAAAGACTGCAAAGAGAAGGTTCGAAGAGTTGCAAGGAGAAAATGCAGTTTTGGAAAATCAAAAGTTTGCTTTCTCCAAAACTCATGAAGTGTCAAAAGAAGGAAAATTTCCTCATTTTCAAGTTGATCAGCTAGCTAATGGTCAGCAAGTTCACAGAGGGTTACAAAACTACCAAGTTCCAATGGACATGCAAGGGACGTCCAATCATGGAGCTGATTGCCAATTAGCTAACTCTCACCAAACTCCATCAACATATCAATTTCAAAATAAGGTATGTTTGAATGGATCCAAGTTTAATCAATCCATTAAATTCCAATCAAATATAAAATGTCAAATGAAAAATGATGAAGATAATTTTGTAGTTCCATGCACCCACACCTGCCCCACCAGAGCGGTACGGTTTATGGGTCATGGATGCTAAAAAATGAAACAAAAGCCCCTTGTATCTAGCACTTACCCCACCAGAGTGGTAAGAAAGACTAGAACTTGGGATGATGTTACCAGGTCGCGTCCTAGTGCTTACCCCACCAAAGTGGCTAAGCCTGGCTGGACGCAACGGCCTAGGAAGACTTCAGTATGGGACCGATTGTCGGTACCCATTGAAAATGCTTTCGAGCCTCTCACCTTACTTAAGGGAAAGAATGTAATAATGGATGAAAAAGCCCCGCAGTGCCCCCTAAGAAAATTAGAGGTCCTTTAGTTGTCAAATTTTCACTGGGCTCAAATGATCCCCAAATGGTGATAAGAAAACACATGCCAGCAGAATTTAGACCTCGAAGCAAAAACCCGATTAGTGTTAGTTAAGTCATGTGTTAGTTCTAAGCTTGATTAGTGATTTTAGCTAAGTTGGGTTTGGAATAGCTTTTGTTATAGTTTTGGGGAATTTCGAGTGTTTTGGTGACTAGTGGGGCCCTTTGGGGGTTCCCTTTTCGACTTTGCGTTGCTTAGAGGATTTTCCGGAATTGTTTTGATTTGTGTTTTATCCTGTTTCATATGTCTCGTTAATCCCGACAACTTCCATGTTGATCCCGTCCCCGTTCGAGACCCCGAAACTTGACTTTCCTAGCCTCGAGGGCAAAACAGTCGTTTTACACTAAACTTGTACCCAAAACTTGATATTCCCGAAACCCACGAAACATATACTTTTTGGAAACTAGATATTTCGGTGATCATTTCTTCCTTCTTCGTCGAATTCATCCGAGATCCTGAAGGACATGATTTCTGCCCAACAAGCTCCTTAAGTAGTGGGACCCAACCTCATTTGTTATCAAAAGGGAAACCCACTCTCCCTTTCATCTCATTCTCCATTTTCCAGCACAACACTTCAACCTAGGGTTTTCTCTTGCAACTTTCTCTTCTTCTTCTTGCTCTCTCCATCTCCAATCCACACAAAACTTGCATCAATCAAGAAATGAAGGTTATCATTCTCTTCCCCACCTTGCAAGCTTCTTTTTGATACCATTTGTTGAGAAATCCAAGAATTTTGATATCTTCATTGAACTAACTCTTGCCATTTGGAGACCTTACAAGTAAGCAATATTCTTCATCTCCTAGATTTATATTCTTCTAGTCCTTGAGAAGCTCCATTTTCATTATTGAAAGTTTTTTCTTCTTCATTCATGGTTTGACCCATTTTAGGGTTTGTTTTGGGGGTTTTTGCTTGTAGCTTGGGATTGAGCTTAAGAGGTGATTAGAGGCTTGGTTTTGCTAGCTTGGACCTACGGCAAGTGGATGATTAGGTGTTTTGAGTTTTAAATGATTTGGTGAAACATTAATGATTTACTCATGCTTTTATTGATTTGCATTGTTGAAATAAATGCTCATAATGCATCTTGCTAACTCATTTAATGGCTTGAAAACATGGGTTTAAAGCTTTCTTATCTCTAGTCTTGTGGTGGTTGTATAAGTGTTGACAGGAGGGAAAAAGCGAAGGACCCAACCCACTGCAGAACAGAACCTGGGTTCTGTTCCGCAGAGTACGCGGTCGACCGCACGGGGGCTCGATCGACCAGCGACACAGGGTCAGGTTCTCTGGAACCCGACCAAAACACTGTTTACCCATTTCAGTTACAACTGCCGGTCGACCGGCCATGGGCTCGGTCGACCGGGCACACAGGGACCAGGTCGACCGGGGTTGCTATGTACGGGGTAGACCGAGCCTTGACCAGGTCGACCGGGCCAACTGAGAAATCCTTCCTAGAAGGGATTTTTACCCTGTTTTCGGATGGGCTTAGGTGGGACTTTGGCTACCCCTTTTGGACTCATTTGACTATATGTGAGGATGTCTTGAGCCGACGTTCTTCACGGTTAGTTCGGTTGCATCAGAATCCAATCTAATTCAATCTTGAACGGTACGGGACAACGCGATACCTTCCTTATATCTATACGCGAAGTCTATTTCCTTGGGTATCGCAAATCCTACCCCTTTCAGTGACTGAGTAGGTTGTACGATGCTTCAGGATTAGCATCATACTTAGGATAGACTGTTTATAGTTTTGATTTTTAATAGTACCGTCTAGTACTATCTATAAGCTCATTTAAAGTTTTGAAAATCGTAAAGTGTATAAGGAGCTCGGAATGTCTTCAGACTCGAGGAGTACCAAGTCATTATTATAATCGACATACGGGACCCCTATTCACCTTAAATAAATCTTGAAACCAATATTTTACACGAAATTGTAATAGTTCATTGTATTCCCTCATTTCCGAGATTTATATTACATGACTTGTTTTCCCGAAAGCATAGAAGTTACACTTGTAACAGTTACTTGTCCCGAAATGTATTGCCCGACATGAAATGACAATGTGCCCTTGAGCATCCCCATCCTGCCCGTTTACTTATTTGTACTTGATTTACTTGCACATGTCTCGATTTGTTATTTGACCTATTAGTCGGCTCCACTAAGCTTGGATAACCTTGTTGGTCTGATCCACCGACTTGGAGATCCCCCTCTTGTCCCGCCAGCTGCAGTTTGGATCCCGCTACCCGGTTATTACCGTGGTCTTGTCCCGATGCCGCAGATTGCTACTGTGGTTCCCGATGCCCGGCTCGCTACCGTGGTCATGTATAGTATAGTATATATATATGTATTTATAAGATCCACTCCTCGAGTGACTGAGATCAGTGCCTAGTTATTGCTCTATCACTTTAGTGATAGGGGACTTAGCTTCGTGTGGTTGCCATCTTGCTTGTTTCCCGATTTCCTTGGATAGTCGTACATGTTTTATACTACATTATGTTTTAAATAAATGATTCGTTTCTTTTATGAAAGTTATTGATTGAACATGTTGAATGATTTTACACCTGTTTTACATGAAAACATGATTTGTCAGATATACATGATCTTTCCACCCGTTTTAATTATATGCAGCATTTGATCAAATAACATGATTTATCACATGTTTTATTCTTCAGTATATTTATTATCTTTTCACCCACCTGCCAGACCGTCGTGTCTGACCCACTACTTTTGGTACTCAGGTCCAAACTTCTTCGTCCTGAGATGAGTGCTTTTGTTGGCTGTGGAGCCATGAGTGCAGGTTGTTTTGTTGGCTATGTCATGTAGACATTGAGCTCGACATCGGAGCTACGTCATATATGGGGTAGTGGTTAATAGCTTGTTGTTGTATGGCTTTCATTAGCCTTTCTTGGGATTCTTAATTAATGTCCATTGATAATTTGTTACTTGGACATATTTGGGAATGTAATATCCAGTTACTGTCAGCTCTGTACTTGGTCGTAATAGTTTATTCCGGTCTGATATGGTTCTTGATATAATAGCTATATGCTAGAGGTTAAGTACGACGCATAATCCGATGACCACGGACTCCGGGTCGTAATACCCCGAAAGCTTTCGCAAAAATAATCAGAGTGTATTGAAATGTGTCGTCTGCACACACGCGGATCTTGGGAGAAAAATATATTTATCCTTAATCCCACTCGCGCCCCCGAGGTTCTGATTTGGGGGCGTGACACAACCCAAGTCGAAATTATGGAGCGACCTTCAAATGATGTCGCACCGCAACTGATTGTAAAGCTTAAAGAAAAGACACCATCTGATGAGAGAAGCGTACAAATAGTATGCCAACGGGCATCTAAAAAGAAAAGAAGAGCGGCCCACAAGGCCCATGAATTTAAGATCGTACCCATGTGGATCCCCAAAGAGCCCGAAGAATCAGTTATGTCGGTCAATATGGTTGGAAAAGGTAAGAAAAAGAAAGAATCATTGGCCTATGTTAAGGAAATGGTGGATTTATTCGACACCCAGCGGCCGCAAACAAGGAGTGTCACGACTGTCAAAGGAAGAAAGGTAACAAAAAAAAATCACATTTGTGATGCAAGTAGTTCACAACGATCATCTAATGAACATGCACCAAGAACATTGGGAGTATTAGGGGAGCGCACAGGTCTTCTCTCGTCAGAATCAAGTGTAGCTCCTGTCTATGTGACAGGCCAAGAGGGTAATCCAGAGTTCTCAGAGTCAAATCCCACACCAAGTTTCATGCAATATGTCCAGGATACAAACAAACGATTTGAAGAGATGATGACAATGATGGCCACTCTTCAAACACAAATTAACAAAAAGTAGTCCGGACGACAATCTAGCAATGATCACAACAGACGTGATAAAGAGATAATCGAGATCATGATACGGACCATAATAATGACGAAGAAGAGTTGAGCAAAACCCGAGTCACGGTTGAAGCAGTCCAAAAGATGATTGAAAATGCCACTGAGAGGGTAACATCATCCAAAAAAGGATCAAACCCACCTTATCCAGCCTGGATGGATGATGAGCCATTTCCACCTAAATTCAAGCAGCCTCATTTGCAATCATATCATGGAAGTACTTCATCTTATCAGCATCTATGCCACTTCAAGGTTTTGACTGGGGAGATATCTAATAATGATGCATTAAAAATCCGATTTTTCACCAGTACATTGAAAGTAACAGCCTTCAATTGGTATAAAAGGCTACCAAGCGGTTCCATAAAGTCATGGAAGGATATAGAACAAAAGTTTACAGATAATTTTTTCGATGCCGACAGTTCAGTGATTACAACTCGCCTATGTACAGAAAAACAAGGCAAAGAAGAATCAGCGACTCCCTTTATCAAAAGATGGCAAGCTTTGTCATTTAAATGTCCAGAATGTTGGGATTGGTGTATGCCTAAAGCCCACTGACTGCACTCTCATCTCTGTTACTGGATATTTACTAGTTATTTAATGGAATGACTCTTTTCTCTTACTGCTTGTATATATGTATGGTTGTGTAAGGCCCATTGTTTCTAGTAAATGACTTGGGTGTGTACTGGCTATACACAGTAAGGTCTGAGTCATGGACACTTGAAACAATAAACTTGTTCATAACTGAGAGATGGAGTTGGGCACTTCATCTTGGTATAAGCTATAATGAGATACTCTCCTGCATTCAGGGTGACTTACCTAAGTCACGGGAGGCTTTTCCGGATTTATCTCATTAGTGCATGTGTCATGCATTGAACAGGACCACTTGTAGGTGTGATCTCTAAAATAGTACTATCACTGAGAGAGATCAAGTCACCTCTTGCTACTGAGTGACCAGTGCTCTTAATCTTGAGCATTTGTGGATGAACTGACGAAGTCAAGTTCTTGTGCTTTAATTCACTATGGGTGAGATCCTGTTCATGGGTCAACAACTCTGTGTTTTGGGTGCTCGGGCTTGATTAGTTGGGACGTGCAAATGCAATATGGAATCTATGCCATCGTGTGATGGAATGATCGTCCCCTTAGAATTATCCGATTAATCATCAGAATCTAAGATCTTAGTATATGGATGTTCCATATGGATATTGAACTTGTGAGTCGCTCCCTGGATCAAGAGAATGATATCCGGATGATGATTAAGTCAAGGGTATGAAGTTCTAAGGATGAGATGTAATCAAGAAGGTAGATAGTACATTGGTTAACCTACTTGATTATGGATGTTACATAGAGGGGCATTGTGGTCATTGTACTTGGTAGGTCAAAGACAATCGTCTGTTTATGATGAGCTTAATTTGCAATTTAATATTTGTCCCTGGAGTGCAACCATAACTCTTTAGTGGAATGAGTTAGGGTTAAAATGATCTTAATGTTGCTATGGGGTTAGCATGGACATTTTGGTCATTTTGGGAGCCAAGGGCAAATATGTCTTTTGGTCCCTCTTCTAGCCATCTTCCTATATTGGCATGGTTTCCTAATTTAATTAAATGATATGTGGTTGAATTAATTTTGTGGAAGAAAAATTTTGAGTTTAAATTCAAATAGGCTTTTGAAGGCATACATGAATTTAACTCTAGCTAAATTATTAACTTGTGGGCCATGGTGTGTTTATCTATCTTGTGGGCCAGTCATAAGGGGAGCCCCTTGTGTGAGGTTTCCAAGTTTAACTAGGTATCTTTACTTGCAAGGAAGAACTCCTCTTTGGGTAAGAATTCCTATAATTAAAGTTTACTAATTTTTAGTATCTTTAATTAGAAAGTGTTGCACAACTAAGGTGGCTGGTTGCTTATTTTATGGGATTGTCATTCCTATTAGAGAGAGGACTCTTAAAGGAATGTGAACTTTATAAATATATGAGACACTACCCTGGGCGTGCAACACATGAAACAAAGTGAGATAGAAAAAACCCTAGGCGTGAAACAATTGGGAGCTCCATTGGCCGCCCAAGTCAAGAAGAAAAACTCACGCCCAGCCCATTGCTCTCTTCTTCTTCATTGGAGAGAGGAGATCAGGTCCTGGACTTTTTCCACAAAGTGTAGTTCAGAAAACCCTTCTTGGAATCCATATTTTGATCCCACAATCAGAGCCAATCAGATTGGGTTGTGGAATAGAAGAGAAGATCAAAGGAAAAATCTGCTGCAGAAATTCCTGCAACTTACATTGCTGATTGCAGGCTGAGATCAGACCTTTGTAGCTTTCTTTTCAGAGATTTGAGGCATTCATATCATCAAGGTATTAGTCCTCCATCATCTCCTTGCATTATACACATGTTGATCATGATTTCATGGAGTTTTTATGCATGTTTCATGGCTGAATAATCAGATTTGGTTTTGTTTTAAAAACAAGAAAAACCATATCAGCCATGGACGTCCAAGTTCAGATCTATATAGCATGAGCTTTCAGTGGTATCAGAGCCTCTCCATGTGAAATCATGACCCCATGATGTGTTAATCCTAACTTAGTTAAGGGCATGGTGGCACCCTTCTAGATACAACTTACTGCATGTTTGGAGTGCAGGAATTTTTCCAGGTTGCTGGAATTTTTCCAGAACACTGTTTAGTGCATGTTTGGAGTGCAGGAATTTTTCCAGATTGCTGGAATATTTTCAGAATACTATATAGTGTTGTACAAAGCACAATGAATGCACTAATCTTTTTGGTTGCAGCCATATAATTGCATCCTTGATGGTTCGCATGTATGTGTGTGGATTTGGATGTTTTTAATTAGTTGGAAAGTGTACGATTGCGCGTTTAGCAATCATAGGAGGTTGTAATTTTTCCTTATTTTTATTTCAACTAGTCTTGATGTAAGCTTTCGTGAAAAGCATAGGTATATCCAATGTAATTTTGGTTTTGTTTTTCATGGGTTTGCTTGTATAAAATTTATTTATTGTAACAAGCAAGGAGAAGAAAGCTTCAAAGATTGCATGGTTGCAAGTAGAAGCGGATTCCATGGTGGTGGAGGCAACGAAGGTGTCCTAGTGCGAAAAGGACTCTTAACCAAGTATCCTAGTTGGATTAGGATTCCTAGTCGGATAAGGTTTCCTAGTTGGATAAGGATTTGAAGTCCGAAGAGCAGGGAGCCATCAAGGATTGCATTATATTTATTGCTTTATATAACTGCTATTATTGCTATGTTTATCACCTAGTAACATGGCCACCACTAGGTTCTTAAAATTGGCATTTTTCTATATTGGATTGTTTTTAGTTTGGCAAATTGTTTTTAAACGGATCTTAGACCAGCACCTTCTATTTGCCTAAGGTTTAAAAAATTGGATAGGGTTTAGTTTCTCTTGGTACCCTAAGTTTCCAAAAGAGGCCAAACTAAAATCTAATATGTTGCTACCTTAGTGGGCCCATAACCCACTGGTCCCAAGTTAGGAAATTTGACCCTTTAAAGTGATTTGCTCAAATATTTTAAAGAAAAAATTATTTATGTTCAAGATGACTTAAGTCATTGAGTCATGAATTTAATTAACTAAGTTTGCTAGATTTAAAAAGATTTTTTGAGTAACTAATGTAAAGGTCAAAAGAGTTTTTCAAAACCCTAGTGTTAAATAATCAAGTGGGAGAGGGGTTTGGAAAAACCCCACGGCCTTCCATTTTCGGTTCATGCTATCTCAATGGAGTGTTAGTGGGAGCGGCCACCCCTTCGGTGGAGTTCTTTACTAAAGATCGCTTCGATGGGTTAGTGGGTGAGCTAATGTGAATATCCGTAATGAGGTGTTAGTGGGAGCGGCCATCCCTTCGGTGGAGTTCTTTACTAAAGATCACTTCTATAGAACGTCAATGAAGTGTTGGTGGGAGCGGCCATCCTTTCGGTGGAGCTCTTTATTAAAGTTCACTTCAAGATTGGATTAAAGTCACTTCCCTTCGGAGGACTTGAGTCATAGACATTCTGGGAACGTTCATAAGAGATGGTAATACACTTGACATAAGACGATAATAACCTCTCCCTAGGAGTTAGTGTTATTTGTCATATGAGGCCAAACCAATTAGTGATTGGACTGTCGCTGGATATGCTAAATCCAGATAGTGATAATCCAAATAAGCGAGGCTTTACTCAACGAGACTATAGATTCAGCCATCCCTTCGATGGAGGGTCTATGAGGAGGTTAAGACACTGATACATTATAATTAGGGTTAAATAATGAAAAAAGTCTTGTGCATGTTTTTCCTTTTATTACAAGCACCATATACATGTTACATATATACTGCCTATCTAATTATAACCTGTTATATATCCAGAGAGATGGGGAAGGATTCTTTTAGCCCGTTGATGAGTATTCTACGTGAGAACAAATTGACTGGCCCAAATTACGTAGACTGGAAAAGAAACCTTAACATAGTACTCACCGCTGAGGTGTACAAGTATGTTTTGTCGGAACCCTGTCCTACGATTGACGATCATCCTACAAATGACCAGCAAGAGGCTGAAAGGAAATGGAAAAAGGCGAATAGCATGGCCAAATGCTACATGCTTGCTTCCATGTCCAACGTGTTGCAAACACAGCATGAGCAAATGGACACAGCTTCTGATATCATGTTGTCCTTGTCTGAGATGTTCGCAGACAAAAGCAGGCCAGCTAGGCAAGCTGCTTTAAGGACAATCATGAATACTAGGATGGCTGAGGGAACACCTGTCAGAGAGCACATGCTCAAAATGATGGATTGTTTCAATGAAGCTGAGATCCTAGGGGCTGAGATTGATGCAGGGAGTCAGACTGATATGATTCTCGAAACTCTGCCGCAGTCATTCAACCAGTTCAAGCTCAACTTCAACATGAGCAAGATGGACATGACTCTCTCTGAGTTAATGAAAGAACTCCAGGCGGCAGAGGCCATCATGAAGCCAAAAGGCCAAGCTCACTTTTCCCAGTCTTCCTCTAAACTGAACCTGAAAGGGAAAAAGTTCAAGAAGAAGCAGGGTAAGGGAAAATGACAGAAAAAGGGCAATGCTGGGAAGAAGGACAAAGGTACAGGTGAAAAGCCCAAAGGGAAATGCTTCAAGTGCAGCCTCAAAGGTCACTGGAAGAAAGATTGTCCCAAACTCCTAGGCTCAGATAAGAAAGGTATATCTCTTTCCTACTACATTGAAACTTGTCATGTGGTTGATTCTACTGATTCATGGATAGTAGACTCTGGAGCCACTAATCATATCTGCAATTCATTGTAGGGGTTTCAGATAATGAAAAAGCTTGAGAAAGGGGAGTTTGACCTTAGAGTTGGAAATGGAGCAAAGATTTGGGCTGTTGCAGTGGGAGCTGTTACTTTACATTTTCCGCATGATAGAATATTAGTTTTAAATAATGTTATCTATGTTCCAGACATAAGGAAGAATTTAATTTCAGTTTCTAGACTTATTGAATTTCATTATTCAGTTTCTTTCCATTCTGGTGTTGATATCAGTAGAAATGGAAATATTATATGTTCCGGTAGAATGCATGACAACTTATTTTATATATATCCTATTGCTCCCACACTGTATAATGTACAACTAGAAAGCTCATCTTCCCTTAAGAGGAAGGAATCTTTGACCAATGACACTTATCTTTGGCACTTACGTTTGGGTCATATTAACCCAAAACGGATTCAGAGGTTGGTAGAGGATGGGCTTTTGAGCTCATTAGATCTCGAACCTTTACCTCAGTGTGAATCTTGTCTCATGGGAAAGATGACCAAAAGGTCATTCTCTGGAAAGGGACTGAGGTCAAAGGAGTTGTTAGAATTGGTTCACACTAATGTGTGTGGTCCTATGAACAAACTAGCTCGAGGAGGTTATGAGTATTTCATCACCTTCACTGATGATTACTCTAGGTATGGATATGTGTACCTAATGCGACGCAAGTCTGAAGCGTTTGATAAGTTCAAACAATTCAAGGCTGAGGCGGAGTTACAACTAGGGAAACATATCAAAGCTCTTCGATCTGATCGAGGTGGCGAGTACCTCCTGGGTGAGTTCAAGGAGTACCTCACACAACTTGGGATTGTGTCTCAGTTGTCTGCACCGGGTACACCCCAGCAAAATGGTGTAGCAGAGAGAAGAAACCGTACCCTTCTTGATATGGTAAGGTCCATGATGAGTCATGCAACCCTACCCATATCTTTTTGGGGATATGCCCTAGAAGCAGCTGCATACATTTTGAATCTGGTACCTTCTAAATCAGTACCTAGGACACCTCGAGAAATGTGGACAGATCGAAAACCCAGTTTAAGACATATCCACATTTGGGGATGTCTAGCCTATGTACTGAATGATAAAGCTACCAAACTAGAACCCAGATCGGAAATGTGCTACTTCATTGGGTATCCTAAGGGAACGAGAGGAGGCATCTTTTATCATCCAAAGGAGCAAAAGGTGCTTATCAGCACTCATGCTAGATACTTGGAGGATGATTGCATGATGCACCAAGAGCTTGGTTGTAAAGAAACACTTGAGGAGATTCTTTTAGAAACTCCTGCAACATCTGTGTCAGATCCTGAGACTGTAGATAATCAAAACATTCCTTTTAAAACTCCGGAGCCTCGTCGTAGTGGGAGAATTTCTAGACCACCAGATAGATATCTAGGAGTGTCCTTTATGACAGACACCGAGGATCTGGTTGAGGATCCTACTAGTTACGATGAAGTAGTAACGGATATAGATGCTGACATGTGGCAGCAAGCGATGAAATCTGAATTGGATTCTCTGTATTCCAATCAAGTCTGGGAACTTGTGGATGCACCTGAAGGGATCAAACCCATAGGGTGCAAGTGGATCTACAAGAGAAAGAGAGGAGTGGATGGGAAGGTTGAAACCTTCAAAGCAAGACTGGTGGCAAAAGGATATACTCAAAAAGAGGGTATCGATTATGAGGAAACCTTTTCACCAGTGGCTATGCTTAAATCCATTAGAATTCTCTTAGCCATAGCATGTCATTATGACTACGAGATATGGCAGATGGATGTCAAGACAGCTTTTCTAAATGGAAGTCTTGACGAATGCATCTATATGATGCAACCAGAGGGATTCATTGCTGGTGGCCAAGAGAACATGGTATGTAAACTTAAAAAGTCCATTTATGGACTTAAGCAAGCATCTAGGGCATGGAACATCAAGTTTAATCAGGCAGTCAAATCTTTTGCCTTTGATCAAAACATTGATGAACCATGTGTGTATAAGAAAGGGAGTGGAAACGCAGTTGCATTTTTAGTCCTGTATGTGGATGACATATTACTCATTGGAAATGATGCTGGCATGTTGTCATCTGCTAAGGTTTGGTTATCATCTCAATTTCAGATGAAGGATTTGGGTGAGGCGAGCTATGTCTTAGGGAACAAGCTTTTGCGAGATCGCAAGAACAAGATGTTAGCCTTATCCCAATCTTCGTATATTGAGAAGATATTGGTCAAGTATAACATGCATGACTCCAAGAAGGGCTTGCTACCTTCTAGACATGGAGTACCACTATCTCGGAATCAATGTCCGAAAACACCTGAGGAGATAGACAGCATGAGGAGAGTACCATATGCATCAGCTGTTGGAAGCCTCATGTATGCAATGTTGTGTACTAGACCAGATATCTGCTTTTCCGTTGGCATGGTTAGTAGATATCAATCAAACCCTGGACCTATGCACTGGACAACTGTTAAGCATATATTCAAGTATCTTCGGAGAACGAAAGATTATATGCTAACCTATCGAGCAAATGATCTAACGCCACTGGCGTATACAAACTCTGATTTCCAGTCGGATGTGGATGGCAGAAAGTCTACCTCGGGATGTGTCTTTACTCTATCAGGAGGGGCTATATCATGGAGAAGTGTCAAGCAAGATTGTACTGCTGTGAAGGAAGCAGTATGGCTCAGAAAATTCCTATTGGAATTGGGAGTAGTTCCTGCAGTGCAAAAACCGATTGTCATGTACTGCGACAATACTGGTGCAGTAGCTAACTGCAAAGAACCCAGGAATCACAAAAAAGGCAAGCATATTCAGAGAAAGTACCACTTGATCCGGGAATTCATCCAGGATGGAGAAATAGTGGTAGAGCAGATTGCCTCAGCAAATAACTTAGCTGACCCATTTACTAAGACTCACAACAACAAATTGCATTATTACCGGCGTTTTTTCCCGGCGCAATCAATAAACGCCGGGGAAAGTTATACCTTTCCCGGCGAAAAAGGGTATTTCGCCGGGAAATGATAATGTTTTCCCGGCGACAAATTTTCGCCGGCAAAGGGAGTGTTTTACCGGCGCAAAAATTATGTTGCCGGAAAAGGCTATAGTTATTGCCGGCGAAATAGGTATTTCGCCGACAAAGTTCACCCATCTTAAGGCATTTGGTAATTTACCTTTTGCTGGCGCATAAATTTCACCGGGAAAGTCTTCTGCTATGCAAAATGAAAAATAAGTGGAGCCCAAAAATCTATTTTTCTATTTCCCTTGCCCGCGCCTCCTCTAAATCCATTTCCGTTTCCTGCATCCCTTCCCGTGCCCGCGCCTCTTTCTCTAAATCATGTTCGTGTTCGAAGCTGCCCCCTTTCCATTTCCAGCGTCCCTGCCTCTTTCTCTAAATCGTGCATCTCTCTCTCTTTCTTCATCATCAATTCAATTGCATTGCCTTCTAACAACCCCCTTTCTCTTTTGCATTAGTGTTTGGGGTTTGATTTCTTCCACCAGTGTCGACGCGTTTGATTTCCATCATCTCGTTCTGGTGCGTTTGATTTTTTCCACCAACGTCGACGCGTCGCAGCCCGCCGCCGGTCGTGAAGATGGCCCCCTCAAGATCTGGCTCGTCTCTCCCGGCTCCGTCGAATGGCACGCTATTCCTTGTGTCCGCAGACTATCCAAGGCAATCCCGATTCTAGGGTTTCTTCCTTCGTCTATTCTCATCCAGCATCGACGGTTCGATTTCAGAGTGGGATCTTTTCTCCTTGAAGCAGAAGGTATTCATTCAAATGCCCCTTAGATCACAATCGATTTACAGTTTTTTTTTAAGAGGTTTGATTTACATAATTTTTTTCTGTTATTAATTCTCTAGTTCTGTTGGTTACCTTTTATTTAAATTTTTGGATTGGTAGGGCTGAAGGAGACGCTTCGAGTACCGTATGCAGAAATTTGGAGAGGGAGAGAGCTTCCATTTCAATCAACAACGACAATCCCCAACGACTCCACCCCACTGTCTGAAAACTAATACAAGAAACTGAACTGATATTTTTAGAGGAATCTTGCATGGATGTTTGATCCACCTGCAAATAAGAGGTACCAACTTATCATTTCCCCATCCCAGATTCCATTCAAGCTTAAAAATCACGTAATCCTTGTCCTTTTTTTTTATTACACTCAATTTATTCATCATCTTCTTCTAGTAGAAAGTTCATATATTTCTTTCTATTAAATTGGGTGTTGTTGGAGGAGATCTGTTTAAGATCCGGTCCAGTTTGCTTTGGTTTTAGGGTTAGTTTTGATGTAAGCCCAAATCACAGGAAGTTTGGATCTTTGGGAGCTATGTATGTTTTTTTTTTGTTGTGCTTTGCGGTTTGATGTAAGCCCAATTTTTTTAAAGCCAGAGAAGCAAGAGGCGGGTGTAGGCAGTTGAAATTAGTTGGTGTATACACAAGCTCCTCAACAGGGCTGATCTTTTTGAATGCTTAAATTGTTTTAAGTTGGTCACTGAGATAAGGAAGAGGAGGATATGGGGTCATATCTTTCAGTGGGTGGGTTTGGCTACTGCCTATTGAACAAGACATCACCAATCTGATGTTTGAAAGTGAGCTCTGATAGAGAGATTATGTATTTGTGTTGTTGGGGTTGGCAACTTTCTCTAGGCTGTAGAGTTTTTCTACAGTATTTTTTTTTCGAAGCAAGAGACTGGTTGCAAGTTAGTGGAGCCTACTCACCAACAAAAAAAAGGTTTCATCCTTATTTAATTATTTACTTTTTGATAGATAGCTAATGAACAAATCCCTCTTTTGGAAATGGACACCCATTACTCAATTACGCATAAGGTCTGATGAATGTTTATGTAGGGAGTATAGAGACTAAGCAAGTGTTGTATTTATGGAGGTGACAAACTATCATATCACAATCTTCTTCTAACTTTTTTGAAAAGCATATTGAAGATTATGTTGATTGATCTAGTGTATTATTTATTGTCGTGAATCCTTTGGCTGATTTAGATTAATCAGATTTGATCATGATTGTCATTTACCAACTGTTGTAAATCAAAGTTTAAAGCTAGCGCCAAGAATTTTAAAGTCTCCAGCACATGATGAAAAAGGAAGTCATTTACAAAGGATATGTCATTTTATATCTCTGTCATTTTCAACATGTATGGCCCAAGGTGTTTACAGAATTGTGACAGGATAAGATCCTTGACAGGTTTGGTTATCTTCTCATCTCTTCATTGTAGCCTATAAATAGGTGTAATTCTCTTGATTCAATATCCACTTTCTCAAAAATATTTTACGCATATTATCAATGGTTCAAATCATTAGGTGATGGGTCTTTAATCTAGGGCTTGGGGTTCCTCACAAAAGTGTACACTTGTTTAGCCTAAGGACTCTACACCTCATTTTTTAAGTTTATTTTGTTGTTGTTGCTGTGGTGTGCTGGGGCCATGCGGTCATCTCTGTTGTCCAGCTGCTGAGCTCTTTTGTTTAGTAGAGATCAGAAGTGTCGTGCTCTACCTGGGGTGCTCTTGTTTCTGGTCTCATCTATAGCAGCCCAGTGCTCAATTCCCTTTTCCTCCTCGTTGTTGTTTTCTGCTGCTTCCTTGCTGTTTCCAGCAGCTTTGTTTCCAGCTTTGTATCAGTTCTAACCAAAACTCATAAACACTTGAACATGTCATGTTTGGATCAGTTCCACAAACGTTGTTCAACCTACCAATCCAAACTGAAAATTACCCAACTTAGTCCTTTATGCTTTGACCAGCCAACCAACTTGAACCAGATCCAAAATTTTCAGGGATCAGCTATGTATTTCCAATCCGATTAATAAATGGGTCGGGTGTGAACAAGCCTGACCTGATCTATTGCGCATCTCAGATCCTGGTTGTGTCTAAGCCCTGGCCATGGAAACCATTTTCTGCACTTGGTTGATGAACTATCTATAGGTGGTTGTTCTTTCTCGCACTAACAACTTGCAAGGATGGCAGCTTTGATATATTCATAGGAAATAGAGTAGTAATATGAGAGGCTTTCGGGCTTGGAAAATGTTCGAATGCACAATAATCTCAGAGAAACCATTGGTCAGGTTTATATTTATGCATCTATTCTATTTTATGAATCAAAGGAAAACAAACACCTCTGCATCTCGATAGTGTATTTTTTTTTGTTGTTTTGAAAATGAATCTTTATTTATTTTTATTTTTTTGGGTAGAATCGGCATCTCATTAGTTGGGGTCCATTTGGATCTTCATATAGCAAGTGAAGCAAACCTGGTTTGGGCATAAACCAGCATTAATGCGTTTGGATGACCTGAATTACCTAGGAGGATTTCCCCTGACACAGAGACTTCATATACGAAAATGCATATCACAATTGGACGATTTTTTCTTGCAAACGTCTACAAGAGATGTCATGTTTGAAAACGCATATCCACTCTTAATGTAGGGGTACGTAGCATGCATTGATAGGGCAGGATGGAGTTTTCTTTATGTTGTCCCATGCAAATGTTTATAGGAGAAAAACTTGTCCTGTGCGAAAACACATGTTCACTCCTTTTTTTTAGAGCTGCCTGGAGCATTCTCTGCTCAGCCAGGTTGCCTCTCTGTTTTGCCTTTGTTGTTGTCATCCTGGAATGGAGTTTCTTTTATGCAGCTGCTATCTAGTTCTGGCGAAGTTGGTTGCTGTGATTGGAGATATCTTTAAGTTCCCCTGCAGTTTTCCTTCTCCCTTTCCTCTGGTTTGCTGCTCTGCTCCTTTGTTCCTGCTGCAGCTGCATGGAGCTTTCTCTGTATTAGCATGGAGCTTTTTTTGTTTTGTTTATTTACTTTTGGTTGTATTTTTTCTTCTCCTTTCTCTTTGGGGCTTTGCCCTTCTTTTCTCTTCTCAATACAAATTTACCAATTAGCAAAAAAAAAAACTTTGATTCCTAGCTAATTCAGCCACACTACTGAAAGGGAAAAAGAAAATCATTTCACTTCTATGCAGAACCTTTTAATTGTCCCCAGTTGTAGCTCATTGTTGGTAAGAAACATGGTGTGCACGTGCGAGTGCATGGGTTTAAATCCCTATATATATATATAACAAAGTATAGATAAATCAGTGAAGAGTAGGTACCTTTCTAGGTAAGACCTAAAACTTCATCAACAAAACAGAACAAAGCTCCATTGAACATAGTTCCATAAAAAAGGATCAAGCCTGAACTGAAAGAATACTTCATTCACATGCACATGGGCTTTGCTTTGAGTTTTATTATCTTTTGAGTCCTAACTCCGCTGTTGTGCCTGTAGCAAGGGTATTTTGCGAAGTTTCAGCTTGCAACCCTGTTTTATATCTTTTACAGGTAGAGTTCTTTGTTTCTTACATTAACTTTGCTGCACTCATCATCCTCAATGAATTAATTTTAGTACCTCCAACTGTAATCTTCTTTTTCTTCCCAGCATGCCAAAAGATGAGGCTCAACTTTATGCTACTATTGAACTGTAAGTGCTTTTTTCACTCTCTCATATCCCCCAAGTCTGTTGACCATGAATTTTGTTTAAAAGTTTGTTAGCACTAATGAAAAATGCTAAACAGGTTTCAAAATGCATGTTAGCTTATTCCCATTTTTGTTTTGTAACCATGTTAAATACGAAGTTGCGGTTATATCATATCATGAGGCCTTTAGTTTGTTTCAAGTATCAAAATTATCATAAATGGAGACTGAATCAGCCGCAGAAGTTAATCTTTGTTATCATAACAGTAATTTAAAACATACATGTAACAGAGGTAAGAGAATCAAAATCTCTTTAAAATCTCTTTATAAATGTTCTTAGTTCTCTCTGAACAGGATTAGCTTGGATGGAAACAGTGTTTCACAACAAAGTGTCATCAAATTTGGCAAACTTGTCAAGTTCTGTTAAAACGCCAAAGCTTCCTCCCAGAATTCCATTACCCAGAACAATGCATGTATTAAGAGTGGGTGGATCCAGCACAATGCAGGTATTAAGAGAGGGTGGATCCAACTTACAATAGCTACTTTTCTTTTTCCTCCCTAAGCAAAAAGTAAAAGATCATGTATACAACTATAGATGCGTAGTTATCATGGTATTATTCAATGAAATTCGTCACATTATTTTTATCAGTTACTGAATTTATGACACAACTGGATCTTATGTTCCTTTCACTTGCTTTGTAATCCTAATCTCCAGTTTTGGACTTATTTACTAGTTTGTGGGTGGATTCTTTGTAGTGTATGCAACTGTAGTTGGACACTTGTGACAAAAGAATGTATTGTGTTTTAACTGATCCAATACACCATATGATGTTTTAGTTGAATACATTGGCTTCATATGATGAAAGATAGCATTGTGAACTTGCACACCGGACAATATATCTATTTACTTAAAACTGTTTCTCCTTTGAATTCTAAATCGTTGAAGCTATCTTCAATTTTGTCTAGTCATACAAATTATGCTAAATCATTTTTTTTTCATTGTTTACGCTAACAGGTTCTGAGAGAACTTGGCTGTAAAAGAAATTCTTGGCCTTTGATATTAGACCTCATGTACTGGTTTCTTATTGGGCCAACAACAGCTGATTCTTCTGAAGGTAACATGTGTATTTGCTTACCTTTCTGTGGGTTAGTCTCTTTTGATTCTTGGTTTGCAATCAAATGTAATGGTTCGAGCACCCTGCAAATGCATAATTTTCCTAATGATGTGATTGGCAATGCCACTCACAGGTCACACCCACTTTATTTTTCCACTCAATAAGGTGCATGTTCTTTTAAAATCTGTGACAACAAATATAGAATTGCATGCAAAGATAGGCATAAATCAATCTGGGCTACCCCACCATAGACACACTGGTGACTGGTATGATGATTGAAATGTAGGAACATGGCTACTTTTAAGTGCTCTCTCTATAATCTCTGTCAAATGACATAAATATCATGTTGTTGTTGCTTTAGGATAAGGCTTTCTACATTTTTTTACTTTCCCTTTATGTTTGCTGGGTCTAAATTAATGCAAAGGAATAGATAAAAAGTAGTGTAATTGCCATCATGAATTCAATCCAAGATGTCTACCATGTGTGATTATCTTTATTTTTGGGTTATCAACTTGGAGTTTCTTCTTCATTGCTTTTCTATTCCTTCACAACGGAGCTTTTGAATTATTTGCAGAAGAGATTTATCAACAGAAGGGGTGTTCATGGGCCATCTTGAGCTGGTTCAAGCCTTGTTCAATCCTAGCTCATTTAGTTATTGGGCCTAATGTATAGGACCAGCGTCTTTTTATGCTTAAAGCCTGATCAGCCTGACATGTTTTCATATGGACTTGGCCAGCCTGACTGGGCTAGAAAACTAGGACCAATTCAAGTCAAGATGCCTCTTAAAAAAGACAAAATCCAGCCCATTCAGACTACACTAGAGCTGGGTCCTGCCGGCTTGGTCCATGAGTATGAGCACTAGTCCTAACCAAGTGTTAGAAACATCCATGATATATATCTATATATTAGATGAGGAACTCATTGGAAGACTCTTGGGGAGGATTCTTCTCAGCTTAGATGACTTTGTTTTTCATTTTTTGGTAAAATGATATTTTTGGATTTCATTGGTTACTACAAAAAAACTGTGACTAATGTCATTGGGCTTTAAAGAGCAACTTGCGTGGGAGCAAGTTGTGGATGATGATGATGATCACATACCAATTTCCCAGAGAGTGAAAAAATCGGTTTCATCAGACAATCGATCCTAATCAAAGAAACCAACAAAGGTTGTCACCTTCCAATTGAAGAAAACAAACAAGAAGTCAAAAAAGATTATAAAAGCTTCTAAATACTCAAAGTCGTTGAAGGTGCCACCTGGCTCCGGTGGAGGGCAGAAGTGGACTACATTGGAGCACAATGGTGTCATTTTCCCTCCTCCATACAAACCTCATGGGATTAAGATGCTATACAATGGACAGCCAGTTGATTTAACTCCAGAACAAGAAGAGGTGATGCTGAATATCTTTTATGATCTTGTACCATTTTCACTATTTCTTTTCATTTCTTGTCATGTGATTCTTGTTGCTTCCACTTGTCACATTGCATGTGGCCCGTTGCCCTTGATAAATACATTTTATTCTTTAACTGCAGCTTTGATTTACTATTTTTTTTTGTATCTGTTGAAAGTATTAGTTCTGCAGGTAGCTACAATGTTTGCAGTGATGAAAGAAACGGAATATGCAACAAAGCAGAAATTTATTGACAACTTCATGAATGACTGGAAAGTGCTACTTGGCCGAAACCATGTGATTAAGAATTTTGAGCTCTGTGATTTTACCCCAATCTATGAGTGGCATGAGAGGGAGAAGGAAAAGAAAAAGCAAATGAGCACCGAGGTAAATCAAGGTTTCCTTTAATTGATTTTAGATTAGAGTAAAACAGGGAGCTGTACAGTGTAAATTGATACATATGGAACTGGTGTATGTGAACAATGAACATTAGTTTAATGATATTGACTTGTTTTATGTCTTAGTGAAAAATAGATGTTTGTCTATGATACCTGGATACTTCAAAATTGGGAACGTATCCATATCATGTTGTCTCCCATACTTAAGATTTACATGTTAAATTTATGCCTAATAGCATCCATTGGAGTATCATGTCTTTTGATAGGTAATATTAATAGAGATTTTGATTGAATTCTGAATTTTGGTAGGTACTACATTTTTGATATCTCTTACTTTCTCCAAGTATATCTGATATCTCGTACTTCCTGTTTTGGGAGCATGTAAAATTCTCCAAGTTTCCAGGGTTTTAATTCCACTGGTAGAATTTCTAAGAAGAATGTTCTCTGCTTCTGAATTGGCACAAACTCAGGCAACATAAGGGATGGTTGCAACACTTCATTTGAATTCAGTACAAGTCTCTGTGGATACAAGTTGCTGGTTTTGCTGGAAATTTCCAGAATCTTTTGATGCTCTTGCATCCATTCCTTGATTTAGGATTGTACAATTCATTTTTAATGATTAGTCTTACCTTTAGATGAGGCTATGCTGATTAGTCTCACTAGTTTTTGCTGTTGTTTCTTTTGTCCTCAGATGGTGCTTGTTGAGTAGCCTTCCTTTCATAGAGTTTAAATACTCACCATACATAGTTGAGCTAAAGTAGTTTATCTGCGTAATAGTATGTAACATTTAATACGATGCTGATGACGTTTGGTCAACTCATTTGGCTACTGTATAATCTCGTATTATTAATGTACACTTGTTAATTATTGATTCTTACATCAAGGCTGGCAACTCAAGTTGAGAATTGCAAATGTTGGCAGCAGAATATGGTAATGTTACCCTGCTGATAAGTGGTCAATGGTGGATCGATGTACTGTACATATGTGCTGCAACATAACCTTGGATCCAAGCGGCCACAAAAGGTTTAACTAGTAACCTGCGATTTGACATGTCACTGTGCTAGAGGTCTTTTAGTGTAATAATTTTGGCAACTATTCTATTTATTATTTCTTACCAGATTTGGTTGGGTCATGGGTGCCTCTACCTATCATTCAATTAGTGTACTAAAACTAACATAATCAATACAGGGTCTTCATTTCTCTCAAAAAAATAATTTTGAAAAAAATTACCCTTGAGTGACAGAGTGAAAAATTTAACAGTGCAAATGTTTACTGACCTTTCTTGAATATCTGTAACTTGCAGACTTAATGGCATTGTGGACTGTGGTGAGAGACATAAGCACATTCACAAGAGGGCCATGCTTCTTGTGGAGCAAGTTAGAGTTAGCAAAGGAAGCCCACTTGTTACTTGCCTTCTGGAAGGTCCAAGTGGCAGGTATACTTCCACATAAATATTATCATTATGTACTTTTTCCTCATGGCCTTGAAGCACATGGGTGCGTTTTGTATTCTGATGTTATAGTCAGTTCATGCATGTTGGGGCTTATGGAGTTATTGTAAGCTGATGCAAAAGACCTATGCAACCCTCTATTGATGGAAGGCAAACATAAAATCTTCCATATTGGAAGAATCAAGTTTCTTTTCTCTGTCCATATAGTTGCTGTATTTTCTTCCTATCCTTTTTACAATTATAAGAATTGATGTCTTCTACTATATACTGACTTCAGGATACTATTCACATTCTGATGCTTTAGGGCCCCATAGCATACCCATTTCATATCTTTGAGGATTGTCTTTTTGATGTCTTTTTTTCATTCAGATATCACCAACTGAGATTCGTGGGGCACTTGGATCTGTCAATCGGCTTTTAATCTGCATTGGAATTCCATGGGGCAATTGAAGAAAGTTTTTTGTTGAAAGATTCCATGCAACTAAGCCATTGGGGCATATATATGACTCAGGATATTCAAACGAAAGAATCCTGATTTTGCATAAACCGAGTTATCTTCATTTGGTTTTTGAAGATCCAAGCAGGCCCAATGCATCAATGTTTATCATGAAACAGGTATTGTATACTGTGTTGCAATGAAAATGGCATAGGAAGCTGATCTTATAATTATCAATTCTGCTGATGTTGCTCTACATGTATGTGGTACATCCAAAATGCACCTCTACTGTCATAATAAACTTTGATGTTTGTGTGTGGGTTCACCTTTATCCACATAATGAACTTTGATGAAATTTTTTTTTCACTTGGTTACAGGTACTGTGTTTGCATATGGACAAACTAATAGTGGGAAAACACACACCATGCAAGGATCCACAGCTGAACCTGGGGTTATTCCTCTTGCCGTGCTTGACTTGTTTCATATCATTGTCATCATAAATCAACTGGTATTGCAGCTCTTGTTACGGAAGTTTGGTGGTCACGGACTCACGGGTGTCATTTCTTGCTTACAAAATTTTGTGTATTTGGTGGTCATTTGAATGTTGGTACATAGTAGAATGTTAGCATTTGTTTTAATTTTGTAATGGTAATGGTAAAGTGTTTTCAGTGTTGTAAGGATGTTTGAATATTAATATGAAGTGGAATGAATTTTCTTGTTTCATTTGTAGATGATTTTGGAATGGAAATGGATGTAGGGTGTGTAGTAGATGTGGTCTTGGATAATGGAATTAGAAATTTCAATTTATTAATGTGACAAACAAGAAAAGAAATTTAAAAATCAAATAAATAAAAAAAAATATTCCCGGCGAGAAAAGACGCCGGCAAAAAGATTTAAAAAAAATAATTTTTGTAATTTCTAAATCTTTTCCCGGCGCAAAAAACGCCGGGGAAAGTTTTTCTAAATATATTTTTGAAAAAGTAAACCATTTTTCCCGGCGCAAATTAACGCCGGTAAAAGTTTTTTATGAAAAATAAACACCTTTTCCCGGCGCAAAAAAAAGCCCACAAAAGTTTTTTATGAAAAATAAACATCTTTTCCCGGCGCAAAAAAGCGCCGGCAAAAGTTTTTTAAAATTTATTATTGAAAAAATAAAAGTCTTTGCCCGGCGAAATAAACCTCTTTTTCCGGCGAAATAAAACGCCGGCAATGGATAGATTTTTCCCGGCGCTACCTCTTTTTCGCCGGCAAATGGTATTGCTGGCGTACCTTTGCCGGCGCAAGAGAAATCGCCGGGAATAGTTTTTCCCGGCGTTTTATGGATCTTTCCCGGCGCTTATTTAGCGCCGGCAAAAGTGCACATTGTTGTAGTGACTCTTACTGAGAAAGTGTTTACTTCACATGTTGAGTCTATGGGAGTTAGGATAGGTCGTAGTGATCTTTAGTACAAGTGGGAGATTGTTGGGATTGGTGTATGCCCTAAAGCCCACTGACTGCACTCTCATCTCTGTTACTGGATATTTACTAGTTATTTAATGGAATGACTCTTTTCTCTTACTGCTTGTATATATGTATGGTTGTGTAAGGCCCATTGTTTCTAGTAAATGATTTGGGTGTGTAGTGGCTACACACAGTAAGGTCTGAGTCATGGACACTTGAAACAATAAACTTGTTCATAACTGAGAGATGGAGTTGGGCGCTTCATCTTGGTATAAGTTATAATGAGATACTCTCCTGCATTCAGGGTGACTTACCTAAGTCACGGGAGGCTTTTCCGGATTATCTCATTAGTGCATGTGTCATGCATTGAACAGGACCACTTGTAGGTGTGATCTCTAAAATAGTACTATCACTGAGAGAGATCAAGTCACCTCTTGCTACGAGTGACCAGTGCTCTTAATCTTAAGCATGTGTGGATGAACTGACGAAGTCAAGTTCTTGTGCTTTAATTCACTATGGGTGAGATCCTGTTCATGGGTCAACAGCTCTGTGTTTTGGGTGCTCGGGCTTGATTAGTTGGGACGTGCAAATGCAATATGGAATCTATGCCATCGTGTGATGGAATGATTGTCCCCTTAGAATTATCCGATTAATCATCAGAATCTAAGATCTTAGTATATGGATGTTCCATATGGATATTGAACTTGTGAGTCGCTCCCTGGATCAAGAGAATGATATCCGGATGATGATTAAGTCAAGGGTATGAAGTTCTAAGGATGAGATGTAATCAAGAAGGTAGATAGTACGTCGGTTAACCTACTTGATTATGGATGTTACATAGAGGGGCATTGTGGTCATTGTACTTGGTAGGTCAAAGACAATCGTCTGTTTATGATGAGCTTAATTTGCAATTTAATATTTGTCCCTGGAGTGCAACCATAACTCTTTAGTGGAATGAGTTAGGGTTAAAATGATCTTAATGTTGCTATGGGGTTAGCATGGACATTTTGGTCATTTTGGGAGCCAAGGGCAAATATGTCTTTTTGTCCCTCTTCTAGCCATCTTCCTATATTGGCATGGTTTCCTAATTTAATTAAATGATATGTGGTTGAATTAATTTTGTGGAAGAAAAAATTTGAGTTTAAATTCAAATAGGCTTTTGAAGGCATACATGAATTTAACTCTAGCTAAATTATTAACTTGTGGGCCATGGTGTGTTTATCTATCTTGTGGACCAGCCATAAGGGGAGCCCCTTGTGTGAGGCTTCCAAGTTTAACTAGGTATCTTTACTTGGAAGGACGAACTCCTCTTTGGGTAAGAATTCCTATAATTAAAGTTTACTAATTTTTAGTATCTTTAATTAGAAAGTGTTGCACAACTAAGGTGGCTGGTTGCTTATTTTATGGGATTGTCATTCCTATTAGAGAGAGGACTCTTAAAGGAATGTGAACTTTATAAATATATGAGACACTACCCTGGGCGTGCAACACATGAAACAAAGTGAGATAGAAAAAACCCTAGGCGTGAAACAAATGGGAGCTCCATTGGCCGCCCAAGTCAAGAAGAAAAACTCACGCCCAGCCCATTGCTCTCTTCTTCTTCATTGGAGAGAGGAGATCAGGTCCTGGACTTTTTCCACAAAGTGTAGTTCAGAATGTTAGGTATTTTGTATTTGCAATTTGATGGCAAACTCACTCACCACTGAACATACACACTTAGTCTTCAGCTCCCCCTCGGCTGGACAAGGCTTGAAATCTTCTTGGATGCTTCTCTTAGCTTGAGCTCTTTTCTACATTCTTCATGATGCTTGGTGCTTGATCATTCTTCAATCTTTCTTTCTTTAGCCAAGCATATTCTTTAGCTCCAAGCTTTGTTTCTTCTATTTGCTCTCCCCCTTTGACCATGCCTCTTTCTCCCTTTGGCAAGGTATGTATTCTCTCCCCTTGTAGAAGATCATACAAAAACCTCCCCTTAGGAAGCTTGGACATTCTCTTCACCCTTTTGAGAACTTGCATAATTTCTCCCCCTTTGCCATTAAATTGCAAAGGTACCTACACACATGAAACAAGGAAAATACCTTTAGTAGCACCTGTTAACAAATGAAATCGTAAATGAAATACATAACAGCTTATCATGTGAGGTAGTAGTCTCTAAGGGCTCAAAGGCAATCCAAGGGTAAATTTGATCAAAACTAATACTTCTTATGAAGGTTTACACTCCCCCTCAATCCATTCTCTCCTTTTGTCAAACTCTGGACAAAGATTTAACTATTAGGTACAAGAAGAAGATGGTTTATCTAAGTGAGGGTCAACTTCAAGGAAAGGATTAGATTCATATAACTATAAGGCTCAATATGATCAAATTACCAAAAGAGAGCTAGGTCAATGGGAAAAGCAATCATGGATATCAATTGGAAAAACAAAGAATACCAATTGAGATGTAAGGATATGACTTAATAAATCAATCACTCTAAAATGGATTTAGAAATATACCTATTAGGAAAAATCCAAATTAGAGCTATCCATGATATAGGGTTTACTCAAACATAGCATCAATCAATATTACTTATGAAAACCATATGCTATGTAAGATTTTGAAAATCATTTCATTCAATCAATAAATATGACTTATTAAAGTGCAAGATGAGTGAAATGAAATTCAAGCATGAAGCCAACCTCAACTAATAACCAACCAAAATTATGAACACATAAACATGGTGGTCATGAGATATACCTATATGAGCAAAAGAGGTGGCAACATGAGCATTATGATGCTAATGGTGTGTGACATGGAACAATCATATTACTTATCAAGTTCAATCCAATGCACACAATATTTATCACATTCACAAGAAATCAAATCAATCAAACATTATACCAATTGAAACCAATTGAATTTGATAACATGAAAAAGAGCAAGAATGTGACAAAATTCCATCAAGCATCATAAATGCATATTCATCACTTTTAAGGATATAACTATTGAGCATAGTGATGAACAAGATAAATTGCAATGCACAAGGATATGACTTGGTAAAGCATGCAATTTATAAAGTGACTAAATCATATGAATTCAACATCTAAGTTATCCATCAAACACATAGAAATATGAGGAATGGATTTCAAAGAGTTTCATATGATCAAGATCACTACTATGAAGTTGAGACATGTATAAAGATGATATCACTTAGAGAATATACATGAATCAACATCATAACCATCCAATAAAAATATGACTAGAAAGCATAGAGGATGGATTTGAGTTCTAGTATGGTTTCAACAAATATAATAAATACCACAACCATACATAGAACAATTTGACATTTGCATAGAGAGGATTAATCAACACTCAAGATCTAACTCATACCATTCATAAAAAAGAATATTACTATTTAAGCACAAGAAGGTATGAAGTTGAAGGGATCAATGAAACCCTTTGGATCAATCTATCATGTGACATTTTCACTCTTAGCAAATGTACTAAGCTTACAATGCAATGGAAAAAGATATGGGGTTTACACCAAATGAACTTAGCACATTAAATCACAAATGTACTTAAAAAGCTCAAATACAAGATTTTACTATAAAGCACAATAAACACTCATTAATTTGCATTAATGAAACTATATATACCAAGTTAGGCACAAATATGCAAATCAATGAAACCATATCCAACCATGCAATGTAAGACATCAAAATCAATTTGCATAAAGAATGTAACTCAATGAGCAAAGATGCAAATTGTTTGTAAAAATTATTTCCTTTCAAATGATATAATCATAATTAGGCACAAGGAAATAAATTCAAGGAAAATGCTTCTATAAATATAACTAATAAAGCTTAGAACATTTTCCAAGGTTTTTCAAATCACTTCAATTTATGAAATTCCAACAAAGAATCATTTATAGAATTAAGAGCAAGTGAATTTGAAAAACAAGAAGTGTACTATTGTAAAATTTTCAATTTGTAAAACAATAGACACTCACAAATTTTCCATATCAAAAGATATAACTTGTAAATCAAGGGAAAACTAAGGTTGCTTCAAATCATTTGATTTCCAAAAAGGATTTAACTATGACAAACATCAAATGATTTTCCAACATCAATTGATCATGAAAAACTAGCTAGAAAGCATTTGTAATCACAATCAATTGATCATGAATAGATATGCACAACAAGAGATATTACTAAGTGAACAACATGCAAATCCATCATGAAAGTATTGCAATCAAAGGATTTTGAAAACCATAAGATATAACTAAAAAAGTTCATGAAGTCAAAATCAAATGATCACAAAGAAACATTGCATTTTAAAAGATGTGACTATAAAGAAACAAAATGCAAATGTAACATGACCAACAAAAAGATATAACTAAAAAGCATAGGTTGGTCTAGGGGTATCAAGGCCTTAAGGTTACTCAAATAGTCTACCTTTGAAAATACACCTAAGGACTTGAAAATGTGTCCTTGAGAGATCACTTTTAGTACTCACCAACTCTAGAAGATATAACTTGTAAAAGTCTTAGAGTGGTGCAAAGAGGCTAGGGAAAATATCATTTTCAAACATAGTGGAAATCATCATAAAGATATGCAATAAATCACAACACTAGGGTTCAAATCTAGCAAGGATCAACTCCGGGTTGTTAAGCCCTAAAATGGAGTAACCCTCTCTGATACCAATTGTAAGTCCATGGGGATCCGAACCCTAGAGGGGGGGGTGAATAGGGTGAGCTACAACTATGACCAATTTTAATCAATTTTAACTTCTTTAAAACAAACTAGTCATATGTGATGATTAATCAAACAAGGTGCGGAAGCTAACAAAAGAATCACCACAAAGCAATCACCATTACACAAGTATTTATAGTGGTTCGGCCTCAATGCCTACATCCACTACCGGCTTGTGAACCAACACCCCACCGGATTTCCACTATTTATGCTTTTCAATAGGCTAAGCAATAACCTTTACAATATGCTTTCCAAGGCTTAGCAATAACCTTTACAATGATGTTTTTCAAGGCTTAACATCAACCTATACATTATGCTTTTAAAGGCTAAGCAATAACCTCTTCAACCACAAGGTTGGTTATCTCACTAATTAGTGTCTATCATACACTTGATGGAGATTCTATTAAGCTCATTACATTGCCTCTTAAATAGGCGGATATGGAAGTGACATACAAATACACACTCACACTATGAATGCAAAGATGAAAACAAATGAAGTGTGTGTGTGTGGTCCTCAATCATTTTGAAAATGAAAGCTCATAAATGTATGCCTAAGGCTTTTGAAAGTTTAAGCTCATAAAACATTTATGATTGAGGATGTGATGCAATCACATGTTAAAAGTAACAACTTGTTAATGATATCAAAGTTACACAAGTTGTATGAAATGGATTAGCTCTAAACATGTAATGCATAGGGATGTCAATCAAATCATCAATGTAGCTCAAAACATAAAAATAGATTTGATTGAAAAGAGGGGACAAATCATATGTAATTATAAAGACAACTTGAAAAAGATTTACCAATCAAAGTAAGGCAAGTTGTGAAACATTAAAACAATAATACACATATGATTTGTACGATGTTGAATCCAAAACATAAGATACATTTGAAAGAGATTTTCTTATGATGGAAAACAACAACCAAAGATTCAACAAAGTATATGAATCATGTTACATATTTCATTAACATGATCTACTTAGATTTACCAAAGATAAAGTACTACTTTGATGAATCAATGGTGAAGTATCCAAAACAATAAATCTATTCAAAATATAAACCATGCTAAGGATACAACACATCATATATTAACATGTTACAAAGATTTACCAATGATAAAACAAAACATGAAAACATATGATTTGTAAAGAAGTTGAATCCAAAACATAAGTTAGTTTTGAAAGAGATGTTCTTATGTTGGAAAACAACAACCAATGATTCAACCAAGTATATGGATCATGTTACATATGATTTACCAAAGTTCTTTCATTAACATGATCTACTTAGATTTACCAAAGTTAAGTACTATTTGGATTTGAATCATATGATGTTGTATCCAAAACAATAAATCAACTCAAAACATAAAACATGTTAAGGACACAACACAAACATAGTTTAACATGCTAGAAATGATTTACCAAAAATAAAACAAAGCATGAAAACATATGATTAAGAAAGGAAGAGCCTACTTGGTGGTTTAACTTCATTAATCCAAGCTTTAGCTTTCCTAATCTTCCCCTTCATCCCTTGGTTCTTTTCCCATTTGATATGCCTCAAATCCTCTCAAGGAGGGGTTAAAAAATCCCAACTTTTGGCAAGGGAAAGAACTCATATTTATAGGAAAAAGTGGCCAACGGCTAGTCCTCGGTCGACCGACACAGGGGTCTCGGTCGACCGAGAACACACAACGGTCATATTTCTGACCGTTGGTGCTCCCAGGCAAAAATTGCCTGCAGTTGTCTCGGTCGACCGAGACCTGCCTCTCGGTCGACCGACGACACTGTCGGGACAACCCCCCTTTTGACAAAAAATCCAACTTTTGTCATTTCAAAGTTATTTCTTTTGGGGGACCTTTTGGCCACTAAATCAAGCTTGGAAAACATGTTTTAAAGATTCTAAAGGTTTTTAAAACATGACATAAAAAGCCTAAAAAGATTCAAAACTTTTAAAACAAAGGCTTGCTTGATTTCTTGAAAACTCTTTTCTAAAAACAAATGCATCCAAGATGAAAAGACAAATCATGCATAAATGAATACTTTTACAACACTTAAAAGCAATGCATGAATAAAACAAGATTTCAAGTTTATTTAAACCAATGCAAGTGTGTAAATCAAATGATGCTAGAATGATTATGCATCCATCAAATTGCAATCTATAAAAACCCTAACACAGAAAACCCTTCTTGGAATCCATATTTTGATCCCACAATCAGAGCCAATCAAATTGGGTTGTGGAATAGAAGAGAAGATCAAAGGAAAAATCTGCTGCAGAAATTCCTGCAACTTACATTGCTGATTGCAGGCTGAGATCAGACCTATGTAGCTTTCTTTTCAGAGATTTGAGGCATTCATATCATCAAGGTATTAGTCCTCTATCATCTCCTTGCATTATACACATGTTGATCATGATTTCATGGAGTTTTTATGCATGTTTCATGGCTGAATAATCAGATTTGGTTTTGTTTTAAAAACAAGAAAAACCATATCAGCCATGGACGTCCAAGTTCAGATCTATATAGCATGAACTTTCACGGAAAACCTTTCACATGAGTCCTTGACGGACATGTGCAGGACAAACTTGCATTAAAAAATAAGGGCTAAGTTGGTCGGAAATAAAGGAAAAGACCTTGGTGAGTTGTTAGAAGCAGCAATAGAAGCTGAATTAATCATTAAAGATCGAGAAATAGAAAAGAAATCTACCAGGAAGATTGAACCACCAAAAAGTGGGGGCAAAAAGAAAGAAACTAGGGCAGTTCAAGTAGCTTCACCCCTTGACTCAAGGAAACTCGAAAATAATCAGAAGAGAGATAATGAGGACCAAAACAAGATGAAGAGAAGTCAAACTTTAAAAGAAAGAATGTCTCGAGAATATGATTTTGTTATTGAAGATTCTGAGTCAATTTTTCATACTCTCCTAAAAAATGATAAAATTAAGCTTCCGCCTTGCAAAAGACCAGAAAAAGAAGGCGAAACAAATGACCCAAAGTATTGCATATACCATAGGGTCATAAGTCATGGTATAAAAGACTGCTGGGTTTTTAAGAATAAGGTCCAGGAGTTACTTGACAATGGGATCATCACCTTGGCTAAAGAAGACAAGAAGGTGACAACTAACATGGTTTCTGTTCACTTTGGAAGTTTCAAACAACCAGTTAGAATTCCCACTGTGCAAGAAGAAGAGGGAGATGTCGAGTTTCGCTTGGTAAACCCATTGGAAAGTAGGGATGGATTAGTTTCAGTAGAAATGCCAAATGGTGTGATGATGTGGGTCCATCCAGATATCTTGTCAGAAGAAGGGTGGGAGACAGTAAGAAGCAAATCACGCTCTGTTGCAACGTCAAATCCCTTCTGGAATGACAACTATCCTATGAGAAATGCTATGGGGGCAAGAAAACAAAAGAAAAGACGTAGGCCAAATAATAAGAAAAAGCCTAGTAAATCAAAAGAGGTGGTCACCCTAGTAGATTTGTTAACACAAGAGCCTTGAGTTCCATTTACTCTCAAGGACTTCTTGCCACTTGATCTCTTTTTGTCTTTAGAAAATCAAAAGCAGAAAGATAAATTAAGTGAGTTAAAAGATGATATACTCTCATGCAACTGTCTCTCACTGGTAGAGTTGAAAAAAGAACTGGATCAAGGTGATGGTAATTATGGCCTTAGATGGGGATATAGAGATGGCGTGATTTCTTCCGAAAGTTCAGATGAATTAAGTCAAGATTCAACCAGACGACATATTTTTACTCCAGGAAACCATGATGAGCTGTACTTTATCCCCGACCTCACATCGACAGAGAATGATAGTGACCCTTCAGAACCCTCGAGTTTGTCAACCGACCCAAATGATGACAATGAATTGCTTGATGATGATGATATTAGGAGATGGATTGAAGGCATAGTAAAAATTGTCATTTAAACTGCATCCATATTGAATTTGACTCCATAATGGCAAAGAAAAGATCTTCCTACAATTATCATGGGGGAAGTAGCCGATGAAAATCCAGATATTGATAGGATTGACGAAGTGGACAAGTCCTCAGATGTATGTGATGATTCTCTCGTACTTGATGGATATGATGCTGATGGTTCAGATTCAGGCTCTGATGTGTGGATCTTTTACTCATCCAATAGAGAAAACATAAGATCATACGAATATGTGTCGGAGGAAGATGAAATCTGGGCACATGTTGATGTGGCTAGAAGAGAAATCAAAGCAAAAAGGATCATTCATGCAATGAGCCACATGCCTAGACCAATTGGGCCCCTCAATCCTCTAGACCCAATTCCATAGAGTTTTGCAGGAGGACCCAGGACCCCCCAAGAAATTGAAGCCTTAACATGGGATAATGATACCCCATGGGATGCGGATGAGGATGTCGAAGGATTATATTGGCCGTTAATATGGTTGGGATCGACCATGAAATTTCTGATGAAGAGAAAAATGATGATGAAGACAAAGCAGAGAGTTCATCAACATCCAATTTGACATCCTCTGAATCTTCGGAAACTGCAACAGCAGATAGCGAAGAGATTTCCTTATGTTTTCTTGAGGTACAGGAGGTAGGCAAAGGGACTCGCTCTGGGCTAGATTACCATAAAAATTATGATGCAAATGTTAACCAAGACAAGGCTACAAAGCCTACAGAAAGAAATGTCAAGAATGGTGGTTTGCCTAGTCTTCAGGAGCCCTCTAGATTTGATTTGCTTGAACATCCAGCGTGTATCCCCGCACGTGTAAGCATGCATGACATGTTGAGACTGTCTCCAGACATTCGAAAAGCTGCTGCAACAGCTCTCATGATCCCAGACCAATATGCATCTCTTGTCCACCAAGTACAAGTAAAGTAAAAGGCGAAATGAAAAGAATGCTTCAATTTAAGAGCAGCTATGGCTGCTACAATCAGTTTCACGAAGGATGACATGTTACTCGGGGATGTAAAGCACAATCGGCCATTATACTTCATAGGATATATCGGTGAAGTTGAATTGCCAAGAATGCAAATTGACCCTGGATCAGTAATTAACCTCGTGCCACTTCGGGCCTTAAAATATTTGGGAATCCCAACTAGCAAGCTCATCTATACAAAACTCAGCATATCAGCATACAATGGAGAAACACAAAAGGCTATTGGTAGGATAGTTATTCCATGTCAGATTGGAGACATGAAATCTCAAGTCGTGGTCTACGCCATTGATGCCGAAACTTCCTACAATTTGCTCCTCGGAAGGCCATGGATTCATGAAAACTATGTAGTCCCTTCGACGTTACATCAATGTATCAAATACATTGATAAAAATTCAGAAGTACGTCGAGTCTTTGCTAACAAGAAACCCTTCAAAGGGATGGAAGCATATTGTGTGGATTCTAGATTTTACACGTCAAAGCCTAACGGTGATGCAAATTGTAAGACCCCGACCCGAGTGAACCCGATTAGTGCTAATTAAGTTGCGTGTTAGTACTAAGCTCGATTAGTGATTTTGACTAAGTTGAGTTTGGATTAGCTTTGATTATAGTTTTGGGCTAATTTGAATGTCTTGATTTGCTTTGTGTTAGTGGGGCCCTTTGGGGGTTCCTCTTTATGACATTTCATTTGATTGAAGATTTATCGGAAGTGTTTGCGTTCATGATTTTAATCCCGTTTTATTGGCATTGATGATCCCTACAACTTTGATGTTGATCTCGTGTCCGTTTGAGATCCCGAAACCCGATTTCATAGCCTTGAGGGTAAAACAGTCATTGCACACCAAATCTGTACCCAAAACTTAATATTCTCGAAACCTGCGAAACGTATACTTTTTGGAAACTAGATATTTCGACGATCATTTCTTTCTTCTTCGTCGAATTCATCCGAAGTCCTGAAAGAGATGATTTCAGCCAATGTAGCTCCTTTAGTTGTGGGACCCAACCTCCTTTGTTAACATAAGAGAACCCACCTCCTTCATTGCTCATTTCCTCTCCATTGCTCCAGCACACAACTGAGCCTAGGGTTTACTCTTGTGTTTTCTCTCCTTCTTCTTGTTTCTTCATCTCCAAGCCACACCAAGAGTTCATCAATCAAGCAACGAAGATCACTAATCTTTTCCTCTCCTTGCAAGCTTCATCTTGACACCATTTGTGGAGAAAGCCCTCCATTTCAAGATTTCCTTTGAGCCTACCATTGCCATTAGAGGACCTTGCAATTGGATCATTGTCTTGGAGGACTTGATAGAGCTTGATTCCATTATTTGAAGGCCTAAGGCAAGTGAATGATTGGAGTACTTTGAGTTTTAAATGGTTTGGTGAACATTAATGATCTTCTCATGTTTTATTGATTTCTCATTTTGTAAATAAATGTTCTTGTTGGATTATTAAAGAGTGCCTTTATGGTCATAAAGATATGTTAGCTCTTTGCATTTAATTTCCTCTTGGTTGATAATCATGTACTCTTATTGTGAAATGATTTCCTCCTCCCTTTTCCTTGTGTTGAATGCATGGTTGATGGAGGAGAATATGATGGATTAGTGGAGGGATTTGATGTAGTTTGAGTGGAGAAATAGACTCCTCATTTGATGCATATGAAGGGCTGGAGGAAGGTTGAAAAAGGAAGAGAAAGAGGACAGCTGAACTGGTCCGGAATCCATTTCTGGACCGTTCGCTCGAGCGACCATGACACTTCGCTCGAGCGACCTGTCCAGGAAAGGATTCGGGCATTTCCAGTAGCTTGGTCGCTCGACCACATTTAAATAACCGCTCGACAGATGAGTTCGCTCGAGCGAACTCTTCGACTCGCTCGAGCGATGCGGTCTGCCTGGCATAGGCCACGTTGGGATAACGTTGAACTGTTTTAATGCACTGGTCAGTTTGAGTCCAGTGGGTTTTGATATTTTTTTTTTGTGGACCTTGGCTACCCTCCTTGGACTCACTTGACCATATGTGAGAGCGTCTTGAGCCGATGCTCTTCACGGTTGGTTCGGAATGCATCGGAGTTCAATCTATTCCATCTTGAACGGGATGGAACGACACGATATCTCCTTCATACCTAAATGCAAAGTCTATTTCCTTGGGTATCGCAAATTCTATTCCTTTCGGTGACTGAGTAGGTTGCTCGATGGTTCCGAGTTGACATCATACTTAGGATGGACCGTTTATAGTCTTGATTTTTCTATCATAGCATCTAGTACTATCCATGAGCTCATTTAAGGTTTTAAAAATAGTAAAAGTGCATAAGGAGCCCGGAATGTCTTCAAACTCAAAGAGTACCAAATCATTTCAATAATCGACATACGGGACCCCTATTCACTTAAATAGATCTTGACATCAATATCTTTCCCGAATTGTAATAGTTCATTTTATTCTTCATTTCCAAGATTTACTTTACATGATCTGTTTTCCCGAAAGCTTGATGGTTACACTAGTAACATGGAATTGTCCCAAAGAGTATTGCCCGATATGAAATGAAAGTTATACATTTGAATAGTCTTGCCGTTCATTGGTTTACTTGTACTTGATTTACTTGCATATGTATCGATGTGTTATTTAACCTATGTGTCGACATCACTAAGCTTGGATACCTTGTCAGTTTGATCCACCGACTTGGAAATCCCTCTCCCGTCCCGCTAGCTGCAGTTTGGATCCCGATACCCGGTCATTGCCGTGGTCCCGTCCCGATACCCGGTTCGCTACCGTGGTCCCGTTTCCGTTTATTTATATTGTATATATGATTTACGTTGTTTCTCCTCACCTTGTGTGACTGAGACCAACGTCCCGTGATACTGTTGTCACTTTAGTGACAGAGGACTTAGCTTTATGTGATTGCCATCTTGTGAGTTCCCGATCCCTTGGTTACCTCATATGTTTTATCTTGTTTACATGTTTTCTAGCAAATGATTTATCTATTTTATGAGAGTTCTTGCTTAAACAGATTTCCTTGCTTTTCGAGACATTTCATCTATTATATGTTATTGTATCTTCTCACTCCCTTGCTAGACCGTCGTGTCTGATCCTTTGCTTTGGTACTCAGGTCCCGTTGCCGGTTTCCTTGAGGAGGAGCCGGAGGAGGCGGTAGGTGAGCCGCAACCTCTAGTTGAGTGGCGAGTTGACGATGTCATGTAGACATCGGGTTGCTACAAAGGCGTACCATTTTGGGGAGAATTTATTAACCATTCTTTTGGGTTATTATTTTGTAATATTGGCCTTTGTTGGCCTCAAATTTTGGGGAATGTAACTAAATGTTATTTTGTCTAACTTTAACAACTTTTGGGAAACATGCATAGATCATTGCTCATTCTGATACAGTTTTGGTATTTGATGTTAATGCTTGCATGACTAGAGATAGTCTACTATTTGATTTGCTACACGCTTCCGCACTCAAAAGAAATATTCCTTGATGGTTGTGATATCCTCCCCACGGACACCTGTGGGAAATTAAATAAGTTGTATATTGTGGATGTAGATAATCATTATCAATCATCATCATCTACTAATCAGTCCCGATCCCGGATTGGGATTTCCCGGTCCGGGGTCGCGACAGAAATGAAAGCACATCGGAACCATTGATTGTCAAAAAATCTAAAAACAAAAAGAAAATTTTCAAGGCATCTATACCTCCACCCGCGAAACTACTCGAGGGTGTTGAGATAATAAATGGTAAATCCTCTACTAATGTTGCCACAAAAGCACCTGAATGTTCCAAGATCAACATTCGTCCAAAGCTTGAAGAGACAACTTTCATTAAGAAAATCCCAGTGGAGGTTCCAAGTGCCAGATCAAAAAAAGTCTCAGTCGGCATAATATCATAGGTGGGAGAAGATGAAGGTAGAGGGAAAAAGTCACTTATCGACTCTGTTAAACTCCCTATCCCGATGATATATCTTCTGAGGCCTCCAGAATAACTAAAAGGAGCAATATTCGTTGTGCCTATGAAACATCGGCCACCTATCGTGTTTTATAGAGGATCGTACCCTTCACCGATGATTGTTGGAGAGATTCCTATGGAAAGGACCTTGGATTTCTCTATGTATAGCTATAAGGCTAAATTGACAATGTGAAGGATGGGTTATGATGTTACCAGCCGACAAGGACTATAGCAGGGTCGTGGCATTCCAGTTCCATTGGAGACGCACGTAAGATCGTGGGAAAATCATGGACATGTTAGATTCATCCCATATGGTCTAGGATATTGTCCGGCATCAACAACGACAGCCAATCGCCATTACTACAACAAGCTTTTAACACCCTCCCATGAAGAAGAAGAAAAAGACTTGAATTGTTCATCAAGTTGGGTTGTATTTTCAATTAATTGCATTTCCATTTCAGGTGAGGACGTAGATGAAAATGAAGAAATGTACTTCGAACCGGAAAAATAAACGGAAGATGTAAAACCAAGTCCCCCCAGAGAGGATAAGTTTAAACAAATTAACCTAGGAACAGAAAGTGACCCCCGTCCAATCTTTGTAAATGCAGAATTGAATAAAGATGAAATTTCGGAGTATACTTGTCTTTTGAATGAATTTAAAGATGTTTTTGCATGGTCTTATTCTGAAATGCCTGGCCTTGAACCAGGAATTGCAATGCATAGATTAAATTTAAAAAAAGATGTTAAACCCATTAAACAAGCTCAAAGAAGATTCCGACCAGACATAATGGATAAAATTTAAAAAGAGGTTCAAAAGCTGAAAGATGTTGGCTTCACTAGGGAGGAACAACATCCTGGTTGGTTAGCCAACATCGTTTCAGTTACAAAGAAAAATGGTCTGATTAGAATCTGTATTGATTTTAGAAATTTAAATGAGGCTTGTCCTAAGGATGAATTCCCTTTACCCATCGCAGAAATCATGATTGATAATACTTTTGGTTACGAAAGAATGTCTTTTATGGACGGTTTCTCAGGATATAACCAAATCAAAATGCATCCTAATGACCAGAAGCACACTGCATTTCGAACACCATTTGGAATCTATTGTTACACCGTGATGCCTTTTGGCTTAAAAAATGCAGGGGACACTTATCAAAGGGCAATGATGAAAATCTTTAAAGATATGCAACAAAAAAAGGTAGAGTGTTATGTAGATGATCTTGCTGTTAAAAGAAAAAGAAAAGAAGATCACCTCAAAGACCTCAGGGAAGTGTTTGAAAGACTTCGACGATATAAACTCCGCATGAACCCATTGAAATGCTTTTTTCGTGTTTCTTCGGGAAAGTTCTTAGGGTTTATTGTTCGCAAAGATGGAATCGAGCTTGATCCAATCAAAATGAAAGCCATTTTAGAAATCAAACCTCCAAGAAATCTAAAAGAGCTAAAAGGACTCCAAGGTCGATTGGCCTATATTTGAAGGTTCATTTTTAATTTATCAGGAAGATGTCGGCCATTCTCACGTCTGATGAATAAAGGAGTGAATTTTGTATGGGATCAGGTATGTGATGAAGCCTTTGAAGATATCAAAAAATATCTTACTAGGCCTCCTGTTTTAGCTGCTCTAGTGCAAGGGAGAACATTCATTTTGTATACGCGAGCTCTTGATCACTCCTTGGGGGCAATGCTGGCACAAAAGAATAACCAAGGGCATGAGGTGGCACTTTACTACTTAAGTAGGATGATGGTAGGAGCAGAACATCGATATCCACCGATAGAGAAAGAATGCCTCGCGCTAATGTTTGCAATACAAAAATTAAGGCACTACCTGCTCTCACAAACAATTTATCTTGTCTCTCGTGTAAACCCATTAAAGACCTTAGTAACAAAGGGGGATATTTGAGTGCAAGATTAGCAAAATGGTCCATTCTCCTTTCCCAATATGATATCATATATGTCCCACAAAAAGCAGTAAAAGGTCAAGCATTAGAAGATTTCTTGGCCGCGCATCCGTTACCACCTGATTCCGAGCTAAGGGATACTTTTCCAGATGAACCAGTCTTTTACATTGAGACCTTTTAGACCTCAAAACAAGAAGCTTGGGAAATGGATTTTGATGGTGCTAGTAGGACAGATGGAAACGGAGAAAGGATATCTGGGGTAGGAGTTTTCTTCGTAACCCCAGATGGATATATGATCCCTTATTCCTTCTCACTAATCAAATCATGTTCTAATAATATTGCAGAATATCAGGCCCTTATTATGGGAATGGAAATAGCTCATGAGGCACAAATTCGACATTTGGAAATACGTGGAGATTCAAAACTCATTGTAAATCAAGTGAATGATCAATATGAAGTTAAGAAACCCGACATTCGCCCCTACCATAAGATAGCTCAACGATTGATGAACAAGTTCATTTATTGTAATATTGAACATATCCCGCAAAGCCAGAATGCAAGGGCAAATGCACTAGCAAGTCTAGCAGCCTTGATGGCGCTTCCTGAAGGAGAAGTCCTTAAAGTATTGGTTTGTGAAAGAAGGATCTTGCCACCATTAGATACACATGAAGCCGTTGCCGAATGCCAATTAATGAAATCAAGTAGACTTTCTGTATGTGAAATGGCAATCGGAGACTGGCGTGACCCATTTATTGATTATGTCCAGTTTGGGATTTTACCAGATGACCCAATAGAACGAACAAGCATAAGAAGGAGGGCTCCTAAATTTTACTATGACATCAATACCAAAACTCTATATAGAAAGTCATATGATGGTATTTTACTTCGTTGTTTATCAAATCAGGAGGCAGATCAAGTCATGACCGAAACTCATAGTGGAACAAGTGGAGCACATCAACCGGGTCCAAAATTATGTGATCGAATTAGAAGGATGGGTTATTATTGGCCAACCATGATTAAAGATACACATGAATTAGCCAAATGATGTAAGGCTTGTCAACTTCATGCTGATTACATACATAGGGCCCCTGAACCTTTGCACCCTTCAGTGACATCTTGACCATTTGAAGCATGGGGAATGGATATAGTTGGGCCGATTAATCCTCCGTCATCAAAGGGGCATCGGTTCATATTTGCCGTGACGGACTACTTTTCTAAATGGGCCGAAGCAGTAGCCTTGAATGAAGTTCAGACCGTTGTTATTCTTAACTTTCTCAAAACCAACATTATACATAGGTTCGGGGTCCCGAATAGGTTTGTCCATGATAATGGACCGTAGTTTCGAGACCATCTTTATTATAAATTCTGCGAGAAATATCACATCAAATGTATTTCTTCTACAACTTATTACCCACCAGCCAATGGTTTAGCCGAAGCATTCAATAAGATGATATGCAAACTGTTAAAGAAAATGGTCTCTAAAAACAAAAGAGATTGGCACGAACGATTGCCAGAAGCGCTATGGGCCTATCGTACCACGGTTCCAGGAGCGACTCAATTTACACCTTTCTCACTCGTATATGGCTGTGAAGCCGTTCTACCACTCGAAATTCAAATCCCTTCACTCTGAATTGCGTCAGCTAGCGGCATGAATGAAGAAGAGTATGCGAAATTACGGCTACAAGAATTGGAATCTCTTAACGAAGAAAGGCTCATCGCTCGTCAAAACATAGGGATCTACCAATCTAGAATGGCAAATGCGTTTAATAAAGAAGTACATCAAAGGGTCTTTAAAAGTGGCGATTTGGTCCTCGTTGTTAAAAGACCAATGATCATCACTCATAAATCAAAAGGGAAGTTTATAGAAAAATGGGAAGGACCATTTGTTATCGATTCTGTCTACTCTAACGGCTCTTATAGTTTAATTAATCAAGATGGTGATCGATGACTTATGCCCATCAATGGCAAATTTCTTAAGAAGTATTATCCATGAAAACATGTCCTCTTATCATCTTCGATTTTCGATATGATGCCTCAAGTCATAGAAGTCTCGATATAATGCCTCGATAACCGAAAAGTTTTGGACCTCGACACCAAGCCTCGGATTATTTAAAAGTTCCGATATCATGCCTCGAAGTTCATGATATGTCAAACTTTGATATCAAGCCTCAGAACATTTAAAGTTTTGATACCAAGCCTCAAAGTTTGCAACATGTTGTTAAGTCTCAGAACCTCAAAAGTTTTGATACTATGCCTGTGAGGCTCCACCCCTTGTGGAACCTCAATTTGATTTGAATACTAATTAATAATGTATATTAGTTAATTTTGTTAATTATAGGTTAGTAGGGGTAGCTATGTATTATATTTTCCTATGTTTGAGTTAGATTAGTCTAGTTCTGTTAGTAATAGGGTTTATTGGAGTCTTTTGGAGTTTCTAGGTGAGTTAGTGAGTGGAGGCCCTAGCTAGGAATTAGTGTGTTCTATAGGGGGGTATCCGCAAAAACTCTTCTAAAACCTTCCCACCTAAAGACCTGAAAGCCCTCTACCCTAACCCTAACCCTATACAAACTAGAAGGGCATTTCAGTCCTTAACCAAATCCCTAATCTATAAATACAGCCCATTTCCCCAAAAACCTAGCTACTATTCATTTCTCTCTCTCATTTCTTCTCCTTGCTCTCTTCTTCATTTCCCCTCTCCTTCCTCTCTTCTAGACTTAGGCTTTGAGTTGTTTTGTGCTGAAAAAGACCTAAAGAGTTGGGATTTTCATCTTCTTAGATTGGGTTTTCTCTTTCTCTCTCTCTCTACAACCTCTCATTTCATCAAGGCAAGTGCAATATATGTATTTAACATACAATGTATTTTTCTATTTCCTTTGATTCTGCAATTTCAGTTCAGTTATTATTCATGTGATAGATCTACCCTTAAGCTTTGTTTTGTTGGATTTTTGGGCATTGATGGATGGGATTACCCATTTGGAAGATCAATGGCCCGTTTGGGTGTTGGATGGTAGTACATTGAAGTGATTTTTAGTTTTATATTGATTTGGTGGTGTTTGGGCGAGATTGGAGGAGGTTCCAAGGAAAAATGGGTTGAAAGGAAGAAACCCTGAAATCTGAGTTTTCTGCAGTTTGTGTGTGCCCGGTCGACCGAGCACACTGGAAACTGTGAAAAACCAGGTCCCAGTTATTTTTCCTGCAGAACTGAAATTTTAGTGTACCCGGTCGACCGAGCCTTGCCTAGGTCGACCGAGCACATTGGTTCTGCAGAAAACAACTGGGAGTTGGATTTTTCATCAAACCCTGAAATCCTGCATGCGCGGTCGACCGAGCCCTGCCTCAGGTCGACCGAGCACACAGGACCTGTAGTGGAAAAGGCTGAGAGCCGGGACATCAATTTCCAGGATTTCAGTATACCCGGTCGACCGCCCAGGCCAGGAGGTCGACCGAGCACACATGAAACCCCTGAGAATAAACTATGTCTCCCAGGTGCAAACCCAGTTTTTCCCAGTGCACTCAGTCGACGGACCTGCAACCCGGTCGACCGAGCATGCTGCACCAGGGTCAACCTGGGGGTCAACCCCCAGTGTACTCGGTTGACCGAGCCCTGTGCCAGGTCGACCGAGCACACTGAATTCAGAGATTTTTCAGTTTTCGGTAATATGAAGTTGTGATCGTTTGTGGGGCCCATTGACAATCCAAACGGACTTCTATTGATGTGCCAAGCCCGAGTCAACGGTGTGGCTCAACCTTGACTCATGGGAACCACTAAGTAGGGTTTTGGTCATTTAATCTAAGATGATTCGATCCTTAAACGTTGTCGATGATTCCCGTAACCTCAGGAGCACCAAACACAATATCCTTTGGCATCTGAAACTCCATTTAGAGACAAAAATACCTGAGATGGACCTGGACCTGAATGTGGTCCATTACCTAGGTTGACTTATTGTTATTTCCCTATTGATTCTCATGCTTGAAGTTCATACTTCACTTAGCTTAATACTGTCACTCTTATATCCTTACTGTAGTTAATAACTATTAATTAAATGGAAATGGATGACCTGAACCTAGGATATCTTAGAGGTGATCCGATAGTGTAATTTGGGAGAATACTGACCCGCGTCTGTGGCTAGGTGGGCCCTTTTATGGCCTAAGTATGGATGAGATGTACCCTTAGAATTGGAGAGGTAGATTGTATTAGTCTTATAACTCCTTATGGATGAGGAGGAGCTTTTTATCATTGAAAATAGATTTGATGCCTCGTTTGGGACTGGTTTAGACCAGGCCATGTGTTTAATGGGCCTTGGTATGGATCCAAGGAGTGGGCTTGGACTTGGATTGTAATCCATGGACTAATTGATATATGAACCTCTTAGAGACTTGGTTAGGACCTTGTTCACGCAAGGTAAAGCCTAGACAAACACAGGCCTTTAGAGTCTCCTCGAGTCGGCTTAGACATTCACTCGGTTGATTTAAGCTCGGCCATTGGACTGATCATCCCTGGTACGAGCTATTATGAGTGTTGAGGAGCTATCATGATGAGCTATATTTTAGGTGGACAGCGTGATACCGAATCCAGTCTCCTGAGTGATGAGTGTGGTGAGACTGTTGAGTGATTTGTGGGGTTAGTAATCCCTAGCACTGGTGAGATTCCTCGCTGCAACTGTGTTCAGTATGGGAGGGCAGCGGCATAATATCCCGCGGCATAATATCCCGCGGTATCCAGCTCGTGTGAATGTGCCACATTGTGTTAGACTAGATGCTTTATATTATCCTGATTCCTTATATTTATCTTGCTTAACTGCCTAGATCATGTTTATGGATATTCTTTAAATTGTGTAACTGTCTCTACTCTATTTGATATATATGTCCTATGTTACTTGTTACTGTGACTTGCCAGATCTTTAGATCTGACCCATCTTTGGTGCTTATGCCTTGACCCCGAGTACGCAGAGGACGCGCTTGCGCACGTAGAGGCGCAATTAGCTGGAGATTACGGCTGGGGACCGGCCGACCACGATGTCGAGCCGGAGGGTGGAGAGCTATTACCAGGGCTTTGAGCGATATCTTTATTTGGGTTTTTGAGCGATTTTGTAGTGAGCCGGGTAGAAATCAAAGATGTAATTAACTTTTGTTGTCCTTAACAATTGATACTGTTAAAATAGACTACCGTTCTGCTCTAACTTGATATATTATGATACCCATTGCTTCCGTTTCATTTCTTATGCTTCCCCAATTTAACCATTGATAGTATATTGTTCAAAAGTTTTAAATTGGACCTCACTGCAGACCTACGATCTTGGAAGTTCTCGGATTTTTCGGGAAGTAGCGTGCCAACTTCGGGTATTCCGACGACTTTCTTGGTATCCGGAATTGGGGCGTTACAATGCCTCGGAGATCAAAACTCCAAATTTAACATTTCAATATGTCATGTGAGCCTTGACTGTGGCTTTTGAAGATATGCTGCCAAATAAAAAAAGAAAAGAAAATAAGAGGACACACTTTAGGCTGAATCTAGCTTGTCTCAATCTTTCTAATTGGTATGAAAAGAAATTCCCCAGCATGAGTTACTCAGTCAACATGTTACAATAATCACTCAGACCAGGTCAGGAATTCAATCCCACTGCCAAGCTCAAACTTGTGTGGATAACTTCTGAGTAAAACTGAGATGACATGTATGCAAAGGGGGATTTTAAATGGACGAGCCCAAAGAGAGAGCCCATATGGAAAAATTGTGATGCGATGGGTTCGAGGCATGCCTACTCCGAAAAATTCCTCGTCAGCGATCCTCGAAGGGGGCATTTGTTGGAAGATAAAATATATATATTCATCACCATCAATACTTGGACTGTATCCAGCGTGATCTTGATCAAGTGGGACTAAATCAATCGGACCCATCCCCAACCCAATGATTTGTGACCACTACATGGCATGGAATTGTACCCTGATGAATTTGGTGGCTCCTATCAAAATCTTTTAAATTTACGAGGGAGATCAACATGATTAATATAGGTTCAAGCCAGCCATATCATGTCCAATGAAGCCTAAGTTAAATTTTCGGGCCTAAACAACATGACCAATTTTGGTTGATTCAGGCACAAGTCAATTTCTGACCCAAGCCATATAACCGACCTTGGTTGATTCAAGTCCAAGCTAATTTTTTGGGCCCAAAAATACATGACCAATTTTGGTTGAATAAGGCTCAAATCAATTTCTGACCCAGGCCATGTGACCAATCTTTGTTGATGATGGTCCAGGCCTGAGCCATATGAATTAATCCATGTCAATTTGTGGCCAATCCATGCCAATTTCTAGCCTGAGCCATATGAATTAATTCATGCCAATTTGTGGCCAATCCATGCCAATTTCTGGCCTGAGCCATATGAATTAGTCCATACAGCCAATTTTGATTGAATAGAGGAGGGTCATTTCTGGCCTAAGTATGTGACCAATCTTGGTCTAAGCCAAAGCTAAATTCTGGCCTAGGCCTGACCCGAGATAAAAATGACAATCTATGAGACATGAAATCCACTATCCCAGGACCTATTTAGATAGACCTAAACCCAGCGATGCATTGGGCTCACTTATGTATTGACATGCGTAAATCTATTTAGCCATTGGGCTCATTCCCAAATTAATAACTGGCCACCTATTTATGTAAGTCACACCCCATGTTATACCCTATGACTGGGAGTGGATCTCTAGCCAATTAATTTTCCATGACCCATCAGACTCTCTCAGATTTATGTGGTAGTGTGTTGGGACCAATTAATACAAGGCTAAGATGATTTTTTTACCATGTCATCCAGGTTTAACCCAATTTTTGGTGACCATGTCATCAAATCCATGTGACCAAATTTGATAGACTATGGACAGGCTATTATTTTAGTCACGTTACCAAAAATTGTATGAATATCAATCATGTGATGGGAGCCAGATCTTTTGCAAACATGTGGTAAAATGACATGTGGAGTCTAAGAGGAATACCCATTCTTTAGATGAAAATCCCACCACCTTATGTTGAAAATGTCACCCACTCATGAGATGAAGGCAAACGATCATAAGAAATGGCAAGGTAGTTAGTTAAAGGAGGATAGGTGGTGTTCATCCACTCAAAGCTAGAGAAAATGGGTAGGAAATGGAGAACGTGGGGCAGCAACTGCCTTGGAGATGGCTCCAAGAAGCCTATAAAAGGTGTCGCGACCCCGGAACGGGACCCCGGGCCCACGACGAGTTGATTGATGATTGCTATGTTCGTTTTCCCACAGGTTCCCACGGTGAGGATTCTCGAGACACGCGGAATCTGTCTCACACAATCAAGTTTGCGGAAGCGTGTAGCAAATCACATCAAGATAAGCACCAATAAAAGTTTAAGTGCTATGACAAATGATAACAAGACATAGTATCAAAAGAAAGGAGTTAATATGGCATTCCCATCAAGATTCAAGTTATGAGACTAACACAAAAGTAAGTTAAGTTTAGTTACATCCCATAAGAGGCCAACAAAGGCCAATACAATTCTAAAAAATGATAAAGGAACCAAATGACAAAATGTGATGAAACTCAAGAACCCGCCCTACGTCTAGTTGACATCGTCGGGCTGCCACTCTCTAACTGGGGGTGGCTCAAAAGCCTCCTCCGGATGCTCCTCCTCAAAGGCAGCATCACCTCCACCTGGGCACCAACATACAAGGGTCAAACACAACGGTTTGGCAGGTAATCAATTTAGGCATGAGCATATAAGTAGAAAATGTTTAAGGAAACATATAAAGACATTTTTTACTGAATTGTAAACAGTTACATGACTAAAGTACATTTCAAAATACGAACAAAGCTAACATGAATACTTATTATATCATGACTAGTTACATTCCACAAAGAGCCCATCCTTTCTCTATCATTTATAATGAAAAGAGCAAGCACGCACGACAAGCACGATATACATAATATAATCACGACACGATTCCCACATATACGGGGATTCCGGCCGCGAAACCGGACACGCACGATGTGTAATAAAATACACGACCAATCTGCAGACAACCCACATGTTTAAGGACCCCCAGACAGTGGATCAAACTGAAAGGGCAGTCTAAGCTCAGTGGTGTTCACTTAAATTCATGAATGCACAAAGCACACGAAATACTGTCTAAACGTGTCGAGATAAAAAGGGGGAAATCACATATCAAAACACGACAAACACGACTAGCAAAAGGCATAATTAATATGCATAACACGATTAGGAAGTGACCCCTTTTTCTTGAAACAAATCCTCAAAACGAGCCTGTACTTAAACTTCAAAACAAGTACACAATGATATTCATTGTATCAAAACCAAAGTACGAACACAAAGCCTATCAAGCACTTGTAAGGACCTTTGATTGATCCTTGTGTAATTGAAACCCAAATGTTGGAATTTAAAAGAGAATCGGTGCCCCGGAAGTTCAAAGGCATCTCCGGTTTTGAGTGCACAATATAAGGCTAAAGGTCACTTAACATGTTCTAGTTTTCATTCTTACAAACACTCTTCAAAATGTCAATGGTGTCAAATTCGGTCAGCTCGCGGTCAGGTGTCGGCTAACCGAACTAGGATCTAGCGGCTAGCCGCCAGCTGACCGACAGGCTGACCGCTGGAAATCCAGGTCCAAACACAGCTCTCTAGAAAAGAAACCGAACTGACTTCGGTCGGCTTACGGTTAGCCGAAATGCGACTTGGCGGCTAGCCGTAAGCTGACCGTAGGGCTGACCGCTGGAAGCAAAGTCTGAAACTTAGCTCCCTGGAAAAGGAGCCGAATGAGTTTAGTTGGCCAGCGGTTGGCCGAAATGGGAATTTCGGCTAGCCGCTAGTTAATCGTCACGCTGACCGAAAACCACAGTCAAAATGCAAGCTTCTGGGAATGGAACCGCCGAGCTCGGTCAGCTCGCGGTTAGCCGAAATGGGGATTTCGGCTAGCCGCCAGCTGACCAGCGGCTGACTAAAACTACACGGGAAGTGCAGTTTAGTTCAGAGTTTCACATTTCTTCTTCCCAACTTCTTGTTTCTCATTCAACCTGTAACTCCCTGAGCCCACATGCTTTCCAAGGGATAAAACACACATCTTATAGCATAAATTGAGACATCACATAACCAATACAAAAGACATAATGGCTCATGAGATGAACCGGAGTCCATGAGTATACTAGATGTAATACATGTGTATGGATGGGATCCACATACATGAGACATGTATTGCAAATCTTATACTCAAATATCTTCACAACCAGTGATGAGATTGGACATCTCATCTGACAAGGTTGTAGCGCCTTGATCACTATGAGATAGTGTGATTTGTCTCGATCATCGGAATGTAAGATTCCGAATCATGGTGCTGGTACATTGGATGTATTGAAGGACCATGAGAAGCACCTTATATACATTGTCTTTATTTTAAGGTCTACTCTCATAATTCCCTAGAAATAGGCTCATAATCCTGAGACATTAATGAACTTAAGTTTCTAACTATTCATTTGCTTTGAGTCACCAATGAGTGAGGCCAATTGTAGGTCAACACCTCGGTGATTTGGGTACGTGGTAGTAGAGCTGTGGGAACATTCAATGGTCAAGATGAAATCTATCTTTAATATCCCCTTGTGTCAATTAATGGATTTATCATTAGTAAGTGCGCACACATTCCAATTAAGACTTAATTGGATCGGTACCAAATGATCACTATAATTAATTGGGGCTAAAGGATAATAAGATATGGATCTATTTTGGTGGACAGGTCCATTTGATCCATGGATATAGATGGAGGGGCCTACTTGTGGTAATTGGGAAGTTTAGGGTCTTCATTGTAATTTATTCTTAAGACTGGATTGCAATTGCATTTATATAGTGGAGTTATTTGCAATTAATTGTGGGCCAAGATTGCACATGAGATGTGGGGTCGCGTGTCCCAGTTGGAGCCAGCTTTCTAAGGAATCCCTAGTGGTCCCCACGCTCGACCAAATTATTAGAAAGATACTAATTCTACTTGAACTCTAATAGGAAGGTTACTATTTCTATTTGAAGTGAGACTTCTATTAGTGGTAATGGTAAGCTACTAATTATTAATGGAAGTAGGACTTCTATTTTAATTAGAAATGAGAAAGCTACTAATAGTTGTGGAAGTGAGACTTCTATGGCAATTAGCAAGGGAGATGTTTACTAATTTGTAATGGGAGTTAAACTTCTATTTCAAATAGGAAAAGAGGTGGATTGGAGGGCTATATAAAGAGGAACAAACCCCTCTTGGTCGAGCATCATACATAGAGCAACTTCAGCCCCTTTGTGCAAGTGTTGCACAAGTCCTCTTCCTCTCTATGTTCTCCTCTCTTTCACCTTTAGTTCCTTAGAGTTACTAGTTAGGTTTTCTCTTGAAGATTACGTCATCTTCTTGAGAAAAGAGATCTAATACGGGTCATAGCGTGGAAGATCAAAGGGTGTTGGAGATTCTGAATTGGATAGTGAAGGTGTTCATCATCAAAGGAAAGAACTCAACTTCTCCATTAGAGCACTACAAGGCTCCAAAGGTATATCTACATCCTTGTATGATGTAGATTTCGTGGTTGCATGTTTAGGTGGTGTTTTCTATCTTCTAGATAGTATATGTTGTTGTACATGCCTATGAGTTTGAGGGATTGCATCCTGGATTGGGTTTATTGCCTTCTAGACAGTTGATCCCTTCATCAAGTGGGTCAAAACTTTTTGAAACCTGTCTGGAAGGCCCACCTAGTTTCCAACAATTGGTATCAGAGACATACCTCATCTCTAATCATGTTAGACCAACAAGCTTGCTCCAATCTTTGCATGAGATGCGAAGAAGATGAAGCAAGGGCTATGTATGGATCAATTTTGATGGATTTTCTTGGTTTGATAGTAGATTTATGTTTGGATAGTCACAAAAGGGTTTAATAATGATGGAAGGATAATAGGAAGCCATTGGAACACTTTGGAAGTGATTTGGGGAAGAATGGACACGAAACAGAAAACCCATGTTGTAGGTTTTCGTCAGTCCGGTCGACCGGCTGACTTGCAGGTCGGTCGACCGAGAGCCTTCTGCATAGAAAGTTGCTGAAACTATTTTTTGTTTCGGGTCTTCTTTTATTTCCTATTATTCTAGCATTATTTGGCAGCCTAGTTCTTGTTAGGCCCCTGGCTATTGCAATTGTAGATGGATGCACACACTTTCACTTTGACATGATCACACACATGAGCTCTTAAGTTTAGACTTTTTGGATCTTGGTTTCTTTCATGCATTTACACTTGCTTTTAAAATGAATTTGATACATGCATGTTTTTAGAACCCAAACTATTTTGAAAACCTAATTCTTTGTGCATTATATTTGGAAATTCATGTTGAGAATTCAGGTTTGAGCATTGCATACATTCTTCACAAAAAGAATCATCTTTGTATGCATTTTCATTTGAAAAGAGTTTTTATCAAATCAAGCTAGCCTTTGGTTTTAAACTTTTAAATCATTTTAGGCTTTGGGTGTTTCATGTTTTAAACATCTTAGAATATTTTAAAACATGTATTTAAGCTTGATTTAGTGGCCAAAAGATCCACCAAAGAAAATCTTTGAAAAGAGAAAAAGTTGGATTTTTTGTCCCAGGGACTCACCCGGCAGTGTCGCCGGTCGACCGAGACAACTGCAGGGTGTCTGTCACCTGAAGCACCAACGGTAACTTTTCTGCCCGTTATGTGGTCTAGGTCGACCGAGACCTCTCTTGGTCGACCGAGAGACTAGCCGTTGGACTGTTTTTTGTTATAAAGTCCATTCATTTCCAACCTTTTCCAAGGGTTGAACTATGAACCTTTGAGACTATTTTGGAGCCAAAAGAAAGGGAAAAAGTTGGAAAGGCTAGAAGGCTAATTGGAAATCAAATACATGAGTTTTTAAAAGGTACATTCTTATAGTTATTTTGATTTTCATTCAAATGAAATCCATGCATGTTCAAATCCTTTGTATGTTCATTTATGCATGATTTCAAGCCTTAAAAGAGATGTTTTGGAAACTGAATATCTTCTATGGTAAAATTGATTAGTTTGCATACTCTCTTGATCTAATCACATATGTTCTTAGACTTTAACTTTCATACAACTTGTTCATCTTAATTCTTCAAAGTTGTTTGAATCTTTTATGTGATTAGTTTTATTTTCAATCATCTATTTCCAAGCTTTGATTTTAAATTGCATCAAGCATACAATTAAGAGCTTCACTTTTTGAAATTGATTGAAGTACAACTTACATACACTTGTTCACACACACTTTAGTTTGTTTTAGTGTATGTTTCTTAGTTGAATTGCACTTTCACATTGGCCTATTTAGAGGCAATTCATATGAGCTAAAATTGTATCTCTTAAAGTGTTCTTGAAGAGACACCTTCTTAGAGAAAATCCAACTTGTAAAGGTTATTGCTAAGCCTCGAAAAGCAACTTGTAAAGGTTGTTGTTGAGCCTTAGAAAAACAACATTGTATAGGTTATTGCTTAGCCTTTGAAAAAGCATAAATAGTTAAAATCCGGTGCGGTGATTGGATCACAAGCCGGTAGTGGATGTAGGCATTGAGGCCGAACCACTATAAACCTTGGTGTTGTGGTGTTTGCTTGTGGTGCTTGTGTTCTTAGCTTCCGCATCTTGTCTGGTAAATCATGTTATATGACTAGTTTTCTTTAAATAATTAAAATTGGTCATTTTTATAGGACACCCTATTCACCCCCCCCCCCCCCCCTCTAGGGTTAGGATCCAAGGACTTTCAATTGGTATCAGAGTCTCGTGCTCTATCTTATAGGATCAAGTAGTTGGAACTCTTGATTAGGTGTAAAAACCTAGAGTTTATAACCCTAGATTTGTGTTTGTTTGAATTCTCTTGGTATGGACTCCACTAAGCTAGATTGTTTAGACTTTTGTGTAGATTCTCCTAGACCTCTCACTCTTCCTTCTATTGGAGATTCTAATATTCATTTAAAAGAATCTCAATGTGATTTAAATGAAGAAGAAAATGAGTATGATGAAGATGATCTTCAACAAGCCTATAATGAATTATATACATTATCTTCAAAGCTTGATAAAAGAAACAAAAGTTTAAGAGAAGAATCTATGAATCTAACCAAAGAGCTAGTCTCTTCAAAAGATGAGCTTAGAGAGAAAGAAGAAGTGATAAAATGTCTAGACTCTAAGTTCATGATCTCATTAAATAACTTATCCAATATCAAAGATGAACTAAAGGAAATTAAGATAAGTTATAATGATCTTGAAAAAGAAAATTTAAACTTAAAAGATCATATAAAAAGGCAAGACAAAGATTTTAACAATTTAGAATCCAAGTTGATTAAAAGTAAGTTAAAAACACAAGAACTTGGATCTAAAGTTGTTAATGAACTAAAACTTGAATTAAAACTTGCCAATGAAGAGCTAATCAAATATAAGGAAATTGAAAATGAACTTTCAAAAGTCAAAAATGAAAATTCAATCCTTACAACAAAAGTCACTCAACTTGAAGGGTATAAACAAAAGTATGAGTGCAAGTTTACCCAAAGTGAAGAGAGACTTGAAAAGTTATTTAAATTAGGTAAACCTCATGGAGATAGGACGGGTCTTGGTTTTAATAAACATATTTCACATGACCCTAAATTCACCAACACCTTTGTGAAAGGTGAGTCCTCTTTCTCTAGCACTATCTCTCAAATGTCCAAGACTAAATGTCATTATTGTGGTAGAGAAGGACATTTCAAATTTGAGTGCAAATTGAGGAAAAATCATATGTCTAAACCCATCTTTGAACCAAAGAAAGGTAAAACAAATACTATGAAGGGTAAGACTTTGAATTCCAAGAAAGACTCTAAGAATTTCAAACAAGGAAAATCTATTCAAAAAGAGTCATCCAAGATAGTTGTTAAAAAGAAATCTATCAAAAAGAATCTTCACTCATTCCCTCCTTTAACCTTAGAAATGAAAGAATTATTGAAAAAGGTTGAAAAGTTGAAATTAAAATTCAAAAGACAAAAAGAAGGAGGAAAAGCTAAAAGAAATGAAAAGAATAAAAAGAAAATGGAACCCCAACTTACTAAGACTAATCATCAATCTAAAATAGTTAAATCTCAAAGATTTGATGACATGTCTAAAAGAATCATTTTCTCATCTCCTTTGGTTGGTGGAATTTCCAAATTAGTCTCAAAAGCCCAAGACCTTAGATGGATACCTAAGGTTAGACCTTTAGAAAATTACTAAGGTTACTTAGATAGATGAGACCAACCCTTTTCTCATAGTCATATGCTTAATTGGTCTTGGTTCTACTCTCTTAGTATTTCTTTAGGATTTTAGACTCATGTTATTGAGTTTTGTTTGATGATTGTGCATTGTGATTTTATAATGGAGCTATTTGATTATATGCATGATTTATGGTCAATTGAGTTGAAAAATCCTTGAAATGTTGTATCTTCTAATTCAATTGATTTGTTTTTCAAAATGTTTATTTTTGAGTGGTTTCAAAGTTAAGCTCTTGTTTTTGTCAAATTTAAATGGTTTTGAAAAATAAGTTTGATCACACAAGCGTTCTTTTCTTCAAAAGGTATAATGTTAGAATTGATTTTTTTTTAAAAATCTCTTTTCTAATAAATTTTCAATCTTGTGTGTTTGCTGGGGATCAGGGGTTAATGCTTGCTTTTGTATTTTTTTTCCCCTGTTTTGGTCAGATTTGTCTCTGACCCTGTGTTCCCAGTCGACCGGGATTAGTGTCCCAGGCGACCGAGACCACAGCAGCCCGCCCACTTATTTCATCAGGGCGCTGTTCAGTTCTGTTTTCATCAGAACATTTTTTTTCTTCTTCCTTCTCTGCCAGTCGACCGAGAACGTGCTGCTGTGTCCCTGCGTGCTGCTTTTCTTCTTCTCCTTCTTTCTTCCTCGTTCTTCCTTCTTCTTTTCTCTAGTTTTCTCTCTCTCTCTCTCTCTCGTGTTCAGCATCTCCTCCACCTCGTCAGTGCAGTCGCCCTTCGTCACTGTTCTTGTGCTCCTTTCTCCCTGCTGCCATCTCCTTTCCGTGGCTGTCTCTTCTCTGTTCTTTTGTTTTACTTGTTTCTCTTTGTTTTGTGTTTTCTTTCTTCTCTGTGGTTCTGTTGTAGCCCTTTGGGCAATCTTCCTTATCCACTATTCTGTTTTGCAGCCAGCGATATCCACTGCTCACCATCTGTTTGAGAAAATTCCTAAACCAGTTTCTTCACTCAAATTCAGTCTCTGGTTAATCTCTGGAGCTGAATCCTCTTGTGTCCAGTTAGACAACATCCTCTGGCAGTGTTTCCCACCCATTCCAGCCTTCTTCTCTCTTTCTCTTGTGACTAATTTTAGTGTGTTTTTCACACTGATTTTAGGCTGTCAAGTGGGCTGTTTTGCCATTTCTTCCTTGGTCCCTTTTCCTGCTTTACTGAGCATTTCCTTTCTATTTGCAAATGGCCAGGACCAAGCAAACAGCTACGAGGCCTCCCAAGAAATCCAAACCAAATGTAGCCTCCTCATCCCAAAGGTCCTACTCCACCTCTCCGGAGATCAATACCCCTCCAGAGGTTGTCTTAATCCCTGCTCCTTCTCCCTCTCCTTCTCCATCAGTTAAATCCTTTAGGAGTAAGGATGTTATTGTGGAAAAATTCTGCATTGTCAAAGATATTGCTCCCTATAGAGTGCCTACTATCCTAGAAGCTATAGGATGGGGTAATGTCCTTACTTGGAGTGGCAAAACTTACTCCTCATCTGTCTACAATTTTTATGAGTCCTTCTACAACCCCACCTTGAATACCTTTTGTGTCAAAACTTCTGAGGGCGAAGAACTCATTACCCCTGATAGGATATCCTCCCTGATAAGAATTCCTAGATCAAATGGCCTCAGGTTTATTGCTGAAGTCATTCTTGATGAGGATAAAGAGTCTATCACCACAGCTATATGTGGTCAAAATGTTGAATGGCTGCCAAATAACTCTCTACAAGCAATCCACTTGATTCCCCCACTGCGGATTATTCACATCATTTTCACTCATTCATTGTATCCGCGTAAAGGAAATAGGACTGAGGTGACCCCATACATGGCGAACATCCTATATAATGTCATCAACAGAGTTCCCATGTGTTTGCCCTCATTGATCATCCATCACATGATTAGGGTGGCTACTGGCTCTCAGCCATGTGCAGCCCCCTTTGGGTACCTAGTCTCTCAGCTCACCAGTTCCTTTGGTGTAACTGTGCCTTCATCAGAAAGACCTGTAGCCACTACAGTCTTCGACAAGAAAAACTTACGACTGATGAAGCTTCCTCCTCCTCCACCTCCTGAAGGTGATGACTTACTCGAGGCTGCAGACGTTCCTTTGGCAGATCAGCGTCAGCCTCCTCCTCCCCAGTCATCTCAGCCTCAGCCTGGCCAGTCTTCTCAGCAGTGTCAGCCTCGTCAGCCTCCGCCTCCTCCTCGACGTTCAGTAGATGAGCGTTTGACTTCCGTGGAGCAGGAGGTTACTACCGTGAGGACTGACCTTACTAACTTGAGGACCGAGTTTCATGAGTATCGACAAGAGTCTTCAGGGTTTATGAAAAAGGCCCTGAAGTACATGTCCAACATCGCCAAGAGCTGCAGGCGACATGATGATGTCATGACCCCTTCTCCTCCAGATTCTACATAGATCTTTTAGGAGGGTCTTCATTTTGTTTTGGGGTTTGTTATTTTTGGGTAGTGATAGAGTGATCTTTATGTGTTGTATTTCTTTTCTATCATCTAACTCATTGTTTTGTGTACTGGCCATCATTTCTTGTTATTTTGTAAATGGTCAAGTACTTAATGATCTTGTACTGAACTTTACAAGTTAAATCAATGAAAGTACAATTTTATTTAATCTTGGTTTTCTCCATGATGCTTCTCCTTGATGGATGTTTTTATGTTCTTTTGGAGCTTTAATATGATCAAATCAATTTATATATGTCTTCATAGCTTCATTCAAACATGCTTGCACAAATCTATATACATGATAGCCTGTTTCGCATTTCCATTGTATTCTTATTTAACAGGTGCTACTAAAAGGTATATGTTTTCTCATGTATACAAGTTCCTTTGCAATTGGATGGCAAAGGGGGAGAAAAAGTATAGATCTCTCAAGTCTCAGGGGGAGAAAGAGATCAAGATCTACTACGAAAGGGAGAAAGAAGGACAGATCTATCTGAGGGGGAGATCTGCTTCAAGAACTGTAGAAGAGACCTTGGTTTCAAAGAGCTAAGGAGAGCTCCAACCAAGGGGGAGAAATCAGCTTGAATATTGTCAAAAGCTTTCGTCAAATCAGCTTCATTCAAGAGATTTCAAAGTCAGAGACTTCTAGAAGATCCAAAGTCCATTAAGTGTGAGATCATAGGAGTTGCCGTCAAATTGCAAAGGGGGAGATTGTTAGGCCCCTGGCTGTTGCAATTGTAGATGGATGCACACACTTTCACTTTGACATGATCACACACATGAGCTCTTAAGTTTAGACTTTTTGGATCTTGGTTTCTTTCATGCATTTACACTTGCTTTTAAAATGAATTTGATACATGCATGTTTTTAGAACCCAAACTCTTTTGAAAACCTAATTCTTTGTGCATTATATTTGGAAATTCATGTTGAGAATTCAGGTTTGAGCATTGCATACATTCTTCACAAAAAGAATCATCTTTGTATGCATTTTCATTTGAAAAGAGTTTTTATCAAATCAAGCTAGCCTTTGGTTTTAAACTTTTAAATCATTTTAGGCTTTGGGTGTTTCATGTTTTAAACATCTTAGAATATTTTAAAACATGTATTTAAGCTTGATTTAGTGGCCAAAAGATCCACCAAAGAAAATCTTTGAAAAGAGAAAAAGTTGGATTTTTTGTCCCAGGGACTCACCCGGCAGTGTCGCCGGTCGACCGAGACAACTGCAGGGTGTCTGTCACCTGAAGCACCAACGGTAACTTTTCTGCCCGTTGTGTGGTCTAGGTCGACCGAGACCTCTCTTGGTCGACCGAGAGACTAGCCGTTGGACTGTTTTTTGTTATAAAGTCCATTCATTTCCAACCTTTTCCAAGGGTTGAACTATGAACCTTTGAGACTATTTTGGAGCCAAAAGAAAGGGAAAAAGTTGGAAAGGCTAGAAGGCTAATTGGAAATCAAATACATGAGTTTTTAAAAGGTACATTCTTATAGTTATTTTGATTTTCATTCAAATGAAATCCATGCATGTTCAAATCCTTTGTATGTTCATTTATGCATGATTTCAAGCCTTAAAAGAGATGTTTCGGAAACTGAATATCTTCTATGGTAAAATTGATTAGTTTGCATACTCTCTTGATCTAATCACATATGTTCTTAGACTTTAACTTTCATACAACTTGTTCATCTTAATTCTTCAAAGTTGTTTGAATCTTTTATGTGATTAGTTTTATTTTCAATCATCTATTTCCAAGCTTTGATTTTAAATTGCATCAAGCATACAATTAAGAGCTTCACTTTTTGAAATTGATTGAAGTACAACTTACATACACTTGTTCACACACACTTTAGTTTGTTTTAGTGTATGTTTCTTATTTGAATTGCACTTTCACATTGGCCTATTTAGAGGCAATTCATATGAGCTAAAATTGTATCTCTTAGAGTGTTCTTGACGAGACACCTTCTTAGAGAAAATCCAACTTGTAAAGGTTATTGCTAAGCCTCGAAAAGCAACTTGTAAAGGTTGTTGTTGAGCCTTAGAAAAACAACATTGTATAGGTTATTGCTTAGCCTTTGAAAAAGCATAAATAGTGAAAATCTGGTGCGGTGATTGGATCACAAGCCGGTAGTGGATGTAGGCATTGAGGCCGAACCACTATAAACCTTGGTGTTGTGGTGTTTGCTTGTGGTGCTTGTGTTCTTAGCTTCCGCATCTTGTCTGGTAAATCATGTTATATGACTAGTTTTCTTTAAATAATTAAAATTGGTCATTTTTATAGGACACCCTATTCACCCCCCCGCCCTCTAGGGTTAGGATCCAAGGACTTTCAGTTCTGTGATTTGTATGGTTGTATGAGATACTAACTTGCAGATGATAATGTCATCTCCATATGACCCACAAGTCTTTTGCTTTCTTTTATGATGATTGGTTTATTTAAGGCTAAATGTAAAAGGCGTCATTGTTTCCTTGGTTTCCCGTGAAAGGGCAAGGCATGATGAATTTCCCTATAGCCCTTTTATTTCCATGTTTAGATTACCATGTAAGTCTCATAATCGAGGCATAAGAATTTATGTAATTTTTCTAAATTTGTAAATTCTGGCGATGTCCGAGACGAAGAAGGAAAGCGATGTTGGACTCCTAATCAAGGAGTTTGAAGATTACCAAAAGAGTTTTGCAGTTTCCCAAAGAGTTTGAGGAATTCCAAAGTTTTGGAAAGTCTAGATGTGACACCCCCGAGTCCCACATGGACTATAGAGAGGAAAGTGAATGGGGTTATATGTAGAGTTTACACCCTTACCTTGCATGAGGCCTTTTGATGGGTTGAGGCCCATCAGAAGCAAAACCGTAAGGCCCGTGGACCAAAGCGGACAATATCATGCATGTGTGAAGGGTGGGGCGTTACACTAGAAGTCCAAGAAGTCTATTCCGCTAGGGCCATGTGGAGGAGAGGACTAGTTTCTAATTTTAGCACTTTCTATTTTTTGGATGAATGCTTAATTTAGAATATTTCCAAATCTGATCCAAACATAGCAAGTTAATAAAATTGGTCAAATCAAATTAATTTTTGGAAAGAGTTCTTATTAGTGTTGATGACCCATGAGATGGACACATTGGTAACACTAAATTAGAAACTGAACTTTCCTTAAAATAACTTGACTTGGAACCAATCTTTGATCATATCATGAGATGATTTGATGTATACATGTGGGCCCTAATACCTTACAAGGAAATCCTCAATTATAAAATATTAAGTGGGAGCGGGGCATTTAAATTGATAAATCCCCATGGTTTTCCACCATAGGTTGATTGTAAGGAAAGTATTAGCCTTGCGCCATCTTGAGAATGGTCGTTCCCCACGGAGGGCTTTTACTTGTCTGGTTACTAGATATGGATCTCCTATGGATAGTGTTGGTGAGATGGAGCGGGGGCCCACTCCCCAAGGAGGAGCTGCTCGCAACGGTTGTCATGCAATGCTAGTTGGTGGGTCACACTTAACTAAAATAATGTTGTAATATCCCTAAGGATTTGCCTCATTTATTTTAGAAACCGAAGATAATCGGGAGTCATTCATTATTTGGTATGAGATACCTAGATAATAATGAATGAAGTGGATCATGGAAAGTTAGTCTTAATCCTAATTTTGACCAACTTTGATCCGCACCAATCTAGGTGGTATTCGCACTCCCCAAGGAGGCATACCCCAGGGATTAGGATTCCGATGTATTCTGAATTTAATGGTTATGAGGATTCCATATAAATTTGGTAGAATACTAAACCCTAATGTCACTTAAATTCATTAATTGAATGTATGGTTATGTGCTACAATATTTCAATCATGAATTCAAATACTTTCAATCCACTTGCGACCATCCTCAACCAGAATAAGTTGGTGGGATCCAATTATGTAGACTGGAAACGGAACCTGGATATAGTCTTGACAGCTTCAGGATATAAATATGTCCTTACCAAACCCCCCCTTGATGAGCCATTGCCGGAAGCATCACAGGAAGAAAAGGAACTTTACACCAAGTGGGCCAAAGACGATGAGATGGCCAGATGTTACATACAGGCATCTATGTCTAGTGTTTTACAACACCAACATCAATCCTTTAAGACTGCATATGATATTATATCAAACTTAAAGGAGATGTTTGCGGAACAGGGCAGGCATGCTAGACAGGTTGCTATGAGGGTGCTTATAAGCACCAAGATGGTTGAAGGCACACCAGTACAGGACCATATGTTGAAAATGATGGACTCATTGAATGAGTTAGATGTATTGGGCGCTGCGATTGATGCAGAATCACAGATTGATATAATCCTTGAGTCACTACCAGAGTCATTCAACAATTTCAAGGTCAATTACAACATGAATACGATGAATCTGACTCTGGCTGAGCTGTCTAGCCAGCTGGTGGTGACTGAAGGGATTATGAAGAAAAAGCCAACTGCCCTGATGACAGAAAAGTCATTTGCCAAGTCCAAACTGAAAGGCAAAGGGCGGAAAGGCAAGAAGAAATCAGTTCCGAAGGGTCCTAAGGTGGAGAATGGTCCTAATGGTGGTGTTGGCAAGGCTAAGGGGTCGGGGACAAAAGGAAAGCGTTTCCATTGTGGTATGACAGGACATTGGAAAAGGAATTTTCCATATTATCTGTCTAAGAAGAAGACCTCAGGTATGATTGAGTCACTTGTTTCTAAAGTTAATTTTGGAATTGGTACTTCAGAATCTTGGTGTGTGGACTCCGAGGCAACTAATCACATATGTAATTCGTTGCAGGGGTTCAGGGAAACCAGGAGACTCAGTGACGACGAAATCATTATAAACCTAGGATCTGATGCTAAGGCGAATGCGGTCTCAGTAGGAGTTATTACTTTATGTTTTGAAGATAATAAGTTGGTTTTGTCAGAAACTCTATATGTACCGTCTTTAAGACGGAATTTAGTTTCAGTTTCTAGTTTGGTGATTAAAAGTTATTCTATTACTTTTGGTACTGAAGTTGTCATAAAGAGAAACGGTACTTTTATATGTTCTGGCAAGGTAACCAATGGGCTTTATCTGTTAACTCCCACAATGTATGAGATACATGATACCGAAATAATTAATAGGCCATTATTAAAGAGAAGGTCACCTTCATCTAATCCAACAAAACTTTAGCACTTGAGGCTAGGTCATATAAACCTAAACAGGATTGACAGGCTAGTGAAAGTGAAAGTAAATGCATTACAGATCTGAAATCAGATTCAAGAGGACGTCCATGGCTTATCTAGTTTTTAAACTTGAAACTAATCTGATTTTCCAGCCATGAATCATGCATAAAAAACTCCATGAAATCATAATCAACATGTGTATAATGCAAGGAGATGATAGAGGACTATTACCTTGATGATTTGAGTGCCTCTAAACTCTGAAAAGAAATACTTCAAAGGTCTGAAACCAGCCTGCAACCAGCAATACAGGTGCAGGAATTTGTTGCAGAATTTTCTCTCCTTTGATCTTCTCTCCTATTCCACTTCCCAATCTAATTGGTCTTGATGGTGGGATCAAACTATGGAATCCTAAGAAGGGTTTTCTGAACTACTCTTTGTGGAAACAACCCAGGACCTGATCACCTCTCTCCAATGAAGAAGAAGAGGGCAGCAGGGGCTGGGCGTGAATGCCTCTTTAATGTCTTGGGCGGCCAATGGGGTTTCTTACTTGTTGCAAGCCCTGGGGTAGAATTCCAGCCACTTGATCATTCATGTGTGTTGCACGCCCAAGGGGACTCTCTTATATTTATAATGATTAGATTCCTCTTTGGGAATCCTAATTCCAATAGGAATGTCAATCCCTAAAAAGAATAGCAACCTTCTCCTTTAGTTGTGCAATACTTACTAATTAAAGACACTAAAATTAGTAACCTTTAATCAATGGAATTCTTACCCAAAGAGGAGTCTTTCCTTCCAAGTAAAGATACCTAATCAAACTTGGAAACCACACACAAGGGACTCCACTTATGGCCGGCCCACAAGATAGCTAAACACACCATGGCCCACTAGTAAATAATTTAGCTAGAGTTAAATTCATGTATGCCATCAAGAGCCTATTAGAATTTAAACTCAAAATTATTCTTCTACAAAATAATTCAACCACATATCATCTAATTAAATTAGGAAACCATGCCAATATAGGAAAGTGGCTAGAAGAGGGACCAAAAGACATATTTGCCCTTGGCTCCCAAAATGACCAAAATGTCCATGCTAACCCCATAGCAACATTAAGATCATTTTAACCCTAACTCATTCCACTAAAGAGTTATGGTTGCACTCCAGGGACAAATATTAAATTGCAAATAAAGCTCATCATAAATAGACGATTGTCTTTGACCTACCAAGTACAATGACCATAATGCCCCTCTATGTAACATCCATAATCAAGTAGGTCAACCGATGTACTATCTACCTTCTTGATTACATCTCAACCTTAGAACTTCATACCCTTGACTTAATCATCATCCTGATATCATTCTCTTGATCCAGGGAGCGACCCACAAGTTCAATATCCATATGGAACATCCATATACTAAGATCTTAGATTCTGATGATTAATCGGATAATTCTAAGGGGACGATCATTCCATCATTTGATGGCATAGATTCCATATTGCATTTGCACGTCCCAACTAATCAAGCCCGAGTACCCAAAACACAGAGCTGTTGACCCATGAACAGGATCTCACCCATAGTGAATTAAAGTACAAGAACTCGACTTCGTCAGTTCATCCACAAATGCTCAAGATTAAGAGCACTGGTCACTTAGTAGCAAGAGGTGAGTTGATCTCTCTCTGTGATAGTACTTTTTTAGAGATCACACCTTCAAGTGGTCCTGTTCAATGCATGACACATGCACTAATGAGATAAATCCGGAAAGACCTCCGTGACTAAGGTAAGTCACCCTGAATACAGGAGAGTATCTCATTATAACTTATACCAAGATGAAGTGCCCAACTCCATCTCTCAGTTATGAACATGTTTATTGTTTCAAGTGTCCATGACTCAGACCTTACTGTGTGTAGCGACTACACACCTGAGTCATTTACTAGAAAACAATGGGCCTTACACAACCATACATATACACAAGTATAAAGAGAAAGATGTCATTCCATTAAATAACCAATAAATATCTAGTTACAGAGATGTGAGTGCAGTCAGTGGGCTTTAGGGCATACACCAATCCCAACAGAAAGATGGTATCTTACCTTCATTGGTTGTAGAACCAATGCCTGTCTGTGAGTCCTGTCTGGAAGACAAAATGACCAAAAGACCCTTTTCATCCAAGGGCAATAGGGCCAAAGATTTATTGGAATTAATACATACTGATGTGTGTGGACCCATTAATGTAAGAGCCAGAGGAGGATATGAGTACTTCATCACTTTCACAGATGATTACTCAAGATATGGATACATATACCTTATGCACCGCAAGTCCGAGGCTTTTGAAAAGTTCAAAGAGTTTCGAGCGGAAGCGAAAAAGCAATTAGGTAAAAGTATCAAGACTCTTCGATCAGATCGAGGAGGAGAATATCTGTCTGGAGACTTTATGGCACAGTTATCAGAAAATGGGATTTTATCCCAGTTGTCTGCTCCTGGTATGCCTCAACAGAATGGAGTAGCGGAAAGAAGGAACCAGACTCTTTTAGATATGATCAGGTCTATACTGAGTTTCTCAAGATTACCTATATCCTTTTAGGGATATGCCTTGGATACTGCGATGTACATACTAAACCTCGTACCATCTAAGTCTATACCTAAGACTACCCAGGAGTTGTGGACTGGGCGAAAGTCTAGTTTACAACATTTACACATTTGGGGTTGTCCGGCACATGTGCTAAAGGTTAAGGTGGATAAGTTGGAAGTATGCACGTTTGTAGGATATCCTAAATGAACTAAAGGTTGGTTATTTTATAATCCCAGAGAGCAAAAGTGATATTGAGCACTAATGCGGTTTTTCTGGAGGAAGATTATATGATAGACCGGAAACTTTTTGAAAAAGGTGATCTTGGAAGAAATTCAAGAACAAACAATTCCAAATCCTAGTATGACCGAACCTAAGAAAAAAAAACGCCCTTACCTAACCCAGTAATTACACCAGTGTCTTGTCATAGTGGGAGCACTGTCAGGCCCCCTGACAGGTTCTCGTTCTTGGGAGAGTCTTACGGGGCAGTCCCGGAAGTACCGGAACAAGATCCCTGTAACTATGATGAAGCAATTAATGACATAGATTCGGGACGTTGGCAAGATGCTATGAAAGCTGAGATGGAGTCTATGTACTCTAATCAGGTCTGGACACTTGTGGACTTGCCTGCCAATATCTAACTTATTGGGTGCAAGTGAGTCTACAAGAAAAACAGAGAACCAAATGGAAGAGTTGAGACCTTTAAAGGTCAGGCTTGTTGCGAAAAGATATACTCAAAAAGAAGATATCGATTATGAGGAAACCTTCTCGCCGGTAGCCATGCTCAAGTCCATCCGGATACTCTTATCCATAGCGGCTCATCTCGATTACGAGATTTGGCAAATGGATGTCAAGACGGCGTTTCTCAACGACCATCTTGAGGAAGACATCTATATGATGCACCAGACGGTTTTATAGCCAGTAACCAAAGCAAAGAGTTTGCAACATGCAGATGTCCATTTATGGACTGAAGGAGGCATCCCGAACCTAGAACATTAGTTTTGACTAAGACATCAAGTCAGTTGATTTTTGTCAAAATCCGGATAAGTCATGGGTGTACATGAAAAGTGAAGGAGGCAGGGTAATTTTTCTAGTCGACGACATCCTTCTCCTAGAGAGTGGTATATGGATGTTGTCAACAGTAAAAGGTTTAGTTGGCTAAGACTTTTGATATGAAGGACTTGGGAGAAGCTAGACACATCCTAGGGATCAAACTCCATTGAGACCGGATAAATAGGATGATAGGCTTATCCCAATATGCATACATAGATAAGGTACTAGTATGGTTTGCTATGCAAAACTCCAAGAAGGGTATTACATCTTTCAGGCATGGAGTGCACCTTTCCAGGAATCAGTGTCCCAAGACAACTGAGGAAAAGGAGCAGATGAGGTCGATACCATACGCTTCGGGTGTTGGTAGCCTCATGTATGCTATGCTATATACTATACCGGATATCTGTCATGCATTGGGCTTAGTCAGCAGATATCAGTCTAACCCAGGTCCTAACCATCAGACTGCTGTAAGATGTGTTCTCAAATCCTTGAGAAGGACTAGAGATTACATGTTGATTTATGGCAATAATGAGTTAATTCCAGTCGGTTACACATATTCTGACCTCATGTCAGATAAGGATTCCAAGATATCAACTTCTGGGTATGTGTTTATGCTATAGCTGCTTGAGAAGTAACTAAAGAAGCAGATTGGCTCAAAAGATTCCTTATGGAACTTGGAGTGGTATTTTTGGCAAGACAGCCGCTCACAGTTTACTGTGTTAACAGCAGGGCATTCGATAAGTCCAAGGAACCCATAAGCCAAAAACATGTACAAAGGTAGTTACACATGGTCGGAAAGATTGTGCAGAGAGGTGATACTGTTATCACCTAGATAAACTCTGCAAACAATCTGGGAGATCCCTTTACTAAGCATTTGACTACCAAAGTCTTTGAGATCCCTTTACTAAGCATTTGACTACCAAAGTCTTTGAGCAACATGTAGATGGGATGGGCATGAGATGCAACCCTGACTGGCATTGAGCCCAAGTGGGAGATTGTTAGATTTTATGGTCTCAATACCAGTATATGATGAATAGATTGATTAATTTCTTTATTTATCAATATAATCATGCTTTCCTTTCATGAAATGAATGGTGATTTATTACTTTATGCACATGACCAATATATATGACATAATGGTTCATGAGATGAACCGGGTCCTATTAGTATATTAGATGTGATATATGTATATGGATGAGATCCACATACGGGAGATATGTGTCACAAATCTTATACTTAAAATATCTTCACAACCAGTGATGAGATTGGGCATCTCATCTAACAAGGTTGCAGCATTTTGATCACTATGAGATAGTGTGATTTATCTCGATCATCAGAATGTAAGATTCTGGATTATGATGCAGGTACATTGGATGTATTGAAGGACCATGAGAAGCACCTTATATACACTGTCTTTATTTTAAGGTCAGCTCTCATAATTCCCTAGCAATAGGCTCATAATCCTGAGACATTAATGAACTCAAGTTTCTATCTATTGATTTGCTTTGAGTCACCAATGAGTGAGGCCAATTGTAGGTCAACACCTCGGTGATTTGGGTACGTGGTAGTAGAGCTGTGGGAACATTCAATGGTCAAGATGGAATCCATCTTTAATATCCCCTTGTGCCAATTAATGGATTTATCATTGGTAAGTGCGCACCCATTCCAGTTAAGAGTTAATTGGATCGGTACCAAATGATCATTATAATTAATTGGGGCTCAAGGATAATAAGACATGGATCTAATTTGGTGGACAGGTCCATTTGATCCATGAATAAAGATGGAGGGGCCTACTTGTGGTACTGTGGAAGTTTAGGGTCTTCATTGAAATATATTCCTAAGACTGGAGTGCAATTGCATTTATATAGTGGAGTTATTTGCAATTAACTGTGGGCCAGGAATGCACATGAGATGTGGGGTCGCGTGTCCCAGTTGGAGCTAGCTTTCTAAGGAATCCCTAGTGGTCCCCACGCTAGCCCAATATATTAGAAAGATACTAATTCTACTTAAACTCTAAAAGGAAGGTTACTATTTCTATTTGAAGTGAGACTTCTAATAGTGGTAATGGTAAGCTACTAATTAATAATGGAAGTAGGACTTCTATTTTAATTAGAAAGGAGAAAGTTACTAATAGTTGTGGAAGTAAGACTTCTATGGCAATTAGTAAGGGAGATGTTTACTAATTTGTAATGGGAGTTAAACTTCTATTTCAAATAGGAAAAGAGGAATTATGGAGGGCTATAAATAGAGGAAAACTCTTCTCAAATTCGTGCATAATAATAAGAGCACTTTTCAGCCCCTTGTGCAAGAGTTGTACAAGTCTTCTTCTTCTCAAAGTTCCCCTCTCTTTCACCTTTGGTTCCTTAGAGTTATTAGTAGGGTTTTCTCTTGAGGATTCCACCATCTTCTTGAGAAAAAAGATCTAATACGGGACATAGCGTTGGAAGATCAAAAGGAGTTGAAGATTCTGAATTGGATAGTGAAGTTGTTCATCATCAAAGTAAAGAAAACAAATCCTCCATTAGAGCACAACAAGGCTACAAAGGTATATCTACATCCTTGCATGTTGTGTATTTTGTGGAAGCATGTTTATGTTCTGCTTTCTATCTTTTAGATAGTGTTTGCTGCTATACATGGCTATGAGATTGAGGGAATTGCATCCTGGATTGGGTTTGTTGCATTCTAGACAATTGATCCCTGCATTAAGTGGGTCAAAAGTTTTTGAAACCTGTCTAGAAGGCCCACCTATTCCAACAACCGTCACGCTGACCGAAAACCACTGTCAAAATGCAAGGTTTTTGGGAATGGAACCGCCGAGCTAGGTCAGCTCGCGGTTACCCGAAATGGGGATTTCGTCTAGCCGCCAGCTGACCGAAACTGCACGGGAAGTACAGTTCAGTTCAGATTTTCACATTTTCTTCTTCCCAACTTCTTATTTCTCATTCAACCTGCAACTCTCTGAGCCCACATGCTCTCCAAGGGATAAAACACACATCTTATAGCATAAATTGAGACATCACATTCCCATACTCCAATCTAAACAAAATCCCCAAATTTTCCTTTTAAGACATAAATTTCCAATGAATGAGAAGAATGAAAAGAAAACAAATGAAATGCACACATGCTATCATCCATCCTAGATTGGTTACTTGCCTTAGTCAAAGATGCCACAAATCTCTTCAAGCACTTCCATTTAAGCTAATCCAAAGGCTACAAAACCCATGAAAACCACACAAAACTCACTAACTCTTGAAAACAATGACCCATTTTCACAAAAGGGTTTGTAAACATGAAAAACAAGATTTTTAAGCAACCAAAAAGACTTCATTAAGGAGATGGGTTGGAGCTCTTACCCAGAAAATGCCAAACAAGAGAGAAACAAGAAAATGGAGCTCTTGCCCAACTATGAACTTCAAGAAATTTGCATCATTGGAAAGCTTAGGATGAGAGGAAGAAGATGATGGTCTTGGAATTCTCTTTGGAGTCTTCTAGCTTGATCATTCAAGAGAACAAAGTGGAAAGAAAGGCTTTCTCTCCTTTGGCTGCTCTAGGGTTAGGGTTTGAGAATGAAAAGAGTGAAGGAGAAAGAGAGTTGACTTAAAACACTTGCAAATGGGGCCCGAATGGCTAAATCTTGTATCAATGAAAACATGATCTTGCGGGCCTCGAATGAACTCGACGAAGAAGGATAAAACGATCCTAGAAATATCTAGTTTCCAAAAAGTATATTTTTGACATGGTTTTGAGATCTTGAGATTTGTGTCCAGATTTGTGTATAAAAGACAACTTTACCCTTTTTGGGTCAGAACTTGGGTTTTTGGGCTTCAAACATGAATGGGCTGAAAACGAAAGTTGTAACACATAGAAAAATCATTCAAATGAAATCAAAATCACAATTAAAACGGAAACCGATACGATCCTCCCAAGCTTACACTTGCACTCAGGCCTTCCTGAGTGTGTCTGGCTAATACTAAACGTTCTCAAAATTCCCAAAGTTATGTCCAAGACTAGACTAATTATTTCCAACCCAACAACAACTAAACCCACGTAGGACTAAACACACAGTAATCGCACACTAATCAAATTAGTCTGGGTCAGGGTCTAACAAATGGCCACTACCTGATGCAAGAAAAGGGAGGAAAAAAAATACAAGGAAGAACTCTGCAGAATTTGATATAAAGAGAGAGAGAGAGAGATACGCTGCCATTTTCCAACGACGCGCTGCCGGAATTATCAAGCGAAGAGATCATTCCTGAAGAGAATATTTGAAACAGGTTAAGGACTAGGATCATGCCTCCATCAAGTGATGGAGCATGATTTCCTAGTTTTGAGCCAAATCCCTAAGTTTTTTTTATTGTCTATTTGCATTTCATGTAGAGTGAGATAATGGGATTGCATGTGTAGAACCTCTTTTTGAGTCTACATTTCCTGATTTTTTTTTCTCTGGATCTTATTGCTTGTAGATAATGTGGCATTGTAAATTCCTTTTCATGAATACAAAAAAAAAAAGAATGAATTGATATCTTTATCAGTGAAAATTCATCTCAAGTTTTTTATTTATTTTTTATTATTTTTTTACAGTAATCCATAAGTCATTCAGGTAAGGGCCGTCATCATCCATTATAAGAAAATGAGTGTGCACAACATACTTAGCTTCTTGAGGATGTGACTTCTGTTTGACTCCCACCTGTTGAAAATATTCTTTGAACCAGCACAAATTATTTCATCCTCAAAAACCCATTCAGACAAGTATATCTATATGTTCCAAAATATGATTGGTGGAATAGTTTGTCAGATTTACTGATTTAAAATTTCATGAGCATTTTATTAAGTAACAGTTTCTACTTATAATTAATTCACATACCATCCTGCATCTAATGAGCATATTGGGTTCTACAAACCCATTGAACTTTCATAAAAATATCTACCGGTACAGAATTTTTGGCATACCCGGTGGGACCACATCTCACTGTTTATTTCTTCTTTTCAGGTTGCATAACATAAAGTATCTCAAGTTTGTCATCAAGTTTCATCAATGGCAACCAAGCTTGTCGTTGTAAGACCCCGAACTGAGTGAACCCGATTAGTGTTAATTAAGTCGTGTGTTAGTGCTAAGCTTGATTAGTGATTTTGGCTAAGTTGGGTTTGGAATAGCTTTTGTGCTAGTTTTGGGCAACTTTGAATGCTTTGATAACTAGTGGGGCCCTTTGGGGGTTCCCCTTCTGGCTTTGCTTTTACTTAGAGGAATTTTCGGAATCTTTGGGAATTGTGTTCTTACCCCGTTTCATTTATGTTACTGATCCCTACAACTTTCATGTTGATCCCGTGTCCATACGAGGCCCCGAAACTTGATTTATTAGCCTTGAGGGCAAAACAGTCTTTTCACATTAAAACCTGTACCCAAAAATTGATAACCCCGAAACCCGCGAAACATATACTTTTTGGAAACTAGATATTTCGACGATCATTTCTTCCTTCTTCGTCGAATTCATCCGAGATCCCGAAAGAGATGATTTCAGTCAAACAAGTTTCCTAAGTTGTGGGACCCAATTCCATTTGTTAACAAAGGGAAACCCACTATTCATTTCATTTCATTCTTCATGGTTCCAGCACAAACCAGCAACTTAGGGTTTTCTTCCAACTTCTTCTTCTTGCTCTCTCCATCTCCAATCCACACTAATCTTGCACCAACATCGAAATGGAGATCACCATCCTCTTCCTCATCTTGCAAGCTTCCTTTTGATACCTTTTGTAGAGAAATCCATCAACTTTGAGACTTCCTTTGAGCTAGCTCTTCTCATTTGAAGGTCATCCAAGTAAGTGATCTTCTTCATCTCCTAGATTAGTATTCCTCTATCCCTTGAGAAGCTACATTTTCATTATTGTAAGTTCTATCCTTTTCATTCTTTGTGTAACCCATTTTAGGGTTTGTTTTTTAGGGTTTTTTAATTGTAGCTTGGAATTGAGCTTAAGAGGTGTTTTGAGTTTTAAATGGTTTGGTGAAACATTAATGGATTTCTCATGCTTTTATTGATTTACATTGTTGAAATAAATGCCCTTAATGCATCTTGCTAGCTTCATTTAATGTCTTGGAAACATGAGTTTAAAGTCTTCTTGTCTCTATTCTTGTGTGGCTGTATATGTGTTGGAAGGAGGGAAAAAGAGGAGGACCAAGGCCACTACAGAACAGAACCTGGGTTCTATTCCGCAGTGTGCCCGGTCGACCTGGGACACACTGACGAAAAATTCTGTGACCCATTTAGTTACAACTCCCGGTCGACCTGGCCCATGGCCGGTCGACCGGGCCTGGGCCAGGTCGACCTGGCCAACTGGGAAATTCCTGTTGGAATGAATTTTCAACCCGTTTTAAGATGGATTTAGGTGAGACCTTGGCTACCCTATTTGGACTCATTGGACTATATGTGAGGATGTCCTGAGCCAACACTCCTCACGGTTGGTTCGGTTGCATCGAAGTCCAATCCATTTCAATCATGAAAGGTATGGGACAACGCGATATCCTTCCTTTATCTATACGCGAGGTTTATTTCCTTGGTTATCGTGAATCCTATCCCTTTCGGTGACTGAGTAGATTGTACGATGCTTCGGGACTAACACCATACTTAGGATGGACTGTTTATAGTTTGGATTTTTCTATCATAGCATCTAGTATTATCCATAAGCTCGTTTAAAGTTTTGAAAATCGTAAAGTGCATAAGGAGCCCGGAATGTCTTCAAACTCAAGGAGTACCAAGTCATTATTATAATCGACATACGGGACCCCTATTCACCTCAAATAAATCTTGAAACCAATATATTCCCGAAATTGTAATAGTCCATTATATTCCTTCATTTCCAAGATTTACATTACATGATTTGTTTCCCCGACAGCATGATAGTTACACTAGTAACATTGACGTGTCCCAAAGTGTATTGCCCGACAAGAAATGAAAGGTATGCATTTGAGTATTCTTGCCCCGTCCATTTATTTACTTGAACTTGATGTATTTTGCATATGTCTCAATTTGCTATTTAACCTGTGATTCGGCATCGCTGAGCTTGGATAACCTTATCGGTTTGATCCACCGACTTGGAGATCCCTCTCCCGTCCCACCAGCTGCAGTTTGGATCCCGATACCCGGTTTATTACTGTGGTCCCGTCTCGATACCCGGTTCGCTACCGTGGTCCCGCCCCGTATATTTATATTGTATATATGCTTTGCGTTGAATCTCCTCACCTTGTGTGATTGAGACCAACGTCCCGTTATACTTTTGTCACTTTAGTGATAGAGGACTTAGCTTTATGTGATTGTCATTTTGTTAGTTCCCGATTCCTTGGTTACCTTATATGTTTTATCTTGTTTGTTTGTTTTCTAGTAAATGATTTATCTAATTTATGAGAGTTCTTGCTTAAACAGATTTCTATGCTTTTCAAGATATTTCCTTTATTATATGTTGTTGTACCTTTTCACTCTCTTGCCAGACCGTCGTGTCTGACCCATTTGCTTTGGTACTCAGGTCCCGTTGCCGGCTAGCTTGAGGAGGAGCCGGAGGAGGCGGTAGGTGAACCGCAGCCCTTAGTTGAGTGGCGTGCTGATGATGTCATGTAGACATCGGGATTGCTACGAGAGGCGTAACATCTTGGGGAAAACTATTTAACCATTCTTACGGATTACTGTTTTGTTATATTGGCCTTTGTTGGCCTATAATTTTGGGGAAATGTAACTAAATGATCTTTTGTTTAAACTTTAACTACTATTGGGGGACATGCTATAGTTCATTGCTCATTCTGATACAGTATTTTATACTTGATGTTATCTTCATGACTAAGGATAGTTTGACTATTTGATTTGCTACATGCTTCCGCACTTAAACAGAAATATTCATTTATGGTTGTGATATCCTCACCGCGGACACCTGTGGGAACTGAAATAAATGTATGGTATTATTAAACTGTTGTGGTATCATCATTTCAATTACCATCATCATCATCAATTGTCCCGATCCCGGATCAGTCACGTGGGGCCCAGTCCGGGGTTGCGACAGTTGTCACCTTTGATGATACCAACTACAAGGCCTGCCTAGAGGCCAAAGTCCAAGCGGGAAACTCCGTGCAAATGATCAAGACCCATGTAAAGACTGCAAAGAGAAGGTTCGAAGAGTTGCAAGGAGAAAATGCAGTTTTGGAAAATCAAAAACTTGTTTTCTCCAAAACTCATGAAGTGTCAAAAAAAGGAAAATTTCCTCATTTTCAAGTTGATCAGCTAGCTAATGGTCAACAAGTTCACAAAGGGTTAGAAAACTACCAAGTTCCAATGGACATGCAAGGGACATCCAATCATGGAGCTGATTGCTAATTAGCTAACTCTCACCAAACTCCATCAACGTATCAATTTCAAAATAAGGTATGTTTGAATGGATCCAAGTTTAATCAATCCATTAAATTCCAATCAAATATAAAATGTCAAATGAAAAATGATGAAGATAATCTTTTAGTTCCATGCACCCACACCTGCCCCACCAGAGCGGTACGGTTTATGGGTCATGGATGCTCAAAAATGAAACAAAAGCCCCTTGTATCTACTACTTACCCCACCAGAGTGGTAAGAAAGACTAGAACTTGGGATGATGTTACCAGGTCGCGTCCTAGTGCTTACCCCACCAAAGTGGCTAATCCTGGCTGGACGCAACGGCCTAGGAAGACTTCAGTATGGGACCGATTGTCGGTACCCATTTAAAATGCTTTCGAGCCTCTCACCTTACTTAAGGGAAAGAATGTGATAATGGATGAAAAAACCCCGCAGCGCCCCCCTAAGAAAATGAGAGGTCCTTTAGTTGTCAAATTTTCACAGGGCTCAAATGATCCCCGAATGGTGACAAGAAAAAACATGCCAGCAGAATTTAGACCTCGAAGAAAAAAGGATGATTATGACTTTGTTGCAAAGAAGCAGATGGTCCGACCTTGAGTTTTATCCAAAAGCTATAGAAAAAAGAATTAACAAACGAGTCAACTCAAGTGGGAATCCACCTATGCAGACTCAATCCCTTCACCAAGTCAAGCAAGACAAAGATCATCATTATGCCAAAAGGGCTATGGCAAAGAGGAGATTGATCCAACCCAAGTCGAAACTATGGAGCGACCTTCAAATGATGTCGCACCTCAACTGATTGCAAAGCTTAAAGTAAAGACACCATCTGATGAGACAAGCGTACAAATAGCATGCCAATGGGCATCTAAAAAGAAAAAAGAGCGGCCCACAGGGCCCATGAATTTAAGATTGTACCCATGTGGATCCCAAAAGAGCCCGAAGAATCAGTTATGCTGGTCAATATGGTTGGCAAAGGTAAGAAAAAGAAAGAATCATCGGCCTATGTTAAGGAAATGGTGGATTTATTCGACACCCAGCGGCCGCAAACAAGGAGTGTCACGATTGCCAAAGGAAGGAAGGTAACAAAAAAAGATCACATTTGTGAGGCAAGTAGTTGACAAGGATCATCTAATGAACATGCACCAAGAACATTAGGAGTATTAAGCGAGCTCACAGGTCTTCTCTCGTCAGAATCAAGTGTAGCTCCTGTCTATGTGACAAGCCAAGAGGGTAATCCAGAGTTCTTAGAGTCAAATCCCTCACCAAGTTTCATGCAATATGTCCAGGATACAAACAAACGATTTGAAGAGATGATGACAATGATGGTCACTCTTCAAATGCAGATTAACAAAAAGGAGTCCGGACGATAATCTCACAATGATCACAACAGACGTGATCAAAGAGATAATCATGATCATGATACGGACCATAATAATGACGAAGAAGAGTTGAGCAAAACCCAAGTCATGGTTGAAGCAGTCCAAAAGATGATTGAAAATGCCACTGAGGGGGTAACATCATCCAAAAAAGGATCAAACCCACCTTATCCAGCTTGGATGGATGATGAGCCATTTCCACCTAAATTCAAGCAGCCTCATTTGCAATCATATGAAGGAAGTACTTTATCTTATCATCATCTATGCCACTTCAAGGTTTTGACTAGAGAGATATCTAATAATGATGCATTCAAAATCCGATTATTCTCCAGTACTTTGAAAGGAACAGCCTTCAATTGGTATAAAAGGCTACCAAGCGGTTCCATAAAGTCATGGAAGGATATAGAACAAAAGTTTACTGATCATTTTTTCGATGCCGACAGTTCAGTGACTACAGCTTTCCTATGTACAGAAAAACAAGGCAAAGAAGAATCAGCGACTGCCTTTATCAAAAGATGGCAAGCTTTGTCATTTAAATGTCCGGAAAACCTTTCACATGAGTCCTTGACAGACATGTGTAGGACAAACTTGCATTAAAAAATAAGGGCTAAGTTGGTCGGAAATAAAGCAAAAGACCTTGGTGAGGTGTTAGAAGTAGCAATAGAAGCTAAAACGATCATTAAAGATCGATAAATAGAAAAGAAATCTACCAAGAAGATTGAACCACCAAAAAGTGGGGGCAAAAAGAAAGAAGCTATGGCAGTTCAAGTAGCTTCACCCCTTGACTCAAGGAAACTAAAAAATAATCAGAAGAGAGATAATGAGGACCAAAACAAGATGAAGAGAAGTCAAACTTTAAAAGAAAGAATGTCTCGAGAATATAATTTTGCTACTGAAGATTCTGAGTCAATTTTTCATACTCTCCTAAAAAATGATAAAATCAAGCTTCCGCCATGCAAAAGACTAGAAGAAGAAGGCAAAACAAATGACCCAAAGTATTGCATATACCACAGGGTCATAAGTCATGGTATAAAAGACTGCTGGGTCTTTAAGAATAAGGTCCAGGAGTTACTTGACAATGGGATCATCACCTTGGCTAAAGAAGACAAGAAGGTGACAACTAACATGGTGTCTGTAAACTTTGGAAGTTTCAAAGAACCAGTTAGAATTCCCACTGTGCAAGAAGAAGAGGGAGATGTCGAGTTTCGCTTGGTAAACCCTTTGGAAAGTAGGGATGGATTAGTTCCAGTAGAAATGCCAAATGGATTGATGATGTGGGTCCATCCAGATATCTTGTCAGAAGAAGGGTGGGAGACAGTAAGAAGCAAATCACGCTCGGTTGCAACGTCAAATCCCTTCTGGAATGACAACTATCCTATGAGAAATGCTATGGGGGCAAGAAAACAAAAGAAAAGACGTAGGCCAAATAACAAGAAAAAGCCTAGTAAATCAAAAGAGGTTGTCACCCAGTAGATTTGTTAACACAAGAGCCTCGAGTTCCATTTACTCTCAAGGACTTCTTGCCACTTGATCTTTTTTTGTCTTTAGAAAATCAAAAGCAGAAAGATGAATTAAGTGAGTTAAAAGATGATATACTCTCATGCAACTGTCTCTCACTGGTAGAGTTAAAAAAAGAACTGGATCAAGGTGATGGTAATTATGGCCTTAGATAGGGATATAGAGATGGTGTGATTTCTTCCGAAAGTTCAGATAAATTAAGTCAAGATTCAACCAGACGACATATTTTTACTCAAGGAAACCATGATGAGCTATACTTTATCCCCGACCTCACATCGACAGAGAATGATAGTGACCCTTCAGAACCCTCGAGTTTGTCAACCGACCCAAATGATGACAATGAATTGCTTGATGATGATGATATTAGGAGATGGATTGAAGGCATAGTGAAAATTGTCATTTGTACTGCATCCATATGGAATTTGACTCCAGAATGGCAAAGAAAAGATCTTCCTACAATTATCATGGGGGAAGTAGCCGATGAAAACCTAGATATTGATAGGATTGACGAAGTGGACAAGTCCTCAGATGTATGTGATGATTCTCTCGCACTTGATGGATATGATGTTGATGGTTCAGATTCAGACTCTGATGTGTGGATCTTTTACTCATCCAATAGAGAAAACATAAGATCATACGAATATGTGTCGGAGGAAGATGAAATCTGGGCACATGATGATGTGGCTAGAAGAGAAATCAGAGCAAAAAGGATCATTCATGCAATGAGCCACATGCCTAGACCAGTTGGGCCCCTCAATCCTTTAGACCCAATTCCATGGTGTTTTGCAGGAGGACCCAGAACCCCCCAAGAAATTGAAGCCTTAACATGGGATAATGATACCCCCATGGGATGCGGATGAGGATGTCGAAGGATTATATTGGTCGTGTAATATGGTTGGGATCGACCATGAAATTTCTGATGAAGAGAAAAATGATGATGAAGACAAAGCAGAGAGTTCATCAACATCCAATTTGACATCCTCTGAATCTTCGGAAACTGCAACAGCAGATAGCGAAGAGAATTCCTTATGTTTTCCTGAGGTATAAGAGGTAGGCAAAGGGACTCGCTCTGGGCTAGATTACCATAAAAATTATGATGCAAATGTTAACCAAGACAAGGCTACAAAGCCTACAAAAAGAAATGACAAGAATGGTGGTTTGCCTAGTCTTCAGGAGCCCTTTAGATTTGATTTGCTTGAACATCTAGCGCGCATCCCCGCACGTATAAGCATGCATGACATGTTGAGACTGTCTCCAGACATTCGAAAAGCTGCTGCTGCAGCTCTCATGAACCCAGACCAATATGCATCTCATGTCCAACAAGTACAAGCAAAGCAAAAAGCGAAATGTAAAGAATGTTTCAATTTAAGAGCAGCTATGGCTGCTACAATCAGTTTCAAGAAGGATGACATGTTACTCGGGGATGTAAAGTACAATCGACCATTATACTTCACAGGATATATCGGTGAAGTTGAATTACCAAGAATGCAAATTGACCCTAGATCAGCAATTAACCTCGTGCCATTGTAGGCCTTAAAATATTTGGGAATCCCAACTAGCAAGATCATCTATACAAAACTCAGCATATCAGCATACAATGGAGAAACACAAAAGGCCATTGGTAGGATAGTTATTCCATGTCAGATTAGAGACATGAAATCTCAGGTCGTGGTCTACGCCATTGAGGCCGGAACTTCCTACAATTTGCTCCTCGGAAGGCCATGGATTCATGAAAACTATGTAGTCCCTTTGACGTTACATCAATGAATCAAATACATTGATAAAAATTTAGAAGTACGTCGAGTCTTTACTGACAAGAAACCTTTCAAAGGGATGGAAGCATATTGTGTGGATTCTAGATTTTACACGTCAGAGCCTAATGGTGATGCAAATGAAAGCACATCGGAAGCATTGATTGTCAAAAAATCTAAAACCAAAAAGAAAAATTTCAAGGTATCTATTATACCTCCACCCGTGAAAGTGCTCGAGGATGTTGAGATAATAAATGGTAAATCCTCTACTAACGTTGCCACAAAAGCACCTGAATGCTCCAAGATCAACATTCTTCCAAAGCTTGAAGAGACAACTTTCATTAAGAAAAGCCTAGTGGAGGTTCCAAGTGCGAGATCAAAAAAAGTCTCAGTCGGCATAATATCATTGGTGGGAGAAGATGAAGGTAGAGGGAAAAAGTCACTTATTAACTCTGTTAAACTCCCTATCCCAATGATATATCTTCCGAGGCCTCCAGAAGAACTAAAAGGAGCAATATTTGTTGTGCCCATGAAACATCGGCCACCTATCGTGTTTTACAGTGTATCGTACCCTTCACAGATGATTGTTGGAGAGATTACCTCAGATTTCTCAATGTATAGCAATAAGGCTAAATTGATAATGCGAAAGATGGGTTATGATGTTACCAGCCTGTCGCGACCCCGAACTGAGCCCCCTAACGAGCCAAGTCCGGGATCGGGACTAATAGAATGATGATCCACAATAATAATAGTTTAATAACACCATACATTTATTTAATTTCCCATAGGTGTCCGCAGTGAGGATATCACAACCATAAAGGAATATTTCTTTTTAAGTGTGGAAGAGTGTAGCAAATCAAATAGTCAAACTGTCCTTAGTCATAAGGACAATATCACAAGAATAAGATACTATATCAAAATGAGCAATGAACTATAGCATGTTCCCCAAAAGTAGTTAAAGTTTAACAAAATATCATTTAGTTACATTTCCACAAAATTAGAGGCCAACAAAGGCCAATATAACAAAACAGTAATCCAAGAATGGTTAAATAGTTTTCCCCAAAATGTCATGTCTCTCGTAGCAATCCCGATGTCTACATGACATCGTCAGCACGCCACTCGACTAAGGGCTGCAGTTCACCTACCCCCTCCTCCGGCTCCTCCTCAAGGTAGCCGGCAACAGGACCTGAGTACCAAAGCAAATGGATCAGACACGACGGTCTGGCAAGAGAGTGAAAAGATACAACAACATAAAATAATGGAAATATCTTGAAAAGCATAGAAATCTATTTAAGTAAGAACTCTCATAAATGAGATAAATCATTTGCTAGAAAACAAATAAACAAGATAAAACATGTAAGGTAACCAGGGAATCGGGAACTAACAAAATGGCAATCACATAAAGCTAAGTCCTCTATCACTAAAGTAACAAAAGTATAACGGGACGTTGGTTTCAGTCACACAAAGTGAGGAGATTCAACGTAAAGCATATATACAATATAAATATATGGGACGGGACCACGGTAGCGAACCAGGTATCGGGACGGGACCACGGTAATAAACCGGGTATTGGGATCCAAACTGCAGCTGGTGGGACGGGAGAGGGATCTCCAAGTCAGTGGATCAAACCGACAAGGTTATCCAAGCTTAGTGATGCCGACTCATAGGTTAAATAGCAAATCGAGACATATGCAAAATACATCAAGTTCAAGTAAATAAATGGACGGGACAAGAATACTCAAATGCATAACTTTCATTTCATGTCGGGCAATACTCTTCGAGACAAGTCAATGTTACTAATGTAACTATCATGCTTTCGGGAAAACAAATCATGTATAATGTAACTCTTGGAAATGAAGGAATATAATGAACTATTACAATTTCGGGAAAATATTGGTTTCAAGATTTATTTAAGGTGAATAGGGGTCCCGTATGTCGATTGTAATAAAGACTTGGTACTCCTTGAGTTTGAAGACATTCTGGGCTCCTTATGTACTTTACGATTTTCAAAACTTAAAATGAGCTTATGGATAGTACTAGATGCTATGATAGAAAAATCAAGACTATAAACAGTCCATCCTAAGTATGATGTTAATCCGAAAACATTGAGCTACCTACTCAGTCATCGAAAGGAATAGGATTCGCGATAACCAAGGAAATAGACTTCGCGTATAGATATAAGGAAGATATCGCATCGTCCCATACCGTTCAAGATTGAAATGGATTGAACTTCGATGCCACCGAACCAACCGTGAGGAGTGTCGGCTCAAGACATCCTCACACATAGTCCAATCAGTCCAAAAAGGGTAGCCAAGGTCCCACCTAAACCCATCCAAAAACATTGTGAAAATTCCTCCCAGCAGGGATTTTCTAGTTGGCCAGGTCGACCTTGCCCGGTCGACCTGGTCCCTGTGTACCCGGTCGACCGGGGGTTGTAACTTAAATGGGGTATGTATTTTTCGTCAATGTGTCCCAGGTCGACCGGGCACACTGTGGAACAGAACCTGCAGTGGCCTTGGTCCTCCTCTTTTTCCCTCCTTCCTACACATAAACAACCACATAATTCTAGAGACAAGAAGACTTTAAAATCATGTTTCCAAGACATTAAATGAAGCTAGCAAGATCCATTAAGAGCATTTATTTCAACAATGAAAAACAATAAAAGCATGAAAATCCATTAATGCTTCACCAAACCATTTAAAACTCAAAACACCTAATCATTCACTTGCCTCAAGTCCAAGCTAGCAGTACCAAGCTTCTAATCACCTCTATAGCTCAAATCCAAGCTACAAACAAAAACCCCCAAAACAAACCCTAAAATGGGTTACACAAGGAATGAAAATGATAGAACTTCCAATAATGAAAATGAAGCTTGCCTAGGGCTAGAAGAACACTAATCTAGAAGATGGGAAGGATTACTCACTTGGATGACCTTCAAATGAAGTGAGCTAGCTCAAAGAAGATCTCAAGGTTGAAAGATTTCTCCACAAATGGTATCAAAAGGAAGCTTGCAAGATGAGGAAGAGGATGGTAACTTTCATTTCTCGATTGATGTAGGTTTGGTACGGATTGGAGATGGAGAGAGCAAGAAGAAGAAGAAGTTGCAAGAAAACCCTAGGTTCAGTTGTTGTGCTGGAACAATGGGGAATGAAATGAAAAGGGAGAGTGGGTTTCCCTTTGTTAACAAATGGTGTTGGGTCCCACAACTTAAGAAGCTTGTTTGACTGAAATCATCTCTTTTGGGATCTTGGATGAATTCGACGAAGAAGGAAGAATTGATCGTCGAAATATCTAGTTTCCAAAAAGTATATGTTTCGCGGGTTTCGGGGATATCAAGTTTTGGGTACAGGTTTAATGTGAAAAGACTGTTTTGCCCTCAAGGCTAGTAAATCGGGTTTCGGGGCCTCGAATGGACACGGGACCAACATGAAAGTTGTAGGGATCACTAAGATAAATGAAACGGGATAAAACGCGATTCCCAAAGATTCCGGAAAATCCTTTAAGTAAATGCCAAGTCAGAAGGGGAACCCCCAAAGGGCCCCACTAGTTATCAAAGCATTCAAACTTGCTCAAAACTAACACAGAAGCTATTCCAAGCCCAACTTAGCCAAAATCACTAATCAAACTTAGCACCAACACACGACTTAATTAACACTAATCGAGTTCACTCGGGTCGGGGTCTTACACAGCCGACAAGGACTGAAGCAGGGTCGTGGCATCCCAGTTCCATTGGAGATGCACGTACGATCGGGGGAAAATCATCGACTTGTTAGATTCATCCCATATGGTCTAGGATATTGTCCGGCATCAACAACAACAGCCAATCACCGTTACTGCAACAAGCTCTTAACACCCTCCCATGAAGAAGAAGAAAAAGACTTGAACTGCTCATTAAGTTGGGTTGTATTTTCAATTAATTGCATTTCCATTTCAGGTGAGGACGTAGATGAAAATGAATAAATGTACTTCGAAACAGAAAAAGAAACGGAAGATGTAAAACCAAGTCCCCCCACAGAGGATAAGGTTAAACAAATTAATCTAGGAACAGAAAGTGACCCCCGTCCAATCTTTGTAAATGCAGAATTGAATAAAGATGAAATTTCGGAGTATACTTGTCTTTTGAATGAATTTAAAGATGTTTTTACATGGTCTTATTCTGAAATGCCTGGCCTTGATCCAGGAATTGTAAAGCACAGATTAAATTTAAGAAAAGATGTTAAACCCACTAAACAAGCTCAAAGAAGATTCTGACCAGACATAATGGATAAAATCGAAAACAGCGGTGCTACAGACCCCGACTAGGAGCCTGAATGGGAGCCCGGGCTCCGGCTCCTATTTGGGCTCCCAGTCGGGGTCGGTAGACTTAATGAATCGAAAAAGAGGTTCAAAAGCTGAAAGATGTTGGATTCATAGGGAGGAACAACATCCTGATTGGTTAGCCAACATCGTTCCTTATACAAAGAGAAATGGCCATATTAGAATCTGTATTGATTTTAGAAATTTAAATGAGGCTTGTCCTAAGGATGAATTCCTTTTACCCATCACAGAAATCATGATTGATAATACTTTTGGTTACGAAAGAATGTCTTTTATGGACGGTTTCTCAGGATATAACCAAATCAAAATGCATCCTAATGACCAGAAGCACACTGCATTTCGAACACCATTTCGAATCTATTGTTACACCGGGATGCCTTTTGGTTTAAAAAATGCAGGGGCCACTTATCAAAGGAAAATGATGAAAATCTTTAAAGATATGCAACATAAAAAGGTGGAGTGTTATGTAGATGATCTTGCTGTTAAAAGCAAAAGAAAAGAAGATCATCTCAAAGACCTCAGGGAAGTGTTTGAAAGACTTCGACGGTATAAACTCCGCATGAACCCATTGAAATGCTTTTTTGGTGTTTCTTCGGGAAAGTTCTTAGGGTTTATTGTTCGCAAAGATGGAATCGAGCTTGATCCAATCAAAACAAAAGCCATTTTAGAAATGAAACCTCCAAGAAATCTAAAAGAGCTAAAAGGACTCCAAGGTCGATTGGCCTATATTCGAAGGTTCATTTCTAATTTATCTGGAAGATGCCGGCCATTCTCACGTCTAATGAAGAAAGGAGTGAATTTTGTATGGGATCAGGCATGTGATGAAGCCTTTGAAGATATCAAAAAATATCTTACTAGGCCTCCTGTTTTAGCTGCTCCAGTGCAAGGGAGACCATTCATTTTGTATACGCGAGCTCTTGATCACTCCTTGGGGGCAATGCTGGCACGAAAAAATAACCAAGGGCATGAGGTGGCACTTTACTACTTAAGTAGGATGATGGTAGGAGTAGAACATCGATATCCACCGATAGAGAAAGAATGCCTCGCACTAATGTTTGCAATACAAAAATTAAGGCACTACCTGCTCTCACAAACAGTTTATCTTGTCTCTCGTGTAAACCCATTAAAGACCTTAGTAACAAAGGCGGGATCTTTGAGTGCAAGATTAGCAAAATGGTCCATTCTCCTTTCCCAATATGATACCATATATGTCCCACAAAAAGCAGTAAAAGGTCAAGCATTAGCAGATTTCTTGGCCGCGCATCCGTTACCACCTGATTCCGAGCTAAGGGATGCTTTTCCAGATGAACCAGTCTTTTACATTGAGACCTTTCAGACCTCAAAACAAGAAGCTTGGGAAATGTATTTTGATGGTGCTAGTAGGACGGGTGGAAACGGAGAAAGGATATCTAGGGTAGGAGTTGTCTTCGTAACCCCTGATTGATATATGATCCCTTATTCCTTCCCACTAATCAAATCATGTTCTAATAATATTGCAGAATACCAGGCCCTTATTATGGGAATGGAAATAGCTCATGAGGCACAAATTCGACATTTGAAAATACGTGGAGATTCAAAACTCATTGTAAATCAAGTGAATGATCAATATGAAGTTAAGAAACCCGACATTCGCCCCTACCATAAGATAGCTCAACGATTGATAAACAAGTTCATTTATTGTAATATTGAACAAATCCCGCGAAGCCAGAATGCAAGGGCAGATGCACTAGCAGGTCTAGCAACCTCAATGGCGCTTCTTGAAGGAGAAGTCCTTAAAGTATTGGTTTGTGAAATAAGGATCTTGCCGCCATTAGATACACATGAAGCCGTTGCCGAATGCCAATTAGTCAAATCAAGTAGACTTTCTGTATGCGAAATGGCAATCGGAGACTGGCGTGACCCATTTATTGATTATGTGCAGTTTGGAATTTTACCAGATGACCCAAAAGAATGAACAAGCATAAGAAGGAGGGCTCCTAAATTTTACTATGATGTCAATACCAAAACTCTATATAAAAAGTCATATGATGGTATTTTACTTCGTTGTTTATCAAATCAAGAGGCAGATCAAGTCATTGAAAGTCCGGGGATCCGAACCCTAGAGGGGGGGTGAATAGGGTGAGCTCCAATTATGACCAATTTTAATCAATTTTAACTTCTTTAAAACCAACTAGTCACAAGTGATGATTATCAAACATAATGCGGAAGCTTAATAAAAACAATCACCACAAAGCAAGCACCATCACACAAGGATTTATAGTGGTTCGGCCTCAATGCCTACATCCACTACCGGCTTGTGATCCAACACCCCACCGGATTTCCACTATTTATGTTTTTCAATAGGCTAAGCAATAACCTTTACAATGATGTTTTTCAAGGCTCAACATCAACCTATACATTATGCTTTTCTTAGGCTAAGCAATAACCTCTTCAACCAACGGTTGGTTATCTCTCTAATTAGTGTCTATAATACACTTGATGGAGATTCAATTTAGCTCATTACAATGCCTCTTAATTAGGCGGATATGGAAGTGAAAAACTAAATCATACACACACTATGAATGCAAAGATGAATGCTCAATGTGTATGTATGATGTCCTCAATCATTTTTAAAATGAAAGCTCAAAAATGTATGCCTAAGGCTTTTGAAAGTTTTAGCTCATAAAAACATTTATGATTGTGGAAAGTATACAAATCACATGTTAAAAATAACTTGTAAAAGATATACATTTGTATCCTAAGCAAGTTGTGAAAATCTAAGAACAAAACATGTGATGCATAGGGATGTCAATCAAATCAACAATGTAGCTCATAAAACATAAAAATAGATTTGATTGAAATAAGGGGACAAATCATATGTAATTATAAAAACAACCTGAACATGATATACCTATCAAAGCAAAGCAAGTTGTGAAACTTTAAAACAAAGTTACATATGGTTTGTAAAGATGTTGAATCCAAAACATAAGATAGATTTGAAAAAGATTTTCTTATGATGAAAAACAACAACCATAGATTCAACCAAGTATAGGAATCATGTTACATATAATTTCAAAGATTCTTTCATTAACATGATTTACTTAGATTTACCAAATAAAGTACTACTTGGATTGAATCAAGGGTGATGCATCCAAAACAATAAATCAATTCAAAACATAAACATGTTAAGGATACAACAAATCATAGTTTATCATGCTAGAAAACATTTACCAATAATAAAACAAAGCATGACAACATATGGTTAAGGAAAGTATAGCTTACTTGGTGATTTAACTTCATTAATCCAAGCTTTAGCTTTTCTAATGACCCCTTTCATCCCTTAGTTCATTCCCCTTTCATTGGCCTCAAAACCTCTCAAGGAGGGCCTTAAAAATGCTAACTTTTGACAAAGGAATGAACTAGTATTTATAGCCAAAACAGCCCAACGGCTAGTCCCGGGGTCGACCTGGCTCTTCCCCGGTTGACCTGGTACACACAACGGTCAAAAAACAGACCGTTTGACAGAAAGGCTAACGGCTCTTTCCCGGTCGACCTGCAGTGTGGCCAGTCGACCGGGTCCTTGCAGGTCGACCCCCTGGGACCAAATTTCCCATATTTTGCATATTTGAAGGTATTTTATGTGGGAATTTTTTGGCCACTAAATCAAGCTTGAAAAACATGTTTTAAATCATTCTAAGGGTTTTTAAAACATGAAACATAAAAAGCCAAAAAGGACTCAAAACTATAAAACCAATGGCTTGCTTGATTTTAACAAAACTCCTTTTTCAAAAACAAATGCATCCAAGATTAAAAAGAAATCATGCATAAATCAATATATCTTCAAGTCTAAAAACCAATGCATGTATAAAACAAGATTTCAAGATTTTCTAAAACAATGCATATGTGTAAATTCAAATGATGCTAATATGATAATGCATCCATCAAATTGCAAATACAAAATCCCTAACAGTCATGACCGAAACTCATAGTGGAACATGTGGAGCACATCAACCGGGTCCAAAATTATGTGATTGAATTAGAAGGATGGGTTATTATTGGCCAACCATGATTAAAGATACACTTGAATTAGCCAAACGATGTAAGGCTTGTCAACTTCATGCTGATTACATACACAGGGCCCCTCAACCTTTGCACCCTTCAGTGACATCCTGGCCATTTGAATCATGGGCAATGGATATAGTTGGGCCGATTAATCCTCCGTCATCAAAGGGGCATCGGTTCATATTTGTCGTGACGGACTACTTTTCTAAATGGGCTGAAGCAGTAGCCTTGAATGAAGTTAAGACCGTTGTTGTTCTTAACTTTCTCAAAACCAACATTATATGTAGGTTTGGGGTCCCGAATAGGTTTGTCCATGATAATGGACCGCAGTTTCGAGACCATCGTTTTTATAAATTCTGCGAGAAATATCACATCAAAAGTATTTCTTCTACAGCTTATTACTCACCAGCCAATGGTTTAGCCGAAGCATTCAATAAGACGATATGCAAACTGTTAAAGAAAATCGTCTCTAAAAACAAAAGAGATTGGCACGAACGATTGCCAGAAGCGCTATGGGCCTATCCTACCACGGTTCGAGGAGCGACTCAATTTACACCTTTCTCACTCGTATATGGCTGTGAAGCCGTTCTACTACTCGAAATTCAAATCCCTTCACTCCGAATTGCATTAGCTATCGGCATGAATGAAGAAGGGAATACGAAATTACGGCTACAAGAATTGGAATCTCTTGACGAAGAAAGGCTCATCGCTCGTCAAAACATAGGGATCTACCAATCTAGAATGGCAAATGCGTTTAATAAAAAAGTACATCAAAGGGTCTTTAAAATGGGCGATTTGGTCCTCGTTGTTAAAAGACCGATGATCATCACTCATAAATCAAAAGGGAAGTTTACAGAAAAATGGGAGGGACCATTTGTTATCGATTCTGTCTACTCTAACGGCTCTTATAGTTTAATTAATCGAGATGGTGATCGATGCCTTATGCCCATCAATGGCAAATTTCTTAAGAAGTATTATCCATGAAGACATGTCCTCTTATCATCTTCGATTTTCGATATGATGCCTCAAGTCATAGAAGTCTCGATATAATTCCTCGAAAACCGAAAAGTTTTGGACCTCGACACTAAGCCTCGAAATATTTAAAAGTTCCGATATCATGCCTCGAAGTTCATGATATGTCAAACTTTGATATCAAGCCTCAGGACATTTAATGTTTTGATACCAAGCCTCAAAGTTTGCAACATGTTGTTAAGTCTCAGAACCTCAAAAGTTTTGATACTATGCATCGGAGATCGAACCTCCAAATTTAACATTTCAATATGTCATGTGAGCCTTGTTTATGGCTTTTGAAGATATGCTGCCAAACCAAAACAAAAAAGAAAAGGACACACTTTAGGCTGAATCTAGCTTGTCTCAATCTGTCTAATTGGTATGAAAAGAAATTCCCCAGTATGAGTTACTCAGTCAACATTTTACAATAATCACTCAGACCAGGTCAGGAAGTCAATCCCACTGCCAAGCTCAAACTTGTGTGGATAAATTCTGAGTAAAACTAAGATGACATGTATGCTTTGTTTTTGGCATATGCAAAGGGGGATTTTAAATGGACGAGCCCAATGAGAGAGCCCATATGGAAAAATTATGACGCGATGGGTTCGAGGCACGCCTACTTGAAGGGGGCATTTGTTGGAAGATAAAATATATATATTCATCACCATCAATACTTGGACCGTATCCAGCGTGATCTTGATCAAGTGGGACTAAATCAATCGGACCCATCCCCAACCCAATGATTTGTGACCAGTACATGGCATGGAATTGTACCCAGATGAATTTGGTGGCACCTATCAAAATCTCTTAAATTTACGAGGGAGATTAACATGATTAATATAAGTTCAGGCCAGCCATATCATGTCCAATGAAGCCCAAGTTAAATTTTCGGGCCTAAACAGCATGACCAATTTTGGTTGATTCAGGCACAAGTCAATTTCTGACCCAGGCCAAATAACCAACCTCGGTTGATTCAAGTCCAAGCTAAATTTTTGGGCCTAAAAATACATGACCAATTTTGGTTGAATCAGGCTCAAATCAATTTCTGACCCAGGCCATGTGACCAATCTTTGTTGATGATGGTCTAGGCCTGAGCCGTATGAATTAATCCATGTCAATTTGTGGCCAATCCATGCCAATTTCTGGCCTGAGGCATATGAATTAATTCATGCCAATTTGTGGCCAATCCATGCCAATTTCTAGCCTGAGCCATATGAATTAGTCCATACAGCCAATTTTGATTGAATAGAGGAGGGTCATTTCTGGCCAAAGTTTGTGACCAATCTTGGTCTAAGCCAAAGCTAAATTCTGGCCAAGGCTTGACCCAAGATAAAATTGACAATCTATGAGACATGAAATCCACTGTCCCAGGACCTGTTTAGATGGGCATAAACCCAACGATGCATTGGGCTCACTTATGTATTGACATGCCTAAATCTATTTAGCAATTGGGTTCATTCCCAAATTAATAACTGGCCACCTGTTTATGTGAGTCACACCCCATGTTATACCCTATGACTGGGAGTGGATCTCTAGCCAATTAATTTTCCATGACCCATCAGACTCTTTCAGATTTATGTGGTAGTGTGTTGGGACCAATTAATACAAGGCTAAGCTGATTTTTTTTTATGACCATGTCGTCCAGGTTTAACCCAATTTTTGGTGACCATGTCATCAAATCCATGTGACCAAATTTGATAGACTATGGGCAGGCTATTATTTTAGTCACGTTACCAAAAATTGTATGAACATCAATCATGTTATGGGAGCCAGATCTTTTACAAACATGCGGTTAAATGACATGTGGAGTCTAAGAGGAATACCCCTTCTTTAGATGAAAATGCCACCACCTCATGTTGAAAATGTCACCCACTCATGAGATGAAGGCAAACGATCATAAGAAATGGCAAGGTAGTTAGTTAGAGGAGGATAGGTGGTCTTCATCCACTCCAAGCTAGAGAAAATGGGTAGGAAATGGAGAACGTGGGGCAGCAACTGCCTTGGAGATGACTCCAAGAAGCCTATAAAAGGCCACTACCTGATGCAAGAAAAGGGAGGTAAAAAAAAAAAAAAAAAAAACAAAGACATGGAAGAACTCTGCAAAATTTGATATAAAAAAAGAGAGAGAACTACGCTGCCATTTTACGATGACGCGCTGCCAGAATTATCAAGCGAAGAAATCATTCCTGAAGAGAAGATTTGAAGCAGGTTAAGGACTAGGATCATGCCTCCATCAAGTGATGGAGCATGATTTCCTAGTTTTGAGCCAAGTCCCTACATTTTTTTATTGTTTATTTGCATTTCATGTAGAGTGAGAAAACGGGATTGCATGTGTAGAACCTCTCTTTGAGTCTACATTTCCTGATTTTTTTTCTCTGAATTTTATTGCTTGTAGATAATGTGTCATTGTAAATTCCTATTCATGAATACAAAAAAAAAAAAGAAGGAATTGATATCTTTATCAGTGAATATTAGTCTCAAGTTTTTTTTTTTTTTTTGGTTCTTTTTTTTATAGTAATCCATAAGTCATTTAGGTAAGGGCCGTCATCATCCAATATAAGAAAATGAGTGTGCACAGCATACTTAGCTTCTTGAGGATGTGACTTCTGTTTGACTCCTACCTGTTGAAAATAGGATGTGACTTCTGTTTGACTCCTACCTGTTGAAAATATGCTTTGAATCAGTACTAATTATTTCATCCTCAAAAACCCATTCAGACAAGTATCTCTAAATGTTCCAAAATATGATTGGTGGAATAGTTTGTCAGATTTACTGATTTAAAATTTCATGAGCATTTTATTAAGTAACAGTTTCTATTTATAATTAATTCGTATACCATTCTGCATCTAATGAGCATATTGGGTAGCAAAGAGAGAGAACTACGCTGATGAGCCTGATAAAACAAGTGAGCTGTTGTCCATCCAGATAATGTCTGGTAAGAAGAATGAATTGATTATTGGAAACTAGGTGGGCCTTCCAAACAGGTTTCAAAAACTTTTGACCCACTTGATGTAGGGATCAATTATCTAGAATGCAACAAATCCAATCCAGGATGCAATCCCTCAAACTCATAGTCATGTACAGCAACATATACTATCTAGAAGATAGAAAACAACACCTAAACATGCAACCACGAAATCCACAACATACAAGGATGTAGATATACCTTTGGAGCTTTGTAGTGCTCTAATGGAGAATTTGAGTTCTTTCCTTTGATGATGAACACCTTCACTATCCAATTTAGAATCTCCAACACCTTTTGATTTCCACGCTATTACCCGTATTAGATCTCTTTTCTTAAGAAGATGGTGGAATCTCTAAGAGAAAACCTAACTAGTAACTCTAAGGAACTAAAGGTGAAAGAGAGGAGAACTTAGAGAGGAAGAGAACTTGTGCAACACTTGCACAAAGGGGCTGAAGTTGCTCTATGTATTATGCACGACCAAGAGGGGTTTGTTCCTCTTTATATAGCCCTCCATTCCACCTCTTTTCCTATTTGAAATAGAAGTTTAACTCCCATTACAAATTAGTAAACTTCTCCCTTGCTAGTTGCCATAGAAGTCTCACTTCCACAACAATTAGTAGCTTTCTCCTTTCTAATTAAAATAGAAGTCATACTTCCATTAATAATTACTAGCTTACCATTACCACTATTAGAAATCTCACTTCAAATAGAAATAGTAACCTTCCTTTTAGAGTTCAAGTAGAATTAGTATCTTTCTAATAACTTGGGCTAGCGTGGGGACCATTAGGGATTCTTTAGAAAGCTGGCTCCAACTGGGACACGCGACCTCACATCTCATGTGCAATCCGGGCCCACAGTTAATTGCAAATAACTCCACTATATAAATGCAATTGCACTCCAGTCTTAGGAATAAATTACAATGAAGACCATAAACTTCCTCAGTACCACAAGTAGGCCCCTCCATCTATATCCATGGATCAAATGGATCTGTCCACCAAATTAGATCCATATCTTATTATCCTTGAGCCCCAATTAATTATAGTGATCATTTGGTACCGATCCAATTAACTCTTAATTGGAATGGGTGCGCACTTACCAATGATAAATTCATTAATTGGCACAAGGGGATATTAAAGATAGATTCCATCTTGACCATTAAATGTTCCCACAACTCTACTACCGCGTACCCAAATCACCGAGGTGTTGACCTACAATTGGCCTCACTCATTCGTAACTCAAAGCAAATGAATAGATAGAAACTTGAGTTCATTAATGTCTCAGGATTATGAGCCTATTGTTAGGGAATTATGAGAGCAGACCTTAAAAATTAAGACAGTGTATATAAGGTGCTTCTCATGGTCCGTCAATACATCCAATGTACTGTTAGGGATTTTGTATATTGCAATTTGACGGATGCATTAACATTTGAGCATCATTTGATTTACACACATATGCATTGATTTAGAAAAACTTGAAATCTTGATTTATACATGCACTGTTTTTAAGACTTATAAAAATGTTGATTTATGCATGTTTTGTTTTTATACTTGGATGCATTTTTATTTAAAAAGAAGTTTTAGAAATCAAGCAAGCCTATGACTTTTAAATCTTTCAAATCATTTTAGGCTTTTTGTGTTTCATGTTTTCAAACCACTTAGTTTGATTTAAAACATGTTTCCAAGCTTGATTTAGTGGCCCAAGAGTTCCCTATTGAATATACTTTCAAATATGCAAAAATATGCATTTATAGGGAATTTTGGTCCCAGGGGGTCGACCCGTAGTGTGGCCGGTCGTCGATCGGGAAAGTGTCGTTGGCCCTTTTTCAAATGGTCTGTTTTTTTACGATTGTGAAGGCCAGGTCGACCGGGGAAAGGCCAGGTCGATCGGGGAAGAGCCGTTGGACACATTTTGGCTATAAATACTAGTTCATTCCTTTACCAAAAGTTAGGGATTTTTAGGCCTTCCTTGAGAGGTTTTGAGGCAAATCAAAGGGGAATGAGCTAAGGGATGAAAGGGGTCATTAGGAAAGCTAAAGCTTGGATTAATGAAGTTAAATATCTAAGTAAGCTTCACTTTCCTTAACCATATGTTGTCATGCCTTATATTATTATTGGTAAATGTTTTCTAGCATGATAAACTATGTTTTGTTGTGTCCTTAACATGTTTATGTTTTGAATTGATCTATTGTTTTGAATGCATCACCTTGATTTAATCCAAGTAGTACTTTAATTGGTAAATCTAAGTAGATCATGTTAATGAAAGAATCTTTGAAATTATATGTAACATGATTCCTATACTTGGTTGAATCTATGGTTGTTGTTTTTCATCATAAGAAAATCACTTTCAAATATATCTTATGTTTTGGATTCAACATCTTTACAAATCATATGTAACTTTGTTTTAAAGTTTCATAACTTGCTTTGCTTTGATAGGTATATCATTTTCAAGTTGTCTTTATAATTACATATGATTTGTCCCCTAATTTCAATCAAATCTATTTTTATGTTTTGAGCTACATTGTTAATTTGATTGACATCCCTATGCATCACATGTTTTGTACTTAGAATTTCACAACTTGTTTAGGATACAAATGTATATCTTTTACAAGTTATTTTTAACATGTGACTTGCATTCTTTCCTCAATCATAAATGTTTTTAAGAGCTAAAACTTTCAAAAGCCTTTGGCATAAATTTATGTGCTTTAACTTTCAAATTGATTGAGGACATCATACATACACATTGAGCATTCATCTTTGCAATCATAGTGTGTGTGTGTGTGTGTGTGTGTGTGTGTGTGTGTGAATTAGATTTTCACTTTCATATCCGCCTAATTAAGAGGCATTGTAATGAGCAATTAATTGAATCTCCATCAAGTGTATTATAGACACTAATTAGAGAGATAACCAACCATTGGTTGAAGAGGTTATTGCTTAGCCTAAGAAAAGCATAATGTAGAGGTTATTGCTTAGCCTTGAAAAGCATATTGTAAAGGTTATTGCTTAGCCTATTGAAAAGCATAAATAGTAAAAATCTGGTGGGGTGTTGGATCACAAGCCGATAGTGAATGTAGGCATTGAGGCCGAACCACTATAAATCCTTGTGTGGTGGTGTTTGCTTGTGGTGATTGTTTTATTAGCTTCTGTATCTTGTTTCATAAATCCTCACTTGTGACTAGTTGGATTTAAAGAAGTTAAAATTGGTTAAAATTGGTCATAATTGAAGCTCACCCTATTCACCCCCCCTATAGGGTTCGGATCCCCGGACTTTCATGTACCGGCACCATGATCCGGAATCTTACATTCCGATGATCGAGACAAATCACACTATCTCATTCTGATCAAGGCGCTACAACCTTGTCAGATGAGATGTCCAATCTCATCACTGGTTGTGAAGATATTTGAGTATAAGATTTGCAATACATGTCTCCTGTATGTGGATCTCATCCATACACATGTATTACATCCAGTATACTCGTGGACTCCGGTCCATCTCATGAGCCATTATGTCTTTCGTATTTGTTATGTGCAAGTATATAAAACACCATTCATCTCATGAAAGGAAAAGCATGAATTGTATTGATAAATAAAAAAATTAATCAATTTATTACATTATATACCCTTGGTATTGAGACCATAAACTAACAATCTCCCACTTGGGCTCAATGCCAATCAGGATTGCATCTCATGCCCATCTCGTCTACATGCTGCTCAAAAACCTTGGTGGTCAAAGGCTTAGTAAATGGATCTGTCAGATTGTCCGCAGAGGCTATCTTGGTGATTGCAATATCACCTCTCTGCACAATCTCTCTGACCAAGTGATACTTCCTCTGTACGTGCTTTTGGCTTTTATGGCTCCTGGGTTCTTTGGACTGAGCGACTGCCCCGCTGCTGTCACAGTAAACTGTGAGCGCCTATCGCGCCAAAGGTACCACTCCAAGTTCCAAAAGGAATCTTTTGAGCCATACTGCTTCACAAGCCGCTACATATTCAGCTTCAGAAGTGGAATCAGTGGTACATTCCTGTTTAATACTCATCCAGCTGATAGCTCCTCCGCCAAGCATAAACACATAACCAGAGGTGGATTTCCTGGAATCTTTATCTGTCATAAAGTCAGAATCTGTGTATCCGACTGGAATCAGCTCATCATTGCCGTAAATCAACATGTAATCTCTAGTTCTTCTCAAGTACTTGAGGATACATTTTACAGCAGTCCAATGGCCCGGACTTGGGTTAGACTGATATCTGCTGACTAAGCCCACTGCATGACAGATATCAGGTCTAGTACATAGCATAGCATACATGAAGCTACCAACAGCCGAAGCGTATGGAATTGCTCTCATCTGCTTCTTTTCCACCGGGGTTTTGGGACCCTGATCCTTGGAAAGGTGCACTCCATACCTAAAAGGTGTGATACCCTTCTTGGAGTCCTGCATTGCAAACCGTACCAATACCTTATCTATGTAAGTAGTTTTAGATAAGCCAATTATCCTATTTTTTCTGTCTAGATGGAGTTTGATTCCTAGGATGTAACTGGCTTCTCCCAAGTACTTCATATCAAAAGTCTTTGCTAATCAAACTTTTACTGTTGACAACATTCCTATATCTTTCCCAAGGAGAAGGATGTCGTCAACGTATAAAATCAGAAAAACTACCATGTCACCTTCATTTTTCATGTACACACATGACTCATCCAGATTTTGACTAAAACCAAATGACTTGATCACCGGGTCAAAACGGATGTTCCAGCTTCGAGATGCCTGCTTCAGTCCATAAATGGACTTCTGCCGCTTGCAAACTCTTTGTTTTTGGTTACTTGCTATAAAATCGTCTGGCTTCATCATATAGATGTCTTCCTCAAGATGGCCGTTGAGAAACACCGTCTTGACATCCATTTCCCAAATCTCGTAATCGAGATGAGCCGCAATGGATAAGAGTATCCGGATGGACTTGAGCATGGCTACCGGTGAGAAGTGAAAGTCCTAGGGATCCTAACCCTAGAGGGGGGGTGACTAGGGTGTGCTACAAATATGACCAATTTAAATCAATTTTAACTTCTTAACAAAAACTAGTCACATGTGATGATTTACCATACAATGCGGAAGCTAATAAATGAATCAACACAAATGCAAGCACCACTACACAAAGGTTTATAGTGGTTCGGCCTCAATGCCTACATCCACTACCGGCTTGTGATCCAATCACCCCACCGGATTTTCACTATTTATGCTTTTTACAAGGCTAAGCAATAACCCTTACAATGTTGTTTTTCTAGGCTAAACAACAACCTCTCAATGTGCTTTTATAGGCTAAGCAATAACCTTTACAAGATGCTTTTCTTAGGCTAAGCAATAACCTTTACACAATGCTTTTCTTAGGCTAAGCAATAACCTTTACAAATAAGATTTCTCTAAGAAAGTGTCTTCACAAAAGATCACTCTAAGAGATACAAATTAAGCTCAATGAAATTGCCTCTTAATTAGGCGGATTTGAAAGTTTAAAACAAACTCACACAAACACTATATGAATGCAAAGATGAATGCTCATGATGTGTGTGTGTGTGATAACTTCAATCAAGTTTAAAAAGAAGGCTTATTCAAATGTATGCTCAAAGCATTTCAAAGTTAAAGGCATATAAAAGATTTGATTGAAGTTTAATGAAAATCACATGTATGTAAAATAACTTGTTAATGATATGAAAATCAAGGAATCACAAGTTGTATGAAAATGACTAACTTAGAACATGTGATGCATGTGCAAAGTTTTTTTCAAAACCAAATTAATTTTACTAATGTTTAAATGAATGAAAACAACAAGTTATGTTTCAACCAAGAAAATGAATCATGCTATATAAAGGAAATCAAAGATTTAGGCTAAGCATGATTAAGAAGATTTAAAAACAACTTGGATGAAAACAAAGTGAAGAATCCAATCTTAATTACATCAAAGATTAAGAGAAGAATGGATTCATCACATCATAGTTAACATGCACAAAATCAATTACCAATAACTTAAACAAAGCATGTAAACTATGTTTTAGAAAGGTAGAGCTTACTTGGTGGTTTAACTCATTAATCCAAGCTTTAGCTCTCCTAATGACCCTCTAGCCTTTCCAACTTCATCCCCTTTCTATGGCTCCAAAATGGTCTCAAAGGTTCATGTGTCAACCCTTGAAAAAGGTTGGAAAGAATGGACTTTATAACCAAAAAACAGTCCAACGGCTAGTTCTCGGTGGACCAGGAATGGTCTCGGTCGACCATGAACACACAACGGTCAGAAAAATGACCGTTGGGGTTCCAGGGCCCTTTCTGCCGCAGTGTTCCCGGTCGACTGGGAAGCAGGTCTCGGTCGACCGGCGACACTACCGGCAGACCCCCCCTTTTTCACAAAAAATCCATTTTTTACACATTTGAAGGTATTTGTGAGGCCCCACCCTTGGTGGGCCCTCTAAGGGCTATTTTATAGGCTAATTAATCTTAATTTATCTTAATTATTGTTTAATTATGTTAATCTTCGCTAATCTTTGCTAATCTTCGCTAATCTTTGCTAATCTTCGCTAATCTTTGCTAATCTTGGCTAATTACTGTTTTAATTGATTTATTTAGGGCTAATTAGCTGGACTAGTTAGATTTCCCAAGTTAGTAGGTTAACTTAGTGGGTTAGTGTTCTTAATTACATTGGGTGTTGTGCTAATCCTAGGCTTAGTTAGTTTAGTCTAATTAAATAAGTGATTAAGTGGGTTTAGTTGTGCTAAAGGTGCCCTCACTCTCTAGAAGGTTCCTAACCAAAAGACCAATTTCACCTTAAACCCTAACCCCAATCTCACTAAACCCTAAGGGTATCTTGGTCTTTAATCCACTCTCTAAAGCTATATAACATCTCTTAATCCCATTTGCAATAAACCCTAAACCCTAATCTCAGCCCTCTTCCCAAGATAACTGCCCCCAGCTCAACTGCCCCCCTTTCCTTTCATTCCTCTCCTCTCCTTCCTCTCAATTCATATCTCTACGTTTGAGGTGGAGAAGAGCAACCAGCTACTGCTGTGCATCATCTTCTTCTCTGCCGGGCTCCTTCACTTCACTGCCGGAGCTTCCATCTTGTTGCTGGGACATCTTCCAGTGGTAGTGCTACAGCCATCTTCTTCTTCATTCCCTCTTCTTTTCTCTTGCTGTCACCACTGCTGGAAACCACCTCACTCTGCTGGAATTTCAGCCCGAGGAAGATACTGCTGCTGTGATCTTTCTCCTTCTACTTCTTCATCTCAGCTGTACTGAATCTGTTGCTGATTTCTGTAATTTCCATCCTGCTGTGACTGCTGTAATCCTCCATCTTCTTCATCAACCACTGCTGGAAACTCCACTAGCAGCTACTCATCTTCTTCCTCTCCATTTCCCTCACTTCCCTGCCTCTACTGGACTGATTGCTGTAGCTGGAATTTCTACTTGAAGCTGCAGCAGTATTCTTCTTCTTACTTCTTCCTGTTACTACTGCTACTGCTGCTACACTCTACTACTGCTGGAACCCAATTTTCAGAACTGCTGCAAAGCCGTCTTCTCCTTCTCCTTTACTGCTGGAAATTTATTAAAGGAGTTGCAGCTGCCATATTACTCCTTCTCCTTCGAGCTAGGACCATTTCAGTTGTGCTGTGACTGTTTTGGAGCTGCTGCTACACTATTACAGCAGCTGGATCATCTTCTTCTCCTTCCTCTGCATATCAGCTGGAATTCTGGGCCTATATCTTCCTCTGTTTCTCTCTACTAATCTCTCTCAAACACTAAAGAGGCAAGTGCATCATACTAATAACTTAGGGTGTATGATTTACTTCATGATTCAGTGGTTTTTAATTCACAAATATGTTCTGTTTAGTGTTAGTTTACATTTGAGCTTTGTCTTGTGTTTGGATGGATAAAGGTCACTGATGGATGGGGGTTTTCACCCCCATTTTGGAAGATCAGTGGGCCATAAGGTGATGGATGGATGGTTATTGTGTTATTTAGTGATTAGAAGTGTTTTTGTGAAGTTTGGAAGTGATTGGAAGTAGTTTGGGTGGAATTGGAGCCAAAACAGAGGGACTGCAGAAACTGGGTTTTGTCCCAGTTTCGTGTAACCGGTTAACCGGCAGTGCAGCCGGTTAACCGGCAGTGCAGCCGGTTAACCGGACTGTGCAGGCCGGTCAACCGGCCACACTGAAATCCCAGAAATGGCAGCTCCCAGTTATTTCTTCTGCAGGAAGTTTTGCAGTTTAGCCGATTAACCGGTCTGTGCAGGCAGGTTAACCGGCCACACTGAGAATTCTTGGGGAAAATTGGCCATCAGCCATTTCTTGCGCAAATTTCATTCCTAATAGCCGGGTTGACCTGGTCTCGCACCGGTTGACCCGATTCACACTGTTTGTGCAAGGAATGACTGAAGGTTGGTTTTTCACCCAGAACTCAGACTGGTTACACCCCAACCAACCCGAAACTTGGAATTAACATTGAGAAAGTGTTTAAAGCCGGAACATCAACCTTTCTAAGGTTTTCAGAGTATGCGGTCAAACACCTAGGCCAGGTTGTCTGACCGGATACGCTGTAAGCCTTTAGAAATGAATTGAGTCTTCCAGGAGGCCTGGCTCAGGTAAGTCAGTGCACTCGGTTGATCTTCCCGGCCAGGAAATCAACCGAGCTCACAACACATCAGGTTCACCTGGAAAACCCTGATAGTTCCAGTTTCCAACACTTAGGAGATATGATCAGTTGTAAGGCCCATTGACCATCCAAATGAGCATTTGTCAGTGATCTAAGCCCGAGTCAATGGTGTGGCTCAACCTTGACTCGCGGGGACCACTGTTTAGAGTTTTGGTTGATAATCTAAGATGATTCGACCTCTAAAAGTTGTCATAGATGCCATTAACTAACTAAGCACCAAATACAATATTTTACGGCATTAATGACATCGTTTAGAGATCGAATTACCGGAGATAGACCCGAACCTAAAGTGACCCATTTACCTAGGATTGGACCGTTGCTTTTCCCGTTGATTCTCTTATTGAAGTTTATACTTCACTGTTGTTTTACTCTGTCATTCTTAGATCTTAGAATAGCTGTCTACTATTAATTGAACATAATTGGAAGACCTGAACCTAGGGTATCTAGAGGTGACCCGATGATGTGATTTCGGAGATCATTGACCCGTGTCTGTGTCTAGGCGGGCCCTTATTGGGCCTAAGTGTGGTGATGTGAACCCTATAGCTTGAAGAGATAGTTTCTATTGGACTGTTAAGTTATATGGATTATAATGGAACTGTTTGTCAGTAGTAGATGGATTGGTTGCCTCGTTTGGACGGTTTTAGACCAGGCCATGTACTGATGGGCCTTGGTATGGATCCAACGAGTGGGCCTGGATCTTGAATGAGATCCAGAGACTGAATTGAGACGTGTGGACCTTATAGAGGTATTGTTAGGACCTTGTTCACGCAAGGCAAAGCCTAGACAGACACAGACCTTAGAGTTATTCTCGAGTCGGCATGAACATTCACTCGGTTGATTTAAGCTCAGCCTGTGGACTGATCATCCCCGGTAGGAGCTAGTTGAGTATGGTGAAGCTATCATGATGAGTTGTGTGGTTAAGACGGCAAGGTGTCATGCCGTGCCGATCTGGAGTGATGAGATGATGAGTTGATGAGTGATATTCGGGATTAGTTATTCCCTGGTTAGATTCCCCACCGCGACTGTGTTCAGTATGGGAGGGCCGCGGCATAATATCCCGCGGTATTCCAGCTCGTGTGAATGTGCCACTTAGTTATAGTTGTGTAGATGATTTCCTTATACTGATTCCTTATGCTTTACATGCACGATTGCCTAGTTCTCTTTCCTTGTTATTCATTTAAATTATGTACTCGTCTTTATTTCCTTTGATATATATATGCTATGTTAGTAGTATGCTGTATCTTGCCAGATCGTTTAGATCTGACCCATTCTATGGTGCTTAGGCCTTGACCCAGAGATTCCCGACGACGCATTAGCCCTCGTGGAGGCACCTGTAGCCGGAGGGTACGCTTGGGGCCCGGCCGACACGTACGTCGAGCCGGAGGGCGGAGACGAGTATCCACAGGGGTTTTGAGAGATACTATTTGTTTTGGGTTTGAGTGCTTTTTTGTAGTGAGTTGGGGGTAGAACACAATGTATAACTTTTTATTAACATTGAACCATTTACAAAGTAGACTGTAGTCTTGCTCTTACTTTATATATACATGATACCTATTGCTTCCGCTCTATTTAAATGTTATGCTTCCGCAAGTTTTAACCATTGAATGTTATTTGGTTCAAAAAGTTTTAAATTGGACCTCACTGCGGCCTACGATCTTGGAAGTTCTCGGATTTTCCGGGAAGTAGCGCGCCAATTTCGGGTGATCGAACGAGTTTATCGGTATCCGGAATTGGGGCGTTACATTTTATGGTATCAGAGCGAGCTGGTCTCTAGGAAATAAAACACACTAGAAACCATAGGACGTAGTGAGGATTCGAGTGATGGGATACGTGTGAGGACGATGGATTGGGTAGAGTCAGTGTAGTCTTAGGTTTTGGACTTACCACCCCAGATGCCGAGTGCAAATCGGGGAGTGCATTTTGCTTGCAGATCTGATCGTGCTACCCATGCATGACTTTGACGTCATTTTAGAAGGACGGATCGATGAGGATGTGCATCGACTACCGGCAGCTGAACCAGGCAACAGTGAAGAACAAGTATCCTCTTCCCCGGATCGACGAGCTCTTCGACCAGCTTCAGGGTGCGCAGTTCTTTTCGAAGATAGACCTGAGATCGGGGTACCATCAGCTGCGAGTCAGAGATCAGGAGCTTCCTCGGATTAGCAGGCTACTACCGCAGATTCGTCAAGAGTTTCTCCACCATCTCAGCACCGTTGACCAAGCTGACACGGAAGGATGTACCGTTCGTTTGGTCCGATGCTTGCGAGAACAGCTTTCAAGAGCTGAAGGAGAGATTGACGACAGCACCGATCTTGTCCTTACCTTCTGGCAGTGGTGGATTCGTAGTCTTCACCGACGCTTCAGGGACCAGTCTTGGATGTGTTCTGATGCAGGAGGGCAAGGTTATTGCCTATGGATCGCGCCAGTTGAAGGAGCACGAGAAGAAGTACGCCACTCACGACTTGGAGCTTGCAGCAGTTGTTTTTGCCTTGAAGTTGTGGCGACACTACCTCTACGGCGAGAAGTTCGAGGTGCACTCAGATCACCGCAGTTTGTAGTACCTGTTCACGCAGAGCGACCTCAACAAACAGCAGAGGAGGTGGATGGAGTACATCAAGGACTACGACTTCCCTATCAAATACCATCCTGGTAAGGCGAACGTCGTAGCAGACGCTTTAAGCAGGAAGACCGCCCTCGTCAGTTTCCTAGCAGCAGAGGGTGTGTGGACCGACGTCTTCAGCAGTTTAGACGTCCAGTTCCAGCCGCTCAGCGAGAGAATCCTGCTTGCCACCATGTCAGCGTGGGAACCAGAGTTGCTAGGCAAGATCAAGGACAGTCAACACAACGATCCCAAGCTTGTCAGAGTGAACTAGCAGATCGATCAGAGGCCAGAGTTCAGATTGATTGGAGGAGTGCTCTACTATCAGGACAGATTGTGCGTGCCAGATATCCAGGAGCTGAAGGACGAGATTCTCGCAGATGCACACCACAGCAGATACTCGATTCACCCCGGCAGCACCAAGATGTACCAGAACCTGAGGAGCTACTACTGGTGGAACAACATGAAGAAGGAGATAGCTCGCTATGTCTCCAAGTGTTTGACGTGCCAGCAGATCAAGGTCGAACACCAGAAGCCGCCAGGGCTACTTCATCAGCTTGAGATTCCGCAGTGGAAGTGGGAGCACATCACCATGGACTTCATCGCAGGACTTCCAGCCACCAGGAGGCGCCATGATGGCATTTGGGTGATCGTGGATCGGCTGACTAAGTCAGCCCACTTCTTGCCAGTGTCGATGAGAGCAGGACTCGACGTCCTTGCTAAGCTGTACGTCGACAGGATTGTCTCGTTGCACGGAGTTCCAGCCTCGATAGTTTCAGACAGAGACCCGAGATTCACTTCTCACTTCTGGGAGAGTCTTCAGCAGGCTTTGGGCACCAAGTTGAGCTTCAGCACAGCCTATCACCCTCAGACAGACGGGCAGACAGAGCGCACCAACCAGACACTAGAGGACATGTTGAGAGCCTGTGTCTTGGATTTCAAGGAGAACTGGGAGGATTCCTTGCCACTTTGTGAGTTCGCCTACAACAACAGCTTCCATGCGAGCATCAAGATGGCACCGTACGAGGCTTTGTACGGGAGGAGATGCAAGACCCCAGTTTGCTGGGAAGAAGTTGGTGTCAGGAGCTTCCATGGTCCATCCATAGTCAGCGACACCAGCGAGAAGGTTCGGCAGATAGTTGAGAACCTGAAGGTCAGCCGCAGCAGACAGAAGAGCTATGCAGACAATCGACGCAGACCTCTCGAGTTCGAGAAGGGAGACAGAGTTTTCCTGAAGGTTTCTCCGGCTAGAGGTACCCTGAGGTTCGGTGAGAAGGGTAAGCTAGCGCGGAGATATGTTGGACCCTTCGAGATCAGATCGAGAGTTGGAGATGTTGCCTACAAGCTTCAGCTACCACTAGAGCTTTCAGGAGTACATGACGTGTTCCACGTCTCCATGCTGAAGAAGTATGTGGAGGACCCGACCCACATTCTTTATCACGAGCTACTCAACATCCAGCCAGATGCTTCGTACATCGCCAGGCCGGTCGCGATCATCGACACCAAGGAGCAGGTGCTCCGGACCCGAACCATTCATTGGGTGAAGGTTCAGTGGGAGCATCACACTCCGGAGGAGGCTACGTGGGAGCTACGCGACCAGGTGGAGAAGGACTATCCGCATCTTCTACCTCAGGTATGTTCTAATCTTATTTTACATTTGGGGACAAATGTTTTTAAAAGGAGGGAATGATGTGAGGCCCCACCCTTGGTGGGCCCTCTAAAGGCTATTTTATAGGCTAATTAATCTTAATTTATCTTAATTATTGTTTAATTATGTTAATCTTCGCTAATCTTTGCTAATCTTCGCTAATCTTTGTTAATCTTCGCTAATCTTTGCTAATCTTCGCTAATCTTTGCTAATCTTGGCTAATTACTGTTTTAATTGATTTATTTAGGGATAATTAGCTGGACTAGTTAGATTTCCCAAGTTAGTAGGTTAACTTAGTGGGTTAGTGTTCTTAATTACATTGGGTGTTGTGCTAATCCTAGGCTTAGTTAGTTTAGTCTAATTAAATAAGTGATTAAGTGGGTTTAGTTGTGCTAAAGGTGCCCTCACTCTCTAGAAGGTTCCTAACCAAAAGACCAATTTCACCTTAAACCCTAACCCCAATCTCACTAAACCCTAAGGGTATCTTGGTCTTTAATCCACTCTCTAAAGCTATATAACATCTCTTAATCCCATTTGCAATAAACCCTAAACCCTAATCTCAGCCCTCTTCCCAAGATAATTGCCCCCAGCTCAACTGCCCCCCTTTCCTTTCATTCCTCTCCTCTCCTTCCTCTCAATTCATATCTCTACATTTGAGGTGGAGAAGAGCAACCAGCTACTGCTGTGCATCATCTTCTTCTCTGCCGGGCTCCTTCACTTCACTGCCGGAGCTTCCATCTTGTTGCTGGGACATCTTCCAGTGGTAGTGCTACAGCCATCTTCTTCTTCATTCCCTCTTCTTTTCTCTTGCTGTCACCACTGCTGGAAACCACCTCACTCTGCTGGAATTTCAGCCCGAGGAAGCTACTGCTGCTGTGATCTTTCTCCTTCTACTTCTTCATCTCAGCTGTACTGAATCTGTTGCTGATTTCTGTAATTTCCATCCTGCTGTGACTGCTGTAATCCTCCATCTTCTTCATCAACCACTGCTGGAAACTCCACTAGCAGCTACTCATCTTCTTCCTCTCCATTTCCCTCACTTCCCTGCCTCTACTGGACTGATTGCTGTAGCTGGAATTTCTACTTGAAGCTGCAGCAGTATTCTTCTTCTTACTTCTTCCTGTTACTACTGCTACTGCTGCTACACTCTACTACTGCTGGAACCCAATTTTCAGAACTGCTGCAAAGCCGTCTTCTCCTTCTCCTTTACTGCTGGAAATTTATTAAAGGAGTTGCAGCTGCCATATTACTCCTTCTCCTTCGAGCTAGGACCATTTCAGTTGTGCTGTGACTGTTTTGGAGCTGCTGCTACACTATTACAGCAACTGGATCACCTTCTTCTCCTTCCTCTGCATATCAGCTGGAATTCTGGGCCTATATCTTCCTCTGTTTCTCTCTACTAATCTCTCTCAAACACTAAAGAGGCAAGTGCATCATACTAATAACTTAGGGTGTATGATTTACTTCATGATTCAGTGGTTTTTAATTCACAAATATGTTCTGTTTAGTGTTAGTTTACATTTGAGCTTTGTCTTGTGTTTGGATGGATAAAGGTCACTGATGGATGGGGGTTTTCACCCCCCATTTGGAAGATCAGTGGGCCATAAGGTGATGGATGGATGGTTATTGTGTTATTTAGTGATTAGAAGTGTTTTTGTGAAGTTTGGAAGTGATTGGAAGTAGTTTGGGTGGAATTGGAGCCAAAACAGAGGGACTGCAGAAACTGGGTTTTGTCCCAGTTTCGTGTAGCCGGTTAACCGGCTGTGCAGCCGGTTAACCGGACTGTGCAGGCCGGTCAACCGGCCACACTGAAATCCCAGAAATGGCAGCTCCCAGTTATTTCTTCTGCAGGAAGTTTTGCAGTTTAGCCGGTTAACCGGTCTGTGCAGGCAGGTTAACCGGCCACACTGAGAATTCTTGGGGAAAATTGGCCATCAGCCATTTCTTGCGCAAATTTCATTCCTAATAGCCGGGTTGACCTGGTCTCGCACCGGTTGACCCGATTCACACTGTTTGTGCAAGGAATGACTGAAGGTTGGTTTTTCACCCAGAACTCAGACTGGTTACACCCCAACCAACCCGAAACTTGGAATTAACATTGAGAAAGTGTTTAAAGCCGGAACATCAACCTTTCTAAGGTTTTCAGAGTATGCGGTCAAACACCTAGGCCAGGTTGTCTGACCGGATACGCTGTAAGCCTTTAGAAATGAATTGAGTCTTCCAGGAGGCCTGGCTCAGGTAAGTCAGTGCACTCGGTTGATCTTCCCGGCCAGGAAATCAACCGAGCTCACAACACATCAGGTTCACCTGGAAAACCCTGATAGTTCCAGTTTCCAACACTTAGGAGATATGATCAGTTGTAAGGCCCATTGACCATCCAAATGAGCATTTGTCAGTGATCTAAGCCCGAGTCAATGGTGTGGCTCAACCTTGACTCGCGGGGACCACTGTTTAGAGTTTTGGTTGATAATCTAAGATGATTCGACCTCTAAAAGTTGTCATAGATGCCATTAACTAACTAAGCACCAAATACAATATTTTACGGCATTAATGACATCGTTTAGAGATCGAATTACCGGAGATAGACCCGAACCTAAAGTGACCCATTTACCTAGGATTGGACCGTTGCTTTTCCCGTTGATTCTCTTATTGAAGTTTATACTTCACTGTTGTTTTACTCTGTCATTCTTAGATCTTAGAATAGCTGTCTACTATTAATTGAACATAATTGGAAGACCTGAACCTAGGGTATCTAGAGGTGACCCGATGATGTGATTTCGGAGATCATTGACCCGTGTCTGTGTCTAGGCGGGCCCTTATTGGGCCTAAGTGTGGTGATGTGAACCCTATAGCTTGAAGAGATAGTTTCTATTGGACTGTTAAGTTATATGGATTATAATGGAACTGTTTGTCAGTAGTAGATGGATTGGTTGCCTCGTTTGGACGGTTTTAGACCAGGCCATGTACTGATGGGCCTTGGTATGGATCCAACGAGTGGGCCTGGATCTTGAATGAGATCCAGAGACTGAATTGAGACGTGTGGACCTTATAGAGGTATTGTTAGGACCTTGTTCACGCAAGGCAAAGCCTAGACAGACACAGACCTTAGAGTTATTCTCGAGTCGGCATGAACATTCACTCGGTTGATTTAAGCTCAGCCTGTGGACTGATCATCCCCGGTAGGAGCTAGTTGAGTATGGTGAAGCTATCATGATGAGTTGTGTGGTTAAGACGGCAAGGTGTCATGCCGTGCCGATCTGGAGTGATGAGATGATGAGTTGATGAGTGATATTCGGGATTAGTTATTCCCTGGTTAGATTCCCCACCGCGACTGTGTTCAGTATGGGAGGGCCGCGGCATAATATCCCGCGGTATTCCAGCTCGTGTGAATGTGCCACTTAGTTATAGTTGTGTAGATGATTTCCTTATACTGATTCCTTATGCTTTACATGCACGATTGCCTAGTTCTCTTTCCTTGTTATTCATTTAAATTATGTACTCGTCTTTATTTCCTTTGATATATATATGCTATGTTAGTAGTATGCTGTATCTTGCCAGATCGTTTAGATCTGACCCATTCTATGGTGCTTAGGCCTTGACCTAGAGATTCCCGACGACGCATTAGCCCTCGTGGAGGCACCTGTAGCCGGAGGATACGCTTGGGGCCCGGCCGACACGGACGTCGAGCCGGAGGGCGGAGACGAGTATCCACAGGGGTTTTGAGAGATACTATTTGTTTTGGGTTTGAGTGCTTTTTTGTAGTGAGTTGGGGGTAGAACACAATGTATAACTTTTTATTAACATTGAACCATTTACAAAGTAGACTGTAGTCTTGCTCTTACTTTATATATACATGATACCTATTGCTTCCGCTCTATTTAAATGTTATGCTTCCGCAAGTTTTAACCATTGAATGTTATTTGGTTCAAAAAGTTTTAAATTGGACCTCACTGCGGCCTACGATCTTGGAAGTTCTCGGATTTTCCGGGAAGTAGCGCGCCAATTTCGGGTGATCGAACGAGTTTATCGGTATCCGGAATTGGGGCGTTACAGTATTTCTTTGGGGGGATTTTTGGGCCACTAAACCAAGCTAGGTAACATGTTATAAGTCATACTAAGATGATTAAAAACATGAAACACCCAAAGCCGAACATGATTCAAAAATTTAAAACCAAAGGCTACCTTGATTTCTAAAAACTCTTTTCAAATGAAAATGCATACAAAACTGATTCTGAAAGTGAAGAATGTATGCAAGGCTCAAACCTAAATTCTCAAAATGATTTTCCAAATATAATGCACAAAGAGTTAGGTTTTCAAAAGAGTTTGGATTCTAAAACCAATGCATCCAAGTTTAGAAACAAAAACATGCATAAACCAAGATTTCTTCAAGTCTAAAACCAATGCATGTAAAAACCAAGATTTCAAGATATTTTAAATCAATGCAAGTGTGTGTAAATCAAATGATGCTAAAGTGAAAATGCATCCATCAAATTGCAAATACAAAATCCCTAACAAGAAGGTTTCCTCATAATCGATACCCTCTTTCTGTAAGTCCATGGGGATCCGAACCCTAGAGGGGGGGGGTGAATAGGGTGAGCTTCTTTTATGACCAATTTTAATAATTTTAACTTCTTTAAAACAAACTAGTCACAAGTGATGATTATCAAACAATATGCGGAAGCTTAAGGAAAACAATCACCACAAAGCAAGCACCATCACACAAGTATTTATAGTGGTTCGGCCTCAATGCCTACATCCACTACCGGCTTGTGATCCAACACCCCACCGGATTTCCACTATTTATGCTTTTCAATAGGCTAAGCAATAACCTTTACAATATGCTTTTCAAGGCTAAGCAATAACCTTTACATTGATGTTTTTCAAGGCTTAACATCAACCTATACACTATGCTTTTAAAGGCTAAGCAATAACCTCTTCAACCACAAGGTTGGTTATCTCACTAATTAGTGTCTAACATACACTTGATGGAGATTCTATTAAGCTCATTACAATGCCTCTTAATTAGGCGGATATGGAAGTGAAATACAAATACACACTCACACTATGAATGAAAAGTTGAAAACAAATGAAGTGTGTGTGTGTGGTCCTCAATCATTTTGAAAATGAAAGTTCATAAATGTATGCCTAAGGCTTTTGAAAGTTTAAGCTCATAAAACATTTATGATTGAGGATGTGATGCAATCACATGTTAAAAGTAACAACTTGTTAATGATATCAAAGTTACACAAGTTGTATGAAATGGATTAGCTCTAAACATGTGATGCATAGGGATGTCAATCAAATCATCAATGTAGCTCAAAACATAAAAATAGATTTGATTGAAAAGAGGGGACAAATCATATGTAATTATAAAGACAACTTGAAAATGATTTACCAATCAAAGTAAGGCAAGTTGTGAAACATTAAAACAATAATACACATATGATTTGTAATGATGTTGGATCCAAAACATAAGATACATTTGAGAGAGATTTTCTTATGATGGAAAACAACAACCAAAGATTCAACAAAGTATATGAATCATGTTACATATTTCATTAACATGATCTACTTAGATTTACCAAAGATAAAGTACTACTTTGATGAATCAATGGTGATGTATCCAAAACAATAGATCTATTCAAAATATAACACATGCTAAGGATACAACAAATCATAGATTAACATGTTACAAAGATTTACCAATGATAAAACAAAACATGAAAACATATGATTTGTAAAGAAGTTGAATCCAAAACATAAGATAGCTTTGAAAGTTATTTTCTTATGATGGAAAACAACAACAAAGATTCAACCAAGTATTTGGATCATGTTACATATAATTCCAAAGGTTTTTCCATTAACATGATCTACTTAGATTTACAAAAGTTAAGTACTACTTGGATTGAATCATATGGTGTTGTATCCAAAACAATAAATCAACTCAAAACATAACACATGTTAAGGACACAACACAAACATAGTTTAACATGCTAGAAATGATTTACCAAAAATAAAACAAAGCATGAAAACATATGATTAAGGAAGGAAGAGCCTACTTGGTGGTTTAACTTCATTAATCCAAGCTTTAGCTTTCCTAATCTTCCCCTTCATCCCTTGGTTCTTTTCTCTTTTGATATGCCTCAATACCTCTCAAGGAGGGGCTTAAAATTCCCAACTTTTGGAAAGGGAAAGAACTCATTTTTATAGCCAAAACAGCCCCAACGGCTAGTGTACCCGGTTAACCCCATGACAGGCCGGTTAACCGGGTGCACAACGGTCAGAAAAAGATCCGTTGTGCTCAGGAGCCCGGTTGACCGGCCACACATGGCCGGTTGACCGGGCCTGCCCAGAATTCCCCATTTTTTGGGTTTCTTGAAGATTTTCTTTGGGGATCTTTTGGCCACTTAAAATCAAGCATTTTCACATGTTTTAAATCATTCTAAGATGTATAAAAACATGAAACAAAAAGCCTAAAAGGATTCAAAGACTTTTAAAACAAAGGCTTGCTTGATTTCTTGAAAACTCTTTCTTAAAACAAATGCATCCAAGATTAAAACAAAACATGCATAAAACAATACTTTTACAACTCTTAAAAACCATGCATGTTTAAAACAAGATTTCAAGTTTTCTTTAACTCAATGCAAGTGTGTAAATCAAATGATGCTTGAATGAAGATGCATCCATCAAATTGCAACCTACAAAATTCCTAACACTTTCTGAGTATACCCTTTCGCAACAAGCCTGGCCTTAAAGGTCTCAACTCTTCCATCTGGTCCTTTTTTTCTCTTGTAGACCCACTTGCACCCAATAGGTTTGATATTGGCAGGCAAGTCCACAAATGTCCAGACCTGATTAGAGTACATAGACTCCATCTCAGCTTTTATAGCATCTTGCCCATGTCCTGAATCTATGTCATTAATTGCTTCACCATAGTTACAGGGATCCTGTTCCAGTTCTTCCGGGATTGCCTCGTAAGACTCTCCCAAGAACGAGAACCTATCAGGGGGCCTAATTATTCTCCCACTATGACGAGGCACTGGTGTAACTACTGGGTCTGGTTGGGGCGGTTCTTCCTCAAGTTCGGTCATACTTGGATTTGGAATTGATTGCTCTTGAATCTCTTCCAAGATCACCTTTTCTAAAGATTTCCGGTCCATCATATAATCTTCCTCCAGAAAAATCGCATTGGTGCTTACCGGTACTTTCTGCTCTCTAGGATTATAGAATAACCAACCTTTAGTTCCTTTAGGATATCCTACAAACGTGCATACTTCCGACTTTGTTTCCAACTTATCTGTCTTTACCTTCAGCACATGTGCCGGACAACCCAAATGTGTAAATGTTGTAGACTAGGCTTTCGCCCAGACCATAACTCCCGGGGAGTCTTAGGTACAGACTTAGATGGTACGAGGTTTAGTATGTACATCGCAGTGTTAGACCTCGACCTAGACTATTTCGATTAGTGTGTGATTCGTGTGCGATTAGTGTGTGTTTAGTCCTAAGTGAGTTTAGTTGTCGTTGGGTTAGAAGTAATTAGTTTTAGTCTTGGACATAGCTTTGGGAATTTTGAGAACGTTTAGTATTAGTCAGACACACTTAAGAAGGCCTGAGTGCACGTGTAAGCTTGGGAGGATCGTATCGGTTTCCGTGTAATTGTGATTTTAATTTCAATTGAGCGATTTGACTATGTGTTACAACTTTCGTCTTAAGCCCATTCATGTTTGAAGCCCAAAAACCCAAGTTTTGGCCCAAAAGGGTAAAGTGGTCTTTTATACACAAATCTGGACATCAAATTCGAGATCTCAAAACCATGTCAAAAATATACTTTTTGGAAACTAGATATTTCGATGATCGTTTTATCCTTCTTCTTCGAGTTCATCCGAGGCCCGCATGATCACGCTTTTCTCAATACAAGGTTCAAGTTCCTTGGGTCCCACCCACTAGTGTTTAAGTCATCACTCCTTCTCTTCCACTCTTTTCATTCACTTTCCCCCAATTCCTGCAACTTTCTTAATCTAGGGCTAAAAATCCTTTTTTCCCTTCCACTTCATCCCTCTTGCATGCCCTAGCTAGAGATCTCCAAATAAAATTCTAAGGCCATCATCTTTTTCCTCTCCTTGCAAGCTTTCTATTGGTAAAAATTTCTTGGAGTTTCTTATGAGATAAGCTCTTCATTTTCTTCATCTCTTCTTGTTTGGCCACTTCTAGGTAAGAGCTTCAACCCATACTTTTTATGAAGTCTTTTTGGTTCTTAAAAGATCATGTTTTTCATATTTCAAACCCTTATGTAAAAACGGGTTCCATGTTTTAATTTTTGTGGAGTTTTGAATGGTTTTCCATGGGATTCTTGTAGTGTTGGCTTAGCTTTTGAGTAAGAGTGCTTAAAGAGGATTGTTTAGCATTTGAGCAAGGGCAAGTAATCTCTATAGGCTCAATGTTGCATGTGTATTTTTGATTTCATGGTTGTTCTAGAAATTGTGCATATGAAATTGTTTATAAACTTCATGATCTTGTTTTCATTGGATTGAATGTTTGTAATAGTGAAAATGAACCCTTGGTGAGCATGAAGGCTCAAGGGATTGTATGTGGCTTAAGGATGAGAAGAAGGAGAGAAATGTATTGGAAGTTGTACAAGAGAAATGGGTTTTTCTGCACTCAGCGAGCACAGGCAGAAGCTTGTCCGCTCGAGCGACCAAGCCACTGCTTGGTTCGGACGCAGACAGAGAGTTGTCCGCTCGAGCGACCCTGTTGTCCGCTCGAACGAACTGCCCATTATCTAATTTGGAGCAAGGCAGAGAGCTATCCGCCCAAGCGACCTTATGGTCCGCTCGAGCGAACTGTCTCGCTCGAGCGAACTGTCAATTCCTTACAAGGTCCGCTCGAGCGAACCTGCCAGATTCAGGAAGAAGAATTATTCCATTTGTGTATTTTCTTGAAGGTTGAAAAACTAGACTATGTTAAGGGTTTTGACTAGACATTGTGTAAATGGAACTTCGAAATGCAACCTAACTTCGGGGACACCAATGAAAGTCCCGGGGGATCCGAACCCTAGAGGGGGGTGAATAGGGTGAGCTTCATTTATGACCAATTTTAATCAATTTCAACTACTTTAAAACACACTAGTCACAAGTGATGATTATCAAACAAAATGCGGAAGCTTAATGAAAACAATCACCACAAAGCAAGCACCATCACACAAGGATTTATACTGGTTCGGCCTCAATGCCTACATCCACTACCGGCTTGTGATCCAGCAACCCACCGGATTTCCACTATTTATGCTTTTCAATAGGCTAAGCAATAACCTTTACAATGATGTTTTTCAAGGCTCAACATCAACCTATACACTATGCTTTTATAGGCTAAGCAATAACCTCTTCAACCACAAGGTTGGTTATCTCACAAAGTTAGTGTCTATAATACACTTGATGGAGATTCAATTAAGCTCATTACAATGCCTCTTAAATAGGCGGATATGGAAGTGAAAAACTAACTCACACACACACACACACACACACTAAATGAATGCAAAGATGTATGCTCATGATGTGTGTATGATGTCCTCAATCATTTTTAAAATGAAAGCTCATTAATGTATGCCTAAGGCTTTTGAAAGTTTTAGCTCATAAAACATTTATGATTGAGGAAGGAATGCAAGTCACATGTTAAAAGAAACAACTTGTTAATGATGTCAAAGATTCACAAGTTGTATGAAATTAATTAGCTCTAAACATGTGATGCATGGGGATGTCAATCAAATCAACAATGTAGCTCATAAAACATAAAAATAGATTTGGTTGAAAATAGCGGACAAATCATATGTAATTATAAATACAACTTGAATATGATATACCAATCAATGCAAAGCAAGTTGTGAAACTTTAAAACAATAATACATATGATTTGTAAAGTTTGTTGAATCCAAAACATAAGATACATTTGAAAAGGATTTTCTTATGATGAAAAACAACAACCAAAGACTCAACCAAGTATATGGATCATGTTACATCTAATTTCAAAGATGTTTCCATTAACATGATCTACTTAGATTTACCAAGGATAAAGTACTACATGGGTTGAATCAATGGTGATGCATCCAAAACAATAGATCAATTCAAAGTATAAAACATGCTAAGGATACAACACATCATAGGTTAACATGCTACTAAAGATTTATCAAAGATAAAACAAAACATGAAAACATATGATTTGTAAAGAAGTTGAATCCAAAACATAAGATAGTTTTGAAAGTGATTTTCTTATGATGGAAAACAACAACCAAAGATTCAACCAAGTATAGGAATCATGTTACATATGATTTACCAAGGTTCTTTCATTAACATGATCTACTTAGATTTACCAAAGATTAAGTACTACTTGGTTTGAATCAACGGTGATGTATCCAAAACAATAAATCAATCCAAAACATAAAACATGTTAAGGACACTACACAAACATAGTTTATCATGCTACAAATGATTTACCAAAAATAAAACAAAGCATGAAAACATATGATTAAGGAAAGTAGAGCCTACTTGGTGATTTAACTTCATTAATCCAAGCTTTAGCTTTCCTAATGATCCCCTTCATCCCTTAGTTCATTTCCCTTGTATTTGCCTCAAAACCCCTCAAGGAGGGCCTTAAAATTTCCAACTTTTGGCAAAGGAAAGAACTCATATTTATAGCAAAAAGTGCCCAACGGCTAGTCCCCGGTCGACCTGCAAACAGGTCTCGGTCGACTCGGAACACACAACGGTCAGAAATATGACCGTTGGGGGCACCGGGGCATTTTCTGCCTGCAGTGCTCCCGGTCGACCGGGGACCCTGGGCCGGTCGACCGGCCACACTGCTGGGGCCAAAAATTCCAACTTTTCAATATTTCAAAGTTTTTCTTGGTGGAACTTTTTGGGCCATTAAAACAAGCTTGAATACATGTTTTAAATCATTCTAAGGGGTTTAAAAACATGAAACATAAAAAGCCTAAAATGATTCAAAAGTTTAAAACCAAAGGCTAGCTTGATTTCTAAAACTATTTTCAAAAACAAATGCATCCAAGATTTAAAAGCAAATCATGCATAAATCAAAACTTTTACAGATCTTAAAAGCAATGCATGAATAAAACAAGATTTCAACTTTATCTAAAACAATGCAAGTGTGTGAATCAAATGATGCTTGAATGAAATGCATCCATCAAATTGCAATCTACAAAAACCCTAACAATCTCCCCCTTTGCAATTTGATGGCAACACACTCACCACTGAATAAACACACAAAGTCTTCAGCTCCCCCTCAGCTGGACAAGTCTTGAAATCTTCTTGGATGCTCTTCCTCTTAGCTTGGTCTCTTGGACTATTTCTTCAATCTTCTTGATGCTTGGTGCTTGATCATTCTTCAATCTTCCTTTCTTTATGGCCAAACATCTTCTTTAGCTTCCAAGCTTTCTTCTTCTATTTGCTCTCCCCCTTTGACCATGCCTTTCTCTCCCTTTGGCTAGATATGCATTCTCTCCCTTTGTAGAAGATCATACATAACTCTCCTTAGGAGCTTGGACATTCTCTTCACCCTTTCTGAGAACTTGAATGCTCTCTCCCCTTTTGAAGAATAGGAGATCTTTGAGTACTTGAATGTTCTCTCCCCCTTTGCCATTAAATTGCAAAGGTACCTACAAACATGAAACGAGGAAAATACCTTTTAGAAGCACCTGTTAACAAAAGAAATCGAAAATGATAATCATAACAGGCTATCATGTATGGAAGAAGACTCTAAGGGTTCAAAGTCAATCCAAGGGTCAATTTGATCAAAACTAATACTTCCTATGAAGGTTTACACTCCCCCTCAATCCATTCTCTCCTTTTGTCAAACATTTGACAAAGATTTAACTATTAAATGCAAGAAGAAGATGGTTTAACCAAATGAGGGTCAACTTCAAGGAAAGGATTAGATTCATTTAACTATAGATCACAATATGATCAAATTACCAAAAGAAAGCAAGGTCAATGGGAAAAGCAATCATGGGTACCAATTGAAAAAACAAAGAGTACCAATTGAGATTTAAGGATAAGTCTATTAACACAATCACTCTAAAATGGATTTAAGAATATACCTATTTGTCGCGACCCCGGACCGGGAATCCGAATCCGGGATCAGGACATTAGTGAATAATGATTAAAGGGTCTACATCAACAAGATACAACTTATAAAATTTCCCACAGGTGTCCGCGGTGAGGATATCACAACCTTGCATGAATATTTCTTTTAAGTGCGGAAGCGTATAGCAAATCAAATAGTAGACTATCTCTAGTCATGCAAGCATTAACATCAAATATCAAAACTGTATCAGAATGAGCAATGATCTATAGCATGTTTCCCAAAAGTTGTTAAAGTTAGACAAAATATCCTTTAGTTACATTCCCCAAAATTAGAGGCCAACAAAGGCCAATATTACAAGATAATAACCCAAAAGAATGGTTAATTAGATCTCCCCAAAATGTTACGCCTCTTGTAGCAACCCGATGTCCACATGACATCGTCAGCACGCCACTCCACTAGAGGTTGCGGCTCACCTACCGCCTCCTCCGGCTCCTCCTCAAGGAAACCGGCAACGGGACCTGAGTACCAAAGCAAAGGATCAGACACAACGGTCTGGCAAGAGAGTGAAAAGATATAACAACATATAATAGATGAAATATCTCAAAAAGCAAGGAAATCTGTTTAAGAAAGAACTCTCATGAAATAGGTAAATCATTCGTTAGAAAACATGTAAACAAGATAAGACATATGAGGTAACCAAGGGATCGGGAACTCACAAGATGGCAATCACATAAAGCTAAGTCCTTTGTCACTAAAGTGGCAACAGTATCACGGGATGTTGTTCTCAGTCACACAAGGTGAGGAGAAACAACGCAAATCATATATACAATATAAATATACGGGAACGGGACCACAGTAGCGAACCGGGTATCGGGACGGGACCACGGTAATGACCGGGTATCGGGATCCAAACTGCAGCTGGCGGGACGGGAGAGGGATCTCCAAGTCAGTGGATCAGACTGACAAGGTTATCCAAGCTTAGTGATGCCGACTAATAGGTCAAAACCAAACGAGACATATGCAAGTAAATCAAGTACAATAGATAAACGGGTAAAATGGGGGTGCTCAAGGGCACACTGTCATTTCATGTCGGGCAATACATTTCGGGACAAATAACTGTTACTAATGTAACTTCAATGCTTTCGGGAAAACAAGTCATGTAATACAAATCTTGGAAATGAGGTGAAACAATGAACTATACCATTTCGGGAAAACTGTTGATTTCGAGATCTATTTAAGTGGATAGGGGTCCCGTATGTCGATTATTGAAAAGACTTGGTACTCCTTGAGTTTGAAGACATCCCGGGCTCCTTATACACTTTGGATTTTCAAAACTTCGAATGACATCCTCGTGATATGGTTTCTTTCTCGAATGGCCTCATACAAAGCCTAGTGAATCTCCTTTGATCGACAAAGCTCAACGCTCGAACGAACCGGAGAGTTCGTTCGAGCGAGGAGCTTTTCAAAATCTGGGGAATTTCTGTTACCTGGCGGTTAACCGTCGCTGGGGCAGGCGGCTAGCCGCTGGCTGACCGCACAACTGACCGCAGCTGGGCTGCAGAAATGCAGTTTCCTGGAAAGCTGACCGCCAAGTGCGGTTAGCTGGCGGTTGGCCACCGATGTGTTCGGCGGTTGGCCGTTGGCCAACCGTGGAGCTGACTGAGTTTTGAGGAGAGGAAGTGTACTCTCTGGAAAAGCCACCGTGACATTTCGGCTAGCTGGCAGTTAGCCGTCAGTCACCAGGAGGCTAGCCGCCAGGTGACCGCTAGGTGCGGAAACACCCACTGTATTCAGATTTTTAGCCATTTCTCCTCCTTAAAACCATTCTCTCCACTTCTACTGCGTCCCTACAATAAAATTGAGCTAAGAGCTCCTCCAATGCCTCTATCTACACTTCTCCAAAACCCCATTATGTGTTCACCCCATCACTTCTTCCATATCAAGTCCAATACAAAGGAAAGAGGAAGGAAACCATTTCACAAACATTCATTTAGGATACAACCAAAGACAATAAATGCTAAACCAACATGTTTACAAAACATTAAATGACTTAGCCCATATGCATTCATTTCAAAAGTAAATGCAAGCCAATAAATATGGGTGGAATGATAAGTCAACCACCTTCATCATGGAAACCATTGAAAGCTCATAAAAATCAAATAATCCACTTGCCTCAAGTCCAAGCTAGCTATACCAAGCCTCAAGTCACCTCTATATCTCAAAACCAAGCTACAATCAAAAACCCCCAAAACAACCCTAAAATGGGTTACACAAGGAATGAAAATGAATGAACCAACAATAATGCAAATGTAGCTTCTCAAGGGCTAGGAGACAACAAATCTAGAAGATGGGATGAATCACTTACTTGGGTGACCTTCAAATGAAGAGAACTAGTTCAAAGGAGATCTCAAGATTGGTGGGTTCCTCTAAAAATGGTATCAAGATGAAGCTTGTGAGATGAGGAAGTGATTGGTGATCTTCATTGCTTGATTGATGAACTCTTGGTGTGGCTTGGAGATGAAGAAACAAGAAGAAGAAGAGAAACACAAGGAACCCTAGGTTCAGTTGGTTTGTGCTGGAGCAATGGAGAGTGAAATGAATGAAGGGTTGGGTTCTCCTTTGTTAGCAAATGAGTTGGGTTGGGTTGGGTCCCACAACTAAAGGAACTAGTTTGGCTGAAATCATCTCTCTCGGGTCCTCGGATGAATTCGACGAAGAAGGGAGAAATGTTCGTCGAAATATCTAGTTTCCAAAAAGTACATGTTTCGCGGGTTTCAAGAATAATAAGTTTTTGGGTACAGATTTAGTGCAATGACTGTTTTGCCCTCAAGGCCAAGAATTCGGGTTTCGGAATCTCCAACGGGGACGGGATCAACATGAAAGTTGTAGAGCTTAACAATACCGATAAAACGAGATTAAAACAATGAACGCGAAATCTCCGATAAATCCTCAAACATATGAAATGTCATGAAAAGGAACCCCCAAAGGGCCCTACTAACACGAAGCCAATCAAAATCCCCAAAAACTATATCAAAAGCTATTCCAAACCCAACTTAGCCAAAGACACTAATCTCGCTTAGCACTAACACGTAACTTAATTAGCACTAATCGGGTTCACTCGGGTCGGGGTCTTACACTATTAGGAAGAATCCAAATTAGAGCTATCCATGATGAATTGGGGTTTACTAATCATAGCATCAAATAATCTAACTATGGAAAGCATATGCTATGAAGGTTTTGAAAATCATTTCATTCAATCAATAAATATGACTTATCATGTGCAAGATGAGTGAAATGAAATTCAAGCATGAAGCCAACCTCAACTAATAACCAACCAATATTATGAACACATAAACATGGTGGTCATGAGATATACCTATAAGAGCAAGAGAGGTGGCAAACATGAAATTTATGATGCTAATGGTGTGTGACATGGAACAAATATGTAACTATCAAGCTCAATCCAATGTACACAAGGTCTATCACCATCACAAGAAATCAAATCAATCGTAAATTATACCAAATGAAACCAATTGAATTTGACAACATGATAAAGAGCAAGGATGTGACAAACACAAAATTCCATCAAGCATCATAAATGGATATTCATCACTTTTAAAGATATGACTAATGAGCATAGTGATGAACAAGAGAAATTGCAATGCAAAAGGATATAACTTTGAAATGCATGCAATTTTCAAAGTGACTAAATCATATGAATTCAACAGCTAAGATATCCATCAAACATATAGAAATATGAGGAATGGATTTCAAAGAGTTTCATATGATCAAGATCACTACTATGAAGTTGAAACATGTATATGGATGATATCACTTAGAGAAAATACATGAATCAACATCATAACCATCCAAAAAAAAATGACTAGAAAGCATAGATGATGGATATTAGTTCTAGTATGGTTTCTACAAATATAACTTAGATCACAACCATACATAGAACAATTTGACATTTGCATAGTGAGGATCAATCAACACTCAAGATCTAACTCATACAAAAAAAAATATAACTATTTAAGCACAAGAAGGTATGAAGTTAAAGGAACAATCTATCATGTAACATCTCCACTCTTAGCAAATGTACTAAGCTTACAATGCAATGGAAAAGGATATGAGGTTTAAACCAAATGAACTTAGCACACTAAATCACAAATCTACTTAAAAAGCTCAAATACAAGATTTTACTATAAAGCACATAAACAAACATCAATTTGCATTAATGAAAAAATATATCAAGTTAGGCACAAACATGCAAATCAATGAAACCATATCCAACCAAGCAATGTAAGTCATCAAAATCATTTTGCATAAAGAATGTAACTCAATGAGCAAGGATGCAAATTGTTTGTAAAAATTATTTCCTTCCAAAAGATATAATCATAATTAAGCACAAGGAAATAAATTCAAGGAAAATGCTTCTATAAATACAACCAATAAAGCTTAGAACATTTTCTAAAGTTTCTCAAATCACTTCAATATTTGAAATCCCAACAAGGAATCATTTATAGAATTAAGAGCAAGTGAATTTGAAAAACAAGAAGTGTACTATTGTAAAATTTCAAATTGTAAAACAATAGACACTCACAAATTTTCCATACCAAGAGATATAACTTGAAAATCAATGGAAAACTTAAATAGATTCAAATCATTTGATTTACAAAAAGGATCTAACTATTACAATCATCAAATGATTTTCCAACATCAATTGATCATGAAAAATCTAGCTAAGAAAGCATTTTTAATCACAATCAATTGATCATGAATAGATATGCACTACAAGAGATATAACTATATGAACAAAATACAAATCCATCATGAAAATATTGCAATCAAAGGATTTTGAAAACCATGAGATATAACTTTAAAAGTTCATGAAGACAAAATCAAATGATCACAAAGAAACATTGCATTTTAAAAGATGTGACTATAAAGAAACAAAATGCAAATGTAACATGACCAACAAATAGATATAACTAAAAAGAATAGGTTGGTCTAGGGGGATCAAGGCCTTAAGGTTAGTCTAAATGTGTACCAATGAAGATTCACCTAAGGTCTTGAAAAGGATGTCCTTGAGAGATCACTTTGAGGACTCACCAACTCTTAAAGATATAACTTGAAAAAGTCTTAGAGTGGTGCAAGGAAGCTAGGGGAAATTTCAAGTTCAATCATAGTGGAAATCTTTAAAAAGATATGCAATAAATCACAACACTAGGGTTCAAATCTAGCAAGGATCAACTCCGGGTTGTTAAGCCCTAAAATGGAGTAACCCTGCTCTGATACCAATTGAAAGTCCCGGGGGATCCGAACCCTAGAGGGGGGGTGAATAGGGTGAGCTTCATTTATGACCAATTTTAATCAATTTTAACTTCTTTAAAGCACACTAGTCACAAGTGATGATTATCAAACAAAATGCGGAAGCTTAATGAAAACAATCACCACAAAGCAAGCACCATCACACAAGGATTTATACTGGTTCGGCCTCAATGCCTACATCCACTACCGGCTTGTGATCCAGCAACCCACCGGATTTCCACTATTTATGCTTTTCAATAGGCTAAGCAATAACCTTTACAATGATGTTTTTCAAGGCTCAACATCAACCTATACACTATGCTTTTATAGGCTAAGCAATAACCTCTTCAACCACAAGGTTGATTATCTCACAAAGTTAGTGTCTATAATACACTTGATGGAGATTCAATTAAGCTCATTACAATGCCTCTTAAATAGGCGGATATGGAAGTGAAAAACTAACTCACACACACACACACACTAAATGAATGCAAAGATGTATGCTCATGATGTGTGTATGATGTCCTCAATCATTTTTAAAATGAAAGCTCATTAATGTATGCCTAAGGCTTTTGAAAGTTTTAGCTCATAAAACATTTATGATTGAGGAAGGAATGCAAGTCACATGTTAAAAGAAACAACTTGTTAATGATGTCAAAGATTCACAAGTTGTATGAAATTAATTAGCTCTAAACATGTGATACATGGGGATGTCAATCAAATCAACAATGTAGCTCATAAAACATAAAAATAGATTTGGTTGAAAATAGCGGACAAATCATATGTAATTATAAATACAACTTGAATATGATATACCAATCAATGCAAAGCAAGTTGTGAAACTTTAAAACAATAATACATATGATTTGTAAAGTTTGTTGAATCCAAAACATAAGATACATTTGAAAAGGATTTTCTTATGATGAAAAACAACAACCAAAGATTCAACCAAGTATATGGATCATGTTACATCTAATTTCAAAGATGTTTCCATTAACATGATCTACTTAGATTTACCAAGGATAAAGTACTACTTGGGTTGAATCAATGGTGATGCATCCAAAACAATAGATCAATTCAAAGTATAAAACATGCTAAGGATACAACACATCATAGGTTAACATGCTACTAAAGATTTATCAAAGATAAAACAAAACATGAAAACATATGATTTGTAAAGAAGTTGAATCCAAAACATAAGATAGTTTTGAAAGTGATTTTCTTATGATGGAAAACAACAACCAAAGATTCAACCAAGTATAGGAATCATGTTACATATGATTTACCAAGGTTCTTTCATTAACATGATCTACTTAGATTTACCAAAGATTAAGTACTACTTGGTTTGAATCAACGGTGATGTATCCAAAACAATAAATCAATTCAAAACATAAAACATGTTAATGACACAACACAAACATAGTTTATCATGCTACAAATGATTTACCAAAAATAAAACAAAGCATGAAAACATATGATTAAGGAAAGTAGAGCCTACTTGGTGATTTAACTTCATTAATCCAAGCTTTAGCTTTCCTAATGATCCCCTTCATCCCTTAGTTCATTTCCCTTGTATTTGCCTCAAAACCCCTCAAGGAGGGCCATAAAATTTCCAACTTTTGGCAAAGGAAAGAACTCATATTTATAGCAAAAAGTGCCCAACGGCTAGTCCCCGGTCGACCTGCAAACAAGTCTCGGTCGACCCGGAACACACAACGGTCAGAAATATGACCGTTGGGGGCACTGGGGCATTTTCTGCCTGCAGTGCTCCCGGTCGACCAGGACCCCTGGGCCGGTCGACCGGCCACGCTGCTGGGGCCAAAAATTCCAACTTTTCAATATTTCAAAGTTTTTCTTGGTGGAACTTTTTGGGCCATTAAATCAAGCTTGAATACATGTTTTAAATCATTCTAAGGGGTTTAAAAACATGAAACATAAAAAGCCTAAAATGATTCAAAAGTTTAAAACCAAAGGCTAGCTTGATTTATAAAACTCTTTTCAAAAACAAATGCATCCAAGATTTAAAAGCAAATCATGCATAAATCAAAACTTTTACAAATCTTAAAAGCAATGCATGAATAAAACAAGATTTCAAGTTTATCTAAAACAATGCAAGTGTGTGAATCAAATGATGCTTGAATGAAATGCATCCATCAAATTGCAATCTACAAAAACCCTAACAACCAATTCTTGTATATTCCGACATTTGGGGTGCCAATTACACAAAGGTCAATTAGTGGCCTTAACACATGCTTGTCAGATCTCGTATTTGAATTTCCGTCTTGGTACGATAAGTACCATCGTGCACTCGTTTTGGATTTCAAGCATAAGCTCATTTGAAGGTTTGTTTCAAGAAAAAGGGGATCACTTCCTAAGCGTGTTATGCATATTAATTATGCCTTTTGTTAGTCATGTTTGTTGTGTTTTGATAAGTGAATTTCCCTCTTTTTATCTCGACATGTTTAGACCGTGTTTCGCGTGTTTTATGCATTCATGAATTTAAGTGAACACCACTGAGCTTGGACTGCCCTTTCAGTTTGGTCCATTGTCTGGGGGTCCTTAAACAAGTGAACTGTCTGCAGACTAGCCGTGTATTTTATTACACATCGTGTGTGTCCAGTTCCACGGCCGGAATCCCCGTATATGTGGGAATCGTGTCGTGTTTATATTATATATATCGTGCTTGTCGTGCGTGCTTGCTCTTTTCATTATAAATGATAGAGAAAGGATGGGCTCTTTGTGGATTGTAACTATTCATGATATTATATGTATTCATGCTAGTTTGTTTTAATATCTCAGCTTTGTTATGTATTCTCGAAAATGTATCTCAGTCATTGCAGTATTTCAAATTAGGGATTTGTTTATAAGTTTCTTAAAACGTTATTGTTTCATGCTTGTACCTAAATTGATTATCGGCCAAACCGTTGTGTTTGATCCTTGCTTGTTGGTGCCCAGGCGCAGGAGACGTTTGTTGGAATATAGGTGGGCCTTCCAGACAGGTTTCAAAACTTTTGACCCACTTGATACAGGGATCAATTGTCTAGAATGCAACAAACCCAATCCAGGATGCAATTCCCTCAATCTCATAGCCATGTACAGCAACAAATACTACCTATAAGATAGAAAACAGCACATAAACAAGCTACCATGAAATCCACAACATACAAGGATGTAGATATACCTTTGGAGCTTTGTTGTGCTCTAATGGAGGATTTGATTTCTTTACTTTGGTGATGAACAACTTCACAATCCAAATCAGAATCTTCAACTCCTTTTGATCTTCCACGCTGTGTCCCGTATTAGATCTCTTTTCTTAAGAAGATGGTGGAATCCTCAAGAGAAAACCCTACTATTAACTCTACGGAACCAAAGGTGAAAGAGAGGGGAACTTTGAGAAGAAGAAGACTTGTACAACTCTTGCACAACGAGGTTGAAAGTGCTCCTATGATTATGCACGAATTTGAGAGGATTGTTCCTCTATTTATAGCCCTCCATAACTCCTATTTTCCTATTTGAAATAGAAGTTTAACTCCCATTACAAATTAGTAAACATCTCCCTTGCTAATTGCCATAGAAGTCTCACTTCTACAACTATTAGTAGCTTTCTCCTTTCTAATTAAAATAGAAGTCCTACTTCCATTAATAATTAGTATATTACTATTACCACTATTAGAAGTCTCACTTCAAATAGAAATAGTAACCATTCTATTAGAGTTCAAGTAGGATTAGTATCTTTCTAATAATTTGGGCTAGCGTGGGGACCACTAGGGATTCCTTAGAAAGCTGGCTCCAACTGGGACACGCGACCCCACATCTCATGTGCAATCCGGGCCCACAGTTAATAGCAAATAACTCCACTATATAAATGCAATTGCACTCCAGTCTTTGGAATATATTTCAATGAAGACCCACAACTTCCCAATTACCACAAGTAGGCCCCTCCATCTATATCCATGGATCAAATGGACCTGTCCACCAAAATTAGATCCATATCTTATTATCCTTGAGCCCCAATTAATTATAATGATCATTTGGTACCGATCCAATTAACTCTTAATCGGAATGGGTGCGCACTTACCAATGATAAATCCTTTAATTGGCACAAGGGGATATTAAAGATAGATTCCATCTTGACCATTGAATGTTCCCACAGCTCTACTATCAAGTACCCAAATCGCCGAGGTGTTGACGTACAATTGGCCTCACTCATTGGTGACTCAAAGCAAATGAATAGATAGAAACTTGAGTTTATTAATGTCTCAGGATTATGAGCCTATTGCTAGGGAATTATGAGAACAGACCATAAAATAAAGACAGTGTATATAAGGTGTTTCTCATGGTCCTTCAATACATCCAATGTACCAGCATCATGATCCAGAATCTTACATTCCGATGATTGAGATAAATCACACTATCTCATAGTGATCAAAATGCTGCAACCTTGTCAGATGAGGTGTCCAATCTCATCACTGGTTGTGAAGATATTTAAGTATAAGATTTGTAATACATATCTCCTGTATGTGGATCTCATCCATACACATGTATTACATCTAGTATACTTGTGGACTCCGGTTCATCTCATGAACCATTATGCCATTTGTATTAGTTATGTGCAAGTATATAAAACACCATTCATCTCATGAAAGGAAAAGCATGAATTGTATTGATAAATGAAGAAATTAATAAATTTATTACATCATATACCCTTGGTATTGAGACCATAAACTAACATTGATATCTTTATTATGATCATGATATGGACCATAATAATGACGAAGAAGAGTTGAGCAAAACCCGAGTCACGGTTGAAACAATCCAAAAGATGATTGAAAATGCCACTGAGGGGGTAACATCATCCAAAAAAGGATCAAACCCACCTTATCCAGCCTGGATGGATGATGAGCCATTTCCACCTAAATTCTGAAAGTCCTGGGATCCTAACCCTAGAGGGGGGGGTGTGAATAGGGTGAGCTACAATATGTGACCAATTTAAACCAATTTTAATTTCTTTAAAATAAACTAGTCACAAGTGATGGTTTACTAAACAATATGCGGAAGCTAACAAAAGAAATCACCACAAGCATACGCCATTACACAAAGATTTATAGTGGTTCGGCCTTAATGCCTACATCCACTACTGGCTTGTGATCCAATCACCCCACCGGATTTCCACTATCTATGCTTTTTAAAAGGCTATGCAATAACCTTTACAATGTTGTTTTTCTAGGCTAAACAACAACCTATCAATGTGCTTTTCTAGGCTAACCAATAACCTTTACAAGATGCTTTTCCAAGGCTAAGCAATAACCTCTACACTAATGCTTTTCTTCGGCTAAGCAATAATCTTTACAAGAAAAAAAATTTCTCTCAATGTAGTGTCTACACAAACACTTTAAGAGATACAATTAAAGCTCAATTACAATGCCTCTAAAATAGGCGGATATGAAATTGAAAAACCAACTCACACAAACACTATATGAATGCAAATGTGTATGCTCATGATGTGTGTGTGATAACTTCAATCAAGTTTAAAAACTAAGCTCAATCAATATATGCTCAAAGCATTTAAATATTTAAGGCACATAAAAGACTTGATTGAAGTGTAATGCAAATCACATGTATGAATACAAACTTGTTAATGATATGAAAATCAAAGACTCACAAGTTGCATGGAATTAATTAACTTAGAACATGTGATGCATGTATAATGTTGTTTTCAAAACCAAATAAATTTAACTAAGGTTTAAATGAATGAAAACAACAAATAAAGATTCAACCAAGAAAAAGAATCATGCTTTAAAAGAAATCAAAGATTTTGGCTAAGCATGATTAAAGAAGATTTTAAAATAACTTGGATTGAAATCAAAGTGAAGAATCCAATATAACTTAGATCAAAGATTAAAAGAAGAATGGATTCAACACATCATAGTTATCATGCTAAAAATCATTTACCAATAATTTAAACAAAGCATATAACATATGATTAGTAAAAGTAAAGCTTACTTAGAGATTTAACTTCATTGATCCAAGCTTTAGCTTCACTAATGACCCCTTGGTCTCGCTTAGTTCATCCTCTTTTCTTTGTCTCAAAACACCTCAAGAGTGGCTCTTGGTTCCTCTCTTTTTCAACCACCTTTTCAAAGGAATGAACTTGTATTTATACTCAAAAATTGAGTTCCTGCGTCTCCCCGGTTGACCTACCCCTGTGCCCGGTCGACCTGTCCTTCAACGGTCATAAAACTGACCGTTTGAAAAGAGCACAACGACTCTTTACCCAGTGGACCCGCGGTGGGCTCGGTCGACCGGGTCCCCTGGGCCGGTCGAGCGGCCACACTGCGGGTCGACCCGGGCCTGGGACCAAAATTCCCTAAAATTGCATATTTCAAAGTGATTTCTTGAGGGAACTTTTGGGCCATTAAATCAAGCTTGGAATCATGATTTAAATCAAACTAAGAGGGCTAAAATCATGAAACATAAAAAAGCCTAAAATGATTTGAAAGTTTTAAAACTCATAGGCTTGCTTGAATCGAAAAACTTCTTTTCAAAACTAATTGCATCCAAGTTTTAAAACAAAACTTGCATAAATTAATATTTCTACAAGTCTAAAAACCAATGCAAGCGTAAATCAAGATTTCAAGTTTTTCTAAAACAATGCATGTGTAAAAATTCAAATGATGTTAAAATGTTAATGCATCCATCAAATTGAAAATACAAAATCCCTAACAATCTCCCCCTTTGCGATTTGATGGCAACTTACTCATCATTGAAATTACACACTAAGTCTTCGGCTCCCCCTAAGCTGGACAAATCTTGAAATCTCTTGGATGCTTCTTCTCTTAGCTTGGACTCTTGGACTTTTTCTCCAATCTTCTTGATGCTTGGAGTTTGATCATCCTTCAAGCTTTCTTTCCATCTTTCTCTCTATGGCCAAGCATCTTCTTTAACTCACAAGCTTTCTTTCTTCTATCAACACTCCCCCTTTGACCATTGTCGCGACCCCGGACCGAGAGATCCGGGATCGGGACTAATAATGATGTTTAGGATCTACATCCACAATATACATCTTATTTAATTTCCCACAGGTGTCCGCGGTGAGGATATCATAACCATAATTGAATATTTCTGTTAAATGCGGAAGCGTGTAGTAAATCAAATAGTAGACTATCTCTAGTCATAAAGCAATGACATCAAGTGTAAATACTGTATCAGAATGAGCAATGATATATATAGCAAGTTTCCCAAAAGTTGTTAAAGTTAGACAAAATATCGATTATTGACATTCCCCAAAAATAGAGGCCAACAAAGGCCAATATAAACAAAATAATAACCCAAAAGAATGGTTAAGTAGATCTCCCAAAATGTTACGCTTCTCAGAGCAATCTGATGTCTACATGACATCGTCAGCGCGCCACTCAACTAGAGGTTGCGGTTCACCTACCGCCTCCTCTGGCTCCTCCTCAAGGAAGCCGGCAACGGGACCTGAGTACCAAAGCAAAGGATCAGACACGACGGTCTGGCAAGAGAAAGCAAGGATGCAACAATATATAATGTAAGAAATCTCTTGGAAAGCGTGTAGATCTGATTAAGCAATAACTCTCATAAAACAGGTAAATCATTTGCTATAAAACAAGTAAACAAGATAAAACATATGAGGTAACGAAGGGATCGGGAACAAGCAAGATGGCGACCACACGAAGCTAAGTCCTCTATCACTAAGGCGATAGAGCAATAACTAGGCCCTGATCTCAGTCACTCAAGGTGAGGAGAAACAGGGGATCTCATATAAATACATATACTATACATGACCACGGTAGCGAGCCGGGCATCGGGGACCACAGTAGCAATCTGCGGTATCGGGACAAGACCACGGTAATGACCGGGTAGCGGGATCCAAACTGCAGCTGGCGGGACAAGAGGGGGATCTCCAAGTCGGTGGATCAAACCAACGAGGTTATCCAAGCTCAGTGGTGCCGACTCATGGGTCAAATACAATCGAGACAATGCAAGTAAAATCAAGTACCAATATATATAATCAAGCGGGCAAGACGGGGGTGCTCAAGCGCACACTGACATATCACGTGGTGCAATGCACTTCGGGTCAAGTAACCATTTCAAGTGTACACTATACTTTTGTGGAAAAACAAGTCATGTGGTGCAAATCTCGGGAAATGAGGTGAAATAATGAACTATAACAATTTCGGGAAAAATATTGATTTCAAGATCTATTTAAGTGAATAGGGGTCCCGTATGTCGATTATTGAAATGATTTGGTACTCTTTGAGTTTAAAGACACCCCGGGCTCCTTATACACTTTGGATTTCTGAAACTTCAAATGACATGCGCGTGATATGGTTTCTTTCTCGGATGGCCTCATATAATACCTAGAGACTCTCCTTCGATTGACAAAGCTCAACGCTCGAACGAACCGGAGAGTTCGTTCGAGCGGGGAGCTTTTCGAAATCTGGGGAATTTCGGTTACCTGGCGGTCACCTGGCAGTTAGCCGCCGCTGGCTGACCGCAAGGCTGACCGCGGCTGGGCTACAGGAAATGCAGCTTACTGGAAAGCTGACCGCCCAAATGCGGTTACCTGGCGGTTAGCCGCTGATGCGTTCGGCGGTTAGCCGCTGGGTAACCGCGGAGCTGACCGGATTTCAGGGGAGATTTCTGATGCTCTCGGGAAAGGTAACCGAGAGTGGGCGGTTGGCTAGCGGTTAGCCGCCGATATGTTCGGCGGTTAGCCGCTGGCTAACCGTGAGGCTGGCCATGTTTTAAGGAGGAAAACGATGCTCTCTGGAAAAGTCACCGCGGTGCGCGGTTAGCTGGCGGTTAGCCGCTGGCTAACCGTGAGCTGACCGCCAGTTACGAAAATGCTCACTGTGTTCAGTTGTGAGTCATTTTCCTTCTCAAAACCACCCTCCTCACATCCACAGAGTCCTTACAATAACATTGAGCTAACAGTTCCTCCAATGCATCTCTTTATACTCCTCCAAATCCCATTTGAGTTCTATACATCCCTATTTCCATGCTAAGTCCAATGCCAAGAAAAAGGGGAAGGAAACCATTTCACAACATTCACTTAGGCTATCACAAGGACAATAAATGCTACACCAACATGTTTATAAAACATTGAATGAGGCTATCAAAAGACATTATGAGTATTTATTTCAATCAAAACACATTAATGAAAGTATGGAAAATCCATAAATACTTCACCAAACCATTTCAAACTTAAAAACATCCAAACATTCACTTGCCTTGTGTCTTCTAATCAATGAAATGAAGCTTTAACACTCTTCCTAGCAAGGGATCCAAGCTATGAACAAAATCCCCAAAACAAACCCTAAAAGAGTCAAACAATGAAATAGGAAGGGGAAACCTTACAATAATGGAAATGAAGCTTCTCAAGGGCTAGAGGAACACTAATCTAGGAGATGGGAAGAATCACTTACTTGGATGGTCTTCAAATGAAGAGGACTAGTTCAAAGAAGATCTCTAGATCGATGGATTTCCCCAAAAATGGTATCAAATGAAGCTTGTGAGATGAGGAAGAAGAAGATGATCCCCCTTTCTTGGTTGGTGCAAGTTTGAGTGTGATTTGGAGATGAAGAAACAAGAAGATGAAGAAGAGTTGCCAAAAGCAAACCCTAGACTCCTTTGTGCTGGAAAATGGGAATGAGAGGGAAGGGTTCTCCTTATATAGCAAATGGGAATGGGTCCCACTACTAAAGACACTTGCTTGGCTGAAATCATCTACTTCGAAACCTCGGATGGATTCGAAGAAGAAGGAAGAAATGATCATCGAAATATCTAGTTTCCAAAAAGTGTATGTTTCGCAGGTTTCGGGAATATTAAGTTTTGGGTACAGATTTGGTGTGCAATGACTGTTTTACCCTCAAGGCTATGAAATCGGATTTCGGGACCTCAAACGGAATCGGGATCAACATGAAAGTTGTCGGGATCTTCCAAACGAGTAAAACGGGATTAAAATCATGAATGCAAACATCTCCGATAAAATCTCAAACAATAGCAATGTCATAAAGAGGAACCCCCAAAGGGCCCCACTGACACAAAACAAATCAAGACATTCAAATTAGCCCAAAACTATAGTCAAAGCTAATCGAAACTCAACTTAGTCCAAAAATCACTAATCAAGCTTAGCACTAACACGCAACTTAATTGGCACTAATCGGGTTCACTCGGGTCGGGGTCTTACAACCATGCACTCTCTCCCTTTGGCAAGATATGCATTCCCTCCCCCTCTTTAGAGAACTTGAATGCTCTCTCCCCCTTTGACATTAAATTGCAAAGGTACCTACACACATGAAATAAGGAAAATACCTTTTAGTAGCACCTGTTAACAAAAGAAACTGAAAATGAAATACATAACAGGTTATCACGTATGGTTAGTAGGCTAAAAGGGTTCAAAGCCAATATAAAGGTCAATTTGATCAAAACTAATACTTCCTATGAAGGTTTACACTCCCCCTCAATCCATTCTCTCCTTTTGTCAAACTTTTGACAAAGATATAACTATTTGGTGCTAGAAGAAGATGGTTTTACCAATTTAGAGTCAACTTCAAGGAAAGGATTAGACACGTTTAACTATAGAGCTCAATATGATCAAATTACCAATATAAAGAGCAAGGTCAAAGAGAAAAGTGATCATGGATACCAATTGGAAAAACAAAGAATACCAATTGAGATTCAAGGATAAGACTATTAAATCAATCACTCTAAAATGGAGTAAAAAATATAACTATTAGGAAAAATCCAAATTAGAGCTATCCATGATGATAAGGGGTTTATTAATCATAGCATCAATCAATTTAGCTATGAAAATCATATGCTATGAAGGTTTTGAAATCATTTCATTCAATCATTAAATATGACTATCATGTGCAAGATGAGTGAAATGAAATTCAAACATGAAGCCTACCTCAACCATTAACCAACAAAGATTATGAATACATAAACATGGTGGTCATGAGATTTACCTATAAGAACAAGAGAGGAGGCAAATATGAAAAATATGATGCTAATGGAGTGTGACATGGAACAAATATATTACTATCAAGTTCAATCCAATGTACACAAGGTCATCACATACTCAAGATAAGACATCAAATCAATCGATACTAATTGACACCAATTGAATTTGAAAACATGATTAAGAGCAAGAATGTGACAAACACAAAATTCCATCAAGCATCATAAATGGATATTCATCACTTTTAATGATATAACTAATGAGCATAGTGATGAACAAGGTAAATTGCAATGCAAAAGGATATAACTTGGTAATGCATGTAATTTTCAAAGTGTCAAAATCATATGAATTCAACATCTAAGATATCCATCAAACATATAGAAATACGAGGAATGGATTTCAAAGAGTTTCATATGATCAAGATCACTACTATGAAGTTGAAACATGTATAAGGATGGCATCACTTAGAGAATAAACATGAATCAACATCATAACCATCCAAAAAGAAATGACTAGAAGGCATAAAGGATGGATTTGAGTTCTAGTATGGTATCTACAGATATAAATAAGATCATAACCATACATGGAACCAAATGACATTTGCATATAAAAAGAATATAACTAAATAAGCATAGATGCAAATGGCTTAAAACAACAATCGATCATGACTAATCTAGCTATAAAAGCTTTTGAAGTCACAATCAATTGATCATATATAGAAATGCAATGCAAGAGATGTAACTCAATGTGTGCAAAAAGCAAATCTAACATGATGAAATTATAATCAAATGATTTTAAAAACCATGACATTTATCTAGAATGGTGCATGAAGACAAAATCAATTGGTCACAATTAAACATTGCATTTCAAGAAATGTAACTATATAGAAACAAAATGCAAATATAACATGACCAACAAAATGATTTAACTATAAAGGATAGGTTGGTCAATGAGGTTCAAGGCCTTAAGGTTTGTCTAAGTATCTAACTTTAGGAATCCACCTAAGGCCTTGAGAGGGTTGATCCTTGAGGTCTAGTTTAGGAGTCCCACCAACTATAGGAGATTTGACTTGATAAATTTTCAATTTGAACTTATCACCATGATATTTAGATTTGACTAAATTTAGCTTAGATTGGTGATTAGTCTTTTGAGGTTGGTGAGTTTGTTTCTTAGGGGATTGATTCACTTTTCTTTTCTTCTTATTTTTCCCTTTATTTGACTTTTGAATTTTAAGTTTAACTTGGCTATGTTCTTCAAAAGTTCTTTTATGGGTTGATTTAAGGGACATAGGTTGAGAAGCTTTTTGTTCATAGATTCTTTTAAACTTGGTTTAACTTGTTTAAACTTTTTAGAATCTATCTTAGGAGACTCCATTTTAATTGATTTAACTTGTTTACTCTTTTTGGAGTCTTCTTTGATTTTTAGTGTCTTACCCTTCATAGATTTAGATTCTACCTTTTTGGGTTCATAGATGGGTTTAGACACATGGCTTCTTCTTCTTAGTTTGCACTCAAACCTAAAATGCCCTTCAATGCCACAATAATTACATTTAGATTTGGGCAAAGGAGAAAGAGTGCTAGAGAAAGAGGACTCACCTTTCACAAATGTGTTGGTGAATTTAGGGTCATGTGAAATATTCCTATCACATCGAAGACCCGTCCTATTTCTTTGAGATTTACCCAATTTAAATAACTTTTCAAATTTCTTTTCACCTTGGGTAAATTTGCACTCATACTTTTGTTTGTAGCTTTCAAGTTGAGTGACTTGGTTTATAAGGATTGAATTTTCATTTTTAACTTGTAATAGTTCATTTTCAATATCCTTATAGTTGATTAGTTCTTCATGAGCAAGTTTTAAATCAAACTTAAGTTCATTAATAACATTAGATCCAAGTTCTAGAGTTTTTATCTTATTTTGAGAATTAGATAAATTTTCCTTAGAAATGGTCAACTTGGATTCTAGGTTGTTAATGTTTTTTTCTTGCCTTTGTAATTGATCTCTTAGTTTTGAATTTTCCTTTTTAAGATCATCATTTCCTATCTTTAATTCATTTAGATCTTCTTTAATATTAGATAGGTTATGCAAAGAGATCATAAACTTAGAGTCTAAGCATTGTATAACTTCTTCTTTTTCTCTAAGTTCATCTTTTGAAAAAACTAATTATTTGTTTAGATTTTTAGATTCTTCTCTTAATTTTTTATTTTTCTTATCAAGCTCTAAGGACAAAGTATATAATTCCTCATAGGCTTGTTGAAGGTAACCTTTATTATAATCATTTTCTTCTTCTTTTAAATCAAATTGAGATTCATTAATTTGAGGGTTTGAATCTCCAATAGAATGAAAAAGGAGGAGTCTAGAAGAATCTACACAAGAATCTAAACAATCTATCATAGTGGAATCCATTCTAATGATTTTCATGAAAGCACAACACTAGGTTTTAACTCTACGTTTCTACACCTAATCAAGAGTTCCAACACACTTGATCCTAATATAGAGCACGAGGCTCTGATACCAATTGAAAGTCCTGGGATCCTAACCCTAGAGGGGGGGGGGGTGAATAGGGTGAGCTACAATATGTGACCAATTTAGACCAATTTTAATTTCATTAAAATAAACTAGTCACAAGTGATGATTTACCAAACAATATGCGGAAGCTAACAAAAGAAATCACCACAAGCATACACCATTACACAAAGATTTATAATGGTTCGGCCTCAATGCCGACATGAATAAAAACTTGTTAATGATATGAAAAATCAAAGACTCACAAGTTGTATGAAATTAATTAACTTAGAACATGTGATGCATGTGTAATGTTGTTTTCAAAACCAAATAAATTGAACGGAGGCTTAAATGAATGAAAACAACAAATAAAGATTCAGCCAAGAAAAAGAATCATGCTTTAAAAGAAATCAAAGATTTTGGCTAAGCATGATAAAAGAAGATTTTAAAACAACTTGGATTGAAATCAAAGTGAAGAATCCAATCTAACTTAGATCAAAGATTAAAAGAAGAATAGATTCAACACATCATAGTTATCAAGCTAAAAATCATTTACCAATAATTTAAATAAAGCATATATCATATGATTAGTAAAAGTAAAGCTTACTTAGAGATTTAACTAAAAGTCCTGAGGATCCTAACCCTAGAGGGGGGGGGGGGTGAATAGGGTGTGCTACAACTATGACCAATTTAGACAAATATTAATTTCTTAACAAAAACTAGTCACATGTGATGATTAACCATACAATATGCGGAAGCTAAAATAAACAATCACCACAAAAGCAAGCACCACAACACCAAGGTTTATAGTGGTTCGGCCTCAATGCCTACATCCACTACCGGATTGTGATCCAACACCCCACCGGATTTCCACTATTTATGCTTTTCAATAGGCTAAGCAATAACCTTTACAATATGCTTTTTGTAAGACCCCGACCCGAGTGAGCCCGATTAGTACTAATTAAGTTGCGTGTTAGTGCTAAGCTTGATTAGTGTTTCTGGTTAAGTTGGGTTTGGATTAGCTTTAATTATGGTTTTGGGCTAATTCGATTGTCTTGATTTGCTTTGGTAGCTTGTGGGGCCCTTTGGGGGTTCCCTTTTCGGCTTTGTATTTTCTCGAGGAATTTCCCGATTTATTGTGAATTATTTTTTTGGCCCGTTGCATGCATCTTGTAGATCTCAACAACTTTCATGTTGATCCCGTTTTCATTCGAGACCTCGAAACCCAATTTCATGGCCTAGAGGGCAAAACAGTCATTTGCACACCAAATCTGTACCCAAAACTCGATATTCTCGAAACCCGTGAAACATGTAATTTTCGGAAACTAGATATTTCGGCGACCATTTATCTCTCCTTCGTCGAATTCATTAGAAGCCCCGATAGAGATGATTTCAGCTAATATAGTCCCTTAAGTTGTGGGACCCAACCCCTCAAGTGTTAACAAAAGGGAAGCCATTGTCCCATTCACTTCATTCTCCATTGCTCCAGCACAGCCACTGAGCCTAGGGTTTGCTCTTGTGGTTCTCTTCTTCTTCTTCTTGCTTCTTCATCTCCAAGCCACACCAATAGTTCATAGATCAAGCATTAGAACTCACCAATCACTCCCTCATCTCACAAACTATCCATTGATACTATTTGTGGAGGGATTCATCAACATTGAGATCTTCTTTGAACTAGTTCTCCTCATTTGAAGGTCATCCAAGTAAGTGATCATTTCCATCTCTTAGATTAGTGTTCCTCTAGCCATTGAGATCCTACATGTGCATTATTGGAAGCTCTTTCATTTTCAAGCTTGGTGTAACCCATTTTAGGGTTGTTTTGGGGATTTTTGATTGTAGCTTGGCTTTGAGCAATAGAGGTGATCAAAGACTTGTTTTCAGCTAGCTTGGACTAGAGGCAAGTGAATGATTGGATGTTTTAAATTTTGAAATGAGTTGGTGTAGTCTTTATGGATTTTCCACACTTTCATTTAATGAGGTTGTTTGAAATAAATGCTCATAATGTATCTTGATAGTTTCGTTCAAGGTTTTATAAACATGTTAGTAGAGCATTTATTGTCCTTGTGATAGCTAGATGAATGTTTGTGAAATGGTTTACTTTCCTTTTTCTTTGCATTGGACTTGACATGGAAGAAGTGATGGAGAGCACTCGTAAAAGGGGATTTGGAGAAGTGTAAAGGGATGCATTGGGGAAGCTACTAACTCATTGTTAATTGTAGGACTTGGTGGATGTGAGGAAGAGGGTTTGGAGGAAGAAAATGACTCAAAACTAAACACAATGAGCTTTTCTGTACCGGGCGGTCAGCTCACGGTTAGCCAGCGGCTAACCGCCGAACCGACAGGCGGTTAACCGCCAGCCAACTGCCATTCACGGTGACTTTTCCAGAGAGCTTCATTTTCCACCTCCGAATGCGGTCAGCCTCACGGTTAGCCAGCGGCTAACCGCCGGGTACATCGGCGGCTAACCGCCAGCCAACCGCCATTCACGGTTACCTTTCCCGAGAGCATCAGAAATCTCCCCTGAAATCCGGTCAGCTCCACGGTTACCCAGCGGCTAACCGCCGAACGCATCAGCGGCTAACCGCCAGGTAACCGTATTTGGGTGGTCAGCCTTCCAGTAAGCTGTATTTCCTGCAGCACAGTGGCGGTCAGCTGGGCGGTCACCCAGCGGCGGCTAACCGCAAGGTGACCCCAGGTGACCGAAATTCCCCAGATTTCAGAGAATTCCTTATTCGAGCCAATTTCTCCGGTTCGATCGAGCACTGAGCGTTATCAGTTGAAGGAGATCCTCGAGGCATTGTACAAGGCCTCCGTGAAAGAAACCACATCACAAATATGTCATTCGGAATTTTGGAAAATCGTAGAAGTGCATAAGGAGCCCAGAATGTCTCAAAACTCAAAGAGTACCAAGTAAGAGCTATAATAGACATACGGGACCCCTATTCACTTAATTGGATTTCTAAATTGATATTTTACCCGAAATTCATTATAGTACATTGTTTCACCTCATTCCCAGGAATTTCATCGCATGACTTGTCTTCTCGAAAGCTTTGGAGCTACAATAGTGACAGTGAATTGTCCCGAAATGTATTGCCCGATATGGAAAGACAATGTGCCCTTGAGCACCCCCGTTTTACCCGTTTATTGACTGTACTTGAATACTTGATATGTCTCGATTGGTTTTATCCTATGAGTCGGCATCACTAAGCTTGGATACCTTATCAGTCTGATCCACTGACTTGGAAATCCCCCTCCCGTCCCGCCAGCTGCAGTTTGGATCCCGATACCCGGTCTAATACCGTGGTCCCGTCCCGACACCCGGTTCGCTACCGTGGTCCCGTTCCCGTATAAGTATATTGTATATAAGTATACGTTGTTTCTCCTCACCTTGTGTGACTGAGATCAACGTCCCATGATACTGTTGTCACTTTAGTGACAGAGGACTTAACTTTATGTGATTGCCACCTTGTTAGTTCCCGAATCCTTGGATACCTGATATGTTTTATCTTGTCTACTTGTTTTATAGCAAATGATTTACCTGTTTTATGAGAGTTATTGCTTAATCAGATTTACACGCTTTCCAAGAGATTTCTTACATTATATATTGTTGTATCCTTGCTTTCTCTTGCCAGACCGTCGTGTCTGGTCCTTTGCTTTGGTACTTAGGTCCCGTTGCCGGCTTCCTTGAGGAGGAGCCAGAGGAGGCGGTAGGCGAACCGCAACCTCTAGTTGAGTGGCGTGCTGACAATGTCATGTAGACATCGGATTGCTTTGTGTGAGAACCCGACCCCTAATCTCTTGGATTAGTGTGGTTTCTTTGTGGATTAGTTCCTTTTAGTGGGATTAGTTTTTGTTGGGTTGAGTTTGAGACCTAGATTGGTTTTTCTTCTAGTTTTGGGCTTTTGAGTGCTTTGGTAGCTTGTGGGGCCCTTGGGGGGTTCCCTTTTCGGCTTTGCATTTTCTTGTGAGATTTTCCCGATTGGTTTCGTATCGTGTTTTTGTCCCATTGCATTCATCTTGAGGAATCCTACAACTTTCATGTTGATCCCATATCCATTTGAGAACCCGAAAACCGATTTCTTGGCCTTGAGGGCAAAACAGTCTTTTCACACCAAATCTGTACCCAAAACTCGATATTCTCGAAACCCGCGAAACATATACTTTTTGGAAACTAGATATTTCGACGATCATTTCTTCCTTCTTCGTCGAATCCATCCGAGGTCCCGAATTAGATGATTTCAGCCACCCAAGTCCCTTAAGTTGTGGGACCCCTTCTCACTTGCTATAAGAGAACCCACCTCCCCTTCCTTCTCCATTTTCATGTTCCAGCACACATTTGAGCCTAGGGTTTCCTAGCAAGTTTCTTCTTCTTCTTCTTGCTCTCTCCATCTCCAAGCTACACCAATCTTGCACCAACATCAAAATGGAGACCATCTTCTTCTTCCTCTTCACCATGGCTCCCCATTGATACCATTTTTGGAGAAATCTCCCAACCTAGAGACCTCCCTTGAGCTTGTTCTTCTCATTTCAAGGTCATCCAAGTAAGTGATTCTTCCAATCTTCTAGATATGTGTTCTTCTTGCCCTTGAGAAGCTCCATTTTCATTATTGGGAGTTCTTTCTTCTTCTTCATTGTTTAACCCATTTTTGGGTTGTTTTGGGGGTTTTTGTAGAGATTGTGGATCTTGAGCCTAAGAGGTGATTAGGAGCTTGGATTTGCTTGATTAGAGTCAAAGGCAAGTGGATGAATGGATTGTTTTGCTTATTAACATGTTTTGTGATAAAAATCTTGATTTCATTGATGGTTTTGGTAATTTTAATAGTTGTTTTTGATATGATAAATATTGATTATGAGATGTGCTTATTGATGAGTTATTCTTTCTTGTTAAGCTCTTGAAAGTGCATGCATCCTATTGTCAAGAATTTCAAATGATTTCACATGAATGAGACTTCTCCACTTTGAGTTTTATTGTGGATGGAATAGATGGAAAGGATGGAAATGGAGGAACTTGAAATGAGGAGCTCTTTAGCTCATTTTAATGTCTTGGAATCATGTGTTAAAGTCCCCTTGTTTATAGTTTTATGTGATTGATTATATGTTGGAAGGAAAGGAAAGAAAAATGAAGAAAATCCAAGTCTCGGACCTGCACTGCGCCCAGGACCGATCGATCGGACGTGCAGACCGATCGATCGGTCTGTCAGTAACTGTAAGGGTTTCTGGACCGATCGATCGGGCCCTGTGTAGAAATTTCGACCGATCGATCGGTACCTGTTCAGAAAATTTTGGCCGATCGATCGGACCTTCGGTCCGATCCGGTGGATTTTGAGATTTTTATTTTCTTCCTTAGTGCTAGGTGGGACCTTGGCTACCCTTTTTGGACTAATTGGACTATGGGTGAGATGTCTTGTGCCGACGCTTCTCACGGTTAGTTTAGTGGCATCGAAGTTCAATCCGTTTCAATCTTGAACGGGATGGAATGACGCGATAACTCCTTTATATCCAAATATAAGTCTTTTGCCTTGGTTATCGCGAATTCCATTCCTTTCGATGACTGAATAGGTTGGTCGATGTTTCCGAATTAACGTCATGCCTAGGATGGACCGTCTATAACCTTGATTTTTCCTAGTATGGAATCTAGTACTACCCATAAGCTCATTTTAAGTTGTGAAAATAGTAAAAGTGCATAAGGAGCCCGGAATGTCTTCAAACTCAAGGAGTACCAAGTAATTATCATAATCGACATACGGGACCCCTATTCACTTAAGTAGATCTTGCAATCAATATTTTTCCCGAAATGGTATAGTGCATTATATTTCCTCATTTCCCGAGATTTGCATCACATGATATGAAATGAAAGTGTGCCCTTGAGCACCCCGTTTTACTCGTTTATTTATTGTACTTGATTTACTTGTTTCCCCGAAAGCATTGGAGTTACTTTAGTAACAGTTATTGTCCCGAAATGTATTGCCCGATATGATATGACAGTGTGCCCTTGAGCACCCCCGTTTACCCGTTTATTTACGTGCCCTTGAGCACCCCCGTTTACCCGTTTATTTACTGTACTTGATTACTTGCATATGTCTCGATTGGTTTTATCCTATGAGTCGGCATCACTAAGCTTGGATACCTCTTCAGTCTGATCCACTGACTTGGATATCCCTCTCCCGTCCCGCCAGCTGCAGTTTGGATCCCGATACCCGGTTATTGCCGTGGTCCCGTCCCGATACCCGGTTCGCTACCGTGGTCCCGATTCCCGATTCCCGATTCCCGTATATTTATTATTGTATATATGATATACGTTGAGTCTCCTCACCTTGTGTGACTGAGACCAACGTCCCGCTCTTGTCACTTCGGTGATAGAGGACTTAGCTTCTTGTGATTGCCATCTTGCCAGTTCCCGATTCCTTGGATACCCGACATGTTTTATATTGCTTACTTGTTTCCCGATATATGATTTGTTTTCTTTATGTGAGTTGTATTTAAACAAGTGTTTCTATTCTCTACTGTATGTTCAGTTATCATTATATTGTTTTTTGTTCTTTGTACCCGCACATGTTTTAAATGAATGCCGGTTGGGTGAAGACCCATGCTTTTACATATGTTTCAAACGATCCATGATTTTGCTGGATTTATATGATTACCCATGTTTCAAAGGAATTCCCGAGTTGTTAAATACCCGTGCTTTGTTTTAAATGACTCTTGTATTCCAGATTTCCTATGTTTATACCTGTCTTAAATGATTACTCGAATTGTGAAATATCCACGATTTGAAATATGTTTTAAATGACATTTGTTTTGCCAGATTCCTATGTTTATACCTGTTTTTAAATGATGCCCGATTTGTTGAATACCCATGCTTTGAATTATGGATAAATGAATATTAGCTTTGGCCAGATTTCTTTGATTACACCTGTTTTGAATGAACACCCGGTTTGTTAAATATCCGTATTTTTACATATGTTTCAAATGGACATTGGTTTTGCTAGACTGCTAGGAATACCTGGCATGTTGTATACTTATGTTTTTACTTAAGTTTCAAATGCACGTTGTTTTGCCATACTGCTATATTTATACATGTTTCAGACGAATGCCCGATTGTCAAATATCTATGATTATAGATGATGTAAATGAACGCTTGTTTTATTAGATATTCATGTTTTATCCATGCTTGAAATGAATACAGGTTTTTCCCGAGATTCCCGAATTTGCACCCGTTTAACTATTTGCAGTATTTGATCGATTAGCATGATTTATCACATGTTTTATTCTTTAGTATATTTGTGATCTTTTCATCCACCTGCCAGACCGTCGTGTCTGACCCACTACTTTTGGTACTCAGGTTCAGAGTTCTTTGCCCCGAGTTGAGTGTTTTGTTGGCTGTGGAGCCATGCTTTGCAGGTTGGTTTGTCGGCTATGTCATGTAGACATTGAGCTTGACATCGGAGCTACGTCATACTTGGGGTAGTGTTTATAGCTTATTGTTGTATGGCTTTTATTAGCCTTTTTCTTGGGATTCTTAATTAATGTACATGGTTAATTTGTAACTTGAATATATTTGGGAATGTAATATCCTGTTACTGTCAGCTCTGTAATTTATTGTGATGGTTACTCCAGTCTGATATGATTCTTGATATGATAGCTATATGCTAATGGTTTAGTGCGATGCGGAATCCGATGGCCACGGACTCCGGGTCGCAATGCCACAAAAGCTTCCGCAAAAATATTCAGAATGTGTTGTCTTCACACACGCGGATCCTGGGAGAAGTAAAATATAATTATGCTTAATCCCATCTCCCGCCCCCGAGGTTTCGGTTCGGGGGCGTGACACTTTGAGAAGCGTAACATTTTGGGAGATCTAGTTAACCATTCTTTTGGGTTACTCTTTTGTTATATTGGCCTTTGTTGGCCTCTATTTTTGGGAAATGTAACTAAATGATATTTTGTCTAACTTTAACAACTATTGGGAACTTGCTATATACATATCATTGCTCATTCTGATACAGTATTTACACTTGATGTCATTGCTTTATGACTAGAGATAGTCTACTAGTTGATTTGCTACACGCTTCCGCACTCAAAAGAAACATTCATGCAAGGTTGTGATATCCTCACCGCGGACACCTGTGGGAAATTAAATATATCGTATGGTATTATTAAACAGATGTGGACCATCTTAACATCAATCTTTAGTCCCGATCCCGGATTCGGATCCCTCGGTCCGGGGTCGCGACACTTTTCAAGGCTAAGCAATAACCTTTACAATGATGTTTTTCAAGGCTTAACATCAACCTATACACTATGCTTTTATAGGCTAAGCAATAACCTCTTCAACCACAAGGTTGGTTATCTCACTAAGTTAGTGTCTATAATACACTTGATGGAGATTCAATTAAGCTCATTACAATGCCTCTTAATTAGGCGGATATGGAAGTGAAAAACTAATACACACTCACACTATGAATGCAAAGATGAAAGTACATGAAGTGTGTGTGTGTGGTCCTCAATCATTTTGAAAATGAAAGCTCATAAATGTATGCCTAAGGCTTTTGAAAGTTTTAGCTCATAAAACATTTATGATTGAGGATAGAATGCAAGTCACATGTAAAAAGAAACAACTTGTTAATGATGTCAAAGATACACAAGTTGTATGAAATTAATTAGTTCTAAACATGTGATGCATAGGGATGTCAATCAAATCAACAATGAAGCTCAAAACATAAAAATAGATTTGATTGAAAAGAGGGGACAAATCATATGTAATTATAAATACAACTTGAAAGGATATACCTATCAAAGTAAGGCAAGTTGTGAAACTTTAAAACAATAATACACATATGATTTGTAAAGATGTTGAATCCAAAACATAAGATACATTTGAAAGAGATTTTCTTATGATGGAAAAACAACAACCAAAGATTCAACCAAGTATATAGATCATGTTACATCTAATTTCAAAGATGTTTCCATTAACATGATCTACTTAGATTTACCAAGGATAAAGTACTACTTGGGTTGTATCAATGGTGATGCATCCAAAACAATAGATCAATTCAAAGTATAAAACATGCTAAGGATACAACACATCATAGGTTAACATGCTACTAAAGATTTATCAAAGATAAAACAAAACATGAAAACATATGATTTGTAAAGAAGTTGAATCCAAAACATAAGATAGTTTTGAAAGTGGTTTTCTTATGATGGAAAACAACAACAAAGATTCAACCAAGTATAGGAATCATGTTACATATAATTTCAAAGGTTCTTTCATTAACATGATCTACTTAGATTTACCAATTCAAGTACTACTTGGATTGAATCAAATGGTGTTGTATCCAAAACAATAAATCAACTCAAAACATAAAACATGTTAAGGACACAACACAAACATAGTTTATCATGCTACAAATGATTTACCAAAAATAAAACAAAGCATGAAAACATATGATTAAGGAAAGTAGAGCCTACTTGGTGATTTAACTTCATTAATCCAAGCTTTAGCTTTCCTAATGCTCCCCTTCATCCCTTAGTTCTTTTCCCTTGAATATGCCTCAAAACCTCTCAAGGAGGGGCTTAAAATTCCCAACTTTTGGCAAAGGAAAGAACTCATATTTATAGCAAAAAGTGCCCAACGGCTAGTCCTCGGTCGACCTGCACACAGGCCTCGGTCGACCGGGATCACACAATTGTCAGAAATATGACCGTTGGTGCTCCCAGACACATTTTGCCTGCAGTGTTCCCGGTCGACCGGGACTCCTGCGCCGGTCGACCGGAGACACTGCGGGGACACCAAAAATTCCACTTTTTTGCAATTTCAAGGTTTTCTTTGTGGAACTTTTTGGGCCACCAAACCAAGCTTGAATACATGTTATAAATCATTCTAAGATGTTTAAAAACATGAAACACACAAAGCCTAAAATGATTTGAAAACTTTAAGACCAAAGGCTAGCTTGATTTCTAAAACTTTTTCCAAAAACAAATGCATCCAAGATTGAAAACAAAACATGCATAAATCAAAACTTTTACAACTCTTAAAAACAATGCATGAATAAAATAAGATATCAAGTTTATCTAAAACAATGCAAGTGTGTAAATCAAATGATGCTTGAATGATAATGCATCCATCAAATTGCAATCTACAAAATTCCTAACAATCTCCCCCTTTGCAATTTGATGGCAAACACACTCACGACTGTGAATACACACTTAGTCTTCAGCTCCCCCTCAGCTGGACAAGGCTTGAAATCTTCTTGGATGCTCCTCCTCTTAGCTTGGGCTCTTGGGCTCTTTTCTTCAATCTTCTTGATGCTTGGTGTCGCGACCCTGGACCGAGAATCCGGGATCGGGACTAATAATGATGTTAGGATGATCCACAACTGCTTAATAATACCATACGATTTATTTAATTTCCCACAGGTGTCCGCGGTGAGGATATCATAACCATAATTGAATATTTCTTTTAAGTGCGGAAGCGTGTAGCAAATCAAATAGTCAAACCATCCTTGGTCATAAAAACAATAACACCAGACTAAAATACTGTATCAGAATGAGCAATGGCTTATAGCATGTTTCCCAATAGTTGTTAAAGTTAGACAAAAATATCATTTAATTACTTTCCCAAAAATAGAGGCCAACAAAGGCCAATGTACACAAAACAATAACCCAAAAGAATAGTTAAATAGTTCCCTTCAAAATGTTACGCTTCTCAAAGTAGTATGATGTCTACATGACATCGTCAGCGCGCCACTCAACTAGAGGTTGCGGCTCGCCTACCGCCTCCTCTGGCTCCTCCTCAAGGAAGCCGGCAATGGGACCTGAGTACCAAAGCAAAGGGTCAGACACGACGGTCTGGCAAGAGAAAGCAAGGATACAACAATATATAATATAAGAAAATCTCTGGCAAAGCGTATAAATCTGAGTTAAGCAAGAACTCTCATAAAATAGATAAATCATTTGCTATGAAGAAGTAAACAATATAAAACATATCAGGCATCCAAGGATTCGGGAACTAACAAGGTGGCAATCACATAAAGCTAAGTCCTCTGTCACTAAAGTGACAACAGTATCACGGGAATTTGTTCTCTGTCACACAAGGTGAGGAGAAACAACGCAAATCATATATACAATATAAATATACGGGAATGGGACCACGGTAGGGAACCTGGTATCGGGACGGGACCACGGTATTAGACCGGGTATCGGGATCCAAACTGCAGCTGGCGGGACGGGAGAGGGATTTCCAAGTCAGTGGATTAGACTGACAAGGTATCCAAGCTTGGTGATGCCGACTCATAGGATAAAACCAATCGAGGCATATCAAGTATTCAAGTACAGTAAATAAACGGGTAAAACGGGGGTGCTCAAGGGCACACTGTCTTTCCATGTCGGGCAATACATTTCGGGGCAATTCACTGTTACTATTGTAGCTCCAAAGCTTTCAAGAAAACAAGTCATGCGATGAAATTCCTGGGAATGAGGTGAAACAATACACTATAATGAATTTCGGGTAAAATATCAATTTAGAAATCCAATTAAGTGAATAGGGGTCCCGTATGTCTATTATAGCCCTTACTTGGTACTCTTTGAGTTTTGAGACATTCCGGGCTCCTTATGCACTTCTACGATTTTCCAAAATTTCGATTGACATATTTGTGATATGGTTTCTTTCACGGAGGCCTTGTACAATGCCTTGAGGATCTCCTTCAACTGATAAAGCTCAGTGCTCGATCGAACCGGAGAAATTGGCTCGAATGAGGAATTCTCTGAAATCTGGGGAATTTCGGTCACCTGGGGTCACCTGGCGGTTAGCCGCCGCTGGGGCATGCGGCTAGCCGCTGGATGACCGCCTAGCTGACTGCCACTGTGCTGCAGGAAATACAGCTTACTGGAAAGTTGACCGCCTAAATACGGTTACCTGGCGGTTAGCCGCCGATGCATTAGGCGGTTAGCCGCTGGGTAACGTGGAGCTGACCGAATTTCAGGTGGGAATTCTGATGCTCTCGGGAAAGGTAACCGTGAATGGCGGTTGGCTGGCGGTTAGCCGCCGATGTGCCCGGCGGTTAGCCGCTGGCTAACCGTGAGGCTGACCGTATTCAGAGGTGGAAAATGAAGCTCTCTGGAAAAGTCACCGTGAATGGCGGTTGGCTGGCGGTTAACCGCCTGTGGGTTAGGCGGTTAGCCGCTGGCTAACCGTGAGCTGACCGCCTGGTGCGGGAATGCTCACTGTGTTCAGTTTTGAGTCATTTTCTTCCTCCAAACCATCTTCCTCACATCCATCAAGTCCTAAAATTAAAGATGAGCTAATAGCTCCTCCAATGCACCTCTTTATACTTATCCACATCCCCATATGAGTCCTCTCCATTACTTCTTCCATGCCAAATCCAATGCAAGAAAAAGAAAGGAAATAAACCATTTCACGAACATTCATCTAAGCTATCACAAGGACAATAAATGCTCCACCAACATGTTTATAAAACAATGAATGGGGCTATCAAGATACCTTATGAGCATTTATTCCAAATCAAAACGCATTAATGACAACATGGAAAACCCATAAATACTAAGCCAAACCATTTCAAACTTAAAAACACTCAAGCATTCACTTGCCTCTAGTCCAAGCTAGTCGAAAACAAGTCTTTGATCACCTCTATTGCTCAAAGCCAAGCTACAATAAAAAATCCCCAAAACAACCCTAAAATGGGTTACACCAAGAGTGAAAATGAAAGAGCTTTCAATAATGCACATGTAGAATCTCAATGGCTAGAGGAACACTAATCTAAGAGATGGAAATGATCACTTACTTGGATGACCTTCAAATGAAGAGAACTAGTTCAAAGAAGATCTCAATGTTGATGAATCTCTCCACAAATAGTATCAATGGAAAGCTTGTGAGATGAAGGAGTGATTGGTGACCTCTAATGCTTGATCTATGAGCTCTTGTTGTGGTTTGGAGATGAAGAAACAAGAAGAAGAAGGGAAAGCAAGGAAAAACCCTAGACTCAACAGGTTGTGAAGGAACAAGAATGGAAAGTGAGTGAGAAGGAAGAGATGGGTTCTCTTTTGTTAACAAGTGAAGCTTGGGTCCCACAACTTAAGGTACTATATTAGCTGAAATCATCTCTTTCGGGACCTCGGATGGATTCGACGAAGAAGGAAGAACTGATCGTCGAAATATCTAGTTTCCAAAAAGTACATGTTTCGTGGGTTTCGGGGATATCAAGTTTTGGGTACAGATTTGGTGTGCAATGACTGTTTTGCCCTCTAGGCTATGAAAATCGGGTTTCGGGATCTCGAATGAATACGGGATCAACATGAAAGTTGTTGAGATCTACAAGATGCATGCAACGGGCCAAAAACATAATTCACAATAAATCGGGAGATTCCTCGAGAAAATACAAAGCCGAAAAGGGAACCCCCAAAGGGCCCCACAAGCTACCAAAGCAAATCAAGACAATCGAATTAGCCCAAAACCATAATCAAAGCTAATCCAAACCCAACTTAACCAGAAATCACTAATCAAGCTTAGGACTAACACGCAACTTAATTAGCACTAATCGGGTTCACTCGGGTCAGGGTCTTACACTTGGTGCTAGATCATTCTTCAATCTTTCTTTCTTTATGGCCAAGCATCTTCTTTAGCTCCAAGCTTTCTTTCTTCTATTAGCTCTCCCCCTTTGACCATGCCTCTTTCTCCCTTTGGCAAGATATGCATTCTCTCCCCTTGTAGAAGATCATACACAACTCTCCCCTTAGGAAGCTTGGACATTCTGTTCACCCTTTTGAGAACTTGAATTCTTTCTCCCCCTTTGACATTAAATTGCAAAGGTACCTACACACATGAAATAAGGAAAAATACCTTTTAGTAGCACCTGTTAACAAACGAAATCGAAAATGAAATACATAACAGGCTATCATGTATGGAATAAGACTCTAAGGGTTCAAAGGCAATCCAAGGGTCAATTTGATCAAAACTAATTCTTCTTATGAAGGTTTACACTCCCCCTCAATCCATTCTCTTCTTTTGTCAAACTTTTGACAAGATATAACTATTAGATGCAAGAAGAAGATGGTTTAACCAAATGAGGGTCAACTTCAAGGAAGGGATTAGATTCATTTAACTATAGAGCACAATATGATCAAATTACCAAAAGAGAGCTAGGTCTAAAGAGAAAAGCAATCATGGATACCAATTGGAAAAACAAAGAATACCAATTGAGATTTAAGGATATGACTATTAAATCAATCACTCTAAAATGGATTTAAAAGTATAACTATTAGAAAAAATCCAAATTAGAGCTATCCATGAAGCAATGGGGTTTATTAGTCATAGCATCAAATAATCTAACTATGGAGAACATATGCTATGAAAATCTTGAACTCATTTCATTCAATCAATAAATATGACTATTAAAGTGCAAGATGAGTGAAATGAAATTCAAACATGAAGCCAACCTCAACTAATAACCAACCAATATTATGAACACATAAACATGGTGGTCATGAGATATACCTATATGAGCAAAAGAGGTGGCAACATGAAAATTATGATGCTAATGGTGTGTGACATGGAACAATCATATTACTTATCAAGTTCAATCCAATGCACACAAGGTTTATCACATTCACAAGAAATCAAATCAATCAAAAATATACCAATTGAAACCAATTGAATTTGATAACATGATAAAGAGCAAGAATGTGACAAACACAACATTCCATCAAGCATCATAAATGCAGATTCATCACTTTTAAAGATATGACTAATGAGCAAAGTGGTGAACAAGATAAATTGCAATGCAAAAGGATATAACTTTGAAATGCATGCAATTTTCAAAGTGTCAAAATCATATGAATTCAACATCTAAGATATCCATCAAACATATAGAAATATGAGGAATAGAATTCAAAGAGTTTCATATGATCAAGAACACTACTATGAGTTTGAAACATGTATAAAGATGACATCATTTAGAGAAAGTACATGAATCAACATCATAACCATCCAAAAAGAAATGACTAATGAGCATAGAGGATGGATTTTAGTTCTAGTATGGTTTCTACAAATGTAATAAATAACACAACCATACATAGAACGATTTGACATTTGCATAGAGAGGATTAATCAACATTCAAGATCTAACTCATACCAATCATCAAAAAGGAATATAACTATTTAAGCACAAGAAGGTATGAAGTTAAAGGTATCAATCTATATGCAACATCTCCACTCTTAGCAAATTTACTAAGCTTACAATGCAATGGAAAATGGATATATGGTTTAAACCAAATGAACTTAGCACATAAAATCACATATGTACTTAAAAAGCTCAAATACAAGATTTTACTATAAAGCACATAAACAATCATCAAAATGCATTAAAGAGAATATACCAAGTTAGGCACAAACATGCAAATCAATGAAACCATATCCAACCAAGCAATGTAAGACATCAAAATCAATTTGCATAAAGAATGTAACTAAATGAGCAAAGATGCAAAATTTTTTGTAAAAATTATTTCCTTTCAAATGATATAATCATAATTAGGCACAAGGAAATAAATTCAAGGAAAATGCTTTTAAAAATACAACCAATAAAGCTTAGAACATTTTCCAAAGTTTCTCAAATCACTTCAATTTATGAAAGAATCATTTATAGAATTATGAGCAAGTGATTTTGAAAAACAAGAAGTGTACTATTGTAAAATTTTCAATTTGTAAAACAATAGACACTCACAAATTTTCCATACCAAGAGATATAACTTGAAAATCAATGGAAAACTTAAATAGATTCAAATCATTTGATTTACAAAAAGGATCTAACTTTGACATACATCAAATGATTTTCCAACATCAATTGATCATGAAAAGTCTAGCTATGAACTCATTTGTAATCACAATCAATTGATCATGAATAGATATGCATTACAAGAGATATAACTACATGAACAAAATGCAAATCCATCATGAAAATAATGCAATCCAAGGATTTTGAAAACCATGAGATATAACTTAAAAGTTCATGAAGACAAAATCAAATGATCACAAAGAAACATTGCATTTTAAAAGATGTGACTAATAAGAAACAAAATGCAAATGTACTATGACCAACAAATAGATATAACTAAAAAGATTAGGTTGGTCTAGGGGGATCAAGGCCTTAAGGTTAGTCTAAATGTGTACCAATGAAGATTCTGTTGGGATTGGTGTATGCCCTAAAGCCCACTGACTGCACTCTCATCTTTGTAACTGGATATTTATTGGTTATTTAATGGAATGACTTCTTTCTCTTTATACTTGTGTATATGTATGGTTGTGTAAGGCCCATTGTTTTCTAGTAATGACTTAGGTGTGTAGTGGCTACACACAGTTAGGTCTGAGTCATGGACACTTGAAACAATAAACTTGTTCATAACTGAGAGATGGAGTTGGGCACTTCATCTTGGTATAAGTTATAATGAGATACTCTCCTGTATTCAGGGTGACTTACCTTAGTCAAGGAGGTCTTTCCGGATTTATCTCATTAGTGCATGTGTCATGCATTGAACAGGACCACTTGTAGGTGTGATCTCTATAATAGTACTATCACAGAGAGAGATCAAATCACCTCTTGCTACTGAGTGACCAGTGCTCTTAATCTTGAGCATTTGTGGATGAACTGACGAAGTCAAGTTCTTGTGCTTTAATTCACTATGGGTGAGATCCTGTTCATGGGTCAACAGCTCTGTGTTTTGGGTGCTTGGGCTTGATTAGTTGGGACGTGCAAATGCAATATGGAATCTATGCCATCACATGATGGAATGATCGTCCCCTTAGAATTATCCGATTAATCATCAGAATCTAAGATCTTAGTATATGGATGTTCCATATGGATATTGAACTTCTGGGTCGCTCCCTGGATCAAGAGAATGATATCCGGATGATGATTAAGTCAAGGGTATGAAGTTCTAAGGTTTAGATGTAATCAAGAAGGTAGATAGTACATCGGTTAACCTACTTGATTATGGATGTTACATAGAGGGGCATTATGGTCATTGTACTTGGTAGGTCAAAGACAATCGTCAGTCTATGATGAGCTTTAATTGCAATTTAATATTTGTCCCTGGAGTGCAACCATAACTCTTTAGTGGAATGAGTTAAGGTTAAAATGATCCTAGTGTTGCTATGGGGTTAGCATGGACATTTTGGTCATTTTGGGAGCCAAGGGCAAATATGTCTTTTGGTCCCTTCTCTAGCCACTTTCCTAGATTGGCATGGTTTCCTAAATTGTTTAAATGTGTGGAGAAATAATTTTGAGTGTAAATTCAAATAGGCCCATGATGGCATACATGAATTATAACTCTAGATAAATTATTTAGTGCATGGGCCATAGTATATGTGGGCTAACCAATGTGGTCCCTAGTATGTGGGTCCCAAGTTTGTGTAGGTCCCATTAATTGGAAGGAGTTCTCTTTGTGCAAGCTTTCCTAAAGTTTAGTAGCTTTCTAATTCAATTTAGAAACTAAATGAAAAAGGAAAGAGGGCTGGACGTCCATGAAGGAGTGTGGTTTCAATTTTGGAAAGTTCCTATTTTCTCTCCTTGGTTTCCTAGTTCTTTCAAGATACTTTCTCTCCAAGACATTCAGCATTATATATTGCTGGTTCCCTCTTTGGGCGTGGATAAACATTAAGAAAGAGAGGAGAGAAAACCCTCTTGGGGCGTGGGAGATCTATTAGAGAAGGGAGACCAGCTACACCTTTCCTGGTTGGACGTCCATTGCACATAAAAAGTCTTCTTGCTGGTGCACGTTTTTGCTCCTGAAGAAAGACCATATCAGGTCTGGTTTTCTCACATAAAATCAAGGGAAAACAGTTAGGAGGAAGCCTAGTTTGTTCCCACCAGCAATAGCCAATCAGATTGTAGAAAGGGGAATAGAGGAGAAGACTAGAAGGAGCATTGTTGCAGAAAATTCCTGCAACCAGCACTGTCTTCTGCTGGCTGATAGCAGACCTTTGCAGCATCCTTCTCAGAGGTTTTAAGTCTTCAAAACATCAGGTATAAGTTCTTCTATGTTTCTTATATGATTTAAACACATGTTGATCATGGTTTCATGGATTTATATGCATGTATTCATGGCTGGAATCAGATCTGTTTTTCTAGTTTTTAAAACTTGAACAACCTCAAATCAGCCATGTTAGTCTCTCCCAAGATCTGATATGCATAAACTTTCATTGGTATCAGAGCCTCTCCATGTGATATCATGATCCCATGTTGTGTTTCTTACATTCCTAGATTAATTAAGGGCATGGTGGCTGCCTATTAGGAGTGCATAAATTATTTCAAAGCTGCTGGAATTTGCACAGATCATAGTTTACTGCAGGATAGGAGTGCAGAATTTTTTTTAGGCTGCTGGAACAATTTCAGATTGTTGTATGCTGCCTATATAGTGTGCAGAAATTGTTCCAGGATGCTGGAATTTTTCAAAACTCAGTTTACTGCAGTTGTAGTGTGCAGAAAGTTTTTTCCAGATTGCTGGAATAATTTCAGGTTGATGAATAGTGCTGTTCATAGCAATATTGCATGCACTAACCTCTTTGTTTGCAGCCATATATTGCATCCTTGATGGTTCGCATGTATGTGTGTGGATTTGGATGGTTTTTATTAGTTGAAATATGTACGATTGCGCGGTTAGCAATCATAGGAAGTTGTAATTATTTCCTTACTTTTATTTCAATTAGTCTTGATGTAAGCTTTCTTGAAAAGCATAGGAATCTCCAATGTAATTTTGGGTTTTTGTTTTTCATTGGGCTGCTTGTATAAATTTTGATTTATTGTAACAAGCAAGAAAAGGAAAGTTTCAAGCGAGGAAGGTTGCAACAAAACGGGTCCCATGGTGACGAAGGCAACGGAGGTTTCCTAGCGCAAGAAGGACTCTTTACCAAGTTTCCTAATTGGAAAAGGATTTGAAGTCCGAAGAGCAGGGAGCCATCAAGGATTGCATTCTTTAAATTTGCTTTTATATATGGAATGCATGGTTGAATGCTTTATATAATTGCTATGTTTATCACCTAGAAACATGGCCACCACTATGTTCTTAAAATTGGCATCTTTCTATATTGGATTGTTTTTGTTTGGCAAATTGTTTTTAAACGGATCTTAGACCAGCACCTTCTTTTTGTCTAAGGTTTAAAATTGGATAGGGTTTAGTTTACCTTGGTACCCTTAGTTTCCAAAAGAGGCCAAACTAAAATCTAATATGTAGATACCAAAGTGGGCCCATAACCCTAGTGTTAAATAATCAAGTGGGAGAGGGATTTGGAAAAATCCCACGGCCTTCCAATTTCGGTTCATGCTAACTCATTGGAGTGTTAGTGGGAGCGGCCATCCCTTCGGTGGAGTTCTTTACTAAAGATCACTTTGATGAATTAGTAGGTGAACTAATGTGAATATTCGTAATGAGGTGTTAGTGGGAGCGGCCATCCCTTCGGTGGAGTTCTTTACTAAAGATCACTTCTATAGAATGTCAATGAAGCGTTGGTGGGAGCGGCCATCCCTTCGGTGGAGCTCTTTACTAAAGATCACTTCTAGATTGGATTAAAGTCTCTTCCCTTCGAAGGACTTAAGTCATAGACATTCTGGGAACGTTCATAAGAGATGGTAATACACTTGACATAAGACGGTAATAACCACTCCCTAGGAGTTAGTGTTATTTGTCATATGAGGCCAAACCAATCAGTGATTGGGTTATCACTGGGTATGCGTATCCAGACAGTGATGATCCAAATAAGCTAGGCTTAACTCAACGTGACTGTAGGCTCGGCCATCCCTTCGGTGGAGGGTCTATGAGGAGGTTGAGACACTGATACATTATTATTAGGGTTATATAATGTAAAAAGTCTTGTGCATGTTTTTCCTTTTACTACAAGCACCATATACATATTACATATATACTGCCTGTCTAATTATAACCTGTTATATATCCAGAGAGATGGGGAAGGACTCTTTTAGCCCATTGATGAGTATTCTGCGTGAGAACAAATTGACTGGCCCTAATTACGTAGACTGGAAAAGAAACCTGAACATAGTACTCACCGCTGAGGAGTACAAGTATGTTCTGTCGGAACCCTGTCCTACCGTTGATGATTATTCTACAGATGACCAGCTAGAGGCTGAAAAGAAATGGAAAAAGGCAAATAGCATGGCCAAATGCTACATGCTTGCTTCCATGTCCAACGTGTTGCAAACGCAGCATGAGCAAATGGACACACTGCAGACATCATGTTGTCCTTGTCTGAGATGTTCGCAGACAAAAGCAGGCCAGCTAGGCAAGCTGCTTTAAGGACAATCATGAATACCAGGATGGCTGAGGGAACACCTGTCAGAGAGCACATGCTCAAGATGATGGATTGTTTCAATGAAGCTGAGATCCTAGGGGCTGAGATTGATGCAGGGAGTCAGACTGATATGATTCTCGAAACTCTACCGGAGTCTTTCAACCAGTTCAAGCTCAACTTCAACATGAGTAAGTTGGACATGACTCTCTCTGAGTTAATGAAAGAACTCCAGGCGGCAGAGGCCATCGTGAAGCCTAAAGGCCAAGCTCATTTTTCCCAGTCTTCCTCTAAACTGAACCCGAAAGGGAAAAAGTTCAAGAAGAAGCAGGGTAAGGGAAAAGGGCAGAAAAAGGGCAATGCTGGTAAGAAGGACAGAGGTACAGGTGATAAGCCCAAAGGGAAATGCTTCAAGTGCGGCCTCAAAGGTCACTGGAAGAAAGATTGTCCCAAGCTCCTAGGCTCAGATAAGAAAGGTATATCTCTTTCCTATTACATTGAAACCTGTCATGTGGTTGATTCTACTGATTCATGGATAGTAGACTCTGGAGCCACTAATCACATATGCAATTCATTGCAGGGGTTTCAGATAATGAAAAGGCTTGAGAAAGGAGAATTTGACCTTAGAGTTGGAAATGGAGCAAAGATATGGGCTGTTGCAGTGGGAGCTGTTACCTTACATTTTCCGCATGATAGGATATTAGTTTTAAACAATGTTATCTATGTTCCGGACATAAGGAAGAATTTAATTTCAGTTTCCAGACTCATTGAATTTAATTATTCAGTTTCTTTCCATTCTGGTGTTGATATCGGTAGAGATGGAAATATTTTATGTTCCGGTAGAATGCATGATAACTTATTTTATATATATCCTATTGCTCCCTCACTGCACAATGTACAACTAGAAAGCTCAGCTTCCCTTAAGAGGAAGGTATCTTCGACCAATGACACTTATCTTTGGCACTTACGTTTAGGTCATATTAACCTAAAACGGATTCAGAGGTTGGTAGAGGATGGGCCTTTGAGCTCATTAGATCTCGAACCTTTACCTCAGTGTGAATCTTGTCTCATAGGAAAGATGACCAAAAGGTCATTCTCTGGAAAGGGACTAAGGTCAAAGGAGTTGTTAGAATTGGTTCACACTGATGTGTGTGGTCCTATGAACAAACTAGCTAGAGGAGGTTATGAGTATTTCATCACCTTCACCGATGATTACTCTAGGTATGGATATGTGTACCTAATGCGACGCAAGTCTGAAGCGTTTGATAAGTTCAAACAATTCAAGGCTGAGGCGGAGCTACAACTAGGGAAACATATCAAAGCTCTTCGATCTGATTGAGGTGGCGAGTACCTCCTGGGTGAGTTCAAGGAGTACCTCACACAACATGGGATTGTGTCTCAGTTGTCTGCACCGGGTACACCCCAGCAAAATGGTGTAGCAGAGAGAAGAAACCGTACCCTTCTAGATATGGTAAGGTCCATGATGAGTCATGCAACCCTACCCATATCATTTTGGGGATATGCCCTAGAAGCAGCAGCATACATTTTGAATCTGGTACCTTCTAAATCAGTACCTAGGACACCTCAAGAAATGTGGACAGGTCGAAAACCCAGTTTAAGACATATTCACATTTGGGGTTGTCCAACCTATGTACTGAATGATAAAGCTACCAAGCTAGAACCCAGATCGGAAATGTGCTACTTCATTGGGTATCCTAAGGGAACGAGAGGAGGCATCTTTTATCATCCAAAGGAGCAAAAGGTGCTTATCAGCACTTATGCTAAATACTTGGAGGATGATTGCATGATGCGCCAAGAGCTTGGTTGTAAGGAAACCATTGAGGAGATTCTTTCAGAAACTCCTGCAACATCTGTGCCAGAACCTGAGACTGTAGAAAATCAAGACATTCCTTTTAATACTCTGGAGCCTCGTCGTAGGGGGAGAATTTTTAGACCGCCACATAGATACCTAGGAGTGTCTTTTATGACAGACTCTGAGGATCTGGTTGAGGATCCTACTAGTTACGATGAAGCAGTAACGGATATAGATGCTGACATGTGGCAGCAAGCGATGAAATCTGAATTGGATTCTCTGTATTCCAATCAAGTCTGGGAACTTGTGGATGCACCTGAAGGGATCAAACCCATAGGGTGCAAGTGGATCTACAAGAGAAAGAGAGGAGTGGATGGGAATGTTGAAACCTTTAAAGCAAGACTGGTGGCGAAAGGATATACTCAGAAAGAGGGTATCGATTATGAGGAAACCTTTTCACCAGTGGCTATGCTTAAATCCATTAGGATTCTCTTAGCCATCGCATGTCATTATGACTACGAGATATGGCAGATGGATGTCAAGACAGCTTTTCTTAATGGAAGTCTTGAAGAATGCATCTATATGATGCAACCAGAGGGATTCATTGCTGGTGGCCAAGAGAACATGGTCTGTAAGCTTAAGAAGTCCATTTATGGACTTAAGCAAGCATCTAGGGCATGGAACATCAAGTTTAATCAGGCAGTCAAATCCTTTGGCTTTGATCAAAACATTGATGAACCATGTGTGTATAAGAAGGGGAGTGGAAACGCAGTTGCATTTTTAGTCCTGTATGTGGATGACATATTACTCATTGGAAATGATGTTGGCATGATGTCGTCTACAAAGGTTTGGTTATCATCTCAATTTCAAATGAAGGATTTGGGTGAGGCAAGCTATGTCCTAGGGATCAAGCTTATGCGAGATCGCAAGAACAAGATGTTAGCCTTATCCCAATCTTCGTATATTGAGAAGATATTGGTCAAGTATAACATGCATGACTCCAAGAAGGGCTTGCTACCTTCTAGACATGGAGTGCCACTATCTCGGAATCAATGTCCGAAGACACCCGAGGAGATAGAAAGCATGAGGAGAGTACCATATGCTTCAGCTGTTGGAAGCCTCATGTATGCAATGTTGTGTACTAGACCAGATATCTGCTTTGCCGTTGGCATGGTTAGTAGATATCAATCAAACCCTGGACCAATGCACTGGACAGCTGTTAAGCATATATTCAAGTATCTTCGGAGAACGAAAGATTATATGCTAACCTACCGAGCAGATGATCTAACGCCACAGGCGTATACAGATTCTGATTTCCAGTCGGATGTAGATGGCAGAAAGTCTACCTCGGGATACGTGTTTACTCTATCAGGAGGGGCTATATCATGGAAAAGTGTCAAGCAAGATTGTACTGCTGATTCTACCATGGAAGCAGAGTATGTGGCGGCATCGGAAGCTGCAAAGGAAGCAGTATGGCTCAGAAAATTCCTTTTGGAATTGGGAGTAGTTCCTGCTGTGCAAAAACCGATTGTCATGTACTGCGACAATACTGGTGCAATAGCTAACTGCAAAGAGCCCAGGAATCACAAGAAAGGCAAGCACATTCAGAGAAAGTACCACTTAATCCGGGAATTCGTTCAGGATGGAGAAATAGTGGTAGAGCAGATTGCCTCAGCAAATAACTTAGCTGACCCATTTACTAAGACTCTTACTGAGAAAGTCTTTACTTCACATGTTGAGTCTATGGGAGTTAGGTTAGGTCGTAGTGATCTTTAGTGCAAGTGGGAGATTGTTGGGATTGGTGTATGCCCTAAAGCCCACTGACTGCACTCTCATCTTTGTAACTGGATATTTATTGGTTATTTAATGGAATGACTTCTTTCTCTTTATACTTGTGTATATGTATGGTTGTGTAAGGCCCATTGTTTTCTAGTAATGACTTAGATGTGTAGTGGCTACACACAGTTAGGTCTGAGTCATGGACACTTGAAACAATAAACTTGTTCATAACTGAGAGATGGAGTTGGGCACTTCATCTTGGTATAAGTTATAATGAGATACTCTCCTGTATTCAGGGTGACTTACCTTAGTCAAGGAGGTCTTCCGGATTTATCTCATTAGTGCATGTGTCATGCATTGAACAGGACCACTTGTAGGTGTGATCTCTATAATAGTACTATCACAGAGAGAGATCAAATCACCTCTTGCTACTGAGTGACCAGTGCTCTTAATCTTGAGCATTTGTGGATGAACTGACGAAGTCAAGTTCTTGTGCTTTAATTCACTATGGGTGAGATCCTGTTCATGGGTCAACAGCTCTGTGTTTTGGGTGCTTGGGCTTGATTAGTTGGGACGTGCAAATGCAATATGGAATCTATGCCATCACATGATGGAATGATCGTCCCCTTAGAATTATCCGATTAATCATCAGAATCTAAGATCTTAGTATATGGATGTTCCATATGGATATTGAACTTCTGGGTCGCTCCCTGGATCAAGAGAATGATATCCGGATGATGATTAAGTCAAGGGTATGAAGTTCTAAGGTTTAGATGTAATCAAGAAGGTAGATAGTACATCGGTTAACCTACTTGATTATGGATGTTACATAGAGGGGCATTATGGTCATTGTACTTGGTAGGTCAAAGACAATCGTCAGTCTATGATGAGCTTTAATTGCAATTTAATATTTGTCCCTGGAGTGCAACCATAACTCTTTAGTGGAATGAGTTAAGGTTAAAATGATCCTAGTGTTGCTATGGGGTTAGCATGGACATTTTGATCATTTTGGGAGCCAAGGGCAAATATGTCTTTTGGTCCCTTCTCTAGCCACTTTCCTAGATTGGCATGGTTTCCTAAATTGTTTAAATGTGTGGAGAAATAATTTTGAGTGTAAATTCAAATAGGCCCATGATGGCATACATGAATTATAACTCTAGATAAATTATTTAGTGCATGGGCCATAGTATATGTGGGCTAACCAATGTGGTCCCTAGTATGTGGGTCCCAAGTTTGTGTAGGTCCCATTAATTGGAAGGAGTTCTCTTTGTGCAAGCTTTCCTAAAGTTTAGTAGCTTTCTAATTCAATTTAGAAACTAAATGAAAAAGGAAAGAGGGCTGGACGTCCATGAAGGAGTGTGGTTTCAATTTTGGAAAGTTCCTATTTTCTCTCCTTGGTTTCCTAGTTCTTTCAAGATACTTTCTCTCCAAGACATTCAGCATTATATATTGCTGGTTCCCTCTTTGGGCGTGGATAAACATTAAGAAAGAGAGGAGAGAAAACCCTCTTGGGGCGTGGGAGATCTATTAGAGAAGGGAGACCAGCTACACCTTTCCTGGTTGGACGTCCATTGCACATAAAAAGTCTTCTTGCTGGTGCACGTTTTTGCTCCTGAAGAAAGACCATATCAGGTCTGGTTTTCTCACATAAAATCAAGGGAAAACAGTTAGGAGGAAGCCTAGTTTGTTCCCACCAGCAATAGCCAATCAAATTGTAGAAAGGGGAATAGAGGAGAAGACTAGAAGGAGCATTGTTGCAGAAAATTCCTGCAACCAGCACTGTCTTCTGCTGGCTGATAGCAGACCTTTGCAGCATCCTTCTCAGAGGTTTTAAGTCTTCAAAACATCAGGTATAAGTTCTTCTATGTTTCTTATATGATTTAAACACATGTTGATCATGGTTTCATGGATTTATATGCATGTATTCATGGCTGGAATCAGATCTGTTTTTCTAGTTTTTAAAACTTGAACAACCTCAAATCAGCCATGTTAGTCTCTCCCAAGATCTGATATGCATAAACTTTCAGATTCACCTAAGGTCTTGAAAAGAGTGTCCTTGAGAGATCACTTTGAGGACTCACCAACTCTTAAAGATATAACTTGAAAAAGTCTTAGAGTGGTGCAAAGAAGCTAGGGGAAATTTCTTTTTCAAACATAGTGGAAATCTTTAAAAAGATATGCAATAAATCACAACACTAGGGTTCTAATCTAGCAAGGATCAACTCCGGGTTGTTAAGCCCTAAAATGGAGTAACCCGCTCGGATACCAATTGAAAGTCCTGAGGATCCTAACCCTAGAGAGGGGGGGGGGGGGGTGAATAGGGTGTGCTACAACTATGACCAATTTAGACAAATATTAATTTCTTAACAAAAACTAGTCACATGTGATGATTAACCATACAATATGCGGAAGCTAAAATAAACAATCACCACAAAAGCAAGCACCACAACACCAAGGTTTATAGTGGTTCGGCCTCAATGCCTACATCCACTACCGGCTTGTGATCCAACACCCCACCGGATTTCCACTATTTATGCTTTTCAATAGGCTAAGCAATAACCTTTACAATATGCTTTTCAAGGCTAAGCAATAACCTTTACAATGATGTTTTTCAAGCCTTAACATCAACCTATACACTATGCTTTTATAGGCTAAGCAATTACCTCTTCAACCACAAGGTTGGTTATCTCACTAAGTTAGTGTCTATAATACACTTGATGGAGATTCAATTAAGCTCATTACAATGCCTCTTAATTAGGCAGATATGGAAGTGAAAAACTAATACACACTCACACTATGAATGCAAAGATGAAAGTACATGAAGTGTGTGTGTGTGGTCCTCAATTATTTTGAAAATGAAAGCTCATAAATGTATGCCTAAGGCTTTTGAAAGTTTTAGCTCATAAAACATTTATGATTGAGGAAGGAATGCAAGTCACATGTTAAAAGAAACAACTTGTTAATGATGTCAAAGATTCACAAGTTGTATGAAATTAATTAGCTCTAAACATTTGATGCATAGGGATGTCAATCAAATCAACAATGTAGCTCATAAAACATAAAAATAGATTTGTTTGAAAATAGGGGACAAATCATATGTAATTATAAATACAACTTGAATATGATATACCAATCAATGCAAAGCAAGTTGTGAAACTTTAAAACAATAATACACATATGATTTGTAAAGATGTTGAATCCAAAACATAAGATACATTTGAAAGAGATTTTCTTATGATGGAAAAACAACAACCAAAGATTCAACCAAGTATATGGATCCTGTTACATCTAATTTCAAAGATGTTTCCATTAACATGATCTACTTAGATTTACCAAGGATAAAGTACTACTTGGGTTGTATCAATGGTGATGCATCCAAAACAATAGATCAATTCAAAGTATAAAACATGCTAAGGATACAACACATCACAGGTTAACATGCTACTAAAGATTTATCAAAGATAAAACAAAACATGAAAACATATGATTTGTAAAGAATTTGAATCCAAAACATAAGATAGTTTTGAAAGTGGTTTTCTTATGATGGAAAACAACAACAAAGATTCAACCAAGTAAAGGAATCATGTTACATATAATTTCAAAGGTTCTTTTATTAACATGATCTACTTAGATTTACCAATTCAAGTACTACTTGGATTGAATCAAATGGTGTTGTATCCAAAACAATAAATCAACTCAAAACATAAAACATGTTAAGGACACAACACAAACATAGTTTATCATGCTACAAATGATTTACCAAAAATAAAACAAAGCATGAAAACATATGATTAAGGAAAGTAGAGCCTACTTGGTGATTTAACTTCATTAATCCAAGCTTTAGCTTTCCTAATGCTCCCCTTCTTCCCTTAGTTCTTTTCCCTTGAATATGCCTCAAAACCTCTCAAGGAGGGGCTTAAAATTCCCAACTTTTGGCAAAGGAAAGAACTCATATTTATAGCAAAAAGTGCCCAACGGCTAGTCCTCGGTCGAACTGCACACAGGCCTCGGTCGACCGGGATCACACAACGGTCAGAAATATGACCGTTGGTGCTCCCAGGCACATTTTGCCTGCAGTGTTCCCGGTCGACCGGGACCCCTGCGCCGGTCGACCGGAGACACTGCGGGGACACCAAAAATTCCACTTTTTTGCAATTTCAAGGTTTTCTTTGTGGAACTTTTTGGGCCACCAAACCAAGCTTGAATACATGTTATAAATCATTCTAAGATGTTTAAAAACATGAAACACACAAAGCCTAAAATGATTTGAAAACTTTAAGACCAAAGGCTAGCTTGATTTCTAAAACTTTTTCCAAAAACAAATGCATCCAAGATTGAAAACAAAACATGCATAAATCAAAACTTTTACAACTCTTAAAAACAATGCATGAATAAAATAAGATATCAAGTTTATCTAAAACAATGCAAGTGTGTAAATCAAATGATGCTTGAATGATAATGCATCCATCAAATTGCAATCTATAAAATTCCTAACAATCTCCCCCGTTGCAATTTGATGGCAAACACACTCACCACTGTGAATACACACTTAGTCTTCAGCTCCCCCTCAGCTGGACAAGGCTTGAAATCTTCTTGGATGCTCCTCCTCTTAGCTTGGGCTCTTGGGCTCTTTTCTTCAATCTTCTTGATGCTTGGTGCTAGATCATTCTTCAATCTTTCTTTCTTTATGGCCAAGCATCTTCTTTAGCTCCAAGCTTTCTTTCTTCTATTAGCTCTCCCCCTTTGACCATGCATCTTTCTCCCTTTGGCAAGATATGCATTCTCTCCCCTTGTAGAAGATCATACACAACTCTCCCCTTAGGAAGCTTGGACATTCTGTTCACCCTTTTGAGAACTTGAATTCTTTCTCCCCCTTTGACATTAAATTGCAAAGGTACCTACACACATGAAATAAGGAAAAATACCTTTTAGTAGCACCTGTTAACAAACGAAATCGAAAATGAAATACATAACAGGCTATCATGTATGGAATAAGACTCTAAGGGTTCAAAGGCAATCCAAGGGTCAATTTGATCAAAACTAATTCTTCTTATGAAGGTTTACACTCCCCCTCAATCCATTCTCTTCTTTTGTCAAACTTTTGACAAGATATAACTATTAGATGCAAGAAGAAGATGGTTTAACCAAATGAGGGTCAACTTCAAGGAAGGGATTAGATTCATTTAACTATAGAGCACAATATGATCAAATTACCAAAAGAGAGCTAGGTCTAAAGAGAAAAGCAATCATGGATACCAATTGGAAAAACAAAGAATACCAATTGAGATTTAAGGATATGACTATTAAATCAATCACTCTAAAATGGATTTAAAAGTATAACTATTAGAAAAAATCCAAATTAGAGCTATCCATGAAGCAATGGGGTTTATTAGTCATAGCATCAAATAATCTAACTATGGAGAACATATGCTATGAAAATTTTGAACTCATTTCATTCAATCAATAAATATGACTATTAAAGTGCAAGATGAGTGAAATGAAATTCAAACATGAAGCCAACCTCAACTAATAACCAACCAATATTATGAACACATAAACATGGTGGTCATGAGATATACCTATATGAGCAAAAGAGGTGGCAACATGAAAATTATGATGCTAATGGTGTGTGACATGGAACAATCATATTACTTATCAAGTTCAATCCAATGCACACAAGGTTTATCACATTCACAAGAAATCAAATCAATCAAAAATATACCAATTGAAACCAATTGAATTTGATAACATGATAAAGAGCAAGAATGTGACAAACACAACATTCCATCAAGCATCATAAATGCAGATTCATCACTTTTAAAGATATGACTAATGAGCAAAGTGGTGAACAAGATAAATTGCAATGCAAAAGGATATAACTTTGAAATGCATGCAATTTTCAAAGTGTCAAAATCATATGAATTCAACATCTAAGATATCCATCAAACATATTGAAATATGAGGAATAGAATTCAAAGAGTTTCATATGATCAAGAACACTACTATGTGTCGCGACCCCGGACCGAGAAATTCCCAATCCGGGATCGGGACTGATTAGTGGATGATGATTGAAGGGTCTACATCCACAATATAGAACTTATTTAATTTCCCACAGGTGTCTGCGGTGAGGATATCACAACCTCGCATGAATATTTCTTTTAAATGCGGAAGCGTGTAGCAAATCAAATAGTCAAACCATCCTTGGTCATAAAAACAATAACACCGGACTGAAAAATATTGTATCAGAATGAGCAATGATTTATAGCATGTCTCCCAATAGTTGTTAAAGTTAGACAAAATATCATTTAATTACATTTCCCAAAAATAGAGGCCCACAAGGCCAATATAACCCAAAAGACCAATCAAAAGAATGGTTAAGCAGTTCCCCAAAATGTAAAGTCTCTCAGAACCATCAAACGTCTACATGACGTCGTCGGCACGCCACTCAACCAACTGCTGCGGTTCTACGACCGCCTCCTCAAGCTCCTCCTCGGGATAACCGACAACGGGACCTGAGTACCAAAGAGTGGGTCAAACACGACGGTTTGGCAAATGGAGGAAAATACAATGACAATATGATAGTAAATGAATTTACCTTCAAAACATGTAAACCTGTTTAAATAACAATTTATGTGAACGAGATAAAACATTTATTCAAATACAAGGATGAAATGTAAAACATGTAAGGTGACTAAGGAAACGGGAAACAAGCAAGATGGCAACCACACGAAGCTAAGTCCTCTATCACTAAGGTGATAGAGCAAGTACTAGGCCCTGATCTCAGTCACTCGAGGTGAGGAGAAACAGGGGATCTCATATAAGTACATATGCATATACAATACTATACATGACCACGGTAGCGAGCCGGGCATCAGGGACCACAGTAGCAATCTGCGGCATCGGGACAAGACCACGGTAATGACCGGGTAGCGGGATCCAAACTGCAGCTGGCGGGACAAGAGGGGGATCTCCAAGTCGGTGGATCAGACCAACAAGGTTATCAAGCTTAGTGGTGCCGACTAATAGGTCAAATACAATCGATACATATGCAAGCAACTCAAGTACAATAGACATTCGGGCAAGACGAGGGTGCTCAAGGGCACACTAACATTTCAAGTGGTGCAATGCACTTCAAGTCCAAATAACCATTTCAAGTGTTCATCAATGCTTTCGGGAAAATAAGACATGTAGTATAAATCTCGGGATCAAATAAGGTACAATATACAATTGGAACTTCGAGTAAAGTATCGGGTTCAAATTCGTTTAAGGTAGATAGGGACCCCGTATGTCAATTTAATAATAATTTGGTACTCTTAGGTTTGGGGACATTCCGGGCTCCTTATACACTTGCATTTTTCAAAACTTCGAATGACATCCTTGTGATATGGTTTCTTTCTCGGATGGCCTCATGTAATGCCTAGAGACTCTCCTTCGATTGACAAAGCTCAACGCTCGAACGAACCGGAGAGCTCGTTCGAGCGGGGAGCTATCCGAAATCTGGGGAAATTCGGTCACCTGGCGGTTAGCCGCCGCCGTGGCTGGCGGCTAGCCGCTAGCTGGCCGCGCTGCTGACCGAGGGTGGGCTCCAGGAAATGCAGCTTACTGGAAAGCTGACCGCCAATGCGCGGTTACCTGGCGGTTAGCCGCCAATGTGTTCGGCGGTTAGCAGCTGGGTAACCGTGGAGCTGACCGAGTTAACAGGTGGGAAGATGATGCTCTCTGGAAAGGTAACCGTGATGCGCGGTTGGCAGGCGGTTAGCCACCGATGGGTTCGGCGGTTAGCCAGAGGCTGACCGCGTTTTCAGGGGGAAAATGATGCTCTCTGGAAAAGGAACCATGACATTTCGGTTACCTGGCGGTTAGCCGCCAGTCACCAGACGGCTAGCTGCCGGGTGACCGGAGGCTGACCGCCAGTGCGGAAATCACCCACTGTGTGCAGATTTGAGTCACTTTCCTCCTCAAAACCATCCTCCTCACTTTCACTTAATCCTTGACACAAAACTGAGCTAAAAGCTCCTCCAATGCATCTATTTTCACTTCTCCCAGTACTCCAATATTTGTTCATTCATCCCTTCCTCCATCCACATCAAATCCAATACAAGAAAGAAGGAAACCATTTCACCATAGAGTACATTGGGTATAAACAAGAAAAGGATTAAATGCCATTCACTACTACACTTATAAGTCATAATTGCAATACCATAAATGCACTACTAAAGCTCCATTATGAACATTTATGTCAAACTAATGTAATAAATAGACATGAGTGAAAAACACCAAAAATCATGGAAAGCTTATAAAGATCAAAACATCCACTTGCCTTGTGTCTTCTAACAATGCAATAAAGCTCTAATACTCTTCCAAGCAAGGAATCCAAGCTATGAACAAAAATCCCCAAAAACAAACCCTAAAAGAGTCAAACCAATGAAATAGAAAGGGGAACTTTACAATAATGGAAATGAAGCTTCTCAAGGGCTAGAGGAACACTAATCTAGGAGATGGGAAGAATCACTTACTTGGGTGGTTTTCAAATGAAGAGAACTAGTTCAAAGAAGATCTCTAGATTGATGGATTTCTCCAAAAATGGTGTCAAGATGAAGCTTGTGAGATGAGGAAGAAGAAGATGATCTCCATTTCTAGCTTGGTGCAAGTTTGGGTGTGGATTGGAGATGAAGAAACAAGAAGATGGAGAAAAGTTGCCAAAAGCAAACCCTAGACTCCTTTGTGCTGGAAAAAGGGAATGAAAGGAAAGGGTTCTCCTTATATAGCAAATGGGAATGGGTCCCACTACTAAAGACACTTGCTTGGATGAAATCATCTAATTCGGAACCTCGGATGGATTCGACGAAGAAGGAAGAAATGATCGTCGAAATATCTAGTTTCCAAAAAGTATATGTTTCGCGAGTTTCGGGAATCTCAAGTTTTGGGTACAGATTTGGTGTGAAATGACTGTTTTACCCTCAAGGCTATGAAATCGGGTTTCGGGATCTCAAATGAAGACGGGATCAACATGAAAGTTGTCGGGATCATCAAAACGAGTAAAACGGGATTAAAATCATGAATGCAAACATCTCAGATAAAACCTCAAACAATAGCAATGTCATGAAAAGGAACTCCCAAAGGGCCCCACTAGTTATCAAAGCATTCACAGCACTACAAGAAAAATTACATTTAGCGGCGGATAAAAACCGCTACTATATGTATGAAAATTGTCACTAATAACTTTAGCGGCGGAAAAATGTCCGCCGCCACTTTTGTCGTTGAAGATCTTGTCGCTGATTGTATTTGCAGCGGAATACGGAATTGCTACTAAAAAATTATCAATAGCGGTGGATTTAAACCACCACTAATTATTGTATCTTATAGCAGCAGACATCACAAACTGCTGCTGAAAACCCATGCAACTTGTAGCAGCAAACATCACAAATTGTTGCAGAAACCCCATGCAACTTGTAGCAGCAGACATCACAAACTGCTGCTAAAAACCCATACAACTTGCAATTTTCCAATTTTCTGAGTGCTGGCTTTCATCATTAACAGAACATTCAGTCAACCAACCCTCCAGACCCTCCACACACCTAACAGAACCGTTGGGAGTGATTGAATCAGAATATAACATAAACGACAGTGTCACATCATGTGATTAAAAACATTATCTAGATTCAAGGGGGGGAGAAAATAAAGCTTAAGCTTTATTTACATAGATTGATTTGGATTTAAAACAATATATGACATTGACATCTGAATAGCCCATTTTAAACTACACCCCTTAGAAATCATTGCCATATACAATCCAGTTTAACAAGAAAAAGGGAGAATTCAGCTATAGTGCCCCACACCCTGACCCAACTAAGGAAGGATCTCCTAAAAAGTCGAGATCCAACATCTTCCATCTTCCCATATATGTGTCTCTATTATCATTAGTTAGTAAGGAATATTATGTAGTATGGCATGGAATGGGATGGTTGTGACATGATTATTGTGGGTTGGTATCATGAGCGAGAGGTTGGGTGAAGGTCCAAGGCACGGATGAAAGGGGCATGAGGAGGAGGAGGAGCCCATGGGGAGATGGGGATGGGGTGGTGAGGTCGGTGGTTGGCATCAGAAGAGGAGACAACAACCCTTTCACAGGATGGGCAGAGGGTAAGGGTAGTAGGGGGAGGCATGTGCATGTACAGCTGAGGGGAGAGCTTCAAGGCCCTCAGCTCCTACACCTCCTTTTGCAGCCTCCTGTTCTCCTCAGTCAGATTCTCACACAACCTTTTCAGAAACTCACAGTCCACCTCTGTCTTCTTCAACTTTGTCCTGTTTTCAAAATTTTCAAGGCTATGTGAGAGATCAGAGCAAGCAACAATATTTTTCTTTTCTACTCTCATTTACACCACAACTGTTAGACCCCGACCCAAACCATTTCGATTAGTGTGCGATTAGTATGTGTTTAGTTTTAAGTGGGTTTAGTTATTGTCGGGTTAGAAGGGATTAGTTTTAGTATTGGTTATAGCTTTGGGAATTTTGAGAACGTTTAATATTAGTTAGACACACTCAGGATGGCCTGAGTGCACGTGTAAGTTTGGGAAGATCGTATCGATTTCCGTGTGATTGTGATTTCAATTTCATTTGAATGATATTTCGACGTGTTACAACTTTCGTTTTAAGCACATTCATGTTTGAAGCCCAAAAACCCATGTTTCGGCCCAAAGAGGGTAAAATTGTCTTTCTTGCACAAATCTGGACACAATTTTCGAGATCTCAAAACTATGTCAAAAATATACTTTTTGGAAAATAGATATTTCGACGATCGTTTTATCCTCCTTCGTCGAAGTCATCCGAGGCCCACAAGATCGTGTTTTAACCATTTCAAGTTCAAGTCAAATGGGGCCCATGAGTCATCACTTAAACCCTTTCTTCCTCTCATTTCATTCATTTCCCCCAAATCCTGCAACTCTCTTGACCTAGGGCAAGGAAAGCCCTTTTTCCTTCCATCTTCTTCATCATGCTTGATCTAGCTAGAAGGCTCCAAAGAAAATTCTAAAGACATCATCTTCCTCATCTCATCTCAAGCTTCCTATTGATATCTTCTTCTTCAAAGTTTAAGTTTGGAAAGCTCTCCATTTGTTCTCATGCCTCTTGTTTGACCTTCTCTAGGTAAGAGTTTCAAACCACAATCTTCATGAAGTATTTTTAGTCCTTAAAGATCATGTTTTCCATGTTTATAAACCTTTTTGTAAAATGGGTTCCTTGTTCTCAAGATTTAGTGATTTGAGTGGTTTTTCTCTTGGGTTTTCTTGTAGTGTTGGATTTGCTTGAGTGAAGTTCTTGGGAGGATTGTAGCTTTGGTAAAGGCAAGTGATCTTTATAGGCTTCATGTGCATCGTATTTTGATTCTACTTTTGTTTAGGAATTATGCATATGATTTGTCTACAAGTTTCATGATTTTATTTTATTTGATTTGGATATGTGGATGATGATAAATGAACCTTGGTGAGCATGAAGGCTCAAGGGATGATATGTGGTTGAGGGATGAGAAGAAGGGGAAGAATGTAGTGAAAGATGTGCAAAGAAAAAGGAAATTTCGTCACTCAGCGAGCTCAGGCAGCAGCCTGTTCGCTCGAGCGACCCCTGGGTTCGCTCGAGCGAACATGCCACTGTCTGCTACGGAGCGAGGCAGTGAGTCGTTCGTTCGAACGCATTTTATTATTCGCTCGAGCCAACATTCGCTCGAGCGAACTGTCTACGCCTTGTAAGGTCCGCTCGAGCGAACTGTCTCGCTCGAGCGAAGTGTCATCAACGTGGCAGGTCCGCTCGAGCGAACCTGCCAGTTGCAGGAAGAGCAGTTTTGTTCCTTTTGTGTATTTCTCTGAGGCTCGAAAACTAGACTATGTTAAGGGTTTTAACTTGACATTGTGTAAATGGAACCTCGAAATGCCACCAAACCTTTAGGACACCAATTCTTGTCTATTCGGACATTTGGAGTTTCAATTACACAAAGGTCAATTAGTAGCCTTAGCACATGCTTGCCAGATTTCGTATTTGAGTTTCCGCCTTGGTACTATAAGTACAAACGTACACTTGTTTTGCATTTCAAGTATAAGTTTGTTTTGAAGTTTTGTTCAAGAAAAAGGGGATTACTTCCTAAGCGTGTTATGCATAATTATTATGCCTCTTGCTAGTCGTGTTCGTCGTGTTTTGATAAGTGATTTCCCCCTTCTTATCTCGACGTGCTTTGATCGTGCTTCGCGTGCTTTGTGCATTCATGAATTAAGTGAACACCACTGAGCTTAGACTGCCCTTTCAGTTTGATCCACTGTCTGGGGGTCTGTAAACATGTGGACTGTCTGCAGACTGGTCGTGTATTTATTACACATCGTGCGTGTCCGGTTCCGCGGCCGGAAATCCCCGTATATGTGGGAATCGTGTCGTGTTTATATTATGTATATCGTGCTTGTCGTGCGTGCTTGCTCTTTTCATTATATAAATGATAGAGAAAGGATGGGCTCTTTGTGGATTGTAACTATTCATGATATATTATGTACTCATGCTAGTTTGTTTTGTATCTCAGTTTTGTTCGTATTCTTGAAAATGTATCTCAACTTTGATAGTACTTCATACCAAAGATTTGCCCACATGTTTTTCTAAATGTTATTGTTCATGTTCATGCTTACATTGATTACCTGCCAAACCGTCGTGTTTGACCCTTGTTTATTGGTGCCCAGGTGCAGGTGACGTTGCCTTTGAGGAGGAGCGTCAGGAGGAGGCTTGTGAGCCAACTCCCGTGAGAGAGTGGCAGCCCGACGATGTCATTTAGATGTCGGTCTGGTTCTCGAGTGTCGTCACCTTTAGTCTTGGGGTTTCTTTTTGGCTATTTTGAGATTGTATTGACCCTTATTGGTCTCTTATGGGTTGTACTAAACTTAACTTGTTTTGTGTTAATTCTATAACTTGAATATTAATGGGAATGCCATGTTAACTTCTTTCCTTGATACTAATAGTTGGAGCACTTAAAGATTTATTGGTGCTCATCTTGATGTGTTTTGCTACACGCTTCCGCAAAGCTTGTACGTGTGAGCCAGATTCCGCGTGTCTTTGGGAATCCTCACCGCGGGAACCTGTGGGAAAGCAATTAACACCATCGAATGTGGGAAGACAATGTAACAACACGTCGCGGGCCCGGGATCCGTTCCGGGGTCGCGACAACAACATTACAAGGGAAAAATTCATACACAAGCAACAATATTTTTCTTTTCTACTCTCATTTACACCACAACATTACAAGGGAAAAATTCATACACACACACCTTGCTTTGCGGTTCTGGAATCATACTTCCACTTGTCTTGGACGGAGATTCAATTGCTTAGCCAACGCAATCTTCTGCTTCTGTTCATCCCATTTCCCATAACAAACAACAGAACACTATTAGATTCACCAACAAATTATAAGAATGTCCCACATGATATTCATCATGATCTGAACATTACTTTTACCTTAGTTGTCTCTGTTATTATTCTTTCCTTTCTCACTAGAGATTTATGCTCTATAGTTTTTCACTTGCCTGTTCCCCTCGAAAAGTAAACATGGATTCAAGCATTTTAAGCCACATCTTTTGCCAAGAAAAGACTACATACTAGATTACAATCTTACTATTTTGTTCATGAAGATAGAACTTATGGCATTTATAATAGAGCTAGAATAAATGACACAAGCAGAAGAATAAAATTTGCATATATAGTTTGAACCATAAATTAGTATTGGATCAACTTTCCACCCACCTTGTAGTAGAAATATAATTCTGAACAGCTTTTTCTTGTTCATCATCATAGATAAACCACTTGTCTTGAGGTGTTACCAAATCCTGGTTCCCAATATCTGTAAAGAAGCATAACAATGGTGAAAATAATAATAGTAAGTGAAGCAATATCGGGGCTCCAGAATTTCAATCTCATTTATTAAAAGAGAAGATAATTCAGAAATTAAGAACCTTGAAGCAAAATATGTGATCCATCAGAATGGCTCCTCAGTTTCCAATATGCTCGACCATTTTGATCCAAAAGAAGAGGCTCTGTCCTGACAGCATCTAATCTTTGTTTCTCTACAACAATAGTTCATAATCAGGCAATGGAGTTGCCAAAAAAAAAAAAAAAACAGAAAACAAACAATTATTAGTTATAAAAGACACTAACAGTACAGAATTATATGCACAGGTACATCAATTATGATATGAGAAACTGGATAGAAAGAGAAGCAACAAGATGACCAAAAATAGAAAGACAGGATATTTCATCATTGTGTTATTTCAGTTTCTCTCCAATGAAATGGCTAAAGAAGTGCTTGGTGCTGCCGATGGCCTCACAGAAGAGAAAGTTGATGAGGTTTTGTAAGGGTTCCTAAAGGACTTCAAGGAGGATTTGTTGGAACCCAAAGGGTGGCCTACTTTTTTATCTGCAACTTGTGTCTCCAAAGCAGCTCTTAATGCCTATACAAGGATTCTAGCCAAGAAATTTCCTACCTTCCGCATTAACTGTATCAATCCTGGCTTTGTGAAAACCGACATCAACTTCAATATTGGGATATTGGCTGTTGAAGAAGGCGCTAAAGGTCCTGTGATGCTGGCATTGACTCCTGATGATGGCCCAACTGGCCTCATCAAATTGTCATGCAAAAGGGACGATTGCTGTAGTAAAGCAGAAAAAAAGAGTGAAAAGTCTCCGAGTGAGATGTACAAATCTCAACACAATCAAGCTTAATCACATTCCATCCAAATCTGGCTATGGTAAGTCCACATTGTGGCCCATCAAATCAATGGTCCCAATCCCACAACACATGTGCCATATGTAATTGTGGGGACCATAAGCAGACTTGATAGTAGCATTTCTCTTTTCCTCTTTAGAAGTTAAAACCCTTTCTTTCTATAATTTGGAGAAGCTAAAGAATGGAACTATTGGCTTATGTGAATTTCAGGGAATAACAGTCATATGCTCGAAAAGAGGCGGCGATACAACCACCAGTAGCCACTGTGAGTGGCTACTCACCGTTCCCTCAATGCCTGATGCACTCAACTTCAACTTCAACTTCATACCCATCACCTCTCTACTCAAATGTAAGATCCTCATAAATGTGGAATGATCATCTGTTTTCAGAATGGGTATTCTTCTATTCAACTCTGTTTCTCAATGGTGCACAGTAGCAGAGAAGTTGTTGATTCTTCCATTGTAACCCATCAGCTCCCATTTTGTAAGAATCTCCATATCTTTATCCATCACTTGGCCTCAACAATAAAGCAGAAAATTCTAAATAATCTAGGAGAGAAACTAGTTGAAAATGCAGAGAAGATTCAAGGTCTACCAAGCAGCTTATCCTAGTAACTAGAAAAAAAGTGAAGTAATAACTGAGCACTGAGATCTGGTCAGGATAATGTAAGATACTGTCTTTCAAAAGGAAAGTTGTGGAGGTCCTTGCACAAGTATCATAGATGCATCCACACTTGTGGATAGAAATCGCCCTTTTTTCTCAATTGCCATTGAACCCATGCCAGATGCTCCAGCTTCAGAGGAACAAGACATTAGTTGTCTATAGTGAGTCATCCCCACAAGTGGTTGGTGGGGACAACAATATAATAATATGTGAATCTTGTCGCAGCTGATGCTTTTCTTATCAATTCAATGTGATGTAGCAGTAGAAGCCATAGGTAGAAAGCATCAAAAGGCCCCCTTGTTGTTGCAGAAATGAATGGGGACAGTTGAAGGATGGTGCCTGTCCCATTCAAGTTTCTAGTACCATTGATGACAGCAATTCATTTCACCCATCATCATCTTCTTCTCCACCTGTGGAAATTGTGGGTGGAATTTTCTTGGGCAGTTCACAGGCGTTGGCTGTACATGTAGGGACTGTTGAGTGTAAGGTGTGGAAGTTATTATCATTTGAACAGTTAGATATGTGGGTAAGGCCTGCTTGTTGTGCTAATATTGACCTCAAAAAATCTCACTGTTAAATGTTGGAAAATGGATAGAGCACCCATGCAAAAGGTTATAACAAATTAGAAGCTCTTATGAGAGTGCCATAGAGAAGAAGTTTCTAAAATGCAAGAGGAAGAAGCGGCAAGCTGGAGTCTCTTTTGGTTGGCAGTTGAATTAATGCCAAATTGAGACCATAAACAAACAAAGATAAAATCAAAGTCCATAAGAAATGAATTCATGGGCCAAAAAATCCAAACAAGTTCCTAATCAGGATATGAACATAACATATGGAGAACCAAATATGGATGATGTTCAGATACAACTGTAAGGTAAAAGCACCAATGAAAGAAAGAATCTGAAAGTAAACACAAAGTAAATCAGAACATGAAAACTCCTCAATTCAAGGCAGAATTTAGCCGGAAAGCCAAACTAAGAACAAAACATTAAATTCATGAAACCAGAAGCAGAATGTGGAAAAATGAGGGGAACAAAATAAAATCCAGTAATGAGAAGCCAAATCTCTCCAAATAGAAGCAGAATTCAACTCAACAGAACAGCTGAATCAGGAAATGAACTAAAACTCCAAAAAAACGAAAAAAACAATCTTCCGCAGATTCAAATCAATCAAATATAGGCAGAATTCGAGCGTTATAAATGACAAATCCGGTAAATCAGAAGCCTTTTCAAGAAATCCAAATCTAGGACAAAAACACATCATCTAGCTGCAAATACATTGTAGAAACTTCAGAAAACGCAAAGGAAGAAACAATCAGGAATTCATTTTACCGCCATTTCGAGATCAGTTTTCACTGAAGCTTGTTCCTTTACCAATTTCTCTGGAAAACGAACAAACAACAGCAGAAACCATCTTAGATCAACGTGTTTTCAGTAAATCAAAGAAAAACGAACCGAATCTTCTAAAAAAACAGACCTGCAGTCCGTTTCAGATTCGCGAAGCTGCCATAGGAGACCGAATCGGAAGAACGAGATGAGATCGGCAAGGATTTTGCAGATCCGGGGGAGGATCTGTAACTTTCTGGATCCTGTCGGAATCGCTCGAGTTCTAGGGTTTGGAGATGCAAGGGGTTGATGGCTTCGTCCTCTTCGTCTGTGAGATGGAGATGATGAGGAACATCTGAGGATGATGGGATTGGGGGAAAGGAACAAGAAGAAGAAGAAGAAGAAGAAGAGGAGGAGGAGGGATTAGGTACAAGAGAAGTGGCTAGGGTTTCCTGCATTTGGATTTTGAAGGCGAGACCGAGATCGGATTCGAGGGCTTTTGCGGCCTTGAGTTCTCGTTCCTGCTGCAAAACCAAACGAGAGAGAGAGCGCGCAAGAGCGAGTGTGCTTCTGTTTATTTTGTAGTGCAGTGATAGCGATTTATGCATAGTATACTGACGGAATTTATATTCCGTTGCTATACATCTGTGTATTTGATGTAGTGGCACAATACATTTCCGCTGCTATATATAGTATAATGTAGTGATGCAATATACATTCCGCTGCTATACATAATGTGTATTTGATGTAGTGACGAAATATACGCTCTGCTGCTATACGTATGTATGTGTGGTTATACATAGTATACCGATAGAATTTACATTCCGCTGTTATACATCTGTGTATTTGATGTAGTGGCACAATATATTTCCGCTGCTATACATAGTATAATGTAGTGACGGAATCTACATTCCGCTGCTATACATAGTGTGTATTTGTTGTAGTGACGGAATATACGTTCCACTGCTATACGTATGTATGTGTAAATATAATGAATTAAGTGTTTATAGTGGCAGAATACATTTTCCGTTGCTATACATACGTTTATAGAAGCAAAATACAATTTCCGCCGCTGTAAGTTGAGTAATACTTATCTATAGTGACAGATAAATAAACCGCCACTATAAACCGCCGCTAATTGTCACTTTTCTTGTAGTGCAGAAGCCCAAAACTAGGATCAAGGCTATTCTAAACCCAACTTAACCAAAATCACTAATCAAGCTAGCACTAACACGCAACTTAATTAGTACTAATCGGGATCACTCGGGTCGGGGTCTTACATCCTCGACCCCTTAGGGCATTTGGTCCTCCAAATGAAACATAAGACTCACCTCTGGTAGAAGATGTGGGTACTTCTTCTGCACTTGGTCTCGTAATTCCCATGTTGCCTCTTCCGGCCCATGATTCTCCCAAAGCACCTTTACCCACTGAATGGTCCGTGTTCTCAACTCTTGTTCCTTTGTGTCGATGATCTCAACGGGCTTCTCTACATAGGTAGCATCCTCTCTGATCTCTAGTGGTTCATGCCAGAGCACATGGGACGGATCGGGAACATACTTCTTCAACATGGACACATGAAAGACGTTATGTACACCAGACAGCTCAGGTGGTAAGGCCAATCTATATGCCATGTCACCAATCTTGCTCACAATGTCATATGGTCCAATGTATCTCCGTGATAACTTGCCCTTCTGTCCAAACCTTAACGTTCCCCTTGTAGGTGACACTTTCAAGAAAACCTTATCTCCTTCCTTGAACTGTAAATCTCTGCGATGGGAGTCTGCATAGCTCTTCTGTCTACTCCGGGACACTTTCAAACGCTCTTGAATCAGCTTGATCTTGCCGCTGGTCTCACTAACCATAGTCGGTCCATGGAAACTGCGAGTGCCAACTTCTTCCCAACAAACAGGTGTCCTACACCTCCTGCCATACAAAGCTTCAAAAGGAGCCATTCCAATACTTGAGTGGTAACTGTTGTTGTACGCGAACTCACACAACGGTAGAGTCTCATCCCATTGAGTCTTGAAATCTAACACACAAGCAGGGAGCATGTCCTCTAAAGTATGAATTGTCCTCTCTGACTGGCCATCTGTCTGAGGGTGATACGCTGTGCTGAGCTGTAATCTCGTACCCATAGACTCGTGCAATGTCTTCCAGAACCTCGAGACAAACCTGCTGTCTCGGTCAGAAGTGATAGAAATTGGCTGCCCATGGCGACTGACAATCTCATTGACAAACAACTCTGCCAAAGGTAGCATGTGCATCTTCTTCCTAGTCTTCATAGCAAGGAAATGCACTGACTTGGTGAGACGGTCCACAATGACCCAAATCGCATCGTTGCCTCTACTAGTCCTCGGTAATCCCGAAATGAAGTCCATAGTAATGTGCTCCCACTTCCATTCCGGAATTTCTAATGGCTGTAACAAGCCTGGAGGCCTCTGATGCTCTGCCTTAATCAACTGACAAGTCATGCAACGGGAGACAAATGCTGCAATCTCTCTCTTCATATTGTTCCACCAAAATCTGCCTTTCAAGTTCTGATACATCTTTGTGCTGCCTGGATGCACAGAGTACCTCGTGCTATGAGCCTCAGTCATTATGTCGTTCCTCAAATCTTCAATGTTAGGAACACACAAACGGTCACGGTAGTACAAAACTCCATCAACGACACGAAAGTCAGGACGTTCTGCTATATGCTCTGAAATCTTAACCAACTCTGGATCTTGCAACTGACTGTCCTTGATCTTCTGGATGAAAGAAGGTTCTGACACTGTCATATTAGCTAACAAAACACCCTTCCTTAGAGGCTGTAAGTCTAAACTCAACTCTTCAAACTGCTCAAAAATACAAGTGCCACTTAGGTTCGCCAAACCTACTGATTTCCTACTCAAGGCATCTGCAACTACATTGGCCTTCCCCGGGTGGTACTTGATTGGAAAATCATAGTCCTTGATATATTACATCCATCTTCTCTGCCTCATGTTCAAATCTTTCTGTGAAAACAGATACTGTAAGCTGCGGTGGTCGGAGTGGACTTCGAACTGTTCTCCATAGAGGTAATGTCTCCACATTTTCAACGCGAACACAACCGCTACTAACTCCAAATCATGGGTGGCATAGTTCTTCTCGTGCTCTTTCAACTGTCAAGATCCATAAGCAATCACTTTTCCCTCTTGCATCAACACGCAACCAAGTCCAACATTCGAAGCGTCGGTAAAAATGGTGAAACCGCCGCTCCCGGATGGCAAAGTAAGGACTGGTGCTGTAGTCAATCTCTTCTTTAGCTCTTGAAAACTGTCTTCACACTGCTCTGTCCACACATATGGTGCATTTTTCCTTGTCAACTTCGTCAAAGGTGACGCAATCAACAAAAAACCTTGCACAAACCTCCGATAGTAACCTGCCAATCCCAGAAAACTCCTGATTTCTGTCACATTCTTCGGTCTTTCCCAATTTACTACTGCTTCAATCTTGGACGGGTCCACTGACAAACCTTCTCTTGAGATAATGTGCCCCAGAAATGCTACTTGGTCTAGCCAAAATTCACACTTGTTAAGCTTTGCATACAGCTGATTCTCTCTCAAGAGTTGCAATGCAATCCTCAAATGCTCCTCATGCTCTTCCTTGGTCTTGGAGTACACCAAAATATCATCTATGAATACCACTACAAACTGATCTAGATACTCTGCAAATATCTTGTTCATCAAGGCCATGAACACTGCCGGTGCATTAGTCAACCCAAATGGCATCACTAGAAACTCATAGTGGCCATATCTTGTCCGGAAAGCTGTTTTCAACACGTCTGATTCTCTAACTCTCAACTGATGGTAACCAGATCTCAAATCAATCTTCGAAAAGTATGATGCACCTTGCAACTGATCAAACAACTCATCTATTCTTGGTAATGGATACTTGTTCTTGATGGTCACTTGGTTCAATCTTCTGTAATCAATACACATCCTCATCGAACCATCCTTCTTCTTAACAAACAACACTGGAGCTCCCCAAGGTGAAACACTCGGTCTCACAAAACCTTTGTCCAATAACTCTTGCAACTGAGTCTTCAATTCCCCCAACTCTGCTGGAGCCATCCTATATGGTGCAATAGATATCGGAGCGGTCCCTGGTAGCAACTCGATAGTGAAATCAATCTCTCTCATGGGTGGCAAACCTGGAATCTCCTCCGGAAAAACATCCGGGAATTCCCAAACAATTGGGATCTCCTCCACCCCTTGGGACCGTTTATCCTCCGTGATAAACGCTAAATAAGCTTCACACCCAATTCTCACAAGTCTGTCAGCCTTCAACGCTGAAACAAACCCTGCACGAGGATTCCTCCTCTCTCCCTGAAACGACACTCCTGTTGGTGTCTCAACCAACTTGAAAGTGAGGGTCTTATGGAAACAATCCATTGTGGCATGGTACCCAGCAGCCAATCCATCCCGAGGATGACATCATAATCAAACATCTCCAAAGAAATGAGATCTGCGGTCAAAACCACTTCTCCTATCTGGAATGTGCAACTAGGATAAAAGGTTCTACAAACAACTTGTTTACCTACTGGGGTTGCCACAGTCAAAATGAACTCCAGTTCTATAGCATGCATATCAATAAACTTAGCAAACTTATGGGACACGAAAGAATGTGTAGAGCCAGGGTCAAACAAAATCATAGCTTTAATCCCACAAACAAGAAGTGTACCTTCCACTACATTACCCGCTGCCTCTGCATCCACTCTATTGACCCCGTAGATTTGACCTCGCTACTGTGGCCTGTTCTGAGCTTGTTGTGGCCTACCATGTGGTGCATTTCTATGCTGCTGTGGTGCACGCTGATTGTGGTTCTGTCCTTGCTGACGAGCATGTTGTTGTTGTTGTTGTGGTCTGTGCTGCTGCTGTGGTGCTTGTTGCTGTAGTGGCCTTGCCTGATTCTGAATGACCAATGCATTCTGTGGTGCCGGTGGACGCTGTGCCCCTTAGTGCTGCTGCTGATTCTGCCTATTCTGCCTTGGGCAATCTCTCATCTGATGGGCCATGGAGCCACATCTGAAACAGGCTCCTGTGAGTGTACGACACTGTGCACTCTCATGGTTCTTCCCACAGTGGGTACAAACCAATGGTCCCTGAGCATTCGGTTCTGTCCTCTGTCTCTTGTTCTGATGGTTCCTTTGCTGGTGGTTCTGTTGCTGAGCTTGTCCCTTGCCTTGAACTCTGAGAATCTTGTTGTGGAAGTTCTCGAACTTGTAGGCTCTCTTGACTGCCTCGTCAAACGTAACAGGTGGTACCACTACGGTGGCATCTCTCTCAATGAAGGGATTAAGTCCCTCAAAGAATTTAGCAATCTTCTTCTCAACGGTATCCACCAACTCCGGGGCATACCTGGACAACCTCTCAAATTTGGTGAGGTACTCTAAGACTGTCATGCTTCCTTGGACCAACTGCTAAAACTCTATAGCCTTTTGCTTCTTGACGTGGGGGGGTACATATTTGTCATGAAACTGCCTCTTGAAGTTTGCCCACACTTCTGCATCAGCCATGGTCCTATATTCTTCCCTCACTATTTTCCACCATCTATCAGCTGTGCCAACGAAAAGGGATGATGCTAGCTTCACTCTATCACTTCCTGTACATTGAAAGATCTCAAAGATGTTCTCGGTGTGTTCCAACCAATCATCTGCAGCTAGTGGGTCCTCTTCCCCAAGGAATTCCTTCGGAGCTCTTTTCCGGAATCGCTCAAACAAGGCATTGGGATCATGTTGCCTTTGGTTGATGACTATAGCTGGTTGGGATTGAACCGGTTCCGGTCTTCTCTGCAAGACCTCTAGCAATTGCCTTTGCATTTCAGCCATCTCCCTAGCGTGGTCTTCCTCTCTCTTTAGCATCTGCTCTTGCAATCTAGCTTGATTTTCATTAGCTTGACGCTGCTGGTCAAGCATTGCCCTCATCATATCTTGGAATTGATTAGGTGGATTACCGTGGTTCTCAATTATATCTTCTTTTAGAGGCCCTGTATGATCACTATTGCTTGCAGTAGGGTTACCATTCAATGGTCTCTTTCGTGGAGGCATGATTGCTGCAAAACAAATGGTTAGCACATAATAATCCAATAAAGGGTCACACATTGCTCACACGATACTAGCTAACGAAAGATCTAACGGATCCTCGCCACGTCCTTAGGATTTCAAGTTTCTTTTAGATGCTTGAAACACGTCTCGCTCTGATACCAGTCTGTCGCGACCCCGGACCGAGAAATTCCCAATCCGGGATCGGGACTGATTAGTGGATGATGATTGAAGGGTCTACATCCACAATATAGAACTTATTTAATTTCCCACAGGTGTCCGCGGTGAGGATATCACAACCTCGCATGAATATTTCTTTTAAATGCGGAAGCGTGTAGCAAATCAAATAGTCAAACCATCCTTGGTCATAAAAACAATAACACCGGACTGAAAAATACTGTATCAGAATGAGCAATGATTTATAGCATGTCTCCCAATAGTTTTTAAAGTTAGACAAAATATCATTTAATTACATTTCCCAAAAATAGAGGCCCACAAGGCCAATATAACCCAAAAGACCAATCAAAAGAATGGTTAAGCAGTTCCCCAAAATGTAAAGTCTCTCAGAACCATCAAACGTCTACATAACGTCGTCGGCACGCCACTCAACCAACTGCTGCGGTTCTACGACCGCCTCCTCAAGCTCCTCCTCGGGATAACCGACAACGGGACCTGAGTACCAAAGAGTGGGTCAAACACGACGGTTTGGCAAATGGAGGAAAATACAATGACAATATGATAGTAAATGAATTTACCTTCAAAACATGTAAACCTGTTTAAATAACAATTTATGTGAACGAGATAAAACATTTATTCAAATACAAGGATGAAATGTAAAACATGTAAGGTGACTAAGGAAACGGGAAACAAGCAAGATGGCAACCACACGAAGCTAAGTCCTCTATCACTAAGGTGATACAGCAAGTACTAGGCCCTGATCTCAGTCACTCGAGGTGAGGAGAAACAGGGGGTCTCATATAAGTACATATGCATATACAATACTATACATGACCACGGTAGCGAGCCGGGCATCAGGGACCACAGTAGCAATCTGCAGCATCGGGACAAGACCACGGTAATGACCGGGTAGCGGGATCCAAACTGCAGTTGGCGGGACAAGAGGGGGATCTCCAAGTCGGTGGATCAAACCAACAAGGTTATCCAAGCTTAGTGGTGCCGACTAATAGGTCAAATACAATCGATACATATGCAAGCAACTCAAGTACAATAGACATTCGGGCAAGACGAGGGTGCTCAAGGGCACACTAACATTTCAAGTGGTGCAATGCACTTCAAGTCCAAATAACCATTTCAAGTGTTCATCAATGCTTTCGGGAAAATAAGACATGTAGTATAAATCTTGGGATCAAATAAGGTACAATATACAATTGGAACTTCGAGTAAAGTATCGGGTTCAAATTCGTTTAAGGTAGATAGGGACCCCGTATGTCAATCTAATAATAATTTGGTACTCTTAGGTTTGGGGACATTCCGGGCTCCTTATACACTTGCATTTTTCAAAACTTCGAATGACATCCTTGTGATATGGTTTCTTTCTCGGATGGCCTCATGTAATGCCTAGAGACTCTCCTTCGATTGACAAAGCTCAACGCCCGAACGAACCGGAGAGTTCGTTCGAGCGGGGAGCTATCCGAAATCTGGGGAAATTCGGTCACCTGGCGGTTAGCCACCGCCGGGGCTGGCGGCTAGCCGCTAGCTGGCCGCGCTGTTGACCGCGGGTGGGCTGCAGGAAATGTAGCTTACTGGAAAGATGACCGCCAATGCGCGGTTACCTGGCGGTTAGCCGCCAATGTGTTCGGCGGTTAGCCGCTGGGTAACCGTGGAGCTGACCGAGTTAACAGGTGGGAAGATGATGCTCTCTGGAAAGGTAATCGTGATGCGCGGTTGGCAGGCGGTTAGCCGCCGATGGGTTCGGCGGTTAGCCGCTGGCTAACCGTGAGACTAACCGCGTTTTCAGGGGGAAAATGATGCTCTCTGGAAAAGGAACCGTGACATTTCGGTTACCTGGCGGTTAGCCGCCAGTCACCAGACGGCTAGCCGCCGGGTGACCGCAGGCTGACCGCCAGTGCAGGAATCACCCACTGTGTGCAGATTTGAGTCACTTTCCTCCTCAAAACCATCCTCCTCAATTTCACTTAATCCTTGACACAAAACTGAGCTAAAAGCTCCTCCAATGCATCTATTTTCACTTCTCCCAGTACTCCAATATTTGTTCATTCATCCCTTCCTCCATCCACATCAAATCCAATACAAGAAAGAAGGAAACCATTTCACCATAGAGTACATTGGGTATAAACAAGAAAAGGATTAAATGCCATTCACTACTACACTTATAAGTCATAATTGCAATACCATAAATGCACTACTAAAGCTCCATTATGAACATTTATGTCAAACTAATGTAATAAATAGACATGAGTGAAAAACACCAAAAATCATGGAAAGCTTATAAAGATCAAAACATCCACTTGCCTTGTGTCTTCTAACAATGCAATAAAGCTCTAATACTCTTCCAAGCAAGGAATCCAAGCTATGAACAAAAATCCCCAAAAACAAACCCTAAAAGAGTCAAACCAATGAAATAGAAAGGGGAACTTTACAATAATGGAAATGAAGCTTCTCAAGGGCTAGAGGAACACTAATCTAGGAGATGGGAAGAATCACTTACTTGGGTGGTTTTCAAATGAAGAGAACTAGTTCAAAGAAGATCTCTAGATTGATGGATTTCTCCAAAAATGGTGTCAAGATGAAGCTTGTGAGATGAGGAAGAAGAAGATGATCTCCATTTCTAGCTTGGTGCAAGTTTGGGTGTGGATTGGAGATGAAGAAACAAGAAGATGGAGAAAAGTTGCCAAAAGCAAACCCTAGACTCCTTTGTGCTGGAAAAAGGGAATGAAAGGAAAGGGTTCTCCTTATATAGCAAATGGGAATGGGTCCCACTACTAAAGACACTTGCTTGGCTGAAATCATCTAATTCGGAACCTCGGATGGATTCGACGAAGAAGGAAGAAATGATCGTCGAAATATCTAGTTTCCAAAAAGTATATGTTTCGCGAGTTTCGGGAATCTCAAGTTTTGGGTACAGATTTGGTGTGAAATGACTGTTTTACCCTCAAGGCTATGAAATCGGGTTTCGGGATCTCAAATGAAGACGGGATCAACATGAAAGTTGTCGGGATCATCAAAACGAGTAAAACGGGATTAAAATCATGAATGCAAACATCTCAGATAAAACCTCAAACAATAGCAATGTCATGAAAAGGAACTCCCAAAGGGCCCCACTAGTTATCAAAGCATTCACAGAAGCCCAAAACTAGGATCAAGGTTATTCCAAACCCAACTTAACCAAAATCACTAATCAAGCTAGCACTAACACGCAACTTAATTAGTACTAATCGGGATCACTCGGGTCGGGGTCTTACACTATGAATTTGAAACATGTATAAAGATGACAACATTTAGAGAAAGTACATGAATCAACATCATAACCATCCAAAAAGAAATGACTAATGAGCATAGAGGATGGATTTTAGTTCTAGTATGGTTTCTACAAATGTAATAAATAACACAACCATACATAGAACGATTTGACATTTGCATAGAGAGGATTAATCTACATTCAAGATCTAACTCATACCAATCATCAAAAAGGAATATAACTATTTAAGCACAAGAAGGTATGAAGTTAAAGGTATCAATCTATATGCAACATCTCCACTCTTAGCAAATGTACTAAGCTTACAATGCAATGGAAAATGGATATGTGGTTTAAACCAAATGAACTTAGCACATAAAATCACATATGTACTTAAAAAGCTCAAATACAAGATTTTACTATAAAGCACATAAACAATCATCAAAATGCATTAAAGAGAATATACCAAGTTAGGCACAAACATGCAAATCAATGAAACCATATCCAACTAAGCAATGTAAGACATCAAAATCAATTTGCATAAAGAATGTAACTAAATGAGCAAAGATGCAAATTTTTTGTAAAAATTATTTCCTTTCAAATGATATAATCATAATTAGGCACAAGGAAATAAATTCAAGGAAAATGCTTCTAAAAACACAACCAATAAAGCTTTAGAACATTTTCCAAAGTTTCTCAAATCACTTCAATTTATGAAAGAATCATTTATAGAATTATGAGCAAGTGATTTTGAAAAACAAGAAGTGTACTATTGTAAAATTTTCAATTTGTAAAACAATAGACACTCACAAATTTTCCATACCAAGAGATATAACTTGAAAATCAATGGAAAACTTAAATAGATTCAAATCATTTGATTTACAAAAAGGATCTAACTATGACATACATCAAATGATTTTCCAACATCAATTGATCATGCAAAGTCTAGCTATGAACGCATTTGTAATCACAATCAATTGATCATGAATAGATATGCATTACAAGAGATATAACTACATGAACAAAATGCAAATTCATCATGAAAATAATGCAATCAAAGGATTTTGAAAACCATGAGATATAACTTAAAAGTTCATGAAGACAAAATCAAATGATCACAAAGAAACATTGCATTTTAAAAGATGTGACTAATAAGAAACAAAATGCAAATGTACTATGACCAACAAATAGATTTAACTAAAAAGATTAGGTTGGTCTAGGGGGATCAAGGCCTTAAGGTTAGTCTAAATGTGTACCAATGAAGATTCACCTAAGGTCTTGAAAAGGGTGTCCTTGAGAGATCACTTTGAGGACTCACCAACTCCTAAAGATATAACTTGAAAAAGTCTTAGAGTGGTGCAAAGAAGCTAGGGGAAATTTCATTTTCAAACATAGTGGAAATCTTTAAAAAGATATGCAATAAATCACAACACTAGGGTTCTAATCTAGCAAGGATCAACTCCGAGTTGTTAAGCCCTAAAATGGAGTAACCCGCTCTGATACCAATTGAAAGTCCTGAGGATCCTAACCCTAGAGGGGGGGGGGGGGTGAATAGGGTGTGCTACAACTATGACCAATTTAGACAAATATTAATTTCTTAACAAAAACTAGTCACATGTGATGATTAACCATACAATATGCGGAAGCTAAAATAAACAATCACCACAAAAGCAAGCACCACAACACCAAGGTTTATAGTGGTTCGGCCTCAATGCCTACATCCACTACCGGCTTGTGATCCAACACCCCACCGGATTTCCACTATTTATGCTTTTCAATAGGCTAAGCAATAACCTTTACAATATGCTTTTCAAGGCTAAGCAATAACCTTTACAATGATGTTTTTCAAGGCTTAACATCAACCTATACACTATGCTTTTATAGGCTAAGCAATAACCTCTTCAACCACAAGGTTGGTTATCTCACTAAGTTAGTGTCTATAATACACTTGATGGAGATTCAATTAAGCTCATTACAATGCCTCTTAATTAGGCGGATATGGAAGTGAAAAACTAATACACACTCACACTATGAATGCAAAGATGAAAGTACATGAAGTGTGTGTGTGTGTGGTCCTCAATCATTTTGAAAATGAAAGCTCATAAATGTATGCCTAAGGCTTTTGAAAGTTTTAGCTCATAAAACATTTATGATTGAGGATAGAATGCAAGTCACATGTAAAAAGAAACAATTTGTTAATGATGTCAAAGATACACAAGTTGTATGAAATTAATTAGTTCTAAACATGTGATGCATAGGGATGTCAATCAAATCAACAATGAAGCTCAAAACATAAAAATAGATTTGATTGAAAAGAGGGGACAAATCATATGTAATTATAAATACAACTTGAAAGGATATACCTATCAAAGTAAGGCAAGTTGTGAAACTTTAAAACAATAATACACATATGATTTGTAAAGATGTTGAATCCAAAAAATAAGATACATTTGAAAGAGATTTTCTTATGATGGAAAAACAACAACCAAAGATTCAACCAAGTATATGGATCATGTTACATCTAATTTCAAAGATGTTTCCATTAACATGATCTACTTAGATTTACCAAGGATAAAGTACTACTTGGGTTGTATCAATGGTGATGCATCCAAAACAATAGATCAATTCAAAGTATAAAACATGCTAAGGATACAACACATCACAGGTTAACATGCTACTAAAGATTTATCAAAGATAAAACAAAACATGAAAAGATATGATCTGTAAAGAAGTTGAATCCAAAACATAAGATAGTTTTGAAAGTGATTTTCTTATGATGGAAAACAACAACAAAGATTCAACCAAGTATAGGAATCATGTTACATATAATTTCAAAGGTTCTTTCATTAACATGATCTACTTAGATTTACCAATTCAAGTACTACTTGGATTGAATCAAATGGTGTTGTATCCAAAACAATAAATCAACTCAAAACATAAAACATGTTAAGGACACAACACAAACATAGTTTATCATGCTACAAATGATTTACCAAAAATAAAACAAAGCATGAAAACATATGATTAAGGAAAGTAGAGCCTACTTGGTGATTTAACTTCATTAATCCAAGCTTTAGCTTTCCTAATGCTCCCCTTCATCCCTTAGTTCTTTTCCCTTGAATATGCCTCAAAACCTCTCAAGGAGGGGCTTAAAATTCCCAACTTTTGGCAAAGGAAAGAACTCATATTTATAGCAAAAAGTGCCCAACGGCTAGTCCTCGGTCGACCTGCACACAGGCCTCGGTCGACCGGGATCACACAACGGTCAGAAATATGACCGTTGGTGCTCCCATGCACATTTTGCCTGCAGTGTTCCCGGTCAACCGGGACCCCTGCGCCGGTCGACCGGAGACACTGCGGGGACACCAAAAATTCCACTTTTTTGCAATTTCAAGGTTTTCTTTGTGGAACTTTTTGGGCCACCAAACCAAGCTTGAATACATGTTATAAATCATTCTAAGATGTTTAAAAACATGAAACACAAAAAGCCTAAAATGATTTGAAAACTTCAAGACCAAAGGCTAGCTTGATTTCTAAAACTTTTTCCAAAAACAAATGCATCCAAGATTGAAAACAAAACATGCATAAATCAAAACTTTTACAACTCTTAAAAACAATGCATGAATAAAATAAGATATCAAGTTTATCTAAAACAATGCAAGTGTGTAAATCAAATGATGCTTGAATGATAATGCATCCATCAAATTGCAATCTACAAAATTCCTAACATTAACTTCATTGATCCAAGCTTTAGCTTCACTAATGACCCCTTGGTCTCTCTTAGTTCATCCCCTTTTCTTTGTCTCAAAACACCTCAAGAGTGGCTCTTGGTTCCTCTCTTTTTCAACCACCTTTTCAAAGGAATGAACTTGTATTTATACTCAAAAATTGAGTTCTCGCGTCTCCCCGGTCGACCTGGCCTTCAACGGTCATAAAACTGACAGTTTGAAAAGAGCAGAACGGCTCTTTACCCGGTCGACCAGCAGTGGGCTCGGTCGACCGGGTCCCCTGGGCCGGTCGACCGGCCACACTGCGGGTCGACCCGGGCCTGGGACCAAAATTCCCTAAAGTTGCATATTTCAAAGTGATTTCTTGTGGGAACTTTTGGGCCATTAAATCAAGCTTGGAATCATGATTTAAATCAAACTAAGATGGCTAAAATCATGAAACATAAAAAAGCTTAAAATGATTTGAAAGATTTAAAACTCATAGGCTTGCTTGATTCGAAAAACTTCTTTTCAAAACTAATTGCATCCAAGTTTAAAAACAAAACCTACATAAATTAATTTTTCTACAAGTCTAAAAACCAATGCATGTGTAAATCAAGATTTCAAGTTTTTCTAAAACAATGCATGTGTGAAAATTCAAATGATGTTAAAATGTTAATGCATCCATCAAATTGCAAATACAAAATCCCTAACAAATTCAAACAGCCTCATTTGCAATCTTATGATGGAAGTACTTCATCTTATCAGCATCTATGCCACTTCAAGGTTTTGACTGGAGAGATATCTAATAATGATGCATTAAAAATCCGATTGTTCACCAGTACATTGAAAGGAACAGCCTTCGATTGCTATAAAAGGCTACCAAGCGGTTCCATAAAGTCATGGAAGGATATAAAACAAAAATTTACTGATCATTTTTTCGATGCCGACAGTTCAGTGACTACAGCTCGCCTCTGTACAGAAAAACAAGGCAAAGAAGAAGTTAGTTTTATGGTCTCAATACCAGTATATGATAAATAAATTGATTAATTTCTTTATTTATCAATATATATATTATTGCTTTCCCTTCATGAGATGAATGGTGTTTTATTACTTGTTTGCACATAACTAATACAAATGACATAATGGTTCATGAGATGAACCGGAGTCCACAAGTATACTAGATGTAATACATGTATATGGATGAGATCCACATACAGGAGACATGTATTGCAAATCTTATACTTAAATATCTTCACAACCAGTGATGAGATTAGGCATCTCATCTGACAAGGTTGCAACACCTTGATCACTATGAGATAGTGTGATTTGTCTCGATTATCGGAATGTAAGATTCTGGATTATGGTGCTGGTACATTGGATGTATTGAAGGACCATGAGAAGCACCTTATATACACTGTCTTTACTTTAAGGTCTGCTCTCATAATTCCCTAGCAATAGGCTCATAATCCTGAGACATTAATGAACTCAAGTTTCTATCTATTCATTTGCTTTGAGTCACCAATGAGTGATGCCAATTGTAGGTCAACACCTCGGTGATTTGGGTACGTGGTAGTAGAGCTGTGGGAACTTTTAATGGTCAAGATGGAATCTATCTTTAATATCCCCTTGTTCCAATTAATGGATTTATCATTGATAAGTGCGCACCCATTCCGGTTAAGAGTTAATTGGATCGGTACCAAATGATCATTATAATTAATTGGGGCTCAAGGATAATAAGATATGGATGATCTAATTTGGTGGACAGGTCCATTTGATCCATGGATATAGATGGAGGGGCCTACTTGTGGTACTAAGAAAGTTTAGGGTCTTCATTGTAATTTATTTCTAAGACTGGAGTGCAATTGCATTTATATAGTGGAGTTATTTGCAATTAACTGTGGGCCCGGATTGCACATGAGATGTGGGGTCGCGTGTCCTAGTTGGAGCCAGCTTTCTAAGGAATCCCTAGTGATCCCCACGCTAGCCCAAGATATTAGAAAGATACTAATTATAGTAGAACTCTAAAAGGAAATAGAAAGTTACTATTTCTATTTGAAGTGAGACTTGTAATAGTGGTAATAGTAAGTTACTAATTATTAATGGAAGTGAGACTTCTATTTTAATTAGTAAAAGAGGAAGTTACTAATCATATTTGAAATAAGACTTCTAATTGTGATTTAGTAAGCAACTAATTGTAGTGGAAGTAAGACTTCTATTTCAATTAGTAAGAGGAGGTGGCTTGAATGCTATAAAAAGAGAAAGAGGAGCCCTTGGTCGTCCTAATGTTATTCAATCATTGGAATTCACGCTCAAGAGCTAGGTTTGTGCAAGAGTTGTACACTTCTCTTCCTCTCCCTCTTCTAGTTCTCTTCTAGTTTCCTTTAGGGTTTTCTCTTGGAGATTCCACCATCTTCTTGAGAAAAGAGAATCTGATACGGGTCATAGCGTAGATCAAAGGGTATTGGAGATTCTGATTTGATTAGTGAATGTGTTCATCATCAAAGAAAGAACTCAAAGCCTCCATTAGAGCACTACCAAGCTCCAAAGGTATAATCTACATCCTTGTATGTTGTAGATTTCGTGGTTGCATGTTTACGTGTTGTTTTCTATCTTCTAGATAGGATATATTGTTGTACATGGTTTATGAGTTTGAGGGATTGCATCCTGGATTGGGTTTGTTGCCATCTAGATAGTTGATCCCTGCATCAAGTGTGTCAAAATTTTTTGAAACCTATCTGATTGGCCCACCTAGTTTCCAACAGAAGAATCAGCGACTGCCTTTATCAGAAGATGGCAAGCTTTGTCATTTAAATGTCCGGAAAACCTTTCACATGAGTCCTTGACGGACAGGTGTAGCACAAACTTACATTAAAAAATAAGGGCTGAGTTGGTCAGAAATAAAGCAACAGACCTTGGTGAGTTGTTAGAAGCAGCAATAGAAGCTGAAACAATCATTAAAGATCGAGAAATAGAAAAGAAATCTACTAGGAAGATTGAACCACCAAAAAGTGGGGGCAAAAAGAAAGAAGCTATGGCAGTTCAAGTAGCTTCACCCTTTGACTTAAGGAAACTCGAAAATAATCAGAAGAGAGATAATGAGGACCAAAACAAGATGAAGAGAAGTCAAACTTTAAAAGAAAGAATGTCTCGAGAATATGATTTTGCTATTGAAGATTCTGAGTTAATTTTTCATACTCTCCTAAAAAATGATAAAATCAAGCTTCCGCCATGCAAAAGACCAGAAGAAGAAGGCAAAACAAATGACCCAAAGTATTGCATATACCACAGGGTGATAAGTCATGGTATAAAAGACTGCTGGGTCTTTAAGAATAAGGTCCAGGAGTTACTTGACAATGGGATCATCACCTTGGCTAAAGAAGACAAGAAGGTGACAACTAACATGGTGTTTGTTCACTTTGGAAGTTTCAAACAACCAGTTAGAATTCCCACTGTGCAAGAAGAAGAGGGAGATGTCGAGTTTCGCTTGGTAAACCCATTGGAAAGTAAGGATGGATTAGTTCCAGTAGAAATGCCAAATGGTGTGATGATGTGGGTCCATCCAGATATCTTGTCAGAAGAAGGGTGAGAGACAGTAAGAAGCAAATCACGCTCTGTTGCAACGTCAAATCCCTTCTGGAATGACAACTATCCTATGAGAAATGCTATGGGGGCAAGAAAACAAAAGAAAAGACGTAGGCCAAATAACAAGAAAAAGACTAGTAAATCAAAAGAGGTTGTCACCTAGAAGATTTGTCAACACAAGAGCCTCGAGTTCCGTTTACTCTCAAGGACTTCTTGCCACTTTATCTCTTTTTGTCTTTAGAAAATCAAAAGCAGAAAGATGAATTAAGTGAGTTCAAAGATGATATACTCTCATGCAACTGTCTCTCTCTGGTAGAGTTGAAAAAAGAACTGGATCAAGGTGATGGTAATTATGGCCTTAGATAGGGATACAGAGATGGCGTGATTTCTTTCGAAAGTTCATATGAATTAAGTCAAGATTCAACCAGACGACATATTTTTACTAAAGGAAACCATGATGAGCTATACTTTATCCCCGACCTCACTTCGACAGAGAATGATAGTGACCCTTCAGAACCCTCGAGTTTGTCAACCGACCCAAATGATGACAATGAATTGATTGATGATGATGATATTAGGAGATGGATTGAAGGCATAGTGAAAATTGTCATTTATACTGCATCCATATGGAATTTGACTCCAGAATGGCAAAGAAAAGATCTTCCTACAATTATCATGGGGGAAGTAGCCGATGAAAATCCAGATATTGATAGGATTGACGAAGTGGACAAGTCCTCAGATGTATGTGATGAGTCTCTCGCACTTGATGGATATGATGCTGATGGTTCAGATTCAGACTCTGATGTGTGGATCTTTTACTCATCCAATAGAGAAAACATAAGATCAAACGAATATGTGTCGGAGGAAGATGAAATCTGGGCACATGATGATGTGGCTAGAAGAGAAATCAAAGCAAAAAGGATCATTCATTCAATGAACCACATGGCTAGACCAGTTGGGCCCCTCAATCCTCTAGACCCAATTCCATGGTGTTTTGTAGGAGGACCTAGGACCCCCCAAGAATTTGAAGCCTTAACATGGGATAATGATACCCCATGGGATGGGGATGAGGATGTCGAAGGATTATATTGGCCGTGTAATATGGTTGAGATCGACCATGAAATTTCTGATGAAGAGAAAAATGATGATGAAGACAAAGCAGAGAGTTCATCAACATCCAATTTGACATCCTCTGAATCTTCGGAAACTGCAACAGCAGATAGCGAAGAGATTTCCTTATGTTTTCCGGAGGTACAGGAGGTAGGCAAAGGGACTCGCTCTGGGCTAGATTACCATAAAAATTATGATGCAAATGTTAACCAAGACAAGGCTACAAAGCCTACAGAAAGAAATGTCAATAATGGTGGTTTGCCTAGTCTTCAGGAGCCCTCTAGATTTGATTTGCTTGAACATCCAGCGTGTATCCCCGCACGTATAAGCATGCATGACATGTTGAGACTGTCTCTAGACATTCGAAAAGCTGCTGCTGCAGCCCTCATGAACCCAGACCAATATGCATCTCATGTCCACCAAGTACAAGTAAAGTAAAAAAGCGAAATGTAAAGAATACTTCAATTTAAGAGCAGCTATGGTTGCTACAATCAGTTTCATGAAGGATGACATGTTACTAGGGGATGTAAAGCACAATCGGCCATTATACTTCACAGGATATATCGGTGAAGTTGAATTACCAAGAATGCAAATTGACCCTGGATCATCAATTAACCTCGTGCCACTGCGGGCCTTAAAATATTTGGGAATCCCAACTTGCAAGCTCATCTACACAAAACTCAGCATATCAGCATACAATGGAGAAACACAAAAGGCTATTGGTGGGATAGTTATTCCATGTCAGATTGGAGATATGAAATCTCAGGTCGTGGTCTACGCCATTGATGCCGAAACTTCCTACAATTTGCTCCTCGGAAGGCCATGGATTCATGAAAACTATGTAGTCCCTTCGACGTTACATCAATGTATCAAATACATTGATAAAAATTCAGAAGTACGTCGAGTCTTTGCTGACAAGAAACCCTTCAAAGGGATGGAAGCATATTGTGTGGATTCTAGATTTTAGACGTCAAAGCCTAGCGGTGATGCAAATGAAAGCACATCGGAAGCATTGATTGTCAAAAAATCTAAAAACAAAAAGAGAAATTTCAAGGTATCTATACCTCCACCCACAAAACTACTCGAGGGTGTTGAGATAATAAATGGTAAATCCTCTACTAACGTTGCCACAAAAGCACCTGAATGCTCCAAGATCAGCATTTGTCCAAAGCTTGAAGAGACAACTTTCATTAAGAAAAGCCTAGTGGAGGTTCCAAGTGCCAGATCAAAAAAAGCCTCAATCGGCATAATATCATTGGTGGGAGAAGATGAAGGTAGAGGGAAAAACTCACTTATCGACTCTGTTAAACTCCCTATCCCGATGATATATCTTCCGAGGCCTGCAAAGGAACTAAAATGAGCAATATTCGTTGTGCCCAAGAAACATCGGCCACCTATCGTGTTTTATAGAGTATCGTACCCTTCACCGATGATTGTTGGAGGGACTCCTATGGAAGGGACCCCGAAATTCTCTATGTATAGTTATAAGGCTAAATTGATAATGTGAAGGATGAGTTATGATGTTACCAGCCGACAAGGACTAAAGCAGGGTCGTGGCATTCCAGTTCCATTGGAGACGCACGTAAGATCGTGGGAAAATCATGGACATGTTAGATTCATCCCATATGGTCTAGGATATTGTCAAGCATCAACAACAACATCCAATCGCCGTTACTGCAACAATCTCTTAACACCCTCCCATGAAGAAGAAGAAAAAGACTTGAACTGTTCATCAAGTTGGGCTGTATTTTCAATTAATTGCATTTCCATTTCAGGTGAGGACGTAGATGAAAATGAAGAAATGTACTTCGAACCGGAAAAAGAAACGGAAGATGTAAAACCAAGTCCCCCCACGGAGGATAAGGTTAAACAAATTAACCTAGGAACAGAAAGTGACCCCCGTCCAATCTTTGTAAATACATAATTGAATAAAGATGAAATTTCGGAGTATACTTGTCTTTTGAATGAATTTAAAGATGTTTTTGCATGGTCTTATTCTGAAATACCTGGCCTTGATCCAGGAATTGCAATGCACAGATTAAATTTAAGAAAAGATGTTAAACCCATTAAACAAGCTCAAAGAAGATTCCAACCATACATAATGGATAAAATTGAAAAAGAGGTTCAAAAGCTGAAAGATATTGGCTTCATTAGGGAGCAACAACATCCTGATTGGTTAGCCAACATCGTTCCAATTACAAAGAAAAATGGCCAGATTAGAATTTGTATTGATTTTAGAAATTTAAATGAGGCTTGTCCTAAGGATGAATTCCCTTTACCCTTCGCAGGAATCATGATTGATAATACTTTTGGTTACGAAAGAATGTCTTCTATGGACGGTTTCTCAGGATATAACCAAAACAAAATGCATCCTAATGACCCGAAGCACACTGCATTTCGAACACCATTTGGAATCTATTGTTACACCGTGATGCCTTTTGGTTTAAAAAATGCAGGGGCCACTTATCAAAGGGCAATGATGAAAATCTTTAACATAAAAAGGTGGAGTGTTATGTAGATGATCTTGCTGTTAAAAGCAAAAGAAACGAAGATCAACTCAAAGACCTAAGGGAAGTGTTTGAAAGACTTCAACGGTATAAACTCCGCATGAACCCATTGAAATGCTTTTTTGGTGTTTCTTCGGGAAAGTTCTTAGGGTTTATTGTTCTCAAAGATGGAATCGAGCTTGATCCAATCAAAACAAAAGACATTTTAGAAATGAAACCTCCAAGAAATCTAAAAGAGCAAAAAGGACTCCAAGGTCGATTGGCCTATATTCGAAGGTTCATTTCTAATTTATCTGGAAAATGCCGTCCATTCTCACATCTGATGAAGAAAGGAGTGAATTTTGTATGGGATCAGGCATGTGATGAAGCCTTTGAAGATTTAAAAAAAAATCTTACTAGGCCTCCTGTTTTAGCTGCTCCAGTGCAAGGGAGACCATTCATTTTGTATACGCGAACTCTTGATCACTCCTTGGGGGCAATACTGGCACAAAAGAATAACCAAGGGCATGAGTTGGCACTTTACTACTTAAGTAGGATGATGGTAGGAGCAGAACATCGATATCCACCGATAGAGAAAGAATGCCTCGCGCTAATGTTTGCAATACAAAAATTAAGGCACTACCTGCTCTCACAAACAGTTTATCTTGTCTCTCGTGTAAACCCATTAAAGACCTTAGTAACAAAGGCGGGATCTTTGAGTGCAAGATTAGCAAAATGGTCCATTCTCCTTTCCTAATATGATATCATATATGTCCCACAAAAAGCAGTAAAAGGTCAAGCATTAGCAGATTTCTTGGCCGCGCATCCGTTACCACCTGATTCCGAGCTAAGGGATGCTTTTCCAGATGAACCACTCTTTTACATTGAGTCCTTTCAGACCTCAAAACAAGAAGCTTGGAAAATGTATTTTGATGGTGCTAGTAGGACGGATAGAAACAGAGAAAGGATATTTGGGGTAGGAGTTGTCTTCGTAACTGTAAGACCCCAACCCGAGTGAACCCAATTAGTGCTAATTAAGTTGCGTGTTAGTGCTAAGCTTGATTAGTGTTTTTGGTTAAGTTGGGTTTAGAATAACCTTGATTCTAGTTTTGGGCTACTTTGAGTGTTTTGATAGCTAGTGGGGCCCTTTGGGGGTTCCCTTTTCGGCTTTGCGTGTTCTTGAGAAATTTTCCCGATTTGTTGTGAATTGTGTTTTTGGCCCGTTGCATTCATCTTGAGGAATCCTACAACTTTCATGTTGATCCCGTCCTTGTTTGAGATCCCGAAACCCGATTTCATAGCCTTGAGGGTAAAACAGTCATTTCACACCAAATTTGTACCCAAAACTTAATATTCTCGAAACCTGCGAAACATATACTTTTTCGAAACTAGATATTTCGACGAACATTTCTTCCTTCTTCGTTGAATTCATCTGAGGACCCGAGAGAGATGATTTCAGCCAAACTAGTCCCTTTAGTTGTGGGACCCAACCCAACCCAACTCATTTGTTAATAAGGGAAGCCATTTCTCATTCATTTCATTCTTCATATTCCAGCACAAGAGGAGAGCCTATGGTTTCCTTGCTTTTCTCTTCTTCTTCTTGCTTCTCCATCTCCAATCCACACCAAACTTGCATCAACCAAGAAATGGAGATCATCTTCTTCTTCCTCTTCACCATGGCTCCCTATTGATACCATTTGTGGAGAAAACCCTCCATTCCAAGACCTCCATTGAGCTTACTCTTGCCATTAGAGGACCTTAAAGGTAAGTAATCATCCCCATCTCCTAGATTAGTGTTCCTCTAGCCCTTGAGAAGCTACATTTGCATTATTGTTGGTTCTTTCATTTTCATTCTTTGTGTAACCCATTTTAGGGTTGTTTTTGGGGGTTTTTTTTATTGTAGCTTGGCTTTGAGCAATAGAGGTGAATAGAGGCTTGATTTCAGCTAGCTTGGACTTGAGCCAAGTGAATGTTTGGATGTTTTTAAGTTTGAAATGGTTTGGTGAAGTATTTATGGATTTTCCAGGCTTTCATTAATGTGTTTTTAGTTGAAATAAATGCTCATAATGCATCTTGATAGCCTCATTTAATGTCTTGGAAACATGTGTTTAAGTCATCTTGTTTATGGTTCTATGTGGTTGATTATGTGTTGGAAGGAAAGGAAACAAAAAGGGGAAAAATCAAGTTCCCGGACATGCTTCACGCCCAGGTCCGATCGACCGGACCTACAGGCCGATCGATCGGTCTATCTTTAACTGTAAGGCTTTTTGAGCCGATCGATCGGACTCTGTGCACAGTGGGTTTTGATTTTTTTTCTTTTTTTGTTTTGTGGACCTTGGTTACCCTCCTTGGACTCACTTGACCATATGTGAGGACGTCTTGAGCCGATGCTCTTCACGGTTGGTTCGGAGGCATCGAAGTTCAATCTATTTCAATCTTAAACGGGATGGAACGACAAGATACCTTCTTCATACCTAAATGCAAAGTCTATTTCCTTGGGTATCGCGAATTCTATTCCTTTCGGTGACTGATTAGGTTGCTCGATGGTTCCGGGTGTTAGGGATTTTGTAGTTTGCAATTTGATGGATGCATTTGCACTTTAGCATCATTTGAATTATCACACTTGCATTGTTTTAAGAAACCTTGAAATCTAGTTTTATACATGCATAGCTTTTAAGATTTGGAAAAGTTTTTGTTTTATGCATGTTTTGGTTTTAAACTTGGATGCATTAGTTTTGAAACCCAAACTCTTTTGAAAACCTATTTCCTTGTGCATTACATTTGGAAAATCATCTTGTGATTTTAGGTTTGAGTCTTGCATACATTCTTCACAAAAAGAATCATTTTTGTATGCTTTGTCATTTGAAAAGAGTTTTATTAAATCAAGCTAGCCTTTGGTTTTAAACCTTTGAATCTTTTTAGGCTTTGTGTTTTTCATGTTTTCAAACATCTTAGAATGTCTTAAAACATGTTATTTAAGCTTGATTTAGTGGCCCAAAGATCCCTCAAAGAAATACTTTGAAATGAGAAAAAGTTGGATTTTTGGCCCCAGGGACTCGCCCGGCAGTGTCGCCGGTCGACCGAGACCTGTGTCTCGGTCGACCGAGGACACTGCAGGGTGACTGAGCCCTGAAGCTCCAACGGTCAAAAATATGACCGTTGTGTATTCCCGGTCGACCGAGACCCCTCCTGGTCGACCGAGACAACTAGCCGTCGGACTGTTTTTTGCTATAAAGTCCATTCATTTCCAACCTTTTTGAAGGCTTGAATCTTGAACCTTTGAGAGCATTTTGGAGCCAAAGAAAGGGGAAGAAGTTGGAAAGGCTAGGGGGCCATTTGGAAATCAAATACATGAGTTTTTAAAAAGGTACACTTTACTTTTATTTTGATTTTCATTAAAATGAAATCCATGCATGTTTAAATCTTTGTTTTTCACTTATGCATGATTTCAAGAGTTGTTTTGCAAACTCATTATCTTCATTGGTATATTAGAATGGTTTGCAATCACTCTCACCTAAATCACATGTGTTCTTAGACTTTTATATTCATACAACATGTTCTAGATCATTTCTTCAATTTGTGTGAATCTTTCATGTGATTAGTATTTTTCTCTTCAATTATTATTTTATAAGCTTTGATTTTAAAATGCATCATGCATTCATTTATGAGCTTCATTGTTAAAATAGATTGAAGTAGAGCATTCATACACTTGTGCACACACTTTAACTTATTTGAGTGTATGTTTGTAATTTGTATTAAACTTTCATATTAGCCTATTCAAGAGGCACTTTCATATGAGCTTAAATTGTATCTCTTAGAGTGATCTTTTGTGAAGACACTTTCTTAGAGAAAAGCATTGTGTAAGGTTATTGCTTAGCCTAAGAAAAGCAACTTGTAAGGTTATTGCTTAGCCTAAGAAAAGCATCTTATAAGGTTATTGCTTAGCCTAAGAAAAGCATCTTGTAAGGTTGTTGTTTAGCCTTTGAAAAGCAACAATGTAGAGGTTATTGCTTAGCCTTTGAAAAAGCATAAATAGTGGAAATCCGGTGGGGTGTTGGATTCACAAGCCGGTAGTGGATGTAGGCACGTTGGCCGAACCACTATAAATATTGTGTTGTGGTGATTGCTATGTGGTGATTGTTTTGTTTAGCTTCCGCATTTTGATTGATTATTCATCACATGTGACTAGTTTACTTTAAGAAGTTAAAATTGGTCATAATTGGTCATAGTTGTAGCTCACCCTATTCACCCCCCCTCTAGGGTTAGGATCCTCAAGGACTTTCACCGGGTTGGCATCATACTTAGGATGGACCGTTTATAGTCTTGATTTTTCTATCATAGCATCTAGTATTATCCATAAGCTCATGTTAAGTTTTAAAAATCGTAAAAGTGCATAAGGAGCCCGGAATGTCTTCAAACTCAAAGAGTACCAAATCATTTCAATAATCGACATACGGGACCCCTATTCACTTAAATAAATCTTGAAATCAATATTTTCCCGGAATTGTAATAGTTCACTTTAATTCTTCATTTCCGAGATTTACTTTACATGATCTGTTTTCCCGAAAGCTTGATGGTTACACTAGTGACATAGACTTGTCCCGAAGAGTATTGCCCGATATGAAATGAAAGTTATACATTGGATATTCTTGCCCGTTCATTGATTTACTTGTACTTGATTTACTTGCTTATGTATCGATGTGTTATTTAACCTATGTGTCGGCATCACTAAGCTTGGATACCTTGTCGGTTTGATCCACCGACTTGGAAATCCCTCTCCCGTCCCGCCAGCTGCAGTTTGGATCCCGATACCCGGTCATTACCGTGGTCCCGTCCCGATACCCGGTTCGCTACCGTGGTCCCGTCCCCGTATATTTATATTGTATATATGATTTGCGTTGATTCTCCTCGCCTTGTGTGACTGAGAACAACATCCCGTGATACTGTTGTCACTTTAGTGACAGAGGACTTAGCTTTATGTGATTGCCATCTCGTGAGTTCCCGATCCCTTGGTTACCTCATATGTTTTATCTTGTTTACATGTTTTCTAGCAAATAATTTATCTATTATATGTTGTTGTATCTTCTCACTCTCTTGCCAGACCGTCGTGTCTGATCCTTTGCTTTGGTACTCAGGTCCCGTTGCCGGTTTCCTTGAGGAGGAGCTGGAGGAGACGATAGGTGAGCCGCAACCTCTAGTTGAGTGGCGAGCTGGCGATGTCATGTAGACATCGGGTTGCTACAAGAGTCGTAACATTTTGGGGAGAACTTATTAACCATTCTTTTGGGTTATTATTTTGTAATATTGGCCTTTGTTGGCCTCTAATTTTGGGGAATGTAACTAAATGACATTTTGTCTAACTTTAACAACTTTTGGGAAACATGCTATAGATCATTGCTCATTCTGATACAGTTTTGATATTTGATGTTAATGCTTGCATGACTAGAGATAGTCTACTATTTGATTTACTACACGCTTCCGCACTCAAAAGAAACATTCATGCAAGGTTGTGATATCCTCACCGCGGACACCTGTGGGAAATTAAATAAGTTGTATATTGTGGATGTAGATAATCATCATCAATCATCATTCACTAACGTCCCGATCCCGGATTGGGATTCCCGGTCCGGGGTCGCGACAGTAACCCCTGATGGATATCTGATCCCTTATTCCTTCTCACTAATCAAATCATGTTCTAATAATATTGCAGAATATCAGGCCCTTATTATGGGAATGGAAATAGCTCATGAGGCACAAATTCGACATTTGGAAATACGTGGATATTCAAAACTCATTGTAAATCAAGTGAATGATCAATATGAAGTTAAGAAACCCGACATTCGCCCCTACCATAAGATAGCTCAACGATTGATGAACAAGTTCATTTATTATAATATTGAACATATCCCGCGAAGCCAGAATGCAAGGGCAGATGCACTAGCAAGTCTAGCAGCCTCAATGGCGCTTCCTGAAGGAGAAGTCCTTAAAGTATTGGTTTGTGAAAGAAGGATCTTGCCGCCATTAGATACACATGAAGCCGTTGCCGAATGCCAATTAGTCAAATCAAGTAGACTTTCTGTATGCGAAATGGCAATCAGAGACTGGCGTGACCCATTTATTGATTATGTGCAGTTTGGAATTTTACCAAATTACCCAAAAGAACGAACAAGCATAAGAAGGAGGGCTCCTAAATTTTACTATAACGTCAATACCAAAACTCTATATAGAAAGTCATATGATGGTATTTTACTTTGTTGTTTATCAAATCAGGAGGCAGATCAAGTCATGACCGGAACTCATAGTGAAACATGTGGAGCACATCAACCGGGTCCAAAATTTTGTGATCGAATTAGAAGCATGGGTTATTATTGGCCAACCATGATTAAAGATACACATGAATTAGCCAAACGATGTAAGGCTTGTCAACTTCATGCTGATTACATACACAGGGCCCCTAAACCTTTGCACCCTTCAGTGACATCCTGGCCATTTGAAGCATGGGGAATGGATATAGTTGGGCCGATTAATCCTCCGTCATCAAAGGGGCATCGATTCATATTTGCCGTGACAGACTACTTTTCTAAATGGGCTGAAGCAGTAGCCTTGAATGAAGTTAAGACCACTGTTGTTCTTAACTTTCTCAAAACCAACATTATATGTAGGTTCGGGGTCCTGAATAGGTTTGTCCATGATAATGGACTGCAGTTTCGAGACCATCGTTTTTATAAATTCTGCGAGAAATATCACATCAAAAGTATTTCTTCTACAACTTATTACCCACCAGCCAATGGTTTAGCCGAAGCATTCAATAAGACGATATGCAAACTGTTAAAAAGAATGGTCTCTAAAAACAAAAGAGATTGGCACGAACGATTGCCAGAAGCGCTATGGGCCTATCGTACCACGGTTCGAGGAGCGACTCAATTTACACCTTTCTCACTCGTATATGGCTGTGAAGCCGTTCTACCACTCGAAATTCAAATCCCTTCACTCCGAATTGTGTTAGCTAGCGGCATGAATGAAGAAGGGAATGCGAAATCACGGCTACAAGAATTGGAATCTCTTGACGAAGAAAGGCTCATCGCTCGTCAAAACCTAAGGATCTACCAATCTAGAATGGCAAATGCATTTAATAAAAAAGTACATCAAAGGGTCTTTAAAAGGGGCGATTTGGCCCTCGCTTTTAAAAGACCAATGATCATCACTCATAAATCAAAAGGGAAGTTTACAGAAAAATGGGAGGGACCATCTGTTATCGATTCTGTCTACTCTAACGACTCTTACAGTTTAATTAATCAAGATGGTGATCAATGCCTTATGCCCATCAATGGGAAATTTCTTAAGAAGTATTATCCATGAAAACATGTCCTCTTATCATCTTTGATTTTCGATATGATGCCTCGAGTCATAGAAGTCTCGATATAATGCCTCGAAAAACGAAAAGTTTTGGACCTCGACACCAAGCCTCGGAATATTTAAAAGTTCCGATATCATGCCTCGAAGTTCATGATATGTCAAACTTTGATATCAAGCCTCAAAGTTTGTAACATGTCGTTAAGTCTCAGAACCTCAAAAGTTTTGATACTATGCCTCGGAGATCGAAACTCCAAATTTAACATTTCAATATGTCATGTGAGCCTTGACTGTGGCTTTTGAAGATATGCTGCCAAACCAAAAAAAAAAAAAAAAAGAGGACACACTTTAGGCTGAATCTAGCTTGTCTCAATCTGTCTAATTGGTATGAAAAGAAATTCCCCAACATGAGTTACTCAGTCAACATTTTACAATAATCACTCAGACCAGGTCAGGAAGTCAATCCCACTGCCAAGCTCAAACTTGTGTGGATAAATTCTGAGTAAAACTGAGATGACAAGTATGCTTTGTTTTTGGCATATGCAAAGGGGGATTTTAAATGGATGAGCCCAATGAGAGAGCCCATATGGAAAAATTATGACGCGATGGGTTCGAGGCACGCCTACTTCGGAAAACTCCTCGTCAGCGATCCTCGAAGGGGGCATTTGTTGGAAGATAAAATATATATATTCATCACCATCAATACTTGGACCGTATCCAGCGTGATCTTGATCAAGTGGGACTAAATCAATCGGACCCATCCCCAACCCAATGATTTGTGACTACCACATGGCATGGAATTGTACCCTGATGAATTTGGTGGCTCCTATCAAAATCTCTTCAATTTACGAGGGAGATTAACATGATTAATATAGGTTCAAGCCAGCCATATCATGTCCAATGAAGCCCAAGTTAAATTTTCGGGCCTAAACAGCATGACCAATTTTGGTTGATTCAAGCACAAGTCAATTTCTGACCCAGGCAATATAACCGACCTTGGTTGATTCAAGTCCAACCTAATTTTTTGGGCCTAAAAATACATGACCAACTTTGGTTGAATCAGGCTCAAATCAATTTCTGAGCCAGGCCATGTGACCAATCTTTGTTGATGATGGTCCAGGCCTGAGCCATATGAATTAATCCATGCCAATTTCTAGCCTGAGCCATATGAATTAGTCCATACAGCCAATTTTGATTGAATAGAGGAGGGTCATTTCTGGCCTAAGTATGTGACCAATCTTGGTCTCAGCCAAAGCTAAATTCTAGCCTAGGCCCGACCCAAGATAAAAATGACAATCTATGAGACATGAAATTCACTGTCCCAGGACCTGTTTAGATTGGCCTAAACCCAGCGATGCATTGGGCCCACTTATGTATTGACATGCCTAAATCTATTTAGCGATTGGGCTCATTCCCAAATTAATAACTGGCCACCTGTTTATGTGAGTCACACCCGATGTTATACCCTATGACTGGGAGTGGATCTCTAGCCAATTAATTTTCCATGACCCATCAGACTCTCTCAGATTTATGTGGTAGTGTGTTGGGACCAATTAATACAAGGCTAAGCTGTTTTTTTTATGACCATGTCATCCAGGTTTAACCCAATTTTTGGTGACCATGTCATCAAATCCATGTTACCAAATTTGATAGACTATGGGCAGGCTATTATTTTAGTCACGTTACCAAAAATTGTATGAGCATCAATCATGTGATGGGAGCCAGATCTTTTGCAAACATGTGGTTAAATGACATGTGGAGTCTAAGAGGAATACCCATTCTTTAGATGAAAATGCCACCACCTCATGTTGAAAATGTCACCCACTCATGAGATGAAGGCAAACGGTCATAAGAAATGGCAAGGTAGTTAGTTAGAGGAGAACAGGTGGTCTTCATCCACTCCAAGCTAGAGAAAATGGGTAGGAAATGGAGAACGTGGGGCAGCAACTGCCTTGGAGATGGCTCCAAGAAGCCTATAAAAGGCCACTACCTGATGCAAGTGAAGGGAGGAAAAAAAAATTAACAAAGACAAGGAAGAACTCAGCAGAATTTGATATATAAAAAAAGAGAGAGAACTAAGCTGCCATTTTCCGATGGTGCGCTGCCAGAATTATCAAGCGAAGAGATCATTCCTGAAGAGAAGATTTGAAGCAGGTTAAGGACTAGGATCATGCCTCCATCAAGTGATGGAGCATGATTTCCAAGTTTTGAGCCAAATCCCTACATTTTTATATTGTTTATTTGCATTTCATGTAGAGTGAGAAATCGGGATTGCATGTGTAGAACCTCTCTTTGAGTCTACATTTCTTGATTTTTTTTTCTCTGAATTTTATTGCTTATAGATAATGTGTCATTGTAAATTCCTATTCATGATTACAAAAAAAAAAAAAAAAGAATGAATTGATATCTTTATCAGTGAATATTCGTCTCAAGTTTTTTATTTATTTTTTTTGTTCTTTTTTTTTATAGTAAACCATAAGTCATTCAAGTAAGTGTTAGGGATTTTGTATTTGCAATTTGATGGATGCATTAACATTTTAGCATCATTTGATTTATACACATTTGCATTGATTTAGAAAATCTTGAAATCTTGATTTATACATGCATTGTTTTTAAGACTTGTAAAAATATTGAATTATGCATGTTTTGATTTTAAACTTGGATGCATCTTAAATTTGGATAGAAATCTTATAAATCAAGCTAGCCTATGTTTTAAATCTTTCAAATCATTTTAGGCTTTTCATGTTTTATGATTTTAGCCCTTTTAGTTTGATTTAAATCATGATTCCAAGCTTGATTTAATGGCCCAAAAGTTCCCTCAAGAAATACTTTGGAAATATGCATTTTTAGGAAATTTTGGTCCTAGGCCAGGGTCGACCCGCAGTGTGGTCGGTCGACCGGCCTAGGGGACCCGATCGACCGAGCCTACTGCAGATCGACCGGGTAAAGAGCCGTTGTGCTCTTTTCAAACGGTCAGTTTTATGACCGTTAAAGGCCAGGTCGACCGAGCCCTGTTGCAGGTCGACCGAGGACTAGCCGTTTGGTACTTTTTGGCCATAAAATTAAGTTCATTCCTTTTCCAATGTTAGAGATTTTTAAGCCATCCTTGAGGTGTTTGGAGACAAGTTAAAGGGGACGAACTAAGAGAGACCAAGGGGTCATTAGTGAAGCTAAAGCTTGGATTAATGAAGTTAAATCTCTAAGTAAGCTTTACTTTTACTAATCATATGTTACATGCTTTGTTTAAATTATTGGTAAATGATTTTTAGCATGATAACTATGATGTGTTGAATCCATTCTTCTTTTAATCTTTGATCTAAGTTAGATTGGATTCTTCACTTTGATTTCAATCCAAGTTGTTTTTAAAATTTTCCTTAATCATGCTTAGCCAAAATCTTTGTTTTCTTTTATAGCATGATTCATTTTCTTTGTTGAATCTTCATTTGACCTTTAGTTAAATTAATCTGTTTTTGAAAACAACATTGCACATGCATCACATGTTCTAAGTTAATCAATTTCATACAACTTGTGAGTCTTTGATTTTCATATCATTAAGAAGTTGATATTCATACATGTGATTTGCATTAAACTTCAATCAAATCTTTTATGTGCTTTAAACTTTTAAATGCTTTAAGCATATATTAATTGAGCTTTGTTTTCAACTTGATTGAAGTTATCACACACACACATCATGAGCATACATCTTTGCATTCATTTAGTGTTTGTGTGAGTTAGTTTTTCACTTTCATATCTGCCTATTTTAGAGGCAAATATATTGACCTTAAATTGTATCTCTTTGAGTGTTTTTGTAGACACTTCTTTAAGAGAAATCTTTTTCTTGTAAAGGTTATTGCTTAGCCTAGAAAAGCACATTAATAGGTTGTTGTTTAGCCTAGAAAAACAACATTGTAAAGGTTAATGCTTAGCCTATTGAAAAGCATAGATAGTGAAAATTCAGTGGGGTGTTGGATCACAAGCCGGTAGTGGATGTAGGCATTGAAGCCGAACCACTATAAATCTTTGTGTGGTGGTGTTTGCTTGTGGTGATTGTTTTATTAGCTTCCGCATCTTGTTTGATAAATCATCACTTGTGACTAGTTCATTTTTAAGAAGTTAAAAGTTGTCTTAATTGGTCACTAATTGTAGCTCACCATATTCACCCCCCTCTAGGGTTAGGATCACAGGACTTTCAATTGGTATCAGAGCCTCGTGCTCTGTTTTAGGATCAAGTGTTTTGGATCTCTTGAATATTAGGTGTAAAAACCTAGAGTCAAAACCCTAGTGTTGTGCTTTTATGAAAATCATTAGAATGGATTCCACTATGATAGTTTGTTTAGATTCTTGTGTAGATTCTTCTAGACCCCTCCTTCTTCCGTCTATTGGAGATTCAAACCTTCAAATTAATAAATCTCAACTTGAATTAAAAGAAGAAGAAAATGATTATAATGAAGATGAACTTCAACAAGCCTATGAAGAATTATATACATTATCTTTAGAGCTTGATAAGAAAAATAAAAAATTAAGAGAAGAATCTAAAAATCTAAACAAAGAATTAGTTTCTTCAAAAGATGGACTTAGAGAAAAAGAAGAAGTTATACAATGCTTAGACTCTAAGTTTATGATCTCTTTGCATAACCTATCTAATATTAAAGAAGATCTAAATGAATTAAAGGTAGGAAATGATGATCTTAAAAAGGAAAATTCAAAACTAAGAGATCAATTACAAAGGCAAGACAAAAACATTAACAACCTAGAATCCAAGTTAAACATTTATAAGGAAAATTTATCTAATTCTCAAAATAAGATAAAAACTCTAGAACTTGGATCTAATGTTATTAATGAACTTAAATTTGATTTAAAACTTGCTCATGAAGAACTAATCAAATATAAGGAAATTGAAAATGAACTATTAAAAGTTAAAAATGAAAATTCAATCCTTATAAACCAAGTCACTCAACTTGAAAGCTACAAACAAAAGTATGAGTGCAAATTTACTCAAGGTGAAAAGAAATTTGAAAAGTTATTTAAATTGGGTAAATCTCAAAGAGATAGGACGGGTATTGGATTTTATAGGAATATTTCACATGACCCTAGCTTCACCAACACTTTTGTGAAAGGTGAGTCCTCATTCTCTAGCACTCATCCTCCTTTGCCCAAAACTAAATGTAATTATTTTGGCATTAAAGGGCATTTTAGGTTTGAGTGCAAACTAAGAAGAAGCCATGTGTCTATATAAACCCATCTTTGAACCCAAAAAGGTAGAATCTAAATCTATGAAGGGTAAGACACTAAAAATCAAGGAAGACTCCAAAAAGATTAAACAAGTTAAATCATTTAAAATGGAGTCTCCTAAGATAGATTCTAAAAAGGTTAAACAAGTTAAACCAAGTATAAAAGAATCTATCAACAAAAGGCTTCTCAACCTATCTCCCTTAAATCAACACATGAAAGAACTTTTGAATAAAGCAGCCAAGTTAAATTTAAAATTCAAATAAAGGGAGGAAATAAGAAGAAAAGGAAAATGAAACAATCCCCTAAGAAACAAACTCACCAACGTCAAAAGACTAATCACCAATCTAAGCTAAATTTAGTAAAATCTAAATATCATGGTGATAAGTCCAAATTGAAAATTTATCAAGTCAAATCTCCTATAGTTGGTGGGACTTCCAAACTAGACCTCAAAGATCTACCCTCTCAAGACCTTAGGTGGATTCCTAAAGTTAGATACTTAGACAAACCTTAAGGCCTTGAACCTCATTGACCAACCTATCCTTTTTAGTTAAATTATATTGTTGGTCATGTTACATTTGCATTTTGTTCTTTCTTAGTTACATTTCTTAAAATGCAATGTTTATTTGTGATCAATTGATTTTGTCTTCATACACCTTTCTAGTTACATTTCATGGTTTTCAAAATCATTTGATTATAATTTCATCTTGTTAGATTTGCTTTTTGCTCACTTTGAGTTATATCTCTTGCATTGCATTTCTATACATGATCAATTGATTGTGACTTCAAAAGCTTTCATAGCTAGATTAGTCATAATCGATTGTTGTTTTAAGTCATTTGCATATTTGCTCTTTTGGTTGCATTCTTTTTATATGCAAATGTCAATTGGTTCAATGTATTGTTGTTATATTAGTTACATTTGTAGAAACCATACTAGAACTCAAATCCATCCTTTATGCTTTCTAGTCATTTTTTTTGGGATGGTTATGATGTTGATTCATGTATTTTTCTCTAAAAGATGTCATCCTTTTACATGTTTCAACTTCATAGTAGTGATCTTAATCATATGAACCTCTTTAAAATCCATTCCTTGTATTTCATAGTTATATCTATATATTTGATGGATATCTTAGATGTTGAATTCATATGATTTTGTCACTTTGAAAATTGCATGCATTTCCAAGATTATATCCTTTTGCATTGCAATTTCTCTTGTTCATCACAATGCTCATTAGTTATATCATTTAAAGTGATGAATAATCATTTACGATGCTTGATGGAATTTTGTGTTTGTCACATCCTTGCTATTAATCATGTTGTCTTAATTCAATTGGTTTCAATTTGTATAATTTTCAATTGATTTCATATCTAATTGATGTCATTTCTTTGGATTGTGATAGACCATTGACATTGAATTGAACTTGATAGTAATATATTTTTTTCCATGTCACATTCCATTAGCATTATAATTTTCATGTTTGCCACCTTTCTTGCTCATATAGGTATATCTCATGACCACCATGTTTATGTATTCATAATCTTGTTGGTTATTAGTTGAGGTTGACTTCATGTTTGAATTTCATTTCACTCATCTTGCACTTATTAGTCAAATTTATTGATTGAATGAAATGATTTCAAAACTTTCATAGCATATGATTTTCATAGTTAAATTGATTGATGCTATGTTTAGTAAACCCCAAAATATCATGGATAGCTCTAATTTGGATTTACCTTAATAGTTATATTATTTATAACTCCATTTTAGAGTGAATGATTTTATAGTCTTATCGTTGAATCACAATTGGTATTCTTTGTTTTTCCAATTGGTATCCATGATTGTCGCGACCCCGGACCGGGCCCCCCTACCGAGCCGATCCGGGATCGGGACAATTGAATGATGTTGATGATAATAGTTTAATGATACCATACATTTATTTAATTTCCCACAGGTGTCCGCGGTGAGGATATCGCAACCATAAATAAATATTTCTTTTAAGTGCGGAAGCATGTAGCAAATCAAATAGTCAAACTATCCTTAGTCATAAAGACAATATCACAAGTATAAAATATTGTATCAGAATGAGCAACGATCATAAGCATGTTTCCCAAAAGTAAGTTAAAGTTTAACAAAAGATCATTTAGTTACATTCCCCAAAATTAGAGGCCAACAAAGGCCAATATCACCAAAACAATAACCCAAAAAAATGGTTAAATAGTTCTCCCAAAATGTCAGGTCTCTCGTAGCAATCCTGATGTCTACATGACATCGTCAGCACGCCACTCAACTAGGGGCTGCGATTCACCTACCGCCTCCTTCGGCTCCTCCTCAAGGTAACCGGCAACGGGACCTGAGTACCAAAGAAAATGGATCAGACACGACGGTCTGGCAAGAGAGTGAAAAGGCACAATAACATATAATAAAGGAACTATCTTGAAAAGCATAGAAATCTATTTAAGCAAGAACTCTCATAAATGAGATAAATCATTTACTAGAAAACAAATAAACAAGATAAAACATGTAAGCTAACCAAGGAATCGGGAACTAACAAAATGGCAATCACATAAAGCTAAGTCCTCTATCACTAAAGTAACAAAAGTATAACGGGACGTTGGTCTCAATCACAAAAGGTGAGGAGATTCAACGAAAAGCATATATACAATATAAATATACGGGACGGGACCAGGTAGCGAACCAGGTATCGGGACGGGACCGCTGTAATAAACCTGGTATCGGGATCCAAACTACAGCTGGCGGGACGGGAGAGGGATCTCCAAGTCGGTGGATCAAACCGACAAGGTTATCCAAGCTTAGTGATGCCGACTCATAGGTCAATTAACAAATCAAGACATGAACAAGTAAATCAAGTGCAAGTAAATAAATGGACGGGACAAGAATGTTAGGGATTTTGTAGATTGCAATTTGATGGATGCATTATCATTCAAGCATCATTTGATTTACACACTTGCATTGTTTTAGATAAACTTGAAATCTTATTTTATACATGCATGGTTTTTAAGAGTTGTAAAAGTTTTGATTTATGCATGTTTTGTTTTTAATCTTGGATGCATTTGTTTTAGAAAAGAGTTTTATCTAATCAAGCTAACCTTTGGTTTTAAAGTTTTGAATCAATTTAGGCTTTGTGTGTTTCATGTTTTTTAAACATCTTGAGTTGTTTTAAAACATGTTACCAAGCTTGGTTTAGTGGCCCAAAAATCCCCTCTAAGAGAAACCTTCAAAATTGCAAAAGTTGGAGATTTTTGTAAAAAGGGGGTGGCTCGGCAGTGTCGCCGGTCGACTGAGACCTGCTTCCCGGTCGACCGGGATCATTGTCGGTCGAGTGTGCAGGTTCTGAGTTGAAACCTGCCAACGGTCAGAAATATGGCCGTTGTGCTTTCCCGGTCAACCGAGACCTCTTTGCAGGTCGACCGAGGACTAGCCGTTGGGTACTTTTTGCTATAAATATGAGTTCTTTCCTTTGCCAAATGTTGGGAATTTTAAGCCCCTCCTTGAGAGGATTTGAGGCATATCAAAAGGGAAAAGAACTAAGGGATGAAGGGGATGATTAGGAAAGCTAAAGCTTGGATTAATGAAGTTAAAGCACCAAGTAGGCTCTTCCTTCCTTAATCATATGTTTTCATGCTTTGTTTTATTTTTGGTAAATCATTTCTAGCATGTTAAACTATATTTGTGTTGTGTCCTTAACATGTTTTATGTTTTGAGTTGATTTATTGTTTTGGATACAACACCATATGATTCAATCCAAGTAGTACTTAATCTTTGGTAAATCTAAGTAGATCATGTTAATGAATGAACCTTTGAAATTATATGTAACATGATTCATATACTTGGTTGAATCTTTGGTTGTTGTTTTCCATCATAAGAAAATCACTTTCAAAACTATCTTATGTTTTGGATTCAACTTCTTTACAAATCATATGTTTTCATGTTTTGTTTTATCATTGGTAAATCTTTAGTAACATGATAACCTATGATGTGTTGTATCCTTAGCATGGTTTATATTTTGAATAGATTTATTGTTTTGGATACTTCACCATTGATTCAATCAAAGTAGTACTTTATCTTTGGTAAATCTAAGTAGATCATGTTAATGAAATATGTAACATGATTCATATACTTTGTTGAATCATTGGTTGTTGTTTTTCCATCATAAGAAAATCTCTTTCAAAAGTATCTTATGTTTTGGATTCAACATCTTTACAAATCATATGTGTATTATTGTTTTAAAGTTTTCAACTTGCTTTGCTTTGATTGGTATATCATATTCAAGTTGTATTTATAATTACATATGATTTGTCCCCTAATTTCAATCAAATCTATTTTTATGTTTTATGAGCTATATTGTTGATTTGATTGACATCCCTATGCATCACATGTTTAGAGCTAATCCATTTCATACAACTTGTGTAACTTTGATATTATTAACAAGTTGTTACTTTTAACATGTGATTGCATTTCATCCTCAATCATAAATGTTTTATGAGCTAAAACTTTCAAAAGCCTTAGGCATACATTTATGAGCTTTCATTTTCAAAATGATTGAGGACATCACACACACACCTCATGTACTTTCATCTTTGCATTCATAGTGTGTGTGTGTATTAGATTTTCACTTCCATATCCGCCTAATTAAGAGGCATTGTAATGAGCTTAATTGAATCTCCATCAAGTGTTTATAGACACTAACTTAGTGAGATAACCAACCTTGTGGTTGAAGAGGTTATTGCTTAGCCTATAAAAGCATAATGTATAGGTTGATGTTAAGCCTTGAAAAACATCATTGTAAAGGTTATTGCTTAGCCTTGAAAAGCATATTGTAAAGGCTATTGCTTAGCCTTTTGAAAAGCATAAATAGTGGAAATCCGGAGGGGTGTTGGATCACAAGCCGGTAGTGGATGTAGGCATTGAGGCCGAACCACTATAAATCCTTGTGTGATGGTGCTTGCTTTGTGGTGATTGTTTTATTAAGCTTCCGCATTTTATTTGATAATCATCACTTGTGACTAGTTTGTTTTAAAGAAGTTAAAATTGATTAAAATTGGTCATAGTTGAAGCTCACCCTATTCACCCCCCCCCCCCCTCTAGGGTTCGGGTCCCATGGACTTACAAAGAATGCTCAAAGAAATAACTTTCATTTCATGTCGGGCAACGCATTTCAGGACAAGTAAATGTTACTAGTGTAACTATCATGCTTTCGGGAAAACAAATCATATATTGCAAATCTTGGAAATGAAGTGAAACAATGAACTATTACAATTTCGGTAAAATATCGGTTTCAAGATTTATTTGAGGTGAATAGGGGTCCCGTATATCGATTATAATAATGACTTGGTACTCCTTGAGTTTGAAGACATTCCGGGCTCCTTATGCACTTTACGATTTTCAAAACTTTAAATGAGCTTATAGATAGTACTAGATGCTACAATAGACAAATCAAACTATAAACAGTAGGCATGACGTTAATCCGGAAGCATCGTACAACCCACTCAGTCACCGAAAGGGGTAGGATTCGCGATATCCAAAGAAATAGACTTCACGTAAAGATATAAGGAGGGTATCGCGTGGTCCCATACCGTTCAAGATTGAAATGGATTGGACTTCGATGCAACCGAACCAACCGTGAGAGTGTCGGCTCAAGACATCCTCACATATAGTCCAATGAGTCCAAATAGGGTAGCCAAGGTCCCACCTAAACCCATTCTAAATCAGGTTGAAAATTCCTTCCAGCAGGGATTTCCCAGTTGGCCAGGTCGACCTGGTCCCTGTGTACCCGGTCGACCTGGCCCATGTTGTAACTTAAAAGGCCAAATTGTGTTTTGGTCAGTGTAACCCAGGTCGATCGGGCCCCCGCCAGGTCGACCGGGCACACTGCGGAACAAAACCCAGGTTTTGTTCTGCAGTGGCCTTAGTCCTCCTCTTTTTCCCTCCTTCCAACACATATACAACCACACAAATCTAGAGACAAGAAGACTTTAAACTCATGTTTGCAAGACATAAAATGAAGCTAGCAAGATGCATTAAGAGCATTTATTTCAACAATGTAAATCAATAAAAGCATGAGAAATCTATTAATGTTTCACCAAACCATTTAAAACTCAAAACACCTAATCATTCACTTGCCTCAAGTCCAAGCTAGCAGTACCAAGCTTTTAATCACCTCTTAAGCTCAATTCCAAGCTACAATCAAAACCCCCCAAAAACAAACCCTAAAATGGGTCAAACAAAGATTGAAAAGGATATAACTTTAAATAATGCAAATGAAGCTTCTCAAGGGCTAGAGGAATACTAATCTAGGAGATGAAGAAGATTACTTACTTGGATGACCTTCAAATGAGAAGAGCTAGCTCAAAGGAAGTCTCAAAGTTGATGGATTTCTCTACAAAAGGTATCAAAAGGAAACTTGCAAGACGAGGAAGAGGATGGTGATCTCCAGTTCGATGTTGGTGCAAGATGTAAGTCCATGGGGATCCGAACCCTAGAGGGGGGGTGAATAGGGTGAGCTTCTTTTATGACCAATTTTAACAATTTTAACTTCTTTAAAACAAACTAGTCACAAGTGATGATTATCAAACAAGATGCGGAAGCTTAATACAAACAACCACCACAAAGCAAGCACCATCACACAAGGATTTATAGTGGTTCGGCCTCAATGCCTACATCCACTACCGGCTTGTGATCCAACACCCCACCGGATTTCCACTATTTATGCTTTTCAATAGGCTAAGCAATAACCTTTACAATATGCTTTCCAAGGCTTAGCAATAACCTTTACAATGATGTTTTTCAAGGCTTAACATCAACCTATACACTATGCTTTTAAAGGCTAAGCAATAACCTCTTCAACCACAAGGTTGGTTATCTCACTAATTAGTGTCTATCATACACTTGATGGAGATTCTATTAAGCTCATTACATTGCCTCTTAAATAGGCGGATATGGAAGTGAAAAACTAATACACACTCACACTATGAATGCAAAGATGAAAGTATATGAAGTGTGTGTGTGTGGTCCTCAATCATTTTGAAAATGAAAGCTCATAAATGTATGCCTAAGGCTTTTGAAAGTTCTAGCTCATAAAACATTTATGATTGAGGAAGTGATGCAATCACATGTTAAAAGTAACAACTTGTTAATGATATCAAAATTACACAAGTTGTATGAAATGGATTAGCTCTAAACATGTGATGCATAGGGATGTCAATCAAATCATCAATGTAGCTCATAAAACATAAAAATAGATTTGATTGAAAATAGGGGACAAATCATATGTAATTATAAAGACAACTTGAAAATGATTTACCAATCAAAGTAAGGCAAGATGTGAAACATTAAAACAATAATACACATATGATTTGTAATGATGTTGAATCCAAAACATAAGATACATTTGAGAGAGATTTTCTTATGATGGAAAACAACAACCAATGATTCAACAAAGTATATGAATCATGTTACATATTTCATTAACATGATCTACTTAGATTTACCAAAGTTAAGTATTACTTGGATTGAATCAATGGTGATGTATCCAAAACAATAGATCTATTCAAAATATAAGACATGCTAAGGATACAACAAATCATAGATTAACATGTTACAAAGATTTACCAATGATAAAACAAAACATGAAAACATATGATTTGTAAAGAAGTTGAATCCAAAACATAAGTTAGTTTTGAGAGAGACGTTCTTATGATGGAAAACAACAACCAAATGATTCAACCAAGTATATGGATCATGTTACATATGATTTACCAAAGTTCTTTCATTAACATGATCTACTTAGATTTACCAAGGTTAAGTACTACTTGGATTTGAATCATATGATGTTGTATCCAAAACAATAAATCAACTCAAAACATAAAACATGTTAAGGACACAACACAAACATAGTTTAACATGCTAGAAATGATTTACCAAAAATAAAACAAAGCATGAAAACATATGATTAAGAAAGGAAGAGCCTACTTGGTGGTTTAACTTCATTAATCCAAGCTTTAGCTTTCCTAATCATCCCCTTCATCCCTTGGTTCTTTTCCCATTTGATATGCCTCAATTCCTCTCAAGGAGGGGCTAAAAATCCCCCACTTTTGGCAAGGGAAAGAACTCATATTTATAGGAAAAAGTGGCCAACGGCTAGTTATCGGTCGACCGGCAAACAGGCCTCGGTCGACCGAGAACACACAACGGTCATATTTCTGACCGTTGGAGCTCCCAGGCTATTTTTGCCTGCAGTTGTCTCGGTCGACCGAGACCTGCCTCTCGGTCGACCGGCGACACTGCCGGGACTCCCCCTCTTTTGCAAAATTTCCAACTTTTGCACATTTCAAAGTTATTTCTTTGGGGAACCTTTTGGCCACTAAATCAAGCTTGGAAAACATGTTTTAAAGATTCTAATTTTTTTTAAAACATGACATAAAAAGCCTAAAAAGATTCAAAACTTTTAAAACAAAGGCTTGCTTGATTTCTTGAAAACTCTTTTCTAAAAACAAATGCATCCAAGATGAAAATACAAATCATGCATAAATCAATACTTTTACAAATCTTAAAAGCAATGCATGAATAAAACAAGATTTCAAGTTTATTTAAAACCAATGCAAGTGTGTAAATCAAATGATGCTTGAATGATAATGCATCCATCAAATTGCAATCTATAAAAACCCTAACAATCTCCCCCTTTGCAATTTGATGGCAAACACACTCACCACTGAAATTACACACTTAGTCTTCAGCTCCCCCTCAGCTGGACAAGGCTTGAAATCTTCTTGGATGCTTCTTCTCATAGCTTGGGCTCTTGGGCTTCAATCTTCATGATGCTTGGTGCTTGATCATTCTTCAATCTTTCTTTCTTTAGCCAAGCACATTCTTTAGCTCCAAGCTTTGTTTCTTCTATTTGCTCTCCCCCTTTGACCATGCCACTTTCTCCCTTTGGCAAGGTATGTATTCTCTCCCCTTGTAGAAGATCATACAAAAACCTCCCCTTAGGAAGCTTGGACATTCTCTTCACCCTTTTGAGAACTTGCATAATTTCTCCCCCTTTGCCATTAAATTGCAAAGGTACCTACACACATGAAACAAGGAAAATACCATTAGTAGCACCTGTTAATAATTGAAATCGAAAATGAAATGCATAACAGGCTATCATGTGAGGTAGTAGTCTCTAAGGGCTCAAAGACAATCTAAGGGTCAATTTGATCAAAACTAATTCTTCCTATGAAGGTTTACACTCCCCCTCAATCCATTCTCTTCTTTTGTCAAACTCTTGACAAAGATTTAACTATTAGGTACAAGGAGAAGATGGTTTAACCAAGTGAGGGTCAACTTCAAAGAAAGGATTAGATTCATTTAACTATAAAGCACAATATGATCAAATTACCAAAAGAGAGCTAGGTCAAAAGAGAAAAGCAATCATGGATATCAATTGGACAAACAAAGAATACCAATTGAGATTTAGGATATGACTTAATAAATCAATCACTCTAAAATGGATTTAGAAATATTCCTATTAGGAAAAATCCAAATTAGAGCTATCCATGAAGCAATGGGGTTTAATAATCATAGCATCAAATAATCTAACTATGGAAAGCATATGCTATGAAAATCTTGAACTCATTTCATTCAATCAATAAATATGACTATTAAAGTGCAAGATGAGTGAAATGAAATTCAAGCATGAAGCCAACCTCAACTAATAACCAACCAAAATTATGAACACATAAACATGGTGGTCAAGAGATATACCTATATGAGCAAAAGAGGTGGCAACATGAGCATTATGATGCTAATGGTGTGTGACATGGAGCAATCATATTACTTATCAAGTTCAATCCAATGCACACAAGTTTTATCACATTCACAAGAAATCAAATCAATCAAACAATATACCAATTGAATCCAATTGAATTTGATAACATGATAAAGAGCAAGAATGTGACAAAATTCCATCAAGCATCATAAATGCATATTCATCACTTTTAAAGATATAACTATTGAGCATAGTGATGAACAAGATAAATTGCAATGCAAAATGATATGACTTTGAAATGCATGCAATTTATAAAGTGACTAAATCATATGAATTCAACATCTAAGTTATCCATCAAACACATAGAAATATGATGAATGGATTTCAAAGAGTTTCATATGATCAAGATCACTACTATGAAGTTGAAACATGTATAAAGAAGATATCACTTAGAGAAAATACATGAATCAACATCATAACCATCCAATAAAAATATGACTAGAAAGCAAAGAGGATGGATTTTGGGTTCTAGTATGGTTTCAACAAATAGAACTAAGATCACAACCATACATAGAACACTTTGACATTTGCATAGAGAGGATCAATCAACACTCAAGATCTAACTCATACCATATCATCAAAAAAGAATATAACTATGTAAGCACAAGAAGGTATGAAGTTAGAGAGACATCATGGATCACATAAAGATGAAGATGGACCACATAAAAGGATATACCTATTAAGAACAATGGTTTAGTTCCAATTCATCTAAAATGATCCATTAAGCTATCATGTAACATCTCCACTCTTAGCAAATGTACTATGCTTACAATGCAATGGAAAAGGATATGTGGTTTAAACCAAAAGAACTTAGCACATAAAATCACAAATGCACTTAAAAAGCTCAAATACAAGATTTTACTATAAAGCACATAAACAATCATCAAAATGCATCTAAGAGAATATACCAAGTTAGGCACAAACATGCAAATCAATGAAACTATATCCAACCATGCAATGTAAGACATCAAAATCAATTTGCATAAAGAATGTAACTCAAGGAGCAAAGATGCAAATTGTTTGTAAAAATTATTTCCTTTCAAATGATACAATCATAATTAGGCACAAGGAAATAAATTCAAGGAAAATGCTTCTATAAATATAACTAATAAAGCTTAGAACATTTTCCAAAGTTTTCCAAATCACTTCAATGTATGAAATTCCAACAAAGAATCATTTATAGAATTAAGAGCAAGTGATTTTGAAAAACAAGAAGTGTACTATTGTAAAGTTTTCAATTTGTAAAAACAATAGACACTTACAAATTTTCCATATCAAAAGATATAACTTGTAAATCAATGGAAAACTAAAGTTGCTTCAAATCATTTGATTTCCAAAAAGGATTTAACTATGACAAACATCAAATGATTTTCCAACATCAATTGATCATGAAAAACTAGCTAGAAAGCATTTGTAATCACAATCAATTGATCATGAATAGATATGCACAACAAGAGATATTACTAAATGAACAACATGCAAATCCATCATGAAAGTATTGCAATCAAAGGATTTTGAAAACCATGAGATATAACTAAAAAAGTTCATGAAGTCAAAATCAAATGATCACAAAGAAACATTGCATTTTAAAAGATGTGACTTTAAAGAAACAAAATGCAAATGTAACATGACCAACAAAAAGATATAACTAAAAAGCATAGGTTGGTCTAGGGGTATCAAGGCCTTAAGGTTACTCAAATAGTCTACCTTTGAAAATACACCTAAGGTCTTGAAAATGTGTCCTTGAGAGATCACTTTGAGGACTCACCAACTCTAGAAGATATAACTTAGAAAAGTCTTAGAGTGGTGCAAAGAGGCTAGGGAAAATATCATTTTCAATCATAGTGGAAATCTTTAAAAAGATATGCAATAAAAACACAACACTAGGGTTCAAATCTAGCAAGGATCAACTCCGGGTTGTTAAGCCCTAAAATGGAGTAACCTGAAAGTCCGCTATGGATCCTAACCCTAGAGGGGGGGGGGGGGTGAATAGGGTGAGCTACAACTATGACCAATTATGACCAATTTTAACTTCTTAATACAAAACTAGTCACATGTGATGATAAACAATCAAAATGCGGAAGCTAATAAAACAATCATCACAAAGCAATCACCACAACACAATATTTATAGTGGTTCGGCCAACGTGCCTACATCCACTACCGGCTTGTGTATCCAACACCCCACCGGATTCCACTATTTATGCTTTTTACTAGGCTAAGCAATAACCCTTACAATGTTGCTTTTCAAGGCTAAACAACAACCTCTACAATGTGCTTTTAGAGGCTAAGCAATAACCTTCACAAAATGCTTTTCTTAGGCTAAGCAATAACCTTACAAGATGCTTTTCTTAGGCTAAGCAATAACCTTACAAGATGCTTTTCAAAGGCTAAGCAATAACCTTACACAAAGATGATTTCTCAAAGAAAGTGTCTTCACAAAAGATCACTCTAAGAGATTACAATTTAAGCTCAAATAAAATGCCTCTAAATAGGCGGAAATAAAAATGTAAATCTAACTCACACAAACACTCAAAGAAATGCAAAGATGTATGCTTATGAAGTGTGTGTGTGAAAACTTCAATCAATGTTTAAAAGTAAGCTCAATCAATTTATGCTTAATGCAATTTGAAAGTTTAAGGCATAAAAAGATATGATTGAAGTTCTATGCAAATCACATGAATAGTAAACAACTTGTTAATGACATGAAGTTCAAAGAATCACAAGTTGTAACAAAGTTTAAGAAAGCATGTGATTTGATAAGAGTGATTGCAAACCATTCTAATATACCAATGAAGATAATGAGTTTGCAAAAGAACTCTTGAAATCATGCATAAGTGAAAAACAAAGATTTAAGCATGCATGGATTTCATTTTAATGAAAATCAAAATACAAGTAAAGTGTACCTTTTTAAGAACTCATGTATTTGATTTCCAAATGGCCCTCTAGCCTTTCCAACTTCTTCCCCTTTCCTTGGCTCCAAAATGGTCTCAAAAGTTCATGTATCAAGCCTTGAAAAAGGATGGAAATGAATGGACTTTATAGCCAAAAAGTAGCCAACGGCTAGTCCTCGGTCGACCTAGACACAGGTCTCGGTCGACCGAGAAGGCACAACGGTCAGATTTCTGACCGTTGGGGCTTCAGTTCAAAAAACAGCCCATTTGCCCTGCAGTGTTCTCGGTCGACCGAGACCCAGGTCTCGGTCGACCGGCGACACTGCCGGGACACCCCCAAAAATTCCAACTTTTACATTTTGAAGATTTTCTTTGTGGAATTTTGTGGGTCACTAAACCAAGCTTAAAAACATGTTTTAAAACATTTAAAAACATGAAACACACAAAGCCTAAAATGATTCAAAGGTTTAAAACCAAAGGCAAGCTTGATTAGTAAAAACTCTTTTCAAATCAAATTGCATACAAAACTGATTCTAAAGGTGCTGAATGTATGCAAAGCTCAAACCTAAATTCACAAGAAGATTTTCCAAATCTAATGCACAAGGAATTTGGTTTTCAAAAGAGTTTTGGGTTCTAAAACCAATGCATCCAAGTTTAGAACCAAACCATGCATAAAACACAAACTTTTCCAAATCTAAAAACCAATGCATGTATAAAGCTAGATTTCAAGATATTTTAAATCAATGCATGTGTGTGAATTCAAATGATGCCAATATGCAAATGCATCCACCAAATTGCAATAACAAAATACCTAACAATCTCCCCCTTTGCAATTTGATGGCAACTTACTCATCATTGAAATTACACACTCTGTCTTCAGCTCCCCCTCTGCTGGACAAGTCTTGAAATCTTCTTCTTGGATGCTCCTTCTCTTAGCTTGGGCTCTTGGGCTCTTTTCTTCAATCTTCTTGATGCTTGGTGCTTGATCATTCTTCAAGCTTTCTTATCATCTTCCTCTCTATGGCCAAGCATCTTCTTTAGCTCCAAGCTTTCTTTCTTCTCTTTGCTCTCCCCCTTTGACCATGCCTCTCTCTCCTCTTGAGAACTTGAAAGCTTTCTCCCCCTTTGATGGATAGGAGATCTTCGAGTACTTGAACTCTCGAACTCTCTCCCCCTTTGATGAGTAGGAGATCTTTGAGTACTTAAACTCTCTCCCCCTTTGACATTAAATTGCAAAGGTACCTACACACATGAAACAAGGAAAATACCATTAGTAGCACCTGTTAACAAATGAAATCGAAAATGAAATACATAACAGGCTGTCATGTATGGAAGTTATCTCTAAGGGCTCAAAGGCAATCCAAGGGTGAATTTGATCAAAACTAATTCTTCCTATGAAGGTTTACACTCCCCCTCAATCCATTCTCATCTTTTGTCAAGCTTTTGACAAGATATAACTATTAGATTCAAGAAGTAGATGGTTTAACCAAGTGAGGGTCAACTTCAAGGAAAGGATTAGATTCATATAACTATAAGGCTCATATGATCAAATTACCAAAAGAGAGCAAGGTCTAATGGGAGAAACAATCATGGATATCAATTGAAATAAACATATCAATCGAGATTTAAGGATGTGACTATTAGCACAATCACTCTACAATGGATTTAAGAATATTACTATTAGGAGAAATCCAAATTAGAGCTATCCATGATATGGGGTATTCTCAAACATAGCATCAATCGATATTACTTATGAAAATCATATGCTATGTAAGATTTTGAAAATCATTTCATTCAATCAATAAATATGACTTATTCAAGTGCAAATTGAGTGAAATGAAATTCAAACATGAAGCCAACCTCTCCTAATAACCAACCAATATTATGAACACATAAACATGGTGGTCATGAGATATAACTATATGATCAAAAAGAGGTGGCAATCATGAACATTATGATGCTAATGGTGTGTGACATGGAACAATCATATTACTTATCAAGTTCAATCCAATGCACACAAGGTCTATCACATACACAAGATAAGATATCAATTGGATATGAAATCAATGGAAAGTTATACCAAATGAAACCAATTGAATATGATAACATGAGTAAAAGCAAGGATGTGATAAACTTCCATCAAGCAACACTAATGCATATTCATCACTTTTAAAGATATAACTATTGAGCATAGTGATGAACAAGGAAAATCGCAATGTAAAAGGATATTACTTTGTAAAAACATGCAATTTCCAAAGTGTCTAGATCATATGAATTCAACACTAAGAAATCCATCAAACAAGAGATATAACTATGAAATACAAGAAATGAATTTCAAATAGGTTCATATGATCAAGAACACTACTATGAAGTTGAAATATGTATAAGGATGACTCCAAGAGAATCTACATGAATCAACATCATAACCATCCATAAAGATATGACTAGTGAGCATAGAGGATGGATTGGGTTCTAGTATGGTTTCTACAAGTATAACTAAGATCACAACCATACATTGAACCAAAAGTCATTTGCATATAAAAAGAATAACTAAATAAGCAAGGAAGCAAACAACATACATTTCCATTTCTAAGATAATGAAACCAAAAGAAAAGGAAATGAGGACATGGAACATGCTTAGATGAATATGACTAATGAAGTTATAGAGCATTTCCATTCAAACAATCTTCAAATCATTTCAATAAACAAAATTCAACAATGAGCATAAAAGGAATGATTTTGAAGATCAATTTTCAACATGTATATTAAAAGATATAACTTAATTGAAACACATACAAGTTGATTTTTCAAAACAATGATTTTCCATATAAAAGTATAACTTAGTAATCCATGGAAAAACTTGAATTGATTCAAATCATTTGATTTACAAAAAAGGATTTAACTAAGACATCCATCAAATGATTTAACAACAATTGATCATGAAAAAACTAGCTATGAAAGCTTTTGAATTCACAATCAATTAATCATGTAGAAATGCAATGCAAAACATAAAACTAAATGTGAGCAAAAAGCAAATCAAACATGATGAAATTATAATCAAGAGATTTTGAAAACCATAACATGTAACTAGAATGGTGCATGAAAACAAAATCAAATGATCATAAAGAAGCAATGCATTTTAACAAATGTAACTATCAAGGAACAAAATGCAAATGCAACATGACCAACAAAAGGTTTTGACTATAAAGAATAGGTTGGTCAAGAAGGTTCAAGGCCCTAAGGTTTGTCTAGGTAAATGACTTTGGGAATCCACCTAAGGTCTTGAGAGGGTTGAACTTTGAGGTCTATTTTGGAATTCTCACCAACTATAGGAGATTTAACTTGATAAATTTTCAATTTGAACTTATCACCATGATATTTAGATTTAACTAAATTTAGCTTAGATTGGTGATTAGTCTTTTGATGTTGGTGAGTTTGTTTCTTTGGGGATTGATTCACTTTTCTTTTCTTCTTATTTTCTCCCTTAACTTGACTTTTGAATTTTAGATTTAACTTAGCAACTTTATTCAAAAGTTCTTTCATGGGTTGATATAAGGGAGATATGTTGAGAAGCTTTTTGTTCTTAGATTCTTTCAAGTTTGGTTTAACTTGTTTAAGCTTTTTAGAATCTATCTTAAGAGACTCCATTTTAAATGGTTTAACTTGTTTAGCCTTTTTGGAGTCTTCTTTGTTTTTAAGTGTCTTACCCTTCATGGATTTAGATTCTCCCTTCTTGAGTTCAAAGATGGGTTTAGACACATGGCTTCTCCTTCTTAGTTTGCACTCAAACATAAAATGTCCTTCAATGCCACAAAAATTACATTTAGACTTGGGCAAAGAAGTGTGAGTGCTAGAGAATGAGGACTCACCTTTCACAAAAGTGTTGGTGAATTTAGGGTCATAAGACATATTCCTATTAAATCCAATACCCGTCCTATCTCCATGAGATTTACCCAATTTAAATAATTTTTCAAGTCTATCTTCACTTTGGGTAAACTTGCACTCATACTTTTGTTTATAGTTTTCAAGTTGAGTGACTTTGGTTATAAGGATTGAATTTTCATTTTTAACTTTTGAAAGTTCATATTCAATTTCCTTATATTTGCTTAGCTCTTCATTGGCAAGTTTTACTTCAAGCTTTAGTTCATCAATAACATTAGATCCAAGTTCTTTTGTTTTTAACTTACTTTTGATCAACTTGGATTCTAAGTTGTCAATGTCTACATCTTGTCTTTTAATAGTATCTCTTAGGTTTACATTTTCATTTTTAAGCTCATCACAATTTATCTTAATCTCATTTAATTCATCTTGAGCATTAGATAAATTTTCCTTAGAGATAGTCAATTTAGATTCAAGATTGTTAAAGTCTTTATCTTGCCTTTTTATTTGATCTCTTAGAATTAAATTTTCCTTATTGACATTGTCATAATCCATCTTTAATTCTTTTAGTTCATCTTGAATGTTAGATAGATTATTTAAAGAGATCATGAACTTAGACTCTACACAATTTATTAATTCTTCTTTCTCTCTAAGTTCATCTTTTGAAGAAGCTAATTCTTTGTTTAGACTTTTGGATTCTTCTCTTAAACTTTTGTTTTTCTTCTCAAGCTTTAAGGATACTTCATATAATTCTTCAAAGGCTTGTTGAAGATCTTCTTCATTATATTCATTTTCTTCCTCTTTTGAGTCAATTTGATATTCATTTAAGTGAGGGTTTGAATCTCTAATAGAAGGAAGAATGAGGGGTCTAGAAGAATCTACAAAGTCTAGCCTAGTGGAGTCCATTCTAATGATTTTCAAATAAGCACAACTCTAGGGTTTTAACTCTAGGTTTTTACACCTAATCAAGAGTTCCAAACACTTGATCCTAAGGAATTAGAGCACTTGTCTCTGATACCAATTGAAAGTCCGCTATGGATCCTAACCCTAGAGGGGGGGGGGTGAATAGGGTGAGCTACAACTATGACCAATTATGACCAATTTTAACTTCTTAATACAAAACTAGTCACATGTGATGATAAACAATCAAAATGCGGAAGCTAATAAAACAATCATCACAAAGCAATCACCACAACACAATATTTATAGTGGTTCGGCCAACGTGCCTACATCCACTACCGGCTTGTGTATCCAACACCCCACCGGATTCCACTATTTATGCTTTTTACTAGGCTAAGCAATAACCCTTACAATGTTGCTTTTCAAGGCTAAACAACAACCTCTACAATGTGCTTTTAGAGGCTAAGCAATAACCTTCACAAAATGCTTTTCTTAGGCTAAGCAATAACCTTACAAGATGCTTTTCTTAGGCTAAGCAATAACCTTACAAGATGCTTTTCAAAGGCTAAGCAATAACCTTACACAAAGATGATTTCTCAAAGAAAGTGTCTTCACAAAAGATCACTCTAAGAGATTACAATTTAAGCTCAAATAAAATGCCTCTAAATAGGCGGAAATAAAAATGTAAATCTAACTCACACAAACACTCAAAGAAATGCAAAGATGTATGCTTATGAAGTGTGTGTGTGAAAACTTCAATCAATGTTTAAAAGTAAGCTCAATCAATTTATGCTTAATGCAATTTGAAAGTTTAAGGCATAAAAAGATATGATTGAAGTTCTATGCAAATCACATGAATAGTAAACAACTTGTTAATGACATGAAGTTCAAAGAATCACAAGTTGTAACAAAGTTTAAGAAAGCATGTGATTTGATAAGAGTGATTGCAAACCATTCTAATATACCAATGAAGATAATGAGTTTGCAAAAGAACTCTTGAAATCATGCATAAGTGAAAAACAAAGATTTAAGCATGCATGGATTTCATTTTAATGAAAATCAAAATACAAGTAAAGTGTACCTTTTTAAGAACTCATGTATTTGATTTCCAAATGGCCCTCTAGCCTTTCCAACTTCTTCCCCTTTCCTTGGCTCCAAAATGGTCTCAAAAGTTCATGTATCAAGCCTTGAAAAAGGTTGGAAATGAATGGACTTTATAGCCAAAAAGTAGCCAACGGCTAGTCCTCGGTCGACCTAGACACAGGTCTCGGTCGACCGAGAAGGCACAACGGTCAGATTTCTGACCGTTGGGGCTTCAGTTCAAAAAACAGCCCATTTGCCCTGCAGTGTTCTCGGTCGACCGAGACCCAGGTCTCGGTCGACCGGCGACACTGCCGGGACACCCCCAAAAATTCCAACTTTTACATTTTGAAGATTTTCTTTGTGGAATTTTGTGGGTCACTAAACCAAGCTTAAAAACATGTTTTAAAACATTTAAAAACATGAAACACACAAAGCCTAAAATGATTCAAAGGTTTAAAACCAAAGGCAAGCTTGATTAGTAAAAACTCTTTTCAAATCAAATTGCATACAAAACTGATTCTAAAGGTGCTGAATGTATGCAAAGCTCAAACCTAAATTCACAAGAAGATTTTCCAAATCTAATGCACAAGGAATTTGGTTTTCAAAAGAGTTTTGGGTTCTAAAACCAATGCATCCAAGTTTAGAACCAAACCATGCATAAAACACAAACTTTTCCAAATCTAAAAACCAATGCATGTATAAAGCTAGATTTCAAGATATTTTAAATCAATGCATGTGTGTGAATTCAAATGATGCCAATATGCAAATGCATCCACCAAATTGCAATAACAAAATACCTAACAATCTCCCCCTTTGCAATTTGATGGCAACTTACTCATCATTGAAATTACACACTCTGTCTTCAGCTCCCCCTCTGCTGGACAAGTCTTGAAATCTTCTTCTTGGATGCTCCTTCTCTTAGCTTGGGCTCTTGGGCTCTTTTCTTCAATCTTCTTGATGCTTGGTGCTTGATCATTCTTCAAGCTTTCTTATCATCTTCCTCTCTATGGCCAAGCATCTTCTTTAGCTCCAAGCTTTCTTTCTTCTCTTTGCTCTCCCCCTTTGACCATGCCTCTCTCTCCTCTTGAGAACTTGAAAGCTTTCTCCCCCTTTGATGGATAGGAGATCTTCGAGTACTTGAACTCTCGAACTCTCTCCCCCTTTGATGAGTAGGAGATCTTTGAGTACTTAAACTCTCTCCCCCTTTGACATTAAATTGCAAAGGTACCTACACACATGAAACAAGGAAAATACCATTAGTAGCACCTGTTAACAAATGAAATCGAAAATGAAATACATAACAGGCTGTCATGTATGGAAGTTATCTCTAAGGGCTCAAAGGCAATCCAAGGGTGAATTTGATCAAAACTAATTCTTCCTATGAAGGTTTACACTCCCCCTCAATCCATTCTCATCTTTTGTCAAGCTTTTGACAAGATATAACTATTAGATTCAAGAAGTAGATGGTTTAACCAAGTGAGGGTCAACTTCAAGGAAAGGATTAGATTCATATAACTATAAGGCTCATATGATCAAATTACCAAAAGAGAGCAAGGTCTAATGGGAGAAACAATCATGGATATCAATTGAAATAAACATATCAATCGAGATTTAAGGATGTGACTATTAGCACAATCACTCTACAATGGATTTAAGAATATTACTATTAGGAGAAATCCAAATTAGAGCTATCCATGATATGGGGTATTCTCAAACATAGCATCAATCGATATTACTTATGAAAATCATATGCTATGTAAGATTTTGAAAATCATTTCATTCAATCAATAAATATGACTTATTCAAGTGCAAATTGAGTGAAATGAAATTCAAACATGAAGCCAACCTCTCCTAATAACCAACCAATATTATGAACACATAAACATGGTGGTCATGAGATATAACTATATGATCAAAAAGAGGTGGCAATCATGAACATTATGATGCTAATGGTGTGTGACATGGAACAATCATATTACTTATCAAGTTCAATCCAATGCACACAAGGTCTATCACATACACAAGATAAGATATCAATTGGATATGAAATCAATGGAAAGTTATACCAAATGAAACCAATTGAATATGATAACATGAGTAAAAGCAAGGATGTGATAAACTTCCATCAAGCAACACTAATGCATATTCATCACTTTTAAAGATATAACTATTGAGCATAGTGATGAACAAGGAAAATCGCAATGTAAAAGGATATTACTTTGTAAAAACATGCAATTTCCAAAGTGTCTAGATCATATGAATTCAACACTAAGAAATCCATCAAACAAGAGATATAACTATGAAATACAAGAAATGAATTTCAAATAGGTTCATATGATCAAGAACACTACTATGAAGTTGAAATATGTATAAGGATGACTCCAAGAGAATCTACATGAATCAACATCATAACCATCCATAAAGATATGACTAGTGAGCATAGAGGATGGATTGGGTTCTAGTATGGTTTCTACAAGTATAACTAAGATCACAACCATACATTGAACCAAAAGTCATTTGCATATAAAAAGAATAACTAAATAAGCAAGGAAGCAAACAACATACATTTCCATTTCTAAGATAATGAAACCAAAAGAAAAGGAAATGAGGACATGGAACATGCTTAGATGAATATGACTAATGAAGTTATAGAGCATTTCCATTCAAACAATCTTCAAATCATTTCAATAAACAAAATTCAACAATGAGCATAAAAGGAATGATTTTGAAGATCAATTTTCAACATGTATATTAAAAGATATAACTTAATTGAAACACATACAAGTTGATTTTTCAAAACAATGATTTTCCATATAAAAGTATAACTTAGTAATCCATGGAAAAACTTGAATTGATTCAAATCATTTGATTTACAAAAAAGGATTTAACTAAGACATCCATCAAATGATTTAACAACAATTGATCATGAAAAAACTAGCTATGAAAGCTTTTGAATTCACAATCAATTAATCATGTAGAAATGCAATGCAAAACATAAAACTAAATGTGAGCAAAAAGCAAATCAAACATGATGAAATTATAATCAAGAGATTTTGAAAACCATAACATGTAACTAGAATGGTGCATGAAAACAAAATCAAATGATCATAAAGAAGCAATGCATTTTAACAAATGTAACTATCAAGGAACAAAATGCAAATGCAACATGACCAACAAAAGGTTTTGACTATAAAGAATAGGTTGGTCAAGAAGGTTCAAGGCCCTAAGGTTTGTCTAGGTAAATGACTTTGGGAATCCACCTAAGGTCTTGAGAGGGTTGAACTTTGAGGTCTATTTTGGAATTCTCACCAACTATAGGAGATTTAACTTGATAAATTTTCAATTTGAACTTATCACCATGATATTTAGATTTAACTAAATTTAGCTTAGATTGGTGATTAGTCTTTTGATGTTGGTGAGTTTGTTTCTTTGGGGATTGATTCACTTTTCTTTTCTTCTTATTTTCTCCCTTAACTTGACTTTTGAATTTTAGATTTAACTTAGCAACTTTATTCAAAAGTTCTTTCATGGGTTGATATAAGGGAGATATGTTGAGAAGCTTTTTGTTCTTAGATTCTTTCAAGTTTGGTTTAACTTGTTTAAGCTTTTTAGAATCTATCTTAAGAGACTCCATTTTAAATGGTTTAACTTGTTTAGCCTTTTTGGAGTCTTCTTTGTTTTTAAGTGTCTTACCCTTCATGGATTTAGATTCTCCCTTCTTGAGTTCAAAGATGGGTTTAGACACATGGCTTCTCCTTCTTAGTTTGCACTCAAACATAAAATGTCCTTCAATGCCACAAAAATTACATTTAGACTTGGGCAAAGAAGTGTGAGTGCTAGAGAATGAGGACTCACCTTTCACAAAAGTGTTGGTGAATTTAGGGTCATAAGACATATTCCTATTAAATCCAATACCCGTCCTATCTCCATGAGATTTACCCAATTTAAATAATTTTTCAAGTCTATCTTCACTTTGGGTAAACTTGCACTCATACTTTTGTTTATAGTTTTCAAGTTGAGTGACTTTGGTTATAAGGATTGAATTTTCATTTTTAACTTTTGAAAGTTCATATTCAATTTCCTTATATTTGCTTAGCTCTTCATTGGCAAGTTTTACTTCAAGCTTTAGTTCATCAATAACATTAGATCCAAGTTCTTTTGTTTTTAACTTACTTTTGATCAACTTGGATTCTAAGTTGTCAATGTCTACATCTTGTCTTTTAATAGTATCTCTTAGGTTTACATTTTCATTTTTAAGCTCATCACAATTTATCTTAATCTCATTTAATTCATCTTGAGCATTAGATAAATTTTCCTTAGAGATAGTCAATTTAGATTCAAGATTGTTAAAGTCTTTATCTTGCCTTTTTATTTGATCTCTTAGAATTAAATTTTCCTTATTGACATTGTCATAATCCATCTTTAATTCTTTTAGTTCATCTTGAATGTTAGATAGATTATTTAAAGAGATCATGAACTTAGACTCTACACAATTTATTAATTCTTCTTTCTCTCTAAGTTCATCTTTTGAAGAAGCTAATTCTTTGTTTAGACTTTTGGATTCTTCTCTTAAACTTTTGTTTTTCTTCTCAAGCTTTAAGGATACTTCATATAATTCTTCAAAGGCTTGTTGAAGATCTTCTTCATTATATTCATTTTCTTCCTCTTTTGAGTCAATTTGATATTCATTTAAGTGAGGGTTTGAATCTCTAATAGAAGGAAGAATGAGGGGTCTAGAAGAATCTACAAAGTCTAGCCTAGTGGAGTCCATTCTAATGATTTTCAAATAAGCACAACTCTAGGGTTTTAACTCTAGGTTTTTACACCTAATCAAGAGTTCCAAACACTTGATCCTAAGGAATTAGAGCACTTGTCTCTGATACCAATTGAAAGTCCGCTATGGATCCTAACCCTAGAGGGGGGGGGGGTGAATAGGGTGAGCTACAACTATGACCAATTATGACCAATTTTAACTTCTTAATACAAAACTAGTCACATGTGATGATAAACAATCAAAATGCGGAAGCTAATAAAACAATCATCACAAAGCAATCACCACAACACAATATTTATAGTGGTTCGGCCAACGTGCCTACATCCACTACCGGCTTGTGTATCCAACACCCCACCGGATTCCACTATTTATGCTTTTTACTAGGCTAAGCAATAACCCTTACAATGTTGCTTTTCAAGGCTAAACAACAACCTCTACAATGTGCTTTTAGAGGCTAAGCAATAACCTTCACAAAATGCTTTTCTTAGGCTAAGCAATAACCTTACAAGATGCTTTTCTTAGGCTAAGCAATAACCTTACAAGATGCTTTTCAAAGGCTAAGCAATAACCTTACACAAAGATGATTTCTCAAAGAAAGTGTCTTCACAAAAGATCACTCTAAGAGATTACAATTTAAGCTCAAATAAAATGCCTCTAAATAGGCGGAAATAAAAATGTAAATCTAACTCACACAAACACTCAAAGAAATGCAAAGATGTATGCTTATGAAGTGTGTGTGTGAAAACTTCAATCAATGTTTAAAAGTAAGCTCAATCAATTTATGCTTAATGCAATTTGAAAGTTTAAGGCATAAAAAGATATGATTGAAGTTCTATGCAAATCACATGAATAGTAAACAACTTGTTAATGACATGAAGTTCAAAGAATCACAAGTTGTAACAAAGTTTAAGAAAGCATGTGATTTGATAAGAGTGATTGCAAACCATTCTAATATACCAATGAAGATAATGAGTTTGCAAAAGAACTCTTGAAATCATGCATAAGTGAAAAACAAAGATTTAAGCATGCATGGATTTCATTTTAATGAAAATCAAAATACAAGTAAAGTGTACCTTTTTAAGAACTCATGTATTTGATTTCCAAATGGCCCTCTAGCCTTTCCAACTTCTTCCCCTTTCCTTGGCTCCAAAATGGTCTCAAAAGTTCATGTATCAAGCCTTGAAAAAGGTTGGAAATGAATGGACTTTATAGCCAAAAAGTAGCCAACGGCTAGTCCTCGGTCGACCTAGACACAGGTCTCGGTCGACCGAGAAGGCACAACGGTCAGATTTCTGACCGTTGGGGCTTCAGTTCAAAAAACAGCCCATTTGCCCTGCAGTGTTCTCGGTCGACCGAGACCCAGGTCTCGGTCGACCGGCGACACTGCCGGGACACCCCCAAAAATTCCAACTTTTACATTTTGAAGATTTTCTTTGTGGAATTTTGTGGGTCACTAAACCAAGCTTAAAAACATGTTTTAAAACATTTAAAAACATGAAACACACAAAGCCTAAAATGATTCAAAGGTTTAAAACCAAAGGCAAGCTTGATTAGTAAAAACTCTTTTCAAATCAAATTGCATACAAAACTGATTCTAAAGGTGCTGAATGTATGCAAAGCTCAAACCTAAATTCACAAGAAGATTTTCCAAATCTAATGCACAAGGAATTTGGTTTTCAAAAGAGTTTTGGGTTCTAAAACCAATGCATCCAAGTTTAGAACCAAACCATGCATAAAACACAAACTTTTCCAAATCTAAAAACCAATGCATGTATAAAGCTAGATTTCAAGATATTTTAAATCAATGCATGTGTGTGAATTCAAATGATGCCAATATGCAAATGCATCCACCAAATTGCAAAAACAAAATACCTAACATAACCCGCTCTGATACCACTTGTAAGTCCATGGGGATCCGAACCCTAGAGGGGGGGTGAATAGGGTGAGCTTCTTTTATGACCAATTTTAACAATTTTAACTTCTTTAAAACAAACTAGTCACAAGTGATGATTATCAAACAAGATGCGGAAGCTTAATACAAACAACCACCACAAAGCAAGCACCATCACACAAGGATTTATAGTGGTTCGGCCTCAATGCCTACATCCACTACCGGCTTGTGATCCAACACCCCACCGGATTTCCACTATTTATGCTTTTCAATAGGCTAAGCAATAACCTTTACAATATGCTTTCCAAGGCTTAGCAATAACCTTTACAATGATGTTTTTCAAGGCTTAACATCAACCTATACACTATGCTTTTAAAGGCTAAGCAATAACCTCTTCAACCACAAGGTTGGTTATCTCACTAATTAGTGTCTATCATACACTTGATGGAGATTCTATTAAGCTCATTACATTGCCTCTTAAATAGGCGGATATGGAAGTGAAAAACTAATACACACTCACACTATGAATGCAAAGATGAAAGTATATGAAGTGTGTGTGTGTGGTCCTCAATCATTTTGAAAATGAAAGCTCATAAATGTATGCCTAAGGCTTTTGAAAGTTCTAGCTCATAAAACATTTATGATTGAGGAAGTGATGCAATCACATGTTAAAAGTAACAACTTGTTAATGATATCAAAATTACACAAGTTGTATGAAATGGATTAGCTCTAAACATGTGATGCATAGGGATGTCAATCAAATCATCAATGTAGCTCATAAAACATAAAAATAGATTTGATTGAAAATAGGGGACAAATCATATGTAATTATAAAGACAACTTGAAAATGATTTACCAATCAAAATAAGGCAAGATGTGAAACATTAAAACAATAATACACATATGATTTGTAATGATGTTGAATCCAAAACATAAGATACATTTGAGAGAGATTTTCTTATGATGGAAAACAACAACCAATGATTCAACAAAGTATATGAATCATGTTACATATTTCATTAACATGATCTACTTAGATTTACCAAAGTTAAGTACTACTTGGATTGAATCAATGGTGATGTATCCAAAACAATAGATCTATTCAAAATATAAGACATGCTAAGGATACAACAAATCATAGATTAACATGTTACAAAGATTTACCAATGATAAAACAAAACATGAAAACATATGATTTGTAAAGAAGTTGAATCCAAAACATAAGTTAGTTTTGAGAGAGATGTTCTTATGATGGAAAACAACAACCAAATGATTCAACCAAGTATATGGATCATGTTACATATGATTTACCAAAGTTCTTTCATTAACATGATCTACTTAGATTTACCAAGGTTAAGTACTACTTGGATTTGAATCATATGATGTTGTATCCAAAACAATAAATCAACTCAAAACATAAAACATGTTAAGGACACAACACAAACATAGTTTAACATGCTAGAAATGATTTACCAAAAATAAAACAAAGCATGAAAACATATGATTAAGAAAGGAAGAGCCTACTTGGTGGTTTAACTTCATTAATCCAAGCTTTAGCTTTCCTAATCATCCCCTTCATCCCTTGGTTCTTTTCCCATTTGATATGCCTCAATTCCTCTCAAGGAGGGGTTAAAAATTCCCCACTTTTGGCAAGGGAAAGAACTCATATTTATAGGAAAAAGTGGCCAACGGCTAGTTCTCGGTCGACCGGCAAACAGGCCTCGGTCGACCGAGAACACACAACGGTCATATTTATGACCGTTGGAGCTCCCAGGCTATTTTTGCCTGCAGTTGTCTCGGTCGACCGAGACCTGCCTCTCGGTCGACCGGCGACACTGTCGGGACTCCCCCTCTTTTGCAAAATTTCCAACTTTTGCACATTTCAAAGTTATTTCTTTGGGGAACCTTTTGGCCACTAAATCAAGCTTGGAAAACATGTTTTAAAGATTCTAATTGTTTTTAAAACATGACATAAAAAGCCTAAAAAGATTCAAAACTTTTAAAACAAAGGCTTGCTTGATTTCTTGAAAACTCTTTTCTAAAAACAAATGCATCCAAGATGAAAATACAAATCATGCATAAATCAATACTTTTACAAATCTTAAAAGCAATGCATGAATAAAACAAGATTTCAAGTTTATTTAAAACCAATGCAAGTGTGTAAATCAAATGATGCTTGAATGATAATGCATCCATCAAATTGCAATCTATAAAAACCCTAACACAAGATTAGTGTGGATTGGAGATGGAGAGAGCAAGAAGAAGAAGAAGAAGTTGCAAGAAAACCCTAGGCTGCTGGTTTGTGCTGGAACAATGAAGAATGAAATGAAATGAGGAGTGGGTTTCCCTTTGTTAACAAATGGAGTTGGGTCCCACTACTAAAGAGGCTTGTTTGATTGAAATCATCTCTTTCGGGATCTCGGATGAATTCGGTGAAGAAGGAAGAAATGAACATCGAAATATCTAGTTTTCAAAAAGTATATGTTTCGCTGGTTTTGGGGATATCAAGTTTTGGGTACAAGTTTAATGTGAAAAGACTGTCTTGCCCTCAAGGCTAGTAAATCGGGTTTTGGGGCCTCGAATGGACACGGGACCAACATGAAAGTTGTAGGGATCACTAAGATAAATGAAACTGGATAAGAACGCAATTTGAAACAATTCTGGAAAATCCCCTAAGCAATTGCAAAGTCTAAAGGGGAACCCCCAAAGGGCCCCACTAGCTATGAAAGCACTCCTAGTTGCCCAAAACTAAAACAAAGGCTATTCCAAACCCAACTTAGCCAAAATCACTAATCAAGCTTAGCACTAACACACGACTTAATTAGCACTAATCGGGTTCACTCGGGTCGAGGTCTTATAATGATCGCTTTGACCTTGTTCTTTTGGTAATTTGATCATTTTGTGCTCAATAGTTAAACGTGTCTAATCCTTTCCTTGAAGTTGACCCTCAATTGGTTAAACCATTTTCTTCTTGAATCAAATAGTTATCTTTGTCAAAAGTTTGACAAAAGGAAAGAATGGATTGAGGGGGAGTGTAAACCTTCAAAGGAAGTATTAGTTTTGATCAAATTGACCCTTGGATTGGCTTTGAACCCTTAGAGATTACTTCCATACATGATAACCTGTTATGTATTTCACTTTCGATTTCTTTTGTTAACAGGTGCTACTAAAAGGTATTTTCCTTATTTCATGTGTGTAGGTACTGTCACACCCCTAAACCAGAACCTCGGGGGCGCGAATGGGATTAAGGATAGTTATATTTTTCTCCCAAGATCCGCGTGTGTGAAGACAACACATTCTAACACATTCTGAATATTTTGCGGAAGCTTTCGTGGTGCTGTGACCCAGAGTTCGTGGCTATCGGATTCTGTGTCGCACTCAACCGTTAGCATATAGCTATTATATCAAGAATCATCTCAGACAGGAATAAACTATTACAACCAAGTACAGAGCTGACAGTAATAGGATATTACATTCCCAAATATGTTCAAGTTACAATTATCAATGTACATTAATTAAGAGTCCCAAGAAAAGGCTAATAAAAGCCATACAATAACAAGCTAATAACCACTACCCATATGTGACGCAACTCTGATGTCAAGCTCAATGTCTACATGACATAGCCGACAAAACAACCTGCAAAGCATGGCTCCACAGCCGACAAAAGCACTCATCTCGGGATGAAGAAGTCTGGACCTAAGTACCAAAAGTAGTGGGTCAGACACGACGGTCTGGCAGGTAGATGAAAAGATAATAAATATACTGAAGAATAAAGCATAGGGTAAATCATGCTATTTGATCCAATGTTGCATATAATTAAACGGTTGCAAGATCGTGGATCTCTGACAAAACATGTATTCGTTTCAAGCATGGGTAAAACATGAAGATCTAGCAAAACATATGTTCATTTACATCATCTATAAAAGCATAGATATTTGACAATCAGGTGTTCGTCTAAAACATGTATAAATGTAGAGGTCTGGCAAAACAAACGTTCATTTGAGACTTAGGTAAAAGCATAAGTATTCAACAAACCGGGTATTCATTTAAAACGTGTGTAATCATAGAAATCTAGCAAAACCAATGTTCATTTGAAACATATGTAAAAGCATGGGTATTTAACCAATCGGGTATTCATTTAAAACATGTGTGTGTACAAGGAACGGGAAACAATATAACAATAACTGAATTTACCTTGGAGAATATTAACACCTGTTTAAATAATAACTTTCATAAAAGAAATGAATCATTTATCGGAAAAAAAATAAGCAATATAAAACATGTCAGGTATCCAAGGAATCGGGAACTAACAAGATGGCAATCACACAAAGCTAAGTCCTCTATCACCAAAGTGACAAGAGTATAACGGGGCGTTGGTCTCAGTCACACAAGCTGAGGAGATTCAACGAAAACCATATATACAATATAAATATACGGGACGGGACCACGGTAGTGAACCGGGTATCGGGACGGGACCACGGTAGTAAACCGTGTATCGGGATCCAAACTGCAGCTGGCTGGACGAGAAGGGGGATCTCCAAGTCGGTGGATCAAACCGACAAGGTTATCCAAGCTTAGTGATGCCTACTCAAAGGTCAATTAACAAATCGAGACAAAAACAAGTAAATCAAGTACAATAAATAAACAGGCAAGACGGGGGTGCTTAAGGGCACACTATCGTTTCATGTCGGGCAATACATTTTGGAACAAGTAACTGTTACTAGTGTAACTTCAATACTTTCAGGAAAACAAGTCATGTAATGTAAATCTCAGAAATGAGGGAATACAATGACCTATTACAATTTCGGGTAAAAATATTGGTTTCAAGATTTATTTAAGGTGAATAGGGGTCCCGTATGTCGATTATAATAATGACTTGGTACTCCTTGAGTTTGAAGACATTCCAGACTCCTTATACACTTTACGATTTTTAAAACTTTAAATGAGCTTTTAGATAGTACTAGATGGTACGATTAAAAATCAAAACTATAAACAGTCCATCCTGAAGCATCATTTAAAGTTTATAGTTTTGATTTTTAATCCTGAAGCATCATTTCAGTATGATGTTAATCCTGAAGCATCATTTCAGTATGATGTTAATCCTGAAGCATCATACAACCTACTCAGTCACCGAAAGGGATAGGATTCGCGACACCCAACGAAATAGACTTCGCGTATAGATATAAGGAGGATATCGCATTGTCCCATACCGTTCAAGATTGAATTGGATTGGATTCCGATGCAACCGAACTAACCATGAAGAACGTCGGCTCAAGACATCCTCACATAAAGTCCAATGAGTCCAAAAAGGGTAGCCAAAGTCTCACCTAAGCCCATCCAAAAACAGGGTAAAATCCCTTCCAGCAAGGATCTCTCAGTTGGCCCAGTCGACCCCATACACAGCAGCCCCGGTCGACCGAGCTCATGACCGGTTGACCGGGAGTTGTATCTGGAATGGTCAACAGTGTTTTGGTCAGGCTCCCAGGGAGCCTGACCCTGTGTCGCCGGTCGACCGAGTACACTGCGGAACAGAACCCAAGTTTTGTTCTGCAGTGGGCTGTATCCTTCTCTTTTTCTGTCCTTCTCCAAGACATTCCTCTTGCAACAAAAAGGGCCTCCTTGCCTCCCAATAACGACCATTAAATTTCTTCAACAATCACTTAAAAACCCTCATCAAAACTCCAATGAACATTGAATCTAAACACCTTCTTCTTCACATTCAACACCAAACAAAGAGAAGTGTCCCCAACATACACAAAGGTTCATTTGAGCCATAATCAAGAGATAAAATAAAGACTATTGATCACATTTCCATAACAATAGATGATTTAGCAAAAATCTTTAAATGAGAATCTATTTCAAATCAAAGCAAGCTAATAAACATAAATATGAATGGCAAAGCCAACCCCATTCCTTATAAAACCATATGAACAAACTTTGACCAAATGAAATGCATACATTTCCAAGAGATTTAACGAGAGAGAAAAACCCATTAATATGCATTTTCGAAATCAATAGAAATGTGGCAAGAAGCATATGTGAAAACATGTATCAAATTACCAAGAACAAGTAATAAAATTTAGGATTTTCTCATAAAACTTGATGACATTCAAACCATCCATTCATCCACTTGCCTTGGGTTCCAATTAGCTAATCAAGCTCTCCAAACATTCTCAAGCAACACCTACAAGCATAACCAAAAACCCCCCAAAAACAAACCCAGTAAGAACCCTAAAATGGCAAATCAAGAAAGACAAGGAATGGGCTCAAACCAAACTAGGAAATAGAACTTAAGGGGATGTCATTGCACATAAAAGGGAAATGGGAAGGAATCTTTACCTCTAGGGTCATCAATCAACAAGAAGAGGCTTGAAATAGGGGCTGCCCACCTTGGTTTTGAACAAAAATAGCATCCATGGGAATCTAGAGAGATGGGGAAGAAGACGGCATGGTTGGGTTTCCAAATGGCAAGGGTTTCCTCCATGAATGGAGAGGAGAAAACAAGAAGAAAAGGGAGGGGAAGCTCAGTTGCAGAGCCGCCCCCCCCCCCCCCCCCCCCCTCCCCCTTTGGCTGCAACGAATGAGTGAGGGGAGAGGGGAGAGTCATCTTTTATAATGGGTGGGTGTGGGCCCCACCACACTTAAAACTTGTCAAGGGTAAAACATCAATTTCTGGGCCTCGGATATGATCAACGAAGAAGAGGAAAATGTTTCTCATAAAATCTAGTTTTCAAAAAGTATAATTTTGGCATGGTTCTGGGATCTCGAAATTTGGGTCCAGATTCAATGTGAAAAGACTGATTTTGCCCTCAGGGCTGGAAAAACTGATTTTCGGAGCTTCGAATGGGTATAGAGTGAACACGAAAGTTGTAGAGGTTAACAAAATGAGTCAAACGAGGCTAAAACAAGAATTATCGGGAATTTTGAATAATCTCCCAATCACGCGCAAAGTCACTAAAAGAACCCCCAAAGGGTCTCACTAATCACAAAGGCACTCAAAACTCCCCAAAACTAGTGAAAAACCATTCTAGCGCACAAACTCCACCCAACAAGCACTAATCCCACTAAAAGAAACTAATTCACAATTAAAACAACACTAATCCAGGAAATTAGGGGTCGGGTTCTCACAGGTACCTTTGCAATTTAATGTCAAAGGGGGAGAGAGTATTCAAGTTCTCTAAAGGGGAAGAGAATGTCCAAGCTTCCTAAGGGGAGATTTTGTATGATCTTCTACAGGGGGAGAGAATGCATATCTTGCCAAAGGGAGAGAGAGGCATGGTCAAAGGGGGAGAGGTGAAAGAAGAAAGCTTGGGAGATAAAGAAGATGCTTGACTATAGAGAGGAAGAAGAAAAGAAAGCTTGAAGAATGATCAAGCTCCAAGCATCAAGAAGATTGAAGAAAAAGAACTAGAGCCAAAGCTAAGAGAGCATCCAAGGAGATTTCAAGACCTGTCCAGCTTAGGGGGAGTTGAAGACTTAGTGTGTATAATTTCAGTGATGAGTAAGTTGCCATCAAATTGCAAAGGGGGAGATTGTTAGGAATTTTGTATTTGCAATTTGATGGAAGCATTAACATTTTAGCATCATTTGATTTACACACATTTGCATTGATTTAGAAAATCTTGAAATCTTGATTTATACATGTATTGTTTTTAAGACTTGTAAAAATATTGAATTATGCATGTTTTGATTTTAAACTTGGATGCATTTTAAATTTGAAAAGAAATCTTATAAATCAAGCTAGCCTATGTTTTAAATCTTTCAAATCATTTTAGGCTTTTTATGTTTCATTATTTTAGCCCTCTTAGTTTGATTTAAATCATGACTCCAAGCTTGATTTAATGGCCCAAAAGTTCCCTCAAGAAATACTTTGGAAATATGCATTTTTAGGGAATTTTGGTCCCAGGCCCGGGTTGACCCGCAGTGTGGCCTGTCGACCGGCCCAAGGGACCCGGTCGGCCGAGCCTATTGCGGGTCGACTGGGTAAAGAGCCATTGTACTCTTTTCAAACGGTCAGTTTTATGACCGTTAAAGGCCAGGTCGACCGGGCCCTGTTGCAGGTCGACCGGGGACTAGCCTTTTGGCACTTTTTGGCTATAAAATGAAGTTAATTCCTTTTCCAATGTTAGAGATTTTTAAGCCATCCTTGAGGTGTTTCGAGACAAGTTAAAGGGGATGAACTAAGAGAGACCAAGGGGTTATTATTGAAGCTAAAACTTGGATTAATGAAGTTAAATCTCTAAGTAAGCTGTACTTTTACTAATCATATGTTACATGCTTTGTTTAAATTATTGGTAAATGATTTTTAGCATGATAACTATGATGTGTTGAATCCATTCTTCTTTTAATATTTGATCTAAGTTAGATAGGATTCTTCACTGTGATTTCAATCCAAGTTGTTTTTAAATTTTCCTTAATCATGCTTAGCCAAAATCTTTGTTTTCTTTTATAGCATGATTCATTTTCTTGGTTGAATCTTCATTTGTTGTTTTCATTCATTTGAACTTTAGTTAAATTAATTTGGTTTTGAAAACAACATTGCACATGCATCACATGTTCTAAGCTAATCAATTTCATACAACTTGTGAGTCTTTGATTTTCATATCATTAACAAGTTGATATTCATACATGTGATTTGCATTAAACTTCAATCAAATCTTTTATGTGCTTTAAACTTTTAAATGCTTTAAGCATATATTAATTGAGCTTTGTTTTCAACTTGATTGAAGTTATCACACACACACACATCATGAGCATACATCTTTGCATTCATTTAGTGTTTGTGTGAGTTAGTTTTTCACTTTCATAACCGCCTATTTTAGAGGCAAATATATTGAGCTTAAATTGTATCTCTTTGAGTGTTTTTGTAGACACTTCTTTAAGAGAAATCTTTTTCTTGTAAAGGTTATTGCTTAGCCTAAGAAAAGCATTTGTAAAGGTTATTGCCAAGCCTAGAAAAGCACATTGATAGGTTGTTGTTTAGCCTAGAAAAACAACATTGTAAAGGTTATTGCTTAGCCTATTGAAAAGCATTGATAGTGAAAATCCGGTGGGGTGTTGGTTCACTAGCCGGTAGTGGATGTAGGCATTGAGGCCGGACCACTATAAATCTTTGTGTGGTGGTGTTTGCTTGTGGTGATTGTTTTATTAGCTTCCGCATCTTGTTTGATAAATCATCACTTGTGACTAGTTCATTTTTAAGAAGTTAAAATTTGTATTAATTGGTCACTAATTGTAGCTCACCCTATTCACCCCCCTCTAGGGTTAGGATCCCAGGACTTTCAATAAGGGCCATCATTATCCATTATAAGAAAATGATTGTGGACAACATACTTAGCTTCTTGAGGATGTGACTTCTGTTTGACTCCCACCTGTTGAAAATATGTTTTGAATCAGTACAAATTATTTCATCCTCAAAAACCCATTCAGACAAGTATATCTATATGTTCCAAAATATGATTGGTGGAATAGTTTGTCAGATTTACCGATTTAAAATTTCATGAGCATTTTATTAAGTAACAGTTTCTGTTTATAATTAATTCATATACCATCCTACATCTAATGAGCATATTGGGTTCTACAAATCCATTGAACTTTCATAAAAGTTTCTGCCCGTACAGAATTTTTGGCACACCCAATATGCTCATTAGATGCAGGATGGTATGTGAATTAATTATAAACAGAAACTATTACTTAATAAAATGCTCATGAAATTTTAAATCAGTAAATTTAACAAACTATTCCACCAATCATATTTTGGAACATATAGAGATACTTGTCTGAATGGGTTTTTGAGGATGAAATAATTTGTACTGATTCAAAGCATATTTTCAACAGGTGGGAGTCAAACAGAAGTCACATCCTCAAAAAGCTAAGTATGCTGTGCACACTCATTTTCTTATATTGGATGATGACGGCCCTTACCTGAATGACTTATGGATTACTATAAAAAAAAAGAAACAAAAAAATTAAATAAATAAAAAACTTGAGACGAATATTCACTGATAAATACATCAATTCATTCTTTTTTTTTTTTTGTATTCATGAATAGGAATATACAATGACACATTATCTACAAGCCATAAAATTCAGAGAAAAAAAAATCAGGAAATGTAGACTCACAGAGAGGTTCTACTCATGCAATCCCGTTTTCTCACTCTACATGAAATGCAATTAAACATTAAAAAAATGTAGGGATTTGAATCAAAACTAGGAAATCATGCTCCATCACTTGATGGAGGCATGATCCTAGTCCTTAACTTGCTTCAAATCTTCTCTTCAGGAATGATCTCTTCGCTTGATAATTTTGCCAGCGCGTCGTCGGAAAATGGCAGCGTAGTTCTCTCTCTTTTTTTTATATCAAATTCTGCAGAGTTCTTCCTTGTCTTCGTTTTTTTTTTTTTTTCTTTCTTGCATCAGGTAGTGGCCTTTTATAGGCTTCTTGGAGCCATCTCCAAGGCAGTTGCTGCCCCACGTTCTCCATTTCCTACCCATTTTCTCTAGCTTAGAGTGGATGAACACCACCTGTCCTCCTTTAACTAACTACCTTGCCATTTCTTATGATCGTTTGCCTTCATCTCATGAGTGGGTGACATTTTCAAGATGAGGTGGTTGCAGTTTCATCTAAACAACGGGTATTCCTCTTAGACTCCACATGTTTGTAAAAGATCTGGCCTCCATCACATGATTGATGTTCATACAATTTTTGGTAACGTGACTAAAATAATAGCCTGCCCATAGTCTATCAAATTTGGTCACATGGATTTGATGACATGGTCACCAAAAACTGGGTTAAACCTGGACGACATGGTCATAAAAGAAAAATCAGTTTAGCCTTGTATTAATTGGTCCGAACACACTACCACATAAATATGAGAGAGTCTGATGGGTCATGGAAAATTAATTGGCTAGAGATCCACTACCAGTCATAGGGTATAACATGGGGTGTCACTCACATAAACAAGTGGCCAGTTATTAATTTGGGAAAGAGCCAAATTGCTAAATGGATTTAGGCATGTCAATACATAAGTGAGCCCAATGCGTAGCTGGGTTTAGGCCCATCTAAACAGGTCCTGCGACAGTGGATTTTATGTCTCATAGATTGTCATTTTTATCTTGGGTCAGGTTACAACAAAATACAGTTTTACCAACGCAGTCATTGCGTCTGGAAAGGTGGGTTTTGCATCGGCAAAAGATTTCCCAACGCATTTCAGCGCGTCGGCAATCACGTGTAGCCAAATCCATAACCGACGCTATTTTAACTACGTCGGCATATCCATGTACAATTGACAACGCACTGCAGCGTCGGCCAATACGTCGGCAAAGAGATGTGCGTCGGCAAAAAGTTCAACTTTCCTGATTCGAAAACTATATTTGCCAATGCTGGTAGTGCGTTGGGAGTTCCTAGTAATTGTCGAAGTTGGCAGCACGTTGGGAATTCATAGTAATAGCCAACGCTTGTAGTGCGTTGGGAATTCGTGGTAATGGCCGACGATGATTAAGCGTTGGGAATTCATGAAATAGCCGACGCTATCAATGCGTTGGGAATGCATGAAATAGCCGACGCTACCAATGCGTTGGGAATATATGAATTAGCCGACGCTATCAATGCGTTGGGAATATATGAAATACCTGACGCTACCAATGCGTTGGGAATATATGAATTAGCTGACACTACCAATGCGTTGGGAATGCGCTATATCTTTGGGCTAACACGTTGGGAAATGCAACTTCGTCGACGCGCAAATCACGTCGGGAAATGTTGTAATAAATTTTCTTTTTTACAACGCACGCTGGTGCGTTGCGAAAGATTATTTTTTTTAATTAAATTCTCATTTATCCCTGTATACCACAAAAAAAAATTTGAACACCTGTTCAAACCACCAAACTTGATGCACAACCCAATTTAAAATAGACTCATTAACAAATTGAAAATAACATCCACAACCAAATATCCTACATCCATAGACCAAAATAAACTCACAAATCTCTAAAATAGACAAATATTACTACTTGATAATTTCCAAAAAATCTTTAACATATACAAATGTCTGTGATCAAAATAAAAAGATTATCCCTAAGAGCCCGCAACCAGCACAATAATATCCAAAATCAATCTGCAAAACCAAAAAAGAACACCATTAGAATACAAGTAGCAAAAAACTAGCAACAACGCCCACGTATTTAGCCCGGGGAAAAAAGTAAGACATTACATTTTGAATTTATGAGATACCAAAATTAATTATGAACATATAAGCATATATTCATGCATATTTATATTTGGGCATCTTCCATATATTTGACAAACATATCAAATATGCTTGATTAGAAGAAGTTCCTCCCCACATCAATCTGCAATCTGTTTATGTCAAAACACCTTACAACTCTCACATTTTGAGAAATTAAAAACATGAATTGGGTCTTCAAAAGTAGAAGAACAAACAAAGACCCATGTTCATGAATGAGTTAATTCTTCTTATAAAAGAAAAAAAAAGGGGAAGATGTTAGGTATTTTGTTTTTGCAATTTGGTGGATGCATTTGCATATTGGCATCATTTGAATTCACACACATGCATTGATTTAAAATATCTTGAAATCTAGTTTTATACATGCATTAGTTTTTAGTTTTGGAAAAGTTTTTGGTTTATGCATGTTTTGGTTCGAATCTTGGATGCATTGGTTTTAGAACCCAAACTCTTTTTGAAAACCTATTTCCATGTGCACTACTTTTGGAAAATCATGTTAGGTATTTAGGTTTCAGGTTTGCATACTTTCAGCACCTTTGGAATCAGTTTTGTATGCAATATCTTTTGAAAAGAGTTTTTACTAATCAAGCTTGCCTAAGGTCTTAAACCTTTGAATCTTCTTAGGCTTTAGGTATCTCATGTTTTAATCATCTTAGAATACCTTAAATCATGTATTTAAGCTTGATTTAGTGGCCAAAAAGATCCCCCAAAGAAAAACTTTGAAAATGAAAAAAAAGTGGATTTTTGGCCCAGGGACTCGCCCGGCAGTGTCGCCGGTCGACCGAGCCCTGTGTCTCGGTCGACCGAGGACACTGCAGGGCCCTGGGAAGTTTCTGTGCAGAAATTTCCCAACGGTCAGAAATATGACCGTTGTGTTGTCCCGGTCGACCGAGCCCTTCTAGGTCGACCGAGACAACTAGCCCGTGGACTGTTTTTTGCCTATAAAGTCCATTCATTTCCAACTTCTCAAAGAGTTGAAAAAATGAGCCTTTGAGAGCATTTTGGAGCAAAACAAAGGGGAAGAAGTTGGAAAGGCTAGAAGGTCATTAGGAGAGCTAAAGCTTGGATCAATGAGTTAAACAACCAAGTAAGCTCTACCTTTTGTTAATCATAGTTTTCATGTTTTGCTTAAGCTATTGGTAAATGGTTTTGTACATGATAACTATGATGTGTAGAATCCTTTCTTCTTCTAATCTTTGGTCTAATTAAGATTGGATTCTTCACATTAGGTTTCAATCCAAGTTGTTTTTAAAACTTTCTTAATCATGCTTAGCCTAAAATCTTTGATTTCCTTTAATGCATGATTCTTTGTCTTGGTTGAAACTTCCTTTGTTGTTTTCATACATTTAAACTTTAGTTAAATTGATTTGTTTTTGAAAACAACATTGCACATGCATCACATGTTCTAAGTTAGTCATTTTCATACAACTTGTGATTTTTGATTTTCATATCATAAACAAGTTATTTAACATACATGTGATTTGCATTAGACTTCATTCAAATCTTTTATATGTCTTAAACTTTGAAATGCTTTGAGCATACATATGAATGAGCCTTCATTTTAAAATTGATTGAAGTCATCACACACACACATCATGAGCATACACTTTTGCATACATAGAGTGTTTGTGTGAGTTTGTATTACACTTTCATATCCGCCTATTTAAGAGGCAATTTCTTTGAGCTTTAATTTGTATCTCTTAGAGTGATCTTTTGGAAAGACACCTTCTTAGAGAAATCTACATTGTGTAAGGTTATTGCTTAGCCTTTGAAAAGCATATTGTAAGGTTATTGCTTAGCCTAAGAAAAGCATATTGTAAGGTTATTGCTTAGCCTAAGAAAAGCATATTGAAAGGTTATTGCTTAGCCTCTAAAAGCACATTGTAAGGGTTATTGCTTAGCCTAGTTAAAAGCATAAATAGTGGAAATCCGGTGGGGTGATTGGATTCACAAGCCGGTAGTGGATGTAGGCATTGAGGCCGAACCACTATAAACATTGGTGTTGTGGTGCATGCTTTGTGGTGATTGATTTTGTTTAGCTTCCGCATTTTGATTGTTAATCATCACATATGACTAGTTTTGTTTAAGAAATTAAAATTGCTTTAAATTGGTCATAGTTGTAGCTCACCCTATTCACCCCCCCCTCTAGGGTTAGGATCCTCGTGGACTTTCAATTGGTATCAGAGCCAAGTGCTCTAATCCCTTAGGATCAAGTGTTTGGAACTCTTGATTAGGTGTAAAAACCTAGAGTTAAAACCCTAGAGTTGTGCTTATTTGAAAATCTTTAGAATGGACTCCACTAGCCTAGACTTTGTAGATTCTTCTAGACCTCTCACTCTTCCTTCTATTAGAGATTCAAACCATCAATTAAATGAATATCAATTTGACTCAAAAGAGGAAGAAAATGAGTATGATGAAGATGATCTTCAACAAGCCTATAATGAATTATATACATTATCTACAAAGCTTGATAAAAGAAACAAAAGCTTAAGAGAAGAATCTATGAATCTAACCAAAGAGCTAGCCTCTTCAAAAGATGAACTTAGAGAGAAAGAAGAAGTAATAAAATGTCTAGACTCTAAGTTCATGATCTCTTTAAATAACCTATCCAACATTCAAGATGAACTAAAAGAATTAAAGATGGGTTATGAAAATGTCAATAAGGAAAATTTAATTCTAAGAGATCAAATAAAAAGGCAAGATAAAGACTTTAACAATCTTGAATCTAAATTGACTATCTCTAAGGAAAATTTATCTAATGCTCAAGATGAATCAAATGAGATTAAGATTAATTGTGATGAGCTTAAAAATGAAAATTTGAACCTAAGAGATACAATTAAAAGACAAGATGAAAACATTAACTATTTAAAATCCAAGTTGACAATTTCAAATGAAAATTTGTCTAATGTGCAAAGTAATTCAAAAACTTTAGAACTTGGATCTAATGTTGTTAATGAGCTTAATTCTAAGTTAAAACTTGCCTATGAAGAGCTAAACAATTATAAGGAAATTGAAAATGAGCTTTCTAAAGTCAAACATGAAAATTCAATCCTTATAACCAAAGTCACTCAACTTGAAGGATATAAACAAAAGTATGAGTGCAAGTTTACCCAAAGTGAAGATAGACTTGAAAAATTATTTAAATTGGGTAAACCTCATGGAGATAGGACGGGTATTGGATTTAATAGGAATATGTCTTATGACCCTAAATTCACCAACACATTTGTGAAAGGTGAGTCCTCTTTCTCTAGCACTCTTTGTCACTTGCCTAAAACAAAATGTGATTATTGTGGCAATGAAGGACACTTTAGGTTTGAGTGCAAACTAAGGAAAAGAAGCTATGTGTCTAAACCCATCTTTGAACTCAAGAAAGTAAAATCAAACTTGAAGGGTAAGACACTAAAAACAAAGGAAGACTCCAAAAAGACTAAACAAGTTAAACCATTTAAAATGGAGTCTCCAAAAATAGATTCTAAAAAGGTTAAACAAGTCAAACCAAGTTTAAAAGAATCTATTAACAAAAAGCTTCTCAACCTACCTCCCTTAAGTCAAAACATGAAAGAACTTTTGAAGAAAATTACAAAGTTAAATCTAAATTTCAAAAGTCAAAGAAAGGGAGAAAATAAGAAGAATAGAAAACAATCCCCTATGAAGAATAATCACCAACCTCAAAAGACTAATCACCATTCTAAGCCAAATTTAGTAAAATCTAAATATCTTGGTGATAAGTTTAAATTGAAAATTTATCAAGTCAAATCTCCTATAGTTGGTGAGGATTTCAAAATTGACCTCAAAGTTCAACCCTCCCAAGACCTTAGGTGGATTCCCAAAGTTAGATACTTAGACAAACCTTAAGGCCTTGGACCTACTTTGACCAACCTATTCTTTTTATAGTTAAATCATTTAGTTGGTCATGTTGCTTTGCATTTTGGTTCTTTCTTAGTTACATTTCATAAAATGCATTGCTTATTTATGATCATTTGATTTTGTCTTCATGCACCATTCTAAGTTACATTTCATGGTTTTCAAAATCATTTGATTATAATTTCATCATGTTTGATTTGCTCTTTGCACTCATTTAGTTTTATGTTTTGCATTGCATTTCATTACATGATCAATTGATTGTGATTTCAAATGCTTTCCTAGCTAGATTCTTCATAATCAATTGGATTTTCCATGGTTTTATGAGTTAAACTTTTATATGGAAAATTGTCTTGAAAATTCAACTTGTATGTGTTTCAATTAAGTTATATCTTTTAAAATACAATGTTGAAAATTGATCTTCAAAATCATTCTCTTTTATGCTCATTGTTGAATTTTGTTTTTCAAAATGATTTGAAGATTGTATGATTGGAAATGCTCTATAACATCACTAGTTATATTCATCAAAGCATGTTCCATGATTCTCATTTCCTTTTCTTTTGGTTTCATTATCTTAGAAATGGAAATGTATGTTGTTTGCATCCTTGCTTGTTTATTTACATTCTTTTTATATGCAAATGACAATTGGTTCCATGTATGGTTGTGAACTTGTAACATTTGTAAAAACCATACTAGAACCCAAATCCATCCTCTATGCCTAATAGTCATTTCTTTGTGGATGGTTATGATGTTGATTCATGTGTATTCTCTTGATATCATCCTTATACATGTTTCAACCTCATATTAGTGTTCTTGATCATATGAACCTTTTTGAAATCCATTACTTGTATTTCATAGTTATATCTCTTGTTTGATGGATTTCTTAGTGTTGAATTCATATGATCTAGACACTTTGGAAATTGCATGCATTACAAAGCTTTATCCTTTTGCATTGCAATTTGCCTTGTTCATCACTATGCTCATTAGTCATATCTTTAAAAGTGATGAATATGCATTTATGATGCTTGATGGATTTTTGGGTTTGTCACATCCTTGCTTTTAATCATGTTATCATATTCAATTGGTTTCATTTGGTATAACTTTCCATTGATTTCTATCCAATTGATATCTTATCTTGTGTATGTGATAGACCTTGTGTGCTTTGGACTAAACTTGATAAGTAATATGATCATTCCATGTCACACACCATTAGCATCTTAATGCTCATGATTGCCACCTCTTTTGTTCTTATAGTTATATCACATGACCACCATGTTTATGTGTTCATAATAATGGTTGGTTATTAGTTGAGGTTGGCTTCATGTTTGAATTTCATTTCATTCATTCTTGCACATTAATAGCCATATTTATTGTTTGAATGAAATGATTTCAAAACTTTCATAGCATATGATTTTCATTAGTAATATTAGTTGATGCTATGATTAGTAAACCCCATATCATGGATAGCTCTAATTTGGATTTTCCCTAATAAGTAACATTCTTAAATCCATTTTAGAGTGATTGTGTTAATAGTCACATCCTTTAATCTCAATTGATATGTTTATTTCAATTGATATCCATGATTGCTTTTCCCATTAGACCTTGCTCTCTTTTGGCAATTTGATCATATGAACTTGATAGTTAAATGAATCTAATCCTTTCCTTGAAGTTGACCCTCACTTGGTTAAACCATCTTCTTCTTGTACCTAATAGTTAAATCTTTGTCAAAAGTTTGACAAAAGAAGAGAATGGATTGAGGGGGAGTGTAAACCTTCATAGGAAGTATTAGTTGTGATCAAATTGACCATTGGAATGCCTTTGAGCCCTTAGAGACTACTTCCATACATGATAGCCTGTTATGTATTTCATTTTCGATTTCATTTGTTAACAGGTGCTACTAATGGTATTTTCATTGTTTCATGTGTGTAGGTACCTTTGCAATTTAATGGCAAAGGGGGAGAAATTATGCATGTTCTCAAAAGGGTGAAGAGAAAGTCCAAGCTTCCAAAGGGGAGAGTTGTGTATGATCTTCTACAAGGGGAGAGAATACATACCTTGCCAAAGGGAGAAAGAGGCATGGTCAAAGGGGGAGAGCTAATAGAAGAAAGAAAGCTTGGAGCTAAAGAAGATGCTTGGCCATAAAGAGGAAGATGAGAAGAGAAAGCTTGAAGGATGATCAAGCTCCAAGCATCAAGAAGATTGAAGAAAAGAGCCCAAGAGCCCAAGCTAAGAGAAGGAGCATCCAAGAAGAAGATTTCAAGACTTGTCCAGCTGAGGAGGAGCTGAAGACAGAGTGTGTAATTTCAATGATGAGTAAGTTGCCATCAAATTGCAAAGGGGGAGATTGTTAGGTATTTTGTTTTTGCAATTTGGTGGATGCATTTGCATATTGGCATCATTTGAATTCACACACATGCATTGATTTAAAATATCTTGAAATCTAGTTTTATACATGCATTAGTTTTTAGTTTTGGAAAAGTTTTTGGTTTATGCATGTTTTGGTTCGAATCTTGGATGCATTGGTTTTAGAACCCAAACTCTTTTTGAAAACCTATTTCCATGTGCACTACTTTTGGAAAATCATGTTAGGTATTTAGGTTTCAGGTTTGCATACTTTCAGCACCTTTGGAATCAGTTTTGTATGCAATATCTTTTGAAAAGAGTTTTTACTAATCAAGCTTGCCTAAGGTCTTAAACCTTTGAATCTTCTTAGGCTTTAGGTATCTCATGTTTTAATCATCTTAGAATACCTTAAATCATGTATTTAAGCTTGATTTAGTGGCCAAAAAGATCCCCCAAAGAAAAACTTTGAAAATGAAAAAAAAAGTGGATTTTTGGCCCAGGGACTCGCCCGGCAGTGTCGCCGGTCGACCGAGCCCTGTGTCTCGGTCGACCGAGGACACTGCAGGGCCCTGGGAAGTTTCTGTGCAGAAATTTCCCAACGGTCAGAAATATGACCGTTGTGTTGTCCCGGTCGACCGAGCCCTTCTAGGTCGACCGAGACAACTAGCCCGTGGACTGTTTTTTGCCTATAAAGTCCATTCATTTCCAACTTCTCAAAGAGTTGAAAAAATGAGCCTTTGAGAGCATTTTGGAGCAAAACAAAGGGGAAGAAGTTGGAAAGGCTAAAAGGTCATTAGGAGAGCTAAAGCTTGGATCAATGAGTTAAACAACCAAGTAAGCTCTACCTTTTGTTAATCATAGTTTTCATGTTTTGCTTAAGCTATTGGTAAATGGTTTTGTACATGATAACTATGATGTGTAGAATCCTTTCTTCTTCTAATCTTTGGTCTAATTAAGATTGGATTCTTCACATTAGGTTTCAATCCAAGTTGTTTTTAAAACTTTCTTAATCATGCTTAGCCTAAAATCTTTGATTTCCTTTAATGCATGATTCTTTGTCTTGGTTGAAACTTCCTTTGTTGTTTTCATACATTTAAACTTTAGTTAAATTGATTTGTTTTTGAAAACAACATTGCACATGCATCACATGTTCTAAGTTAGTCATTTTCATACAACTTGTGATTTTTGATTTTCATATCATAAACAAGTTATTTAACATACATGTGATTTGCATTAGACTTCATTCAAATCTTTTATATGTCTTAAACTTTGAAATGCTTTGAGCATACATATGAATGAGCCTTCATTTTAAAATTGATTGAAGTCATCACACACACACATCATGAGCATACACTTTTGCATACATAGAGTGTTTGTGTGAGTTTGTATTACACTTTCATATCCGCCTATTTAAGAGGCAATTTCTTTGAGCTTTAATTTGTATCTCTTAGAGTGATCTTTTGGAAAGACACCTTCTTAGAGAAATCTACATTGTGTAAGGTTATTGCTTAGCCTTTGAAAAGCATATTGTAAGGTTATTGCTTAGCCTAAGAAAAGCATATTGTAAGGTTATTGCTTAGCCTAAGAAAAGCATATTGAAAGGTTATTGCTTAGCCTCTAAAAGCACATTGTAAGGGTTATTGCTTAGCCTAGTTAAAAGCATAAATAGTGGAAATCCGGTGGGGTGATTGGATTCACAAGCCGGTAGTGGATGTAGGCATTGAGGCCGAACCACTATAAACATTGGTGTTGTGGTGCATGCTTTGTGGTGATTGATTTTGTTTAGCTTCCGCATTTTGATTGTTAATCATCACATATGACTAGTTTTGTTTAAGAAATTAAAATTGCTTTAAATTGGTCATAGTTGTAGCTCACCCTATTCACCCCCCCCCCCCTCTAGGGTTAGGATCCTCGTGGACTTTCAGAAGATTCATTCATGCTTACCTTTAGAAGCTTGTAAGTTGGAACAAAAATATCTTGAAGAAGAGATAGATCATAAACATCATTATGATTATATGTTGACACCTATGTAACATGTTTGTTCTTTTCTAATTATGATGTGTTGAGTCTGGATAACGTGCCCCAAATCACAGTTCATGTAGATTTTGTGTTTGGGGTGGGTTTTTCTAATGCCTAAAACACTTGTTTTAGCAAACAAACAGGCCCCAATAGTTCCATTTATGACACTTTTTGGACTAGTATCAATTCTCTGGCTGGAAATTTGTTCTGATTCAGTTTGATGCTGTTATAGTAGGGATTTAATAATATACTATTCTGCTTTGTCCATCTTACTTTCCTATGCTAACATGCTTATCTTGTGAATCAGTTACTTTCTTTGGTAATTTAATACTTAATACTCTTTTCTATATATATATATATATATATATATATATATATGGGAATTAGGAAGCTATAGCAGAATGAGAAAGGCTAAAGAATAAAGTGGACAGAGTGGATACACAAGATGACTTCCATCTGGAGATGGAGGTGATAACATATGAAAATTATGGCACAGTTCCACCAACATATAATGAAGGTGACATGCCTGATTTGACCAAATCATCAGCCAAAGAGTTTGTTTCACCATGAACATGGAAGGTAGAGAGAGGCATGTTTTCAATCATGCTCATCTAGTGGAGAATATAGTGCAATCTCCACAGCTCCTTACCCTGTTCCTTAACCTAACTAATGGCATTAGAGGAGAAAATTCTCAGTAGGGCACCCATTACTACTACCGTCGTTCCACGTTGGCTTGGGTTGCTCAAGGAACTTTCATAAAATTTGTCTTCTTTACTAAGTAGTTGGAGACCACTTTTCAACAATTTAAAAAAAACTATATAGAGACATGATGCAAAAAATTACCACAAAATGCGTCCCACTGCTCGAGTTTGTGGAGAATGGAGATATGGTAATTGTTTCATTTCTGGACCAGTACATGAAATGAATGGGGGCACTTTACTCAAGAAAGAAGGGGTGATGTGCCACACCACCATGGACAATGAAATTGCTTTGACCTTAAAAGTTAATCAGTATTTACACTTAGGCAATAAAATGGAGCAAAGACTAAAGAGATTAACAAGTACAATTCCCACTGGTGGAGTGATTGCTATGTGAAAATTTATCACCCCCTAATCTTGTTGATTCATCAAGGCCGTCTCTCATGTATCTCTTTCTCCTAACTATATTATAAATTTTCCTCTTTAGATGCTGGTTATTTTTTGTTCACTGACCTTAGTGCATGCATCACATGTTGGTTTTTGAAGGTTATCGGGGCAGCAATGTTTTATGCAAAGGTCGGAGACAGCACAATGGTGTATACAGGGGATTATAATATGACACGTGACAGACACCTTGGAGCAGCTCAAATTGATCGCTTACAGCTGGACCTCCTCATAACAGAGTATGAAGATAGGATTCAGTTTAGATTTTTTTGGAATGATGGTAATTATATTAAAATATAAAAATAACAAACAGAACAGATGGAAGATCCATTCAAGGATGTGAATCAAATCCAAGAGCATTTACAAACTAAAGGATCTACAAATCCATGGAATCAAGGAACACGAAAAAAAAAACGGAAATCAGATGAAACATTTTTGGGACATAATTGTTTCCATACTCGGATGTAAAAACCGAAATCAGATGAAACTAGGCAGCAATGCAGTTCTAAAAGTGAAATAATAAGTATAACCGTGCAATTGTACTCACCTCAACAAATCTCTAGCTGCCCGTGGAGCCCAAACTGCCTAAGCCGACTCGCTGGAGCAGCATTTGAATTTGACTTGCCTGTGTAGCTGCCTGATCTTGCATCACATCCTGCTGTCGCCGCAAATCCTCTTGTCCCTTCTGCGCCTCGTCACACTGTCGCCGCAAATCCTCTTGTGCCTTCTGCGACTCTTCATACTTTTGCCGCAACTCCTCTTGTACTCTTTGCGACTCGGATAGCTGCCGTCGCAAGCTACTCACCTCAGTCGCTACCACAGTACTGCTAGATATTGATGCTGGGCCCCTCGAGCGGTACCCTTGCCTCCTCGCGACCCTCTTCCCTAGCACGTCCTCTATCAATTGTTGCTGTGCCACTGGGGAGCCGCTCACCTCAGACTGCGACAGTCCTAACTCCAACCTTTGTTGCATTCTCAAAGAATATATATAAACTTATAATATATGTAAATACCACCACTTAAAGTATGACATACTAATGAATTTTCAATAACTCACATATGTCACTTCAGCATGAGGTGTGATCCATTTGTTCTGCTTCTTGCTCCAGTGTTGTTGCCGGCAAAATTCTGCTTGGGAGGAAGGAGCTTCGTCAGCAGGCATGATTGACAACCGTTGTGCAAATGATTGAGAGCCAGAACAATGAGTCGTCTTCACTTGACTCCGGCTCATTGAATTCCTTTGTGGCTGAAGCTGCAAATTACAAGTTAAAAAGAATGTAGTTAGATTATTTAGAAAAAGTACGAGGGAACATAACAATGGATTTAGTTACCTTCCACTCAGGTGTCTCCCATTTATGCTCTATCATCCATATCCATTGGTCCGCCCTTTGCGGATCTGGTGGGTACTGCCTTGGATCGTGTCCCTCTCCCAATAACTTCTTATACTTCATGTGAAGCTCCGACCTGAGCTCCCTATATATATGCATGGCAAGTTTCTGGACGGCCATTATCCCTGATGATATGCGAACCTCCCATCTATATTATCACTGTTGATGCTCTATTTGTACGAAGCAAAACCAATGCTCTCACTCTCTCTGTTCCAGTACAATCAAAAGATTTAAATGGAAGTAATGAGAGATCCAAATCGACAATATGAGAAATTCTTTTGGAGTGAAGAAGATTTGATTGTACTTCAACCTAGAGTTGTATTTATAGGAACAAATGTTAGCAAATTTTCTTGCTGGCCTGGTTTGTGATCCCATATGGCCCATTTCTCATATTGGAAAGAAGGATGTGAGGTTTTGGCCTCTTCACTTTTTTACCTTTCTGGGTGATTTTCTTTTTGCTGCTTTATATTGATAGCACCTTTCTCATATGTAAAAATCATCTTGATGGCATGATTTTTTAAGATATGAACATAAAGAACTTTTCTTTTGATATCTACATAGATTATTGTTTTCTACTGCTGCTACTGTTCTTGTTCCTACCATTGATATCGACTTCCCCTTATTTCTTTAATCCTACATTTTTTTTTCTAAATTTTATACACTCCAAAAGAGACGATCTAATGATTGACACAAGACAATAGCATTGAAACCCCCTCACCACCACCAAGAATACAAGAGTGTGCCATGAATCTGATATGATTAACTAATATTACATGATATTACTAAAATTAACATTTAGTTAGTTTACTTCATTTTTCTCAAAAATATTATGATACATATAATTTTAAGAGTGTGCCATGGAATATAATGTACTTTACGAAAACAAATGATAAGATTTTCAAGTGCATCCCTCATTGGAAAGTCTTATATATTCTTCCTAAGAGAAGCAAATAGACACCTCTTTTATTCACTCGCCTAATTAAAATTGCATTCTTTATGTTTCTTTCATCAAAGCATTCTAGACATATAATTGTCTTTATGTGCAACATATACAGACACTCAATGAAGAACCAATTGAAGAGAGAGGAAGACTAAACAAACCAGAGAAGAAAGAGAGAGATCTGGAAAATGTATATCTGATTTCATAACCTTTACAGATACATGAGAATTGTATTTATACATTTTCTGTTGTTTGTTATATTGAGACAACAGAGTCATAAACTACCTAGAGACAGTTACAGTTGACTGTCATGACATCTTCAATTAGAAAGTCTACACTAGGTCCTCCGAGTAGCAGAGACATCAAGTTCTAAATCACTAAGCATGTGTTTACCTAATAGTAACAGTAAATGAAAATGATAAAGGAGAGAAACATCAATATCAGTGCACTTGAGGGAAAACATTTCAGAGTTCCAAAAAAAAATTGGTTCCAAAGTGGATGTTAAAAAACATCAATATGCAGGCAGCAATATCCTCCCGCACTTCATGGACATATTTGCTTTATATGTTGGGACTGAATTTACTGAATTGCCTCAAGCTTAAATCGAAATTTGGGTTTTCTGGTTTAAACTGGTTTATTTGATGATTGTGATATAAGCCAAAAGTCTATTTTATTTACTTTGGTATACCAAGGCCTATGACCATAGAAGCTAGCTTTTTTCCCACAGATAGCAGGGTCCATTTTCCTTGCCTAGTATACTCATGAAGCAAAATGTTTACTCGATAGGTTCACATCTGCGTGCTAAACGGTAAAACTATAGGCACCACTCAGTTAAGCTCAGTGTATTTCTTAACCACTAATGGTAGCTTTGAGTTGTTCTCACTAGCATTATTTTCTGAAAAAGTTTTCTTCTAGAACTGCATAAACAGATAGCTTAAATTGGTAATATGCTGCTTTAGTTCAATCAATGGGGTTTAATTTCCATATTTTATTTTATGGTGCACGGAGGATCATGAAACTTCAGTTGGAGTAACTTGTAAAAGAAACAGAGTCCTGCAAAGCAGTGTTGCTGAACTCGGGATGAATGTTAGTAGACTAGAGTCCATGTTAGTGAAAGACCAGGTAATATAAGATCATTAATTTTTGTGTTGTGGTAACTTGAGGAATCTATTTACAGGGGGCTTCCATCCTCTCTTTTGTATGATATGAAAGGCAAATTGATCACAATGGAGAAAGTTAAGGAAATAAATTCTATCTTGGAGAAGCTTCTAAAGTCAGTACTAGGGAAGCTAGAATAGAAACAGAGCCCCTGAGATGAAGACTATTTCATCCTTAGTCACATTTTAGAATGAAGACTATTTCATTAATAATTCATCGTTATGGGTGCATTTGGATACGTAATAAAATGTGATAGCCATTTTTTTAATAGAATGGGCATTTGGATATACACTCAAATATCACAATCAATGTAAACATTCTGATTTAGTTAATGGTAAACCATTTTCCCATAATTCTGAATGGAATACATCATAATGATACACTTGATCATTAGATACGAGGACATTTGATTGAAGTGTAAAATGTACCTCTCTCCTCCCATCTCACTACACTAGTTACGAAGAGCAATAATCAAATGTCCAAAATAAAATGATCATCGGACGCCTATGATTGAAGTTAAGGACTTGGGTTCTACAATTGAGTTGGTTCTGATAAGTGGGCTGAAGCATAATTGCATGTTGTGTGATGTTATTAGTGTCCATGAGGAGGAAGGAGCTGAAGTTGTGAATGCCAGCTTCTCTCAAGTAGCTAATTAGTTGTGGTGACAGAGCTGCTACTATTTTTTTAATTATAATATTGGAGTGGTTCTACAATGCAAACAACCAAATAATCAAAATGAGATGAATTGGTATTTGGTAAGGCTACCAAACCCACACAAGGGTTAATTTCATGGACAACAAACATCTTAAAACATATTTTACTTCAACTAATATTTTAGATTATACATACCATTTTTTCTAACTTCTTAAATAGAGTAATATAAAAAAACACATGGTAAGCACTCTTTGCAAATATCCATACCCACATTAAAAATTAGAAGTTTCTTTTTCTAGCTTCTTTAACAGAGGAATATAAATAAACACATGGTAAGCACTCTTTACAAATAAAGAGAATTATTACAGTAACATAAACAAACAGATGGTTCATAGTAGAGAGAGGAAAAACAGTTTACAGTAACTATTTAGAAATTTTATAGATCTGATTTATTGTCTATAATGCCAATGAGCCATTATAGATTTCCTTAGCATGAAGGCCCATTGTCCTTCTTATGTGGACCAAGACAATACTAAACAAAGAAATCAACCATAGGGCTGCTAGGCGGGAGGGTTACTTGCGAGGAGAGGGTCTGGGAGGATGGAAGCAGGGGTGGTGGGGGAAGAGGGAGGACTGGCCGTTGTAAAGAGAGATGGAGAAGAGATCCTACCTTGGCTTGCTGCAGTTGAAAGAAGAAGACGATTCCGAAGAAGGGTTTGGCTTGCTGTAGTTGCAAGAATAAGACGTTTCCGAAGAAGTTACAAGAAGAACAAAATATGGAAGAAGGTTTGGCTTGCTGCAGTTGCAAGAGGAAGAAATTCAAAAGAAGGGTTTAGCTACAGAAGGAGAATACATGCATGAGACTTATATAATGTTGGAACTTGTTAGGGATTTTGTATTTGCAATTTGATGGATGCATTTTCACTTTAGCATCATTTGATTTACACACACTTGCGTTGTTTTAAAATTCTTGAAATCTTGATTTTTACATGCATTGGTTTTAAACTTGAAGAAATCTTGTTTTATGCATGTTTTGTTTCTAAACTTGGATGCATTGGTTTTAGAATCCAAACTCTTTTGAAAACCTAATTCTTTGTGCATTATGTTTGGAAAATCATATTGAGATTTTAGGTTTGAACCTTGCATACATTCATCACTTTCGGAATCAGTTTTGTATGCATTTTCATTTGAAAAGAGTTTTTAGAAATCAAGCTAGCCTTTGGTTTTAAACTTTTGAATCATTTTAGGCGTTTTGTGTTTCATGTTTTTGAACATCTTAGATTGATTTAAAACATGTATCCAAGCTTGGTTTAGTGGCCCAAAAATCCCCTCCAAGAGAAACCTTCAAATATGCAAAAGTTGGAAATTTTTGTAAAAAGGGGGTGGCCCGGCAGTGTCGCCGGTCGACCGGCGCAGAGGTCCCGGTCGACCGGGAACACTGCAGGCAGATTTTGGCCTGGCGCACCAACGGTCATTTTTCTGACCGTTGTGTGATCCTGGTCGACCGAGACCTGTTTCCTGGTCTACCGAGGACTAGCCGTTGGGCACTCTTTGCTATATAAATGAGTTCTTTCCTTTGTCAAAGGTTGGAGATTTTGAAGACTCTTTTGAGGAGCTTTGAGACAAGACAAAGGGGATGAACTAAGAGAGACCAAAGAGTCATTTGGTGAGCTAAAGCTTGGATTAATGAAGTTAAATCTCTAAGTAAGCTCTACCTCTCTTAATCATAGTTTACATGCTTTGTTTAAGTTATTGGTAAATGATTTTGTGCATGATAACTATGATGTGATGAATCCATTCTTCTCTCTATCTTTGATCTAATTAAGATTGGATTCTTCACTTTGTTTTTCATCCAAGTAGTTTCTAAAACTTTCTTAATCATGCTTAGTCTAAATCTTTGATTTCCTTTATATAGTATGATTCATTTTCTTGGTTGAAACATTACTTGTTGTTTTCATTCATTTAAACATTAGTAAAATTAACTTGGTTTTGAAAACAACATTGCACATGTATCACATGTTCTAAGTTAGTCATTTTTGTTAGGAATTTTGTAGATTGCAATTTGATGGATGCATTTTCATTCAAGCATCATTTGATTTACACACTTGCATTGATTTAAAGAAAACTTGAAATCTTGTTTTATTCATGCATTGCTTTTAAGTTTTGTAAAAGTATCAATTTATGCATGATTTGTTTTTAAATCTTGGATGCATTGGTTTTTAGAAAAGAGTTTTAGAAAATCAAGCTAGCCTAAGTTTTAAATCTTTCAAATCTTTTTAGGCTTTTTATGGTTCATGTTTTAAAACCTTTAGAATGATTTAAAACATGTTTTCAAGCTTGATTTAATGGCCCAAAAAATTTCCAACCAAAATTACTTTAATAAAATACATTTTTGGGAAATCAGGTCTTTTAGCAGCGGAAAAACCACTTTTACCGGCGGTTTCTGTGTCCGCCGCTAAAAGCAGTTTTTGAAACGGTCACTTTTTTTTACCGTTGTGTGTTCTAGGTCGACCGAGACCTGTTCCTAGGTCGACCGAGGACTAGCCGTTGGGCATTTTTGGCTATAAAAATGAGTTCTTTCCTTTGTCCAAAGTTGGAGATTTTTAAGCCTTCTTTGAGGAGCTTTGAGACAAGACAAAGGGGAGGAACTAAGAGAGACCAAAGGGGTCATTAAGTGAAGCTTAAGCTTGGATCAACTAAGTTAAATCTCCAAGTAAGTTTTATTTTTAATTAATCATTTGTTATGTGCTTTATTTGAAACTTTGGAAAATGATTTCAAGCATGATAACAATGATATGTTGAATCCATTCTTCCCTTCATCTTTGATATTCAAGATGAAAGATAATGCATATCAGGTCTGGAAAGAGATATACATGGCTGATTTGTGCTAAACCAGAGTTTTAATAACTTAAAAACAGATTTGAAGTCAGCCATTAAACCATGCATTAAAACCCATGAAATCGTGACCAACATGTTTCTAAATCAAGGAGTAGATAGTAATCTATTACCTTGATGATTTGTGTGCTCTGAAACTTTGAAAAGAGAAGCTTTAAGGTTCTGAAATCCACCTGCAGTAATCAGCCCAGGTGCAGGAATTTGTGCAGATTTTTCTACTTTGATCTTCTCTCCTATTCCACTTCCAAATCTTATTGGCAATGATGGTGGGATCAAACTATGGAATCCTAAGAAGGGATTTCTGAATCAATCTTTGTGGAAAAGATGGTTGCTGATATTCTCTCTCCAGGAAGAAGAAGGAGGCAGCAAGGGATGGGCTGGGCGTGAATTTGGTTCTCCACTTGCAATGGGCGGCCAATGGGAACTTAATAATAATCCACGCCCTAGGGTGGGTTTCCAGCACTTGTGTCTCCCTCCTATTAGTATGTTGCACGTCCAAGGAGAGTCCTTCCTCATATATAAAGAGATCTCTTTCTAAAAAGAAAGACTATCCCTAAATAATAGCAACTAGTCCCCTTAGTTGTGCAACACTTACTAATTAAGGATACTAAAAATAGTAACCCTTAATTATAGGAATTCTTACCCAAAGAGGAGTCTTTCCTTCCAAGTAAAGATACCTAATCAAACTTGGAAACCTCACACAAGTGTCCCCACATATGGCTGGCCCACAAGATAGCTAAACACACCATGGCCCACATGTCAATAATTTAGCTAGAGTTAAATTCAAGTATGCCCACAAGAGCCTATTAGAATTAAACTCAAAATTATTCTTCCACAAATTAATTCAATCACATATCTTCTAATTAGGAAACCATGCCAATATAGGAAAGCGGCTAGAAGAGGGACCAAAAGACATATTTGCCCTTGGCTCCTAAAATGACCAAAATGTCCATGCTAACCCCATAGCAACATTAAGATCATTTTAACCCTAACTCATTCCACTAAAGAGTTATGGTTGCACTCCAGGGACAAATATTAAATGCACAATAAGCTCGTCATAAAATGACGATTGTCTTTGACCTACCAAGTACAATGACCACAATGCCCCTCTATGTAACATCCATAATCAAGTAGGTTAACCGATGTACTATCTACCTTCTCGATTACGTCTTAACCTTAGAACTTCATACCCTTGACCTAATCATCATCCGGATATCATTCTCTTGATCCAGGGAGCGACCCACAAGTTCAATATCCATATGGAACATCCATATACTAAGATCTTAGATTATGATGATTAATTGGATAATTCTAAGGGGACGATCATTCCATCTCCCGATGGCATAGATTCCATATTGCATTTGCACGTCCCAACTAATCAAGCCCGAGCACCCAAAACACAGAGCTGTTGACCCATGTACAGGATCTCACCCACAGTGAATTAAAGCACAAGAACTTGACTTCGTCAGTTCATCCACAAATGCTCAAGATTAAGAGCACTGGTCACTCAGTAGCAAGAGGTGATTTGATCTCTCTCTGTGATAGTACTATTTTAGAGATCACACCTACAGATGGTCCGGTTCAATGCATGACACATGCACCAATGAGATAAATCCGGGAAAGACCTCCCGTGACTAAGGTAAGTCACCCTGAACATAGGAGAGTTTCTCATTATAACTTATACCAAGATGAAGTGCCCAACTCCACCTTTCAGTTATGAACATATTAGTTGTTTCCAGTATCCATGACTCAGACCTTTCTGTGTGCAGCCACTGCACACCTAAGTCATTTACTTGAAAACAATGGGCCTTATACAACCATACATATACACAAGTAATAAAAGAAAGATGTCATTCCATTAAATAACCAATAAATATCCAGTTACAGAGATGAAAGTGCAGTCAGTGGGCTTTAGGGCATACACCAATCCCAACAATCTCCCACTTGCACTAAAGATCACTGCGACCTAACCTAACTCCCATAGACTCAATATGTGAAGAAAACACTTTCTCAGTAAGAGTCTTAGTAAATGGGTCAGCTAAGTTATCTGATGAGGCAATCTGCTCTACCAGCTAAGAATGTACTGCTTCCATGGTATAGCCCCTCCTGATTGAGTAAAGACGTATCCCGAGGTAGACTTTCTGCTATCTACATCCGTCTGGAAATCAGAATCTGTATACGCCTGTGGCGTTAGATCATCTGCTTGGTAGGTTAGCATATAATCTTTCGTTCTCCGAAGATACTTGAATATATGCTTAACTGCTGTCCAGTGCATTGGTCCAGGGTTTGACTGATATCTACTAACCATGCCAACGGCAAAGCATATATCTGGTCTAGTACACAACATTGCATACATGAGGCTTCCAACAGCTGAAGCATATGGTACTCTCCTCATGCTTTCTATCTCCTCGGGTGTCTTCGGACATTGATTCCGAGATAGTGGTACTCCATGTCTAGAAGGTAGCAAGCCCTTCTTGGAGTCATGCATGTTATACTTGACCAATATCTTCTCAATATACGAAGATTGTGATAAGGCTAACATCTTGTTCTTGCGATCTCGCATAAGCTTGATCCCTAAGACATAGCTTGCCTCACCTAAATCCTTCATCTGAAATTGAGATGATAACCAAACCTTTGTAGACGACATCATGCCAACATCATTTCCAATGAGTAATATGTCATCCACATACAGGACTAAAAATGCAACTGCGTTTCCACTCCCTTTCTTATACACGCATGGTTCATCAATGTTTTGATCAAAGCCAAAGGACTTGACTGCCTGATTAAACTTGATGTTCCATGCCCTAGATGCTTGCTTAAGTCCATAAATGGACTTCTTAAGCTTACAGACCATGTTCTCTTGGCCACCAGCAATGAATCCCTCTGGTTGCATCATATAGATGCATTCGTCAAGACTTCCATTAAGGAAAGCTGTCTTGACATCCATCTGCCATATCTCGTAGTCATAATGACATGCAATGGCTAAGAGAATCCTAATGGATTTAAGCATAGCCACTGGTGAAAAGGTTTCCTCATAATCGATACCCTCTTTCTGAGTATGTCCTTTCGCCACCAGTCTTGCTTTGAAGGTTTCAACCTTCCCATCCACTCCTCTCTTTCTCTTGTAGATCCACTTGCACCCTATGGGTTTGATCCCTTCAGGTGCATCCACAAGTTCCCAGACTTGATTGGAATACAGAGAATCCAATTCAGATTTCATCGCTTGCTGCCACATGTCAGCATCTATATCCGTTACTGCTTCATCGTAACTAGTAGGATCCTCAACCAAATCCTCGGAGTCTGTCATAAAAGACACTCCTATGTATCTATCTGGTGGTCTAGAAATTCTCCCACTACGACGAGGCTCCGGAGTGTTAAAAGGAATGTCTTGATTTTCTACACTCTCAGGTTCTGGCACAGATGTTGCAGGAGTTTCTGAAAGAATCTCCTCAATGGTTTCTTTACAACCAAGCTCTTGGCGCATCATGCAATCATCCTCCAAGTATCTAGCATGAGTGCTGATAAGCACTTTTTGCTCCTTTGGATGATAAAAGATGCCACCTCTCGTTCCCTTAGGATACCCAATGAAGTAGCACATTTCTGATCTGGGTTCTAGCTTGGTAGCTTTGTCATTCAGTACATAGGCTGGACAACCCCAAATGTGGATATGTCTTAAACTAGGTTTTCGACCTGTCCACATTTCTTGAGGTGTCCTAGGTACTGATTTAGAAGGTACCAGATTCAAAATGTATGCTGCTGCTTCTAGGGCATATCCCCAAAATGATATGGGTAGGGTTGCATGACTCATCATGGACCTTACCATATCTAGAAGGGTACGGTTTCTTCTCTCCGCTACACCATTTTGCTGGGGTGTACCCGGTGCAGACAACTGAGACACAATCCCATGTTGTGTGAGGTACTCCTTGAACTCACCTAGGAGGTACTCGCCACCTCGATCAGATCGAAGAGCTTTGATATGTTTCCCTAGTTGTAGCTCCGCCTCAGCCTTGAATTGTTTGAACTTATCAAACGCTTCAGACTTGCGTCGCATTAGGTACACATATCCATACCTAGAGTAATCATCGGTGAAGGTGATGAAATACTCATAACCTCCTCTAGCTAGTTTGTTCATAGGACCACACACATCAGTGTGAACCAATTCTAACAACTCCTTTGACCTTAGTCCCTTTGCAGAGAATGACCTTTTGGTCATCTTTCCCATGAGACATGATTCATACTGAGGTAAAGGTTCGAGATCCAATGAGCTCAAAGGCCCATCCTCCACCAACCTCTGAATCCGTTTTAGGTTAATGTGACCCAAACATAAGTGCCAAAAATAAGTGTCATTGGTCGAAGATACCTTCCTCTTTAGGGAAGCTGAGCTTTCTAGTTGTACATTGTGCAGTGAGGGAGCAATAGGATATATATAAAATAAGTTATCATGCATTCTACCGGAACATATAATATTTCCATCTCTACCGATATCAACACCAGAATGGAAAGAAACTGAATAATTAAATTCAATGAGTCTGGAAACTGAAATTAAATTCTTCCTTATGTCCGGAACATAGATAACATTATTCAAAACTAATATCCTATTTTGCGGAAAATGTAAGATAACTGCTCCCACTGCAACAGCCCATATCTTTGCTCCATTTCCAACTCTAAGGTCAAATTCTCCTTTCTCAAGTCTTTTCATTATCTGAAACCCCTGCAATGAATTGCATATGTCATTAGTGGCTCCAGAGTCTACTATCCATGAATTAGTAGAATCAACCACATGACAGGTTTCAATGTAATAGGAAGGAGATATACCTTTCTTATCAGAGCCTAGGAGCTTGGGACAATCTTTCTTCCAGTGACCTTTAAGGCCGCACTTGAAGCATTTCCCTTTGGGCTTTTCTCCTGTGCCTTTGTCCTTCTTACCAGCATTGCCCTTTTTCTGCCCTTTTCCCTTACCCTGCTTCTTCTCGAACTTTTTCCCGTTCGGGTTCAGTTTAGAGGAAGACTGGGAAAAATGAGCTTGGCCTTTAGGCTTCATGATGGCCTCTGCCGTCTGGAGTTCTTTCATTAACTCAGAGAGAGTCATGTCCAACTTGCTCATGTTGAAGTTGAGCTTGAACTGGTTGAAAGACTCCGGTAGAGTTTCTAGAATCATATCAGTCTGACTCCCCGCATCAATCTCAGCCCCAAGGATCTCAGCTTCATTGAAACAATCCATCATCTTGAGCATATGCTCTCTGACAGGTGTTCCCTCAGCCATCCTGGTATTCATAATTGTCCTTAAAGCAGCTTGCCTAGCTGGCCTGCTTTTGTCTGCGAACATCTCAGACAAGGACAACATGATATCTGCAGCTGTGTCCATTTGCTCATGCTGCGTTTGCAACACGTTGGACATGGAAGCAAGCATATAACATTTGGCCATGCTATTAGCCTTTTTCCATTTCTTTTCAGCCTCTAGCTGGTCATCTGTAGAATAATCATCAACGAAAGGACAGGGTTCCGACAGAACATACTTGTACTCCTCAGCGGTGAGTACTATGTTCAGGTTTCTTTTCCAGTCTACGTAATTAGGGCCAGTCAATTTGTTCTCACGCAGAATACTCATCAATGGGCTAAAAGAGTCCTTCCCCATCTCTCTGGATATATAACAGGTTTATAATTAGACAGGCAGTATATATGTAACATGTATATGGTGCTTGTAATAAAAGGAAAAACATGCACAAGTCTTTTTACATTATTTCACCCTAAAATAATGTATCAGTGTCTCAACCTCCTCATAGACCCTCCATCGAAGGGATGGCCGAGCCTACAGTAACGTTGAGTTAAGGTCTGCTTATTTGGATCATCACTGTCTGGATACGCATACCCAGTGATGGTCCAATCACTGATTGGTTTGGCCTCATATGACAAATAACACTAACTCCTAGGGAGAGGTTATTACCGTCTTATGTCAAGTGTATTACCATCTCTTATGAACGTTCCCAGAATGTCTATGACTTAAGTCTTCCGAAGGGAAGAGACTTTAATCCAACCTAGAAGTGATCTTTAGTAAAGAGCTCCACCGAAAGGATGGCCGCTCCCACCAACGCTTCATTGACATTCTATAGAAGTGATCTTTAGTAAAAAGCTCCACCGAAGGGATGGCCGCTCCCACTAACACCTCATTACGAATATTCACATTAGTTCACCTACTAATTCATCAAAGTGATCTTCAGTAAAGAACTCCACCGAAGGGATGGCCGCTCCCACTAACACTCCAATGAGTTAGCATGAACCGAAATTGGAAGGCCGTGGGGTTTTTCCAAACCCCTCTCCCACTTGATTATTTAACACTAGGGTTTTGAAAAACACTTTTGATCGTTACTCAAACCTTGTTTAAATCTAGCAAACTTGGTTAATAATTTTCATGACTCAATTGCTTAAGTCATCTCAAAAAAATAACCTTTGCTTTAAAACATATTGAGTAAAGATCCTGGGACCAATGGGTTATGGGCCCACTAAGGTATCAACATATTGGATTTTAAGTTGGCCTCTTATGGAAACTAAGGGTACCAAGGTAAACTAAACCCTATCCAATTTTAAACCTTAGACAAATAGAAGGTGCTGGTCTAAGAGCCGTTTAAAAACAATTTGCCAATTAAAACCAATCCAATATAGAAAGATGCCAATTTTAAGACCTAGTGGTGGCCATGTTTCTAGGTGATAAACATAGCAATTATATAAAGCATTAAACATGCATTCCATATATAAAAGCTAATTAAAGAAAGCAATCCTTGATGGCTCCCTGCTCTTCAGACTTCAAATCCTTTTCCAATTAGGAAACTTGGTAAAGAGTCCTTCCCGCACTAGGAAACCTCCATTGCCTCCATCACCATGGGACCCGGTTTGTTGCAACCTTCCTTGCTTGAAACTTTCCTTTTGTTGCTTGTTACAATAAATCAAATTTATACAAGCAACTCAATGAAAAACAAAACCCAAAATTACATTGGAGAATCCTATGCTTTTCAAGAAAGCTTACATCAAGACTAGTTGAAATAAAAGTAAGGAAATAATTACAACTTCCTATGATTGCTAACCGCGCAATCGTACAATTTCAACTAATAAAAACACATCCAAATCCACACATACATGCGAACCATCAAGGATGCATTATATGGCTGCAAACAAAGAGGTTAATGCATGCAAATATGCTTGGTACAGCACTATACGACATCCTGAAATTAATTCCAGCAATCTGAATAGAATTCTGCATACTACTTATGCAATTCCAGCAGCATACAATTAATTTCTGCAGCATGGAATTCCAGCAGAATACAATTCCAGCAGCATAGAATAAATTCCTGCAGCATGGAATTCCAGCAATCATGCAATTCCAGCATCATAGACAGACTTAATTTCTGCAGCATGGAATTCCAGCAATCATGCAATTCCATCAGCTAAGGAAAAGTTCCTGCACATTATATATATGATTCCAGCAGCCAAGGAATTCCAGCAGCACAAAATTCTGCACACTACTTATGCAGGAAACAGAATTCTGTGCAAATTCCAGCAGCATACAAAAGATTTCTGCACTCCTAATAGGCAGCCACCATGCCCTTAATTATTCTAGGAATGTAAAAAACACAACATGGGATCATGATATCACATGGTTAGGCTCTGATACCATTGAAAGATAATGCATATCAGGTCTGGAAAGAGATATACATGGCTGATTTGTGCTAAACCAGAGTTTTAATAACTTAAAAACAGATTTGAAGTCAGCCATTAAACCATGCATTAAAACCCATGAAATCATGACCAACATGTTTCTAAATCAAGGAGTAGATAGTAATCTATTACCTTGATGATTTGTGTGCTCTGAAACTTTGAAAAGAGAAGCTTTAAGGTTCTGAAATCCACCTGCAGTAATCAGCCCAGGTGCAGGAATTTGTGCAGATTTTTCTACTTTGATCTTCTCTCCTATTCCACTTCCAAATCTTATTGGCAATGATGGTGGGATCAAACTATGGAATCCTAAGAAGGGATTTCTGAATCAATCTTTGTGGAAAAGATGGTTGCTGATATTCTCTCTCCAGGAAGAAGAAGGAGGCAGCAAGGGATGGGCTGGGCGTGAATTTGGTTCTCCACTTGCAATGGGCGGCCAATGGGAACTTAATAATAATCCACGCCCTAGGGTGGGTTTCCAGCACTTGTGTCTCCCTCCTATTAGTATGTTGCACGTCCAAGGAGAGTCCTTCCTCATATATAAAGAGATCTCTTTCTAAAAAGAAAGACTATCCCTAAATAATAGCAACTAGTCCCCTTAGTTGTGCAACACTTACTAATTAAGGATACTAAAAATAGTAACCCTTAATTATAGGAATTCTTACCCAAAGAGGAGTCTTTCCTTCCAAGTAAAGATACCTAATCAAACTTGGAAACCTCACACAAGTGTCCCCACATATGGCTGGCCCACAAGATAGCTAAACACACCATGGCCCACATGTCAATAATTTAGCTAGAGTTAAATTCAAGTATGCCCACAAGAGCCTATTAGAATTAAACTCAAAATTATTCTTCCACAAATTAATTCAATCACATATCTTCTAATTAGGAAACCATGCCAATATAGGAAAGCGGCTAGAAGAGGGACCAAAAGACATATTTGCCCTTGGCTCCTAAAATGACCAAAATGTCCATGCTAACCCCATAGCAACATTAAGATCATTTTAACCCTAACTCATTCCACTAAAGAGTTATGGTTGCACTCCAGGGACAAATATTAAATGCACAATAAGCTCGTCATAAAATGACGATTGTCTTTGACCTACCAAGTACAATGACCACAATGCCCCTCTATGTAACATCCATAATCAAGTAGGTTAACCGATGTACTATCTACCTTCTCGATTACGTCTTAACCTTAGAACTTCATACCCTTGACCTAATCATCATCCGGATATCATTCTCTTGATCCAGGGAGCGACCCACAAGTTCAATATCCATATGGAACATCCATATACTAAGATCTTAGATTATGATGATTAATCGGATAATTCTAAGGGGACGATCATTCCATCTCCCGATGGCATAGATTCCATATTGCATTTGCACGTCCCAACTAATCAAGCCCGAGCACCCAAAACACAGAGCTGTTGACCCATGTACAGGATCTCACCCACAGTGAATTAAAGCACAAGAACTTGACTTCGTCAGTTCATCCACAAATGCTCAAGATTAAGAGCACTGGTCACTCAGTAGCAAGAGGTGATTTGATCTCTCTATGTGATAGTACTATTTTAGAGATCACACCTACAGATGGTCCGGTTCAATGCATGACACATGCACCAATGAGATAAATCCGGGAAAGACCTCCCGTGACTAAGGTAAGTCACCCTGAACATAGGAGAGTTTCTCATTATAACTTATACCAAGATGAAGTGCCCAACTCCACCTTTCAGTTATGAACATATTAGTTGTTTCCAGTATCCATGACTCAGACCTTTCTGTGTGCAGCCACTGCACACCTAAGTCATTTACTTGAAAACAATGGGCCTTATACAACCATACATATACACAAGTAATAAGAGAAAGATGTCATTCCATTAAATAACCAATAAATATCCAGTTACAGAGATGAAAGTGTAGTCAGTGGGCTTTAGGGCATACACCAATCCCAACACAAGATTGGATTCATCACTTTGATTTCAACCCAAGTTTTGTTTTAAACTTTCTTAATCATGCTTAGCCTAAATCTTTGATTTCTTTTATTGCATGATTATTTCACTTGGTTGAAACTTCCCTTGTTGTTTTCATTCATTTAATCTTTAGTCAAATTAGTTTTGAAAACAACATTGCACATGCATCACTTGATTAGGCTTAAACACTTTCATACAACTTGTGATCTTTAGATTTTCATATCATTCACAAGTGTGTAATTGTTCAAGTGATTTGCATAGAACTTCAATCATATCTTTTTGTGCCTTAAACTTTCAAATTGCATTAAGCATAAATTGATTGAACTTACTTTTAAACTTGATTGAAGTTTTCACACACACACTTCATAAGCATACATCTTTGCATTTCTTTGAGTGTTTGTGTGAGTTAGTTTTCATTTTCATATCCGCCTATCTTAGAGGCAAATACATTGAGCTTTAAATTGTATCTCTTAGAGTGATCTTTTGTGAAGACACTTTCTTAGAGAAATCTTTATCTTGTAAGGTTATTGCTTAGCCTAAGAAAAACATCTTGTAAGGTTATTGCTTAGCCTAAGAAAAGCATCGTGTAAAGGTTATTGCTTAGCCTTGAAAAGCATCTTGTAAAGGTTATTGCTTAGCCTATAAAATCACATTGAGAGGTTGTTGTTTAGCCTAGAAAAACAACATTGTAAGGGTTATTGCTTAGCCTAGTAAAAAGCATACATAGTGAAAATCCGGTGGGGTGATTGGATCACAAGCCGGTAGTGGATGTAGGCATTGAGGCCGAACCACTATAAACCTTGGTGTTGTGGTGCTTGCATTTATGGTGATTCTTTTATTAGCTTCCGCATTTTGTATGGTTAATCATCACATGTGACTAGTTTGCTTTAAGAAGTTAAAATTGTCTAAAATTGGTCATAGTTGTAGCACACCCTATTCACCACCCCCCCCCCCCCTCTCTAGGGTTAGGATCCTCAGGACTTTCAATTTTCATACAACTTGTGAGTCTTTGATTTTCATGTCATTAACAAGTTGATTTTCATACATGTGATTTGCATTAGACTTCAATCAAATCTTTCATGAGCTTTAAACTTTGAAATGCTTTAAGCATATATTTGATTGAGCTTTCTTTTTAAACTTGATTGAAGTTATCACACACACACACATCATGAGCATACACATTTGCATTCATTTAGTGTTTGTGTGAGTTTGTTATTCATTTTCATATCCGCCTATTTTAGAGGCAAATTCATTGAGCTTAATTTGTATCTCTTAGAGTGATCTTTTGTGAAGACACTTTCTTAGAGAAATCTTTATTTGTAAAGGTTATTGCTTAGCCTAAGAAAAGCATTGTGTAAAGGTTATTGTTTAGCCTAAGAAAAGCATCTTGTAAAGGTTATTGCTTAGCCTAGTAAAAAGCATATATAGTGGAAATCCGGTGGGGTGATTGGATCACAAGCCGGTAGTGGACGTAGGCATTGAGGCTGAACCACTATAAACCTTTGTGTTGTGGTGTTTGCTTTGTGGTGATTGTTTATTTTAGCTTCCGCATATTGTATGGTTAATCATCACATGTGATTAGTTTTTGTTAAGAAATTAAAATTGGTCTAAATTGGTCATAGTTGTAGCACACCCTATTCACTCCGCCCCCCTCTAGGGTTAGGATCCCAAGGACTTTCAGAACTTCTAGCGGGAGAGTACCAAAAATTAGGTCTAGTTAACCTAATATAATACCAGCGTAGCCGGTAAAATTATATTTTTAGCCTCAAAAGCACGGGCCAACGCAAAAGGTTAAACACTAAAAACTAAAAAAATTAATTTTCACCGAAATTTGGCATCATTAGAGTGGGATTTATATAGCCGTAGTCTACGGGCGCCGCTAAAAGTTTATTAAAATTGACTTTTAGTGAGGGCGGGTTGTGATTTTTATTAGGTTTTTAAGTGGTGCTTATGGGCTCAAAATACAGGCCTTATTTGTTTTCTTAAAGTTGGGTGGGGGCTTTCCTTATATATGAGTCCGACCCTCGATGAATAACCACTATGCATTTATAAGGTATTGTCAAATCTCATTTTGAATGGAGGTTATCTCATCGTACGATTGAACTCATAAAAAAAAGTTAATAAAACAACATTTTTTTAGCCATGGTTTTCTGTTTGGTCAATCTTATGGTGGTTCCAACTCAATTCTAAAAAAGAAATTGGGATATCTCTTAATTAAATGTGTTTGATCATTTTGAACGACTCTGATTATCTATATATGGGCACGAGTGGGACATATCCAAAAAGGTTCCCACCATACGCTACTAGAAGCTATGTAGTGCCCCCAGAATTTAAAAAAAATAAAAATGAAAGAGGCAGAGAGTTGGGAATAAATCGAAGCGATTAAAATGGAGTGCTCATATTATTTTGGTAAAAAATAATTTTACTAAATGTGGCTTTGCGGACGTAGACTTGTGCATCGCTAGCAGGCAAAATAATTGTCAACGCATTATTGCATCACCAGCAGGAAAACACGCGTTGGCAAAACTTTCACACTCTTTTGGGGGAAATCTTTGTCAGAGCCAATATATGTTTTCCACAACTTTTCCCAACGCGGTTTTACTGGAGTCGGTAAAAATAGCAATTATCTGTGACTTTTGCCAACGCAGTCTAAATATGCATCGAAAATAAGACTTTTACCCATGCAAATTTTCAGTGCGTCGGCAAATAGTGTTGGAAAAGGTTTTCAACCGCTTTTGCCAACGCGGTCTTACTTGCATCGGTAAAAGTAGCAAATCTCTGTGACTTTTGCCAACGTAAATTTTCACTACGTCGGAAAATAGTGTCGGAAAATGTAAGTTTGTCATAGATGGGGCTTTGCAGACGTACCTCATGCGTCGGTAATGGTGCGAATAAAAACTCAGAGCTTTCCCAACGCACACCTGTGCGTCGCCAGTAGGTAAGATAATTGCCAACGCATTATTGCGTCGGCTTTAGAAAAACACGCGTTGGCAAAACTTTCTCTCTCTTTTGGGGTTTTTTTTTGTTGGCGCCAATATGGTCACTACAGCTTTTGCCAATGCGGTCTTACTTGCGTCGGTAAAAGTAGCAATTTCTGTGACTTTTGCCAACGTAGTGAAAATATGCGTTGGAAATAAGACTTTTGCCAACACAAATTTTCACTGCGTCGGCAAATATTGTCGGCAAAAGTGCAGTTTGTTGTAGTGCTAGGCCAGAATTTAACTTTGGCTTAGACCAAGATTGGTCACATACTTAGGCCAGAAATGACCCTCCTCTATTCAATCAAAATTGGTTGTATGGACTAATTCATGTGGCCAAAAATTCTGTACGGGCAGAAATTTTAATGAAAGTTCAATGGCTTTGTAGAACTCAATATGCTCATTAGATGCAGGATGGTATATGAATTAATTACAAACAGAAATTGTTACTTAATAAAATGCAAATGAAATTTTAAATCAGTAAATCTGACAAACTATTCCACCAATCATATTTTGGAACATATAGAGATACTTGTCTGAATGGGTTTTAGAGGATGAAATAATTTGTACTGATTCAAAGCATATTTTCAACAGGTGGGAGTCAAACAGAAGTCACATCCTCAAGAAGCTAAGTATGTTGTGCACACTCATTTTCTTATATTGGATGATGACGGCCCTAACCTAAATGACTTATGGATTACTATAAAAAAAACAAAAAATAAATAAATAAAAAACTTCAGACGAATATTCACTGATAAATATATCAATTCATTCTTTTTTTTGTATTCATGAATAGGAATTTACAATGACACATTATCTACAAGCAATAAAATTCAGAGAAAAAAAAATCAGGAAATGTAGACTCAAAGAGAGGTTCTACACATGCATTCCCGTTTTCTCACTCTACATGAAATGCAAATAAACAATAAAAAAATGTAGGGATTTGGCTTAAAACTAGGAAATCATGCTCCATCACTTGATGGAGGCATGATCCTAGTCCTTAACCCGCTTCAAATATTCTCTTCAGGAATGATCTCTTCGCTTGATAATTCTGGCAGCGCGTCGTCGGAAAATGGCAGCGTAGTTCTCTTTTTTTTTTATATCAAATTCTGCAGAGTTCTTCCTTGTCTTTTTTTTTCCTCCCTTTTCTTGCATCAGGTAGTGGCCTTTTATAGGCTTCTTGGAGCCATCTCCAAGGCAGTTGCTACCCCACGTTCTCCATTTCCTTCCCATTTTCTCTAGCTTGGAGTGGATGAACACCACCTGTCCTCCTCTAACTAACTACCTGTTGGGATTGGTGTATCCCCTAAAGCCCACTGACTGCAGTCACATCTCTGTTACTGGATATTTATTGGTTATTTAATAGAATGACATCTTTCTCTTATTACTTGTGTATATGTATGGTTGTATGAGGCCCATTGTTTCTAGTAAATGACTTGGGTGTGTAGTGGCTACACACAGTAAGGTCTGAGTCATGGACACTTGAAACAATAAACTTGTTCATAACTGAGAGATGGAGTTGGGCACTTCATCTTGGTATAAGTTATAATGAGATACTCTCCTGTATTCAGGGTGACTTACCTAAGTCACGGGAGGCTTTTCCGGATTTATCTCATTAGTGCATGTGTCATGCATTGAACAGGACCACTTGTAGGTGTGATCTCTAAAATAGTACTATCACAGAGAGAGATCAAATCACCTCTTGCTACTGAGTGACCAGTGCTCTTAATCTTGAGCATTTGTGGATGAACTGACGAAGTCAAGTTCTTGTGCTTTAATTCACTATGGGTGAGATCCTGTTCATGGGTCAACAGCTCTGTGTTTTGGGTGCTCGGGCTTGATTAGTTGGGACGTGCAAATGCAATATGGAATCTATGCCATCGTGTGATGGAATGATCGACCCCTTAGAATTATCCGATTAATCGTCAGAATCTAAGATCTTAGTATATGGATATTGAACTTGTGGGTCGCTCCCTGGATCAAAAGAATGATATCCGGATGATGATTAAGTTAAGGGTATGAAGTTCTAAGGATGAGATGTAATCAAGAAGGTAGATAGTACATCGGTTAACCTACTTGATTATGGATGTTACATAGAGGGGCATTGTGGTCATTGTACTTGGTAGGTCAAAGACAATCATCAGTTTATGATGAGCTTTATTTGCAATTTAATATTTGTCCCTGGAGTGCAACCATAACTCTTTAATGGAATGAGTTAGGGTTAAAATGATCTTAATGTTGCTATGGGGTTAGCATGGATATTTTGGTCATTTTGGGAGCCAAGGGCAAATATGTCTTTTGGTCCCTCTTCTAGTCACTTTCCTATATTGGCATGGTTTCCTTATTTAATTATATGATATGTGGTTGAATTAATTTTGTGGAAGAATAATTTTGAGTTTAAATTCAAATAGGCTTTTGATGGCATACATGAATTTAACTCTAACTAAATTATTAACTTGTGGGCCATGGAGTGTTTATCTATCTTGTGGGCCAGCCATGTGGGGAGCACCTTGTGTGAGGTTTCCAAGTTTAACTAGGTATCTTTACTTGGAAGAAAGAACTCCTCTTTGGGTAAGAATTCCTATAATTAAAGTTTACTAATTTTTAGTATCTTTAATTAGAAAGTGTTGCACAACTAAGGGGGCTGGTTGCTTATTTTATGGGATTGTCATTCCAATTAGAAAGAGAACTCTTAAAAGGAATGTGATCTTTATAAATAGAGAGAAACTACCCTTGGGCGTGCAATATAGAAAACAAGGAAGAAGTGAGAGAGGATTCTACCCTAGGGCGTGAAACACAATGGATCTCCATTGGCCGCCCAATAGAGAGGAAGAGAGACACTCACGCCCAGCCCATTGCTGCCTTCTTCTTCTTCATTGGAGAGAGGAGATCAGGTCCTGGGCTTTTTCCACAAAGAGTAGTTCAGAAAACCCTTCTTGGAATCCATATTTTGATCCCACAATCAAAGCCAATCAGATTAGGTTGTGGAATAGAAGAGAAGATCAAAGGAGAAACTTGTCGCGACCCCGGACCGGGAATCCCCGAAGGACCAATCCGGGATCGGGACGCTAGTGTGTAATGAACCAACAACATATACATTTTTATTTAATTTCCCACAGGTGTCCGCGGTGAGGATATCACAACTATCAATGAACATTTCTTTTAAGTGCGGAAGCGTGTAGCAAATCAAATAGTCCAACTATCATTAGTCATGAAGACGATAACCACAAGTATAAATACTGTATCAGAATGAGCAATGATCTATATAGCAAATTTCCCAAAGTTGTTAAAGTTAGACAAATATCATTTAGTTACAATCCCCAAAAATAGAGGCCAACAAAGGCCAATATGAACAAGATAATAACCCAAAAGAATGGTTAATGTAGAGCTCCCAAAATGTACGTCTCTCGTAGCAACCCGATGTTTACATAACATCGTCAGCGCGCCACTCAACTAGAGGTTGCGGCTCACCAACCGCCGCCTCTGGCTCCTCCTCAAGGAAACCGGCAACAGGACCTGAGTACCAAAGCAAATGATCAGACACGACGGTCTGGCAAGAGAAAGCAAGGATACAACAACATAAAATAGAGGAATTACCTTGAAAAGCATATAAATCTGTTTAAGCAAGAACTCTCATAAAACAGATAAATCATTTGCTATAAAACAAGTAAACAAGATGAAACATAAGAGGTAACCAAGGAATCGGGAATAACAAGGTGGCAGTCACATAAAGCTAAGTCCTCTGTCACTAAAGTGACAACAGTATCACGGGACGTTGATCTCAGTCACTCAAGGTGAGGAGAAGCAACGTATACATATATACAATATAATAATACGGGAACGGGACCACGGTAGCGAACCGGGTATCGGGACGGGGCCATGGTGATAAACCGGGCATCGGGATCCAAACTGCAGCTGGCGGGACGGGAGAGGGATATCCAAGTCGGTGGATCAAACCGACAAGGTATCCAAGCTTAGTGATGCCGACTCATAGGTCAAAACCATTCGAGACATATGCAAGTAAATCAAGTACAGTAAATAAACGGGGAAAACGGGGGTGCTCAAGGGCACACTGTCATCTCATGTCGGGCAATGCATTTTGAGACAAGTCAATGCTACTATCATGCTTTCGGAAAAACAATTCAGGTAAAGTAATGCTTGGAAATAGAGAAATATGATGAACTATACCAATTCGGGAAAGATAATGATTTAAAGATCTATTTGAGTGAATAGGGGTCCCGTATGTCGATTACAGATATAACTTGGTACTCCTTGAGTTTGAAGACATTCCGGGCTCCTTATGCACTCTTACGATTTTCAAAACTTAACGTGAGCTTATGGTTATAACTAGATGTTATGATAAAGAAACCAAGAATATAAACGATCATTCCTAAGTATGATGTCAACCCGGAATCATCGAGCAACCTACTCAGTCACCGAAAGGAATAGAATTCGCGATACCCAAGGAAATAGGCTTTGCATTTAAGTATGAGGAAGGTATCGTGTCGTTCCACCCCGTTCAAGATTGAAATAGATTGGAATTCGATGCCTCCGAACCAACCGTGAAGAGCATCGGCTCAAGACGTCCTCACATATGGTCAAGTGAGTCCAAGGAGGGTGGCCAAGGTCCACAAAAAAAATGAATCTCAAAACCCACTGGACTCAAACTGAACAGGGTCCGATCGATCGGCCGAAATTTCTGCACAGGGCCCGATCGATCGGCCCAAAAACCCTTACTGTTAAAAGTCAGTCCGATCGATCGGTCTGCACGTCCGATCGATCGGACCTGGGCGCAGTGCAGGTCCGGGAACTTTGATTTTTCTCCCTTTTTCCTTTCCTTCCAACACATGATCAACCAAAGAAAACTATGAACAAGATGACTTAATTACATGCTTCCAAGACATTAAATGAGGCTATCAAGAGGTATAAATATCATTTATTGCAACCATGGAAAATCAATAAAAGCAATCAATGAAAGCATAAAATCCATAAATGCTTCAACAAATCATTTGAAACTTCAAAAGATCCAAACATTCACTTGCCTCAAGTCCAAGCTAGCAATAAACAAGCCTCTACTCACTTCTTAAGCTCACTTCCAAGCTACAATAAAAAACCCCCAAAAACAACCCTAAAATGGGTTACACAAGGAATGAAAAAGAAAGAACTTTCAATAGTGCAAATGTAGCTTCCCTAAGGCTAGAAGATTAAGAATCTAGAAGATGAGAGGGATCACTTACTTGGATGACCTTCAAATGAGAAGAACTAGTTCAAAGAAGGTCTCAATATGGGGAGATTGCTCCAAGAATAGTATCAAGGTGAAGCTTGCAAGGAGAGGAAGAAGATGATGAGTTCCATTTTGAGTTTGGTGCAAGATTGGTGGGGATTAGAGATGAAGAAGCAAGAAGAAGAAGAGAAACTTGCTAGAAGAGCCCTAGACTCAAATGTGCTGGAACATGGAGAATGAAATGCAATGGAGGGTGAGTTCCTCTTTGTTAACAAAGGGGAGGTTGGGTCCCACAACTTAATGAACTTGGGTGGCTGATATCATCTCTCTCGGGTCCTCGGATGAATTCGACGAAGGAGGAAGAAATGTTCGTCGAAATATCTACTTTCCAAAAAGTGTATGTTTCGCGGTTTTCGAGAATATCAAGTTTTGGGTACAGATTTTGTGTGCAATGACTGTTTTACTCTCCGGGCCATGAAAATCGGGTTTCGGGGCCTCGAATGAGCACGGGATCAACATGAAAGTTGTAAGAATCCACAAGATGAATGCAACGGGCCAAAAACACAATAAGAAATAAATCGGGAAAATCCATCAAGCAAAAGCAAAGCCAAAAAGGGAACCCCCAAAGGGCCCCACAAGCTACCAAAGCATTCAAAAGCCCAAAACTAGAATCAAAACTATTCCAACCCAACTTAACCAAAAACACCAATCAAGCTTAGCACTAACACGCAACTTAATTAGTACTAATCGGGATCACTCGGGTCGGGGTCTTACAAAACTATTGCAGAAATTCCTGCAACATACATTGCTGATTGCAGGCTAAGTTCAGACCTTTGAAGGCTTTCTTTTCAGAGATTTGAGGCATTCATATCATCAAGGTATTATTCCTCTATCATCTCCTCGCATTATACACATGTTGATCATGGTTTCATGGAGTTTTTATGCATGTTTCATTGCTGGAAATCAGATCTGTGTTCTTGTTTTAAAACTTGAAAAACCAAATCAGCCATGGAAGTCCAAGTTCAGATCTCTATAGCATGAACTTTCACTACCTTTCCATTTCTTATGATCGTTTGCCTTCATCTCATGAGTGGGTGACATTTTCAACATGAGGTGGTGGTATTTTCATCTAAAGAATGGGTATTCCTCTTAGACTCCACATGTCATTTAACTACATGTTTGCAAAAGATCTGGCTCCCATCACATGATTGATGTTCATACAATTTTTGGTAACGTGACTAAAATGATAGCTTGCCCATAGTCTATCAAATTTGGTCACATGGATTTGATGACATGGTCACCAAAAATTGGGTTAAACCTGGATGACATGGTCATAAAAAAATCAGCTTAGCCTTGTATTAATTGGTCCCAACACACTACCACATAAATTTGAGAGAGTCTGATGGGTCATGGAAAATTAATTGGGTACGTAGAGATCCACTCCCAGTCATAGGTATAACATGGGGTGTGACTCACATAAACAAGTGGCCAATTATTAATTTGGGAATGAGCCCAATGGCTAAATAGATTTCGGCATGTCAATACATAAGTGAGGCCAATGCATCGTTGGGTTTAGGCCCATCTAAACAGGTCCTGGGACAGTGGATTTCATGTCTCATAGATTGTCATTTTTATCTTGGGTCAGGCCTAGGCCAGAATTTAGCTTTGGCTTAGACCAAGATCGGTCACATACTTAGGCCAGAAATGATCCTCCTCTATTCAATCAAAACTGGATGTATGGACTAATTCATATGGCTCAGGCCAGAAATTCGCATGGATTGGCCACAAATTGGCATGAATTAATTCATATGGCTCATGTTAGACCCCGACCCAAACCAATCCGATTAGTGTGCGATTAGTATGTGTTTAGTCCTAAGTGGGTTTAGTTGTTGTTGGGTTAGAAGTAATGAGTTTTAGTCTTGGACATAGCTTTGGGGATTTTGAGAACGTGTAGTACTAGTCAGACACACTCAGGAAGGCCTGAGTGCCCGTGTAAGCTTGGGAAGATCGTATCGGTTTCCGTGTGATTGTGATCTTGATTTCATTTGAATGATTTTCCTATGTGTTACAACTTTCGTCTTAAGCCCATTCATATTTGAAGCCCAAAAACCCATGTTTTGGCCCAAAGAGGGTAAAATTGTCTTTTATGCACAAATCTGGACACAATTTTGAGATTTCAAAACCATGTCAAAAATATACTTTTTGGAAACTAGATATTTCGAGGATCGTTTTATCCTTCTTCATCGAAGTCATTCGAGGCCCACAAGATCGCGTTTTTGTCATTTCAAGGTTCATGTTAATTGGGGCCCATTATCATCACTTAATCCCCCTCTCCCTCTCTTTTTATTCATTTCCCCCAAATCTCTGCAATTGTTCTTGATCTAGGGCTGGAAACCCTTCTTTCTTTTCCATTTTCCTCATCTTGCATGACATAGCAAGAGATCTCCAAAGAAAATTCTAAGGATATCATCTTCTTCCTCTCCTTGCAAGCTTTCCATTGGTATAAATTTCTTGGAGTTTCTTGTGGAGCAAGCTCTTCATCTTCTTCATCTCTTCTTGTTTAGCCATTGTTAGGTAAGAGCTTCAACCCATGTTTTTCATGAAGTCCTTTTAGTTCTTAAATATCAGGTTTCCCATGTTTACAAACCCTTTGGTAAAATGGGTTTCTTGTTTTCAAGATTTAGTGAGTTTGTGTGGTTTTTCTCTTGGGTTTTCTTGTAGTGTTGGAATAGCTTGAGTGAAGTGCTTGAGAGGATTGTTAGCATTGGGCAAGGCAAGTAATCTCTCTTGGAAATGATGCATGTGTATTTTGATTTCATTGTATTTTTGAAATTGTGCATTAGACTTGTTTACAAGCTTCATGGTTATGTTTTATTGGATTTGGATGTGTGAAATGGTGGAAATGAACCCTTGGTGAGCATGAAGGCTCAAGGGATTGTATGTGATTGATGGATGAGAAGGAGGAAAAAAAATGTAGTGGAAGATGTGCAAGAGAAAGGAATTTTCTGCACTCAGCGAGCACAGGCAGCAGCTTGTCCGCTCGAGCGACCCTTGGGTCCGCTCGAGCGACCAAGGCTCTGTTTGGTCCGAGCGCAGACAAAGAGCTGTCCGCTCGAGTGAACTGCCCTCTGTATAATATGGAGCAAGATAGAGAGCTGTCCGTTCGAGCGCACTTATTATCCGCTCGAGCGAACAGTCTCGCTCGAGCGAAGTATCATCGCCTTATAAAGTTCGCTCGAGCGAACCTGCCAGTTTCAGGAAGGAGAATTATTTCGTGTGTATTTTCTTGAAGGTAGAAAAGCTAGACTATGTTAAGGGTTTTGACTTGACGTTGTGTAAGTGGAACTTCGAAATGCAACCCAACTTCGGGGACACCAATTCTTGTATATTCCGACATTTGGGGTCCCAATTACACAAAGTTCAATTAGCAGCCTTAACACATGCTTGTCAGATTTCATGTTTGAATTCCGTTTTGGTACGATAAGTACCATCTTGTACTAGTTTTGGATTTCAAGTATAAGCTTGTTTTGAAGAATTGTTTCAAGAAAAAGGGGATCGCTTCTTAAGCGGGTTATGCATATTAATTATGCCTTTGCTAGTCGTGTTCATCGTGTTTTGATAAGTGACTTCTCCCTTTTTTTGTCTCGATAAGTTTTGATAGTGTTTCGCGTGTTTCGTGCATTCATGAATTTAGTAAACACCACTGAGCTTGGACTGCCCTTTCAGTTTGATCCACTGTCTGGGGGTCCTTAAACATGTGGACTGTCTGCAGACTGGTCGTGTATTTATTACACATCGTGCGTGTCCGGTTCCGCGACAGAAATTCCCGTCTTTGTGGGAAATCGTGTCGTGATTATATTATGTATATCGTGCTTGTCGTGCGTGCTTGCTCTTTTCATTATACAAATGATAGAGAAAGGATGAGCTCTTTGTGGATGATGACTATTCATGATATATATTATGTACTCATGCTAGTTTGTTTTAGCATCTCAGTTTTATTTGTATTCTCGAAAATGTATCTTAGTCATTGTAGTATTTCAAATCAGGGATTTGCTTACATGTTTTCTAAAATGTTTATTGTTTCATGCTTGCACCTAAATTGATTACCTGCCAAATCGTTGTGTTTGACCCTTGTTTGTTGGTGCCCAGGTGCAGGCGACGTTGCCTTTGAGGAGGAGCGTCAGGAGGAGGCTTGTGAGCCAACCCCTGTGAGGGAGTGGCAGCCCGACGATGTCATCTAGACGTCGGGCGGGTTCTTGAGTCTTGTTATCATTTTTTTTTGGGGTTTCTTTTGATTATTTTGGAGAAGTGTATTGGCCTCTGTTGGCCTCTTATGGGTTGTAACAAAAACTTAACTTACTCTCGTGTTAGTCTTATAACTTGAACTATGTTGGGAATGCCATTTTAACTTCTTCCTTTAATACTATGTTTTGTTACTATTTGTCATGGCACTTAAATATTTTATTGGTGCTCACCTTGATGTGTTTTGCTACACGCTTCCGCATATTTGATCGTGTGAGTTAGATTCCGCGTGTCTTTGGTAATCCTCACCGCGGGAACCTGTGGGAAAACATAAACTATCGTAAATTCAACTCATCGCGGGCCTGGGATCCGTTCCGGGGTCGCGACAGGACTGGCCACAAATTGGCATGGATTAATTCATATGGCTCAGGCCTGGACCATCATTAACAAAGATTGGTCACATGGCCTGGGTCAAAAATTGATTTGAGCCCAATTCAACCAAAATCGGTCATGTATTTTTAGGCCCAAAAAAATAGCTTGGACTTGAATCAACCAAGGTTGGTTATATGGCCTGGGTCAGAAATTTACTTGTGCCTGAATCAACCAAAATTGGTCACGCTGTTTAGGCCCGAAAATTTAACTTGGGCTTCATTGGACATGATATGGCTGGCTTGAACCTATATTAATCATGTTAATCTCCCTCATGAATTTAAGAGATTTTGATAGGAGCCACCAAATTCATCAGGGTACAATTCCATGCCATGTAGTGGTCACAAATCATTGGGTTGGGGATGGGTCCGATTGATTTAGTCCCACTTGATCAAGATCACGCTGGATACGGTCCAAGTATTGATGGTGATGAATATATATATTTTATCTTCCGACAAATGCCCCCTTCGAGGATCGTTGACGAGGAGTTTTCCGGAGTAGGCGTGCCTCGAACCCATCGCGTCACAATTTTTCCATATGGGCTCTCTCATTGGACTCGTCCATTTAAAATCCCCCTTTCTATATGCCAAAAACAAAGCATACATGTCATCTCAGTTTTACTCAGAATTTATCCACACAAGTTTGAGCTTGGCAGTGGGATTGACTTCCTGACCTAGTCTGAGTGATTATTGTAAAATGTTGACTGAGTAACTCATGCTGGGGAATTTCTTTTCATACTAATTAGACAAATTGAGACACGCTAGATTCAGCCTAAAGTGTGTCCTCTTCTTTTTTTTTTTGGTTTGGCAGCATATATTCAAAAGCCACAGTCAAGGCTCACATGACATATTGAAATGCTAAATTTGGAGTTTCGATCTCCAAGGCATAGTATCAAAACTTTTGAGGTTCTGAGACTTAATAAAATGTTGCAAACTTTGAGGCTTGGTATCAAAACATTAAATGTTTTGAGGCTTGATATCAAAGTTTGACATATCATGAACTTCGAGGCATGATATTGGAACTTTTAAATATTCCGAGGCTTGGTGTCGAGGTCCAAAACTTTTCGGTTTTCGAGGCATTATATCGAGACTTCTATGACTCGAGGCATCATATCGAAAATCGAAGATGATAAGAGGACATGTTTTCATGGATAATACTTCTTAAGAAATTTGCCATTGATGGGCATAAGGCATCGATCACCATCTTAATTAATTAAACTGTAAGAGCCATTAGAGTAGACAGAATCGATAACAAATGGTCCCTCCCATTTTTCTGTAAACTTCCCTTTTGATTTATGAGTGATGATCATTGGTCTTTTAACAACGAGGATCAAATTGCCCCTTTTAAAGACCCTTTGATGTACTTTTTTATTAAACGCATTTGCCATTCTAGATTGGTAGATCCCTATGTTTTGACGAGCAATGAGCCTTTCTTCGTCAAGAGATTCCAATTCTTGTAGACGTAATTTCGCATTCCCTTCTTCATTCATGCCGCTAGCTAACGCAATTCGGAGTGAAGGGAATTGAATTTCGAGTGGTAGAACGGCTTCACAGCTATATACGAGTGAGAAAGGTGTAAATTGAGTCGCTCCTCGAACCGTGGTACGATAGGCCCATAGCGCTTCTGGTAATCATTCGTGCCAATCTCTTTTGTTTTTAGAGACCATTTTCTTTAACAGTCTACATATCGTCTTATTGAATGCTTCGGCTAAACCATTGGCTGGTGGGTAATAAGCTGTAGAAGAAATACTTTTGATGTGATATTTCTCGCAGAATTTATAAAAACGATGGTCTCGAAACTGCAGTCCATTATAATGGACAAACCTATTCGGGACCCCGAACCTACATATATTGTTGGTTTTGAGAAAGTTAAGAACAACAGCGGTCTTAACTTCATTCAAGGCTACTGCTTCAGCCCATTTAGAAAAGTAGTCCATCACGGCAAATATGAACCGATGCCCCTTTGATGACGGAGGATTAATCGGCCCAACTATATCCATTCCCCATGCTTCAAATGGTGGATGTCACTGAAGGGTACAAAGGTTCAGGGGCCCTGTGTATGTAATCAGCATGAAGTTGACAAGCCTTACATCGTTTGGCTAATTCATGTGTATCTTTAATCATGGTTGGCCAATAATAACCCATCCTTCTAATTCGATCACATAATTTTTGACCCGGTTGATGTGCTCCACATGTTCCACTATGAGTTTCGATCATGACTTGATCTGCCTTTTGATTTGATAAACAACGAAGTAAAGTACAATCATATGACTTTCTATATAGTGTTTTGGTATTGACGTCATTGTAAAATTTAGGAGCCCTCCTTCTTATGCTTGTACGTTCTTTTGGGTAATCTAGTAAAATTCCAAACTGCACATAATCAATAAATGGGTCACACCAGTCTCCGATTGCCATTTCGCATACAGAAAGTCTACTTGATTTGACTAATTGGCATTCGGCAACGGCTTCATGTGTATCTAATGGCGGCATGATCCTTCTTTCACAAACCAATACTTTGAGGACTTCTCTTTCAGGAAGTGCCATCGAGGCTGCTAGACTTGTTAGTGCATCTGCCCTTGCATTCTGGCTTCGCGGGATATGTTCAATATTACAATAAACGAACTCGTTCATTAATCGTTGAGCTATCTTATGGTATGGGCGAATGTCGGGTTTCTTAACTTCATATTGATCATTCACTTGATTTATAATGAGTTTTGAATCTCCACGTATTTCCAAATGTCGAATTTGTGCCTCATGAGCTATTTCCATTCCCATAATAAGGGCCTGATATTCTGCAATATTATTAGAACATGATTTGATTAGTGAGAAGGAATAAGGGATCATATATCCATCAGGGGTTACGAAGACAACTCCTACCCCAGATATCCTTTCTCCGTTTCCATCCATCGTACTAGCACCATCAAAATACATTTCCCAAGATTCATCTGGAAAGGCATCCCTTAGCTCGGAATCAGGTGGTAGCAGATGCGCGGCCAAGAAATCTGCTAATGCTTGACCTTTACTGCTTTTTGTGGGACATATATGATATCATATTGGGAAAGGAGAATGGACCATTTTGCTAATCTTGCACTCAAAGATCCCGCCTTTGTTACTAAGGTCTTTAATGGGTTTACACGAGAGACAAGAGAAACTGTTTGTGAGAGTAGGTAGTGCCTTAATTTTTGTATTGCAAACATTAGCGCGAGACATTCTTTCTCTATCGGTGGATATCGATGTTCTGCTCCTACCGTCATCCTACTTAAGTAGTAAAGTGCCACCTCATGCACTTGGTTATTCTTTTGTGCCAGCATTGCCCCCAAGGAGTGATCAAGAGCTCACGTATACAAAATGAATGGTCTCCCTTGTACTGGAGTAGCTAAAACAGGAGGCCTAGTAAGATATTTTTTGATATCTTCAAAGGCTTCATCACATGCCTGATCCCATACAAAATTCACTCCTTTCTTCATTAGACGTGAGAATGACCGGCATCTTCCAGATCAATTAGAAATGAACCTTCGAATATAGGCCAATCGACCTTGGAGTCCTTTTAGCTCTTTTAGATTTCTTGGAGGTTTCATTTCTAAAATGGCTTTTTTTTATTGGATCAAGCTCGATTCCATCTTTGTGAACAATAAACCCTAAGAACTTTCCCGAAGAAACACCAAAAAAGCATTTCAATGGGTTCATGCGGAGTTTATACCGTCGAAGTCTTTCAAACACTTCCCTGAGGTCTTTGAGGTGATCTTCTTTTCTTTTAATAGCAAGATCATCTACATAACACTCCACCTTTTTATGTTGCATATCTTTAAAGATTTTCATCATTGCCCTTTGATAAGTGGCCCCTGCATTTTTTAAACCAAAAGGCATCACGGTGTAACAATAGATTCCAAATGGTGTTCGAAATGCAGTGTGCTTCTGGTCATTCGGATGCATTTTGATTTGGTTATATCCTGAGAAACCTTCCATAAAAGATTTTCTTTCGTAACCAAAAGTATTATCAATCATGATTTCTGCGATGGGTAAAGGGAATTCATCCTTAGGACAAGCCTCATTTAAATTTCTAAAATCAATACAGATTCTAATCTGGCCATTTTTCTTTGTAACCAGAACGATGTTGGCTAACCAATCAGGATGTTGTTCCTCCCTAATGAAGCCAACATCTTTCAGGTTTTGAACCTCTTTTTCAATTTTATCCATTATGTCTAGTTGGAATCTTCTTTGAGCTTGTTTAATGGGTTTAACATCTTTTCTTAAATTTAATATGTGCATTGCAATTCCTGGATCAAGGCCAGGCATTTCAGAATCAGACCATGCAAAAACATCTTTAAATGCATTCAAAAGACAAGTATACTCCGAAATTTCATCTTTATTCAATTCTGCATTTACAAAGATTGGACGGGGGTCACTTTCTGTTCCTAGGTTAATTTGTTTAACCTTATCCTCACCTGAAATGGAAATGCAATTAATTGAAAATACAACCCAACTTGATGAACAGTTCAAGTCTTTTTCTTCTTCTTCATGGGAGGGTGTTAAGAGCTTGTTGCAGTAACGGTGATTGGTTGTTGTTGTTGATGTCGGACAATATCCTAGACCATATGTGATGAATCTAACATGTCCTTGATTTTCCCGATCTTACGTGCATCTCCAATGGAACTGGAATGCCACGACCCTGCTTCAGTCCTTGTCGGCTGGTAACATCATAACCCGTCTTTTGCATTATCAATTTAGCCTTATAGCTAAACATAGAGAAATCCGGGGTCCCTTCCCTAGGAATCTCTCCAAAAATCATCTGTGAAGGGTATGATACTCTGTAAAACACGATAGGTGGCCGATGTTTCATGGGCACAACAAATATTGCTCCTTTTAGTTCTTCTGGAGGCCTCAGAAGATATATCATCGGGATAGGGAGTTTAACAGAGTCGATAAGTGACTTTTTCCCTATACCTTCATCTTCTCCCACGAATGATATTATGCCGACTGAGACTTTTTTTTGTCTGGCACTTGAAACCTCCACTAGGTTTTTCTTAATGAAAGTTGTCTCCTCAAGCTTTGGACGAATGCTGATCTTGGAGCATTCAGTTGCTTTTGTGGCAACGTTAGTAGAGGATTTACCATTTATTATCTCAACACCCTCGAGTAGTTTCGCGGGTGGAGGTATAGATACCTTGAAAATTTTCTTTTTCTTTTTAGATTTTTTGACAATCAATGCTTCCAATGTGCTTTCATTTGCATCACCGTTAGGCTCTGACGTGTAAAATCTATAATCCACACAATATGCTTCCATCCCTTTGAAGGGTTTCTTGTCAGCAAAGACTCGACATACTTCTGAATTTTTATAAATGTATTTGATACATTGATGTAACGTCGAAGGGACTACATAGTTTTCATGAATCCATGGCCTTCCGAGGAGCAAATTGTAGGAAGTTTCGGCCTCAATGGCGTAGACCACGACCTGAGATTTCATGTCTCCAATATGACATGGAATAATTATCCTACCAATAGCCTTTTGTGTTTCTCCATTGTATGCTGATATGCTGAGTTTTATATCTATGAGCTTGCTAGTTGGGATTCCCAAATATTTTAAGGCCCGAAGTGGCACGAGGTTAATTACTGATCCAGGGTCAATTTGCATTCTTGGTAATTCAACTTCACCAATATATCCTGTGAAATATAATGGCCAATTGTGCTTTACATCCCCGAGTAACATGTCATCCTTCGTGAAACTGATTGTAGCAGCCATAGCTGCTCTTGAATTGAAGCATTCTTTACATTTCGCTTTTTGCTGTACTTGTACTTGGTGGACATGAGATGCATATTGGTTTGGGTTCATGAGAGCTGCTGCAGCAGCTTTTCGAATGTCTTGAGACAGTCTCAACATGGCATGCATGCTTATACGTGCGGGGATGCGCTAGATGTTCAAGCAAATCAAATTTCAGAGTATTTGACATTTCTTTCTGTAGGCTTTGTAGCCTTGTCATGGTTAACATTTGCATCATAATTTTTATGGTAATCTAGCCCAGAGCGAGTCCCTTTGCCTACCTCCTGTACCTCAGGAAAACATAAGGAAATCTCTTCGCTATCTGTTGTTGTAGTTTCCAAAGATTCAGAGGATGTCAAATTGGATGTTGATGAACTCTCTGCTTTGTCTTCATCATCATTTTTCTCTTCATCAGAAATTTCATGGTCGATCCCAACCATATTACACGGCCAATATAATCCTTCGACATCCTCATCCGCATCCCATGGGGTATCACTATCCCATGGTCGATCCTTTTTGCTTTGATTTCTCTTCTAGCCATATCATCATGTGCCCAGATTTCATCTGCCTCCGACACATATTCGTATGATCTTATGTTTTCTCTATTGGATGAGTAAAAGATCCACACATCAGAGTCTGGATCTGAACCATCAGCATCATATCCATCAAGTGCGAGAGAATCATCACATACATCTGAGGACTTGTCCACTTAGTCAATCATATCAATATCTGGATTTTCATCGGCTACTTCCCCCATGATAATTGTAGGAAGATCTTTTCTTTGCCATTCTGGAGTCAAATTCCATATGGATGCAGTATAAATGAGAGTTTTCACCATGCCTTCAATCCATCTCCTAATATCATCATCATCAAGCAATTCATTGTCATCATTTGGGTCGGTTGACAAACTCGAGGGTTCTGAAGGGTCACTATCATTCTCCGTCGATGTGAGGTCGGGGATAAAGTATAGCTCATCATGGTTTCCTTGAGTAAAAATATGTCGTCTGGTTGAATCTTGACTTAATTCATCTGAACTTTCGGAAGAAATCACGCCATCTCTATATCCCCATCTAAGGCCATAATTACCATCACCTTGATCCAGTTCTTTCTTCAACTCTACCAGTGAGAGACAGTTGCATGAGAGTATATCATCTTTTAACTCACTTAATTCATCTTTTTGCTTTTGATTTTCTAAAGACAAAAAGAGATCAAGTGGCAAGAAGTCCTTGAGAGTAAATGGAACTCGAGGCTCTTGTGTTAACAAATCTACTGGGGTGACAACCTCTTTTGATTTACTAGGCTTTTTCTTGTTATTTGGCCTACATCTTTTCTTTTGTTTTCTTGCCCCCATAGCATTTCTCATAGGATAGTTGTCATTCCAGAAGGGATTTGACATTAAAACGGAGCGTGATTTGCTTCTTACTGTCTCCCACCCTTCTTCTAACAAGATATCTGGATGGACCCACATCATCACACCATTTGGCATTTCTACTAAAACTAATCCATCCCTACTTTCCAATGGGTTTACCAAGCGAAACTCGACATCTCCCTCTTCTTTTTGCACAGTTGTAATTCTAACTGGTTGTCTGAAACTTCCAAAGTGAACAGACACCATGTTAGTTGTCACCTTCTTGTCTTCTTTAGCCAAGGTGATGATCCCATTGTCAAGTAACTCATGGACCTTATTCTTAAAGACCAAGCAATCTTTTATACCATGACTTATTACCCTGTGGTATATGCAATACTTTGGGTCATTTGTTTTGCCTTCTTCTTATGGTCTTTTGCATGGCGGAAGCTTGATTTTATCATTTTTTAGGAGAGTATGAAAAATTGACTCAGAATCTTCAACAGCAAAATCATATTCTCGAGACATTCTTACTTTTAAAGTTTGACTTCTCTTCATCTTGTTTTGGTCCTCATTATCTCTTTTCTGATTATTTTCGAGTTTCCTTGAGTCAAGGGGTGAAGCTACTTGAACTGCCATAGCTTATTTCTTTTTGCCCCCACTTTTTGGTGGTTGAATCTTCCTGGTAGATTTCTTTTCTATTTCTCGATCTTTAATGATTGTTTCAGATTCTATTGCTGCTTCTAACAACTCACCAAGGTCTTTTGCTTTATTTTCGACCAACTTAGCCCTTATTTTTGAATGCAAGTTTGTCCTACACATGTCCGTCAAGGACTCATGTGAAAGGTTTTCCGGACATTTAAATGACAAAGCTTGCCATCTTTTGATAAAGGCAGTCGCTGCTTCTTCTTTGCCTTGTTTTTCTGTACATAGGCGAGCTGTATTCACTGAACAGTCGGCATCGAAAAAATGATCAATAAATTTTTGTTCTATATCCTTCCATGACTTTATGGAACCGCTTGGTAGCCTTCTATACCAATCGAAGGTTGTTCCTTTCAATGTACTGGTGAACAATCGGAATTTTAATGCATCATTATTAGATATCTCTCCAGTCAACACCTTGAAGTGGCATAGATGCTGATAAGATGAAGTGCTTCCATTATATGATTACAAATCAGGCTGCTTCAATTTAGGTGGAAATGGCACATCATCCATCCAGGCTGGTTAAGGTGGGTTTGGTCCTTTTTTGGATGATGTTACTCCTTCAGTGGCATTTTCAATCATCTTTTGGACTGCTTCAACCGTGACTCGAGTTTTGCTCAACTCTTCTTCGTCATTATTATGGTCCATATCATGATCGTGACTATCTCTTTGATCACGTCTGTTGTGATCATTGCGAGAATGTCGTCCGGACTCCTTTTTGTTAATCTGCGTTTGAAGAGTGACCATCATTGTCATCATCTCTTCAAATCATTTGTTTGTATCCCGGACATGTTGCATGAAACTTGGCTAGGGATTTGACTCTGAGAACTCTGGATTACCCTCTTGGCCTGTCACATAGACAGGAGCTACACTTGATTCTGACGAGAGAAGACCTGTGAGCTCGCCTAATACTCCCAATGTTCTTGGTGCCTGTTCATTAGATGATCCTTATGAACTACCTGAATCACAAATGTGATCCTTTTTTGTTACTTTCCTTCCTCTAGCAGTCGTGACACTCCTTGTTTATGGCGCTACGTGTTGAATAACTCCACCATTTCCTTAACATAGGACGATGATTCTTTCTTTTTCTTACCTTTGCGAACCATATTGACCGCATAACTGATTGTTCGGGCTCTTTGGGGATCCACATGGGTGCGATCTTAAATTCATGGGCCTTGTGGGCCGCTCTACTTTTCTTTCTAGATGCCCGTTGGCATGCTATTTGCAGACTTGTCTCATCAAATGGTGCCTTTTCTTTAAGCTTTACAATCAGTTGAGTTACGGCATCATTTGAAGGTCGCTCCATAATTTCGACTTGGGTTGGATCAATTATCCTCTTTGCCTTAGCCCTTTTGGCATAATGATGAGCTTTGTCTTGCTTGACTTGGTGAAGGGATTGATTCTGCATAGGTGGACTCCCACTTGAGTTGACTCATTTGTTAATTCTTTTTTTATAGCTCTTGGATAAAACTCGAGGTCGGACCATCTGCTTCTTTGCAACAAAGTCATAATCATCCTTTTTGCTTCGAGGTCTAAATTCTGCTGCCATGGTTTTTCTAGTCACCATTCGGGGATCATTTGAGCCCGGTGAAAATTTGACAACTAAAGGACCTCTCATTTTCTTAGGGGGGGCGCTGCGGGGCTTTTTCATCCATTATCACATTCTTTCCCTTAAGTTAGGTGAGAGGCTCGAAAGCATTTTCAATGGGTACCGACAATCGGTCCCATAATGAAGTCTTCCTAGGCCGTTGCGTCCAGCCAGGCTTAGCCACTTTGGTGGGGTAAGCACTAGGACGTGACCTGGTAACATCATCCCAAGTTCTAGTCTTTCTTACCACTCTGGTGGGGTAAGTGCTAGATACAGGGGGCTTTTGTTTCATTTTTTAGAGTCCATGACCCATAAACCGTACCGCTCTGGTGGGGGAGGTGTGGGTGCATGGAACTACAAAATTATCTTCATCATTTTTCATTTGACATTTTATATTTGATTGGAATTTAATGGATTGATTAAACTTGGATGCATTCAAACATACCTTATTTTGAAATTGATATGTTGATGGAGTTTGGTGAGAGTTACCTAATTGGCAATCAGCTCCATGATTGGACATCCCTTGCATGTCCATTGGAACTTGGTAGTTTTCTAACCCTTTGTGAACTTGTTGACCATTAGCTAGCTGATCAACTTGAAAATGAGTAAATTTTCCTTCTTTTGACACTTCATGAGTTTTGAAGAAAGCAAACTTTTGATTTTCCAAAACTGCATTCTGTCCTTGCAACTCTTCGAACCTTCTCTTTGCAGTCTTTACATGGGTCTTGATCATTTGTACAGAGTTTCTTGCTTGGAATTTGGCCTCTAAGTAGGCCTTGTACTTGGTATCGTCAAAGGTGACGACAAGCTTGGTTGCCATTGATGAAACTTGATGACAAACTTGAGATACTTAATGTTATGCAACCTGAAATGAAGAAATAAACAGTGAGCTATATGTCCCACCGGACAGAAAGTCAAGCAAGACAACTCATGGATCACATGTCAAATTGGATGTTGATGGCAAACTTAAACGATCAGCTCTCTTTGTTATAGTGCTTTTGATGGTCAATTTAAATGGTCTTTCATGATCTGAACCATAGCATTTCATGGCTGAACTCATGCCATTTTCTGGATTTATGAATCACTGTTTATGGTCCACCTATGTGAGCTCTCTTGGTATAGAGCCCTTAATGACCAAGTTCAAGTTAAATGGTCTTCCATAACCTAAAGCATAGACTTTCTGATTAAGCAATGGATTGAAATAAAACAATACAATTGGAAGAAACAATCTGTTTGCTATGAACTACAATTTACATTTTACATCTATTCTGCGTGTACAGAAATTTGGCACACCCGGTGGGACATATAGCTCACTGTTTATTTCTTCTTTTCAGGTTGTATAACATAAAGTATCTCAAGTTTTTCCATCAAGTTTCATCAATGGCAACCAAGCTTGTCGTCACCTTTGACAATACCAAGTGCAAGGCCTACCTAGAGGCCAAAGTCCAAGCAAGAAACTTCGTGCAAATGATCATGACCCTTGTAAAGACTGCAAAGAGAAGGTTTTAAGAGTTGCAAGGAGAAAATGCAGTTTTGGAAAATCAGAAGTTTGCTTTCTCCAAAACTCATGAAGTGTCAAAAGAAGGCAAATTTCCTCATTTTCAAGTTGACCAGCTAGCTAATGGTCAACAAGTTGACAAAGGGTTAGAAAACTACCAAGTTCCGAAGGACATGCAAGGGACGTCCAACCATGGAGCTTATTGTCAGTTAGGTAACTCTCACCAAACTCCATCAACATATCAATTTCAAAATAAGGTATGTTTGAATGGATCCAGGTTTAATCAATCCATTAAATTCCAATCAAATATAAAATGTCAAATGAAAAATGATGAAGATAATTTTGTAGTTCCATGCACCCACACCTGCCCCACCAGAGCGGTACGGTTTATGGGTCATGGACTCTAAAAAATGAAACAAAAGCCCCTTGTATCTAGCACTTACCCCACCAGAGTGGTAAGAAAGACTATAACTTGTGATGATGTTACCAGGTCGCGTCCTAGTGCTTACCCCATCAAAGTGGCTAAGCCTGCCTGGACGCAACGGTCTAGGAAGACTTTAGTGTGGGACCGATTGTCGGTACCCATTGAAAATGCTTTCAAGCCTCTCACCTTGCTTAAGGGAAAGAATGTCATAATAGATGAAAAGGGCCCACAGCGCCCCCCTAAGAAAATGAGAGGTCCTTTAGTTGTCAAATTTTCACCGGGCTCAAATGATCCCCAAATGGTGACAAGAAAAACCATGGCAGCAAAATTTAGACCTCGACGCAAAAAGGATGATTATGACTTTGTTGCAAAGAAGCAGATGGTCCGACCTCGAGTTTTATCCAAGAGCTATAAAAAAAAGAATTAACAAACGAGTCAACTCAAGTGGGAATCCACCTATGCAGACTCAATCCCTTCACCAAGTCAAGCAAGACAAAGCTCATCATTATGCCAAAAGGGCTAAGGCAAAGAGGATAATTGATCCAACGCAAGTCGAAATTATGGAGCGACCTTCAAATGATGCCACAATTCAACTGATTGTAAAGCTTAAAGAAAAGGCACCATTTGATGAGACAAGTCTGCAAATAGCATGCCAACGGGCATCTAGAAAGAAAAGTAGAGCGGCCCACAAGGCCCATGAATTTAAGATCGCACCCATGTGGATCCCCAAAGAGCCCGAACAATCAGTTATGCGGTCAATATGGTTCGCAAAGGTAAGAAAAAGAAAGAATCATCGGCCTATGTTTAGGAAATGGTGGAGTTATTCAACACGCAGCGCCATAAACAAGGAGTGTCACGACTGCTAAAGGAAGGTAAGTAACAAAAAAGGATAACATTTGTGATTCAGGTAGTTCATAAGGATCATCTAATGAACAGGCACCAAGAACATTGGGAGTATTAGGCGAGCTCACAGGTCTTCTCTCGTCAGAATCAAGTGTAGCTCCTGTCTATGTGACAGGCCAAGAGGGTAATCCAGAGTTCTTAGAGTCAATTCCCTAGCCAAGTTTCATTCAATATGTCCGGGATACAAACAAATGATTTGAAGAGATGATGACAATGATGGTCACTCTTCAAACGCAGATTAACAAAAAGGAGTCCGGACGACATTCTCGCAATGATCACAACAGACGTGATCAAAGAGATAGTCATGATCATGATATGGACCATAATAATGACGAAGAAGAGTTGAGCAAAACTCGAGTCACGGTTGAAGCAGTCCAAAAGATGATTGAAAATGCCACTGAAGGAGTAACATCATCCAAAAAAGGATCAAACCCACCTTAACCAGCCTGGATGGATGATGAGCCATTTCCACCTAAATTGAAGCAGCCTGATTTGTAATCATATAATGGAAGCACTTCATCTTATCAGCATCTATGCCACTTCAAGGTGTTGACTGGAGAGATATCTAATAATGATGCATTAAAAATCCGATTGTTCACCAGTACATTGAAAGGAACAACCTTCGATTGGTATAGAAGGCTACCAAGCAGTTCCATAAAGTCATGGAAGGATATAGAACAAAAATTTACTGATCATTTTTTCGATGCCGACTGTTCAGTGACTACAGCTCGCCTATGTACAAAAAAACAAGGCAAAGAAGAATCAGCGACTGCCTTTATCAAAAGATGGCAAGCTTTGTCATTTAAATGTCTGGAAAACCTTTCACATGCGTCCTTGACGGACATGTGTAGGACAAACTTGCATTCAAAAATAAGGGCTAAGTTGGTCGAAAATAAAACAAAAGACCTTGGTGAGTTGTTAGAAGCTGAAACAATCATTAAAGATCGAGAAATAGAAAAGAGATCTACCAGGAAGATTCAACCACCAAAAAGTGGGGGCAAAAAGAAATAAGATATGGCAGTTCAAGTAGCTTCACCCCTTGACTCAAGGAAACTCGAAAATAGTCAGAAGAGAGATGACGAAGATCAAAACAAGATGAAGAGAAGTCAGACTTAAGAAAGAATGTCTCGAGAATATGATTTTTCTATTGAAGATTCTGAGTCAATTTTTCATACACTTCTAAAAAATGAGAAAATCAAGATTCCGCCATGTAAAAGACCAGAAGAAGAAGGCAACACAAATTACCCAAAGTATTGCATATACCATAGGGTCATAAGTCATGGTATAAAAGACTATTGGGTCTTTAAGAATAAGGTCCAGGAGTTACTTGACAATGGCATCATCACCTTGGCTAAAGAAGACAAGAAGGTGACAACTAACATTGTGTTTGTTCACTTTGGAAGTTTCAAACAACCAGTTAGAATTTCCACTGTGCAAGAAGAAAAGGGAGATGTCGAGTTTCGATTGGTAAACCCATTGGAAAGTAGGGATGGATTAGTTTCAGAAGAAATGCCAAATGGTGTGTTGATGTGGGTCCATCCAAATATCTTGCCAGAAGAAGGGTGGGAGATAGTAAGAAGCAAATCACGCTCTGTTGCAACGTCAAATTCCTTCTGGAATGACAACTATCCTATGAGAAATGCTAGGAGGGAAAGAAAACAAAAGAAAAGATGTAGGTCGAATAACAAGAAAAAGCCTAGTAAAGCAAAAGAGGTTGTCACCCAGTAGATTTGTTAACACAAGAGCCTCGAGTTCCATTTACTGTCAAGGACTTCTTGCCACTTGATCTCTTTTTGTCTTTAGAAAATCAAAAGCAGAAAGATGAATTAAGTGAGTCAAAAGATGATATATTCTCATGCAATTGTCTCTCACTGGTAGAGTTGAAAGAGGAACTTGATCAAGGTGATGGTAATTATGGCCTTAGATGGGGATATAGAGATGGCGTGAGTTCTTCCGAAAGTTCAGATGAATTTAGTCAAGATTCAACCAGGCGACATATTTTTACTCAAAGAAACCATGATGAACCATACTTTATCCCCGACCCCACTTTGACAGAGAATGATAGTGACCCTTCAGAACCCTCGAGTTTGTCAATCGACCCAAATGATGACAATGAATTGCTTGATGATGATGATATTAGGAGATGGATTGAAGGCATAGTGAAAATTGTCGTTTATACTGCATCCATATGGAATTTGACTCCAGAATGGCAAAGAAAAGATCTTCCTACAATCATCATGGGGGAAGTAGCCGATGAAAATCTAGATATTAATAGGATTGACGAAGTGGACATGTCCTCAGATGTATGTGATGATTCTCTCGCACTTGATGGGTATGATGCCGATGGTTCAGATTCAAACTCTGATGTGTGGATCTTTTACTCATCCAATAAAGAAAACATAAGATCATACGAATATGTGTCGGAGGAATATGAAATTTGGGCACGTGATGATGCGGCTAGAAGAGAAATCAAAGAAAAAAGGATCATTCATGCAATTAGCCACATGCCTAGACCAGTTGGGCCCCTCAATCCTTTAGACCCAATTCCATGGTGTTTTGCAGGAGGACCCAGGACACCCTAAGAAATTAAAGCCTTAACATGGGATAATGATACCCCATGGGATGCGGATGAGGATGTCGGAGGATTATATTGGCCATGTAATATGGTTGGGATCGACCATGAAACTTCTGATGAAGAGAAAAATGAAGATGAAGACTAAGCAGAGAGTTCATCAACATCCAATTTGACATCCTCCGAATCTTCGGAAACTGCAACAGCAGATAGCGAAGAGATTTCCTTATGTTTTCCTGAGGTATAGGAGGTAGGCAAAGGGACTCGCTCTGGGCTAGATTACCATAAAAATTATGATGCAATTATTAACCAAGACAAGGCTACAAAGCCAACAGAAAGAAATGTCAAGAATGGTGGTCTGCCTAGTCTTCAGGAGCCCTTTAGATTTGATTTGCTTGAACATCTAGCGCCCATCCCCGCACGGATAAGCATGCATGACATGTTGAGGTTGTCTCCAGACAATTGAAAAGCTGCTGCAGCAGCCCTCATCAACCCAGACCAATATGCATCTCATGTCCACCAAGTACAAGTAAAGTAAAAAGAGAAATGTAAAGAATGTTTCAATATAAGAGCAGCCATGGCTGCTACAGTTAGCTTCACGAAGGATGACATGTTACTCGGGGATGTAAAGCACATTCGGCCATTATACTCCACAGGATATATCAGTGAATTTGAATTACCAAGAGTACAAATTGACTCTGGATCAGCTATTAACCTCGTGCCACTACGGGCCTTAAAATATTTGAGAATCCCAACTAGCAAGCTCATCTATACAAAATTCAGCATATCGGCATACAATGGAGAAACACAAAAGGCTATTGGTAAGATAGTTATTCCATGTCAGATTGGAGTCATGAAATCTCATGTCGTGGTCTACGCCATTGATGCCAAAACTTCCTACAATTTGCTCCTTGGAAGGCCATGGATTCATCAAAACTATGTAGTCCCTTCGACGTTACATCAGTGTATCAAATACATTGATAAAAATTCAGAAGTACGTTGAGTCTTTGCTGATAAGAAACCCCTCAAAGGAATGGAAGCATATTGTGTGGATCCTAGATTTTACTCGTCAGAACCTAACGGTGGTGCAAATGAAAGCACATCGGAAGCATTTTTTGTAAAAAAAAATCTAAAACCAAAAAGAATAATTTCAAGTTATCTATACCTCTACCCAAAAAACTACTCGAAGGTGTTGAGATAATAAATGGTAAATCCTCTACTAACGTTGCCACAAAAGCAACTGAATACTCCAAGATTAGCATTCGTCCAAAGGTTGAAGAGATAACTTTCATTAAGAAAAGCCTAGTAGAGATTCCAAGTTCCAGATCAAAAAGAGTCTCAGTCGGCGTAATATCATTTGTGGGAGAAGATGAAGGTAGAGGGAAAAAGTCACTTATCGACTCTGTTAAACTCCCTATCCCGATGATATATCTTCCGAGGCCTCCAAAAGAACTAAAAGGAGTAATATTTGTTGTGCCCATGAAAAATCGGCCACCTATCGTGTTTTATAGAGTATCGTACCCTTCACAGATGATTGTTGGAGAGTTTCATATGGAAGGGACCCCGAATTTCTCTATGTATAGCTATAAGGCTAAATTGATAATGTGAAGGATGGGTTATGATGTTACCAGCCGGCAAGGACTGAAGCTGGGTCGTGGCATTCCAGTTCCATACGAGATGCACGTAAGATCGTGGAAAAATCATGGACATGTTAGATTCATCCCATATGGTCTAGGATATTGTCCGGTATCAACAACAAAAGCTAATCATCGTTACTGCAACAAGCTCTCAACACCCTCCCATGAACAAGAAGAAAAAGACTAGAACTTCAAAATCAGTTCATCAAGTTGGGCTGTATATTTCAATTAATTGCATTTCCATTTTAGGTGAGGACATAGATGAAAATGAAGAAATGTACTTTGAACTGGAAAAAGAAATGGAAGATGTAAAACCAAGTCCCCCACGGAGGATAAGGTTAAACAAATTAATCTAGGAACAGAAAGTGATCCCCGTCCAATCTTTGTAATTAATGCAGAATTGAATAAAGACGAAATTTCGGAGTATACTTGTCTTTTGAAGGAATTTAAAGATGTTTTTGCATGGTCTTATTCTGAAATGCCTGGCCTTGATCCAGGAATTGCAATGCATAGGTTAAGTTCAAGAAAAGATGTTAAACCCATTAAACAAGCTAGCTCAAAGAAGATTCTGACCATACATAATGGATAAAATCGAAAAAGAGGTTCAAAAGATCAAAGATGTTGGCTTCATTAGGGAGGAACAACATCCTGATTGGTTAGCCAACATCGTTCCAGTTACAAAGAAAAATGGCCAGATTAGAATCTGTATTGATTTTAGAAATTTTTAATGAGGCTTGTCCTAAGGATGAATTCCCTTTATCCATCACAGAAATCATGATTGATAATACTTTTGGTTACGAAAGGATATAACCAAATCAAAATGCATCCTAATGACCAGAAGCACACTGCATTTCGAACACCATTTGGAATCTATTGTTACACCGTGATGCCTTTTGGTTTAAAAAATGCAGGGGTTGATTGTCAAAGGGAAATGATGAAAATCTTTAAAGATATGCAACATAAAAAGGTGGAGTGTTATGTAGATGATCTTGCTGTTAAAAGCAAAAGAAAGGAAGATCACCTCAAAGACCTCAGGGAAGTGTTTGAAAGACTTCGACGGTATAAACTCCGCATGTACCCATTGAAATGCTTTTTTGGTGTTTCTTTGGGAAAATTCTTAGGGTTTATTGTTTGCAAAGATGGAATCGAGCTTGATCCAATCAAGATAAAAGCCATTTTAGAAATGAAACCTCCAAGAAATCTAAAAGAGCTGAAAGGACTCCAAGGTCAATTGGCCTATATTCGAAGGTTCATTTCTAATTTATCTGGAAGATGTCGGCCATTCTCACGTCTGATGAAGAAAGGAGTGAATTTTGTATGGGATCAGGCTTGTGATGAAGCCTTTGAAGATATCAAGAAATATCTTACAAGGCCTCCTGTTTTAGTTGCTCCAGTGCAAGGGAGACCATTCATTTTGTATACGCGAGCCCTTGATCACTCCTTGGGGGCAATGCTGGCACAAAAGAATAACCAAGGGCATGAGGTGGCACTTTACTACTTAAGTAGGGTGATGGTAGGAGCAGAACATCGATATCCACCGATAGAGAAAGAATGCCCCGCTCTAATGTTTGCAATATAGAAATCAAGGCACTACCTGCTATCACAAACAATTTATCTTGTCTCTCGTGTAAACCCATTAAAAACCTTAGTAACAAAGGCAGGATCTTTGAGTGCAAGATTAGCAAAATGGTCCATTCTCCTTTCCCAATATGATATCATATATGTCCCACAAAAAGCAGTAAAAGGTCAAGCATTAGCAGATTTCTTGGCCGCGCAACCGTTACCACCTGATTCCGAGCTAAGGGATGCCTCTCCATATGAATCTTGGGAAATGTATTTTGATGGTGCTAGTACGATGGATGGAAACGGAGAAAGGATATCTGGGGTAGGAGTTGTCTTCGTAACCCCTGATGGATATATGATCCCTTATGCCTTCTCACTAATCAAATCATGTTCTAATAATATTGCAGAATATCAGGCCCTTATTATGGGAATGGAAATAGCTCATGAGGCACAAATTCGACATTTGGAAATACGTGGAGATTCAAAACTCATTGTAAATCAAGTGAATGATCAATATGAAGTTAAGAAACCCGACATTCGCCCATACCATAAGATAGCTCAACGATTGATGAACAAGTTCGTTTATTGTAATATTGAGCATATCCCGCGAAGCCAGAATGCAAGGGCAGATGCACTAACAAATCTAGCAGCCTCGATGGCACTTCCTGAAAGAGAAGTCCTCAAAGTATTGGTTTGTGAAAGAAGGATCTTGCCGCCATTAGATACACATGAAGCCGTTGCCGAATGCCAATTAGTCAAATCAAGTAGACTTTCTGTATACGAAATGGAAATCGGAGACTGGTGTGACCCATTTATTGATTATGTGCAGTTTGGAATTTTACTAGATTACCCAAAAGAACGTACAAGCATAAGAAGGAGGGCTCCTAAATTTTACAATGACGTCAATACCAAAACTCTATATAGAAAGTCATCTGATGGTATTTTACTTTGTTGTTTATTAAATCAGGAGGCAAATCAAGTCATGACCGAAACTCATAGTGGAACCTATGGAGCACATCAACCGAGTCCAAAATTATGTGATCGAATTATAAGGATGGGTTATTATTGGCCAACCATGATTAAAGATACACATGAATTAGCCAAGCGATGTAAGGCTTGTCAACTTCATGCTGATTACATACATAGAGCCCCTGAACCTTTACACCCTAATGTAACATCTTGGCCATTTAAAGCATGGGGAATGGATATAGTTGGGCCGATTAATCCTCCGTCATAAAAGGGGCATCGATTCTTATTTGCTGTGACAGACTACTTTTCTAAATGGGCTGAAGCAGTAGCCTTGAATGAAGTTAAGACCGTTGTTGTTCTTAACTTTCTCAAAACCAACATTATATGTAGGTTTGGGGTCCCAAATAGGTTTGTCCATGATAATGGACCACAGTTTCGAGACCATCGTTTTTATAAATTCTGCAAGAAATATCACATCAAAAGTATTTCTTCTACAACTTGTTATCCACCTGCCAATGGTTTAGCCGAAGCATTCAATAAGATGATATGCAAACTAATAAAGAAATGGTCCCTAAAAACAAAAGAGATTGGCACGAACAATTGCCAGAAGCGCTATGGGCCTATCGTACCATGGTTTGAGGAGCAACTCAATTCACACCTTTCTCACTCGTATATGGCTGTGAAGCTATTCTACCACTTGAAATTCAAATCCATTCACTCCGAATTGCGTTAGCTAGGCATGAATGAAGAAGGGAACGTGAAATTACAGCTACGAGAATTAGAATCTCTTTACGAAGAAAGGCTCATCGCTCGTCAAAACATAGGGATCTACCAATCTAGAATGGCAAATGCGTTTAATAAAAAAGTACATCAATGGGTCTTTAAAAGGGGCGTTTTGGTCCTCGCTGTTAAAAGACCAATGATCATCACTCATAAATCAAAAGGGAAGTTTACAGAAAAATGGGAGGGACCATTTGTTATCGATTATGTCTACACTAATGGCTCTTACAGTTTAATTAATCAAGATGGTGGTTGATGCCTTATGCCCTTCAATGGCAAATTTCTTAAGAAGTATTATCCATGAAAACTTGTCCTCTTATCATCTTTGATTTTCGATATGATGCCTCGAGTCATAGAAGTCTCGATATAATGCCTTGAAAACCGAAAAGTTTTGGACCTCGACACCAAGCCTCGGAATATTTAAAAGTTCTGATATCATGCCTCGAAGTTCATGATATGTCAAACTTTGATATCAAGCCTCAGAACATTTAATGTGTTGATACCAAGCCTCAAAGTTTGCAACATGTTGTTAAGTCTCAGAACCTCAAAAGTTTTGACACTATGCCTCGGAGATCGAAACTCCAAATTTAACATTTCAATATGTCATGTGAGCCTTCACTGTGGCTTTTGAAGATATGCTGCCAAATTAAAAAAAAGGAAAAAAAAAGGACACACTTTAAACTGGATCTAACTTGTCTCAATCTGTCTAATTGGTATGAAAAGAAATTCCTCAGCTTGTGTCACTCAGTCAACATGCATGTTCAATGTGAGAACCCGACCCCTAATCTCTTGGATTAGTGTTGTTTTATTTGTGGATTAGTTTCTTTTAGTGGGATTAGTATTTTTTTGGTTGAGTTTGTGAGCTAGAATGGTTTTTCTCTAGTTTTGGGGATTTTCGAGTGCCTTGGGATTAGTGGGACCCTTTGGGGGTTCTTTTAGTGACTTTGCGCGAGATTGGGAGATTATTTGTAATTCCTGATAATTCTTGTTTTAGCCTCATTTGACTTATTTTGTTAACCTCTACAACTTTCGTGTTCACTCCGTACCCGCTCGAAGCCCCAAAAAATCAGTTTTTCCAGCCCGGAGGGCGAAACAGTCATTGCACACCAAATCTGTACCCAAAACTTGATATTCCTGAAATCCGCGAAACATATACTTTTTGGAAACTAGATATTTCGACGATCATTTCTTCCTTCTTCGTCGAATCCATCCGAGGTCCCGAAATAGATGATTTCAGCCAAACTAGTCTCTTAAGTTGTGGGACCCAAACCTCACTTGCTTATAAGAGGAACCCATCTCCTCCCTTGTCCATCTTCATTTTCCAGCACAAACCAGCAACCTAGGGTTTTCCCTTGTGTTTCCTTTCTTCTTCTTGCTTCTTCATCTCCAAGCCACACCAAGAGTTCATCAATCAAGAACTGGAGATCACCAACCTCTTCCTCATCTTGCAAGCTTTCCATTGATACCATTTGTGAAGAGAACCCTCCATCACAAGACTTCCTTTGAGCTTACCTTGTCCATTAGAGGACCTTGCAAGTAAGTGTTCATCTTCATCTTCTAGATTTGTCATCTTCTAGCCTTAGAGAAGCTCCACCTTGATTATTGAAAGGTTTCCTTGTCATTTCATGGTTTAACCCATTTTAGGGTTTGTTTTGGGGGTTTTTGTAGAGATTGTGGATCTTGAGCTTGAGAGGTGATTAGGAGCTTGATTTGCTAGATTGGAACCCAAGGCAAGTGGATGAATGGATGGTTTGAATGTTATCAAAGTTTTATGAGAAAATCCTAAGTTTATTTCTTGTTATTGATCATTGGATACATGTTTGCACATATGCTCCTTGTCACTTATATATGGATTTCGAAATTTGCATATTAATGGTTGTTTCTATCTTGTTAATCTCTTGGAGAGGTATGCATTTCATTTGGTCAAGTTTGCTCATATGGTTTTATAAGGGATAGGATTGGTTTGGCCATCCATGGTTATGTTTATTAGTTACATTGACTTGAAGTTGATACTCATTTAATGAGTTTTGTTAAATCATCTATTGTGATGGAAATGTGATCAATAGACTTTGTTTATCCATAGATTTTTGGCTCAAATGGACCCTTGTGTAATTTGGGATTCTTCCCTTTGTTTAATGTGAAATGAGAAGAAAGAGGTGTTTGGATTTAATGTTCATTGAAGTTTTGATGGGAGTTTTATTGTAGTTAGGATGTTGTTGAAGTAAGGAAAAACTCAATTTGTATATGTGTTGGAAGGAAAGGAAAAAGAGGAGAAAATTCAGTGTACCCGGACCTGCACACGCCCAGGTCCGATCGATCGGCCGATCGATCGGACTGTGTTTTAACTGTAAGGCTTTTTTAGCCGATCGATCGACCGATCGATCAGACTCTATACATTACTGGTACAGAAATTTCGGCCGATCGATCGGACCGAAGGTTTCAGTTTGAGTCCAGTGGGTTTTGATATTTTTTTTTTGTGGACCTTGGCTACCCTCCTTGGACTCATTTGACCATATGTGAGAGCGTCTTGAGCCGATGCTCTTCACGGTTGGTTCGGATGCATCGAAGTTCAATCTATTTCAATCTTGAGCAGGATGGAACGACCCGATATCTTCTTCATATCTAAATGCAAAGTCTATTTCCTTGGGTATCGTGAATTCTATTCCTTTCAGTGACTGAGTAGGTGGCTCGATGGTTCCGGGTTGACATCATACTTAGGATGGACCGTTTATAGTCTTGATTTTTCTATCATAGCATCTAGTACTATCCATAAGCTCATTTAAAGTTTTGAAAATCGTAAAAGTGCATAAGGAGCCCGGAATGTCTTCAAACTCAAGGAGTACCAAGTCATTTCCATAATCGACATACGAGACCCCTATTCACTTAAATAGATCTTGAAATTAATATTTTTCCCGAAATTGTTATAGTTCATTGTTTCACCTCTTCTCCAAGATTTGCATTATATGACTTATTTTCCCGAAAGCATTGAAGTTACTCCAGTGACAGTTACTTGTCCCGAGATGTATTGCCCGATATGAATTGACAGTGTGCCCTTGAGCACCCCCGTTTTACCCATTTATTTATTGTACTTGATTTACTTGCATATGTCTCGATTGGTTTTGACCTATGAGTCGGCATCACTAAGCTTAGATACCTTGTCGGTTTGATCCACCGACTTGGAAATCCCCCTCCCGTCCCGCTAGCTGCAGTTTGGATCCCGATACCCGGTTATTACCGTGGTCCCGTCCCGATACCCGGTTCGCTACCGTGGTCCCGTTCCCGTATATTTATATTGTATATATGATTTGTGTTGAGTCTCCTCACCTTGTGTGACTGAGACCAACATCCCGTTATACTCTTGTCACTTCGGTGATAGAGGACTTAGCTTCTTGTGATTGCCATCTTGCCAGTTCCCGATTCCTTGGATACCCGACATGTTTTATATTGCTTACTTTCTTTCCGATAAATGATTCGTTTCCTTTATGAAAGTTGTTATTTAGACAAGTGTTAATATTCTCCAAAGCGAATTCAGTTATTGTTATTATGTTGTTTTCTGTTCCTTGTACACGTATATGTTTTAAATGAATGCCGAATGAGTGAATACCCATGCTTTTACATAGGTTTCAAACGATCAATGGTTTTGCTAGATTTATATGATTGCACATGTTTTAAATGAATACCCGAATTGTTAAATACCCGTGCCTTGTTTTAAATGACACTTGTATTCTAGATCCCTATGTTTATACCTGTTTTAAATGATTACTCAAATTGTGAAATATGCATGATTTGAAATATGTTTTAAATGACACTTGTTTTGCCAGATTCCCATGTTTATACCTGTTTTTAAACGATGCCCGATTTGTGGAATACCCATGCTTTGAATTATGGATAAATGAACATTAGTTTTGTCAGAGTTCTTTGGTTACACCTGTTTTAAATGAACACCCGGTTTGTTAAATATCTGTATTTTTACATATGTTTCAAGTGGACATTGGTTTTGCCAGACTGCTATGAATACCTGATTTGTTGTATACTTATGTTTTTACCTAAGTCTCAAATGAACATTTGTTTTGTCAAACCACTATATTTATAAATGTTTTAGATGAACACCCGATTGTCAAATATCTATGATTATAGATGATGTAAATGATCACATGTTTTATTAGATCTTCATGTTTTACCCATGCTTGAAACGAATACATGCTTTGCCCGAGATCCACGATTTTTCACTCGTTTAATTATATGCAGCATTTGATCGAATAGCATGATTTATCAGATGTTTTATTTTTCGGTATATTATTATCTTTTCATCCACCTGCTAGACCGTCGTGTCTGACCCACTACTTTTGGTAATCAGGTTCAGATTTCTTCGTCCCGAGTTGAGTGCTTTGTTGGCTGTGGAACCATGTCTTGCAGGTTGTTTTGTCGGCTATGTCTGTTAGGCCCTTGAGTGTTGCAATTGATGATGGATGCACACACTTTCACTTTGTCATGATCACACACTTGAGCTCTTGAATGTAGACTTGTTGGATCTTGGTTTCTTTCATGCATTCACATGTTTTTGAAATGAATTTACTTCATGCATGTTTTAGAACCCAAAACTCTTTTGAAAACCTACTTCTGTGTGAATTATATTTGGAAAATCTTGTTAAGATTTTAGGTTTGAACTTTGCATACCTTCATCTCTTTAGAATCATTTATGTATGCATTGTCTTTGAAAAAGGAGTTTCAAGAAATCAAGCAAGCCTTTGTTTTAAAAGTTTTGAATCTTTTTAGGCTTTTTATGTCATGTTTTAAAAACCTTTAGAATCTTTAAAGCATGGTTTTCAAGCTTGATTTAGTAGGTAAAAAGGTCCCCCAAGCAAAACCTTCAAATATGCAAAAGTTGCATTTTTTGCAAAAAGGGGGTTTCCCGGCAGTGTCGCCGGTCGACCGAGACAACTGGAAGTCAGTTTTTCAGGACCTGAACTGTAACCCTCCAACGGTCATTTTTTTGACCGTTGTGCTTTCTAGGTCGACCGAGACCCTTCCTGGTCGACCGAGACAACTAGCCGTTGGACTGTTTTTTGGCTATAAAGTCCATTCATTTCCAACTTCTTTAGTGTTGAACACATGAACCTTTGAGACTATTTTGGAGCCAAGAGAAAGGGAAAAAGTTGGAAAGGCTAGAAGGCTAATTGGAAATCAAATACATGAGTTTTTAAAAGGTACATACTTAGAGTTATTTTGATTTTCATTCAATTGAAATCCATGCATGTTCAAATCCTTTGTATGGTTATATATGCATGATTTCAAGCCTTAAAAGAGAAGTTTTGCAAACTGAATATCTCCTATGGTGAAACTAATTAGGTTGCATACTCTCATGACCTAATCACATATGTTCGTAGACTTTAATTTTCATACAACTTGTTTATCTTAATTCTTCAAAGTTGTTTGAATCATTTATGTGATTAGTTTTAGCTTCAATCATCTATTTCCAAGCTTTGTTTTTAAAATGCATCAAGCATACAATTAAGAGCTTCACTTTTGTAATTGATTGAAGTACAACTTACATACACTTGTTCACACTCACTTTAGTTTGTTTTAGTGTATGTTTGTTATTTGAATTGCACTTTCACATTAGCCTATTTAGAGGCAATTCAATTGAGCTAAAATTGTATCTCTTAGAGTGTTCTTGAAGAGACACCTTCTTAGAGAAAATCCAACTTGTAAAGGTTATTGCTTAACCTTGAAAAGCAACTTGTAAAGGTTTTTTCTTAGCCTCGAAAAGCAACTTGTAAAGGTTGTTGTTGAGCCTTAGAAAAACAACATTGTATAGGTTGTTGCTTACCCTTTGAAAAAGCATAAATAGTGGAAATCCGGTGGGGTGATTGGATCACAAGCCGGTAGTGGATGTAGGCATTGAGGCCGAACCACTATAAACCTTGGTGTTGTGGTGTTTGCTTGTAGTGTTTGTTTTCTTATCTTCTGCATCTTGTCTGGTAAATCATGTTATATGACTAATCTTCTTTAAATAATTAAAATTGGTCATTATTATAGGACACCCTATTCACCCCCCCCCCCTCTAGGGTTAGGATCCAAGGACTTACAATGTCATGTAGACATTGAGCTTGACATCGGAGCTACGTCTTGTTTGGGGTAGTGATTATAGCTTATTGTTGGATGGCTTCTATTAGCCTTTCTCTTGGGATTCTTAATTAATGTACATTGATAATTGTAACTTGAACATATATGGGAATGTAATATCCAGTTACTGTCAGCTCTGTAATCTATTGTGATGGTTTACTCCAGTCTGATATGATTCTTGATATGATAGCTATACGCTAAAGGTTGAGTGCGACGCGGAATCCGATGGCCACGGACTCCGGGTTGCAATGCCACGAAAGCTTCCGCAAAATATTCAGAATGTGTTGTCTTCACACACGCGGATCTTGGGAGGAAAAAATATATTTATGCCAAATCCCATTCCCGCCCCCGAGGTTCCGGTTCGGGGGCGTGACATTCAATTCACAACAATCGCTCAAACCAAGTCAGAAAGTCAAGATGAGAAATTTAGATAGAAATCCCACTGCCAAGCTCAAACTTGTGTGGATAAATTCTGAGTAAAACTTAGATGACATATATACTTTGTTTTTTACATTTGTACGTATGCAAAGGGGGGTTTTAAATGGACGAGCCCAATGAGAGAGCCCATATGGAGAAATTGTGACGCAATGGGTTTGAGGGACGCCTGCACTGGAAAACTCCTCATCGGCGGTCCTCGAAGGGGGCATATGTTGGAAGATAAAAATATATATATATATATACATCAACACCAATGCGTAGCATGATCTTGTTCTAGTGGGACTAAATCAATTTAGCCCCCGGACCCATCCCCAAGCCAATGATTGGTGACCAGTACATGGCATGGAGTTGTACACTGATGAATTTGGTGGGTCCTGTCAAAATCTCTTAAATTTACGAGGGAGATTAACATGATTAATATAGGTTCAAGCCAACTTATATAACCATATCATGTCAAGTCCAATGAAGCCCAAGTTAAATTTTCGGGCCTAATCAGCATGACCAATTTTGGTTGATTCAGGCACAAGTCAATTTCTGACCCAGGCCATATAACTAACCTTGGTTGATTCAAGTCCAAGCTAATTTTTTGGGCCTAAAAATACATGACCAATTTTGGTTGAACCAGGCTCAAATCAATTTCTGACCCAAGCCATGTGACCAATCTTTGTTGATGATGGTCAAGGTCTGAGCCATATGAATTAATCCATGCCAATTTGTGGCCAATCCATGCTAATTTCTGGCCTGAGCCATATGAATTAATTCATGCCTATTTGTGGCCAATCCATTTCAATTTCTGGCCTAAGCCATATGAATTAGTCCATACAGCCAATTTTGATTGAATAAAGGATGGTCATTTCTGGCCTAAGTATGTGACCAATCTTGGTCTAAGCCAAAGGTAAATTCTGGCCTAGGCCTGACCCAAGATAAAAATGACAATCTTTGAGACATAAAATCCACTGTCGCAAGGCCTGTTTAGATGGGCCTAAACCCATCGATGCATTGGGCTCACTTATGTATTGAGATGCCTAAATCCATTTAGCCATTGGGCTCATTCCCAAATTAATAACTGGCCACCTATTTATGTGAGTCACACCCCATGTTATACCCTATGACTGGTAGTGGATCTCTAGCCAATTAATTTTCCATGACCCATCAGACTCTCTCAGATTTATGTGGTAGTGTGCTGGGACCAATTAATACAAGGATAAGCTGATTTTTTTTATGACCATGTCATCAAATCCATGTGACCAAATTTGATAGACTATGGGCCGTCTATTATTTTAGTCACGTTACCAAAAATTGTATGAACATCAATCATGTGATGGGGGCCAGATCTTTTGGAAACATGTGGAGTCTAAGAGGAATACCCATTCTTTAGATGAAAATGCCACCACCTCATGTTGAAAATGTCACCCACTCATGAGATGAAGGCAAACGATCATAAGAAATGGCAAGGTAGTTAGTTAAAGGAGGACAGGTGGTGTTCATCCACTCTAAGCTAGAGAAAATGGGTAGGAAATGGAGAACGTGGGGCAGCAACTGCCTTGGAGATGGATCCAAGAAGCCTATAAAAGGTCACTACCTAATGCAAGAAAGAAAAAAAAAAGACAGAAGGGAAGAACTTTGCAGAATTTCATATATAAAAAAAAACAGAGAGAACTACACTGTCATTTTCCCGACGACGACCTTCCGGAATTATCAAGCAAAGAGATCACTCCTGAAGAGAAGATTTGAAGCAGGTTAAGGACTAGGATCATGTCTCCATCAAGTGATGAAGCATCATTTCCTAGTTTTGAGCCAAATCCCCACATTTTTTTTATTGTTTATTTGCATTTCATGTAGAGTGAAAAAATGGGAATTGCAAGTGTAGAATCCCTTTTGAGTCTAAACTTTCTGATTTTTTTCTCTGAAATTTATTGCTTGCAGATAATGTGGCATTGTAAATTTCTTTTTATGAAATACAAAAAAAAAAAAAAAAAGAAGAATGAGTTGATGTCTATAACAGTGAATATTCATCTCAAGTCTCGTTTTTTCAGTGTTTATGTTTAATCCAAATATCTTCCTACATCTAATAGGACAAGCCTCATTTAAATTTCTAAAATCAATACAGATTCTAATCTGGCCATTTTTCTTTGTAACTGGAACAATGTTGGCTAACCAATCAGGATGTTGTTCCTCCCTAATGAAGCCAACATCTTTTATCTTTTGAACCTCTTTTTCGATTTTATCCATTATGTATGGTCGAAATCTTCTTTGAGCTAGCTTGTTTAATGGGTTTAACATCTTTTCTTGAACTTAACCTATGCATTGCAATTCCTGGATCAAGGCCAGGCATTTCAGACTAAGACCATGCAAAAACATCTTTAAATTCCTTCAAAAGACAAGTATACTCCGAAATTTCATCTTTATTCAATTCTGCATTAATTACAAAGATTGGACGGGGATCACTTTCTGTTCCCAGATTAATTTGTTTAACCTTATCCTCCGTGGGGGAGTTAGTTTTACATCTTCCGTTTCTTTTTCCAGTTCAAAGTACATTTCTTCATTTTCATCTACGTCCTCACCTGAAATGGAAATGCAATTAATTGAAAATACAGCCCAACTTGATGAACTAATTTTGAAGTTCTAGTCTTTTTCTTCTTGTTCATGGGAGGGTGTTGAGAGCTTGTTGCAGTAACGATGATTGGCTGTTGTTGTTGATACCGGACAATATCCTAGACCATATGGGATGAATCTAACATGTCCATGATTTTTCCACGATCTTACGTGCATCTCATATGGAACTGGAATGCCACGACCCTGCTTCAGTCCTTGCCGGCTGGTAACATCATAACCCATCCTTCGCATTATCAATTTAGCCTTATAGCTATACATAGAGAAATTCGGGTTCCCTTCCATATGAAACTCTCCAACAATCATCTGTGAAGGGTACGATACTCTATAAAACATGATAGGTGGCCGATGTTTCATGGGCACAACAAATATTGCTCCTTTTAGTTCTTTTGGAGGCCTCGGAAGATATATCATCGGGATAGGGAGTTTAACAGAGTCGATAAGTGACTTTTCCCCTCTACCTTCATCTTTCTCCCACAAATGATATTACGCCAACTGAGACTCTTTTTGATCTGGAACTTGGAACCTCTACTAGGCTTTCCTTAATGAAAGTTATCTCTTCAACCTTTGGACGAATGCTAATCTTGGAGTATTCAGGTGCTTTTGTGGCAACGTTAGTAGAGGATTTACCATTTATTATCTCAACACCTTCGAGTAGTTTTACGGGTAGAGGTATAGATAACTTGAAATTATCCTTTTTGGTTTTAGATTTTTTTTTACAAAAAATGCTTCCGATGTGCTTTCATTTGCATCACCGTTAGGTTCTGATGAGTAAAATCTAGGATCCACACAATGTGCTTCCATTCCTTTGAGTGGTTTCTTATCAGCAAAGACTCAAGGTACTTCTGAATTTTTATCAATGTATTTGATACACTGATGTAACGTCGAAGGGACTACATAGTTTTCATGAATCCATGGCCTTCCAAGGAGCAAATTGTAGGAAGTTTTGGCATCAATGGCGTAGACCACGACCTGAGATTTCATGTCTCCAATCTGACATGGAATAACTATCCTACCAATAGCCTTTTGTGTTTCTCCATTGTATGCCGATATGCTGAATTTTGTATACATCAGCTTGCTAGTTGGGATTCCTAAATATTTTAAGGCCCGTAGTGGCACGAGGTTAATTGCTGATCCAGAGTCAATTTGTACTCTTGGTAATTCAACTTCACTGATATATCCTATGGAGTATAATGGCCGAATGTGCTTTACATCCCCGAGTAACATGTCATCCTTCGTGAAGCTAATTGTAGCAGCCATGGCTGCTCTTATATTGAAACATTCTTTACATTTCGCTTTTTACTTTACTTATACTTGGTGGACATGAGATGCATATTGGTCTGGGTTGATGAGGGCTGCTGCAGCAACTTTTCAATTGTCTGGAGACAACCTCAACATGTGATGCATGCTTATACGTGCGGGGATGCGTGCTAGATGTTCAAGCAAATCAAATCTAAAGGGCTCCTGAAGACTAGGCAGACCACCATTCTTGACATTTCTTTCTATAGGCTTTGTAGCCTTGTCTTGGTTAATAATTGCATCATAGTTTTTTTGGTAATCTAGCCCAGAGCGAGTCCCTTTACCTACCTCCTATACCTCAGGAAAACATAAGGAAATCTCTTCGCTATCTGCTGTTGCAGTTTCTGAAGATTCGGAGGATGTCAAATTGGATGTTGATGAACTCTCTGCTTAGTCTTCATCTTCATTTTTCTCTTCATCAGAAGTTTCATGGTCGATCCTAACCATATTACATGGCCAATATAATCCTCCGACATCCTCATCCGCATCCCATGGGGTATCATTATCCCATGTTAAGGCTTTAATTTCTTGGGGTATCCTGGGTCCTCCTGCAAAACACCATGGAATTGGGTCTAAAGGATTGAGGGGCCCAACTGGTCTAGGCATGTAGCTAATTGCATGAATGATCCTTTTTTCTTTGATTTCTCTTCTAGCCGCATCATCACGTGCCCAGATTTCATATTCCCCCGACACATATTCGTATGATCTTATGTTTTCTCTATTGGATGAGTAAAAGATCCACACATCTGAGTCTGAATCTGAACCATCGGCATCATACCCATCAAGTGCGAGAGAATCATCACATACATCTGAGGACATGTCCACTTCGTCAATCCTATTAATATATGGATTTTCATCGGTTACTTCCCCCATGATGATTGTAGGAAGATCTTTTCTTTGCCATTCTGGAGTCAAATTCCATATAGATGCAGTATAAACGATAATTTTCACAATACCTTCAATCCATCTCCTAATATCATCATCATCAAGCAATTCATTGTCATCATTTGGGTCGATTGACAAACTCGAGGGTTCTGAAGGGTCACTATCATTCTCTGTCGATGTGGGGTCGAGGATAAAGTATGGCTCATCATGGTTTCTTTGAGTAAAAATATGTCGCCTGGTTGAATCTTGACTAAATTCATCTGAACTTTCGGAAGAACTCACGCCATCTCTATATCCCTATCTAAGGCCATAATTACCATCACCTTGATCCAGTTCCTCTTTCAACTCTACCAGTGAGAGACAATTGCATGAGAATATATCATCTTTTGACTCACTTAATTCATCTTTCTGCTTTTGATTTTCTAAAGACAAAAAGAGATCAAGTGGCAAGAAGTCCTTGACAGTAAATGGAAATCGAGGCTCTTGTGTTAACAAATCTACTGGGTGACAACCTCTTTTGCTTTACTAAGCTTTTTCTTGTTATTCGACCTACGTCTTTTCTTTTGTTTTCTTGCCCCCATAGAATTTCTCATAGGATAGTTGTCATTCCAGAAGGAATTTGACGTTGCAACAAAGCGTGATTTGCTTCTTACTGTGTCCCACCCTTCTTCTGACAAGATATCTGGATGGACCCACATCATCACACCATTTGGCATTACTTCTGAAACTAATCCATCCCTACTTTCCAATGGGTTTACCAATCGAAACTCGACATCTCCCTCTTCTTCTTGCACAGTGGGAATTCTAACTGGTTGTTTGAAACTTCCAAATTGAACAAACACCATGTTAGTTGTCACCTTCTTGTCTTCTTTAGCCAAGGTGATGATGCCAATGTCAAGTAACTCCTGGATCTTATTCTTAAAGACCCAGTAGTCTTTTATACCATGAGTTATGACCCTATGGTATATGCAATACTTTGGGTAATTTGTTTTGCCTTCTTCTTCTGGTCTTTTACATGGCGGAATCTTGATTTTCTCATTTTTTAGAAGTGTATGAAAAATTGACTCAGAATCTTCAATAGCAAAATCATATTCTCGAGACATTCTTTCTTAAGTCTGACTTCTCTTCATCTTGTTTTGATCTCCGTCATCTCTCTTCTGACTATTTACGAGTTTCCTTGAGTCAAGGGGTGAAAGCTACTTGAACTGCCATAGCTTATTTCTTTTTGCCCCCACTTTTGGGTGGTTCAATCTTCTTGGTAGATTTCTTTACTATTTCTCGATCTCTAATGATTGTTTCCGCTTCTATTGCTGCTTCTAACAACTCACCAAGGTCTTTTGCTTTATTTCTGACCAACTTAGCCCTGATTTTTTAATGTAAGTTTGTCCTACACATGTCCGTCAAGGACTCGTGCGAAAGGTTTTCCAGACATTTAAATGACAAAGCTTGCCAACTTTTCATAAAGGCGGTCGCTGATTCTTCTTTGCCTTGTTTTTCTGTACATAGGCGAGCTGTAGTCATTGAACTGTCAGCATCGAAAAAATGATCAGTAAACTTGTGTTCTATATCCTTCCATGACTTTATGGAACCGCTTGGTAGCCTTTTATACCTATCAAAGGTTGTTCCTTTCATTGTACTGGTGAACAATCGGATTTTTAATGCATCATTATTAGATATCTCTCCAGTCAACACCTTGAAGTGGCATAGATGCTGATAAGATCAAGTGCTTCCATTATATGATTACAAATGAGGCTGCTTCAATTTAGGTGGAAATGGCTCATCATCCATCTAGGCTGGTTAAGGTGGGTTTGATCCTTTTTTGGATGATGTTACTCCTTCAGTGGCATTTTCAATCATCTTTTGGACTGCTTCAACCGTGACTCGAGTTTTGCTCAACTCTTCTTCGTTATTATTATGGTCCATATCATGATCATGACTATCTCTTTGATCACGTCTGTTGTGATCATTGCGAGAATGTCATCCGGACTCCTTTTTGTTAATCTGCGTTTGAAGAGTGACCATCATTGTCATCATCTCTTCAAATCATTTGTTTGAATAACTCCACCATTTCCTTAACATAGGCCGATGATTCTTTCTTTTTCTTACCTTTGCGAACCATATTGACCGCATAACTGATTGTTCAGGCTCTTTGGGGATCCACATGGGTGCGATCTTAAATTCATGGGCCTTGTGGGCCGCTCTACTTTTCTTTCTAGATGCCCGTTGGCATGCTATTTGCAGACTTGTCTCATCAAATGGTGCCTTTTCTTTAAGCTTTACAATCAATTGAGTTGCGGCATCATTTGAAGGTCGCTCCATAATTTCGACTTGGGTTGGATCAATTATCCTCTTTGCCTTAGCCCTTTTGGCATAATGATGAGCTTTGTCTTGCTTGACTTGGTGAAGGGATTGAGTCTACATAGGTGGATTCCCACTTGAGTTGACTCGTTTGTTAATTCTTTTTTTATAGCTCTTTGATAAAACTCGAGGTCGGACCATCTACTTCTTTGCAACAAAGTCATAATCATCATTTTTGCTTCGAGGTCTAAATTCTGCTGGCATGTTTTTTCTTGTCACCATTCGGGGATCATTTGAGCCCGGTGAAAATTTGACAACTAAAGGACCTCTAATTTTCTTAGGGGGGCGTTGTGGGCCCTTTTCATCCATTATCACATTCTTTCCCTTAAGCAAGGTGAGAGGCTTGAAAGCATTTTCAATGGGCACCGACAATCGGTCCCACAGTGAAGTCTTCCTAGGCCGTTGCGTCTAGGCAGGCTTAGCCACTTTGATGGGGTAAGCACTAGGACGCTACCTAGTAACATCATCACAAGTTATAGTCTTTCTTACCACTCTGGTGGGGTAAGTGCTAGATACAAGGGGCTTTTGTTTCATTTTTTAGAGTCCATGACCCATAAACTGTACCGCTCTGGTGGGGCAAGTGTGGGTGCATGGAACTACAAAATTATCTTCATCATTTTTCATTTGACATTTTATATTTGATTGGAATTTAATGGATTGATTAAACTTGGATCCATTCAAACATACCTTATTTTGAAATTGATATGTTGATGGAGTTTGGTGAGAGTTACCTAATTGACAATAAGCTCCATGATTGAACATCCCTTGCATGTCCATTGGAACTTGGTAGTTTTCTAACCCTTTGTGAACGTGCTGACCATTAGCTAGCTGATCAACTTGAAAATGAGTAAATTTTCCTTCTTTTGACACTTCATGAGTTTTGGAGAAAGCAAACTTTTGATTTTCAAAAACTGCATTCTCTCCTTGCAACTCTTCGAACCTTCTCTTTGCAGTCTTTACATGGGTCTTGATCATTTGTACGGAGTTTCTTGCTTGGACTTTGGCCTCTAGGTAGGCCTTGTACTTGGTATCGTCAAAGTTGACGACAAGCTTGGTTGCCATTGATGAAACTTGATGACAAACTTGAGATACTTAATGTTATGCAACCTGAAATGAAGAAATAAACAGTGAGTTATATGTCCCACCGGGTGTGCCAAATTTCTGTACACGCAGAATAGAGCTTGTTGCAGTAACGATGATTGGCTGTTGTTGTTGATACCGGACAATATCCTAGACAATATGGGATGAATCTAACATGTCCATAATTTTTCCACGATCTTACGTGCATCTCCTATGGAACTGAAATGCCACGACCCTGCTTCAGTCCTTGCCTGCTGGTAACATCATAACCCATCCTTCGCATTATCAATTTAGCCTCATAGTTATACATAGAGAAATCCGGGGTCCCTTCCATAGGAAACTCTCCAACAATCATCTGTGAAGGGTACGATACTCTATAAAACACGATAGGTGGCCGATGTTTCATGGGCATAACAAATATTGCTCCTTTTAGTTCTTTTGGAGGCCTCGGAAGATATATCATCGGGATAGGGAGTTTAATAGAGTCGATAAGTGGCTTTTTCCCTCTACCTTCATCTTCTCCCACAAATGAAATTACGCCGACTGAGAGTTTTTTTGATCTGGAACTTGGAACCTCTACTAGGCTTTTCTTAATGAAAGTTATCTCTTCAACCTTTGGACGAATGCTAATCTTGGAGCATTCAGGCACTTTTGCGGCAACGTTAGTAGAGGATTCACCATTTATTATCTCAACACCTTCGAGTAGTTTTACGGGTAGAGGTATAGATAACTTGAAATTATTCTTTTTGGTTTTAGATTTTTTTTTTTACAAAAAATGCTTCTGATGTGCTTTCATTTGCATCACCGTTAGGTTCTGATGTGTAAAATCTAGAATGCACACATTATGCTTCCATCCCTTTGAAGGGTTTCTTGTAAGCAAAGACTCGACGTACTTCTGAAAATTTATCAATGTATTTGATACATTGATGTAACGTCGAAGGGACTTCATAGTTTTCATGAATCCATGGCCTTCCTAGGAGCAAATTGTAGGATGTTTCGGCCTCAATGGCGTAGACCACAACCTGAGATTTCATGTCTCCTATCTGACATGGAATAACTATCCTACCAATAGCCTTTTGTGTTTCTCCATTGTATGTTGATATGCTGAGTTTTGTATAGATGAGCTTGCTAGTTGGGATTCCCAAATATTTTAAGGCCCACAGTGGCACGAGGTTAATTGCAGATCCAGGGTCAATTTGCATTCTTGGTAATTCAACTTCACCGATATATCCTGTGAAGTATAATGGCCGATTGTGCTTTACATCCCCGAGTAACATGTCATCCTTCATGAAACTGATTGTAGCAGCCATAGCTGCTCTTAAATTGAAGCATTCTTTACAATTCGCTTTTTACTTTACTTGTACTTGGTGGACATGTGTCGCGACCCCGGAACGGACCCCGGGCCCGCGACGTTGTCGGTTGCATTAATCTGTTTAATAGAGATGTACTTTCCCACAGGTTCCCGCGGTGAGGATTCCCAAAGACACGCGGAATCTGGCTCACATGATCAAGTATGCGGAAGCGTGTAGCAAAACACAACAAGATGAGCACCAATAAAATATTTAAGTGTCATAACATATAATCACAAGGCATAGTATCAAAGGAAGAAGTTAAAATGGCATTCTCACTAATTCAAGTTATGAGACTAACAAGAAAGTAAGTTAAGTTTTAGTTACATCCCATAAGAGGCCAACAGGGCCAATACACTTCTCAAAATAACAAAAGAAACCCCATGACAAAAAGGTGACGAGACTCAAGGAACCCGCCCGACGTCTAAATGACATCGTCGGGCTGCCACTCTCTCACAGGGGTTGGCTCACAAGCCTCCTCCTGACGCTCCTCCTCAAAGGCAACGTCTCCCGCACCTGGGCACCAACAAACAAGGGTCAAACACAACGGTTTGGCAGGTAATCAATTTAGGCATGAGCATGAAAAATAACGATTTAAGAAAACATATAACAAATCCCTGATTTGAAACAACGTAATGACTGAGATACATTTTTCGAGAATACATAACAAAACTGAGATACTAAAACAAACTAGCATGAGTACATAATATATCATGAATAGTTACAATCCACAAAGAGCTCATCCTTTCTCTATCATTTATAAAATGAAAAGAGCAAGCACGCACGACAATCACGATATACATAATATAAGCACGACAAGATTTCCCACAAAGACGGGAATTTCCGGCCGCGGAACCGGACACGCATGATGTGTAATAAATACACGACCAGTCTGCAGACAGTCCACATGTTTAAGGACCCCCAGACAGTGGATCAAACTGAAAGGGCAGTCCAAGCTCAGTGGTGTTCACTTAAATTCATGAATGCACAAAACAAGCGAAACACGATCTAAACATGTCGAGATAAAAAGGGGGAAAATCACTTATCAAAACACAACAAACACGACTAGTAAAAGGCATAATTAATATGCATAACACGCTTAGGAAGTGATCCCTTTTTTCTTGAAAAAAATCTTCAAAACAAGCTTGTACTTAAACTTCAAAACGAGTACACAATGATATTCATTGTATCAAAACCAAAATACGAATATAAAGTCTAACAAGCACATGTAAGGACCTTTGGTTGATCTTTGTGTAAACGAAGCCCAAGTGTTGGAATTTAAAAGAGAATTGGTGCCCCAGAAGTTTAAAGACATCTCAGGCTTCGAGTGCACAATATCAGGCTAAAAACTCTTAATCAAATACTGGTTTTCCTTGATTCAAATATTCACCTCAACTTCTTCAATCTTTGATCACTAAGATAAGTATACCATTGGATTCTACACTTCAAGAGCTTTCCAACGGTATGTGGAACTCCAAAAACGGACGTACGGTTAAAAAGTTATAGCCATTTGAAGTTCGCACTGTTGGGCCCAATGGGCCAATCCGCTCGAGCGGCCAACACGTGCTCGATCGGACAGTCCAGCACGCCCAACAGCAAGCACACGCGCTCGAGCACGCAGTGCGGACTTCTGAGGCCAATATCTGGCTGTTCCTGTCCTCTTCCAACCAAACCATTGCCTACTCCCAGCCTTCAAACAACATTGATACACAAAGATGAGCCTCCAAACATGCTCATAAACATCACCATTCAACCACCATTAAAATCAACAAAAGATCAATCCATTTAACATCAAAAACATGTACAAAATTTCTAGAAAAATAAAGTAATCTAAAGTACACATGCAACATTGAGCCTATAGAGATTACTTGCCTTTGCCCAAAAGCTACACAATCCTCTTCAAGCACTCTTACTCAAAAGCTAAGCCAACACTACAAGAATCCCATGGAAACCATTCAAAACTCAACAAAAATGAAAACAAAGAACCCATTTTCACAAAGGGGTTTACAAACATGGAAAACAAGATCTTTAGGGAATAAAATGACTCCATGAAAAATATGGGTTGAAGCTCTTACCTAGAGAAGGTCAAACAAGAGGAATGAAGGCAAATGGAGAGCTTTCCCAACTTGGAACCTCAAGAAACTTGCATCAATGGAGAGCTTAGGATGAGAGGAAGAAGATGGCACCGTTGGAATCTTCTTTGGACTCTTCTAGGTAGATCATGCAAGATGAAGAAGATGGAAGAGAAAGAGGTTTTCCTTGCCCTAGGTTCAGAAAATTGCAGAGAATGGGGGAAATGAATGAAAGGAGAGGGAGATGGGGCTTTAGTGAGGAAATGGGCCCCAAATAACCTGAACTTTGAAATGGCCAAAACACTAACTTGTGGGCCTTGGATGATTTCGACAAAGAAGGATAAAACGATCACCGAAATATCTAGTTTCCAAAAAGTGTATTTTTGACATGGTTTTGAGATCTCAAAAATTGTGTCCAGATTTGTGCAAGAAAGACAATTTTACCCTCTTTGGATCAAAACTTGGGTTTTTGGGCTTCAAACACAACTGGGCTTAAAACGAAAGTTGTAACACGTCGAAACATCATTCAAATGAAATCAAAATCACAATCACACGGAAATCGATACGATCTTCCCAAGCTCACACGTGCACTCGGACCTTTCCGAGTGTGTCTAACTAATACAAGACGTTCTCAAAATTCCCAAAGTTATGTCCAAGACTAAAACTAATTACTTCTAACCCAACAACAACTAAAATCACTTAAGACTAAACACACACTAATCGCACACTAATCAACTTGGTCTGGGTCGGGGTCTAGCATCCTCCACCCCTTAGGATATTTGGTCCACCAAATAAATCAAACAATTACCTCTGGTAAAAGCTGTGGATACTTCCTTTGCACTTGCTCTCTCAGTTCCCAGGTGGCTTCCTCTGGCTCGTGATTTTTCCAAAGTACCTTGACCCAATGAATAGTCCGATTTCTCAATTCTTGCTCCTTGGTGTCAATGATCTTGATCGGTCTTTCCACATACGAGGCATCTTCCCGAATTTCCAAAAGTTCGTGCTGCAAAATATGTGAAAGACTAGAGACATATTTCTTGAGCATAGAAACATGAAAAACATTGTGTACCCCGGAGAATTCCGGCGGTAACGCAAGTCTATAAGAAACATCTCCAATCTTGCTCAAAATCTCATACGGACCAATAAACCTTCTAGACAACTTGCCCTTCTGTCCAAATCTCAAAGTCCCTCTAGTTGGTGAGACTTTCAAAAACACCTTGTCACCCACTTGAAACTGCAATTCTCTTCGGCGAGTGTCTGCATAACTCTTCTGCCTACTTCGGGCGATCTTCAACCGTTCCTGAATCAATTTGACCTTGTCACTTGTCTCTCCAACTATCGTCGGTCCATGAAAACTACGTTCACCGACTTCTTCCCAGCAAACCGGAGTTCTGTATCTTCTGCCATAAAGTGCCTCGAAAGGTGCCATACCGATGCTCGAGTGGTAACTATTGTTATAAGCAAATTCACAAAGAGGTAAGCACTCATCCCACTGAATCTTGAAATCCAATACACAAGCATGCAACATGTTTTCGAGAGTCTGTATCGTCCTTTCTGACTGACCATCTGTCTGAGGATGATAAGCTGTGCTAAACTGGAGCTTGGTACCCATCGACTCATGAAAAGTCTTCCAGAACTTTGAAACAAACCTACTGTCTCTGTCTGAAGTAATGGAGACGGGTTGACCATGTTTACTGACAATCTCATCCACGAATAACTTCGCAAGCGGTGCCATATGCATCATATTCCCTGTCTTCATCGGAATGAAGTGAGCAGACTTTGTCAGACGATCCATAATGATCCAAATTGCATTATTTCCCTTCTTAGTATTAGGCAAACCGGAGACGAAATCCATGGTGATGTGCTCCCATTTCCACTCCGGAATTTCTAAAGGCTGTAACAAACCTGGAGGCTTCTGATGTTCTGCCTTGATCAACTGACAAGTTAGACAACAAGATACAAAAGCTGCTATCTCTCTCTTCATGTTGTTCCACCAAAATCTATTCTTCAAATTATGGTACATCTTCGTGCTACCCGGATGCATAGAATATCTTGTGCTATGAGTTTCATTCATTATCTCATTCTTCAAATCATCCACATTTGGCACACACAACCGATCACGAAAATACAATATCCCATTCACCATCTTGAAATCGGGACGTTCTGCAATAACTTCTACTATCTTGGCCAAGTCTGGGTCTTGCAACTGATTTTCCTTAATCTTCTGGATGAAGGTAGGTTCTGAAACTGTCATGTTTGCTAACATCGCACCCAATTTTAGAGCTTGTACTTCTACACCCAACTCTTCCAACTGCTGTAAGACACCCATTCCTCTCAAATTGGCCATAGCCACTGATTTCCTACTCAAAGCATCTGCTACCACATTCACCTTGCCTGGATGATACTTGATGGGAAAGTTATAATCTTTGATATACTCCATCCACCTTCTCTGCCTCATATTCAAATCCTTCTACGAGAACAAATTTTGCAAACTTCTGTGATCTGAATGGACTTCAGGGTCCGTTTGGGAAGGGAGGAGGGGAGGGGAGGGGAGGGAAAATTTGAGGGGGAAGGAAAATGAAGGGGAGGGGAGGGAAAATTAATTTTCCCTCCTCTTGTTTGGGAAGTAAAAAAGTAAGGGGAATGAAAGTGAAAAAGTATAATTTTGTTTTTAGTGAGGTACAGAGAAAAAGACTATTTTACCCTTGCCCTTGGAAAAAATTCAAATAAAGTCTAAAGGGCATTTTAGTCATTTCCTCACCCCATCCTCACTTTCCCCTCATTTTCCCCCCTGTTTTGGGGGGGGGGGAATTTTTAAGGCAAAAAGTACAATTTTTCCCTCCATGTCCCCCTCCCCCATTTTCCCTCCCCCCTTCCCAAACACCCTCCAAAACCACTTTCCTTCCACTTTCCCCCCTTTTTTTCCTCCCCCCCATTTTCCCCCCCTTCCCAAATAGAGCCTCAAACTTCTCTCCATAGAGATAGTGTCTCCACATCTTCAAAGCAAACACAACTGCTGCCAACTGCAAGTCATGAGTTGCATAATTCTTCTCATGGTCCTTCAACTGTCTCGAGCCATAAGCAATCACCTTGCCATCTTGCATCAATACACAACCCAGTCCCACATTCGAAGCATCTGTATAAACAATAAATCCACCGTTGCTCGAGGGTAACGTAAGGATTGGAGCTGTGGTTAACCTTCCTTTCAACTCTTGGAAACTGGTTTCACACTGATCGGTCCAAACAAATGGGACATTCTTCCTAGTCAATTTTGTCAACGGGACTGCAATGGACGAAAAACCTTGGACAAATCTTCTGTAGAAGCCTGCTAACCCCAAAAAGCTTCTAATTTCTGTCACACTGCTTGGCCTCACCCAACTAACAACTGCCTCTATCTTAGCTGGATCAACTGCTAAACCTTCTCTGGAAATGATATGGCATAGAAAAGCGACTTGCTCTAACCAGAATTCGCACTTACTGAGTTTTGCATATAACTGGTTGTCCCTCAAGAGCTACAACGCTGTCCTCAAATGTTCTTCATGCTCCTTCTTACTCTTGGAATACACAAGGACATCATCAATAAACACTACTGTGGAGTGATCCAAATAAGGTGCAAAGACCTTGTTCATCAAAGCCATAAAGACTGCTGGTGCATTTGTCAACCCGAAGGGCATCACTAAGAACTCATAGTGCCCATATCTTGTTCTAAAGGCTGTCTTCTGAACATCTGAGTCTCTAACTCTCAACTGATGGTACCCTGACTTCAAGTCTATTTTGGAAAAATAGGTTGCTCCTTACAATTGGTCAAACAATTCATCTATCCTTGGCAAAGGGTACTTGTTCTTCACTGTCACATGATTCAACTTCCTGTAGTTAATGCACATTCTCAAACTTCCATCCTTCTTTTTCACAAACAACACCGGTGCTCCCCACGGTGAAACACTTGGCCTAATAAGACATTTGCTCAACAAATCTTTCATTTGGAGCTTTAGCTCACCCATCTCTGCTGGAGCCATCCTGTATGGTGCAACCAAGATCGGAGCTGTCCCTGGAAGGAGGTCAATTGTGAACTCAACTTCTCTAATTGGTAGTAAACCCGGGATTTTTTCTGGAAAAACATCCGGAAATTCACATACAATGGGGATATCCTCCACCCCTTGGGACTGTTTATCCTCCGTGATAAACGCAATAAATGCCTGACATCCACTCTGCATTAATCTGCTTGCCTTCAATACTGAAATAAACCCTGCCTGAGATTTTCTCCTGTTCCCCTGAAATATCAATTCTGCCTGTGGTCCTTGGAATCTGAATGTTATGGTTTGGAGCTTTTCTTGGAGGCATAGTGATGTAAAACAAGAGTTAGTATATAATAAACAAGGTACAAGGGTTTCTAAGTAGCTATACGAACGAATCTATCGAACTCACGAATCCTCGCCACGTTCCTAAGACCTTTCTAGTTTCTTTTAAGTGCCTGAAACATGTCTCGCTCTGATACCAGTCCTATCGCGACCCCGGAACGGACCCCGAGCCCGCGACATTGTCGGTTGCATTAATCTGTTTAATAGAGATGTACTTTCCCACAGGTTCCCGCGGTGAGGATTCCCAAAGACACACGGAATCTGGTTCACATGATCAAGTATGCGGAAGCGTGTAGCAAAACACAACAAGATGAGCACCAATAAAATATTTAAGTGCCATAACATATAATCACAAGGCATGGTATCAAAGGAAGAAGTTAAAATGGCATTCTCATTAATTCAAGTTATGAGACTAACAAGAAAGTAAGTTAAGTTTTAGTTACATCCCATAAGAGGCCAACAGGGCCAATACACTTCTCAAAATAACAAAAGAAACCCCATGACAAAAAGGTGACGAGACTCAAGGAACCCGCCCGACATCTAAATGACATCGTCGGGCTGCCACTCTCTCACAGGGGTTGACTCACAAGCCTCTTCCTGACGCTCCTCCTCAAAGGCAACGTCTCCCGCACCTGGGCACCAACAAACAAGGGTCAAACACAACGGTTTGGCAGGTAATCAATTTAGGCATGAGCATGAAAAATAACGATTTAAGAAAACATATAACAAATCCCTGATTTGAAACAATGTAATGACTGAGATACATTTTTCGAGAATACATAACAAAACTGAGATACTAAAAGAAACTAGCATGAGTACATAATATATCATGAATAGTTACAATCCACAAAGAGCTCATCCTTTCTCTATCATTTATATAATGAAAAGAGCAAGCACGCACGACAAGCACGACATACATAATATAAGCACGACAAGATTTCCCACAAAGACGGGAATTTCCGGCCGCGGAACCGGACACGCATGATGTGTAATAAATACACGACCAGTCTGCAGACAGTCCACATGTTTAAGGACCCCCAGACAATGGATCAAACTGAAAGGGCAGTCCAAGCTCAGTGGTGTTCACTTAAATTCATGAATGCACAAAACAAGCGAAACACGATCTAAACATGTCGAGATAAAAAGGGGGAAAATCACTTATCAAAACACAACAAACACGACTAGCAACAGGCATAATTAATATGCATAACACTCTTAGGAAGTGATCCCCTTTTTCTTGAAAAAAATCTTCAAAACAAGCTTGTACTTAAACTTCAAAACGAGTACACAATGATATTCATTGTATCAAAACCAAAATACGAATATAAAGTCTAACAAGCACATGTAAGGACCTTTGGTTGATCTTTGTGTAAACGAAGCCCAAGTGTTGGAATTTAAAAGAGAATTGGTGCCCAAGAAGTTTAAAGACATCTCAGGCTTCGAGTGCACAATATCAGGCTAAAAACTCCTAATCAAATACTGGTTTTCCTTGATTCAAATATTCACCTCAACTTTTTTCAATCTTTGATCACTAAGATAAGTATACCATTGGATTCTACACTTCAAGAGCTTTCCAACGGTATGTGGAACTCCAAAAACGGACGTACGGTTAAAAAGTTATAGCCATTTGAAGTTCGCACTGTTGGGCCCAATGGGCCCATCCGCTCGAGCGGCCAACACGTGCTCGATCGGACAGTCCAGCACGCCCAATAGCAAGCACACGCGCTCGAGCACGCAGTGCGGACTTCTGAGGCCAATATCTGGCTGTTCCTGTCCTCTTCCAACCCAACCATTGCCTACTCCCAGCCTTCAAACAACATTGATACACAAAAGATGAGCCTCGAAACATGCTCATAAACATCACCATTCAACCACCATTAAAATCAACAAAAGATCAATCCATTTAACATCAAAAACATGTACAAAATTTCTAGAAAAATAAAGTAATCTAAAGTACACATGCAACATTGAGCCTATAGAGATTACTTGCCTTTGCCCAAAAGCTACACAATCCTCTTCAAGCACTCTTACTCAAAAGCTAAGCCAACACTACAAGAATCCCATGGAAACCATTCAAAACTCAACAAAAATGAAAACAAAGAACCCATTTTCACAAAGGGGTTTACAAACATGGAAAACAAGATCTTTAGGGAATAAAATGACTCCATGAAAAATATGGGTTGAAGCTCTTACCTAGAGAAGGTCAAACAAGAGGAATGAAGGCAAATGGAGAGCTTTCCCAACTTGGAACCTCAAGAAACTTGCATCAATGGAGAGCTTAGGATGAGAGGAAGAAGATGGCACCCTTGGAATCTTCTTTGGACTCTTCTAGGTAGATCATGCAAGATGAAGAAGATGGAAGAGAAAGAGGTTTTCCTTGCCCTAGGTTCAGAAAATTGCAGAGAATGGGGGAAATGAATGAAAGGAGAGGGAGATGGGGCTTTAGTGAGGAAATGGGCCCCAAATAACCTGAACTTTGAAATGGCCAAAACACTAACTTGTGGGCCTCGGATGATTTCGACGAAGAAGGATAAAATGATCACCGAAATATCTAGTTTCCAAAAAGTATATTTTTGACATGGTTTTGAGACCTCAAAAATTGTGTCCAGATTTGTGCAAGAAAGACAATTTTACCCTCTTTGGATCAAAACTTGGGTTTTTGGGCTTCAAACACAACTGGGCTTAAAACGAAAGTTGTAACACGTCGAAACATCATTCAAATGAAATCAAAATCACAATCACACGGAAATCGATACGATCTTCCCAAGCTCACACGTGCACTCGGACCTTTCTGAGTGTGTCTAACTAATACTAGACGTTCTCAAAATTCCCAAAGTTATGTCCAAGACTAAAACTAATTACTTCTAACCCAACAACAACTAAACTCACTTAGGACTAAACACACACTAATCGCACACTAATCGACTTGGTCTGGGTCGAGGTCTAACAACATGAGATGCATATTGGTCTGGGTTCATGAGAGCTGCTGCAGTAGCTTTTCGAATGTCTGGAGACAGTCTCAACATGCCATGCATGCTTATACGTGCGGGGATGTGCGCTAGATGTTGATGCAAATCAAATCTAAAGGGCTCCTGAAGACTAGGCAAACCACCATTCTTGACATTTCTTTCTGTATGTTTTGTAGCCTTGTCTTGGTTAACATTTGCATCATAATTTTTATGGTAATCTAGCCCAGAGCGAGTCCCTTTGCCTACCTCCTGTACCTCAGGAAAAACATAAGGAAATCTCTTCGCTGTCTGCTGTTGCAGTTTCCGAAGATTCAGAGGATGTCAAATTGGATGTTGATAACTCTATGTTTTGTCTTCATCATCATATTTCTCTTCATCAGAAATTTCATGGTTGATCCCAACCATATTACACAGCCAATATAATCCATCGACATCCTCATCCGCATCCCATGCGGTATCATTATCCCATGTTAAGGCTTCAATTTCTTGGGGGGGTCCTGGGTCCTCCTGCAAAACACCATGGAATTGGGTCTAGAGGATTGAGGGGCCCAACTGGTCTAGGCATGTGGCTCATTGCATGAATGATCCTTTTTTCTTTAATTTCTCTTCTAGCCACATCATCATGTGCCTAGATTTCATTTTCCTCTGACACATATTCGTATGATCTTATGTTTTCTCTATTGGATGAGTAAAAGATCCACACATTAGAGTCTGAATCTGAACCATCAGCATCATATCCATCAAGTGCGAGAGAATCATCACATACATCTGAGGACTTGTCCACTTCGTCAATCCTATCAATAGCTGGATTTTCATCGGCTACTTCCCCCATGATAATTGTACGAAGATCTTTTCTTTGCCATTCTGGAGTTAAATTCCATATGGATGCAGTATAAACGATAATTTTCACTATACCTTCAATCCATCTCCTAATATCATCATCATTAAGCAATTCATTGTCATCATTTGGGTCGATTGACAAACTCGAGGGTTCTGAAGGGTCACTATCATTCTCTGTCGATGTGGGGTCGAGGATAAAGTATAGCTCATCATGGTTTCCTTGAGTAAAAATATGTCGTCTGGTTGAATATTGACTTAATTCATTTGAACTTTTGGAAGAAATCACACCATCTCTATATCCCCATCTAAGGCCATAATTACCATCACCTTGATCTGAAAGTCCAAGATCGAATCCTAGAGGGGGGGGGGGGTGAATAGGGTGAGCTCAAAGACCTAGACCAATTTTAATCCTTTTAACTTTTAAGTCACTTATGCATTGGAGAATAATAATGAAATCAACTAAACAAGCATAATCCATAAAAAGAAAGCATAGAGGCAATCACCATAACACAAGCACGTATAGTGGTTCGGCCAAAATTGCCTACATCCACTCCCGGTACACCTACCGGTATTCACTAACTCCACTTAAGGTTTAGGATCACCTCAAACCTTACAACCAACACTATGCTTTTCAAGGCTTAGCATAAACCTTTACAACATATGCTTTTCAAGGCTAAGCATGAACCTTTACAACATGGAACTTTTCTCTTAAACAATATGCCTAATAATGCATGGATAAAGAGAACAATGAATTGCAATGAAGTGCCTCTTAATAGGCTAGTTTGAAAATGAAACTCAAGTTCTAGACAAATGCATGAAAATGACAAAGTCTATGTGAAATGCATTTTCTAGAAGATTACTCTTTCTCTTTTAAAAGATAGGAACTAAATGATGCAAAGATGTTTAACAAATATTTGAGAAAGAGTTGTATGTCTAACACATGTGATTCACAATGAAAAACAACTTGTTTCCAAAAAGATGTTCTAAAGTCTAACAAGTTGATTTTTGAACCAAGAAAGTAAAATCATGTGTAACTTAGACAATATGTTGCATTCATAAATCTCATGTGATTTCTAAAGAGCTAAGCATGTTATGAAGGACAACATTCTAAAAGGAAAGCAACTTGTTTATCATGCATTGGAAATAAATCAAAGATTTGAAACAAAACATGATTTTGAAAAGAGTAGGATTAAAGGAAGCACACCCATTTGAAGATCAAAGGTTGAATGATAGGAATGGATTCATAATCCTTTTGAAAATGCTCTTAAGAAGTTGCTTAGCCTTGGCCTCAAATATCAGCAACTTTCTCCAACCAAAAAGCCACTTTTTATAAAGATAAAGTTGCCAACGGCTAGTCCTCGGTCGACCTAGAAAGCACAACGGATATAAATCTGACCGTTGGAGCTTCAGTTCAGAATTCTGCAGAAATGACCTGCAGTTGTCTCGGTCGACCGAGAGGCAGGTCTAGGTCGACCGAGACCACTGCCTGAAACTGCCCAGAAATTTGACAATTGAGAGAAACTTGAGGCTTTTGAGGGCACCTTCTAAAGGACTTTCAAACACATCTACCAAGCATTAAATCATGACTAAAAGAAGATGAAAACTGAGATTTTAAAGCCATGAAAACTCCAAAACACAATAATGAATTTAAAGCTAGAAACTTTGGAAAGCTTGGAAGGAGTTTTGAAATCAAAAACTCTATGAACTGAAGAGGCAACCTGAACAAGTAAACCATGCATGATATTTGATAAAACAAAGATTCAAGAAGAAGAAATATGCATGATGCTCCTATGAATAAAGCCATGTATGAATGAGAGGACAAGCTATATGAAAGTGAATGCATCCTATCAAATTGCAACAAAACTAAAACTCTAACAATCTCCCCCTTTGCAATTTGATGGCTACTCTTGAAGCTTGAACTCTCTTTCAATTTCCTCTTCAGCTTGAACTCTTGAAGCTTGAACTTTGGATATTTAAGGAGCTTTGGATAATTAAGGAGCTTTGGATATTTGGGAGCATTTGGATCTTTTGGAGCTTTAGATTTTCCTTGTAGGAGCGACGACAAAAGACGACCAACCTAGAAGCTATACACAAAATGCACTCTAGGCAAAGCTACTCCCCCTCAATCAAAGCAACCCTTTTTAAATCTTCTCCCCCTCACTTGGTGAACTCTCTCCCCCTTTGACATCTAATTGCAAAGGAGCCTGCCCAGCAAAGATAAAACACAAAACCTTGTTAGTAGCACCTGCTTATAAGAGATATAAAAATAAGATTAGAAACAGGTGAGAAGCCAACAAGAAGTTAGAATTCAGGGCAAGGGCCAATGCCCAATTGATGTCTCAATTTAATGAAACGATCATTTCCAAGGGGTTTAGTGAACAGATCAGCCAATTGGGTATCTGTAGGGACAAACAATAGCTCAATAGTGCCTTGGTCAGCATGATCACGTAAGAAATGATAGCGAATGTCAATGTGTTTAGTGCGTGAGTGCTGAACAGGATTTTTTGAGATACTGATGGCACTGGAGTTGTCACACATGATAGGCATGCATTGTTGTGGAACATTATAGTCTAATAAGGTTTGTTTCATCCACAACAGCTGGGCACAGCAGCTACCTGCAGCAATATATTCAGCTTCTGCAGTAGACAAGGATACAGAATTTTGCTTTTTGCTATGCCAGGCTACTAAGCAATTTCCTAAGAAATAGCAGCAGCCACTAGTGCTCTTCCTATCATCTATGGATCCTGCCCAATCTGCATCACTATATCCAATTAATTGCAGAGTTGAGTCATGAGGATACCAGATACCATAATGAGAAGTCCCATTAATATATTTTATGATACGTTTAACAGCTTTAATGTGAGACTCTCGGGGGTCAGATTGATACCTAGCACATATCCCAACGCTAAACGAGATATCAGGGCGGCTAGCAGTGAGGTAGAGAAGGCTTCCTATCATGCTCCTATAAAGTTTTTGGTCTGCTTTCTTACCTTGAAGGTCACTAGAGATTTTAGTAGAGGATCCCATAGGATTGCAACTAGTCTTAGATTCTCCTAATCCAAACTTTTTCACTATTTCTAGAGCAAACTTGGATTGACTAAGAAATATACCTTGATCAGTCTGACTAACTTGTAATCCTAGAAAGAACTGAAGGGGTCCTACCAAACTCATTTCAAACGTGGAGCTCATTAACTTAGAAAATCCTTGAGCAAGATGATCAGATGTTGATCCAAAAACAATGTCGTCCACATATATTTGAGCAATGAGAATATCTTTAACAACCTTTTTAATGAATAGAGTCTTATCCACATTCCCACATTCATATCCATTTTCAAGTAAGTGACTTGTCAGCTTTTCATACCAGGCTCTTGGGGCTTGTTTCAATCCATAAAGAGCCTTTTTTAACTTAAAAACATATTCTGGGTGATGACGATCCTCGAAGCCTTGAGGTTGAGAAACATACACATCTTCCTCAATTTCACCATTTAAAAAGGCACTCTTCACATCCATTTGAAACAATTTAATCTTCATGCTGCTGGCATAAGCTAATAGAATTCGAATAGACTCCAACCGAGCTACTGGGGCAAAGGTTTCCTCAAAATCAATTCCTTCAACTTGAGCATACCCTTTGGCTACAAGTCTAGCTTTGTTTCTTATAACATTTCCTGATTTATCCAGCTTGTTCTTGAAAATCCATTTGGTGCCAATTTGGCTTTTGCCTTCAGGAAGAGGTACAAGATCCCACACATCATTCTTTCTAAACTGATTTAGCTCATCTTGCATGGCATCAATCCATTCAGACTTGGTTTCTGCTTCAGAGAAGTTCTTGGGCTCAATTTGTGAAACAAATGAATAGTGAGCACACAGATTATGAACCTGTCTTCTTGTCATGACTCCTTTTGTGATATCTCCAATGACATTATCCAAGTTGTGATTTCTTAAAAGCTTTGTGGGCATAGTGGGGACTGAGGGAATCTCTTCTTCAATTTCAGATGAAATAGGCTGCTCAACTGAGATCTCTTCTTCATCATGAGGAGCTTTCTTAATTTGATTAGTCTCATCAATAACAACATGAGCTGATTCCATGACAGCCATTGATCTGAGGTTGAACACTCTATAAGCCTTGCTTTTATCAGAATATCCTAAGAAGATCCCTTCATCAGATTTTGAATCGAACTTTTCAAGCTGCTCTCTATCTCTTAAAATATAGCACTTGCTACCAAACACTTTAAGATAACCCAGATTTGGTTTTCTTCCAAAATACAGCTCATAAGGGGTTTTGTTAGTGTTCTTTGTCAAATAAACACGGTTAATAAGATAGCATGCCATATTGATAGCTTCAGCCCATAAGTTTCGCGGGAGATTCTTCTCATTAAGAAGGGTTCTGGCCATTTCTTGAATAACTCTGTTTCTTCGTTCAGTTACTCCATTTTGCTGTGGAGTTTTTGGAGCAGAGAATTGATGACTGATCCCATAGCTTTCACAGAAGTCTGCAAATCTTTCATTTTCAAATTCACCTCCATGATCACTTCTTATCTTCTTAATTTTGCAGTCCTTCTCAACTTGAATTTTCTTGCAAATCCTTATGATATTATCTACTGCATCTGATTTAGCATGAAGAAAGGCTACCCATCCAAATCTCGAATAATCATCAACCATCACTAGGATATACTTTCTCCCACCAATACTCTGAACAGGTGCTGGTCCAATGAGGTCCATATGAATGAGTTCAAGTGGACGAGCAGATGATATATCTTTTATACCTTTAAAACTTTTCTTGATCTGTTTACCCATTTGACAAGCCTTGCACAATTTAGATTTGTAATCATCTAATTTGGGTATTCCTCTAACAATTTCTTTCTTTGATAAGATCTTCATCAGTTTGTAATTTATATGTCCCATTCTTTGATGCCACAACTGATTTTCTTGAACTTTAGACATTAAACACATGGATTCATTCTCACAACATTCTTCTATGGTATAGATGTTATCTTTAGTACGTAATCCAGTGAGTAGAACTTTGTGGGATTTCTCATCCAGAACTTTGCAAGATTTGCTATCAAAGACAACTTTGTTTCCTTTGTCACACAACTGACTTATGCTCAAGAGATTATGCTTTAAACCATCCACAAGGAAAACATCTTTTAATGTAGGCATTTGATCTCCTCCAACACAGCCTTTTCCTATAATTTGAGCTTTCCGATTATCTCCAAAAGACACATTACCTCCATCATAGTCCTCAAGAGTGATAAATCTAGAACGGTCTCCAGTCATATGCTTGGAGCAACCACTGTCCAAAAACCATCTAGAATTTTCTTTAACTTTAAGAGCGGTTTGAACTAAGAAATTCTTGAAACCTTTCTCTTTTTCAATCCAAGTAGTCTTAATGAAGGTAGAGGTAGAGGTCTTGGGAACAAATTTGAAATGAGCTCTAGAACTATGTTTTTGAGACATCCTAAACTTAAAAGGACAGTTAGGAACTAGATGACCTATTTGACTGCAAAAATGACAAGTCCATCTAGAGGAAAAGAAGATTTTACCTATAGGTTTGAGATGAGTCCTAGTATTATGTTGAAAGCTATTCTTCTTGCTACTAGAGGAGCATTCATAACCTATACCATTCTTGTTACCAAAGACTTTATTCAAGCCTAACATTTGATAGAATTTGTCATTGCCTAAGGTAAATTTTTCAACAACATGTTTTCCCTTTTCAAGTTTCATTTTAAGAGATTCTGATTCTTGTTGACTAGATTCCAAAAGACTTTGTAATTTATGAATTTCTTTTTCAGCTTTAGCAAGATTGTCATTAGAGGTAGTCAACTTAGATTGAACATTTTTTATCTCATTGTCTTTCAAGACTAATTGATCTTTTAAAACATCTAGATCATTCACAAGCCTTTTAGATTCACTTTTTAATCCTTTATTTTTCTTGGTTATGACTTCACATAGTTCATATAGTTCCTCATAGGCTTGATGAATATCATTGTCACTATTCTCTTCATTTACTTCTTCAATTAACATATTATGATCATTGTTTTCTTCAATGGGAGTGAAAAGAAGCCAAGAAGTGGAATTATCATTATCTTCATCATTTTGAGGTTCATTATTGTCACTACTTTCATCTTCATCATCATCCCAAGTTATGTTTAAGACTTTCTTTCCTTTCTTATCTTTCTTTTCAGATTCCTTAGGGGAGGGACAATTTTGAGCGATGTGACCAAAACCTTTACAATTGTAACATTGCACATCCCTTTTGGTAAAGGATCCCCTAGAGTTTCTTTGAAATTTTTCATTTTTTGAATCTTCAGAATATTTATAGTTCTTTTTGTTCTTAAGGAAATTCTTGAACTTCTTAGCAAGCAAAATAGTATTTTCATCATCACTCTCACTCTCATTGTCATTTTCTTTATGTTGGGAGCTAAGAGCTACACCTTTCTTCTTGCTAGGGGTTTCAAAGTCTAATTCATAAGTGAGAAGATTTCCTCTAAGTTCTTCTATTTTGATCTTGTCCACATCTTTGCTTTCAGTTATAGCAACTATCTTAGGTTTGAACCTTTTGGGAAGAGATCTTAATATTTTCCTAACAGCTTTGGACTCATCCATCTTCTCTCCTAGACCTATGAGGGAATTAACAATCTCCATGAATTTAGTATAGAACTCATCAAATGTTTCTTCCTCTTGCATTTTGAGTTCTTCATACTTAGTTGACAACATTTGGATTTTAGCTATTTTGACTTGATTGGTCCCTTCATGAGTGGTCTCTAAGGTATCCCACACTTCCTTAGTAGTAATACAATTTACTACCCTATTGAACTCTTCTTGGGACAAGGCACAAAACAAGGCATTTTTAGCTTTAGCATTTAGATTTGCCCTATCTTTCTCTCCTTGAGTCCAATCTTTCTTAGCCTTACCCTTGATAGCTATGACATGTCCTTCAAAATCTTTTTCAGTGATAATGGGTTCATGATACCCTTCTTCAATGATACTCCAAACATCTATATTTTGAGATTCAAGAAAGACTTGCATCCTAATTTTCCAATACCGGTAATGTGAGCCATTGAACAAGGGAGGTCTATTGGTGGCATGACCTTCTCCTAATTGGGATTGCATGGTGAACACAAAAGCTAAAACTCACTCTAAGGATTCTAACTCTAGGTGGTTAGACCTAATCAAGAGCACCTAGGCTCTGACACCAATTGAAAGTCCAAGATCGAATCCTAGAGGGGGGGGGGGTGAATAGGGTGAGCTCAAAGACCTAGACCAATTTTAATCCTTTTAACTTTTAAGTCACTTATGCATTGGAGAATAATAATGAAATCAACTAAACAAGCATAATCCATAAAAAGAAAGCATAGAGGCAATCACCATAACACAAGCACGTATAGTGGTTCGGCCAAAATTGCCTACATCCACTCCCGGTACACCTACCGGTATTCACTAACTCCACTTAAGGTTTAGGATCACCTCAAACCTTACAACCAACACTATGCTTTTCAAGGCTTAGCATAAACCTTTACAACATATGCTTTTCAAGGCTAAGCATGAACCTTTACAACATGGAACTTTTCTCTTAAACAATATGCCTAATAATGCATGGATAAAGAGAACAATGAATTGCAATGAAGTGCCTCTTAATAGGCTAGTTTGAAAATGAAACTCAAGTTCTAGACAAATGCATGAAAATGACAAAGTCTATGTGAAATGCATTTTCTAGAAGATTACTCTTTCTCTTTTAAAAGATAGGAACTAAATGATGCAAAGATGTTTAACAAATATTTGAGAAAGAGTTGTATGTCTAACACATGTGATTCACAATGAAAAACAACTTGTTTCCAAAAAGATGTTCTACAGTCTAACAAGTTGATTTTTGAACCAAGAAAGTAAAATCATGTGTAACTTAGACAATATGTTGCATTCATAAATCTCATGTGATTTCTAAAGAGCTAAGCATGTTATGAAGGACAACATTCTAAAAGGAAAGCAACTTGTTTATCATGCATTGGAAATAAATCAAAGATTTGAAACAAAACATGATTTTGAAAAGAGTAGGATTAAAGGAAGCACACCCATTTAAAGATCAAAGGTTGAATGATAGGAATGGCTTCATAATCCTTGTGAAAATGCTCTTAAGAAGTTGCTTAGCCTTGGCCTCAAATATCAGCAACTTTCTCCAACCAAAAAGCCACTTTTTATAAAGATAAAGTTGCCAACGGCTAGTCCTCGGTCGACCTAGAAAGCACAACGGATATAAATCTGACCGTTGGAGCTTCAGTTCAGAATTCTGCAGAAATGACCTGCAGTTGTCTCGGTCGACCGAGAGGCAGGTCTCGGTCGACCGAGACCACTGCCTGAAACTGCCCAGAAATTTGACAATTGAGAGAAACTTGAGGCTTTTGAGGGCACCTTCCAAAGGACTTTCAAACACATCTACCAAGCATTAAATCATGACTAAAAGAAGATGAAAATTGAGATTTTAAAGCCATGAAAACTCCAAAACACAATAATGAATTTAAAGCTAGAAACTTTGGAAAGCTTGGAAGGAGTTTTGAAATCAAAAACTCTATGAACTGAAGAGGCAACCTGAACAAGTAAACCATGCATGATATTTGATAAAACAAAGATTCAAGAAGAAGAAATATGCATGATGCTCCTATGAATAAAACCATGTATGAATGAGAGGACAAGCTATATGAAAGTGAATGCATCCTATCAAATTGCAACAAAACTAAAACTCTAACATGATCCAGTTCTTTTTTCAACTCTTAAAGTGAGAGACAGTTGCAAGAGAGTATATCATCTTTTAACTCACTTAATTCATCTTTCTGCTTTTGATTTTCTAAAGACAAAAAGAGATCAAGTGGCAAGAAGTCCTTGAGAGTAAATGGAACTCGAGGCTCTTGTGTTAACAAATCTACTGGGGTGACAACTGTAAGTCCTGGGATCCTAACCCTAGAGGGGGGGTGAATAGGGTGAGCTCCAATTATGACCAATTTAGATAAATTTTAATTTCTTAACAAAAACTAGTCACATGTGATGATTAATCAAACAAAATGCGGAAGCTAATATAAACAATCACCACAAAAGCAAGCACCACAACACAAAGGTTTATAGTGGTTCGGCCTCAATGCCTACGTCCACTACCGGCTTGTGATCCAATCACCCCACCGGATTTCCACTATTTATGCTTTTCAATAGGCTAAGCAATAACCCTTACAATATTGTTTTTACTAGGCTCAACAACAACCTTTACAAGATGCTTTTCAAGGCTAAGCAATAACCTTTACAAATTAAGATTTCTCTAAGAAGGTGTCTTCACAAAAGAACACTCTAAGAGATACAATTTAAGCACAATGTATTTGCCTCTAAAATAGGCGGATATGAAAGTTTAATTCAAATTACAAACATACACTAAATTAAGCTAAAGTGTGTGCACAAGTGTATGAATGTTTTACTTCAATCAATTTCTACAATGAAGCTCCTAAATGAATGCTTGATGCATTTTAAAATCAAAGCTTAGAAAATGATGATTGAAGATTAATACTAATCACATGAAAGATTCAAACAACTTAAAGAAATAAGCTAACACAAGTTGTATGAATATTAAAATCTAAGAATGCATGTGATTTAGTTAAGAGAGTTTGCAAACCAATCTAATTTACCAAAGATGATATTGAGTTTGCTAAACAACTCTTAAGAGGCTAGAAATCATGCATTTATGAAAATACAAAAGATTTGAACATGCATTGATTTCATTTGAATGGAAATCAAAGTAACTAGAAAGATGTACCTTTTAAAAACTCAAGCATTTGATTTCCAAAAAGCCCTCTAGCCTTTACAACTTCATCCCCTTTCTTTGGCTCCAAAATGGTCTCAAAAGTTCATTAATCAAGCCTCCAAAAAGGATGGAATAGAATGGACTTTATAGGAAAAAACAGTCCAACGGCTAGTTTCCCCGGTCGACCTGGCCCTGCCCGGTCGACCTGGTACACACAACGGCTATATTTCTGACCGTTGGTGCTACAGTGACCCTGACAACCTGCAGTGTGGCCGGTCGACCGGGTCCCCTGGGCCGGTCGACCGGCCACACAGCAGGTCGACCCCCTGGGACCAAAAATTCCCAAAAACAAGCATATTTGAAGGTTTTTCTTGGAGGGGATTTTTGGGCCACTAAACCAAGCTTGGAAACATGTTTTAAATCAACTTAAGATGTTTAAAAAACATGAAACACAAAAGCCTAAATAGATTCGATTAAATCCAATGGCTTGCTTGATTTCTAAAAACTCTTTTCACATTTAAATGCATACAAAAATGATTCTAATAATGATGAATGTATGCAAGGCACAAACCTAAATCCTCAATTTGATTTCTTAAAAGTAATGCACAAAGAATTAGGTTTTCAAAAGAGTTTGGATCCTAAAACAAATGCATCCAAGATAAAAAAAACAAAACATGCATAAAACATAAATTCTACAAGTCTAAAATCTAATGCATGTAAAAAACCAGATTTCAAGATTTTCTAAAACAATGCATGTGAGAAAATTCAAATGATGCTAAAGTGAAAATGCATCCATCAAATTGCAAATACAAAATCCCTAACAACAACCTCTTTTGATTTAGTAGGCTTTTTCTTGTTATTTGGCCTACGTCTTTTCTTTTGTTTTCTTGCCCCCATAACATTTCTCATAGGATAGTTGTCATTCCAGAAGGGATTTGACGTTGCAACAGAGCGTGATTTGCTTCTTACTGTCTCCCAACCTTCTTCTGACAAGATATCTGGATGGACCCACATCAACACACCATTTGGAATTTCTATTGGAACTAATCCATCCCTACTTTCCAATGGGTTTACCAAGCGAAACTCGACATCTCCCTCTTCTTCTTGCACGGTGGGAATTCTAACTGGTTGTTTGAAACTTCCAAAGTGAACAGACACCATGTTAGTTGTTACCTTCTTGTCTTCTTTAGCCAAGGTGATGATCCCATTGTCAAGTAACTCCTCGACCTTATTCTTAAAGACCCAGCAATCTTTTATACCATGACTTATGACCCTGTGGTATAAGCAATACTTTGGGTCATTTGTTTTGCCTTCTTCTTCTGGTCTTTTGCATGGCGGAAGCTTGATTTTATCATTTTTTAGGAGAGTATGAAAAATTGACTCAGGATCTTCGATAGCAAAATCATATTCTCGAGACATTCTTTCTTTTAAAGTTTGACTTCTCTTCATCTTGTTTTGGTCATCATTATCTCTCTCTTGATTAATTTCGAGTTTCCTTGAGTCAAGGGGTGAAGCTACTTGAACTGCCATAACTTCTTTCTTTTTGCCCCCACTTTTTGGTGGTTGAATCTTCCTGGTAGATTTTTTTCTATTTCTCGATCTTTAATGATTGTTTCAGCTTCTATTGTTGCTTCTAACAACTCACCAAGGTCTTTTGCTTTATTTCCGACCAACTTAGCCCTTATTTTTGAATGCAAGTTTTCCTACACATGTCCATCAAGGACTCATGTGAAAGGTTTTCTAGACATTTAAATGACAAAGCTTGCCATCTTTTGATAAAGGCAGTCGCTGATTCTTCTTTGCCTTGTTTTTCTGTACATAGGCGAGCTGTAGTCACTGAACTGTCGGCATCGAAAAAATGATCAGTAAACTTTTGTTCTATATCCTTCCATGACTTTATGGAACCGCTTGGTAGCCTTTTATACCAATGAAGGTTGTTCCTTTCAATGTACTGGTGAACAATCGGATTTTTAATGCATCATTATTAGATATCTCTCCAGTCAAAACCTTGAAGTGGCATAGATGCAGATAAGATGAAGTACTTCCATCATATGATTGCAAATGAGGCTGCTTGAATTTAGGTGTAAATGGCTCATCATCCATCCAGGCTGGATAAGGTGGGTTTGATCCTTTTTTGGATGATGTTACCCCCTCAGTGGCATTTTCAATCATCTTTTGGACTGCTTCAACCGTGACTCGGGTTTTGCTCAACTCTTGTTCGTCATTATTATGGTCCGTATTGATTATCTCTTTGATCACGTCTGTTGTGATCATTGCGAGATTGTCGTCCGACTCCTTTTTGTTAATCTGCGTTTGAAGAGTGACCATCAATGTCATCATCTTTTCAAATCGTTTGTTTGTATCCTGGACATATTGCATGAAACTTGGTGTGGGATTTGACTCTGGGAACTCTGGATTACCCTCTTGGCCTATCACATAGACAGGAGCTACACCTGATTCTGACGAGAGAAGATCTGTGAGCTCGCCTAATACTCCCAATGTTCTTGGTGCTTGTTCATTAGATGATCCTTGTGAACTACTTGCATCACAAATGTGATCTTTTTTTGTTACCTTCCTTCCTTTGGCAGTCGTGACACTCCTTGTTTGCGGCCGCTCGGTGTCGAATAAATCCACCATTTCCTTAACATAGGCCAATGATTCTTTCTTTTTCTTACCTTTGCCAACCATATTTACCGACATAACTGATTCTTCGGGTTCTTTGGGGATCCACATGGGTACGATCTTAAATTCATGGGCCTTGTGGGCCGCTCTTCTTTTCTTTTTAGATGCCCGTTGGCATGCTATTTGTACGCTTGTCTCATCAAATGGTGTCTTTTCTTTAAGCTTTACAATCAGTTGAGGTGCAACATCATTTGAAGGTCGCTCCATAATTTCGACTTGGGTTGGATCAATTCTCCTCTTTGCCTTTGCCCTTTTGGCATGAAAAGGTTGTTGAAGTGACCTAGACCATAGGTCAAAGCAAGTGTATGGTAATTACAATAGTTGAACGGATAAAGTTGTTTGAATGGTATCTTCTCTTAAAGATTGCATTATCAGAAGTTCTTCCCTTCTGTCTTTTGTTTATTTTTTTTCCTTTTCTTTCATTAGGTAGTGGCCTTTTATAGGCTTCTTGGAGCCATCTCCAAGGCAGCTGCTGCCCCACGTTCTCCATTTCCTACCCATTTTCTCTAGCTTAGAGTGGATGAACACCACCTGTCCTCCTCTAACTAACTACCTTGCCATTTCTTATGATCGTTTGCCTTCATCTCAAGAGTAGGTGACATTTTCCACATGAGGTGGTGGCATTTTCATCTAAAGAATGGGTATTCCTCTTAGACTGCACATGTCATTTAACCACATGTTTGCAAAAGAACTGGCTCCCATCACATGATTGATGTTCATACAATTTTTGGTAACGTGACTAAAATAATAGCATGCCCATAGTCTATCAAATTTGGTCACATGGATTTGATGACATGGTCACCAAAAATTGGGTTAAACCTGGACGACATGGTCATAAAAAAAAATCAGCTTAGCCTTTTATTAATTGGTCCCAACACACTACCACATAAATCTGAGAGAGTCTGATGGGACATGGAAAATTAATTGGCTAGAGATCCACTCCCAGTCATAGGGTATAACATGGGGTGTGACTCACATAAACAGGTGGCCAGTTATTAATTTGGGAATGAGCCCAATGGCTAAATCGATTTACGCATGTCAATACATAAGTGAGCCAAATGAATCTATAACAATACAATTGGAAGAAACAATATGTTTGCTATGAACTACAATTTACATTTTACATCTATTCTGCGTGTACATAATTTTTGGCACACCCGGTGGGACAACAGCTCACTGTTTATTTCTTCTTTTCAGGTTGCATAACATAAAGTATCTCAAGTTTGTCATCAAGTTTCATCAATGGCAACCAATCTTGTCGTCACCTTTGATGATACCAAGTACAAGGCCTACCTAGAGGCCAAAGTCCAAGCAAGAAACTCCGTGCAAATGATCAAGACCCATGTAAAGACTGCAAAGAGAAGGTTCGAAGAGTTGCAAGGAGAAAATGCAGTTTTGGAAAATCAAAAGTTTGTTTTCTCCAAAACTCATGAAGTGTCCAAAAAAGGAAAATTTCCTCATTTTCAAGTTGATCAGCTAGCTAATGGTCAGCAAGTTCACAAAGGGCTAGAAAACTACCAAGTTCCAATGGACATACAAGGGACGTCCAATCAAGGAGCTGATTGCCAATTAGCTAACTCTCACCAAACTCCATCAACATATCAATTTCAAAATAAGGTATGTTTGAATGGATCCAAGCCTAATCAATCCATTAAATTCCAATCAAATATAAAATGTCAAATGAAAAATGATGAAGATAATTTTGTAGTTCCATGCACCCACACCTGCCCCACTAGAGCGGTACGGTTTATGGGTCATGGATGCTCAAAAATGAAACAAAAGCCCTTTGTATCTAGCACTTACCCCACCAGAGTGGTAAGAAAGACTAGAACTTGGGATGATGTTGCCAGGTCGTGTCCTAGTGCTTACCCCACCAAAGTGGCTAATCCTGGCTGGACGCAACGGCCTAGGAAGACTTCAGAATGGGACCGATTGTCGGTACCCATTGAAAATGCTTTCGAGCCTCTCACCTTACTTAAGGGAAAGAATGTGATAATGGATGAAAAAGCCCCGCAGCGCCCCCCTAAGAAAATGACAGGTCCTTTAGTTGTCAAATTTTCACCGGGCTCAAATGATCCCCGAATGGTGACAAGAAAAAACATGCCAGCAGAATTTAGACCTCGAAGCAAAAACGATGATTACGGCTTTGTTGCAAAGAAGCAGATGATCCGACCTCGAGTTTTATCTAAGAGCTATAAAAAAAATTAACAAACGAGTCAACTCAAGTGGGAATCCACCTATGCAGACTCAATCCCTTCACCAAGTCAAGCAAGACAAAGCTCATCATTATGCCAAAAGGGCTAAGGCAAAGAGGATAATTGATCCAACCCAAGTCGAGATTATGGAGCGACCTTCAAATGATGTCGCAACTCAACTGATTGTAAAGCATAAAGAAAAGGCACCATTTGATGAGACAAGTGTGCAAATAGCATGCCAACGGGCATCTAGAAAGAAAAGAAGAGCGGCCCACAAGGCCCATGCATTTAAGATCGTACCCATGTGGATCCCCAAAGAGCCCGAAGAATCAATTATGTCGGTCAATATGGTTGGCAAAGGTAAGAAAAAGAAAGAATCATCGGCTTATGTTAAGGAAATGGTGGATTTATTCGACACCCAGCGGCCGCAAACAGGGAGTGTCAGGACTGCCAATGGAAGGAAGGTAACAAAAAAAATCACATTTGTGATGCAAGTAGTTCACAAGGATCATCTAATGAACAGGCACCAAGAACATTGGGAGTATTAGGCGAGCTCACAGGTCTTCTCTCGTCAGAATCAAGTGTAGCACCTGTCTTTGTGACAGGCCAAGAGGGTAATCCAGAGTTCTCAGAGTCAAATCCCACGCCAAGTTTCATGCAATATGTCCAAGATACAAACAAACGATTTGAAGAGATGATGACAATGATGGTCACTCATCAAACGCAGATTAACAAAAAGGAGTCCGGACGACATTCTCGCAATGATCAAAACAGACGTGATCAAAGAGATAATCATGATCATGATACGAACCATAATAATGACGAACAAGAGCTGAGCAAAACTCGAGTCACGGTTGAAGCAGTCCAAAAGATGATTGAAAATGCCACTGAGGGGGTAACATCATCCAAAAAAGGATCAAACCCACCTTATCCAGCCTGGATGGATGTTGAGCCATTTCTACCTAAATTCAAGCAGCCTCATTTGCAATCATATGATGGAAGTACTTCATCTTATCAGCATCTATGCCACTTCAAGGTTTTGACTGGAGAGATATCTAATAATGATGCATTAAAAATCCGATTGTTCACCAATACATTGAAAGGAACAACCTTCGATTGGTATAAAAGGCTACCAAGCGGTTCCATAAAGTCAAGGAAGGATATAGAACAAAAGTCTACTGATCATTTTTTCGATGCCGACAGTTCAGTGACTACAGCTCGCCTATGTACAGAAACACAAGGCAAAGAAGAATCAGCGACTGCTTTTATCAAAAGATGGCAAGCTTTGTCATTTAAATGTCCAGAAAACCTTTCACATGAGTCCTTGATGGACATGTGTAGGACAAACCTGCATTAAAAAATAAGGGCTAAGTTGGTCGGAAATAAAGAAAAAGACCTTGGTGAGGAAAACTAGAAACTGCCAGTTTACCGCCATCTATAGCAGCGGTAAAGCTTTAATTTCCGGTTTTCCTCCTCTCAAAGAGGAGGAAATATGGAAAGTAACGAGTTTATCGCCGATTCCAGCAGCGGTAAAGCTGAGTGAGTGTCCAAATAAAGTCCGAAGGCCTTTCCATTTCAAATTAAAAAAAATAGAATGAAAGAATCGATAGTTGGGTTTTTCTTACAGCGCATATCCAGTGAACACCCATATGATATGAATAGAGAGAAAAAAATCACACAAGCTGACTTTGGCTATTGACACATGTTGAATTCAATTTCTAGTCTTTCTAATATATGTGCTTCACAATAAATAGAAGTAGAAGTATAGAAATGGTCATCAAATATCATCCCCATAATTAAAGAATAAAATCCGAGATATCACTCTATTAAAGCAATTTGCTCCTGTCTATAACTCCATCCTTAAATCTTTCATCACTCGTAGTCCTTAATGATCATCCGTGTGATTCACTTGATAATAAATTCTTAAAAATTCAATTCCATGCAAATAGAGGGGTCCTTAAAAGAGCACATCTGGGAAAGAAAATTTAAAAGCATTGAGTGTTATCACGTATCTAATCTAGAGCAATGACACAAAAGGTTTTATAATCTTGTAATCAACATCTAAGCTTTATTTTTGTTGACATGCTTAGATTTGGAAACTCTCTAGACCTAACCAGGAAGCCGAACGACTGATGGAACTGGTCAAATCAAACTCGATAACTATTTAGGACCGTAGCAAAACAAAACACGGTCGTTTACATGCACAGAAAGGCAGTGATGTCTCGACTACTACGACATGTTTGTAGGGTTGCAAACGGAACGGTTCCGGATCGGAACCATAGTGGATTCGGACACGTTTCTGAATAACGGTTCTGTTCTAAATCCGGTTTTGACTCGTAACTTGTTTAGTTGGTTCCAGACCCGGGTCCGATAGGATAACCTGGATCCGGGTCTACCTAGAGGACTGGAATCCTGTTCCAAAATTGATTCTAATTTATCTTTATTCTTCATGTCTCCTAAAATAAGCATATCATTCAGCTTATAACGGTGCGTCAAGTCCACTGCCGCTAATATTGTACGAAAAATGTAAAAAAAAAGGGAGTTAATTTTGAGCTACAATTTGCAATATCAAATGCTCATATGCCGGGTCCACGGGTCGGAACCTATATGCACCCGGACCCGTTTATCAATCGGAACCTAAATCCGGACCCGGACCCGTTTATGAAGCGGAACCTAAATAGGTTCCAGACCCAGTTTTTTACGGGTCGGAACTTCTTGGTAATCGGATACCCATTTGGAACCCTACATGTTTGCGAGTATAGGCTCTTTTTTTTTTTTTTTGTCCGAATGAAATGAAGGTTCTGCTGGTTTCACGTACATTCTCGATCGTAGATATTTGGATCTCTGGTTTTTTATGGTAACGATTCTGCACCCTGTATGGAAGAGTCAATAATTTCGTAGAACCAAAGATATATTTAGTTTGGAGATTTCTCGGGAAATTTAGGTTGTGCATGGCCATGAGATACTCAAACACATACATACTTGTCATGGGCTGCATTCTCACTTTAGGACCAGCACAACCGATGTTCAATGCATGAGCTAAAAAACAAGTGAAATAAAAAAGAGAAGTTCGAACCGGATCCGGACCCGGAACCGTTTCGGAACCGTTTCCTTGTCTTCGGAACCGGAACCAGAACAATATATGGGACGGGTCTAGATCCAGGTCCGGGTCTAGGTAGAGAACGATATTAAAAAAAAAAACGTATGGTTTTTAGGAGAGGTTTTAGAAAATTGAGGTAATATGTTGGTTATCTGGTCCACGGGTCCGAACCAATGTGGAACCAGACCCGGACCCATTTTCTTATTGGGGCATGATTAAGGACCCAGACCCGATTTTTATGGGTCGGAACCTCCGCGTAATCGGAGAATCGGGGACCCATTCACATCCCTAGTCGTACGACAACTCAGCTATGAGAGGTCATGGGTTTGAGTCCTCCCATCACTGCTCCATACCTCCCTCATAAATATATCTATATATATTTTGGCCGAACGGATATTCCGGCTCTCAAGCACTAAGTACAAATAGATAAATAAATAACCCGAGCACAGCCCATTCATTAATAACTAAACCCCATACCCAAAGCCCAATCCATGAGCTCAGTTACAAACAAAGAAAACACTCTCCTTTTAAGAGAAGAAATAAAAATGCTACGCTCTGACCTTCTGATTCTACTGCATCCTAAATTTTGTTCTCTATTATATTGACCAGTTACTTCGCTTCAACGGTAAAATAAATTTACGATTTTTTGTGTGTTTATTGTGACTTGTTATTATTTCATCCAATTGTTATTCACACATGTCCGTCCACCATTTTGTGAACCAAGCCCTGACCCGTGACCTACAATAAAGCAAAAGAAGGAAAAAAGGCTGAAAAATCGGTTTTTGAAATTTCCGCCGTATGTATCCGCGGTATACCTGCAGTTTTCAGATTTCCACCTCTCAGAAAGGAGGAAAACTGGAAACTAGCAGTTTACCGCCGTCTCTAGCAGCAGTAAAGCTTCAATTTCCGGTTTTCCTCCTCTCAGAGAGGAGGAAATCTGGAAAGTAATGAGTTTACCGCCGATTCCAGCAGCGGTAAAGCTGAGTGAGTGTCCAAATAAAGTTCCAAGGCCTTTCCATTTCCAATTAAAAAAGTAGAATGAAAGAATCGATAGTTGCGTTTTTCTTGCAGCGCATATCCAGTGAACACCCATATGATATGAATAGAGAGAAAAAAATCACACAAGCTGACTTTGGCTATTGACACATGTTGAATTCAATTTCTAGTCTTTCTAATATATATGCTTCACAATAAATAGAAGTAGAAGTATAGAAATGGTCATCAAATATCATCCCCATAATTAAAGAATAAAATCCGAGATATCACTCTATTAAAGCAATTTGCTCCTGTCTATAACTCCATCCTTAAATCTTTCATCACTCGTAGTCCTTAATGATCATCCGTGTGATTCACTTGATAATAAATTCTTAAAAATTCAATTCCATGCAAACAGAGGGGCCCTTAAGAGAGCACATCTGGGAAATAAATTTTAAAAGCATTGAGTGTTATCACGTATCTAATCTAGAGCAATGACACAAAAGGTTTTATAATCTTGTAATCAACATCTAAGCTTTATTTTTGTTGACATGCTTAGATTTGGAAACTCTCTAGACCTAACCAGGAAGCCAAACGACTGATGGAACTGGTCAAATCAAGCTCGATAACTATTTAGGACCATAGCAAAAAACCACACAGTCATTTACATGCACTGAAAGGCAGTGATGTCTCGAATACTTTGGCATGTTTGTAGGGTTGCAAACGGAACGGTTCCGGATCGGAACCATAGTGGACTCGGACCCGTTTCTGTATAACGGTTCCGGTTCTGAATCCGGTTTTGACTCGTAACTTGCTTAGTTGGTTCGAGACCCTGCTCCGATAGGATAACCCGGTTCCGGGTCTACCTAGAGGACTGGAATCCTGTTACAAAATTGATTCTAATTTATCTTTATTCTTCATGTCTCCTAAAATAAGCATATCATTCAGCTTATAACGGTGTTTAAATCCACTACCGCTAATATTGTACGAAAAATGTCAAAAAAAAGGGAGTTAATTTTGAGCTACAATTTGCAATATCAAATGCTCATATGCCGGGTCCACGGGTCGGACCCTATATGCACCCGGACCCGTTTATCAATCGGAACCTAAATTAGGTTCCGGACCCGGACCCGTTTATGAAGCGGAACCTAAATAGGTTCCAGACCCAGTTTTTTACGGGTCGGAACTTCTGGGTAATCGGATACCCATTTGGAACCCTACATGTTTGCGAGTATAGGCTCTTTTTTTTTTTTTTTGTCCGAATGAAATGAAGGTTCTGCTGGTTTCACGTACATTCTCGATCGTAGATATTTGGATCTCTGGTTTTTTATGGTAACGATTCTGCACCCTGTATGGAAGAGTCAATAATTTCGTAGAACCAAAGATATATTTAGTTTGGAGATTTCTCGGGAAATTTAGGTTGTGCATGGCCATGAGATACTCAAACACATACATACTTGTCATGGGCTGCATTCTCACTTTAGGACCAGCACAACCGATGTTCAATGCATGAGCTAAAAAACAAGTGAAATAAAAAAGAGAAGTTGGAACCGGATCCGGACCCGGAACCGTTTCGGAACCATTTCCTTGTCTTCGGAACGGGAACCAGAACAATATATGGGACGGGTCTAGATCCAGGTCCGGGTCTAGGTAGAGAATGATATTAAAAAAAAAAACGCATGGTTTTTAGGAGAGATTTTAGAAAATTGAGGTAATATGTTGGTTATCGGGTCCACGGGTCCGAACCAATGTGGAACCAGACCCGGACCCATTTTCTTATTGGGGCATGATTAAGGACCCAGACCCGATTTTTATGGGTCGGAACCTCCGCGTAATCGGAGAATCGGGGACCCATTCACATCCCTAGTCGTACGACAACTCAGCTATGAGAGGTCATGGGTTTGAGTCCTCGCATCACTGCTCCATACCTCCCTCATAAATATATCTATATATATTTTGGCCGAACGGATATTCCGGCTCTCAAGCACTAAGTACAAATAGATAAATAAATAACCCGAGCACAGCCCATTCATTAATAACTAAACCCCATACCCAAAGCCCAATCCATGAGCTCAGTTACAAACAAAGAAAACACTCTCCTTTTAAGAGAAGAAATAAAAATGCTACGCTCTGACCTTCTGATTCTACTGCATCCTAAATTTTGTTCTCTATTATATTGACCAGTTACTTCGCTTCAACGGTAAAATAAATTTACGATTTTTTGTGTGTTTATTGTGACTTGTTATTATTTCATCCAATTGTTATTCACACATGTCCGTCCACCATTTTGTGAACCAAGCCCTGACCCGTGACCTACAATAAAGCAAAAGAAGGAAAAAAGGCTGAAAAATCGGTTTTTGAAATTTCCGCCGTATGTATCCTCGGTATACCTGCAGTTTTCAGATTTCCACCTCTCAGAAAGGAGGAAAACTGGAAACTAGCAGTTTACCGCCGTCTCTAGCAGCAGTAAAGCTTCAATTTCCGGTTTTCCTCCTCTCAGAGAGGAGGAAATCTGGAAAGTAATGAGTTTACCGCCGATTCCAGCAGCGGTAAAGCTGAGTGAGTGTCCAAATAAAGTTCCAAGGCCTTTCCATTTCCAATTAAAAAAATAGAATGAAAGAATCGATAGTTGCGTTTTTCTTGCAGCGCATATCCAGTGAACACCCATATGATATGAATAGAGAGAAAAAAATCACACAAGCTGACTTTGGCTATTGACACATGTTGAATTCAATTTCTAGTCTTTCTAATATATATGCTTCACAATAAATAGAAGTAGAAGTATAGAAATGGTCATCAAATATCATCCCCATAATTAAAGAATAAAATCCGAGATATCACTCTATTAAAGCAATTTGCTCCTGTCTATAACTCCATCCTTAAATCTTTCATCACTCGTAGTCCTTAATGATCATCCGTGTGATTCACTTGATAAGAAATTCTTAAAAATTCAATTCCATGCAAACAGAGGGGCCCTTAAGAGAGCACATCTGGGAAATAAATTTTAAAAGCATTGAGTGTTATCACGTATCTAATCTAGAGCAATGACACAAAAGGTTTTATAATCTTGTAATCAACATCTAAGCTTTATTTTTGTTGACATGCTTAGATTTGGAAACTCTCTAGACCTAACCAGGAAGCCAAACGACTGATGGAACTGGTCAAATCAAGCTCGATAACTATTTAGGACCATAGCAAAAAACCACACAGTCATTTACATGCACTGAAAGGCAGTGATGTCTCGAATACTTTGGCATGTTTGTAGGGTTGCAAACGGAACGGTTCCGGATCGGAACCATAGTGGACTCGGACCCGTTTCTGAATAACGGTTCCGGTTCTGAATCCGGTTTTGACTCGTAACTTGCTTAGTTGGTTCGAGACCCTGCTCCGATAGGATAACCCGGTTCCGGGTCTACCTAGAGGACTGGAATCCTGTTACAAAATTGATTCTAATTTATCTTTATTCTTCATGTCTCCTAAAATAAGCATATCATTCAGCTTATAACGGTGTTTAAATCCACTACCGCTAATATTGTACGAAAAATGTCAAAAAAAAGGGAGTTAATTTTGAGCTACAATTTGCAATATCAAATGCTCATATGCCGGGTCCACGGGTCGGACCCTATATGCACCCGGACCCGTTTATCAATCGGAACCTAAATTAGGTTCCGGACCCGGACCCGTTTATGAAGCGGAACCTAAATAGGTTCCAGACCCAGTTTTTTACGGGTCGGAACTTCTAGGTAATCGGATACCCATTTGGAACCCTACATGTTTGCGAGTATAGGCTCTCTTTTTTTTTTTTGTCCGAATGAAATGAAGGTTCTGCTGGTTTCACGTACATTCTCGATCGTAGATATTTGGATCTCTGGTTTTTTATGGTAACGATTCTGCACCCTATATGGAAGAGTCAATAATTTCATAGAACCAAAGATATATTTAGTTTGGAGATTTCTCGGGAAATTTAGGTTGTGCATGGCCATGAGATACTCAAACACATACATACTTGTCATGGGCTGCATTCTCACTTTAGGACCAGCACAACCGATGTTCAATGCATGAGCTAAAAAACAAGTGAAATAAAAAAGAGAAGTTCGAACCGGATCCGGACCCGGAACCGTTTCGGAACCGTTTCCTTGTCTTCGAAACCGGAACCAGAACAATATATGGGACGGGTCTAGATCCAGGTCCGGGTCTAGGTAGAGAATGATATTAAAAAAAAAAACGCATGGTTTTTAGGAGAGATTTTAGAAAATTGAGGTAATATGTTGGTTATCGGGTCCACGGGTCCGAACCAATGTGGAACCAGACCCGGACCCATTTTCTTATTGGGGCATGATTAAGGACCCAGACCCCATTTTTATGGGTCGGAACCTCTGCGTAATCGGAGAATCGGGGACCCATTCACATCCCTAGTCGTACGACAACTCAGCTATGAGAGGTCATGGGTTTGAGTCCTCGCATCACTGCTCCATACCTCCCTCATAAATATATCTATATATATTTTGGCCGAACGGATATTCCGGCTCTCAAGCACTAAGTACAAATAGATAAATAAATAACCCGAGCACGACCCATTTATTAATAACTAAACCCCATACCCAAAGCCCAATCCATGAGCTCAGTTACAAACAAAGAAAACACTCTCCTTTTAAGAGAAGAAATAAAAATGCAACTCTGTGACCTTCTGATTCTACTGCATCCTAAATTTTGTTCTCTATTATATTGACCAGTTACTTCGCTTCAACGGTAAAATAAATTTACGATTTTTTGTGTGTTTATTGTGACTTGTTATTATTTCATCCAATTGTTATTCACACATGTCCGTCCACCATTTTGTGAACCAAGCCCTGACCCGTGACCTACAATAAAGCAAAAGAAGGAAAAAAGGCTGAAAAATCGGTTTTTGAAATTTCTGCCGTATGTATCCGCGGTATACCTGCAGTTTTCAGATTTCCACCTCTCAGAAAGGAGGAAAACTGGAAACTAGCAGTTTACCGCCGTCTCTAGCAGCAGTAAAGCTTCAATTTCCGGTTTTCCTCCTCTCAGAGAGGAGGAAATCTGGAAAGTAATGAGTTTACCGCCGATTCCAGCAGCGGTAAAGCTGAGTGAGTGTCCAAATAAAGTTCCAAGGCCTTTCCATTTCCAATTAAAAAAATAGAATGAAAGAATCGATAGTTGCGTTTTTCTTGCAGCGCATATCCAGTGAACACCCATATGATATGAATAGAGAGAAAAAAATCACACAAGCTGACTTTGGCTATTGACACATGTTGAATTCAATTTCTAGTCTTTCTAATATATATGCTTCACAATAAATAGAAGTAGAAGTATAGAAATGGTCATCAAATATCATCCCCATAATTAAAGAATAAAATCCGAGATATCACTCTATTAAAGCAATTTGCTCCTGTCTATAACTCCATCCTTAAATCTTTCATCACTCGTAGTCCTTAATGATCATCCGTGTGATTCACTTGATAATAAATTCTTAAAAATTCAATTCCATGCAAACAGAGGGGCCCTTAAGAGAGCACATCTGGGAAATAAATTTTAAAAGCATTGAGTGTTATCACGTATCTAATCTAGAGCAATGACACAAAAGGTTTTATAATCTTGTAATCAACATCTAAGCTTTATTTTTGTTGACATGCTTAGATTTGGAAACTCTCTAGACCTAACCAGGAAGCCAAACGACTGATGGAACTGGTCAAATCAAGCTCGATAACTATTTAGGACCATAGCAAAAAACCACACAGTCATTTACATGCACTGAAAGGCAGTGATGTCTCGAATACTTTGGCATGTTTGTAGGGTTGCAAACGGAACGGTTCCGGATCGAAACCATAGTGGACTCGGACCCGTTTCTGAATAACGGTTCCGGTTCTGAATCCGGTTTTGACTCGTAACTTGCTTAGTTGGTTCGAGACCCTGCTCCGATAGGATAACCCGGTTCCGGGTCTACCTAGAGGACTGGAATCCTGTTACAAAATTGATTCTAATTTATCTTTATTCTTCATGTCTCCTAAAATAAGCATATCATTCAGCTTATAACGGTGTTTAAATCCACTACCGCTAATATTGTACGAAAAATGTCAAAAAAAAGGGAGTTACTTTTGAGCTACAATTTGCAATATCAAATGCTCATATGCCGGGTCCACGGGTCGGACCCTATATGCACCCGGACCCGTTTATCAATCGGAACCTAAATTAGGTTCCGGACCCGGACCCGTTTATGAAGCGGAACCTAAATAGGTTCCAGACCCAGTTTTTTACGGGTCGGAACTTCTAGGTAATCGGATACCCATTTGGAACCCTACATGTTTGCGAGTATAGGCTCTCTTTTTTTTTTTTGTCCGAATGAAATGAAGGTTCTGCTGGTTTCACGTACATTCTCGATCGTAGATATTTGGATCTCTGGTTTTTTATGGTAACGATTCTGCACCCTATATGGAAGAGTCAATAATTTCATAGAACCAAAGATATATTTAGTTTGGAGATTTCTCGGGAAATTTAGGTTGTGCATGGCCATGAGATACTCAAACACATACATACTTGTCATGGGCTGCATTCTCACTTTAGGACCAGCACAACCGATGTTCAATGCATGAGCTAAAAAACAAGTGAAATAAAAAAGAGAAGTTCGAACCGGATCCGGACCCGGAACCGTTTCGGAACCGTTTCCTTGTCTTCGAAACCGGAACCAGAACAATATATGGGACGGGTCTAGATCCAGGTCCGGGTCTAGGTAGAGAATGATATTAAAAAAAAAAAACGCATGGTTTTTAGGAGAGATTTTAGAAAATTGAGGTAATATGTTGGTTATCGGGTCCACGGGTCCGAACCAATGTGGAACCAGACCCGGACCCATTTTCTTATTGGGGCATGATTAAGGACCCAGACCCCATTTTTATGGGTCGGAACCTCTGCGTAATCGGAGAATCGGGGACCCATTCACATCCCTAGTCGTACGACAACTCAGCTATGAGAGGTCATGGGTTTGAGTCCTCGCATCACTGCTCCATACCTCCCTAAAAAATATATCTATATATATTTTGGCCGAACGGATATTCCGGCTCTCAAGCACTAAGTACAAATAGATAAATAAATAACCCGAGCATGACCCATTTATTAATAACTAAACCCCATACCCAAAGCCCAATCCATGAGCTCAGTTACAAACAAAGAAAACACTCTCCTTTTAAGAGAAGAAATAAAAATGCAACTCTGTGACCTTCTGATTCTACTGCTTGTTCTCTCTTATATTGACCAGTTACTTCGCTTCAACGGTAAAATAAATTTACGATTTTTTGTGTGTTTATTGTGATTTGATACTATTTCATCCAATTGTTATTCACACATGTCCATCCACCATTTAGTGAACCAAGCCCCGAGCCGTGACCTACAATAAAGCAAAAGAAGGAAAAAAGACTGAAAATCGGTTTTTGAAATTTTCGCCGTATGTATCCGCGGTATACCTGCAGTTTTCAGATTTCCACCTCTCAGAAAGGAGGAAAACTGGAAACTAGCAGTTTACCGCAGTCTCTAGCAGCAGTAAAGCTTCAATTTCCGGTTTTCCTCCTCTCAGAGAGGAGGAAATCTGGAAAGTAACGAGTTTACCGCCGATTCCAGCAGCGGTAAAGCTGAGTGAGTGTCCAAATAAAGTTCCAAGGCCTTTCCATTTCCAATTAAAAAAATTGAATGAAAGAATCGATAATTGCGTTTTTCTTGCAGCGCATATCCAGTGAACACCCATATGATATGAATAGAGAGAAAAAAATCACACAAGCTGACTTTGGCTATTGACACATGTTGAATTCAATTTCTAGTCTTTCTAATATATATGCTTCACAATAAATAGAAGTAGAAGTATAGAAATGGTCATCAAATATCATCCCCATAATTAAAGAATAAAATCCGAGATATCACTCTATTAAAGCAATTTGCTCCTGTCTATAACTCCATCCTTAAATCTTTCATCACTCGTAGTCCTTAATGATCATCCGTGTGATTCACTTGATAATAAATTCTTAAAAATTCAATTCCATGCAAACAGAGGGGCCCTTAAGAGAGCACATCTGGGAAATAAAATTTAAAAGCATTGAGTGTTATCACGTATCTAATCTAGAGCAATGACACAAAAGGTTTTATAATCTTGTAATCAACATCTAAGCTTTATTTTTGTTGACATGCTTAGATTTGGAAACTCTCTAGACCTAACCAGGAAGCCAAACGACTGATGGAACTGGTCAAATCAAGCTCGATAACTATTTAGGACCATAGCAAAAAACCACACAGTCATTTACATGCACTGAAAGGCAGTGATGTCTCGAATACTTTGGCATGTTTGTAGGGTTGCAAACGGAACGGTTCCGGATCGGAACCATAGTGGACTCGTACCCGTTTTTGAATAACGGTTCTGGTTCTGAATCCGGTTTTGACTCGTAACTTGCTTAGTTGGTTCGAGACCCTCTCCGATAGGATAACCCGGTTCCGGGTCTACCTAGAGGACTGGAATCCTGTTACAAAATTGATTCTAATTTATCTTTATTCTTCATGTCTCCTAAAATAAGCATATCATTCAGCTTATAACGGTGCTTCAAGTCCACTACCGCTAATATTGTACGAAAAATGTCAAAAAAAAGGGAGTTAATTTTGAGCTACAATTTGCAATATCAAATGCTCATATGCCGGGTCCACGGGTCGGACCCTATATGCACCCGGACCCGTTTATCAATCGGAACCTAAATTAGGTTCCGGACCCGGACCAGTTTATGAAGCGGAACCTAAATAGGTTCCAGACCCAGTTTTTTACGGGTCGGAACTTCTGGGTAATCGGATACCCATTTGGAACCCTACATGTTTGCGAGTATAGGCTCTTTTTTTTTTTTTTTTGTCCGAATGAAATGAAGGTTCTGCTGGTTTCACGTACATTCTCGATCGTAGATATTTGGATCTCTGGTTTTTTATGGTAACGATTCTGCACCCTGTATGGAAGAGTCAATAATTTCGTAGAACCAAAGATATATTTAGTTTGGAGATTTCTCGGGAAATTTAGGTTGTGCATGGCCATTAGATACTCAAACACATACATACTTGTCATGGGCTGCATTCTCACTTTAGGACCAGCACAACCGATGTTCAATGCATGAGCTAAAAAACAAGTGAAATAAAAAAGAGAAGTTGGAACCGGATCCGGACCCGGAACCGTTTCGGAACCGTTTCCTTGTCTTCGGAACCGGAACCAGAACAATATATGGGACGGGTCTAGATCCAGGTCCGGGTCTAGGTAGAGAATGATATTAAAAAAAAAACGTATGGTTTTTAGGAGAGATTTTAGAAAATTGAGGTAATATGTTGGTTATCGGGTCCACGGGTCCGAACCAATGTGGAACCAGACCCGAACCCATTTTCTTATTGGGGCATGATTAAGGACCCAGACCCGATTTTTATGGGTCGGAACCTCCGCGTAATCGGAGAATCGGGGACCCATTCACATCCCTAGTCGTACGACAACTCAGCTATGAGAGGTCATGGGTTTGAGTCCTCGCATCACTGCTCCATACCTCCCTCATAAATATATCTATATATATTTTGGCCGAACGGATATTCCGGCTCTCAAGCACTAAGTACAAATAGATAAATAAATAACCCGAGCACGGCCCATTCATTAATAACTAAACCCCATACCCAAAGGCCAATCCATGAGCTCAGTTACAAACAAAGAAAACACTCTCCTTTTAAGAGAAGAAATAAAAATGCTACGCTCTGACCTTCTGATTCTACTGCATCCTAAATTTTGTTCTCTATTATATTGACCAGTTACTTCGCTTCAACGGTAAAATAAATTTACGATTTTTTGTGTGTTTATTGTGACTTGTTATTATTTCATCCAATTGTTATTCACACATGTCCGTCCACCATTTTGTGAACCAAGCCCCGACCCGTGACCTACAATAAAGCAAAAGAAGGAAAAAAGGCTGAAAAATCGGTTTTTGAAATTTCCGCCGTATGTATCCGCAGTATACCTGCAGTTTTCAGATTTCCACCTCTCAGAAAGGAGGAAAACTGGAAACTAGCAGTTTACCGCCGTCTCTAGCAGCAGTAAAGCTTCAATTTCCGGTTTTCCTCCTCTCAGAGAGGAGGAAATCTGGAAAGTAACGAGTTTACCGCCGATTCCAGCAGCGGTAAAGCTGAGTGAGTGTCCAAATAAAGTTCCAAGGCCTTTCCATTTCCAATTAAAAAAATAGAATGAAAGAATCGATAGTTGCGTTTTTCTTGCAGCGCATATCCAGTGAACACCCATATGATATGAATAGAGAGAAAAAAATCACACAAGCTGACTTTGGCTATTGACACATGTTGAATTCAATTTCTAGTCTTTCTAATATATATGCTTCACAATAAATAGAAGTAGAAGTATAGAAATGGTCATCAAATATCATCCCCATAATTAAAGAATAAAATCCTAGATATCACTCTATTAAAGCAATTTGCTCCTGTCTATAACTCCATCCTTAAATCTTTCATCACTCGTAGTCCTTAATGATCATCCGTGTGATTCACTTGATAATAAATTCTTAAAAATTCAATTCCATGCAAACAGAGGGGCCCTTAAGAGAGCACATCTGGGAAATAAAATTTAAAAGCATTGAGTGTTATCACGTATCTAATCTAGAGCAATGACACAAAAGGTTTTATAATCTTGTAATCAACATCTAAGCTTTATTTTTGTTGACATGCTTAGATTTGGAAACTCTCTAGACCTAACCAGGAAGCCAAACGACTGATGGAACTGGTCAAATCAAGCTCGATAACTATTTAGGACCATAGCAAAAAACCACACAGTCATTTACATGCACTGAAAGGCAGTGATGTCTCGAATACTTTGGCATGTTTGTAGGGTTGCAAACGGAACGGTTCCGGATCGGAACCATAGTGGACTCGGACCCGTTTCTGAATAACGGTTCCGGTTCTGAATCCGGTTTTGACTCGTAACTTGCTTAGTTGGTTCGAGACCCTGCTCCGATAGGATAACCCGGTTCCGGGTCTACCTAGAGGACTGGAATCCTGTTACAAAATTGATTCTAATTTATCTTTATTCTTCATGTCTCCTAAAATAAGCATATCATTCAGCTTATAACGATGCTTCAAGTCCACTACCGCTAATATTGTACGAAAAATGTCAAAAAAAAGGGAGTTAATTTTGAGCTACAATTTGCAATATCAAATGCTCATATGCCGGGTCCACGGGTCGGACCCTATATGCACCCGGACCCGTTTATCAATCGGAACCTAAATTAGGTTCCGGACCCGGACCCGTTTATGAAGCGGAACCTAAATAGGTTCCAGACCCAGTTTTTTACGGGTCGGAACTTCTGGGTAATCGGATACCCATTTGGAACCCTACATGTTTGCGAGTATAGGCTCTTTTTTTTTTTTTTGTCCGAATGAAATGAAGGTTCTGCTGGTTTCACGTACATTCTCGATCGTAGATATTTGGATCTCTGGTTTTTTATGGTAACGATTCTGCACCCTATATGGAAGAGTCAATAATTTCGTAGAACCAAAGATATATTTAGTTTGGAGATTTCTCGGGAAATTTAGGTTGTGCATGGCCATGAGATACTCAAACACATACATACTTGTCATGGGCTGCATTCTCACTTTAGGACCAGCACAACCGATGTTCAATGCATGAGCTAAAAAACAAGTGAAATAAAAAAGAGAAGTTGGAACCGGATCCGGACCCGGAACCGTTTCGGAACCGTTTCCTTGTCTTCGGAACCGGAACCAGAACAATATATGGGACGGGTCTAGATCCAGGTCCGGGTCTAGGTAGAGAATGATATTAAAAAAAAAAACGCATGGTTTTTAGGAGAGATTTTAGAAAATTGAGGTAATATGTTGGTTATCGGGTCCACGGGTCCGAACCAATGTGGAACCAGACCCGGACCCATTTTCTTATTGGGGCATGATTAAGGACCCAGACCCCATTTTTATGGGTCGGAACCTCTGCGTAATCGGAGAATCGGGGACCCATTCACATCCCTAGTCGTACGACAACTCAGCTATGAGAGGTCATGGGTTTGAGTCCTCGCATCACTGCTCCATACCTCCCTCATAAATATATCTATATATATTTTGGCCGAACGGATATTCCGGCTCTCAAGCACTAAGTACAAATAGATAAATAAATAACCGAGCACGACCCATTTATTAATAACTAAACCCCATACCCAAAGCCCAATCCAGGAGCTCAGTTACAAACAAAGAAAACACTCTCCTTTTAAGAGAAGAAATAAAAATGCAACTCTTTGACCTTCTGATTCTACTGCTTGTTCTCTCTTATATTGACCAGTTACTTCGCTTCAACGGTAAAATAAATTTACGATTTTTTGTGTGTTTATTGTGATTTGATACTATTTCATCCAATTGTTATTCACACATGTCCATCCACCATTTAGTGAACCAAGCCCCGAGCCGTGACCTACAATAAAGCAAAAGAAGGAAAAAAGACTGAAAATCGGTTTTTGAAATTTCCGCCGTATGTATCCGCGGTATACCTGCAGTTTTCAGATTTCCACCTCTCAGAAAGGAGGAAAACTGGAAACTAGCAGTTTACCGCAGTCTCTAGCAGCAGTAAAGCTTCAATTTCCGGTTTTTCTCCTCTCAGAGAGGAGGAATTCTGAAAAGTAACGAGTTTACCGCCGATTCCAGCAGCGGTAAAGCTGAGTGAGTGTCCAAATAAAGTTCCAAGTCCTTTCCATTTCCAATTAAAAAAATAGAATGAAAGAATCGATAATTGCGTTTTTCTTGCAGCGCATATCCAGTGAACACCCATATGATATGAATAGAGAGAAAAAATCACACAAGCTGACTTTGGCTATTGACACATGTTGAATTCAATTTCTAGTCTTTCTAATATATATGCTTCACAATAAATAGAAGTAGAAGTATAGAAATGGTCATCAAATATCATCCCCATAATTAAAGAATATAATCCGAGATATCACTCTATTAAAGCAATTTGCTCCTGTCTATAACTCCATCCTTAAATCTTTCATCACTCGTAGTCCTTAATGATCATCCGTGTGATTCACTTGATAATAAATTCTTAAAAATTCAATTCCATGCAAACAGAGGGGCCCTTAAGAGAGCACATCTGGGAAATAAAATTTAAAAGCATTGAGTGTTATCACGTATCTAATCTAGAGCAATGACACAAAAGGTTTTATAATCTTGTAATCAACATCTAAGCTTTATTTTTGTTGACATGCTTAGATTTGGAAACTCTCTAGACCTAACCAGGAAGCCAAACGACTGATGGAACTGGTCAAATCAAGCTCGATAACTATTTAGGACAATAGCAAAAAACCACACAGTCATTTACATGCACTGAAAGGCAGTGATGTCTCGAATACTTTGGCATGTTTGTAGGGTTGCAAACGGAACGGTTCCGGATCGGAACCATAGTGGACTCGGACCCGTTTCTGAATAACGGTTCCGGTTCTGAATCCGGTTTTGACTCGTAACTTGCTTAGTTGGTTCGAGACCCTGCTCCGATAGGATAACCCGGTTCCGGGTCTACCTAGAGGACTGGAATCCTGTTACAAAATTGATTCTAATTTATCTTTATTCTTCATGTCTCCTAAAATAAGCAAATCATTCAGCTTATAACGGTGCGTCAAGTCCACTACCGCTAATATTGTACGAAAATGTCAAAAAAAAGGGAGTTAATTTTGAGCTACAATTTGCAATATCAAATGCTCATATGCCGGGTCCACGGGTCGGACCCTATATGCACCCGGACCCGTTTATCAATCGGAACCTAAATTAGGTTCCGGACCCGGACCCGTTTATGAAGCGGAACCTAAATAGGTTCCAGACCCAGTTTTTTACGGGTCGGAACTTCTGGGTAATCGGATACCCATTTGGAACCCTACATGTTTGCGAGTATAGGCTCTCTTTTTTTTTTTTGTCCGAATGAAATGAAGGTTCTGCTGGTTTCACGTACATTCTCGATCGTAGATATTTGGATCTCTGGTTTTTTATGGTAACGATTCTGCACCCTGTATGGAAGAGTCAATAATTTCGTAGAACCAAAGATATATTTAGTTTGGAGATTTCTCGGGAAATTTAGGTTGTGCATGGCCAAGAGATACTCAAACACATACATACTTGTCATGGGCTGCATTCTCACTTTAGGACCAGCACAACCGATGTTCAATGCATGAGCTAAAAAACAAGTGAAATAAAAAAGAGAAGTTGGAACCGGATCCGGACCCGGAACCGTTTCGGAACCGTTTCCTTGTCTTCGGAACCGGAACCAGAACAATATATGGGACGGGTCTAGATCCAGGTCCGGGTCTAGGTAGAGAATGATATTAAAAAAAAAAACGCATGGTTTTTAGGAGAGATTTTAGAAAATTGAGGTAATATGTTGGTTATCGGGTCCACGGGTCCGAACCAATGTGGAACCAGACCCGGACCCATTTTCTTATTGGGGCATGATTAAGGACCCAGACCCGATTTTTATGGGTCGGAACCTCCGCGTAATCGGAGAATCGGGGACCCATTCACATCCCTAGTCGTACGACAACTCAGCTATGAGAGGTCATGGGTTTGAGTCCTCGCATCACTGCTCCATACCTCCCTCATAAATATATCTATATATATTTTGGCCGAACGAATATTCCGGCTCTCAAGCACTAAGTACAAATAGATAAATAAATAACCCGAGCACGGCCCATTCATTAATAACTAAACCCCATACCCAAAGCCCAATCCATGAGCTCAGTTACAAACAAAGAAAACACTCTCCTTTTAAGAGAAGAAATAAAAATGCTACGCTCTGACCTTCTGATTCTACTGCATCCTAAATTTTGTTCTCTATTATATTGACCAGTTACTTCGCTTCAACGGTAAAATAAATTTACGATTTTTTGTGTGTTTATTGTGACTTGTTATTATTTCATCCAATTGTTATTCACACATGTCCGTCCACCATTTTGTGAACCAAGCCCTGACCCGTGACCTACAATAAAGCAAAAGAAGGAAAAAAGGCTGAAAAATCGGTTTTTGAAATTTCCGCCGTATGTATCCGCGGTATACCTGCAGTTTTCAGATTTCCACCTCTCAGAAAGGAGGAAAACTGGAAACTAGCAGTTTACCGCCGTCTCTAGCAGCAGTATAGCTTCAATTTCCGGTTTTCCTCCTCTCAGAGAGGAGGAAATCTTGAAAGTAACGAGTATACCGCCGATTCCAGCAGCGGTAAAGCTGAGTGAGTGTCCAAATAAAGTTCCAAGGCCTTTCCATTTCCAATTAAAAAAATAGAATGAAAGAATCGATAGTTGCGTTTTTCTTGCAGCGCATATCCAGTGAACACCCATATGATATGAATAAAGAGAAAAAAATCACACAAGCTGACTTTGGCTATTGACACATGTTGGATTCAATTTCTAGTCTTTCTAATACCTATGCTTCACAATAAATAGAAGTAGAAGTATAGAAATGGTCATCAAATATCATCCCCATAATTAAAGAATAAAATCCGAGATATCACTCTATTAAAGCAATTTGCTCCTGTCTATAACTCCATCCTTAAATCTTTCATCACTCGTAGTCCTTAATGATCATCCGTGTGATTCACTTGATAATAAATTCTTAAAAATTCAATTCCATGCAAACAGAGGGGCCCTTAAGAGAGCACATCTGGGAAATAAAATTTAAAAGCATTGATTGCTATCACGTATCTAATGTAGAGCAATGACACAAAAGGTTTTATAATCTTGTAATCAACATCTAAGCTTTATTTTTGTTGACATGCTTAGATTTGGAAACTCTCTTGACCTAACCAGGAAGCCAAACGACTGATGGAACTGGTCAAATCAAGCTCGATAACTATTTAGGACCATAGCAAAACACCACACAGTCATTTACAAGCACTGAAAGGCAGTGATGTCTCGAATACTTTGGCATGTTTGTAGGGTTGCAAACGGAACGGTTCCGGATCGGAACCATAGTGGACTCGGACCCGTTTCTGAATAACGGTTCCGGTTCTGAATCCGGTTTTGACTCGTAACTTGCTTAGTTGGTTCGAGACCCTGCTCCGATAGGATAACCCGGTTCCGGGTCTACCTAGAGGACTGGAATCCTGTTACAAAATTGATTCTAATTTATCTTTATTCTTCATGTCTCCTAAAATAAGCATATCATTCAGCTTATAACGGTGCGTCAAGTCCACTACCGCTAATATTGTACGAAAAATGTCAAAAAAAAGGGAGTTAATTTTGAGCTACAATTTGCAATATCAAATGCTCATATGCCGGGTCCACGGGTCGGACCCTATATGCACCCGGACCCGTTTATCAATCGGAACCTAAATTAGGTTCCGGACCCGTTTATGAAGCGGAACCTAAATAGGTTCCAGACCCAGTTTTTTACGGGTCGGAACTTCTGGGTAATCGGATACCCATTTGGAACCCTACATGTTTGCGAGTATAGGCTCCCTTTTTTTTTTTTGTCCGAATGAAATGAAGGTTCTGCTGGTTTCACGTACATTCTCGATCGTAGATATTTGGATCTCTGGTTTTTTATGGTAACGATTCTGCACCCTGTATGGAAGAGTCAATAATTTCGTAGAACCAAAGATATATTTAGTTTGGAGATTTCTCGGGAAATTTAGGTTGTGCATGGCCATGAGATATTCAAACACATACATACTTGTCATGGGCTGCATTCTCACTTTAGGACCAGCACAACCGATGTTCAATGCATGAGCTAAAAAACAAGTGAAATAAAAAAGAGAAGTTGGAACCGGATCCGGACCCGGAACCGTTTCGGAACCGTTTCCTTGTCTTCGGAACCGGAACCAGAACAATATATGGGACGGGTCTAGATCCCGGTCCGGGTCTAGGTAGAGAATGATATTAAAAATAAAAAACGCATGGTTTTTAGGAGAGATTTTAGAAAATTGAGGTAATATGTTGGTTATCGGGTCCACGGGTCCGAACCAATGTGGAACCAGACCCGGACCCATTTTCTTATTGGGGCATGATTAAGGACCCAGACCCGATTTTTATGGGTCGGAACCTCCGCGTAATCGGAGAATCGGGGACCCATTCACATCCCTAGTCGTACGACAACTCAGCTATGAGAGGTCATGGGTTTGAGTCCTCGCATCACTGCTCCATACCTCCCTCATAAATATATCTATATATATTTTGGCCGAATGGATATTCCGGCTCTCAAGCACTAAGTACAAATAGATAAATAAATAACCCGAGCACGGCCCATTCATTAATAACTAAACCCCATACCCAAAGCCCAATCCATGAGCTCAGTTACAAACAAAGAAAACACACTCCTTTTAAGAGAAGAAATAAAAATGCTACGCTCTGACCTTCTGATTCTACTGCATCCTAAATTTTGTTCTCTATTATATTGACCAGTTACTTCGCTTCAACGGTAAAATAAATTTACGATTTTTTGTGTGTTTATTGTGACTTGTTATTATTTCATCCAATTGTTATTCACACATGTCCGTCCACCATTTTGTGAACCAAGCCCCGACCCGTGACCTACAATAAAGCAAAAGAAGGAAAAAAGGCTGAAAAATCGGTTTTTGAAATTTTCGCCGTATGTATCCGCGGTATACCTGCAGTTTTCAGATTTCCACCTCTCAGAAAGGAGGAAAACTGGAAACTAGCAGTTTACCGCCGTCTCTAGCAGCAGTATAGCTTCAATTTCCGGTTTTCCTCCTCTCAGAGAGGAGGAAATCTTGAAAGTAACGAGTTTACCGCCGATTCCAGCAGCGGTAAAGCTGAGTGAGTGTCCAAATAAAGTTCCAAGGCCTTTCCATTTCCAATTAAAAAAATAGAATGAAAGAATCGATAGTTGCGTTTTTCTTGCAGCGCATATCCAGTGAACACCCATATGATATGAATAGAGAGAAAAAAATCACACAAGCTGACTTTGGCTATTGACACATGTTGAATTCAATTTCTAGTCTTTCTAATACCTATGCTTCACAATAAATAGAAGTAGAAGTATAGAAATGGTCATCAAATATCATCCCCATAATTAAAGAATAAAATCCGAGATATCACTCTATTAAAGCAATTTGCTCCTGTCTATAACTCCATCCTTAAATCTTTCATCACTCGTAGTCCTTAATGATCATCCGTGTGATTCACTTGATAATAAATTCTTAAAAATTCAATTCCATGCAAACAGAGGGGCCCTTAAGAGAGCACATCTGGGAAATAAAATTTAAAAGCATTGATTGTTATCACGTATCTAATGTAGAGCAATGACACAAAAGGTTTTATAATCTTGTAATCAACATCTAAGCTTTATTTTTGTTGACATGCTTAGATTTGGAAACTCTCTAGACCTAACCAGGAAGCCAAACGACTGATGGAACTGGTCAAATCAAGCTCGATAACTATTTAGGACCATAGCAAAACACCACACAGTCATTTACATGCACTGAAAGGCAGTGATGTCTCTAATACTACGGCATGTTTGTAGGGTTGCAAACGGAACGGTTCCGGATCGGAACCATAGTGGACTCGGACCCGTTTCTGAATAACGGTTCCGGTTCTGAATCCGGTTTTGACTCGTAACTTGCTTAGTTGGTTCCAGACCCTGCTCCGATAGGATAACCCGGTTCCGGGTCTACCTAGAGGACTGGAATCCTGTTACAAAATTGATTCTAATTTATCTTTATTCTTCATGTCTCCTAAAATAAGCATATCATTCAGCTTATAACGGTGCGTCAAGTCCACTACCGCTAATATTGTACGAAAAATGTAAAAAAAAAGGGAGTTAATTTTGAGCTACAATTTGCAATATCAAATGCTCATATGCCGGGTCCACGAGTCGGACCCTATATGGACCCGGACCCGTTTATCAATTGGAACCTAAATTAGGTTCCGGACCCGGACCCGTTTATGAAGCGGAACCTAAATAGGTTCCAGACCCAGTTTTTTACGGGTCGGAACTTCTGGGTAATCGGATACCCATTTGGAACCCTACATGTTTGCGAGTATAGGCTCTTTTTTTTTTTTTTGTCCGAATGAAATGAAGGTTCTGCTGGTTTCACGTACATTCTCGATCGTAGATATTTGGATCTCTGGTTTTTTATGGTAACGATTCTGCACCCTGTATGGAAGAGTCAATAATTTCGTAGAACCAAAGATATATTTAGTTTGGAGATTTCTCGGGAAATTTAGGTTTGTTCATGGCCATGAGATACTCAAACACATACATACTTGTCATGGGCTGCATTCTCACTTTAGGACCAGCACAACCGATGTTCAATGCATGAGCTAAAAAACAAGTGAAATAAAAAAGAGAAGTTGGAACCGGATCCGGACTCGGAACCGTTTCGGAGCCGTTTCCTTGTCTTCGGAACCGGAACCAGAACAATATATGGGACGGGTCTAGATCCAGGTCCGGGTCTAGGTAGAGAATGATATTAAAAAAAAAACGTATGGTTTTTAGGAGAGATTTTAGAAAATTGAGGTAATATGTTGGTTATCGGGTCCACGGGTCCGAACCAATGTGGAACCAGACCCGAACCCATTTTCTTATTGGGGCATGATTAAGTCCCAGACCCGATTTTTATGGGTCGGAACCTCCGCGTAATCGGAGAATCGGGGACCCATTCACATCCCTAGTCGTACGACAACTCAGCTATGAGAGGTCATGGGTTTGAGTCCTCGCATCACTGCTCCATACCTCCCTCATAAATATATCTATATATATTTTGGCCGAACGGATATTCCGGCTCTCAAGCACTATGTACAACTACATAAATAAATAACCCGAGCACGGCCCATTTATTAATAACTAAACCCCATACCCAAAGCCCAATCCATGAGCTCAGTTACAAACAAAGAAAACACTCTCCTTTTAAGAGAAGAAATAAAAATGCTACTCTCTGACCTTCTGATTCTACTGCATCCTAAATTTTGTTCTCTATTATATTGACCAGTTACTTCGCTTCAACGGTAAAATAAATTTACAATTTATTGTGTGTTTATTGTGACTTGTTATTCTTTCATCCAATTGTTATTCACACATGTCCGTCCACCATTTTGTGAACCAAGCCCCGACCCGTGACCCACAATAAAGCAAAAGAAGGAAAAAAGGCTAAAAAATCAGTTTTTGAAATTTCCGCCGTATGTATTCGCCGTATACCTGCAGTTTTCAGATTTCCACCTCTCAGAGAGGAGGAAAATTGGAAACTGCCAGTTTACCGCCGTCTCTAGCAGCAGTATAGCTTCAATTTCCGGTTTTAGTCCTCTCAGAGAGGAGAAAATCTGGAAAGTAACGAGTTTACCGCCGATTCCAGAAGCGGTAAAGCTGAATGAGTGTCCAAATAGAGTCGCAAGGCCTTTCCATTTCCTGTTAACATAAAATAGAATGAAAGAATCGATAGTTGCGCTTTTTCTTGTCGCGCATATTGATCAATCCTAGACCAGGGTTGCAATTATAAATTATTCTCCGCTATTATCTCCGCTTGCAAAAGCAGAGATGTTAACCGAGTATCGTATCCACTGGGACAAAAAGGCTAAGTTGCGTTGTTTCCTAAATTCCTAAACTAATCCTATTGGAAAACAAAGTTCTGATTATTAAACTAATCCTATTAGAAAATGAAGTAATGGGTTGATTGTTGACACCAAAAATGTCACTTTACCTCTTCACATCAAAAGCTACATGGAGCCGCATCCTACCAAAAATAGGCAGGTGCCACTTCAAGCATCAGATCTTGTCAGAATCAAACAAAAACTGCAAGGTCATTCAAAACAACCAAAAGAGAGGTACACATGAAGTTTCGGGCCATTCCGACATCATTTGGCCTAGCTTCACTTCTCCAACAGCTAAGCAGCAGCTCCCGGCGGCGACAGTGTCGAAGACCCCAAATCTTCGATCAGAGCCTACGCATGGTTACAAAATACCTCCAAAAGGCTCCATGTCAAGTTTCAAGTCAAACCGACACCGTTTGACCCTCCGTCAACTCTCGAACCGCAAAATCAAGCCCTTAGGTAGCAAGAACTACCAGGGCCATCACTCATCAAACGGAGCACATGGGCGGCTTCTGCATACCTCCAAAGTGCTGCGCACCAAATTTCAGGTCATTCTGACAACGTTTGACCCACTTTCGATGCTCGGGAACAAAATTAAGCCTACCGGCGGCGGAGCACCCCGGGACCATGGCACCCAATTTGGAGCTTGTGGATCATCTCAAAATGACTCCAGTAGGCTCCCCTTCGAATTTCAGGTCAATCAGACATCGTTTGACCGGAAGTCAAAGCTCGGCATTTCCCTCGCGGTGAAACAAAGGCAAGCGTTTGCATGACCCCAAACAGCTTCAAAACTCAAACGAAAGCCTAATGGTTCGTCTTATCTACTGATGAGGAAGTCACACTTCGAATTTTACGCCAATCAGACATCGTTTGACCAAAAGTCAAAGCTCGGCATTTCCCTCGCTGTGAAATCAAGTCAAGCATTTGCGGGCCCCCAAACGGCTTCAAAACTCAAACAAAAGCCTATGGTTGGTCTTGTCTACTACTCAAGAAGCTACATGTCAAATTTCAGGCTGTTCTGACATCGTTTGACCTAGTTTCGACGCTTGACAAAAAATCGGCAGTTCTCCACGGCAAAGTCTTCGGCTTTTCCGGAAAATAGGAAACTTTGCGATCTGATTTGCACGGATTCTCATCAGGTTTTCTTGAGGGAAATCCAACCAATAAATGAGAGGAAATTCCAAGAAAAATGCAGAAGAAAACAGAAGCGAAAACGAACGAAAAATGGAGAAGAAAAGGCGACCGGAAGGCGGCCGAGCATGGGGCACAAACCCCATGGTCGCCGGCCCCATGGTCGCCGGCGACCATGGCCCGGACCTCGCCCAAAAACCCCGTTTTTCGGGTTTCTTTCGCGTTCCGAGTTGATTGGCCCCTGTGATTTCTCCAAATTCTGATTATTTTAGCATGAAATCTGTCGATCTTCGTCGACATCATGGATCCACCGCCGGAATCATGGGATCATCATCCGACGCCTCAAAATTGTCAACCGACCGATCAAGAAAGTGCACTTTCTGCCCGACCGATCGAAAAATCGACTGGACAGATGTCGCCGGCTTGTTGATATTAATCAAAATCTGAAATTGCATGGTCATCCGATGTTGATTAACATGAAGATCCATCGATGATCATCGCCAAAAGGATTCCAAAGGACGCGGCGCGGCCCGTGACTCTTCAAGCGACCGGGAGACCATTTAATGCTGTTAATTGACTTGTTTATGGCAACTTATTATAGTCATTAACTCATTATCTTGGACGGCCCAATCAAAAGCAAGCAAATGGGAGTTACAATTCCAAGTATTCATGGCATTAAAACCATGAAACTCCCCTCATTATGGAGATTAAAGGCAACTAAATGCCCATCATCCTCCACCGGCCAATCAGAAGCCAAGGAAAAGGAGTTACAAAACAAGTAAATTAAAACTTGTAACTCCTTCCATTATGAGCATTAATACAAATCAATGCTCATAAACCCTCCTAAATGGCTACCAAAGGCCTATAAATAGGAGCGTCATTCCAAAGGAAAGGAGGTAGAAAAATCCATCAGAAAAATACACAGAAAATTGCCTGAGGATCCGAAGTCTCTGAAAATCCAGACACTTTGCAAAGAAGCTCTGCTGCAAAAAAAAAAAAAAAAACTCTACAAGGTGATTGAAGCCCCTTGGGGGGCCATTCCCCCCAAGGTTCCTCTCCTGATTTCCAACATGGCTAGACGTGGCTTTTCAGTCCGTCTACTCTCTTTTTTATTGGATATAGGACATTCCCTTGGTCTTTATCCTCTAAAAAACTGAGGTTTGAGCCAAGCCAAAGAACCAAAGCACTATGTTCTCATCTGAAGGACGATGGCGGAGCCCATACATGACTCGCGACCGTCGATCTGAACGAGCCCTCCCACAATCGCATGAGAAGTCAGATTCTTTTTTCTTACTTTTCTGTTGTAAATTGTATTTTTTTTAGAGACAAAAAAGAATCACAATTCTTGTCTTTTCATTTTGATGAGATTTGTAAATCGCCTTTCACGGCACAAAAATGCCTTTTACGGCATCAAATCGCCTTTCACGGCACAAAAATGCCTTTCACGGCGAACAAATGAACATGCCAACAAATTTTTGCTATAAAAATGAGTTCTTTCCTTTGCCAAAAGTTGGGAATTTTAAGGCCCTCCTTGAGGGGTTTTGAGGCAAATAGAAGGGAAATGAACTAAGGGATGAAGGGGATCATTAGGAAAGCTAAAGCTTGGATTAATGAAGTTAAATCACCAAGTAGGCTCTACTTTCCTTAATCATATGTTTTCATGCTTTGTTTTACTTTTGGTAAACCTTTTGTAGCATGATAAACTATGTATGAAGTGTTGTGTCCTTAACATGTTTTATGTTTTGAGTTGATTTATTGTTTTGGATACAATACCATTTGATTCAATCCAAGTAGTACTTTATCTTTGGTAAATCTAAGTAGATCATGTTAATGGAAGAACCTTTGAAATTATATGTAACATGATTCCTATACTTGGTTCAATCTATGGTTGTTGTTTTTCAACATAAGAAAATCACTTTCAAAACTATCTTATGTTTTGGATTCATCAACTTTACAAATCATATGTTTTCATGTTTTTGTTTTATCTTTGGTAAATCTTTAGTAGCATGTTAACCTATAATGTGTTGAGTCCTTAGCATGTTTTATGTTTTGAATTGATCTATTGTTTTGGATACATTTGTTAGGGATTTTATATTTGCAATTTGATGGATGCATTAACATATTCATATCATTTGAATTTACACTCATGCATTGTTTTAGAATATCTTGAAATCTAGTTTTATACATGCATAGCTTTTAAGATTTGGAAAAGCTTTTGTTTTATGCATGTTTTGGTTTTAAACTTGGATGCATTAGTTTTGAAACCCAAACTCTTTTGAAAACCTATTTCCTTGTGCATTACATTTGGAAAATCATCTTGTGAATTTAGGTTTGAGTCTTGCATACATTCTTCACAAAAAGAATCATTGTTGTATGCATTTTCATTTGAAAAGAGTTTTATCAAATCAAGCTAGCCTTTGGTTTTAAACCTTTGAATCATTTTAGGCTTTGTGTTATTCATGTTTTTAAACTTCTTAGAATGTCTTAAAACATGTTATTTAAGCTTGATTTAGTGGCCCAAAGATCCCTCAAAGAAATACTTTGAAATGAGAAAAAGTTGGATTTTTGGCCCCAGGGACTCGCCCGGCAGTGTCGCCGGTCGACCGAGACCTGTGTCTCGGTCGACCGAGGACACTGCAGGGTGACTGAGCCCTGAAGCCCCAACGGTAACTTTTATGACCGTTGTGTATTCCCGGTCGACCGAGACCCCTCCTGGTCGACCGAGACAACTAGCCGTTGGACTGTTTTTTGCTATAAAGTCCATTCATTTCCAACCTTTTTGAAGGCTTGAATCTTGAACCTTTGAGAGCACTTTGGAGCCAAAGAAAGGGGAAGAAGTTGGAAAGGCTAGAGGGCCATTTGGAAATCAAATACATGAGTTTTTAAAAAGGTACACTTTACTTGTATTTTGATTTTCATTAAAATGAAATCCATGCATGCTTAAATCTTTGTTTTTAACTTATGCATGATTTCAAGAGTTGTTTTGCAAACTCATTATCTTCATTGGTATATTAGAATGGTTTGCAATCACTCTCACCTAAATCACATGTGTTCTTAGACTTTTATATTCATACAACATGTTTTAGATCATCTCTTCAAGTTGTGTGAATCTTTCATGTGATTAGTATTTTTCTCTTCAATCATCATTTTATAAGCTTTGATTTTAAAATGCATCTTGCATTCATTTAAGAGCATCATTGTAGAAATTGATTGAAGTAGAAACATTCATACACTTGTGCACACACTTTAACTTATTTGAGTGTATGTTTGTAATTTGAATTAAACTCTCATATTAGCCTATGTAGAGGCAATTCAATTGAGCTTAAATTGTATCTCTTAGAGTGATCTTTGGTGAAGACACTTTCTTTGAGAAATCTTGATTTGTAAAGGTTATTGCTTAGCCTAAGAAAAGCATTTTGTAAAGGTTATTGCTTAGCCTTGAAAAGCACATTGTAAGGTTATTGCTTAGCCTCTAAAAGCACATTGAGAGGTTGTTGTTTAGCCTTTGAAAAGCAACATTGTATAGGTTATTGCTTAGCCTTTGAAAAAGCATAAATAGTGGAAATCCGGTGGGGTGTTGGATTCACAAGCCGGTAGTGGATGTAGGCACGTTGGCCGAACCACTATAAATATTGTGTTGTGGTGATTGCTATGTGGTGATTGTTTATTTGAGCTTCCGCATTTTGTATGGTTAATCATCACATTTGACTAGTTTAGTTTAAGAAGTTAAAATTGGTCTAAATTGGTCACAATTGTAGCTCACCCTATTCACCCCCCCCCCCCCCCCCCTCTAGGGTTAGGATCCTCAAGGACTTTCAATTGGTATCAGAGCCTCGTGCTCTATCTTATAGGATCAAGTGTTTGGAACTCTTGATTAGGTGTAAAATCCTAGAGTTAAAACCCTAGAGTTGTTCCTTATTTGAAAATCATTAGAATGGACTCCACTATGCTAGACCTTGTAGATTCTTCTAGACCCCTCATTCTTCCATCTTATGGAGATTCAAACATTGAAATTAAAGAATCTCAACTTGAATTAAAAGAAGAAGAATATGATGAACTTGAAGCCTATGAGGAATTGTACACATGGTCCGTAGAGGTTTCCAAGAAAAATAAAAGATTAAAAGAAGAATCTATAAGGCTAAACCAAGAATTAGACTCTTCTAAAAATGAACTTAGAGAAAAAGATGAATTTATAAATTGTGTAGAATCTAAGTTCATGATCTCTTTAAATAATCTATCTAACATTCAAGATGAACTAAAAGAATTAAAGATGGATTATGATAATGTCAATAAGGAAAATTTAATTCTAAGAGATCAAATAAAAAGGCAAGACAAAGACTTTAACAATTTAGAAGCCAAGTTGATTAAGAGTAAGTTAAAAACCCAAGAGCTTGGATCTAATGTTGTTAATGAACTAAAGCTTGAATTAAAACTTGCCAATGAAGAGCTAAGCAAATATAAGGAAATTGAAAATGAACTTTCAAAAGTCAAACATGAAAATTCAATCCTTATAACCAAAGTCACTCAACTTGAAGGGTATAAACAAAAGTATGAGTGCAAGTTTACCCAAAGTGAAGAAAGACTTGAAAAATTATTTAAATTGGGTAAATCTCATGGAGATAGGACGGGTCTTGGATTTGATAGGAATATTTCACATGACCCTAAATTCACCAACACTTTTGTGAAAGGTGAGTCCTCATTCTCTAGCACTCTCTCTCAAATGTCCAAAACTAAATGTCATTATTGTGGTAAAGAAGGACATTTCAAATTTGAGTGCAAACTAAGAAAAAGAAGCCATGTGTCTAAACCCATCTTTGAACTAAAGAATGGAGAATCAAAACCTATGAAGGGTAAGACACTAAAAATCAAGAAAGACTCCAAAAAGACTAAACAAGTTAAACCATTTAAAATGGAGTCTCCTAAGATAGATTCTAAAAAGTTTAAACAAGTTAAACCAAGCTTGAAAGAATCTATGAACAAAAAGCTTCTCAACCTACCTCCCTTAAGTCAAAACATGAAAAAACTTTTGAAGAAAATTACAAAGTTAAATCTAAATTTCAAAAGTCAAAGAAAGGGAGAAAATAAGAAGAAAAGAAAAGAGAAACAATCCCCTAAGAAACAAACTCGCCAACACCAAAAGACAAATCACCATTCTAAGCTAAATTTAGTCAAATCTAAATATCATGGTGATAAGTTTAAATTGAAAATCTTTCAAGTCAAATCTCCTTTAGTTGGTGAGAAGTCCAAATTAGACCTCAAAGTTCAACCCTCTCAAGACCTTAGGTGGATTCCAAAAGTTATTTACCTAGACAAACCTTAAGGCCTTGAACCTCCTTGACCAACCTATTCTTTTTAGTTAATTCATTTTGTTGGTCATGTTGCATTTGCATTTTGTTTCTTTTAGTTACATTTATTAAAATGCATTGCTTCTTTATGATCAATTGATTTTGTCTCCTTGCACCTTTCTAAGTTACATCTCATGGTTTTCAAAATCTTTTGATCATAATTTCATCATGTTTGATTTGCTTCTTGCTCACATTTAGTTTTATGTTTTGCATTGCATTTCTACATGATTAATTGATTGTTTTTTTAAAAGCTTTCATAGCTAGATTTTCCATGATCAATTGTTGTTGAATCATTTGTGTAGATGTCATAGTAAGATTATTTGAACAAATGATTTGAATCAATTCAAGTTTTTCCATGGACTTCTAAGTTATACTTTTATAAGGAAAACATTGTTTTGAAAATTCAACTTGTATGTGTTTCATTGAAGTTATATCTTTTCAAATACAATGTTGAAAATTGATCTTCAAAGTCATTCTTTTATGCTTATTGTTGGATTTTGTTTATCAAAATGATTTGAAGATTGGTTGAATGGAAATGCTCTATTACATCATTAGTTATATTCATCTAAGCATTTTCCATGTTCTCATTTCCTTTTCTTTTGATTTCATTATGTTAGAATTGGAAATGAATGTTGTTTGCATCTTTGCTCATTTGGTTTCATTCTTTAATGTGCAAATGTCATATAGTTCCATGTATGGTTGTGATCTTAGTTCATTTGTAGAAACCATACTAGAACCTAAATCCATCCTCTATGCCTTATAGTCATTTCTATTTGGATGGTTATGATGTTGATTCATGTGTATTTTCTAAATGATGTCATCCTTAAACATGTTTCAACTTCATAGTAGTGTTCTTAATCATATGAAACTCTTTGAAATCTATTCCTCATATTTCTATATGTTTGATGGATATCTTAGATGTTGAATTCATATGATTTTGACACTTTGGAAATTGCTTGCTTTGCCAAGTTATATCTTTTTGCATTGCAATTTCTCTTGTTCATCACTATGCTCATTAGTCATATCATTATAAGTGATGAATATCTATTTATGATGCTTGATGGATTTTTGTGTTTGTCACATCCTTGCTTTTAATCATGTTATCATATTCAATTGGTTTCATTTGGTATAATTTTCCATTGATTTCATATCCAATTGATGACTTATCTTGTGTATGTGATAGACCTTGTGTGCATTGGACTAAACTTGATAAGTAATATGATTGTTCTATGTCACACACCATTAGCATCATAATGTTCATGATTGCCTCCTCACTTGCCCATATAGGTATATCTCATGACCACCATGTCATGTGTTCATAATATTGGTTGGTTATTAGTTGAGGTTGGCTTCATGATTGAATTTCATTTCATTCATTCTTGCTCATTAATAGTCACATTTAATGTTTGAATGAAATGATTTCAAAACTTACATAGCATATGATTTTCATAAGTTATATTGATTGATGCTATGTTTAGTAAACCCCATTGCATCATGGATAGCTCTAATTTGGATTTTTCCTAATAGTTATACTTTTAAATCCATTTTAGAGTGATTGATTTAATAGTCATATCCTTAAATCTCAATTGGTATTCTTTGTCTTTCCAATTGATATCCATGATTGTTTTTCACCTTGACCTAGCTCTCTTTTGGTAATTTGATCATATGAGCCTTATAGTTATATGAATCTAATCCTTTCCTTGAAGTTGACCCTCATTGGTTAAACCATCTTCTTCTTGCATCTAATAGTTAAATCTTTGTCAAAAGTTTGACAAAAGAAGAGAATGGGTTGAGGGGGAGTGTAAACCTTCGTAGGAAGTATTAGTTTTGATCAAATTCACCCTTGGATTGCCTTTGAGCCCTTAGAGATAACTTCCATACATGATAGCCTGTTATGTATTTCATTTTCGATTTCATTTGTTAACAGGTGCTACTAAAGGTATTTTCCTTATTTCATGTGTGTAGGTTCCTTTGCAATTTAATGTCAAAGGGGGAGAGAGTTTAAGTACTCAAAGATCTCCTACTCATCAAAGGGGGAGAGAGTTCGAGAGTTCAAGTACTCGAAGATCTCCTATCCATCAAAGGGGGAGAGCAAATAGAAGAAAGAAAGCTTGGAGCTAAAGAAGATGCTTGGCCATAGAGAGGAAGATGATAAGAAAGCTTGAAGAATGATCAAGCACCAAGCATCAAGAAGATTGAAGAAAAGAGCCCAAGAGCCTAAGCTAAGAGGAGGAGCATCCAAGAAGATTTCAAGACTTGTCCAGCTGAGGGGGAGCTGAAGACTTAGTGTGAAATGTCAATGATGAGTAAGTTGCCATCAAATTGCAAAGGGGGAGATTGTTAGGGATTTTGTATTTGCAATTTGATGGATGCATTTGCAGTTTAGCATCATTTGAATTATCACACTTGCATTGTTTTAAGAAACCTTGAAATCTAGTTTTATACATGCATAGCTTTTAAGATTTGGAAAAGCTTTTGTTTTATGCATGTTTTGGTTTTAAACTTGGATGCATTAGTTTTGAAACCCAAACTCTTTTGAAAACCTATTTCCTTGTGCATTACATTTGGAAAATCATCTTGTGAATTTAGGTTTGAGTCTTGCATACATTCTTCACAAAAAGAATCATTGTTGTATGCATTTTCATTTGAAAAGAGTTTTATCAAATCAAGCTAGCCTTTGGTTTTAAACCTTTGAATCATTTTAGGCTTTGTGTTATTCATGTTTTTAAACTTCTTAGAATGTCTTAAAACATGTTATTTAAGCTTGATTTAGTGGCCCAAAGATCCCTCAAAGAAATACTTTGAAATGAGAAAAAGTTGGATTTTTGGCCCCAGGGACTCGCCCGGCAGTGTCGCCGGTCGACCGAGACCTGTGTCTCGGTCGACCGAGGACACTGCAGGGTGACTGAGCCCTGAAGCCCCAACGGTAACTTTTATGACCGTTGTGTATTCCCGGTCGACCGAGACCCCTCCTGGTCGACCGAGACAACTAGCCGTTGGACTGTTTTTTGCTATAAAGTCCATTCATTTCCAACCTTTTTGAAGGCTTGAATCTTGAACCTTTGAGAGCACTTTGGAGCCAAAGAAAGGGGAAGAAGTTGGAAAGGCTAGAGGGCCATTTGGAAATCAAATACATGAGTTTTTAAAAAGGTACACTTTACTTGTGTTTTGATTTTCATTAAAATGAAATCCATGCATGCTTAAATCTTTGTTTTTAACTTATGCATGATTTCAAGAGTTGTTTTGCAAACTCATTATCTTCATTGGTATATTAGAATGGTTTGCAATCACTCTCACCTAAATCACATGTGTTCTTAGACTTTTATATTCATACAACATGTTTTAGATCATCTCTTCAAGTTGTGTGAATCTTTCATGTGATTAGTATTTTTCTCTTCAATCATCATTTTATAAGCTTTGATTTTAAAATGCATCTTGCATTCATTTAAGAGCATCATTGTAGAAATTGATTGAAGTAGAAACATTCATACACTTGTGCACACACTTTAACTTATTTGAGTGTATGTTTGTAATTTGAATTAAACTCTCATATTAGCCTATGTAGAGGCAATTCAATTGAGCTTAAATTGTATCTCTTAGAGTGATCTTTGGTGAAGACACTTTCTTTGAGAAATCTTGATTTGTAAAGGTTATTGCTTAGCCTAAGAAAAGCATTTTGTAAAGGTTATTGCTTAGCCTTGAAAAGCACATTGTAAGGTTATTGCTTAGCCTCTAAAAGCACATTGAGAGGTTGTTGTTTAGCCTTTGAAAAGCAACATTGTATAGGTTATTGCTTAGCCTTTGAAAAAGCATAAATAGTGGAAATCCGGTGGGGTGTTGGATTCACAAGCCGGTAGTGGATGTAGGCACGTTGGCCGAACCACTATAAATATTGTGTTGTGGTGATTGCTATGTGGTGATTGTTTATTTGAGCTTCCGCATTTTGTATGGTTAATCATCACATTTGACTAGTTTAGTTTAAGAAGTTAAAATTGGTCTAAATTGGTCACAATTGTAGCTCACCCTATTCACCCCCCCCCCCTCTAGGGTTAGGATCCTCAAGGACTTTCAATACCATTCAGCAGGGAAGTGACGCTTAGTCGATACTTGCACCCAAATCCGCGAGGAGGCCACATTCCATCGATACTCGCAATCGAATGAGCAAGGAGTCGATATTCCATCGATACTTGCAATACCATTCAGCAGGGAGTTGACTTTTAGTCGATACTTGCATTTTTGAAAACCAAAAACCTGGCTTTCACGCCAAAAGCTCGGCTTTTATGCTAGAAATCAAAATTCGGCTTCCATGCCAACAAAACAAAACTCGGTTTTCAAAAAAAAAAAAAATTTGGCTTTCATGCCAAAAACAAAAAATCTGGCTTTCATGCCAAAAAGAAATTTCAGCTTTCATGCCAAAAACAAAATCTGGTTCTTACACCAAAAACAAAACCGGTTCTCATGCCACAAACCAAATCTTGGCTCTCATGCCACAAAAAATCTTTGGCTCCCATGCCATCTCAAACTCGGCTTTTTTGCCATTTTTTTTTTAAAAATCGGCTTTCATGCCACCTCAAAATTCGGCTTTCATGCCATCTCAAAAAAAAATTGGCTCTCATGCCATCCCAAAAAATTGGCTTTCATGCTGTTATGGATTTTGTATTTGCAATTTGATGGATGCTTTTTCACTTTAACATCATTTGATATTTCACACATGCATTGTTTTAAAATATCTTGAAATCTAGATTTATACATGCATAGCTTTTAAGATTTGGAAAAGTATTTGTTTTATGCATGTTTTGGTTCTAATCTTGGATGCATTGGTTTTAGAACCCAAACTCTTTTGAAAACCTAATTCTTTGTGCATTATGTTTGGTAAATCATGTTGAGAATTTAGGTTTGAGCCTTGCATACATTCTTCACAAAAAGAATCATTTTTGTATGCATTTTCATTTGAAAAGAGTTTTATCAAATCAAGCTAGCCTTTGGTTTTAAACTTTCAAATCTTGTTAGGCTTTTTATGTTCATGTTTTAAAAACCATTAGAATCTTTAAAACATGTTTTTCAAGCTTGATTTAGTGGCCAAAAGATCCCCCAAAGAAAAACTTTGAATTTAGAAAAAGTTGGATTTTTGGTCCCAGGGCACTCAACCGGCAGTGTCGCCAGTCGACCGAGACCTGTATCTCGGTCGACCGAGGACACTGCAGCTTGACTGCACCTGAAGCTCCAACGGTCAGAATTCTAGCCGTTGTGTGTTCATGGTCGACCGAGACCCCTTTGCAGGTCGACCGAGGACTAGCCGTTGGGCACTTTTTGGCTATAAAGTCCATTCATTTCCAGCCTTTTTCAAGGCTTGAACCATGAACTTTTGAGACCATTTGGGAGCCAAAGAAAGGGGAAGAAGTTGAAAAGGCTAGAGGGCTATTTGGAAATCAAATTCATGAGTTTTTAAAAGGTACACCTTTATAGTTATTTTGATTTCCATTCAAATGAAATCCATGCATGTTCAAATCCTTTGTATTTTCATTTATGCATGATTTCAAGCCTTGAGAGAGTTGTGTTGCAAACTCAATATCTTCTTTGGTAAATTTGATTATTTTGCAAACTCTCTTATCCTAATCACATGTGTTCTTAGACCTTAACATTCATACAACTTGTTTAGTTCATTTCTTAAAGTTGTTTGAATCTTTTATGTGATTAGTTTTCTCTTCAATCATCATTTTATAAGCTTTGATTTTAAAATGCATCATGCATTCATTTAAGAGCTTCATTGTTGAAATAGATTGAAGTAGAACATTCATACACTTGTGCACACACTTTAACTTGTTTTAGTGTATGATTGTAATTGTTTTAAACTTTCATATTAGCCTATTTAAGAGGCAAACTCTTTGAGCTTAAATTGTATCTATTAGAGTGATCTTTTGTGAAGACACTTTCTTAGAGAAAACTTTATATGTAAAGGTTATTGCTTAGCCTAAGAAGAGCATTGTGTAAGGTTATTGCTTAGCCTAAGAAAAGCATTTTGTAAAGGTTATTGCTTAGCCTATAAAAGCACATTGAGAGGTTGTTGTTTAGCCTAGAAAAACAACATTGTAAGGGTTATTGCTTAGCCTAGTAAAAAGCATAAATAGTGGAAATCCGGTGGGGTGATTGGATCACAAGCCGGTAGTGGATGTAGGCATTGAGGCCGAACCACTATAAACCTTGGTGTTGTGGTGCATGCTTTTGTGATGATTGTTTTATTAGCTTCCGCATATTGTATGGTTAATCATCACATGTGACTAGTTTTTGTTAAGTAATTAAAATTGGTTTTAAATTGGTCACAATTGTAGCTCACCCTATTCACCCCCCCCCCCTCTAGGGTTAGGATCCCAAGGACTTTCACATGCCACCCCAAAAAATCGGCTTTCACGCCACCTCAAAATTCAGCTTTCATGCCATCTCAAAAAAAAATTGGCTCTCATGCCATCCCAAAATCTGGCTTTCACGCCACCAAAATCGGCTTTCATGCCACCTCAAAATTTCGGCTTCCACGCCATCCAAAATTTTGGCTCTCATGCCATAAACCCAAATTCCGGCTTTCATGCCATCTCGAAATTCAGCTTTCAAACCACACAAAAAAAAAAAAAAAAAAAAAACCAGGCTTTTGCCGCAAAATCTAGCTTTCATGCCAAAACAACCCTTTTGACAAAAGATTTTCACAAAATGATAACCTTTTGATCAAAATTTTCAAACAAACATTCTCATCCAACCTTTGCTTATTTTCATCAAAAAGAATTTAAGTAAAAGGTACACAGAATACCAAAAATGTTTTACATAGAGGTACAAAAAAAAAGAGAAAAGAAGAAAAGAGTTTGTTATAAATCAAAAGCTCAGTCTAGCATGGTCTTCAACCAAAGATCCAGCTCCTCAAGCAGACTCTTGGCCTTAGCCTCTAAAGCTTCCAGGCCGCGCTTCTTCAAGATCTTGCCATAAAATACGGCAGAACGCCGCGACCCATCTTCGGCACGAGGAAGCTCTTCCCAGAGATTTTGCCACTGCTCATACTCCTGAGTCTTTCTCTGAAGACTGCTACCGGCTTCTTCAACTTGGCGAATCAGAGTTCCCTCTTTAGCACGGGCTTCTACAATGGCAGTCCATTTGGCAGCACTTTGTTCTTGCAATTGCTCAAGGCGCTGCCTAGCTTCTGTGACCTCCCTATCAAGACGGCGCGGGTCCTGTGTTAGCTCGATGATAGCCAACTCGGTAACGTTCCTCTCCCGAACGAATTGCTTCCGAGCCCGTGAAATCTCATCCATTTCAGATTTGATCTTACCGGATGGTTGCAAAAACATCTCATTGAAGAAGTCACCGCTTGGGAAATTCTTGGTCTCAGGCCGTGGTGGAGAAGAAATCAAAAGGCTCTTTCCAATCGGAGCCACTGAAGAAGCAATATCACCACAAAGTCCCACCTCTGCCGTGACGGGACTGGTAGAAGAAGCCCCTACTTCTGGATCGGCTGCTGGCATCTCCTGCTCTAGCCCTGAGGAAGACGAAGGAACTTCTCCTGTTGCTTCACAACCTGCTGGCAAAAACACAAGAAAAGGTAAGAATATGACCTTGTCAAAAAAAAATCAATGTCAAGATTATCACTATGAAATACCTTCTTCCATGATGGGTGGAGTACTTTCTGTCTCCATTTGCTCATCTGAGGCATCGTCAAAAGCTATATCCATAGATGGCTCGAAGTCGGAACCCTCTGGCAAGTCAGCTGACAAGAAAACAAAAAATATGTGTCAGCAAATTCAAAAAAAAAAAAAAAGTATGTACATGAACATCTTGGATTGCATAAACCTCATTATCATGGTGAACAAAAAAAAGTAGAGAGAGAGAAAACCTCATTCAAAAAAAAAAAAAAATTTTGAGCTGGCCCACAGCCCATGGCCCACAGGTCGTGGCCCACAAGCCACGTGGCTGTACGGTCCAGGCCGTACAGGCCTGGTCGTACAGCAGGAAAAAAAAAGAGAAAGAAAAAAAAAAAAAGAAAAAAAAGAGAAAAAAAAAGGAAAAAAAAACATGTGAAAAAAAAGGAAAACACGTAAAAAAAAAAAAGAAAAGAAGAAAAAAAAAAGAAGGAGAAAAGAAACTTTTTTCTACTTTTACATGCAATTTCTTGTTGAGAAAAAAAAAACTCACTTGAAGCCATGGAGAAGAAAAAGAAGAACTTGAAGGTCTTTGAAGAAGAGAAGATCTTGGAGCACTCTTGAAGGTTTTTGCAAAAAGAAAAGCAATAGGAGCAAGAGATCCCACCCCTTTGCTTTTATAGAAGAAAGCAAACCAAAAGAGGAAAGAGGAGAAAAGTAAGGAGGTAAGTGCTAAAAATTAGCAACCTTCCCAAAAGAAAAGGAAACTTGGGATATTCTCTCCCAAAACAAAGATTCTTTGAGAAAACCTCTCCCAAAGAAAAATATTTTGAGAGAATCTCTCCCAAAATCAAGAAAACTTGAGAAAATCTCTTAAAGTAAAGATATTTTTAGATATTCTCCACCCAAAGGAGATATCTTTAGATATTCTTTACGAAAATGACACCATATGAGATCTAAGCCATCCTTCAAAGCTTAAGGTCCCATGGGTTAGCCCATATGAGCCAGGTTTGACCACCTAGGCACTAAAAGCGGCTTTTAGTCAAAATTTCTCTTACCAAGAGCATACAAAAATGGTTCCATGCCTCCTTTGAGTTGATTGGACCATACCATACAAAAATCCAAGCTTCATGAGTTTCCAAAAGCCCAAACCACTCCAATGGACCTAAAATTGTCCCAAATAGTGAATAAAAAAAAACCAAACCATGGTCCCCTAACTCGCCACATACAGCTTGTTAGGTCACAAGACCAAAACCAAAAATCAAAACCTGACCCCCTAACTTGCCACATACAGCCTGTTAGGTCACAAGGTCAAAACCAAAGCCAAAAACTTGACCCCCTAACCTGCCACATACAGCTTGTTAGGTCACAAGGTCAAAATCAAAACCAAAAAACCAAAACCAAATCCAAATCCAAGTGTCATTCTCAAAATCTTGCCTTGAGACAGTACATGACTCCTCTCACTATCATGAAATCCCTTGGAAGCTCAAAAGGCTACTCTATAAAAAAAATACTCAAAGACTCTTGGTCAAGTCAGAAGCTCTTCTTCAAGATTCTCTTCGAAGCACATCGACTGCAAAAGCTATATCGTCGCTGTACCTCGAGGGGGCATTTGTTGACACCAAAAATGTCACTTTGCATCTTCACACCAAAAGCTACATGGAGCCGCATCCTACCAAAAATAGGCAGGCGCCACTTCAAGCATCAGATCTTGTCAGAATCAAACAAAAACTGCAAGGTCATTCAAAACAACCAAAAGAGAGGTACACATGAAGTTTCGGGCCATTCCGACATCATTTTGCCTAGCTTCACTTCTCCAACAGCTAAGCAGCAACTCCCGGCGGCGACAGTGTCGAAGACCCCAAATCTTCGTTCAGAGCCTACGGATGGTTACAAAATACCTTCAAAAGGCTCCATGTCAAGTTTCAAGTCAAACCGACATCGTTTGACCCTCCGTCAACTCTCGAACAGCAAAATCAAGCCCTTAGGTAGTGAGAACTACCAGGGCCATCACTCATCAAACGGAGCACATGGACGGCTTCTGCATACCTCCAAAGGGCTGCGCATCAAATTTCAGGTCATTCTGACAACGTTTGACCCACTTTCGATGCTCGGGAACAAAATTAAGCCTACCGGTGGCGGAGCACCCCGGGACCATGGCACCCAATTCGGAGCTTGTGGATCATCTCAAAATGACTCCAGTAGGCTCCCCGTCGAATTTCAGGTCAATCAGACATCGTTTGACCAGAAGTCAAAGCTCGGCATTTCCCTCGCGGTGAAAAAAAGGCAAGCATTTGCATGACCCCAAAAAGATTCAAAACTCAAACAAAAGCCTATGGTTGGTCTTATCTACTGATGAGGAAGTCACACGTCGAATTTTAGGTCAATCAGACATCGTTTGACCAAAAGTCAAAGCTCGGCATTTCCCTCGCAGTGAAATCAAGTCAAGCATTTACGGGCCCCCAAACGGCTTCAAAACTCAAACAAAAGCCTATGGTTGGTCTTGTCTACTGCTCAAGAAGCTACACGTCGAATTTCAGGCTGTTCTAACATCTTTTGACCTAGTTTCGACGCTTGACAAAAAATCGGCAGTTCTCCACGGCAAAGTCTTCGGCTTTTCCGGAAAATAGGAAACTTTGCGATCTGATTTGCATGGATTCTCGTCAGGTTTTCTTGAGGGAAATCCAACCAATAAATGAGAGGAAATTCCAAGAAAAATGCAGAAGAAAACAGAAGCGAAAACGGACGAAAAACGGAGAAGAAAAGGCGACCAACCATGGGGCACAAACCCCATGGTCGCCGGCGACCATGGTGCATGGTCGCCGGCGACCATGGAGGTCCGGGCCGTCGGACCTCGCCCAAAAACCCCATTTTTCGGGTTTCTTTCGCGTTACGAGTTGATTGGCCCCTGTGATTTCTCCAAATTCTGATTTTTTTAGCATGAAATTCGTCGATCTTCGTCGACATCATGGATCCACCGCCGGAATCATGGGATCATCATCCGACGCCTCAAAATTGTCAACCGACCGATCAAGAAAGTGCACTTTCTGCCCGACCGATTGAAAAATCGACTGGACAGATGTCGCCGGCTTGTTGATATTAATCAAAATCTGAAATTGCATGGTCATCCGATGTTGATTAACATGAAGATCCATCGATGATCATCGCCAAAAGGATTCCAAAGGACTCGGCGCGGCCCGTGACTCTTCAAGCGACCGGGAGACCATTTAATGCTGTTAATTGACTTGTTTATGGCAACTTATTACAATCATTAACTCATTATCTTGGACGGCCCAATCAAAAGCAAGCAAATGGGAGTTACAAATCCAAGTATTCATGGCATTAAAACCATGAAACTCCCCTCATTATGGAGATTAAAGGCAACTAAATGCCCATCATCCTCCACCGGCCAATCAGAAGCCAAGGAAAAGGAGTTACAAAACAAGTAAATTAAAACTTGTAACTCCTTCCACTATGAGCATTAATACAAATCAATGCTCATAAACCCTCCTAAATGGCTACCAAAGGCCTATAAATAGGAGGGTCATTCCAAAGGAAATGAGGCAGAAAAATCCATCAGAAAAATACACAGAAAATTGCCTGAGGATCCGAAGTCTCTGAAAATCCAGACACTTTGCGAAGAAGCTCTGCTGCAAAAAAAAAAAAAAAACTCTACAAGGTGATTGAAGCCCCTTGGGGGGCCATTCCCCCCAAGGTTCCTCTCCTGATTTCCAACATGGCTAGACGTGGCTTTTCAGTCCGTCTACTCTCTTTTTTATTGGATATAGGACATTCCCTTGGTCTTTATCCTCTAAAAAACTGAGGTTTGAGCCAAGCCAAAGAATCAAAGCACTATGTTCTCATCTGAAGGACGATGGCGGAGCCCATGCATGACTCGCGACCGTCGATCTGAACAAGCCCTCCCACAATCGCATGAGAAGTCAGATTCCTTTTTCTTACTTTTCTGTTGTAAATTGTATTTTTTTTAAGAGACAAAAAAGAATCACAATTCTTGTCTTTTCATTTTGATGAGATTTGTAAATCGCCTTTCACGGCACAAAAATGCCTTTTACGGCACAAAAATGCCTTTTACGGCATCAAATCGCCTTTCACGGCACAAAAATGCCTTTCACGGCAAACAAATGAAAACGCCTCTCATGGCATTCAAAAAATTGTCTCTTTCATTAAAGTATACTTGCAATGGAAAACTAGAAAAAGTTTCATTTCCCTTTTTACTTGTGAAGGTGAATCTCCGGATCACCATTTCTAAATTCCAAGTATAAAAGAGAAATTGGCATACCCGTACAAAAAAAAAACGGATGCCCGCTTTTCCTTTTTTTTCCCTCCACCGTACCCCGTCAGCCCCGGGGCGGAGGCAGCTTTGGAAAAAGAGAAAAGCCGGGACCATCATTGATTGGTTTTGATTTCTAAATTAACAAATTAAAAGACAAGTTTTGATCCAATTAGAGAAAAGTCTCAGGGTATGAATCCACCATAGCCCTGTGCAATGGCGAATATAGGTCTAGGGTTTCACTGTCAATGCTTTCCAGACTCGTTCTGGTTACAAACCTTCACAGAGTCACCAAATAAGGGTAGTGGAAGCAAACCATGGCATAACCTATCTCTAGGGCATAGATTATCCTAGATCTAACAAACACATTCATTCAAGCATCATGTTATATGACTTGGTATTCTAAACTACAAGAATAAAACACCAAAAGAGATATTTCATTAATAAACGAATCCAATCAATGGATTAAATCAATGTCATATAATCAAAGCATTTAAAATAAAACCCTAGAACCTATACATTGCCATAAACACAAAACTAAAGTTTTATCACAACCTTAAGATGGAGATTTAGTTACTCATGGAAGACGATTGACGAAGAAGTCTTGACGAAATCCCCATTGATGCTCTTCCCCAAGCTCCAAGAAAGCCTCCCAAAACTTCTCCCAAGATGTGAATATCCCCAAAAACGAGTTTGGGCTCTTATTTATAAGTTTTGGGGTGAAAAAGGTCTTTAATTCGTGCAGGAGATGGATTCCCGTCGGGTCCGGGCCCACTGGTCATCACAGTGAACTTCGCGAGGTCATATCTCCCTCGATATAGCTTTGATTTATACAATCTTGGATTCCACGGATATCTACTCGAAAAGAACTTTCCAACGGTACATAGATTTTATGAATCCGACACTCGAGTTGAAAGTTATGACCATTTCAAGTTACTGCCCCTGAAAATTTTGAGAATAATGGTGCAATTAGAAGACCTTCCATGTTGGCATGCTATGGGGTGAGTGGGACCCATGTTGGACATCCAAGGCATGTTTGGACTCTTGCTTTGCTTTCTTATTTGAGTCTCTTCCCATATTTGACAGCTTTCTTACTTGCAACTCTGGTTTGTCGTGCTTTGTGGGATTTCTTCCATTTTAGCTCTGAATTTCACTCCTTGCATTTGTAATACCTATAAACAATAAAATAACAAAATTAAGCTAATTAATCTCTTTCGACGGTATAACCAAGTCCTCATTAAGGGGCCTAAAATGTATCTTTTAGGCTCTCATCACACCCCCCAACTTACACTTTGCTAGACCTCGAGCAAAGCTAAAACAAAAAGAAAACTAACTAAGGCCACTTTCGTAGGGAGCACGGCTGCACTTAGCATGTGCAGCAAGCCTTTAAACCTCTAAGTTCCCCTTAGAGGACGAGTTATAGTCTCGTGAGGGTTTGCAGTGAATCTACGCACAAAATTCCTAAAACATAAAAGAAAAACAAGGAGAATTTTCCGCCAAGGTATCGACGAACACCGGATATTCCTGATTTTTTGGGTTTTCCATACACACTCAAACGTGGTTCACCAATCCTATCTTTTGGTCAGAAATCCTCAAAATCATGCTGGAAAAATTGATCGTGCACTGTGAAAATTGTGTACATATAGAGGCATGAAAGCATAAAACGATCCACTAACAATTTCCGTGAAAACACATCTTGTTCTTTCGAAATGATGGGCCACCGAACCTCAGTACAAGTTATGAATCCTCTAAAGGCATTTGTGGTGGCTTTCACACTATTGTTTTTCAAAGGACAACACTATTTTGATTTTTTTTTTTTTTTAAGAAATGACTGTGCAATGCCTAGGTCCCTTAAGCTTTCTAATTAACCCATGTAACGAGCATTCAGCCAATGACTCCCAAGACAGATGTCCTTAGGGCACTAGGTTTGGCAATACCCCTATAGGCTTACTGGCTCAGGTTAAAAAGGCTACGAATCCAAACTAGTCACAACCTTTTTTTTCTCTTTTTTTTTTTTTTTTACGGTCCCCAACAATAGGTAGCCCTTTCCATATGCCCGACTTCAGTATGACTGAGGGTCAGCTTTCCATCATAATTGCTCTGAAGTTTTCACTGGCATGGAAATCATAGTTTCACATTTCAAATTTTCTATATAATACGTGTCAAGTGAAAGATCAATAATTCAACAATTTCTCAAAAACTCTTTCCTAAAACAAGATAGTGAACCATTTCTCTCTTTTTCCTCACAAAAAGTTCCAAAAACAGGGTATCTTCGTTTCACAAAAACCCGGTTGGAAATCTCCCGAAAGACTACCAAAAATTAGCAAAAGCTCCTTTTTTTTATAAAAAAAAAGGGAAAAGACAAGGAAAAAGAAAAGACAAATAAAAGACAACAAGCAAACAAAAATAAAACTGCTAAAACTACCCCTAAACTACTCCCAAGGTCAATACCCCACCCCCCAACTGAATGTAACAATGTCCACAATGTTAAACATAAAATAAAAGATAAAGGACAATAAAAGTAAAGGAAAAGGGAGGGATATCACCTGGGTAGTGCTAAACAAAACGATGCACAGTAAAGAAAAGTCGGGTAGACCCCCCAACTTGCACGAAAGAATCTACAAAATGTTAGCACCAATGACCCACCCCGCAGGAGGGTGTACACTGAAATAAGGAAAAACAACCTAAACTACCTCAACACAAGTGCAAAAGAATTAAGAAAAAGAACAGTAAGGAAAACAAGTAAAAAGATTTTTTTTTTTTTGTTTTGCGGAATTTCCGGCGTCCAGACGCCCAGGTGGGGCGTCCGGACGCCCCATTCCAGAGAGGGATGGCGTTTTTTTTGCATTTCGGGCGTCCAGACACCCATGTGGGGCGTCTGGCAGAGAGCAGTGGGCTATTTTTCCATTTCGGGCGTCCAGACGCCCAGCTCCGGGCGTCTGGCAGAAAGCAGAGGGTTTTTAGAAACGCCAGGGCGTCCAGACGCTGGAGAGATTTTTTTTTTTTTTTTTAGCCCTCATGGCTAGGACTCACTACCTAAAGGTATCCCCCTCCTCCATCTTGGGTGACCCAAAATGGACTCAATTGTAACGACAAAAAGGGCGAAAAGACACTACACCTATGCTACAACTCTATCTACAATCGGGTTTCCTCCCGCAAGAGCTTGGTTTAACATCGTCAGCCAGACGTCAAGTATTTTCAGCCCATAGGATAGGACGGGTCCATTAAAGCAATGGACTCCACCACTCCCCCCAACTCAGACCAAAGTACCTACGGAATGTTAGCGGCAAGCACAAAAAACAGAAACAAAGAAAACCTAAGAAGTACAAACCAAACTTGCAAAAGGACATGACTCAGCACTTCCTTCATGTCTACCTCCTCTAGGTTAGGAACTAAAAATCTCTGCATATCTCGAGAAAGTATAAAATCAGCAATGCAAGGAAGACAGGATACGCAAATGGAGGAATCAATATCTTTCAACTCAGCCACTGAACAACCGAGTGCATTCTTACGCAAGTCCAACACATTCAAAATGTGAGCTTCCTAACCATCAGACAGATCAGGAGCAATGACAGCCGGCAAAGTATCCTCAGGGTGAAGAGCTTTTTCTACAAGCTCATCAACAACATTTACAACAAAGCAGTCATCCTGGTCTGAAGGTTGATGAGTGTAAGACCCCGACCCGAGTGAGCCCGATTAGTACTAATTAAGTTGCGTGTTAGTACTAAGCTTGATTAGTGATTTTTGGTTAAGATGGGTTTGAAATAGCTTTTGACATAGTTTTGGGGGAGTCTTGCTTACTTTGAGTTAGTAGGGCCCTTTGGGGGTTCCCTTTTCGCCATTGCATATGATTGAGGATTTATCGGAGATTTTTACATTTATGGTTTTAATCTCATTTTATTGGCATTGTTAATCCCGACAACTTTCATGTTGATCCCGTTTTCATTTGAGATCCCGAAAACCGATTTCTTGGCCTTGAGGGCAAACCAGTCATTGCACACAAAATCTGTACCCAAAACTTGACATTCCCGAAACCCGCAAAACATATACTTTTTAGAAACTAGATATTTCGACGATCACTTCTTCCTTCTTCGTCGAATTCATCCGAGGTTCCGATAGAGATGATTTCAGCCCATTTAGTTTCTTTAGTAGTGGGACCCAATTCATTGTTAACAAAGGGGAAGTCATTGTCCCTTTCCTTCCATTTTCTTTTTCCAGCACAAGAGAGAGAGAACCTAGGGTTCATTGCCTTTTTCTTCTTGTTCTTGCTTCTTCACCCTCCATCCAACCCCAAGCTTGCACCAAGAGAAGATTAGAGATCATCATCTTCTTCCTCATCACCTTAGCTCTCCATTGACACCATTTCTAGAGAAAAGCATTCATCACAAGACCTTCTTTGAGCTCACCATTGCCATTAGAGGACCTTGCAAGTAAGTAACCCCCTTCATCTCCTAGGTTGGTGTTCCTCTAACCCTATAGGAGCTTCACCTTCATTATTGGAAGGTTTCTTTGTGATTTCATTGTTTGACCATGTTAGGGTTTTATTTGGGGATTTTGCCTTGTAGCTTGGACTATTTTCTTGGAGGACTTGATAGAGCTTGATTTCATTATTTAAAGACATAAGGCAAGTGAATAAATGATTTTTCTAAGCTTTTATTGATTTTGGACATTTTCCATTAATGTGCATTTATTGCTTTATTTTGAAATGAATGCTCATGACAAGTATTAATGACCCATTTATAATCTTGGAGAAGTAGTGGTTTATGGCATTGAATGTCTTCTTGTTTTGTTGCAAATGTATATATATTGTGAAATGATTTCCTCCTCCCTTTTTCCTTGTGTTGAATGCATGGTTGAAAGAGGAGAATGTGATTGATTAAATGGAGGATTTGTTGTAGTTTGGAGGGAGAAATAGGCTCCTCATTTGATGTGTAAGAAGGGCTAAAAGAAGGTTGTAAAAAGGAAGAGAAAGAGGGGAACTGAACTGCCCGAAATTCAGTTTCTGGACAGTTCGCTCGAGTGACCATGACAGTTCGCTCGAGCGACCTGTCCAGAAAAGGTTACGGGTTTTCCAGTAGCCTGGTCGCTCGAACGCATTTTAATATCCGCTCGACCGATGAGTTCGCTCGAGCGAACCCTTCGATTTGCTCGAGCAATGCGGTCTGCCTGGTATGATGCCTGGTCAGTTTGAGTCCAGTGGGTTTTGAGATTTTTTTTTTTTTGGACCTTGGCTACCCTCCTTGGACTCACTTGACCATATGTGAGAGCGTCTTGAGCCAATGCTCTTCACGGTTGGTTCGGAATGCATCGAAGTTCAATCTATTCAATCTCGAACGGGATGGAGCGACACGATATCCTCTTCATACCTAAATGCAAAGTCTATTTCCTTGGGTATCGCGAATTCTATTCCTTTCGGTGACTGAGTAGGTTGCTCGATGGTTCTGGGTTGACAACATACTTAGGATGGACCGTTTATAGTATTGATTTTCTATCATAACATCTAGTGATAACCATAAGCTCATGTTAAGTTTTTAAAAATAGTAAAAGTGCATAAGGAGCCCGAAATGTCTTCAAACTCCAAGAGTACCAAATCATTTCCATAATCGACATACGGGACCCCTATTCACTTCAATAGATCTTAAAACATTTATCTTTCCCGAATTGGTATAGTTCATCATATTTCTCCATTTCCCAGATTTACATGTCATGAGTTGTTTTCCCGAAAGCATGATAGTAGCATTGACTTGTCTCGAAATGTATTGCCCGACATGAAATGACAGCGTGCCCTTGAGCACCCCCGTTTTACCCGTTTATTTACTGTACTTGATTTACTTGCATATGTCTCGATTGGTTTTGACCTATGAGTCGGCATCACTAAGCATGGATACCTTGTCGGTTTGATCCACCGCCTTGGAAATCCCTCTCCCGTCCCGCCAGCTGCAGTTTGGATCCCGATGCCCGGTTTATTACAGTGGTCCCGTCCCGATACCCAGTTCGCTACCGTGGTCCCGTTCCCGTATAATTATATTGTATATATGTATACGTTGTTTCTCCTCACCTTGTGTGACTGAGATCAACGTCCCGTGATACTGTTGTCACTTTAGTGACAGAGGACTTAGCTTTATGTGATTGCCACCTTGTTATTCCCGATTCCTTGGATACCTCATATATTTTATCTTGTTTACTTGTTTTATAGCAAATGATTTACCTGCTTTATGAGAGTTCTTGTTTAAACAGATTTCTATGCTTTTCAAGAGATTTCATTTATTATATATTGTTGTATCTTTTCATTTTCTTGCCAGACCGTCGTGTCTGACCCATTTGCTTTGGTACTCAGGTCCCGTTGCCGGCTTCCTTGAGGAGGAGCCAGAGGAGGCGGTAGGTGAGCCGCAACCTCTAGTCGAGTGGCGTGCTGACGATGTCATGTAGACATCGGAATGCTATGAGAGGCGTTTCATTTTGGGAGAACAAATTAACCATGCTTTGGGTTATTCTTTTGTGGTATTGGCCTTTGTTGGCCTCTATTTTTGGGGATGTAACTAAATGATGTTTTGTCTACTTTAACAACTTTTGGGAAACTTGCTATATATATCATTGCTCATTCTGATACAGTAATTATACTTATTGTTATGGTCTTCATGACTAATGATAGTTGGACTATTTGATTTACTACATGCTTCCGCACTCAAAAGAAACATTCATGCAAGGTTGTGATATCCTCACCGCGGACACCTGTGGGAAATTAAATAAGTTATAATTGGTGGATGTAGATAATCATCATCAATCATCAACCACTACTAAATAGTCCCGATCCCGGATTGTGATTTCCCAGTCCGGGGTCGTGACAATGAGAGGCCCTAAAAGCATTCAGCCTCACTTTCATATTCCCGAAGGAAACATCCATAACTCCGGTTCGGCAATTAATGTTCGCATTGGCCGTAGCCAAAAAGGGCCGTCCAAGAATGACAGTAGTGTGTTTCCGTGAATTCTGCACTGGTTCAATGTCAAGGACGATGAAATCGACAGGGAAAAAGAACTTGTCGACCTTGACCAGAACATCCTCAATTATTCCCTGGGGCACCCTAACAGACCTATCAGCAAGTTGTAAGGTAACCGGAGTGGGCTTTAAGTCCCCTAGCCCAATCTGCTCATACACCGAGTAAGGCAAGAGATTGACACTCGCTCCTAGATCCAACAATGCATGATCAATAACGTGACTCCCAATTGTGCAGGTAATGGTGGGAGTGCCAGGATCTTTCAGCTTGGGAGGAGTGTCATTATGGAGAATTGAGCTCACTTGCTCGGTAAGTAAAACTTTCTTTAGCACATGAGATTTAGATTTGCATTTTTGAGTGCACAAATCTTTCAGAAATTTAGCATAAGAAGGAACCTGCTTGATAGCATCTAGCAAAGGCAGGTTAATCTTTACTTGCTTAAACACCTCCAACATTTCATCCATGGTTGCTTTCTTTTTACTAAAGGGAGAGGGTGTGTCAAGACAAGTGGGAAAAGGGACTTTAGGCACATATGGGGGTGCCTCATTTCCCTTAGAAACCATGTCAGCCCGAGAGCTCTTGGGATTGGCTGTGGGCTCTTTCACATCTTGCCTAGGCTCCTCAGGCCTAGTCTCAACCTCACGCCCATTCCGTAATGTGACAACCATTTTCGCTTGCTCATGATAGGTATCATTATGTTGTGAACCACTACCCATCTCAAAAGAATTCTTAGGATTAACCGTGGGTTGGCTAGGCAAGCGTCCCTCCTCTCTTTTGTTAAGAGCATTAGCTATTTGCCCGATCTGGACCTCTAGCTTAGCTATGGATTGAGAGTGGGAATGGACCAATTGAGTGGTTGCTTTGAGCTCTTTGAGCTCTTGCAGCACTGTCTCCTCAAATGATGGAGTTCTTTGAGGTGGTTGAGGGTTGGGTTGCTGGTAGGATTGTTGGGAACGATAGGCCGCAGGATTGTATTGAAAATTAGGCCCATTTCCCGATTGAGAGAAAGAAGTGCCCTGACCGGGCGACTTCCATGAAAAATTGGGGTGACTGCGCCATCCCGGGTTGTAGGTATTCGAATAAGGATCATTGCCCGGTTTGGAGAACCCCTGTGCAGCATTCACCTGCTCTTGCACAAACTCAGGAAATTGGGGTGCTGCAGGACAGTCACTTACAAAGTGAGTGGGACTGTTGCATAAAGCGCAAGCATCTTGATGAGCAGGGGGCTGGGGAGATGAAGATTGGAGAGATTGTCCCCCAGAAATCAGCTGATCTAACTTTTGGGTCAAGGCAGCCACTTGGGTTGTGAGTTCATTAGAGGGCTGAATTTCAAATATCCCCTTAGGTTTCTGCAAAATCGAGGCTGCTGGCCTCTCCAATCTAGCAGTGGAGGCATGGTGTTGAAATGTCTCACTCATATTCTCAAAAAGTTCCCATGCCTCATCCTCATTTTTCAGCATAATTGATCCCCCACTGGCGGTCAATACCATGTTTCGCCATTCGGGTGATAGCCCATCATAGAAGAATTGCACCAATTGCCATTTGGCAATTTGATGGTGAGGACACTTTCTAAGGAGATCCTTAAATCTATCCCACACCTCATGAAGTTGTTCACTATCAGTTTGGGCGAAAGATGTGATGGATCTCCTATACTGATTTGTTTTGCCCACAGAGAAATATTTGTCCAAGAATTTTTGTTGTAGTTGGGCCCAAGAATTGATAGAGTTTGGAGGTAAAGTACTCAGCCAATACTTGGCTTTGTCCTTTAATGAAAATGGAAAGAGAAACAATTTTAAGGCCTCACTACTAAAATTGTTTATTCGCACTGTGGAGCAAATAACCAAAAACTCATCAATGTGGTTGTACGGGTCCTCATTGTTCAAGCCATAGAAAGAAGGGATCAGATTGATTGTACTGGGCATGATTTCATATTGAGCTGCCTGTACTACAGGCAACTGAATACACGATGGTGACGCTTATTCTAAAGGAGTATAGTGTTCCTTCAAGGGTCGGAGAGGTGGAGGAGGGGGTGTACCGGGTGGGGTCTCCTCTTTTTCCTCCGCCATTGGTAAAGTTGTGTGTGAGGAATTAGCAGAGTGTTTAGATGTTCTAACCTTCCTAAGGACTCGCTCTAAATTTTGGTTTATAGAAACCAAATATGGATGACAAGAGCGACGACCAAGCATGCACACACAATTCTCACTGCAGTTATATAAACAGAATCAGAAGGTCTGGGACTCACCTTGCCTTGGGAAGAGAAGAGATTTATTTTGAGTAAAACTTTGTCCTTTGAGAACTCTCTTGGATCCCTGCACAAATTCTAGAAATCTATGTTAAAAACAATGCCCTGCAGTAAAGATAATAAACAATGTGAATAACGCTGAAAAAGAAAAATAGAATAAATTAAATAAACTAAAATAATAATAGAATTAAAAGAAACAAACAACCGTGCTAATTGTCCCCGGCAACGGCGCCAAAATTCTGATCAATCCTAGACCAGGGTTGCAATTATAAATTATTCTCCGCTATTATCTCCGCTTGCAAAAGCAGATATGTTAACCGAGTATCGTATCCACTGGGACAAAAAGGCTAAGTTGCGTTGTTTCCTAAATTCCTAAACTAATCCTATTGGAAAACAAAGTTCTGATTATTAAACTAATCCTATTAGAAAATGAAGTAATGGGTTGATTGGTTTTGATTTCTAAATTAACAAATTAAAAGACAAGTTTTGATCCAATTAGAGAAAAGTCTTAGGGTATGAATCACCATAGCCCTGTGCAATGGCGAATATAGGTCTAGGGTTTCACTGTCAATGCTTTCCAGACTCGTTCTGGTTACAAACCTTCACAGAGTCACCAAATAAGGGTAGTGGATGCAAACCAGGGCATAACCTATCTCTATGGCATAGATTATCCTAGATCTAACAAACACATTCATTCAAGCATCATGTTATATGACTTGGTATTCTAAACTACAAGAATAAAACACCAAAAGAGATATTTCATTAATAAACGAATCCAATCAATGGATTAAATCAATGTCATATAATCAAAGCATTTAAAATAAAACCCTAGAACCTATACATTGCCATAAACACAAAACTAAAGTTTTATCACAACCTTAAGATGGAGATTTAGTTACTCATGGAAGACGATTGACGAAGATGTCTTGACGAATTCCCCATTGATGCTCTTCCCCAAGCTCCAAGAAAGCCTCCCAAAACTTCTCCCAAGATGTGAATATCCCCAAAAACGAGTTTGGGCTCTTATTTATAAGTTTTGGGGTGAAAAAGGTCTTTAATTCGTGCAGGAGATGGATTCCCGTCGGGTCCGGGCCCACTGGTCATCACAGCGAACTTCGTAAGGTCATATCTCCCTTGATATAGCTCCGATTTATACAATCTTAGATTCCACGGATATCTACTCGAAAAGATCTTTCCAACAGTATGTAGATTTTATGAATCCGACACTCGAGTTGAAAGTTATAACCATTTCAAGTTGCTGCCCCTGAAAATTTTGAGAATAATGGTGCAATTAGAAGACCTTCCATGTTGGCATGCTATGGGGTGAGTGGGACCCATGTTGGACATCCAAGGCATGTTTGGACTCTTGCTTTGCTTTCTTATTTGAGTCTCTTCCCATATTTGACAGCTTTCTTACTTGCAACTCTGGTTTGTCGTGCTTTGTGGGATTTCTTCCATTTTAGCTCTGAATTTCACTCCTTGCATTTGTAATACCTACAAACAATAAAATAACAAAATTAAGCTAATTAATCTCTTTCGACGGTATAACCAAGTCCTCATTAAGGGGCCTAAAATGTATCTTTTAGGCTCTCATCACATATCTAGTGAACACCCATATGATATGAATAGAGAGAAAAAGAATCACACAAGCTGACTTTGGCAATTGACACATGTTGAATTCAATTTCTAGTCTTTCTAATATTTATGCTTCCCCATAAAAAAAAGTAGAAATATAGAAATGGTCATCAAATATCATCCCCATAATTAAAGAATAAAATCTGAGATATCACTCTATTAAAGCAATTTGCTCCTGTCTACAACTCCATCCTTAAATCTTTCATCACTCGTAGTCTTTAATGATCATCGGTGTGATTCACTTCATAATAAATTCTTAAAAATTCAATTCCATGCAAACATAGGGGCCCTTAAGAGAGCACATCTGGGAAAGAAAATTAAAAAGCATTGAGTGTTATCACGTATCTAATCTAGAGCAATGACAAAAAAGGTTTTGCTATCTTGTAATCAACGTCTAAGCTTTATTTTTGTAGAAGTGCTTAGATTTGGAAACAATTAGGACCTAACCAGAAAGCCGAACGACGGATGGAACTGGTCAAATCAAGCCCGATAACTATTTAGGACCGTAGCAAAACACCACACGGTCGCTTACATGCACAAAAAGGCAATCATGTGTCGACTACTACGACATGTTTGTAGGGTTGCAAACGGAACAGTTCTGGATCAGAACAATAGTGGACTCGGACCCGTTTACGAATAACGGTTTCGGTTTTGACTCGTAACTTGTTTAGTTGGTTCCAGACCCGGCTCCGATTGGATTACCCGGATCCGGGTCAACCTAGAGGACTGGAATGCTGTTCCCAAATTGATTCTAATTTATCTTTATTCTTCACTACTCCTAAAATAAGCATATCATTCAGCTTATAACTGTGCGTCAAGTCCACTACTGCTAATATTTTACGTAAAAATGTCAAAAAAAAAGAGAGTAAATTTTGAGGTATAATTTGCAAGATCAAATGCTCATATGCCTGGTCCACGGGTCGGAACCTATTCAGACCCGTACCCGTTTATCAATCGGAACCTAAATTAGGTTCCAAACCCGATTTTTTACAGGTCGGAACTTTTGGGTAATCGGTGTTAGTTTTATGGTCTCAATACCAATATTTGATGAATAAATTGATTAATTTCTTTATTTATCAATATGTAATATTTCTTTCCTTTCATGAGATGAATGGTGTTTTATTACTTGTTTGCACATAACCAATACGAATGACATAATGATTCATGAGATGAATCGGAGTCGACAAGTATACTAGATGTAATATATGTGTGTGGATGAGATCCACATACAGGAGACATGTATTGCAAATCTTATACTTAAATATCTTCACAACTATTGATGAGATTGGGCATCTCATCTGACAAGGTTACAACACTTTGATCACTATGAGATAGTGTGATTTGTCTTGATCATCCGAATGTAAGATTCTGGATCATGGTGCTGGTACATTGGATGTATTGAAGGACCATGAGAAGTACCTTATATACACTGTCTTTACTTTAAGGTTTGCTCTCATATTTCCCTAGCAATAGGCTCATAATCCTGAGACATTAATGAACTCAAGTTTCTATCTATTCATTTGCTTTGAGTCACCAATGAGTGAGGCCAATTGTAGGTCAACACCTCGGTGATTTGGGTACGTGGTAGTAGAGCTATGAGAAAATTCAATGGTCAAGATGGAATCTATCTTTAATATCCCTTTGTGCCAATTAATGGATTTATCATTGGTAAGTGCGCACCCATTCTAATTAAGAGTTAATTGGATCGGTACCAAATGATCACTATAATTAATTGGGGCTCAAGGATAATAAGATGTGGATCTAGTTTGGTGGACAGGTCCAATTGATCCATGGATATTGATAGAGGGGCCTACTTGTGGTAATTAGGAAGTTTAGGGTCTTCATTGTAATATATTCGTAAGACTGGAGTTCATTGCATTTATATAGTAGAGTTATTTGCAATTAATTGTGGGCTCGGATTGCACATGAGATATGGGGTCGCGTGTCCCAGTTGGAGCCAGCTTTCTAAGGAATCCCTAGTGGTCCCCACGCTAGCCCAAGATATTAGAAAGATACTAATTATAGTAGAACTCTAAAAGGAAATAGAAAGTTACTATTTCTATTTGAAGTGAGACTTCTCATAGTGGTAATAGTAAGTTACTAATTATTAATGGAAGTGAGACTTCTATTTTAATTAGTAAAAGAGGAAGTTACTAATCATATTTGAAGTAAGACTTCTAATTGTGATTAAGTAAGCAACTAATTGTAGTGGAGGTAAGACTTCTATTTCAATTAGTAAGAGGAGGTGGCTTGAATGCTATAAAAGGAGGAGAGGAGCCCTAGGACGTCCCCTATGCATTAATTCCATCTTGGAATTCACGCCTAAGCCCCTTTTGTGCAAGTGTTGCACATTCCTCTTCCTCTCCCTCTTCAAGTTTCTCTTCTAGTTTCCTCTAGGGTTTTTCTCTTGGAGATCCCACCATCTTCTTGAGAAAAGAGAATTTGATACAGGTCATAATATGGAAGATCAAAAGGTGTTAGAGATTCTAATTTGATTAGTGAAGGTGTTCATCATCAAAGAAAGAATTCAAATTCTTCATTAGAGCACAACTAAGCTCCAAAGATATAATCTACATCCTTGTATGTTGTGGATTTCGTGGTTGCATGTTTAGGGGTTGTTTTCTATCTTCTAGATAGGTTATCTTGTTCTACATGATTTATGAGTTTGAGGGATTGGATCCTAAATTGGGTTTATTGCCTTCTAGATAGTTGATCCCTGCATCAAGTGGGTCAAAAGTTTTTGAAATCTATCTGAATGGCCGACCTATTTTCCAACAATCGGATACCCATTTCGAACCCTAAATGTTTGCGACTATAGGCTCTTTTGTTTTTTTTTTTTTTTTGCCCGGTGGAAATGAAGGTTCTACTGGTTTCACGTACATTCTCGATCGTAGATATTAGGATCTCTGGTTTTTTATGGTAACAATTATGCACCCTGTATAGAAAAGTCAATAATTTCGTAGAACCAAAGATATATTTAGTTTGGAGATTTCTTGGGAAATCTAGGTTGTGCATGGCCATGAGATACTCAAACACATACATAATTGTCATGGGCTGCATTCTCACTTTAGGACCAGCAAAAACGATGTTCGATGCATGGGCTAAAAAACAAGTGAGATAAGAAAGAGAAGGTGGAACCAGATTCGAATCCGTAACCGTTTCGGAACTGATTCCTTGTCTTCGGAACCGGAACCAGAACAATACATGGGACGGGTCTAGATCCAGGTCCGGGTCCAGGTAGAGAATGAAAATTTTTTTAAAAAATGGTTTTTAGGAGAGATTTTAGAAAATTGAGGTAATATGTTGGTTATCGGGTCCACGGGTCCGAACCAAGATGGAACCGGACCCAGACCCGTTTACTTATTGGGGCATGATTGAGGACCCAGACCCGGTTTTAACAGGTCGAAACCTCTGCGTAATCAGAGAATCGGGGACCCATTTACATCCCTAGTCGTACACCAGCTCAGCTATGAGAGGTCATGGGTTTGTGTCCTCGCATCACTGCTCCCTCCCTCCCTCATAAATATATCTATATATATTTTGGCCGAACGGGTATTCTTGCTCTCAAGCACTAAGTGCAAATAACTAAATAAATAAATAACCCGAGCACGGCCCATCTATTAATAACTAAACCCCATACCCAAAGCCCAATCCATGAGCTCACTTACAAACAAAGAAAACACACTCCTTTTTAAGAGAAGAAATAAAAATGCTACTCTCTCACCTTCTGATTCTACTACATAATAAATTTTGTTCTCTCTTATATTGACCATTTACTTCGCTTCAACGGTAAAATAAATTTACGATTTTTTGTGTGTTTATTGTGATTTGATATTATTTCATCCAAATGTTATTCACACATGTCCATCCATCATTTTGTGAACCAAGCCCCGACCCGTGACCCACAATAAAGCAAAAGAAGGAAAAAAAAGGGCTAAAAAATCGGTTTTTGAGAATTTCGCTGTATGTATCTGCAGTATACCTGCAGTTTCCAGATTTCCTCCTCTCAGAGGGGAGGAAAACTGGAAACTGTCAGTTTACCGCCGATTGTAGCAACGTTAAAGATTCAATTTCCGGTTTTCCACCTCTCAGAGAGGAGGAAATCTGGAAAGTAACGAGTTTACCGCCGATTCCAGCAGCGGTAAAGCTGAGTGAGTGTCCAAATAGAGTCGCAAGGCCTTTCCATTTCCAATTACATAAAATAGAATGAAAGAGTCGATAGTTGCGCTTTTTCTTATAGCGCATATCTAGTGAACACCCATATGATTTGAATAGAGAGAAAAAGAATCACACAAGCTGACTTTGGCAATTGACACATGTTGAATTCAATTTCTAGTCTTTCTAATATATATGCTTCCCCATAAATAAAGTAGAAATATATAAATGGTCATCAAATATCATCCCTATAATTAAAGAATAAAATCCGAGATATTACTCTATTAAAGCAATTTGCTCCTGTCTACAACTCCATCCTTAAAGCTTTCATCACTCATAGTCTTTAATGATCATCGGTGTGATTCACTTGATAATAAATTCTTAAAAATTCAATTCCACGCAAACATAGGGGCCCTTAAGAGAGCACATCTGGGAAAGAAAATTTAAAAGCATTCAGTGTTATCACGTATCTAGTCTAGAGCAATGACACAAAAGGTTTTGCAATCTTGTAATCAACGTCTAAGCTTTATTTTTGTTGACACGCTTAGATTTCAAAACTCTCTGGACCTAACCAGAAAGCCGAACGACTAATGGAACTGGTCAAATCAAGCTCGATAACTATTTAGGACCATAGTAAAACACCACATGGTCGCTTACATGCACAGAAAGGCAGTGATGTGTCGACTACTACGGTATGTTTGTAGGGTTGCAAACGGAACGGTTCCTGATTGGAACCATAGTGGACTCGGACCCGTTTATGAATAACGGTTCCGGTTCTGAATACGGTTTTGACTCGTAACTTTTTTAGTTGGCTCCAGACCCGGCTTCGATAGGATAACCCGGATCCGGGTCAACCTAGAGGACTGGAATCCTGTTCCAAAATTGATTCTAATTTATCTTTATTCTTCATTACTCCTAAAATAAGCATATCATTCAGCTTATAACAGTGTGTCAAGTCTGTAAGTCCGGGGATCCTAACCCTAGAGGGGGGGGTGAATAGGGTGTTCTACAAATATGACCAATTAAAACCAAATTTAATTCTTTAAGGTAAACTAGTCACATGTGATGATTATTCAAACAATATGCGGAAGCTAATATAAACAATCACCACAAAAGCAAGCACCACAACACAAAGGTTTATAGTGGTTCGGCCTCAATGCCTACGTCCACTACCGGCTTGTGATCCAATCACCCCACCGGATTTCCACTATTTATGCTTTTCAATAGGCTAAGCAATAACCCTTACAATGTTATTTTTCTTGGCTAAACAACAACCTCTCAATGTGCTTTTCTAGGCTAAGCAATAACCTTTACAAGATGCTTTTCTAGGCTAAGCAATAACATTTACACAATGCTTTTCTTAGGCTAAGCAATAACCTTTACACAAAGAATGATTTCTCTAAAAAGGTGTCTTCACAAAAGAACACTCTAAGAGATACAATTTCAGCACAATTGAATTGCCTCTAAATAGGCTAATATGAAAGTGTAATTCAAATTACAAACATACACTAAATTAAGTTAAAGTGTGTGCACAAGTGTATGAATGTTTTACTTCAATCAATTTCTACAATGAAGCTCCTAAATGAATGCTTGATGCATTTTAAAATCAAAGCTTAGAAAATGATGATTGAAGATTAATACTAATCACATGAAAGATTCAAACAACTTAAAGAAATAAGCTAACACAAGTTGTATGAATATTAAAATCTAAGAATGCATGTGATTTAGTTAAGCGAGTTTGCAAACCAATCTAATTTACCAAAGATGATATTGAGTTTCCTAAACAACTCTTAAGAGGCTAGAAATCATGCATTTATGAAAATACAAAAGATTTGATCATGCATTGATTTCATTTGAATGGAAATCAAAGTAACTAGAAAGATGTACCTTTTAAAAACACAAGCATTTGATTTCCAAAAAGCCCTCTAGCCTTTACTGTCGCGACCCCGGACCGAGAGATCCGGGATCGTGACTAATATTGATGTTAGGATGATCCACGATTGTTTAATAATACCATACGATTTATTAAATTTCCCACAGGTGTCCGCGGTGAGGATATTACAACCTTGCATGAATATTTCTTTTTAAGATGCGGAAGCGTGTAGCAAATCAAATAGTAGACTATCTCTAATCATGCAAGCATTAACATCAACTATCAAAACTGTATCAGAATGAGCAATGATCTATAACATGTTTCCCAAAAGTTGTTAAAGTTAGAAAAATAACATTTAGTTACATTCCCCAAAAATAGAGGCCAACAAAGGCCAATATAAACAAAATAATAACCCAAAAGAATGGTTAAATAGATCCCCTCAAAATGTTACGCTTCTCAAAGCAATCTGATGTCTACATGACATCGTCAGCACGCCACTCGACCAGAGGTTGCGGTTCCCCTACCGCCTCCTCTGGCTCCTCCTCAAGGAAACCGGCAACGGGACCTGAGTACCAAAGCAAAGGGTCAGACACGACGGTCTGGCAAGAGAAAGCAAGGATACAATAATATATAATACAAGAAAATCTCTGGCAAAGCGTATAAATCTGAGTTAAGCAAGAACTCTCATAAAATAGATAAATCATTTGCTGTGAACAAGTAAACAATATAAAACGTATCAGGTATCCAAGGATTCGGGAACTAACAAGGTGACAATCACATAAAGCTAAGTCCTCTGTCACTAAAGTGACAACAGTATCACGGGACGTTGATCTCTGTCACACAAGGTGAGGAGAAACAACGTATACATATATACAATATAATTATACGGGAACAAGACCACGGTAGCGAACCGGGTGTCGGGACGGGACCACGGTATTAGACCGGGTATCGGGATCCAAACTGCAGCTGGCGGGACGGGAGGGGGATTTCCAAGTCAGTGGATCAGACTGACAAGGTATCCAAGCTTAGTGATGCCGACTCATAGGATAAAACCAATCGAGACATATCAAGTATTCAAGTACAGTCAATAAACGGGTAAAACGGGGGTGCTCAAGGGCACACTGTCTTTCCATATCGGGCAATACATTTCGGGACAATTCACTGTCACTATTGTAGCTCCAAAGCTTTCGAGAAAACAAGTCATGCGATGAAATTCCTGGGAATGAGGTGAAACAATGTACTATAATGAATTTCGGGTAAAATATCAATTTAGAAATCCAATTAAGTGAATAGGGGTCCCGTATGTCTATTATAGCCCTTACTTGGTACTCTTTGAGTTTTGAGACATTCCGGGCTCCTTATGCACTTCTACGATTTTCCAAATTTCGAATGACATATTTGTGATATAGTTTCTTTCACGGAGGCCTTGTACAATGCCTCGAGGATCTCCTTCAACTGATAATGCTCAGTGCTCGATCGAACTAGAGAAATTGGCTCGAATGAGGAATTCTCTGAAATCTGGGAAATTTCGGTCACCTGGGGTCACCTGGCGGTTAGCCGCCGCTGGATGACCGCCCAGCTGACCGCCACTGCGCTGCAGGAAATACAGCTTACTGGAAAGTTGACCGCCCAAATGCGGTTACCTGGCGGTTAGCCGCCGATGCATTCGGCGGTTAGCCGCTGGGTAACCATGGGGCTGACCTGATTTCAGGGGAGATTTCTGATGCTCTCGGGAAAGGTAACCGTGAATGGCGGTTGGCTGGCGGTTAGCCGCCGATGTGCCCGACGGTTAGCCGCTGGCTAATCGTGAGGCTGACCGTATCCGGAGGTGGAAAATGAAGCTCTCTGGAAAAGTCACCGTGAATGGCGGTTGGCTGGCGGTTAACCGCCGGTGGGTTCGGCGGTTAGCCGCTGGCTAACCGTGAGCTGACCGCCTGGTGCAGGAAAGCTCACTGTGTTCAGTTTTGAGTCATTTTCTTCCTCCAAACCATCTTCCTCACATCCACCAAGTCCTAAAATTAATGATGAGCTAATAGCTCCTCCAATGCACTGAAAGTCCACGAGGATCCTAACCCTAGAGGGGGGGGTGAATAGGGTGAGCTACAATTGTGACCAATTATGACCAATTTTAATTTCTCAAACTAAACTAGTCACATGTGATGAATTAACAATCAATATGCGGAAGCTAAACAAAATCAATCACCACATAGCAATCACCACAACACAATATTTATAGTGGTTCGGCCAACGTGCCTACATCCACTACCGGCTTGTGTATCCAACACCCCACCGGATTCCACTATTTATGCTTTTTACTAGGCTAAGCAATAACCCTTACAGTGTTGCTTTTCAAGGCTAAACAACAACCTCTCAATGTGCTTTTAGAGGCTAAGCAATAACCTTTACAAAATGCTTTTCTTAGGCTAAGCAATAACCTTACACAATGCTTTTCTTAGGCTAAGCAATAACCTTTACAAATCAATATTTCTCTAAGAAAGTGTTTACTCAACACTCTAAGAGATTACAATTTAAGCTCAAATAAATTGCCTCTAAATAGGCGGATATGAAAATGAAAATCCTAACTCACACAAACACTCAATGAATGCAAAGATGTATGCTTATGAAGTGTGTGTGTGAAAACTTCAATCAAGTTTAAAAGTAAGCTCAATCAATTTGTGCTTAATGCACTTTGAAAGTTTAAGGCACAAAAAGATATGATTGAAGTTCTATGCAAATCACTTGAACAATTACACACTTGTGAATGATATGAAAATCTAAAGATCACAAGTTGTATGAAAGTGTTTAAGCCTAATCAAGTGATGCATGTGCAATGTTGTTTTCAAAAACTAATTTGACTAAAGATTAAATGAATGAAAACAACAAGGGAAGTTTCAACCAAGTGAAGTAATCATGCAATAAAGGAAATCAAAGATTTATGGCTAAGCATGATTAAGAAAGTTTAAAACAAAACTTGGGTTGAAATCAAAGTGATGAATCCAATCTTGAATATCAAAGATGGAGGGAAGAAAGGATTCAACACATCATTGTTATCATGCTTGAAATCATTTTCCAAAGATTCAAATAAAGCACATAACAAATGATTAATAAAAGTAAAACTTACTTGGAGATTTAACTTAGTTGATCCAAGCTTAAGCTTCACTTAATGACCCCTTTATGTCTCTAAGATCATCCCCTTTGTCTTCTCTCAAAGCTCCTCAAAGAGGGTTTCAAAATCTCCAACCAAAGACAAAGGAAAGAGCTCATTTAAATACCAAAAACTGCCCAACGGCTAGTTTGGCCGGTTGACCGGCCATGACAGGCCGGTTAACCGACCAAGCACAACGGTCATAAAAAGAGCCGTTGAGTTTTGGGTCATCCTGCACTGTGGCCGGTTAACCGGGCTAACATGGCCGGTTAACCGGCTACACTGCGGTTAACCCCATGGTTAACCCCACAGCACCAAAATTCCCAAAAAATGCATTTTTCACAGTTTTGCTTGGGGGAACTTTTTGGCCACTAAATCAAGCTTGGAAAACATGTTTTAAAGATTCTAAAGGTTTTTAAAACATGACATAAAAAGCCTAAAAAGTTTCAAAACTTTTAAAACAAAGGCTTGCTTGATTTCTTGAAAACTCTTTTCAAAAGAAATTGCATACACAAATGATTCTTTTTGTGATGAATGTATGCAAAACTCAAACCTAAATTCACAAGATGATTTTCCAAATATAATGCACAATGAATTAAGTTTTCAAAAGAGTTTTGGGTTCTAAAACCAATGCATCCATGTTTAGAACCAAAACATGCATAAAACAAAAACTTTTCCAAATCTAAAAACCAATGCATGTATAAAACTAGATTTCAAGTTTATTTAAAAACCAATGCAAGTGTGTAAATCACATGATGCTAGAATGATAATGCATCCATCAAATTGCAATCTATAAAAACCCTAACAATCTCCCCCTTTGCAATTTGATGGCAAACTCACTCACCACTGAGATTACACACTTAGTCTTCAGCTCCCCCTCAGCTGGACAAGGCTTGAAATCTTCTTGGATGCTCCTTCTCATTGCTTGGGCTCTTGGGCTTCAATCTTCATGATGCTTGGAGCTTGATCACTCTTCAAGCTTTCTTTTTTCTTTCTTTCTTTATCCAAGCATCTTCTTTAGCTTCCAAGCTTCTTTCTTCTATTAGCTCTCCCCCTTTGACCATGCCTCTTTCTCCCTTTGGCAAGCTATGCATTCTCTCCCTTTGTAGAAGATCATACACAACTCTCCCCTTAGGAAGCTTGGACATTCTCTTCACCCTTGTGAGAACTTGCATAATTTCTCCCCCTTTGCCATTAAATTGCAAAGGTACCTACACACATGAAACAAGGGAAATACCATTAGTAGCACCTATTTAACAAATGAAATCGAAAATGAAATACATAACAGGCTATCATGTGAGGTAGTAGTCTCTAAGGGCTCAAAGGCAATCCAAGGGTCAATTTGATCAAAACTAATTCTTCCTATGAAGGTTTACACTCCCCCTCAATCCATTCTCTTCTTTTGTCAAGCTTTTGACAAGATATAACTATTAGATTCAAGAAGTAGATGGTTTAACCAAGTGAGGGTCAACTTCAAGGAAAGGATTAGATTCATATAACTATAGGGCTCATATGATCAAATTACCAAAAGAGAGCAAGGTCTAATGGGAGAAACGATCATGGATACCAATTGAAATAAACATATCAATTGAGATTAAAGGGTGTGACTATAAACTCAATCACTCTAAGATGGATTTAAGAATATTACTATTAGGAGAAATCCAAATTAGAGCTATCCATGATATGGGGTTTACTCAAACATAGCATCAATCAATATAACTTATGAAAATCATATGCTATGTAAGTTTTGAACTCATTTCATTCAATCAATAAATATGACTATTAAAGTGCATGAATGAGTGAAATGAAATTCAAGCATGAAGCCAACCTCAACTAATAACCAACCAATATTATGAACACATAAACATGGTGGTCATGAGATATACCTATATGAGCAAAAGAGGTGGCAACATGAACATTATGATGCTAATGGTGTGTGATATGGAACAATCATATTACTTATCAAGTTCAATCCAATGCACACAAGGTTTATCACATTCTCAAGAAATCAAATCAATCAAAAATTATACCAATAGAAACCAATTGAATTTGATAACATGATAAAGAGCAAGAATGTGGCAAACTCCATCAAGCATCATAAATGCATATTCATCACTTATATAGATATAACTATAGAGCATAGTGATGAATAAGGCAAATTGCAATGCAAAAAGAATATGACTTGGTAAAGCATGCAATTTCCAAAGTGTCAAAATCATATGAATTCAACATCTAAGATATCCATCAAACATATAGAAATATGAGGAATGGGTTTCAAAGAGTTTCATATGATTAAGAACACTACTATGAAGTTGAAACATGTTTAAGGATGACATCATAAAAAAAATACACATGAATCAACATCATAACCATCCAAATAGAAATGACTATTAGGCATAGAGGATGGATTTGGGTTCTAGTATGGTTTCTACAAAAATCACAAGTTCACAACCATACATGGAACCAATTGTCATTTGCATATAAAAAGAATAACTAAGTAAGCATTGATGCAAACAACATACATTTCCATTTCTAAGATAATGAGACCAAAAGAAAAGGAAATGATAATCATGGAACATGCTTGGATGAATATAACTAGTGATGTTATTGAGCATTTCCATTCAAACAATCTTCAAATCATTTTGAAAAACAAAATCCAACAATGAGCATAAAAGAATGATTTTGAAGATCAATTTTCAACATGTATATTAAAAGATATAACTTAATTGAAACACATACAAGTTGAATTTTCAAAACAATGAATTTCCATATACAAGTATAACTTAGAAGTCCATGGAAAAACTTGAATTGATTCAAATCATTTGTTAAAAAAAAACTAAGACATCTATACAAATGATTCAACAACAATTGATCATGAATAGATCTAGCTATGAAAGCTTTTAACATCACAATCAATTAATCATGTAAAGAAATGCAATGCAAGGCATATGAGTGCAAAAAGCAAATCAAACATGATGAAATTATAATCAAGAGATTTTGAAAACCATGATGTGTAACTAGAAAGGTGCATGAAAACAAAATCAAATGATCATAAATAGGCAATGCATCTTAAGAAATGTACCTAAAAGAAAACAAGATGCAAATGCAACATGACCAACAAAAAGATTTAACTATTAGAGAATAGGTTGGTCAAGGAGGTCAAGACCCTAAGGTTTGTCTAAGTATCTAACTTTAGGTATCCACCTAAGGTCTTGGGAGGGTTGAACTTTGAGGTCTAGTTTGAGTTTCTCACCAACTATAGGAGATTTAACTTGATAAATTTTCAATTTAAACTTATCACCATGATATTTAGATTTTACTAAATTTGGCTTAGAATGGTGATTAGTCTTTTGAAGTTGGTGAGTTTGATTCTTAGGGGATTGCTTCACTTTTCTTTTCTTCTTACTTTCTCCCTTTACTTGACTTTTGAAATTTAGATTTAACTTTGTAAATTTCTTCAAAAGTTCTTTTATGTTTTGACTTAAGGGAGGTAGGTTGAGAAGCTTTTTGTTAATAGATTCTTTGATTTTTGGTTTAACTTGTTTAATCCTTTTAGAATCTATCTTGGGAGACTCCTTGTTAATTGGTTTCACTTGTTTAAGCTTTATGGAGTCTTCCTTGGTTTTTAGTGTCTTACCCTTCAAGTTTGATTTTCCATTTTTGAGTTCAAAGATGGGTTTAGACACATGGCTTCTCTTTCTTAGTTTGCACTCAAATGTAAAGTGTCCTTCAATGCCACAATAATTACATTTAGACTTGGGCAAAGAAGTGTGAGTGCTAGAGAATGAGGACTCACCTTTCACAAATGTGTTGGTGAATTTAGGGTTATAAGACATATTCCTATTAAATCCAATGCCCGTCCTATCTCCATGAGGTTTACCCAATTTGAATAATTTTTCAAGTTTCTCTTCACTTTGGGTAAACTTGCACTCATACTTTTGTTTGTAGTTTTCAAGTTGAGTGACTTTGGTTATAAGGATTGAATTTTCATGTTTGACTTTTGAAAGTTCATTTTCAATTTCCTTATAATTGTTTAGCTCTTCATAGGCAAGTTTTAACTTAGAATTAAGCTCATTAACAACATTAGATCCAAGTTCTAAAGTTTTTGAATTACTTTGAGCATTAGACAAATTTTCATTTGAAATTGTCAACTTGGATTTTAAATAGTTAATGTTTTCATCTTGTCTTTTAATTGTATCTCTTAGGTTCAAATTTTCATTTTTAAGCTCATCACAATTTATCTTAATCTCATTTAATTCATCTTGAGCATTAGATAAATTTTCCTTAGAGATAGTCAATTTAGATTCAAGATTGTTAAAGTCTTTACCTTGCCTTTGTAATTGATCTCTTAGATTTAGATTTTCCTTATTGACATTTTCATAACCCATCTTTAATTCTTTTAGTTCATCTTGAATGTTGGATAGGTTATTTAAAGAGATCATGAACTTAGAGTCTAGACATTTTATTACTTCTTCTTTCTCTCTAAGTTCATCTTTTGAAGAGGCTAGCTCTTTGTTTAGTCTATTAGATTCTTCTTTTAGACTTTTATTTCTCTTATCAAGCTTTGAAGATAATGTATATAATTCATTATAGGCTTGTTGAAGATCATCTTCATCATACTCATTTTCTTCCTCTTTTGAGTCAAATTGATATTCATTTAAGTGAGGGTTTGAATCTCCAATAGAAGGAAGAGTGAGAGGTCTAGAAGAATCTACAAAGTCTAGCCTAGTGGAGTCCATTCTAATGATTTTCAAATAAGCACAACTCTAGGGTTTTAACTCTAGGTTTTTACACCTAATCAAGAGTTCCAAACACTTGATCCTAAGGGATTAGAGCACTTGGCTCTGATACCAATTGAAAGTCCACGAGGATCCTAACCCTAGAGGGGGGGTGAATAGGGTGAGCTACAATTGTGACCAATTATGACCAATTTTAATTTCTCAAACTAAACTAGTCACATGTGATGAATTAACAATCAATATGCGGAAGCTAAACAAAATCAATCACCACATAGCAATCACCACAACACAATATTTATAGTGGTTCGGCCAACGTGCCTACATCCACTACCGGCTTGTGTATCCAACACCCCACCGGATTCCACTATTTATGCTTTTTACTAGGCTAAGCAATAACCCTTACAGTGTTGCTTTTCAAGGCTAAACAACAACCTCTCAATGTGCTTTTAGAGGCTAAGCAATAACCTTTACAAAATGCTTTTCTTAGGCTAAGCAATAACCTTACACAATGCTTTTCTTAGGCTAAGCAATAACCTTTACAAATCAATATTTCTCTAAGAAAGTGTTTACTCAACACTCTAAGAGATTACAATTTAAGCTCAAATAAATTGCCTCTAAATAGGCGGATATGAAAATGAAAATCCTAACTCACACAAACACTCAATGAATGCAAAGATGTATGCTTATGAAGTGTGTGTGTGAAAACTTCAATCAAGTTTAAAAGTAAGCTCAATCAATTTGTGCTTAATGCACTTTGAAAGTTTAAGGCACAAAAAGATATGATTGAAGTTCTATGCAAATCACTTGAACAATTACACACTTGTGAATGATATGAAAATCTAAAGATCACAAGTTGTATGAAAGTGTTTAAGCCTAATCAAGTGATGCATGTGCAATGTTGTTTTCAAAAACTAATTTGACTAAAGATTAAATGAATGAAAACAACAAGGGAAGTTTCAACCAAGTGAAGTAATCATGCAATAAAGGAAATCAAAGATTTATGGCTAAGCATGATTAAGAAAGTTTAAAACAAAACTTGGGTTGAAATCAAAGTGATGAATCCAATCTTGAATATCAAAGATGGAGGGAAGAAAGGATTCAACACATCATTGTTATCATGCTTGAAATCATTTTCCAAAGATTCAAATAAAGCACATAACAAATGATTAATAAAAGTAAAACTTACTTGGAGATTTAACTTAGTTGATCCAAGCTTAAGCTTCACTTAATGACCCCTTTATGTCTCTAAGATCATCCCCTTTGTCTTCTCTCAAAGCTCCTCAAAGAGGGTTTCAAAATCTCCAACCAAAGACAAAGGAAAGAGCTCATTTAAATACCAAAAACTGCCCAACGGCTAGTTTGGCCGGTTGACCGGCCATGACAGGCCGGTTAACCGACCAAGCACAACGGTCATAAAAAGAGCCGTTGAGTTTTGGGTCATCCTGCACTGTGGCCGGTTAACCGGGCTAACATGGCCGGTTAACCGGCTACACTGCGGTTAACCCCCGGTTAACCCCATGGTTAACCCCACAGCACCAAAATTCCCAAAAAATGCATTTTTCACAGTTTTGCTTGGGGGAACTTTTTGGCCACTAAATCAAGCTTGGAAAACATGTTTTAAAGATTCTAAAGGTTTTTAAAACATGACATAAAAAGCCTAAAAAGTTTCAAAACTTTTAAAACAAAGGCTTGCTTGATTTCTTGAAAACTCTTTTCAAAAGAAATTGCATACACAAATGATTCTTTTTGTGATGAATGTATGCAAAACTCAAACCTAAATTCACAAGATGATTTTCCAAATATAATGCACAATGAATTAAGTTTTCAAAAGAGTTTTGGGTTCTAAAACCAATGCATCCATGTTTAGAACCAAAACATGCATAAAACAAAAACTTTTCCAAATCTAAAAACCAATGCATGTATAAAACTAGATTTCAAGTTTATTTAAAAACCAATGCAAGTGTGTAAATCACATGATGCTAGAATGATAATGCATCCATCAAATTGCAATCTATAAAAACCCTAACATGCACCTCTTTATACTTATCCACGTCCTCGTATGGGTCCTCTCCATTACTTCTTCCATGCCAAATCCAATGCAAGAAAAAGAAAGGAAATAAACCATTTCACGAACATTCATCTAAGTTATCACAAGGACAATAAATGCTCCACCAACATGTTTATAAAACAATGAATGAGGCTATCAAGATACCTTATGAGCATTTATTCCAAATCAAAACGCATTAATGAAAGCATGGAAAATCCATAAATACTTCACCAAACCATTTCACACTTAAAAACACTCAAGCATTCACTTGCCTCTAGTCCAAGCTAGTTGAAAACAAGTCTTTGATCACCTCTATTGCTCAAAGCCAAGCTACAATCAAAAATCCCAAAAACAACCCTAAAATGGGTTACACCAAGATTGAAAATGAAAGAGCTTCCAATAATGCACATGTAGAATCTCAATGGCTAGAGGAACACTAATCTAAGAGATGAAAATGATCACTTACTTGGATGACCTTCAAATGAAGAGAACTAGTTCAAAGAAGATCTCAATGTTGATGAATCCCTCCACAAATAGTATCAACGGAAAGCTTGTGAGATGAGGGAGTGATTGGTGAGCTCTAATGCTTGATCTATGAGCTCTTGTTGTGAGTTGGAGATGAAGAAATAAGAAGAAGAAGGAAAGCAAGGAAAACCCTAGGTTCAAAAGGTTGTGCTGGAACAAGAAGGATGAAGTGAATGGGACAATGGCTTCCCCTTTGTTAACACTTGAGGGGTTGGGTCCCACAACTTAAGGAACTTGATTGGCTGAGATCATCTCTATCGGGGCTTCTAATGAATTCGACGAAGAAGAAATAAATGATCGCCGAAATATCTAGTTTCTAAAAAGTACATGTTTCACGGGTTTCGAGAATATCGAGTTTTGGGTACAGATTTGGTGTGCAATGACTGTTTTGCCCTCTAGGCTACGAAATCAGGTTTCGGGATCTCGAATGAATACGGGATCAACATGAAAGTTGTTGAGATCTACAAGATGGATGCAACGGGCCAAAAACATAATTCACAATAAATCGAAAAATTCCTCGAGAAAATACAAAGCCGAAAAGGGAACCCTCAAAAGGGCCCCACAAGCTACCAAAGCAAATCAAGACAATCGGATTAGCCTAAAACCATAATCAAAGCTAATCCAAACCCAACTTAACCAGAAATCACTAATCAAGCTTAGCACTAACACGAAACTTAATTAGCACTAATTGGATTCACTCGGGTCGGGGTCTTACATCCTCCACCCCTTAGGGCATTTGGTCCTCCAAATGAAACATAAGACTCACCTCTGGTAGAAGATGTGGGTACTTCTTCTGCACTTGATCTCGTAATTCCCACATTGCCTCTTTCGGTCCATGGTTCTCCCATAGCACCTTTACCCACTGAATAGTCTGAGTCCTCAACTCTAGTAACTTTGTATCGATGATCTCAACGGGCTTCTCTACATAGGTAGCATCCTCTCTAATCTCTAATGGTTCATGTCGGAGTACATGCGAAGGATCGGGGGCATACTTCTTCAACATAGACACATGGAAGACGTTGTGTACGCCGGATAGCTCAGGTGGTAAGGCTAATCTATAAGCCACATCACCGATCTTGCTCACAATGTCATAGGGTCCAATGTATCTCCGTGATAACTTGCTCTTCTGTCCAAACCTCAACGTTCCCCTAGTAGGTGACACTTTCAAGAAAACCTTATCTCCTTCCTTGAACTGTAGATCTCTGCGGTGGGAGTCTGCATAGCTCTTCTGTCTACTCCGGGACACTTTCAGACGCTCTTGAATCAACTTGATCTTGTCGCTGGTCTCACTAACCATAGTCGGTCCATGAAAACTGCGAGTGCCGACTTCTTCCCAACAAACAGGTGTCTTACACCTTCTGCCATACAAAGCTTCAAAAGGAGCCATTCCAATGCTCGAATGGTAACTGTTGTTGTAAGCGAACTCACACAACGGTAGAGTCTCATCCCACTAAGTCTTGAAGTCTAACACACAAGCACGGAGCATATCCTCAAGAGTCTGAATCGTCCTCTCTGACTGACCATCTGTCTGAGGGTGATACGCTGTGCTAAACTGTAACCTCGTACCCATAGACTCGTGCAAAGTCTTCCAGAACCTCGAGACGAATTTGCTGTCTCTGTCAGAAGTGATTGAAACTGGTTGCCCATGTCGACTGACTATCTCGCTGACAAACAACTCTGCCAAAGGCAGCATGTGCATCTTCTTCCCTGTCTTCATAGCAAGGAAATGCGCCGACTTGGTGAGACGGTCCACAATGACCCAAATCGCATCGTTACCCCTGCTAGTCCTCGATAATCCCGAAATAAAGTCCATAGTAATGTGCTCCCACTTCCATTCCGGAATTTCTAATGGATGTAACAAGCCTGGAGGCTTCTGATGCTCTGCCTTTATCAACTGACAAGTCAAAAATGGGAGACAAACGCTACAATCTCTCTCTTCATGTTGTTCCACCAGAATCTGCCCTTCAAGTTCTGATACATCTTCGTGTTACCTGGATGCATAGAGTACTTCGTGCTATGAGCCTCGGTCATGATGTCGTTCCTCAAATCTTCAATGTTAGGCACACACAGACAGTCACGGTAATACAAAACCCCATCAACAACACGAAAGTCAGGACGTTCCGCTATATGCTCTGAAATCTTAACTAAATCTGGATCTTGTAACTGACTAACCTTGATCTTCTGAATGAAAGAAGGTTCTGACACTGTCATGTTAGCTAACAAAACACCCTTCCTCAGTGGCTGTAGGTCTATACCCAATTCTTCAAACTGCTCAAAAATACAAGTGCCACTAAGATTTGCCAAACCTACTGATTTCCTACTCAAGGCATCTGCAACTACATTGGCCTTCCCCGGGTGATACTTGATTGGAAAATCATAGTCTTTTATATATTCCACAACCGCTAATATTGTACATATAAATAATAATAATAAAAAAAAGAATAAATTTTGAGGTACAATTTGCAATATCAAATGCTCATATGCCGGGTCCACAGGTCGGATACTATTTGGACCCGGACCCGTTTATCAATCGGAACCTAAATTAGGTTTCGGACCCGGACCCGTTTATGAAGCGGAACCGAAAATAGGTTCCAGACCCGGTTTTTTTCGAGTCGGAACTTCTGGGTAATCGGATACCCGTTTGGAAACCTACATGTTTGCTAGTATAGGCTCTTTTTCTTCTTTTTTTTTGTCCTGTTAAAATGAAGGTTCTGCTGGTTTCAAGTACTTTCTCGATCGTACATATTAGGATCTCTGGTTTTTTATGGTAACAATTATGCACCCTGTATAGAAAAGTCAATAATTTCATAGAACCAAAGATATATTTAGTTTGGAGATTTCACGGGAAATTTAGGTTGTGCATGGCCAGCGGATACTCAAACACATATATAATTTTCATGGGCTGCATTCTCACTTTAGGACCAGCAAAAAAGATGTTCAATGCATGGGCTAAAAAACAAGTGAGATAAGAAAGAGAAGGTGGAACCGGATTCGTACCCGTAACCGTTTCGGATCCGATTCCTTGTCTTCGGAACCGGAGCCAGAACAATACATGGGACGGGACTAGATTCAGGTCCAGGTTCCAGGTCTAGGTAGAGAATGATATTTTAAAAAAAAATATGGTTTTTAGGACAGATTTTAAAAAATTGAGGTAATATGTTGGTTCTCGGGTCCCCGGGTCCGAACCAAGGGGGACCGAACCCGGTCCAATTTACTTATTGGGGCATGATTGAGGACCCAGACCCGGTTTTAACGGGTCAGAACCTCCGCGTAATCGGAGAATCGGGGACTCATTTACATCCTAAGTCGTACGCCAGCTCAGCTGTGAGAGGTCATGGGTTTGTGTCCTCGCGTCACTGCTCCCTCCTTCCCTCATAAATATATCTACACATATTTTGGCCGAACGGGTATTCCTGCTCTCAAGCACTAAGTGCAAATAAATAAATAAATAACACTATCACGGCCCATCTATTAATAACTAAACCCCATACCCAAAGCCCAATCCCTGAGCTCACTTACAAACAAAGAAAACATTCTCCTTTTTAAGAGAAGAAATAAAAATGCTACTCTCTCACCTTCTAATTCTACTGCATCCTAAATTTTGTTTTCTCTTTTATTGACCATTTACTTCGCTTCAACGGTAAAATAAATTTCTGAATTGTTGTGTGTTTATTGTGATTTGATATTATTTCATCCAATTGTTATTCACACAAGTCCATCCATCATTTTCTGAACCAAGCCCCTACCCGTGACCGACAATAAAGCAAAAGAAGGTAAAAAAAGGCTAAAAAATCGGTTTTTCATAATTCCGCCGTATGTATCCGCGGTATACAAGCAATTTCCAGATTTCCTCCTCTAAGAGGGGAGGAAAACTGGAAACTTCTAGTTTACCGCCGATTCTAGCAGCGGTAAAGCTTCAATTTCCGGTTTTCCTCCTCTCAGAGAGGAGGAAAGCGGGAAAGTAACTAGTTTCCCGCCGATTCCAGCAGCGGTAAAGCTGAGTGAGTGTCCAAATAGAGTCGCAAGGCCTTTCCATTTCCAATTAACATAAAATAGAATGAAAGAATCGATAGTTGCGCTTTTTCTTGTAGCGCATATCTAGTGAACACCCATATGATTTGAATAGAGAGAAAAAGAACAACACAAGCTGACTTTGGCAATTGACACAAGTTGAATTCAATTTCTAGTCTTTCTAATATATGTGCTTCCCATAAATAAAAGTAGAAATATATAAATGGTCATCAAATATCATCCCCATAATTAAAGAATAAAATCCGTGATATCACTCTATTAAAGCAATTTGCTCCTGTCTACAACTCCATCCTTAAATCTTTCATCACTCGTAGTCTTTAACGATCATCGGTGTGATTCACTTGATAATAAATTCTTAAAAATTCAATTCCATGCAAACAGAGGGGCCCTTAAGAGAGCACATCTGGGAAAGAAAATTTAAAAGCATTCAGTGTTATCACGTATCTAGTCTAGAGCAATCATACTAAAGGGCTTGCAATCTTGCAATCAACGTCTAAGCTCTATTTTTGTTGACATGCTTAGATTTCGAAACTCTCTGGACCTAACAAAAAAGCCGAACGACTGATGGAACTGGTCAAATCAAGCTCGATAACAATTTAGGACCGTAGCAAAACACGACACGGTCGCTTACATGCACAGAAAGGCAGTGATGTGTCGACTACTACGGCATGTTTGTAGGGTTGCAAACGGAACGGTTCCGGATCGGAACCATAGTGGACTCGGACAAGTTTATGAATAACGGTTCCGGTTTTGAATCCGGTTTTTTTACTCATAACTTGTTTAGTTGGTTCCAGACCCGGCTTCGATAGGATAACCCGGATCTGGGTCAACCTAGAGGACTCGAATCCTATTCCAAAATTGATTCTAATTATTTTTATTCTTCATTACTCCTAAAATAAGCATATCATTCAGCTTATAACAGTGCATCAAGTCCACAACCGCTATTATTGTATGTAAAAATGTCAAAAAAAAAGAGAGTAAATTTTGAGGTATAATTTGCAATATCAAATCCTCATATGCCGGGTCCACGGGTGGGAACCTATTCAGACCCGGAATCGCTTATCAATCAGAACCTAAATTAGGTTCCGGACCCGGACCCGTTTATGAAGCGGAACCTAAAATAGGTTCCAGACCCGGTTTTTTACGAGTCGAAACTTCTGGGTAATAGGATACCTGTTTGCAACCCTACCTGTTTGCGAGTATAGGCTCTTTTTCTTTCTTTTTTTTGCCCGGTTGAAATGAAGGTTCTGCTGGTTTCACGTACATTCTCGATCGTAGATATTAGGATCTCTGGTTTTTTATGGTAAGAATTATGCTCCCTTTATAGAAAAGTCAATAATTTCGTAGAACCAAAGATATATTTAGTTTGGAGATTTCTCGTGAAATTTAGGTTGTACATTCCCAGGAGATACTCAAACACATACATAATTGTCATGGGCTGCATTCTCGAATTAGGACCAGCAAAAACGATGTTCAATGCATGGGCTAAAAAAAAAGTGAGATAAGAAAGAGAAGGTGGAACCGGATTCGTACCCGTAACCGATTCAGAACCGATTCCTTGTCTTCGGAACCGGAACCAGAACAATACATGGGACGGGTCTAGATCCAGGTCCGGGTCTAGGTAGAGAATGATAATTAAAAAAAATATATCATTTTTAGGAGAGATTTTAGAAAATTGAGGTAATATGTTGGTTATCGGGTCCATGGGTCCGAACCAAGTTGGAACCGGACCCGGACCCATTTACTTATTGGGGCATGATTGAAGACCCTGACCCGGTTTTAACGAGTCGGAACCTCTGTGTAATTGGAGAATCGAGGACCCACTTACATCCCTAGTCGTACGCCAGCTCAGCTGTGAGAGGTCATGGGTTTGTGTCCTCGCATCACTTCTCCCCCCCTCCCCCATAAATATATCTATAAATATTTTCGCCGAACGGGTATTCCTGCTCTCAAGCCCTAAGTCCAAATAAATAAATAATTAACCTGAGCACGGCCCATCTATTAATAACTACACCCCATAGCCAAACCCCAATCCATGAGTTCACTTACAAACAAAGAAAACACGCTCCTTTTTAAGAGAAGAAATAAAAATGCTACTCTCTCACCTTCTGATTCTACTACATCATAAATATTGTTCTCTCTTATATTGACCATTTACTTCGCTTCAACGGTAAAATAAATTTACGATTTTTTGTGTGTTTATTGTGATTTGATATTATTTCATCCAAATGTTATTCACACATGTCCATCCTTCATTTTGTGAACCAAGCCCCGACCCGTGACCCACAATAAAGCAAAAGAAGGAAAAAAAAGGCTAAAAAATCTGTTTTTGAGAATCCCGCCGTCCGTATCTGCGGTATACCTACAGTTTCCATATTTCCTCCTCTCAGAGGGGAGGTAAACCGGAAACTGCCAGTTTACCGCCGATTCTAGCTACGGTAAAGCTTCAATTTTCTTTTTTCCTCCTCTCAAAGAGGGGGAAATCTGGACAGTAACGAGTTTGCCGCCGACTCTAGCAGCGGTAAAGCTGAGTGAGTGTCCAAATAGAGTCGCAAGGCCTTTCCATTTCCAATTAACATAAAATAGAATGAAAGAATCGATAGTTGTGCTTTTTCTTGTAGCGCATATCTAGTGAACACCCATATGATTTGAATAGAGAAAAAGAACAACACAAGCTGACTTTGGCAATTGACACATGTTGAATTCAATTTCTAGTCTTTCTAATATATGTGCTTCCCCATAAATAAAAGTAGAAATATATAAATGGTCATCAAATATCATCCCCATAATTAAAGAATAAAATCCGAGATATCACTCTATTAAAGCAATTTGCTCCTGTCTACAACTCCCTCCTTAAATCTTTCATCGCTCGTAGTCTTTAATGATGAATGGGTGTGATTCACTTGATAATAAATTCTTAAAAATTCAATTCCATGAAAACATAGGGGCCCTTAAGAGAGCACATCTGGGAAAGAAAATTTAAAAGCATTGAGTTTTATCACGTATCTAATCTAGAGCAATGACACAAAAGGTTTTGCAATCTTATAATCAACGTCTATGCTTTATTTTTGTTGACATGCTTAGATTTCGAAACTCTCTGGACGTAACCAGAAAGTCGAACGACTGATTGAACTGGTCAAATCAAGCTCGATAACTATTTAGGATCGTAGCAAAACACCACACGGTCGCTTTCATGCACAGAAAGGCAATGATGTGTCGACTACTACGGCATGTTTGTAGGGTTGCAAACGGAATGGTTCCGGATCGGAACCATAGTGGACTCGGACCCCGTTTATGAATAACGGTTCCGGTCTTGACTCGTAACTTGTTTAGTTGGTTCCAGACCCGGCTTCGATTGGATAACCCGGATCCAGGTCAACCTAGATGTTGACACCAAAAATGTCACTTTGCCTCTTCACACCAAAAGCTACACGGAGCCGCATCCTACCAAAAATAGGCAGGCGCTACTTCAAGCATCAGATCTTGTCAGAATCAAACAAAAACTGTAAGGTCACTCAAAATAACCAAAAGAGAGGTACACATGAAGTTTCGGGCCATTTCGATATCATTTGGCCTACCTTCACTTCTCCAACAGCTAAGCAGCAGCTCCCGGCAACGGAGCACCCCGGGGCCATGGCACCCAATTCGGAGCATGTGGATCATCTCAAAATGACTCCATTAGGCTCCCCATCAAATTTCAGGTCAATCGGACATCGTTTGACCGAAAGTCAAAGCTCGGCATTTCCCTCGCGGTGAAATAAAGGCGAGCATTTGCATGACTCCAAATGGCTTCAAAACTCAAACGAAAGCCTATGGTTGGTCTTATCTACTGATGAGGGAGTCACACGTCAAATTTCAGGTCAACCGGACATCGTTTGACCGAAAGTCAAAGCTCGGCATTTCCCTCGCGGTGAAATAAAGGCGAGCATTTGCATGACTCCAAACGGCTTCAAAACTCAAGAGAAAGCCTATGGTTGGTCTTACCTACTGATGAGGGAGTCACACGTCGAATTTCAGGTCAATCGGACATCGTTTGACCGAAAGTCAAAGATCAGCATTTCCCTCGCGGTGAAATCAAAGGCAAGCATTTGCATGACCCCAAATGGCTTCAAAACTCAAAAAAAAGCCCATGGTTGGTCTTATTTAATGCTCAAGAAGCTTCACCTCGAATTTCAGGTCATTCCGACATCGTTTGATACTGTTTCAGCTACTGGCGGAAAATCAGCAGTTCTGCGTTCGGCTTTTCCCGGAAAATCAGAAACTTTGCAAACCAATTTGCAAGGATTCTCATCAGGTTTTTCAGAGGGAAATCAAGCCAAATAATGTGAAGAAATGTCAGAGAAAACAAGAAAAAAAAACGGAAGCGAAAAACGACGAAAAACGGCCAAAAAGGGGCCCCGGGAAGGAATTTTTCCCCCAGGGTCGCAGACCACCGCGACCCTGGGCCAGGGTCGCCGGCGACCATGGGCCCGGCGACCCTGGGAGGTCCGGGGCGCCGATTTCGCCCCGGGACCCCCCGTTTCGTCCATTTTCGCGAGATGAGTTGTTCTGTCCCTGTGATTTTTCCAGATTCAGGCTTTTGAAGCTCCAAATTCACTGATATTCATCAAGATCACAGAACTCCTTTCCAGAACTTCAAAAACTTCGTTGATTGCCAGCCGAACAACAAAAAAAGAGCACTTTCTGCCCGCCCGATCGTGAAATCAACTGGACAGATGCTGCCGGCCCGCTGGTATCAACCAATGCCTGAAACTACATGATCATCTGATGTTGATTTACATAAGGATCCATCAACGATCATCGCAAAAGGAATTCCAAAAGACGCAACATGGCCCGCGACTCTTCAGCTACCGAGGCGCCCACTTAATGCTATCAATTGGCCCGTTTATGGCAAGTTAATGCGGTCATTAACCCATTATCTTGGACGGCCCAATCAGAAGCCTATGTTCAGGAGTTACAAGTCCAAGCAATCATGGCATTCAAGCCATGAAACTCCTAACATAATGGAGATTAAAGGCGATTAAATGCCCCTGACTCTCCTCCGGCCAATGAAATCCAAGGGTCAGGAGTTACAAAACAAAAAGCAATTAAACTCGTAACTCCTCCCTTAATGAGCTTTATTACCATAAAGGCTCATAAATCACTCCTAAAGGCTACCTAAAGGCCTATAAATAGGAGTCCCCTCCAAGCATTCCGGAGACACACAGAAAGATCCGGAAAAATCGCCAGAAAATCATTCAAAAATCCTCAGAGAAATCTCTACAACCCTGCTACTTCAAGAAAACTCTGCTGCGACAAGTACTACAAGGTGATTGAAGCCCCTTGGGGGGCCACCCCCCTAAAAGGCCACCTATCTTTCTATCCAACAATGCTAGATGCGGCTTTTCAGCCCGTCTACTTAGCTTTTTACCGGATATAGGGCCTTATCTTGGTCCTTATCCTCTAAAAATCTGAGGTTGGAGCCAAGCCAAGAAATCAAGCACTATGTTCTCATCTGAAGGACGATGGCGGAGCCCATACATGACTCGCGACCGTCGATCTGAACGAGCCCTCCCACAATCGCATGAGAAGTTAGATTCCTTTTTCTTGCTTTTCTATTGTAGATTGTATTTTTTTTAAGAGACAAAAAAATTCACAATTCTTGTCTTTTACTTTTGATAAGATTTGTAAATCGCCTTTTACAGCAAAATCGCCTTCAACGGCACCAAATCGCCTTCTACGGCACAAAAATGCCTTTCACGGCATTCAAACAAAACTGTCTCTTTTATTAAAATATGTATGCAATGGAAAACTAGAAAAAAGTTTCATTTCCCTTTTTACTTGTGAAGGTGGATCTCCGGATCACCATTTCTAAATTCCAAGTATAAAAGAGAAATTGGCATACCTGTACAAAAAAACTGATGCCCACTTTTCCTTTCTTTCCCTCCACCGTACCCCGTCAGCCCCGGGGCGGAGGCAGCTTTGGAAAAAGAGAAAAGCCGGGTCCATCAAGCTGGCACACCCGGTGGGACTCGTTCATTTGATGAACATGTGCTTAGATTCCTTTTGGCTCCATTCTGGTTGGTGGCCTATGTTGGATCTTGCATCTAAAAAAAAAAAGAACACATGAGATAGGATTCTTGGAAATTTCTTCTTTTGAGTTTATTTCCAGTCTTTCTTGTTTCTAAAAAAAAAAATCTGATTTACAAAAAATTTCAGATTTTCCTCTTTTGGGTTTAAGTTGAGAAACTTTGGTTTCCTCCTTTTCGGACTTCGAGATCGCAGAAATGTTGAACTCATTTTCGGAATGGAACACCATTTGCTCTCTTCTATGAATCCATAAAAAAAAATCAAAAAAAAAATCTGATTTACAAAATTTTTTCAGATTTTCCTCTTTTGGGTTTAAGTTGAGAAACTTTGGTTTCTTCCTTTTCGGACTTCGGGATCGCAGAAATGTTGAACTCATTTTCGGAATGGAACACCATTTGCTCTCTTCTATGAATCCACAAAAAAAAAACTTCAGATTTCTCCTTTTTGGGTTTAAGTTGAGAAACTTTGGTTTCTTCCTTTTCGGACTTCGGGATCGCAGAAATGTTGAACTCATTTTCGGAATGGAACACCATTTGCTCTCTTCTATGAATCCACCAAAAAAAAAAAAAAAAAAACTTCAGATTTCTCCCTTTTGGGTTTAAGTTGAGAAACTTTGGTTTTTTCCTTTTTGGACTTCGAGATCGCAGAAATGTTGAACTCATTTTCGGAATGGAACACCATTCGCTCTCTTCTATGAATCCATATAAAAAAAATCTTTCAAAAAATAAAATAAAATAAAAACCACTAAGGTTGCACCAATTGCGTTCTTTGACCAAAGTGGATCTAAGAAAAGCCTTGTCCAGAGTGTGGAAACAGCTAGACTGTTCTAGGCAAGGGTCCTCCAAACAGGTTCATTAAGTAATCCTACCCTTACCTGGGGGCTGATCTATCAACTGAGGTTTCATAAGATCGAATTGGAGATCTATGTGAACTCTTAAAAAAAATCTCTAAAAAAAAAAAGAGAACAAAAAAAAAACTTCTGTCATTTTGGATTCATATTTGAGAAATCCTGGTTCCTTCCTTTTCGGACTTCGAGATCGCAGAAATGTTAAACTCATTTTCGGATTGGAATACCATTTGCTCTCTTCTACAAAGTCCAATCTTGACACTTTCAAAAAAAAAAACTTCTGTCATTTTTGGATTCATAATTGAGAAATCCTGGTTCCTTCCTTTTCGGACTTCGAGATAGCAGAAATGTTGAACTCATTTTCGGATTGGAATACCATTTGCTCTCTTCTACAAAGTCCAATCTTGACACTTTCAAAAAAAAACTTCTGTCATTTTTGGATTCATAATTGAGAAATCCTGGTTCCTTCCTTTTCGAACTTCGAGATCGCAGAAATGTTGAACTCATTTTCGGATTGGAATACCATTTGCTCTCTTCTATAAAGTCCAATCTTGACACTTTCAAAAAAAAAAAAAAAAACTTCCGTCACTTTTGGATTCACATTTGAGAAATCCTGGTTCCTTCCTTTTCGGACTTTCGAGCTCGCAGAAATGTTGAGCTCATTTTCGGATTGGAATACCATTTGTTCTCTCCTATGAATCCAATCTTGACCTTTCAAAAATCCCATCTCGTGTCCTTTCCAAGGATGCAATTTGCAACATTTGTGCCTAGCGGTGCTAGTACGCCCTTTCGGGTCTACTGTATTCGCAACCGACACATTTGTATCTCAACCTTATATCATTTTACCTTGAGTGAGCTTTGCTTCTCGGTAATTTGAATTAAGGTTCACAATTGCTTCTAGCAGTCACTGGGACGCTCATTCTGAGCTGACCCTACCTGCGTTTAGAACAATTGTGCCCTCTATGGCTTTTCTGCCTTCCTCATGTTGCTTGGGCTGGGCCATGTCCCCTCGGGCGACTTAAAGAGGCGAAACCATAGTATTTTCCATTTATGATCACTATATTCTTGTGATTACTAATGGATATGGTCTTGTTTCAGAAGTTTTCCAAAAACTAACAATGGCAGCTTCATTAACCATCACCTTTGATGAGAACAAGTACCAGCTCATGCTCCAAGACAAACAAACCAAGCGCACTTACAAGCGCCCTGCCAGCTGCCGAAGCGTCATTTCCCTCGGCAACTCAGAAGACACCGGGTCAAACTCTACTCCCCGGACCATTGTCTTCGGGTCATTGGGACCATTCCCACTACCCGCAGAAGAAACCGCACCTGCCAAGAAGCAGAGAACCGCCCCTCAACGTATCACTACAGTGATACCAAGGGCGATCATCAAGAAGCCTGAGGCCCGTAGCGCTCCTGCAAAGCCTCAGCCAGCAAGAAACCAGGTCTGCTCAAAGACTTGGTCCCCAAGGCCTTCACCCAAACAAAGAAGGTCACAAAAATCTGTAAAGCCAACCTACCTGGCCCCTCTCAAGGAGAACCGGTTCTACCCTCTTGCTTACATGAAAGAGGAGAAGCCTACCCTCCGCCAAACAAAACCAACTCAGCACGAGCCGGCTTGCTCATACAAGCCCAAAATCAAATCATGCATCGTAAGGCCTCCGCAAGAACCTGCCAAGGCCTGCACACCTGCGAATCGAACCTTCCTCTCAACAGGAGCCGAACTCGCAAAATTCAAAGCTTCGCTGCGACAGGCAAAGGACCGCGTCCAGATCCTGTCCCTGCCTGTCTTCAAAAAAGACAAGCTTGGCTGCTGCGCACCAGGGACTACGTCCTTCATTGCCAGAGCACAGCCAGAGCTAACCGAAGCTCAAATCGCTCGTCGTATGCGTCGCCGCACGACATATCGACAAAAGAGACTAGAGAAGCAAAGAACCCAGGATTCTGCACTTCAGGTCTCCCAAAAATGGGTCGAAAAAGAAAGACCCGACCAAGTTGTTGCTGTTCATATGGTTGGCAAAACCAGAAAACGCCAGAAGTCAGCAACTAAAATCCATGTCAGACAACCGGTGACTCGCAGCGTCTCCCGGACACGAAGACATAAAGAAAACTCTCCCGCTCCTTCAAGCCAAGGACATCAGAGTGACCACTCTTCGAGCTCTTCATCTAAAAGAATGAGCTCCAGCTCAGTCACCAAGACTGTATCCTCTTTCGACTCTCGAAGAATGAACGTCTTGGTCACAAATGCTGAGCAACCTCCGCCGCATGATGACGTAACCGCACGCATCCAGCAGCTGGAGCAAGGGCAGCAGAGGATAGAGACTCTAATAGAGAACCTAATTCTCAATCTTCAGCGTCCACAAAACAATGAAGCTCCTCCCAGCCATCAAGGCGACGAGGAAAATGCAGAAAACAGTGAGTCGCGCGCCTTTACCAAAAAGGACGTTGACGATATCCTCGCCAAAGCAAAAGAAGAGGATACACTAAAGGAGCATGGGATCAAGCCACCATATCCCTTGTGGATGGACTCGGTCCCGTTCCCTACAAAATTCAAGCAACCTACTCTCCAAACATATACGGGGAAAGGTTCAGCCAGACAACACGTCATCCATTTCAAGATCCTGACGGGAGCTATTGCGGATCAAGATGCCCTCAAAATCCGCCTCTTTGCAAGTACCCTAAAAGGTACGGCCTTTGATTTGTACTCCACTCTGCCGGAGGACTCCATTCAAAATTGGGTCATGCTGGAGACACGCTTCCTAACCCACTTCAAAGGTGAGGATCATCCTGTTACTATGGCTCAGCTCTGCACCCTAAAACAGGGAGAGAATGAGTCAACATATGACTTCATTCACAAGTGGAAGGCAATGGCATACAAATGCTCCGATGTACTGCCACAAGCATCACTGGTCGACATCTGCCGAAACAACATGAGAGCAAGAATCCGCTCCATGATCATCGGCAACAAATCAAAGAACCTGGGAGAACTCCTGGAAGCAGCTATGGAAGCTGAAACGGTGATCAAAGACCTCAACAGTCAGAAATCATTAAAGAAAGAGCCGACTGCCATTGCAACCTCAAAACCAAAGAAAAAGGAGGTTCTCAATGTGCAAACCAAGTCAGCTCCTCAGCAGCCAAAGAAAGCTGAAAACAAAGCTGCAGGTAAAAAGCCTGAACTCTCTGATGCCTTCAAAGAATGAATAGAAAAGAAATACCCGTTCGATGAAGATGTTGAAGAAATCTTTGGGGCACTCCTAGCAAACGGCAAACTTAAATTGCCTGACCCCAGAAGACAAGGAGATGTTGGCAAAACCAACGATCCTCGGTACTGTCCATACCATCATATGATCTCGCATCCTCTCAATCAATGCTTTGTTGTGAGAGAGAAGATAAATGAGATGTGGAAAAACGGAGTCATTACCTTCGACAAGAACTATGGGTCTGCCTCCGTCAACATGGTGTCGTATGGACAAAAACAAAAATCACCAAAAGAGAAGATCACTACTTCCTTCAAGGTGATAAAGATGACCCAGACGTCCCAAGAGTTGGTTCCATATCCAACATCAGACGGACAGCCCATATGGGTACACCCCGATATCCTAGAAGATGAAAATTGGGAGGTCGTCAAAACAAAGCCCACCGCTCAACAGCGAAGGCAAGCCAGGAGACAACTCCGCAGGCTCAAACAGCAGGAGAAAACTCCGAAAAAGCAAGAAGTCGCTGAAAAGGCAGAAACCTCCTCTACCGCTTCACTGGGGGCAACAGAAGAGTCCTCTCCTAAGGCTTCAAAGGCGGCAAGAAAATTCACTCTTGGTGATTTCATGCCACCACACCTCAAAGATGAAACTACGCAGGGGGCATCATACTCTTGCAACTCAGTGGTCGGATTCTCCATGGATGGATATGAGTCCAGTGACACCGCTAGTGACATCGATGAGTGGGAGGAATCCCTCGAAACAGGAGAATATCTCTCCGACGAGGAATGGATCCCTGAATCTCATCTTATGCCAGTAATCTGGTATAACCCATTACAGCCGCAAGGATCCTGGTCTGATGATGAAGAAGACCAAGAGGCTGTCCAAGAAAATACTCTAGTGGAACCCAACCATGTTGAACCACAAGGAGCAGACGAAGAAGAAGATTTGGCTCCCGTGCCTAATCTCGATGGATACGCAAGGATCTTGCAGCACCTTGCTATAAAGCAAGAACAAGGTCGCATCAATCAGCTTCGTCACAACCCATCACCGGAAGTTCCTGAAAATTTACAGGAATCTCCCCCGGTAACCCCGGAAAACGAAGAAAGCTGTTGGATCGATGATCCTCTTACATCTGAGGACGAATCTGATTCCCAACAGTTCATCTTGGAGGCATCTTCCGTCAAAGTTACTTGCAATGCAATAACTCAGGATGATAATTCATCACCTTCTCAGGCTTCGTCTCCTGAAACAGTGACATCGGAACTCAAACCTCTTCCGACTGATCACCTTGAAGAAATTCCAGCCGGTGAAATCTTCTTCAGAGAAAATCCGGTTAATTGGTCCCAAATGCCCGATCTCATCGGTGATGTCTGGACCGACAAAATCTTCGATAAAGAAGGAAAGTTGCTGGAGGCTGTTCAGGACTTGTTCCCGGAAAATGCTCCATGCAACACAATTACTGAAGATGGCAATGCTGACACAGAGACATCTTCAGCAAATGAGAAGGAACAACCCCTCGATCTCGAGGGTGATCTTCCAAACAAAGACCCTTCTCCAGAAGCTCTTGAAGTTGGTAGAGGTACCCGTTCTGGCCGGGATTACCACAAAAACTACAACCAACCTTCTGCTTCTTATGTAAATCCTTCTGGAAAACAAGCTGTAAACGCCCCTAGTGGCAAGAAAAATGAAAATGCAGGCCCCAAGGAGGCTTTCAAGTATGACTTGATTCAGCACTTCAAACACATACCTGCACGTCTGCACATCCTAGACTTATTACGAATGTCACCGCAGACTCGTGATAGTCTCATTTCAGAACTACAAATGCTGGATGCGGATGTCGACAAACATGCCCCACAAGTCCTACAAATTGAAATGGACTATAGGGTCAAAAAATCAAAAACTCCCTCAAAAGGAGAAAAGAAGAAAACTGAGGGATCCTGGATCGAATGCCTCTCGGTTCAAAAAGCAGCAAGTGCAACCATCGCTTTCACCAAGGAAGACCTCCTGCTAGGCGAGACAAAGCACAACCGACCCCTGTACTTCACCGGGTACATCAAAGAGGTGCCAGTACGCAGAATCAAGATCGATCCAGGTTCTGCACTCAACCTCACCTCCACTTCGGCACTCGAAGAATTGGGCATCCCGCCTAGCAAGTTGAGCCACACGTCTGTGTCCATCTTTGGATATGATGGCAGCGCTCAAAGGCCGATCGGCAAAATCAGGTTCAAGTTGCAAATCGGTGATCTTATCTCCGAGGTCACTGTCTATGCAATAAGGACCCCTTCATGCTACAACATCCTTCTCGGACGCCCCTGGATACACGAGAATGGTGTTGTCCCTTCGACTTTACATCAGTGCATCAAGTTCGTTGGCAATGACGGCTTGATACATCGAGTGTTTGCAGACAAAAAGCCCTTCAAAGGCAAAGAAGTCTATTTCGCAAATGCTCAGATGTACAAAGATGAAAAAGAAGAAAGGGAGGAAGAAACAACACCCTTTGCCGAAAATCTCCAGAAAGACAAAGGCAAGGCTCCTCAGCAATCACCGGAAGAAAATAAACCCTCTATCAAAACCGAAGAGAGTAATCAATCTCCCTTCATGGTCTCCCTCAAGTCTTCAAAGCCTCTGGTGATCACCACCAAAGCAAAGAAGACAAAACAAAAGGCTGGGGGCAAGTTTGTTGTCTCCTCCGTGTCTGTCTTGCAAGACACGAATTCGGACTCAGAGCCAGAAGACGATACATTGTCAAGCCAAGCTGATGATCAACAAGTTCAGCCCGCTCTCACTCCGATGGAGACAACCGTTGACATAGAAGATCCGGCATCTGCTTCCTTCGTTGTTCCAGCAACATCAGCAGAAGAAAAGTCAATCTTCTTCCATAAATCGGGAGTTTCTTCATCAAATTCTTCGCTTGAACCTTTCCAAAATGAAGGTATGCCTCAACTATCCCTGTATAGTCCAATGGCGCAAGCTATCATGAAGAAAATGGGCTACGACGCTCAGAACCCAATCGGTTTGGGAGATGGCCGTGGTATTATCACGCCATTGGAGCCAACCCTGACCAAAAGTCAACTGGAAGGTTGGAAACCCCACCACCACATAGAAAAGTCTTCTCATGGGCTGGGGTATGATCCTGACGCCCCCTTGAGACAGTTGACACAAAGGCTGCAAAGTCATCATGCCGACCAAGCCTCAACATCTCATATTAATGAAGACATCGATCTCCCTGGATATCTCTTTGAAGAGTTGACCGTCAAGGATCCAGGAAGTTTATCCAATTGGTACGATTCCTCTGATGATGAAGAATTGTCCGATAATACAGACACACGGTTCTCTGACCCAGAAGAACCACTGTCTCCAAAGGAAGTGCCCTACTTCGACCTAGTTTCAACAGGTGATTGGGACCACCCTCATAGCAAATCTTGAGAAAAGTACCAATCAAGAAGACCCATGGACAAAAGCAGAGCCGTGATCTGTAGATACCTTTGGAACTCCAGAAGGCTTTGTTGGGTTGGAAGCCTCCGAAAATATTGTGGAGGAACCACCGTCAAACCTTCCAACTGAAGATTCTGTTCAAAAGATAGACTTGGGAACACCTGATAACCCACGTCCTGTATTCATAAGCAAGAATATAAAGGATGATGAGTTACCCGAGTATATCGCGTTTCTTCATGAGTTCGTTGATTGTTTTGCATGGTCTTACGCTGAGATGCCTGGCTTAGACCCCAAAATAGCAGTCCACAAACTCAATCTTCAAAAAGATATCAAGCCTGTCAAATAAGGCCAAAGAAGGTTCCGTCCTGATGTGATGGACAAAATTGAACGAGAAGTTCAAAAACTCAAAAGCGTTGGCTTCATCCGTGAGGAACAACATCCTGAATGGTTGGCCAACATCGTCCCCGTGACAAAGAAAAATGGGCAAATCAGGGTCTGCATTGATTACAGAGACCTAAATAATGCATGCCCAAAAGATGAATTCCCACTCCCTATACCGGAGGTGATGATCGACAACACCTGTGGGTTCGAGCGAATGACATTCATGGATGGCTTCTCTGGCTACAATCAGATAAAGATGCATCCTGAAGATGAAAAACACACAGCATTTCGGACCTCGTTTGGCGTGTATTGCTACACTGTCATGCCATTCGGTCTGAAGAATGCCGGCGCTACATATCAGAGGGCTATGATGAAGATATTCCAAGATATGCAGCACAAGACGGTCGAATGTTATGTCGACGACCTCGCCGTCAAAAGCAAAAGAAAAGAAGACCATCTCAAAGATCTTCGAGAAGTCTTCTTCCGACTTCGCAAACACAAACTGCGAATGAATCCCCTCAAATGCTTCTTCGGTGTTTCATCGGGTAAGTTTCTCGGATTCATAGTACGGAAAGCTGGCATAGAGCTTGACCCCATCAAAGTCAAGGCTATCCTAGAAATGCCATCTCCAAGAACCCTAAGACAATTAAAAGGGCTCCAAGGAAGATTGGCATACATTCGACGGTTCATCTCCAACCTATCAGGGAAGTGCCGTCCATTCTCTCGGTTAATGAAAAAAGGTATCGATTTTGTCTGGGATGCTGAATGTGAAGCCGCGTTCCAGGACATCAAGTCATACCTGACTAAACCTCTAGTGTTGGCTGCCCCCACAACTGGAAAACCATTCCTCTTGTACACAAGAGCCCTTGACTGTTCTTTAGGCGCTCTACTCGCACAAAAGAATGACGAGGGAAAAGAAGCTGCTCTATATTACCTTAGCCGCATGTTGGTAAGTGCAGAGCATCGCTACTCTCCAGTCGAAAAAGAATGCTTGGCAGTGATGTTCGCCGTACAAAAACTGCGTCACTACCTGCTATCCAACACAGTGTACCTGATTTCGAGGATCAACCTCCTAAAGGTCCTTGTCACAAAAGCAGGTTCTCTCAATGCCCGATTGGCAAAATGGTCCATCCTCCTGTCACAATTTGACATTAGGTATGTACCACAAAAAGTAATCAAAGGCCAAGCTTTAGCAGACTTCCTCGCTGAGCATCCATTGCCTAAAGATTCTCCACTCAGGGACGACCTCCCAGACGAACCGGTCTACAGTGTGGAGACTTCCTTATCAAATGCTTCCTGGCACATGTACTTCGATGGCGCAACCAGGACAAATGAAAAGGGAAATCAAATATCGGGAATTGGCATTCTCTTTGTTAGTCCCGACAAATACATGATTCCACACGCATTCTCGCTACTGGAACCATGTTCAAACAATGCAGCTGAGTACCAAGCCCTCATCGTAGGATTGGAGCTCGCCCTTGAATCCGGCATTACTACACTGGAAGCTTTTGGAGACTCTCAACTGATCGTCAACCAGATGAATCAGAAATTTGAAGTCAGGAAGCCCGATCTGTTGCCTTACTATAACAAGGCACAATCGCTTTGACAAAAGTTCGACATCTGTCACATCACCCACATCCTCAGAGGTGAAAACATTCGTGCAAATGCCCTGGCTGGACTTGCTGCGTCTATGGCAATCCAAGAAGAGGAAAACATGCAAATTACAATGTGTCAAAAAAGGATTCTCCCTCCTCTCAACACACATCAAGCAGTTGCTGAATGCCACCAAGTGGTTGGAAGTCGGATCTCCGTCCTTAAACCTCTGATCGGCGACTGGAGGGATCCGTTCATTGATTACATAATGTTCGGAATCCTACCTGAAGATCCAAAAGAACGGGTAAGCATCCAAAGGCGAGCCCCAAACTTTCATTTGGATATTCCTTCAAAAATGCTGTATAGAAAATCCTATAATGGAATACTTCTACGCTGCTTGTCACAACAAGAGGCTGAGGAAACACTCAAAGAAGTACATGCTGGTCTTTGTGGAGCCCATCAGGCTGGGCCTAAGCTCTACGATCAGATAAAAAGGTTAGGTTATTATTGGCCTACCATGGTGGCTGATGCAATGCAATTTGCTAAGCGCTGCCAACAATGCCAAATTCATGGAGATTATGTCCACATGCCTCCAGAATGGCTGCATCCTACAGCAATCTCGTGGCCTTTTGAAGCCTGGGGTATGGACATCATAGGTCCTATCTCCCCTCCATCGAGCAAAGGTCATCGCTTCATCTTCGCCGCTACGGATTATTTCTCCAAGTGGTCAGAAGCATTTGCGCTTAGTGAAATGAAGACTTCATCAGTCCTTCAATTCTTGCGCACCAACATCATTTGTCGCTTCGGCATACCTAAAAGATTCGTCCATGATAACGGACCACAGTTCCGCGATCACCGATTCTACAAGTTCTGCGACAAATACAAAATCCAAAGTTGTCCTTCAACTCCGTACAATCCGGCGGCGAATGGACTAGCAGAGGCCTTCAACAAGCCGCTCTGTAAAATCCTCAAGAAAATGGTCTCTAGTCACAAAAGAGATTGGGGGCGACAAACTGCCTGAAGCTTTGTGGGCCTATCGAACCACAGTTCGAGGACCAACCCATAGCACACCATTCTCCTTGGTCTATGGATGCGAAGCTGTTGTCCCTTTGGAAGTTCAAATTCCTTCCTTAAGGATATCTCTACAAAATGACATGACGCAAGAAAGTAATGTAAAACTGAGACTCCAAGAGCTGGATAACCTCGATGAGAGACGGCTCGAAGCTCTACAAAGCATTGAACTCTACCAAGCACGCATGGCAGGATCTTTTGACAAAAAGGTCAGGCAACGCGCCTACAAAAAGGGAGACTTGGTTCTTACAGTAAAAAGACCAATGGTTTTTGCCAACAAATCCAAAGGCAAATTTGAACCAAAATGGGAGGGACCTTTCGTCATCGACAAAGTCTTCTCCAACGGCGCATACGCTCTTCTAAACATGGAAGGTGACAGATGTATGCTGCCCATAAATGGAAAGTTCTTGAAGCGGTACTACCCTTGAAGGCTTCTTCCATCGGGTCAGAGCGACGCCTGCACGGCCAAAGCCTATTCCTAGGTATCTGCTCGTCAAACCCACTCCTTTTGAAATTTTCATCCTCTTGTTGAAATTTCTAAAAAAGAAAACCCCTCAAAACAATGTTTCTTTCATCGTTTCATTGTTCAAAAAAAAAAAAGCAAATCCAAAAATCCAAGTTTAGGAGCTTCTTCCCAAACTTGACCAAAATTTTCGATCCTTGAAACCAAAATTCACGGTTTGAAACAAAATCAGGACCTAGGGATTTCAGCCCTAGTCCACCCCGACTTTTACCACCAAAATGGTTTTGAGTCAAAATTTACGACCCTCGTGTCTTTAAACAAAAAAATGGTTTTTCAAAAACCGCAGGGAAGCGACGTTCAGTCGATACTTGCAAAACCCAAAATCGGAAGGATGCGAACCCCATTCGATACTTTCAAAACCCCAAAATTTCAAAAAATCGTGGAGACGCAACATTCCAGATGATATCCACAACCCAAATTTTAAAACAAACAAAAAACAAAACAAAGGTTCGAAAAAACCTTAAACTTCAAAAATCGTTGGGAAGCGACATTCCATCGATACCCACAAAACAAAATTTTTTGAAGACAAAAGCAAGGAAGCGACATCCCATCGATACTTGCACCCAAATTCGCGAGGAGGCGACATTCCATCGATACTCGCAACCGAATGAGCAAGGAAGCGACATTCCATCGATACTTGCAATACCATTCAGCAGGGAGGCGAATTTAGTCGATACTTGCATTTTTTTTTTTGAAAACCAAAAACCTGGCTTTCACGCCAAAAAACCCGGCTTCCATGCCAAAAACTCGGCTTTCACGCCAAGAACTCGGCTTTTATGCCAAAAATCAAAATTCGGCTTCCATGCCAACAAAACAAAATTCGGTTTTCAAAAAAAAAATCCGGCTTTCATGCCACTCCAAAAAAATCGGCTTTCATGCCACCTCAAAAATCTGGCTTTCATGCCAAAAACAAAAAATCTGGCTTCCATGCCAAAAAGAAATTTTGGCTTTCAAGCCAAAATTAAAAAATCTGGCTTCCATGCCAAAAAGAAATTTTGGCTTTCATGCCAAAAACAAAAAATCTGGCTTCCATGCCAAATAGAAATTTTGGCTTTCAAGCCAAAAACAAAAAATCTGGCTTCCATGCCAAAAAGAAATTTTGGCTTTCATGCCAAAAATAAAAAATCTGGCTTCCATGCCAAAAAGAAATTTCGGCTTTCATGCCAAAAACAAAATCTGGTTTTTACACCAAAAACAAAACCGGCTCTCATGCCGCAAACCAAATCTTGGCTCTCATGCCACAAAAAATCTTTGGCTCCCATGCCATCTCAAACTCGGCTTTCATGCCATTTTTTTTCTTTTTTTTTTTTTAAATCGGCTTTCATGCCACCTCAAAATTTCGGCTTCCACGCCATCCAAAATTCTGGCTCTCATGCCATAAACCCAAAAAAAAAAAATTCGGCTTCCACGCCACCTCCAAATTCGGCTTTCATGTCATCTCAAAACTGGCTTCCATGCCACCAAAAACTTGGCTCTCATGCCAAAAAGAAAATTTTGGCTTTCATGCCATAAACTCGGCTTTCCTGCCACCTCAAAATTCGGCTTTCATGCCATCATCAAAAAAAAAAAACCTGGCTTTTACGCCAACCAAAACAAAAACCCGGCTTTCATGCCAACAAAACAAACTGGTTTTCAAAACAAACTGGTTTTCAAAACAAACCGGCTATAGATGCCATCCAAATCCGGCTATAGATGCCACCCGAAATTTAGCTTTCATGCCGTAAACAAAATCTGGCTCCCATGCCAAAACATGTCTCAAAAACTGGCTCCCATGCCAAAACAATCATTTGTCAAAAGATTTCTCACAAAATGACAAACCTTTGATCACATCCCATTTAGCAATCACTTTAATCACAATATTTGAGTGAGCGTAGGGAAAACAAAAAAAAAGTACCAAAAAATACATGTGGTACCAAAAAAAAAAAAAAGAAAAGAAAAGTGTTCACAAGCACTACAAAAATGTATACCAAAAAAAAAATATACATGTGGTATATAAAAAGAGAGAAAGAGTTTCTGTTAAAAAAAAAAAAAAAAAATAGGGCCTCAGCCAAAAATGCTCTCTAGCCAAGCTTTCAGCTCCTCAAGCAAACTCTTGGCTTCATCCGTCAGAGTCTCCAAGGCACGCTTCTTTAAGAATCTGCCATGAGTAGCTAGAGAAGGCTCTATCCCTTCTGCTACACCAGGAAGATTATCCCGAGCAGTCTACCATCGTTCATTCTCTCTAGCCTTCCTATTGAGAATCTGATCGGCCTCTGCAACTTGGCAAATCAAAGCACTCTCTTCTGTCACTTCAAAATCTGCCAAACACAAAAAGGTATGAATATGATCTTGTCAAAAAAAAAAATTTCAAGATTATCACTATGAAATACCTTCTTCCATGATGGGTGGAGTACTTTCTGTCTCCATTTGCTCATCCGAGGCATCGTCGAAAGCCATATCCATAGATGGCTCGAAGTCGGAACCCTCTGGCAAGTCAGCTGACAAGAAAACAAAAATATGTGTCAGCAAATTCAAAAAAAAAAAAAAAAAAAGAGAGAAAAGAAAAAAAAAAGAAAAGGGTGTGTAAAAAAAAAGAAAAGGGTGTGTAAAAAAAAAGAAAAAAAAAGAACACGTGCAAAAAAAAAAAAAAGAGAAGAAAAAAAAATGATGAAACTTTCTTTACATGGAATTTCTTGTAAAAAGAAATAAAAAAACTTACTTGAAGCCATGGATGGAGAAGAAAGGAGAACTTGAAGACTCTTGAAGAAGGAGGATTCTTGATCTTAGAGCAACTCTTGAAGACTTTTGCAAAAAGAAAGCAATAGGAGCAAGAGATCCCACCTCAATTGCTTTTATAGAAGAGAGCAAAACAAAAGAGGAAACAAGAGAAAAGCAAGGAGGTAAGGGCTAAAAATTAGCAACCTTCCCAAGTAAATTTGCCTTCCCAAAAGAAAAGGAAACTTGGGATATTCTCTCCCAAAACAAAGATTCCTTGAGAAATTCTCTCCAAAAAGAAAGGGAATGATAGATATTCTCTCCCAAAGAAAGATATTTTGAGAGAATCTCTCCCAAAATCAAGGAAACTTGAGAAAATCTGTCAAAGTAAGGATATTTTTAGATATTCTCCACCCAAAGGAGATATCTTTAGATATTCTTTACAAAGTGACACCATATGAGATCTAAGTCATCCTTCAAAGCTTAAGGTCCCATGGGTTAGCCCATATGAGCCAGGTTTGACCACCTAGGCACTAAAAGTGGCTTTTAGTCAAAATTTCTCTTACCAAGAGCATACAAAAATGGTCTCATGCCTCTTTTGAGTTGATTGGACCATACCATACAAAAATCCAAGCTTCATGAGTTTCCAAAAATCCAAACCATCCCACCTCATGAACCAAATTAAGCCAAAATCTTGAAATTGACATTCCACAAAAGCCCAAACCACTCCAATGGACCCAAAATTGTCCCAAAGAGTGAACCAAAAAACCAAATCATGGTCCCCTAACTCGCCACATACAGCTTGTTGGGTCACAAGACCAAAACCAAAAATCAAAACCCGACCCCCTAACTTGCCACATACAGCCTGTTAGGTCACAAGGTCAAAACCAAAACCAAAAACCTGACCCCCTAACCTGCCACATACAGCTTGTTAGTGTTAGGGTTTTTATAGATTGCAATTTGATGGATGCATTATCATTCTAGCATCATGTGATTTACACACTTGCATTGGTTTTTAAATAAACTTGAAATCTAGTTTTATACATGCATTGGTTTTTAGATTTGGAAAAGTTTGTGTTATATGCATGTTTTGGTTCTAAACTTGGATGCATTGGTTTTAGAACCCAAAACTCTTTTGAAAACTTAATTCATTGGTTTTTATATTTGGAAAATCATCTTGTGGATTTAGGTTTGAGTTTTGCATACATTCATCACAAAAAGAATCATTTGTGTATGCAATTTCATTTGAAAAGAGTTTTCAAGAAATCAAGCAAGCCTTTGTTTTAAAAGTCTTTGAATCCTTTTAGGCTTTTTGTTTCATGTTTTTATACATCTTAGAATGATTTAAAACATGTGAAAATGCTTGATTTTAATGGCCCAAAAGATCCCCAAAGAAAATCTTCAAGAAACCCAAAAAATGGGAAATTCTGGGCAGGCTCGGTCAACCGGCCATGTGTGGCCGGTCAACCGGCCAAGAGGCCCGGTTAACCGGCCACACAGGGCAGGTCAACCGGGCTGGCACAACGGCTCTTTTTATGACCGTTGTGCTTGGCCGGTCAACCGGCCTGTCATGGCCGGTCAACCGGCTAAACTAGCCGTTGGGGCTGTTTTGGCTATAAAAAGGAGTTCTTTCCCTTTCCAAATGTTGGGAATTTTTAACCCCTCCTTGAGAGGATTTGAGGCATATCAAAAGGGAAAAGAACCAAGGGATGAAGGGGATGATTAGGAAAGCTAAAGCTTGGATTAATGAAGTTAAACCACCAAGTAGGCTCTTCCTTCCTTAATCATATGTTTTCATGCTTTTGTTTTATTTTTGGTAAATCATTTCTAGCATGTTAAACTATGTTTGTGTTGTGTCCTTAACATGTGTTATGTTTTGAGTTGATTTATTGTTTTGGATACAACACCATATGATTCAATCCAAGTAGTACTTGAATTGGTAAATCAAAGTAGATCATGTTAATGAAAGAAACTTGGTAAATCATATGTAACATGATTCCTATACTTGGTTGAATCTTTGGTTGTTGTTTTCCATCATAAGAAAATCACTTTCAAAAGTATCTTATGTTTTGGACTCAACTTCTTTACAAATCATATGTTTTCATGTTTTGTTTTATCATTGGTAAATCTTTGTAACATGTTAATCTATGATTTGTTGTATCCTTAGCATGTGTTATATTTTGAATAGATCTATTGTTTTGGATACATCACCATTGATTCATCAAAGTAGTACTTTATCTTTGGTAAATCTAAGTAGATCATGTTAATGAAATATGTAACATGATTCATATACTTTGTTGAATCATTGGTTGTTGTTTTTCCATCATAAGAAAATCTCTCTCAAATGTATCTTATGTTTTGGATCCAACATCATTACAAATCATATGTGTATTATTGTTTTAATGTTTCACAACTTGCATTACTTTGATTGGTAAATCTTTTTCAAGTTGTCCTTATAATTACATATGATTTGTCCCCTCTTTTCAATCAAATCTATTTTTATGTTTTGAGCTTCATTGGTGATTTGATTGACATCCCTATGCATCACATGTTTAGAGCTAATCCATTTCATACAACTTGTGTAACTTTGATATCATTAACAAGTTGTTACTTTTAACATGTGATTGCATTACTTCCTCAATCATAAATGTTTTTGAGCTAAAACTTTCAAAAGCCTTAGGCATACATTTATGAGCTTTCATTTTCAAAATGATTGAGGATCACACACACACACTTCATTTGTTTTCATCTTTGCATTCATAGTGTGAGTGTGTATTAGAATTTCACTTCCATATCCGCCTATTTAAGAGGCAATGTAATGAGCTTAATTGAATCTCCATCAAGTGTATGTTAGACACTAAATTAGTGAGATAACCAACCTTTGGTTGAAGAGGTTATTGCTTAGCCTATAAAAGCATAATGTATAGGTTGATGTTAAGCCTTGAAAAACATCATTGTAAGGTTATTGCTTAGCCTTGGAAAGCATATTGTAAAGGTTATTGCTTAGCCTATTGAAAAGCATAAATAGTGGAAATCCGGTGGGGTGTTGGATGCACAAGCCGGTAGTGGATGTAGGCACGTTGGCCGAACCACTATAAATCCTTGTGTGATGGTGATTGCTTTGTGGTGATTCTTTTGTTAGCTTCCGCATATTGTTTGATAATCATCACATGTGACTAGTTTGTTTTAAAGAAGTTAAAATTGATTAAAATTGGTCATAGTTGAAGCTCACCCTATTCACCCCCCCTCTAGGGTTCGGATCCCCATGGACTTACAAGTGGTATCAGAGCGGGTTACTCCATTTTAGGGCTTAACAACCCGGAGTTGATCCTTGCTAGATTTGAACCCTAGTGTTGTGTTTTTAATGCATATCTTTATGATGATTTCCACTATGATTGAAAATGAATTTTTCCCTAGCCTCTTTGCACCACTCTAAGACTTTCTCAAGTTATATCTTCTAGAGTTGGTGAGTCCTCAAAGTGATCTTTCAAGGACAACCTTTTCAAGGCTTTAGGTGAATTTTCAAAGGTAGACTATTTGAGTAACCTTAGGCCTTGATCCCACTAGACCAACCTTTTCTTTTTAGTTATATCTATTTGTTGGTCATGATACATTTGCATTTTGTTTCTTTTTAGTCACATCTCTTAAAATGCAATGTTTCTTTGTGATCATTTGATTTTGTCTTCATGAACTTTTATAGTTATATCTCATGGTTTTCAAAATCCTTTGATTGCAACCTTTTCATGATGGATTTGCATTTTGATCATATAGTTATATTTCTTGTAGTGCATATCTATTCATGATCAATTGATTGTGATTACAAATGCTTTCATAGCTAGTTTTTCATGATCAATTGATGTTGGAAAATCATTTGATGTTTGTCATAGTTAGATCCTTTTTGGAAATCAAATGATTTGAAGCAATTTAAGTTTTCCATTGATTTACAAGTTATATCTTTTGATATGGAAAATTTGTAAGTGTCTATTGTTTTACAAATTGAAATTTTACAATAGTACACTTCTTGTTTTTCAAATTCACTTGCTCATAATTCTATAAATGATTCTTTGTTGGAATTTCATATATTGAAGTGATTTGAGAAACTTTGGAAAATGTTCTATGCTTTATTGGTTGTATTTTTAGAAGCATTTTCCTTGAATTTATTTCCTTGTGCCTAATTATGATTATATCATTTGGAAGGAAATATTTTTTACAAACAATTTGCATCTTTGCTCATTTAGTTATATTTCATTTATGCAAATTGATTTTGATATCTTACTTTGCTTGGTTAGATATGATTTCATTGATTTGCATGTTTGTGCCTATTTTGGTATATAGTTTCATTAATGCAAATTAATGAGTGTTTATGTGCTTTATAGTAAAATCTTGTATTTGAGCTTTATAAGTGCATATGTGATTTTATGTGCTAAGTTCATTTGGTATAAACCTCATATCTTTTTCCATTGCAATGTAAGCTTAGTGCATTTGCTAAGAGTGGAGATGTTACATGATAGATTGATCTTTTAACTTCATACCTTCTTGTGTTTACAATAGTTATATTCTTTTTGATGATTGGTATGAGTTAGATCTTGAGTGTTGATTAATCCTCTCTATGCAAATGTCAAATTGTTCTATGTATGGTTGTGATCTTTATTATATTTGTAGAAACCATACTTGAACTAAAATCCATCCTCTATGCTTTCTAGTCATTTCTTTTTGGATGGTTATGATGTTGATTCATGTATATTTTCTAAGTGTTTTCATTCTTATACATGTTTCAACTTCATATTAGTGATCTTGATCATATGAAACTCTTTGAAATCCATTCCTCATATTTCTATGTGTTTGATGGATAACTTAGATGTTGAATTCATATGATTTAGTCACTTTTTAAATTGCATGCATTTCAAAGTCATATCCTTGTGCATTGCAATTTATCTTGTTCATCACTATGCTCAATAGTTAAATCTTTAAAAGTGATGAATATGCATTTATGATGCTTGATGGAATTTTGTCACATTCTTGCTCTTTATCATGTTATCAAATTCAATTGGATTCAATTGGTATATTGTTTGATTGATTTGATTTCTTGTGAATGTGATAAAACTTGTGTGCATTGGATTGAACTTGATAAGTAATATGATTGTTCCATGTCACACACCATTAGCATCATAATGCTCATGTTGCCACCTTTTTTTTTGCTCATATAGGTATATCTCATGACCACCATGTTTATGTGTTCATATTTTTGGTTGGTTATTAGTTGAGGTTGGCTTCATGCTTGAATTTCATTTCACTCATCTTGCACTTTAATAGTCATATTTATTGATTGAATGAAATGAGTTCAAGATTTTCATAGCATATGCTTTCAATAGTTAGATTAATTGATGCTATGTTTGAGTAAACCCCATATCATGGATAGCTCTAATTTGGATTTTTCCTAATAGGTATATTTTTAAATCAATTTTAGAGTGATTGATTTAAATAGTCATATCCTAAATCTCAATTGGTATTCTTTGTCTTTCCAATTGATATCCATGATGGCTTTTCCCATAGACCTTGCTTTCTTTTGGCAATTTGATCATATGAGCTTGATAGTTAAATGAATCTAATCCTTTCTTTGAAGTTGACCCTCACTTGGTTAAACCATCTTCTTCTTGTACCTAATAGTTAAATCTTTGTCAAAAGTTTGACAAAAGAAGAGAATGGATTGAGGGGGAGTGTAAACCTTCATAGGAAGTATTAGTTGTGATCAAATTGACCCTTGGATTGCCTTTGAGCCCTTAGAGACTACTACCTCACATGATAGCCTGTTATGTATTTCATTTTCGATTTCATTTGTTAGCAGGTGCTACTAAAGGTATTTTCTTTGTTTCATGTGTGTAGGTACCTTTGCAATTTAATGGCAAAGGGGGAGAAATTATGCAAGTTCTCAATAGGGTGAAGAGAATGTCCAAGCTTCCTAAGGGGAGAGTTGTGTATGATCTTCTACAAAGGGAGAGAATGCATAGCTTGCCAAAGGGAGAAAGAGGCATGGTCAAAGGGGGAGAGCTAATAGAAGAAAGAAGCTTGGAAGCTAAAGAAGATGCTTGGATAAAGAAAGAAAGAAGAAAGAAAGCTTGAAGAGTGATCAAGCTCCAAGCATCATGAAGATTGAAGCCCAAGAGCCCAAGCAATGAGAAGGAGCATCCAAGAAGATTTCAAGCCTTGTCCAGCTGAGGGGGAGCTGAAGACTAAGTGTGTAATCTCAGTGGTGAGTGAGTTTGCCATCAAATTGCAAAGGGGGAGATTGTTAGGGTTTTTATAGATTGCAATTTGATGGATGCATTATCATTCTAGCATCATGTGATTTACACACTTGCATTGGTTTTTAAATAAACTTGAAATCTAGTTTTATACATGCATTGGTTTTTAGATTTGGAAAAGTTTGTGTTATATGCATGTTTTGGTTCTAAACTTGGATGCATTGGTTTTAGAACCCAAAACTCTTTTGAAAACTTAATTCATTGGTTTTTATATTTGGAAAATCATCTTGTGGATTTAGGTTTGAGTTTTGCATACATTCATCACAAAAAGAATCATTTGTGTATGCAATTTCATTTGAAAAGAGTTTTCAAGAAATCAAGCAAGCCTTTGTTTTAAAAGTCTTTGAATCCTTTTAGGCTTTTTGTTTCATGTTTTTATACATCTTAGAATGATTTAAAACATGTGAAAATGCTTGATTTTAATGGCCCAAAAGATCCCCAAAGAAAATCTTCAAGAAACCCAAAAAATGGGAAATTATGGGCAGGCTCGGTCAACCGGCCATGTGTGGCCGGTCAACCGGCCAAGAGGCCCGGTTAACCGGCCACACAGGGCAGGTCAACCGGGCTGGCACAACGGCTCTTTTTATGACCGTTGTGCTTGGCCGGTCAACCGGCCTGTCATGGCCGGTCAACCGGCTAAACTAGCCGTTGGGGCTGTTTTGGCTATAAAAAGGAGTTCTTTCCCTTTCCAAATGTTGGGAATTTTTAACCCCTCCTTGAGAGGATTTGAGGCATATCAAAAGGGAAAAGAACCAAGGGATGAAGGGGATGATTAGGAAAGCTAAAGCTTGGATTAATGAAGTTAAACCACCAAGTAGGCTCTTCCTTCCTTAATCATATGTTTTCATGCTTTTGTTTTATTTTTGGTAAATCATTTCTAGCATGTTAAACTATGTTTGTGTTGTGTCCTTAACATGTGTTATGTTTTGAGTTGATTTATTGTTTTGGATACAACACCATATGATTCAATCCAAGTAGTACTTGAATTGGTAAATCAAAGTAGATCATGTTAATGAAAGAAACTTGGTAAATCATATGTAACATGATTCCTATACTTGGTTGAATCTTTGGTTGTTGTTTCCATCATAAGAAAATCACTTTCAAAAGTATCTTATGTTTTGGACTCAACTTCTTTACAAATCATATGTTTTCATGTTTTGTTTTATCATTGGTAAATCTTTGTAACATGTTAATCTATGATTTGTTGTATCCTTAGCATGTGTTATATTTTGAATAGATCTATTGTTTTGGATACATCACCATTGATTCATCAAAGTAGTACTTTATCTTTGGTAAATCTAAGTAGATCATGTTAATGAAATATGTAACATGATTCATATACTTTGTTGAATCATTGGTTGTTGTTTTTCCATCATAAGAAAATCTCTCTCAAATGTATCTTATGTTTTGGATCCAACATCATTACAAATCATATGTGTATTATTGTTTTAATGTTTCACAACTTGCATTACTTTGATTGGTAAATCTTTTTCAAGTTGTCCTTATAATTACATATGATTTGTCCCCTCTTTTCAATCAAATCTATTTTTATGTTTTGAGCTTCATTGGTGATTTGATTGACATCCCTATGCATCACATGTTTAGAGCTAATCCATTTCATACAACTTGTGTAACTTTGATATCATTAACAAGTTGTTACTTTTAACATGTGATTGCATTACTTCCTCAATCATAAATGTTTTTGAGCTAAAACTTTCAAAAGCCTTAGGCATACATTTATGAGCTTTCATTTTCAAAATGATTGAGGATCACACACACACACTTCATTTGTTTTCATCTTTGCATTCATAGTGTGAGTGTGTATTAGAATTTCACTTCCATATCCGCCTATTTAAGAGGCAATGTAATGAGCTTAATTGAATCTCCATCAAGTGTATGTTAGACACTAAATTAGTGAGATAACCAACCTTTGGTTGAAGAGGTTATTGCTTAGCCTATAAAAGCATAATGTATAGGTTGATGTTAAGCCTTGAAAAACATCATTGTAAGGTTATTGCTTAGCCTTGGAAAGCATATTGTAAAGGTTATTGCTTAGCCTATTGAAAAGCATAAATAGTGGAAATCCGGTGGGGTGTTGGATGCACAAGCCGGTAGTGGATGTAGGCACGTTGGCCGAACCACTATAAATCCTTGTGTGATGGTGATTGCTTTGTGGTGATTCTTTTGTTAGCTTCCGCATATTGTTTGATAATCATCACATGTGACTAGTTTGTTTTAAAGAAGTTAAAATTGATTAAAATTGGTCATAGTTGAAGCTCACCCTATTCACCCCCCCCTCTAGGGTTCGGATCCCCATGGACTTACAGTTAGGTCACAAGGTCAAAATCAAAACCAAAAAACCCAAACCAAATCCAAATCCAAATTTCATTCTCAAAATCTTGCCTTAAGATGGTACGTGATCCCTCTCACTACCATAAAATCCCCTGGAAGCTCAAAAGGCTACTCCATATAAAAAAAATGCTCAAAGACTCTTGGTCAAGTCAGAAGCTCTTCTTCAAGATTCTCTTCGAGGCACATCGACAGCAAAAGCTATATCATCGCTGTACCTCGAGGGGGCATTTGTTGACACCAAAAATGTCACTTTGCCTCTTCACACCAAAAGCTACATGGAGCCGCATCCTACCAAAAATAGGCAGGCGCTACTTCAAGCATCAGATCTTGTCAGAATCAAACAAAAACTGCAAGGTCACTCAAAATAACCAAAAGAGAGGTACACATGAAGTTTCGGGCCATTTCGATATCATTTTGCCAAGCTTCACTTCTCCAACAGCTAAGCAGCAGCTCCCGGCAACGGAGCACCCCTGGGCCATGGCACCCAATTCGGAGCTTGTGGATCATCTCAAAATGACTCCATTAGGCTCCCCATCAAATTTCAGGTCAATCGGACATCGTTTGACCGAAAGTCAAAGCTCGGCATTTCCCTCGCGGTGAAATAAAGGCGAGCATTTGCATGACTCCAAATGGCTTCAAAACTCAAACGAAAGCCTATGGTTGGTCTTATCTACTGATGAGGGAGTCACACGTCAAATTTCAGGTCAACCGGACATCGTTTGACCGAAAGTCAAAGCTCGGCATTTCCCTCGCGGTGAAATAAAGGCGAGCATTTGCATGACTCCAAACGGCTTCAAAACTCAACAGAAATCCTATAGTTGGTCTTAACTACTGATGAGGGAGTCACACGTCGAATTTCAGGTCAATCGGACATCGTTTGACCGAAAGTCAAAGCTCAGCATTTCCCTCGCGGTGAAATCAAAGGCAAGCATTTGCATGACCCCAAATGGCTTCAAAACTCAAACAAAAGCCCATGGTTGGTCTTATTTAATGCTCAAGAAGCTTCACCTCACATTTCAGGTCATTCCGACATCGTTTGATACTGTTTCAGCTATTGGCGGAAAATCAGCAGTTCTGCGTTCGGCTTTTCCCGGAAAATCAGAAACTTTACAAACCAATTTGCAAGGATTCTCATCAGGTTTTTCAGAGGGAAATCAAGCCAAATAATGTGGAGAAATGTCAGAGAAAACAAGAAAAAAAAACGGAAGCGAAAAACGACGAAAAACGGCCAAAAACGGGCCCCGGGAAGGAATTTTTCCCCCAGGGTCGCAGACCCCCGCGACCCTGGGCCAGGGTCGCCGGCGACCATGGCCCATGGTCGCCGGCGACCATGGGCCCGGCGACCCTGGGAGGTCCGGGGCGCCGATTTCGCCCCGGGACCCCCCGTTTCGTCCGTTTTCGCGAGATGAGTTGTTCTGTCCCTGTGATTTTTCCAGATTCAGGCTTTTGAAGCTCCAAATTCACTGATATTCATCAAGATCACAGAACTCCTTTCCAGAACTTCAAAAACTTCGTTGATTGCCAGCCGAACAACCAAAAAAGAGCACTTTCTGCCCGCCCGATCGTGAAATCAACTGGACAGATGCTGCCGGCCCGCTGGTATCAACCAATGCCTGAAACTACATGATCATCTGATGTTGATTTACATAAGGATCCATCAACGATCATCGCAAAAGGAATTCCAAAAGACGCAACATGGCCCGCGACTCTTCAGCTACCGAGGCGGCCACTTAATGCTATCAATTGGCCCGTTTATGGCAAGTTAATGCGGTCATTAACCCATTATCTTGGACGGCCCAATCAGAAGCCTCTGTTCAGGAGTTACAAGTCCAAGCAATCATGGCATTCAAGCCATGAAACTCCTAACATAATGGAGATTAAAGGCAATTAATTGCCCATGACTCTCCTCTGGCCAATGAAATCCAAGGGTCAGGAGTTACAAAACAAAAAGCAATTAAACTCGTAACTCCTCCCTTAATGAGCTTTATTACCATAAAGGCTCATAAATCACTCCTAAAGGCTACCTAAAGGCCTATAAATAGGAGTCCCCTCCAAGCATTCCGGAGACACACAGAAAGATCCTGAAAAATCGCCAGAAAATCATTCAAAAATCCTCAGAGAAATCTCTACAACCCTGCTCCTTCAAGAAAACTCTGCGGCGACAAGTACTACAAGGTGATTGAAGCCCCTTGGGGGGCCACCCCCCCTAAAAGGCCACCTATCTTTCTATCCAACATGGCTAGATGCGGCTTTTCAACCCGTCTACTTAGCTTTTTACCGGATATAGGACCTTATCTTGGTCCTTATCCTCTAAAAATCTGAGGTTGGAGCCAAGCCAAGAAATCAAGCACTATGTTATCATCTGAAGGACGATGGCGGAGCCCATACATGACTCGCGACCGTCGATCTGAACGAGCCCTCCCACAATCGCATGAGAAGTTAGATTCCTTTTTCTTGCTTTTCTATTGTTGATTGTATTTTTTTTAAGAGACAAAAAAATTCACAATTCTTGTCTTTTACTTTTGATAAGATTTGTAAATCGCCTTTTACAGCAAAATCGCCTTCAACGGCACCAAATCGCCTTCTACGGCACAAAAACGCCTTTCACGGCATTCAAACAAAACTGTCTCTTTTATTAAAATATGTATGCAATGGAAAACTAGAAAAAAGTTTCATTTCCCTTTTTACTTGTGAAGGTAGATCTCTGGATCACCATTTCTAAATTCCAAGTATAAAAGAGAAATTGGCATACCTGTACAAAAAAACTGATGCCCGCTTTTCCTTTCTTTCCCTCCACCGTACCCCGTCAGCCCCGGGGCGGAGGCAGCTTTGGAAAAAGAGAAAAGCCGGGTCCATCACTAGAGGACTGGAATCCTGTTCCAAAATTGATTCTAGTTTATCTTCATTCTTCATTACCCCAAAAATAAGTATATCATTCAGAATAAAACAGTGTGTCAAATCCAGAACCGCTAATATTGAACGTAAAAATGCCAAAAAAAAAAAAAGTAAATTTTGAGGTATAATTTGCAGTATCAAATGCTCATATGCCGGGTCCACGGGTCGGAACCTATTCAAACCCGGTCCCGTTTATCAATCAGAACCTAAATTTGGTTCCGGACCCGGACCCGTTTTTAAAGCGGAACCTAAAATAGATTCCAGACCCGGTTTTTTCCTGGTCGGAACTTCTACGTAATTGGATACTCGTTTGGAACCCTACATGTTTGCGAGTATAGGCTCTTTTTCTTTTCTTTTTTTTTGCCCGGTTGAATTGTAGGTTCTGCTGGTTTCACGTACATTCTCGATCGTAGATATTAGGATCTCTGGTTTTTTATGGTAACAATTATGCACCCTGTATAGAAAAGTAAATAATTTCATAGAACCAAAGATATATTTAGTTTGGAGATTTCTCGGGAAATTTAGGTTGTGCATGGCCAGGAGATACTCAAACACATACATAATTGTCATGGGCTGCATTCTCACTTTAGGACCAGCAAAAACGATGTTCAATGCATGGGCTAAAAAACAAGTGAGCTAAGAAAGAGAAGGTGGAACCGGATTCGTACCCGTAACCGTTTCGGAACCGATTCCTTGTCTTCGGAACCGGAACCGGAACAATACATGGGACGGGTCTAGATCCAGGTCCGGGTCTAGGTAGATAATGATATTTAAAAAAAATATATGATTTTTAGGAGAGATTTTAGAAAATTGAGGTAATATGTTGGTTATCGGGTCTACGGGTCCGATCCAAGGTGGAACCGGACCCATTTACTTATTGGGGCATGATTGAGGACCCAGACCCGGTTTTAACGGGTCGGAACCTCCGCGTCATCGGAGAATCGGGGACCCATTTAAATCCCAAGTCGTACGCCATCTCAGCTGTGATAGGTCATAGGTTTGTGTCCTCAAATCACTGCTCCCTCCCTCCCTCATAAATATATCTACACATATTTTGGCCGAACAGGTATTCCTGCTCTCAAGCACTAAGTGCAAATAAATAAATAAATAACACTAGCACGGCCCATCTATTAATTACTAAACCCCATACCCAAAGCCCAATCCCTGAGATTACTTACGAACAAATAAAACCCTCTCCTTTTTAAGAGAAGAAACAAAATTGCTACTCTTTCACCTTCTGATTCTACTGCATCCTAAATTTTGTTCTCTCTTATATTGACCATTTACTTCGCTTCAACGGTAAAATAAATTTACGATTTTTTGTGTGTTTATTGTGATTTGATATTATTTCATCCAATTGTTATTCACACATGTCCATCCATCATTTTGTGAATCAAGCCCCGACCCGTGACCCAAAATAAAACAAAAGAAGGAAAAGAAGGCTATAAAATCGGTTTTTGAGAATTCTGCCGTATGTATCCGTGGTATACCTGCAGTTTCCAGATTTCCTCCTCTCAGAGAGGAGGAAAACTGGAAACTGCCAGTTTCCAGCCGATTCTAGCAGCGGTAAAGCTTCAATTTCCGATTTTCCTCCTCTCAGAGAGGAGGAAATCTGGAAAGTAACGAGTTTACCACCGATTCCAGCAGCGGTAAAGCTGAGTGAGTGTCCAAATAGAGTCGCAAGGCCTTTCCATTTCCAATTAACATAAAATAGAATGAAAGAATCGATAGTTACGCTTTTTCTTGTAGCGCATATCCAGTGAACACCAATATGATATTAATTGAGAGAAAAAAAAATCACATAAGCTAACTTTGGCAATTGACACAATTTGAATTCAATTTCTTGTCTTTCTAATATATATGCTTCCCCATAAATAAAAGTAGAAATATATAAATGGTCATCAAATATCACCCACATAATTTATTGAATAAAATCCGAGATATCACTCTCTTAAAGCAATTTGCTCCTGTCTACAACTCCCTCCTTAAATCTTTCATCACTCGTAGTCTTTAATGATGAATGGGTGTGATTCACTTGATAATAAATTCTTAAAAATTCAATTCCATGCAAACAGTGGGGCCCTTAAGAGAGCACATCTGGGAAAGAAAATTTAAAAGCATTGAGTGTTATCACGTATCTAATCTAGAGCAATGACACAAAAGGTTTTGTAATCTTGTAATCAACGTCTAAGCTTTATTTTTGTTGACATGATTAGATTTCGAAACTCTCTGGACCTAACCAGAAAGCCGAACGACAGATGGAACTGGTCAAATCAAGCTCGATAACTATTTAGGACCGTATCAAAACACCCCACGGTCGCATTCATGCACGGAGAGGCAGTGATGTGTCGACTACTACGGCATGTTTGTAGGGTTGCAAATGGAACGGTTCCAGATCGGAACCGTAGTGGACTCGGAACCGTTTATGAATAACGGTTCCGGTTCTGAATCCGGTTTTGACTCGTAACTTGTTTAGTTGGTTCCAGACCCGACTTCGATTGGATAACCCGGATCCGGGTCAACCTAGAGGACTGGAATCCTGTTCCAAAATTGATTCTAATTAATCTTTTTTTTTCATTACTCCTAAAATAAGCATGTCATTCAGCTTATAACAGTCCGTCAAGTCCACAACAGCTAATGTTGTACATATAAATAATAATAATAATAAAAAGAAAGAATAAATTTTGATGTACAATTTGCAATATCAAATGCTCATATGCCGGGTCCACGGGTCGGATACTATTTGGACCCGGACCCGTTTATCAATCGGAACCTAAATTAGGTTTCGGACCCGGACCCGTTTATGAAGCGGAACCGAAAATAGGTTCCAGACCCGGTTTTTTCCGAGTCGGAACTTCTGGGTAATCGGATACCCGTTTGGAAACCTACATGTTTGCGAGTATAGGCTCTTTTTCTTTCTTTTTTTTTGTCCTGTTAAAATGAAGGTTCTGCTGGTTTCACGTACTTTCTCGATCGTACATATTAGGATCTCTGGTTTTTTATGGTAACAATTATGCACCCTTTATAGAAAAGTCAATAATTTCATAGAACCAAAGATATATTTAGTTTGGAGATTTCACGGGAAATTTAGGTTGAGCATGGCCAGCGGATACTCAAACACATATATAATTGTCATGGGCTGCATTCTCACTTTAGGACCAGCAAAAAAGATGTTCAATGCATGGGCTAAAAAACAAGTGAGATAAGAAAGAGAAGGTGGAACCGGATTCGTACCCGTAACCGTTTCGAATCCGATTCCTTGTCTTCGGAACCGGAGCCAGAACAATACATGGGACGGGACTAGATCCAGGTCCAGGTTCCAGATCTAGGTAGAGAATGATATTTCAAAAAAAAATATGGTTTTTAGGACAGATTTTAAAATATTGAGGTAATATGTTGGTTATCGGGTCCCCGGGTCCGAACCAAGGTGGAACCGAACCCGGTCCAATTTACTTATTGGGGCATGATTGAGGACTCAGACCCGGTTTTAACGGGTCAGAACCTCCGCGTAATCGGAGAATCGGGGACTCATTTACATCCTAAGTCGTACGCCAGCTCAGCTGTGAGAGGTCATGGGTTTGTGTCCTCGCGTCACTGCTCCCTCCTTCCCTCATAAATATATCTACACATATTTTGGCCGAACGGGTATTCCTGCTCTCAAGCACTAAGTGCAAATAAATAAATAAATAACACTATCACGGCCCATCTATTAATAACTAAACCCCATACCCAAAACCCAATCCCTGAGCTCACTTACAAACAAAGAAAACATTCTCCTTTTTAAGAGAAGAAATAAAAATGCTACTCTCTCACCTTCTAATTCTACTGCATCCTAAATTTTGTTTTCTCTTATATTGACCATTTACTTCGCTTCAACGGTAAAATAAATTTCTGAATTGTTGTGTGTTTATTGTGATTTGATATTATTTCATCCAATTGTTATTCACACAAGTCCATCCATCATTTTCTGAACCAAGCCCCTACCAGTGACCGACAATAAAGCAAAAGAAGGTAAAAAAAGGCTAAAAAATCAGTTTTTCAGAATTCCGCCGTATGTATCCGCGGTATACAAGCAATTTCCAGATTTCCTCCTCTAAGAGGGGAGGAAAACTGGAAACTTCCAGTTTACCGCCGATTCTAGCAGCGGTAAAGCTTCAATTTCCGGTTTTCCTCCTCTCAGAGAGGAGGAAAGCGGGAAAGTAACTAGTTTCCCGCCGATTCCAGCAGCGGTAAAGCTGAGTGAGTGTCCAAATAGAGTCGCAAGGCCTTTCCATTTCCAATTAACATAAAATAGAATGAAAGAATCGATAGTTGCGCTTTTTCTTGTAGCGCATATCTAGTGAACACCCATATGATTCGAATAGAGAGAAAAAGAACAACACAAGCTGACTTTGGCAATTGACACATGTTGAATTCAATTTCTAGTCTTTCTAATATATGTGCTTCCCCATAAATAAAAGTAGAAATATATAAATGGTCATCAAATATCATCCCCATAATTAAAGAATAAAATCCGTGATATCACTCTATTAAAGCAATTTGCTCCTGTCTACAACTCCATCCTTAAATCTTTCATCACTCGTAGTCTTTAACGATCATCGGTGTGATTCACTTGATAATAAATTCTTAAAAATTCAATTCCATGCAAATAGAGGGGCCCTTAAGAGAGCACATCTGGGAAAGAAAATTTAAAAGCATTCAGTGTTATCACGTATCTAGTCTAGAGCAATCATACTAAAGGGCTTGCAATCTTGCAATCAACGTCTAAGCTCTATTTTTGTTGACATGCTTAGATTTCGAAACTCTCTGGACCTAACCAAAAAGCCGAACGACTGATGGAACTGGTCAAATCAAGCTCGATAACAATTTAGGACCGTAGCAAAACACGACACGGTCGCTTACATGCACAGAAAGGCAGTGATGTGTCGACTACTACGGCATGTTTGTAGGGTTGCAAACGGAACGGTTCCGGATCGGAACCATAGTAGACTCGGACAAGTTTATGAATAACGGTTCCGGTTTTGAATCCGGTTTTTTGACTCATAACTTGTTTAGTTGGTTCCAGACCCGGCTTCGATAGGATAACCCTGATCTGGGTCAACCTAGAGGACTCGAATCCTATTCCAAAATTGATTCTAATTATTTTTATTCTTCATTACTCCTAAAATAAGCATATCATTCAGCTTATAACAGTGCGTCAAGTCCACAACCGCTATTATTGTACGTAAAAATGTCAAAAAAAAAAAGAGTAAATTTTGAGGTATAATTTGCAATATCAAATGCTCATATGCCGGGTCCACGGGTCGGAACCTATTCAGACCCGGAACCGCTTACCCGGACCCGTTTATGAAGCGGAACCTAAAATAGGTTCCAGACCCGGTTTTTTACGAGTCGAAACTTCTGGGTAATTGGATACCTGTTTGCAACCCTACCTGTTTGCGAGTATAGGCTCTTTCTCTTTCTTTTTTTTGCCCGGTTGAAATGAAGGTTCTGCTGGTTTCACGTACATTCTCGATCGTAGATATTAGGATCTCTGGTTTTTTATGGTAACAATTATGCACCCTTTATGGAAAAGTCAATAATTTCGTAGAACCAAAGATATATTTAGTTTGGAGATTTCTCGGGAAATTTAGGTTGTGCATTCCCAAGAGATACTAAAACACATACATAATTGTCATGGGCTCCATTCTCGAATTAGGACCAGCAAAAACGATGTTCAATGCATGGGCTAAAAAACAAGTGAGATAAGAAAGAGAAGGTGGAACCGGATTCGTACCCGTAACCGATTCGGAACCGATTCCTTGTCTTCGGAACCGGAACCAGAACAATACATGGGATGGGTCTAGATCCAGGTCCGGGTCTAGGTAGAGAATGATAATTAAAAAAAATATATCATTTTTAGGAGAGATTTTAGAAAATTGAGGTAATATGTTGGTTATCGGGTCCATGAGTCCGAACCAAGTTGGAACCTGACCAGGACCCATTTACTTATTGGGGCATGATTGAAGACCCTGACCCGGTTTTAACGAGGCGGAACCTCTGTGTAATTGGAGAATCGAGGACCCACTTACATCCCTAGTCGTACGCCAGCTCAGCTGTGAGAGGTCATGGGTTTGTGTCCTCGCATCACTTCTCCCCCCCCTCCCCCATAAACATATCTATAAATATTTTGGCCGAACGGGTATTCCTGCTCTCAAGCCCTAAGTCCAAATAAATAAATAATTAACCTGAGCACGGCCCATCTATTAACAACTACACCCCATAGCCAAACCCCAATCCATGAGTTCACTTACAAACAAAGAAAACATTCTCCTTTTTAAGAGAAGAAATAAAAATGCTACTCTCTCACCTTCTAATTCTACTACATCATAAATATTGTACTCTATTATATTGACCATTTACTTCGCTTCAACGGTAAAATAAATTTACGATTTTTTGTGTGTTTATTGTGATTTGATATTATTTCATCCAAATCTTATTCACACATGTCCATCCTTCATTTTGTGAACCAAGCCCCGACCCGTGACCCACAATAAAGCAAAAGAAGGAAAAAAAAGGCTAAAAAATCAGTTTTTGAGAATCCCGCCGTCCGTATCTGCGGTATACCTACAGTTTCCATATTTCCTCCTCTCAGAGGGGAGGAAAACTGGAAACTGCCAGTTTACCGCCGATTCTAGCTACGGTAAAGCTTCAATTTCCTTTTTTCCTCCTCTCAAAGAGGGGGAAATCTGGACAGTAACGAGTTTGCCGCCGACTCTAGCAGCGGTAAAGCTGAGTGAGTGTCCAAATAGAGTCGCAAGGCCTTTCCATTTCCAATTAACATAAAATAGAATGAAAGAATCGATAGTTGCGCTTTTTCTTGTAGCGCATATCTAGTGAACACCCATATGATTTGAATAGAGAGAAAAAGAACAACACAAGCTGACTTTGGCAATTGACACATGTTGAATTCAATTTCTAGTCTTTCTTGTTAGGGATTTTGTATTTGCAATTTGATGGATGCTTTTTCACTTTAACATCATTTGATATTTCACACATGCATTGTTTTAAAATATCTTGAAATCTTGATTTATACATGCATAGCGTTTAAGATTTGGAAAAGTATTTGTTTTATGCATGTTTTGGTTCTAATCTTGGTTGCATTGGTTTTAGAACCCAAACTCTTTTGAAAACCTAATTCTTTGTGCATTATGTTTGGTAAATCATGTTGAGAATTTAGGTTTGAGCCTTGCATACATTCTTCACACAAAGAATCTTTTTTGTATGCATTTTCATTTGAAAAGAGTTTTATCAATCAAGCTAGCCTTTGGTTTTAAACTTTCAAATCTTGTTAGGCTTTTTATGTTCATGTTTTAAAAACCATTCGAATCTTTAAAACATGTTTTTCCAGCTTGATTTAGTGGGCAAAAAGATCCCCCAAGCAAAACCTTCAAATATGCAAAAGTTGCATTTTTTGTCAAAGGGAGGGTGTCCCGGCAGTGTCGCCGGTCGACCGAGATACAGGTCTCGGTCGACTGAGACAACTGGAAGTCATTTTTCCAGAACCTGAACTGTAACCCTCCAACGGTCAGAAATATGACCGTTGTGCCTTCCCGGTCGACCGAGACCCCTTTGCCGGTCGACCGAGGACTAGCCGTTGGGCACTTTTTGGCTATAAAATCCATTCTTTTCCAACCTTTTTCAAGGGTTGACACATGAACCTTTGAGACCATTTTGGAGCCATTGAAAGGGGATGAAGTTGGAAACGCTAGAAGGTCATTAGGAGAGCTAAAGCTTGGATCAATGAGTTAAACCACCAAGTAAGCTCTACCTTTGTTAATCATGGTTTTCATGTTTTGTTTAAGCTATTGGTAAATGGTTTTGTACATGATAACTATGATGTGTTGAATCCATTCTTCTCCTAATCTTTGATCTAATTAAGATTGGATTCTTCACCTTGGTTTCAATCCAAGTTGTTTTTAAACCTCACTTAATCATGCTTAGCCAAAGTCTTTGATTTCCTTTAATGCATGATTCTTTGTCTTGGTTGAAACCTAATTTGTTGTTTTCTTTCATTTGAACTTTAGTTAAATCTATTTGTTTTTTGAAAACAACATTGCACATGCATCACATGTTCTAAGTTAGTCATTTTCATACAACTTGTGATTCCTTGATTTTCATATCATTAACAAGTTATTAAACATACATGTGATTTGCATTAAACTTCAATAAAGTCTTTTATGTGTCTTAAACTTTGAAATGCTTTGAGCATACATTTGAATAAGCCTTCTTTTTAAACTTGATTGAAGTCATCACACACACACATCATGAGCATACACTTTTGCATTCATAGAGTGTTTGTGTGAGTTTGTTTTAAACTTTCATATTAGCCTAATCAAGAGGCAATTTCATTGAGCTTAATTTGTATCTCTTAGAGTGATCTTTTGTGAAGACACCATCTTAGAGAAATCTTTATTTGTAAAGGTTATTGCTTAGCCTAAGAAAAGCATTGTGTAAGGTTATTGCTTAGCCTAAGAAAAGCATCTTGTAAGGTTATTGCTTAGCCTAAGAAAAGCATTTTGTAAAGGTTATTGCTTAGCCTATAAAAGCACATTGAGAGGTTGTTGTTTAGCCTAGAAAAACAACATTGTAAGGGTTATTGCTTAGCCTAGTAAAAAGCAAAAATAGTGGAAATCCGGTGGGGTGATTGGATCACAAGCCGGTAGTGGACGTAGGCATTGAGGCCGAACCACTATAAACCTTGGTGTTGTGGTGCTTGCATTTGTGGTGATTCTTTTATTAGCTTCCGCATATTGTATGGTTTATCATCACATGTGACTAGTTTGTTTTAAAGAAGTTAAAATTGTTTAAATTGGTCATAATTGTAGCTAACCCTATTCACCCCCCCCCCCCCCCCTCTAGGGTTAGGATCCCAAGGACTTTCATTTCTAATATATGTGCTTCCCCATAAATAAAAGTAGAAATATATAAATGGTCATCAAATATCATCCCCATAATTAAAGAATAAAATCCGAGATATCACTCTATTAAAGCAATTTGCTCCTGTGTACAACTCCCTCCTTAAATCTTTCATCACTCGTAGTCTTTAATGATGAATGGGTGTGATTCACTTGATAATAAATTCTTAAAAATTCAATTCCATGAAAACATAGGGGCCCTTAAGAGAGCACATCTGGGAAAGAAAGTTTAAAAGCATTGAGTTTTATCACGTATCTAATCTAGAGCAATGACACAAAAGGTTTTGCAATCTTGTAATCAACGTCTATGCTTTATTTTTGTTGACATGCTTAGATTTCGAAACTCTCTAGACGTAACCAGAAAGTCGAACGACTGATTGAACTGGTCAAATCAAGCTCGATAACTATTTAGGATCGTAGCAAAACACCACACGGTCGCTTTCATGCACAGAAAGGCAATGATGTGTCGACTACTACGGCATGTTTGTAGGGTTGCAAACGGAATGGTTCCGGATCGGAACCATAGTGGACTCGGACCCCGTTTATGAATAACGGTTCCGGTCTTGACTCGTAACTTGTTTAGTTGGTTCCAGACCCGGCTTCGATTGGAATCCTGTTCCAAAATTGATTCTAGTTTATCTTCATTCTTCATTACCCCAAAAATAAGTATATCATTCAGAATAAAATAGTGTGTCAAATCCAGAACCGCTAATATTGAACGTAAAAATGCCAAAAAAAAAATTGTAAATTTTGAGGTATAATTTGCAGTATCAAATGCTCATATGCCGGGTCCACGGGTCGGAACCTATTCAAACTCGGTCCCGTTTATCAATCGGAACCTAAATTTGGTTCCAGACCCGGACCCGTTTTTAAAACGGAACCTAAAATAGATTCCAAACCCGGTTTTTTCCTGGTCGGAACTTCTACGTAATCGGATACTCGTTTGGAACCCTACATGTTTGCGAGTATAGGCTCTTTTTTTTTTTTTTTTTTTTTGCCCGGTTGAATTGTAGGTTCTGCTGGTTTCACGTACATTCTCGTTCCTAGATATTAGGATCTCTGGTTTTTTATGGTAACAATTATGCACCCTGTATAGAAAAGTCAATAATTTCGTAGAACCAAAGTTATATTTAGTTTGAAGATTACTCGGGAAATTTAGGTTGTGCATGGCCAGGAGATATTCAAACACATACATAATTGTCATGGGCTGCATTCTCACTTTAGGACCAGCAAAAATGATGTTCAATGCATGGGCTAAAAAACAAGTGAGATAAGAACGAGAAGGTGGAACCGGATTCGTACCCGTAACCGTTTCGAAACCAATTCCTTGTCTTTGGAACTGGAACCAGAACAATACATGTCTTTGGACGGGTCTAGATCCAGGTCCGGGTCTAGGTAGATAATGATATTTTTTTAAAAATATGGTTTTTAGGAGAGATTTTAGAAAATTAAGGTAACATGTTGGTTATCGGGTCCACGGGTCCGAGCCATGGTGGAACCGGTCCCATTTACTTATTGGGGCATGATTGAGGATCCAGACCTGGTTTTAACGGGTCGGAACCTCCGCGTCATCGGAGATTCGGGGACCCATGACATCCCAAGTCGTACGCCAGCTCAGTTGTGAGAGGTCATGGGTTTGTGTCCCTACATCACTGCTCCCTCCCTCCCTCATAAATATATCTACACATATTTTGGCCGAACGGGTATTCCTGCTCTCAAGCACTAAGTTCAAATAAATAAATAAATAACACTAGCACGGCCCATCTATTAATAACTAAACCCCATACCCAAAGCCCAATCCCTGAGATTACTTACAAACAAAGAAAACATTCTCATTTTTTAGAAAAGAAACAAAAATGCTACTCTCGCACCTTCTGATTCTACTGCATCCTAAATTATGTTCTCTCTTATATTGACCATTTACTTCGCTTCAACGGTAAAATAAATTTACGATTTTTCGTGTGTTTATTGTGATTTGATATTATTTCATCCAATTGTTATTCACACATGTCCCTCCATCATTTTGTGAACAAAGCCCCGACCCGTGACCCACAATAAAGCAAAAGAAGGGGAAAAAAGGCTAAAAAATTGGTTTTCGAGAATTCCGCCGTATGTATCCGCGGTATACCTGTAGTTTCCAGATTTCCTCCTCTCAGAGCGGAGGAAAACTGGAAACTGCTAGTTTACCGCCGATTCTAGCAGCGTTAAAGCTTCAATTTCCGGTTTTCCACCTCTCAGAGAGGTGCAAATCTGGAAAGTAACGTGTTTACCGCCGATTCCAGCATCGGTAAAGCTGAGTGAGTGTCCAAATAGAGTCGCAAGGCCTTTCCATTTCCAATTAAAATAAAATAGAATGAAAGAATCAATAGTTGCGCTTTTTCTTATAGCGCATATCTAGTGAACACCCATATGATTTGAATAGAGAGAAAAAGAATCACACAAGCTGACTTTGGCAATTGACACATGTTGAATTCAATTTCTAGTCTTTCTAATGTTTATGCTCCCCCATAAATAAAAATAGAAATATATAAATGGTCATCAAATATCATCCCCATAATTAAAGAATAAAATCCGAGATATCACTCTATTAAAGCAATTTGCTCCTGTCTACAACTCCATCCTTAAAACTTTCATCACTCGTAGTCTTTAATGATTATCGGTGTGATTCACTTGATAATAAATTCTTAAAAATTCAATTCCATGCAAACATAGGGGCCCTTAAGAGAGCACATCTGGGAAAGAAAATTTCAAAGCATTGAGTGTTATCACGTATCTAATCTATAGCAGTGACACAAAAGGTTTTGCAATCTTGTAATCAACGTGCAAGCTTTATTTTTGTTGACATGCTTAGGTTTCGAAACTCTCTGGACCTAACCAGAAAGTCGAACGACTGATGGAACTGGTCAAATCAAGCTCGATAACTATTTAGGACCGTAGCAAAACACTACACGATCGCTTACATGCACAGAAAGGCAATGTTGTGTCGACTACTACGGCATGTTTGTAGGGTTGCAAACGGAACGGTTCCAGATCGGAACCATAGTGGACTCGGGCCCGTTTATGAATAACGGTTCCGGTTCTGAATACGGTTTTGACTCGTAACTTTTTTAGTTGGTTCTAGACCCGACTTCGATAGGATAACCCGGATCCTGGTCAACCTGGAGGACTGGAATCCTGTTCCAATATTGATTCTAATTTATCTTTATTCTTCATTACTCCTAAAATAAGCATATCATTCAGCTTATAATAATGCATCAAGTCCACAACCGCTAATATTGTACGGAAAATGTCAAAAAAAAGTGTAAATTTTGAGGTATAACTTGCAATATCAATTGCTCATATGCCGGGTCCAAGGGTCGGAACCTATTCGGACCCGGAACCGCTTATCAATCAAAACCTAAATTTGGTTCCGGACCAGGACCCGTTTATGAAATGGAACCTAAAATAGGTTCCAGGCCCGATTTTTTACGGGTCGGAACTTCTGGGTAATCGGATACCCGTTTGGAACCCTACATCTTTGCAAGTATAGGCTCGTTTTCTTTTTTTTTTTTTGCCCGGTTGAAATGAAGGTTCTGCTGGTTTCACGTACATTCTTGATCGTAGATATTAGGATCTCTGGTTTTTTATGTAACAATTATGCACCCTGTATAGAAAATTCAATAATTTCGTAGAACCAAAGATATATTTAGTTTGGAGATTTCTCGGGAAATTTAGGTTGTGCATTGCCAGGAGATACTAAAACACAAACATAATTGTCATGGGCCGGATTCTCACATTTGGACCAGCAAAAACGATGTTCAATGCAAGGGCTAAAAAACAAGTGAGATAAGAAAGAGAAGGTGGAACCGGATTTGTACCCGTAATCGATTCGGAACCGAGTCCGTGTCTTCGGAACCGGAACCCGAAAAATACATGGGACGGGTCTAGATCCAGGTCCGGGTCAAGGTAGAGAACGATATTAAAAAAAATATGGTTTTTAGGAGAGATTTTAGAAAATTGAGGTAATATGTTTGTTATCGGGTCCACGGGTCCGAACCAAGGAGGAACCGGACCCGGATCCATTTACTTATTGGGGCATGATTGAAGACCCAGACCCGGTTTTAATGGCTCGGAACCTCTGCGTAATTGGAGAATCGAGGACCCATTTACATCCCTAGTCGTACGCTAGCTCAGCTGTGAGAGGTCATGGGTTTGTGTCCTGCAGCACTGCTCCCCCCCTCCCCCATAAATATATCTATAAATATTTTGGCCGAATGGGTATTCCTGCTCTCAAGCACTAAGTGCAAATAAATAAATAAATAACCCGAGCACGGCCCATCTATTGATAACTAAACCCCAAACCCAAACCCCAATCCATGAGTTCACTTACAAACAAAGAAAACACGCTCCTTTTTAAGAGAAGAAATAAAAATGCTACTCTCTCACCTTCTGATTCTACTACATCATAAATTTTGTTCTCTCTTATATTGACCATCTACTTCGCTTCAACGGTAAAATAAATTTATGATTTTTTGTGTGTTTATTTTCATTTGATATTATTTCATCCAAATGTTATTCACACAAGTCCAACCTTCATTCTTTGAACCAAGCCCCGACCCGAGACCCACAATAAAGCAAAATAAGGAAAAAAAGGCTAAAAAATCAGTTTTTGAGAATTCCACCGTATGTATCCGCGGTATACCTGCAGTTTCCATATTTCCTCCTCTCAGAGGGGAGGAAAACCGGAAACTGCCAGTTTACCGCCGATTCTAGTAGCGGTAAAGCTTCAATTTCCGGTTTTCCTCCTCTCAGAGAGGAGGAAAGCGGGAAAGTAACTAGTTTCCCGCCGATTCCAGCAGCGGTAAAGCTGAGTGAGTGTCCAAATAGAGTCGCAAGGCCTTTCCATTTCCAATTAACATAAAATACAATGAAAGAATCGATAGTTGCGCTTTTTCTTGTAGCGCATATCTAGTGAACACCCATATGATTTGAATAGAGAGAAAAAGAACAACACAAGCTGACTTTGGCAATTGACACATGTTGAATTCAATTTCTAGTCTTTCTAATATATGTGCTTCCCCATAAATAAAAGTAGAAATATATAAATGGTCATCAAATATCATCCCCATAATTAAAGAATAAAATCCGTGATATCACTCTATTAAAGCAATTTGCTCCTGTCTACAACTCCATCCTTAAATCTTTCATCACTCGTAGTCTTTAACGATCATCGGTGTGATTCACTTGATAATAAATTCTTAAAAATTCAATTCCATGCAAACAGAGGGGCCCTTAAGAGAGCACAACTGGGAAAGAAAATTTAAAAGCATTCAGTGTTATCACGTATCTAGTCTAGAGCAATCATACTAAAGGGCTTGCAATCTTGCAATCAACGTCTAAGCTCTATTTTTGTTGACATGCTTAGATTTCGAAACTCTCTGGACCTAACCAAAAAGCCGAACGACTGATGGAACTGGTCAAATCAAGCTCGATAACAATTTAGGACCGTAGCAAAACACGACACGGTCGCTTACATGCACAGAAAGGCAGTGATGTGTCGACTACTACGGCATGTTTGTAGGGTTGCAAACGGAACGGTTCCGGATCGGAACCATAGTGGACTCGGACAAGTTTATGAATAACGGTTCCGGTTCTGAATCCGGTTTTTTGACTCGTAACTTGTTTAGTTGGTTCCAGACCCGGCTTCGATAGGATAACCCGGATCTGGGTCAACCTAGAGGACTCGAATCCTATTCCAAAATTGATTCTAATTATTTTTATTCTTCATTACTCCTAAAATAAGCATATCATTCAGCTTATAACAGTGCGTCAAGTCCACAACCGCTATTATTGTACGTAAAAATGTCAAAAAAAAGAGAGTAAATTTTGAGGTATAATTTGCAATATCAAATGCTCATATGCCGGGTCCACGGGTCGGAACTGTTAGGGTTTTTGTAGATTGCAATTTGATGGATGCATTATCATTCTAGCATCATTTGATTTACACACATATGCATTGATTTGAGAAATCTTGAAATCTTGTTTTTAAACATGCATTGTTTTTAAGAGTTGTAAAAGTTTTGATTTATCCATGATTTGTTTTTAATCTTGGATGCATTTGTTTTTTAAAAGAGTTTTTAGAAATCAAGCTAGCCTTTGGTTTTAAAAGTTTTGAATCATTTTAGGCTTTTTATGTTTCATGTTTTTAAACCCCTTAGAATGTTTTAAAACATGTATTTCAGCTTGATTTAATAGCCCAAAAAGTTCCCCCAAGAAAAACCTTCTAATATGCTTTTTTGGGAATTTTTGCTCCCAGGGGTCAACCTGCAGTGTGGCAGGTCGACCCCCCCAGGGACCCGGGTCGACCTGCCACACAGTAGGTTGACTGGGTCCTGAAACACCAACAGTCACTTTTTTTACCGTTGTGTGTAGCAGGTCGAACCCCCCCCCCCCCTGTTGCCAGGTCGACCCGGTACTAGCCGTTGGGCAATTTTTGCTATAAAAATGAGTTCTTTCCTTTGCCAAAAGTTGGGAATTTTAAGGCCTTCCTTGAGGGGTTTTGAGGCAAATAGAAGGGAAATGAACTAAGGGATGAAGGGGATCATTAGGAAAGCTAAAGCTTGGATTAATGAAGTTAAATCACCAAGTAGGCTCTACTTTCCTTAATCATATGTTTTCATGCTTTGTTTTACTTTTGGTAAACCTTTTGTAGCATGATAAACTATGTATGAAGTGTTGTGTCCTTAACATGTTTTATGTTTTGAGTTGATTTATTGTTTTGGATACAATACCATTTGATTCAATCCAAGTAGTACTTTATCTTTGGTAAATCTAAGTAGATCATGTTAATGGAAGAACCTTTGAAATTATATGTAACATGATTCCTATACTTGGTTCAATCTATGGTTGTTGTTTTTCAACATAAGAAAATCACTTTCAAAACTATCTTATGTTTTGGATTCATCAACTTTACAAATCATATGTTTTCATGTTTTTGTTTTATCTTTGGTAAATCTTTAGTAGCATGTTAACCTATAATGTGTTGAGTCCTTAGCATGTTTTATGTTTTGAATTGATCTATTGTTTTGGATACATTTGTTAGGGATTTTATATTTGCAATTTGATGGATGCATTAACATATTCATATCATTTGAATTTACACTCATGCATTGTTTTAGAATATCTTGAAATCTAGTTTTATACATGCATAGCTTTTAAGATTTGGAAAAGCTTTTGTTTTATGCATGTTTTGGTTTTAAACTTGGATGCATTAGTTTTGAAACCCAAACTCTTTTGAAAACCTATTTCCTTGTGCATTACATTTGGAAAATCATCTTGTGAATTTAGGTTTGAGTCTTGCATACATTCTTCACAAAAAGAATCATTGCTGTATGCATTTTCATTTGAAAAGAGTTTTATCAAATCAAGCTAGCCTTTGGTTTTAAACCTTTGAATCATTTTAGGCTTTGTGTTATTCATGTTTTTAAACTTCTTAGAATGTCTTAAAACATGTTATTTAAGCTTGATTTAGTGGCCCAAAGATCCCTTAAAGAAATACTTGAAAATGAGAAAAAGTTGGATTTTTGGCCCCAGGGACTCGCCCGGCAGTGTCGCCGGTCGACCGAGACCTGGGTCTCGGTCGACCGAGACCACTGCAGGGCGAGTGGACAATTTCTGAACTGAAACTCCTCAACGGTAACTTTTTTGACCGTTGTGCCTTCTAGGTCGACCGAGGCCCCTCCTGGTCGACCGAGACAACTAGCCGTTGGACACTTTTTGTTTATAAAGTCCATTCATTTCCAACTTTTTTTGGAGGCTTGAATCTTGAACCTTTGAGACCATTTTGGAGCCATTGAAAGGGGATGAAGTTGGAAAGGCTAGGAGGTCTTTAGGAGAGCTAAAGCTTGGGATTAATGAGTTAAACCTCCAAGTAAGCTCTACCTTTATTAATCATAGTTATGTGCTTTGTTTAAACTATTGGTATATGATATTTAGCATAATAACTATGATGTGTTGAATCCATTCTTCTTCTAATCTTTGGTCTAATTAAGATTGGATTCTTCACCTTTGTTTTCAATCCAAGTTGTTAACTTTTTAATCATGCTTAGACAAAATCTTTGTTTTTCTTTCATAGCATGAGTCTTTTACTTGGTTGAAACATTGTTTGTTGTTTTCATTCATTTAAGCATTAGTAAAATTAATTTGGTTTTGAAAACAACATGCACATGCATCACATGTTCTAAATTAGTCATTTTCATACAACTTGTTAGTCCTTGATTTTCATGTCATAAACAAGTTAAATTTCATACATGTGATTTGCATAAGACTTCAATCAAATATTTTATGAGCTTTAAACTTTGAATTGCTTTAAGCAATATATTGAGTGAGCCTTCGTTTTAAACTTGATTGGAGTCATCACACACACACATCATGAGCATATACTTTTTCATGCATAGAGTGTTTGTGTGAGTTTGTTTTAAACTTTCATATTAGCCTATTCAAGAGGCAATTTCATTGAGCTTTAAATTGTATCTCTTAGAGTGATCTTTTGTGAAGACACTTTCTTAGAGAAATCTTAATTTGTAAAGGTTATTGCTTAGCCTAAGAAAAGCATTGTGTAAGGTTATTGCTAAGCCTAAGAAAAGCATCTTGTAAGGTTATTGCTTAGCCTAAGAAAAGCATATTGTAAGGTTGTTGTTTAGCCTTTGAAAAGCAACATTGTAGAGGTTATTGCTTAGCCTTTGAAAAAGCATAAATAGTGGAAATCTGGTGGGGTGTTGGATTCACAAGCCGGTAGTGGATGTAGGCACGTTGGCCGAACCACTATAAATATTGTGTTGTGGTGATTGCTATGTGGTGATTGTTTTGTTTAGCTTCCGCATTTTGATTGATTATTCATCACATGTGACTAGTTTACTTTAAGAAGTTAAAATTGGTCATAATTGGTCATAGTTGTAGCTCACCCTATTCACCCCCCCCCCCCCCCCCCCCCCCTCTAGGGTTAGGATCCTCAAGGACTTTCAATTGGTATCAGAGCCAAGTGCTCTATCCCTTAGGATCAAGTGTTTGGAACTCTTGATTAGGTGTAAAAACCTAGAGTTAAAACCCTAGAGTTGTCCTTATATGAAAATCATTAGAATGGACTCCACTAGCTAGATTTTGTAGATTCTCCTAGACCTCTCATTCTTCCATCTATTGGAGATTCAAACATTCAATTAAAAGAATCTCAATGTGAATTAAATGAAGAAGAAGAATATAATGAAGAAGATCTTCAACAAGCCTTTGAAGAATTATATGAATTATCCTTAAAGCTTGAGAAGAAAAACAAAAGTTTAAGAGAAGAATCTAAAAATCTAAGCAAAGAATTAGCCTCTTCAAAAGATGAACTTAGAGAGAAAGAAGAAGTTATAAATTGTGTAGAATCTAAGTTCATGATCTCTATGAATAATCTATCTAACATTCAAGATGAACTAAATGAATTAAAGATGGATTATGATAATGTCAATAAGGAAAATCTAATTCTAAGAGATCAAATAAAAAGGCAAGATAAAGACTTTAACAATCTTGAATCTAAATTGACTATCTCTAAGGAAAATTTATCTAATGCTCAAGATGAATTAAATGAGATTAAGATAAATTGTGATGAGCTTAAAAATGAAAATTTAAACCTAAGAGATACAATTAAAAGACAAGATAAAGACTTTAACAATTTAGAAGCCAAGTTGATCAAAAGTAAGTTAAAAACTCAAGAGCTTGGATCTAATGTTGTTAATGAACTAAAGCTTGAATTAAAACTTGCCAATGAAGAGCTAAGCATTTATAAGGAAATTGGAAATGAACTTTCAAAAGTCAAAAATGAAAATTCAATCCTTATAACCAAAGTCACTCAACTTGAAAACTATAAACAAAAGTATGAGTGCAAGTTTACCCAAAGTGAAGATAGACTTGAAAAATTATTTAAATTGGGTAAACCTCATGGAGATAGGACAGGCATTGGATTTAATAGGAATATGTCTTATGACCCTAAATTCACCAACACTTTTGTGAAAGGTGAGTCATCTTTCTCTAGCACTCTTTCTCCTTTGCCCAAAACAAAATGTAATTATTGTGGCATTGAAGGGCATTTTACATTTGAGTGCAAACTAAGGAAAAGAAGCCCTGTGTCTAAACCCATCTTTGAACTCAAGAAGGTAGAATCTAAATCTATGAAGGGTAAGACACTAAAAAACAAAGAAGACTCCAAAAAGACTAAACAAGTTAAATCTCTTAAAATGGAGTCTCCAAAAATAGATTCTAAAAAGGTTAAACAAGTCAAACCAAGTTTAAAAGAATCTATTAACAAAAAGCTTCTCAACCTACCTCCCTTAAGTCAAAACATGAAAGAACTTTTGAAGAAAATTACAAAGTTAAATCTAAATTTCAAAAGTCAAAGAAAGGGAGAAAATAAGAAGAAAAGAAAAATGAATCAATCCCCTAAGAAGAAAACTCACCAACCTCAAAAGACTAATCACCAATCTAAGCTAAATTTAGTCAAATCTAAATATCTTGGTGATATGGTTAAGTTGAAAATTTATCAAGTAAAATCTCCTTTAGTTGGTGAGAAGTCCAAGCTAGACCTCAAAGTTCAACCCACTCAAGACCTTAGGTGGATTCCTAAAGTTATTTACCTTGACAAACCTTAGGGCCTTGAACCTTCATGACCAACCTATTCTTTTTAAGTTATATCATTTTGTTGGTCATGTTGCATTTGCATTTTGTTTCTTTTAATTACATCTATTAAAATGCATTGCTTCTTTATGATCAATTGATTTTGTCTTCATGCACCTTTCTAAGTTACATGTCATGGTTTTCAAAATCTTTTGATTATAATTTCATCATGTTAGATTTGCTTTTTGCTCACATTTAGTTTTATGTTTTGCATTGCATTTCTACATGATTAATTGATTGTGATTTTAAAAGCTTTCTTAGCTAATTTATTCATGATCAATTGTTGTTGAATCATTTGTGTATTTGTCATAGTAAGATTATTTGAACAAATGATTTGAATCAATTCAAGTTTTCCATGGTTTTCTAAGTTATACTTTTATATGGAGAACATTGTTTTGAAAAATCAACTTGTATGTGTTTCAATTAAGTTATATCTTTTAAAATACAATGTTGAAAATTGATCTTCACATTCATTCTTTTTGTGCTCATTGTTGGATTTTGTTTTTCAAAATGATTTGAAGATTGTTTGAATGGAAATGCCTATAACATCATTAGTTATATTCATCTAAAGCATGTTCCATATTTTCATTTCCTTTTCTTTTGGTTTCATTATCTTAGAAATGGAAATGTATGTTGTTTGCATCCTTGCTTGTTTATTTACATTCTCTTTATATGCAAATGACTTTTGGTTCCATGTATGGTTGTGATCTTTTTATATTTGTTGAAACCATACTAGAACCCAAATCCATCCTCTATGCCTTCTAGTCATTACTTTTTGGATGGTTATGATGTTGATTCATGTGTATTTTCTAAATGATGTCATCCTTAAACATGTTTCAACTTCATAGTAGTGTTCTTGATCATATGAACCTCCTTGAAATCCATTTCTTGTATTTCATAGTTATATCTCTTGTTTGATGGATATCTTAGTGTTGAATTCATATGATCTAGACACTTTGGAAATTGCATGCTTTTCCAAGTCAAATACTTTTGCATTGCAATTTACCTTGTTCATCACTATGCTCATTAGTCATATCCTTAAGAGTGATGAATATGCATTTTTTATGCTTAATGGGAGTTTGTCACATCCTTGCTGTTATTCATGTTATCATATTCAATTGGTTTCATTTGGTATAATTTTCCATTGATCTCATATCCAATTGATGACTTATCTTGTGTATGTGATAGACCTTGTGTGAATTGGATTAAGCTTGATAGTAATATATTTGTTCCATTTCACACACCATTAGCATCATAATGTTCATGATTGCCTCCTCACTTGCCCATATAGGTATATCTCATGACAACCATGTTATGTGTTCATAATATTGGTTGGTTATTAGTTGAGGTTGGCTTCATGCTTGAAATTCATTTCACTCATTCTTGCACATTAATAGTCATACTTATTGTTTGAATGAAATGATTTCAAAACTTACATAGCATATGATTTTCATAAGTTATATTGATTGATGCTATGTTTGAGTAAACCCCATTGCATCATGGATAGCTCTAATTTGGATTTTTCCTAATAGTTATATTTTTAAATCCATTTTAGAGTGATTGATTTAATAGTCATTTCCTTAAATCTCAATTGGTACTCTTTATTTTTCCAATTGATATCCATGAGTGCTGTTCCCTTTAGACCTAGCTCTCTTTTGGTAATTTGATCATATGAGCCTTATAGTTATATGAATCTAATCCTTTCCTTGAAGTTGACCCTCACTTGGTTAAACCATCTACTTCTTGAATCTAATAGTTATATCGTGTCAAAAGCTTGACAAAAGAAGAGAATGGATTGAGGGGGAGTGTAAACCTTCATAGGAAGTATTAGTTTTGATCAAATTCACCCTTGGATTGCCTTTGAGCCCTTAGAGATAACTTCCATACATGATAGCCTGTTATGTATTTCATTTTCGATTTCATTTGTTAACAGGTGCTACTAAAGGTATTTTCCTTATTTCATGTGTGTAGGTTCCTTTGCAATTTAATGTCAAAGGGGGAGAGAGTTTAAGTACTCAAAGATCTCCTACTCATCAAAGGGGGAGAGAGTTCGAGAGTTCAAGTACTCGAAGATCTCCTATCCATCAAAGGGGGAGAAAGCTTTCAAGTTCTCAAGAGGAGAAAGAAGCATGGTCAAAGGGGGAGAGCAAATAGAAGAAAGAAAGCTTGGAGCTAAAGAAGATGCTTGGCTAAAGAGAGGAAGATGAAGATAAAGCTTGAAGAATGATCAAGCACCAAGCATCAAGAAGATTGAAGAAAAGAGCCCAACGGCCCAAGCTAAGAGAAGGAGCATCCAAGAAGATTTCAAGACTTGTCCAGCTGAGGGGGAGCTGAAGACATAGTGTGAAATGTCAATGATGAGTAAGTTGCCATCAAATTGCAAAGGGGGAGATTGTTAGGGATTTTATATTTGCAATTTGATGGATGCATTAACATATTCATATCATTTGAATTTACACTCATGCATTGTTTTAGAATATCTTGAAATCTAGTTTTATACATGCATAGCTTTTAAGATTTGGAAAAGCTTTTGTTTTATGCATGTTTTGGTTTTAAACTTGGATGCATTAGTTTTGAAACCCAAACTCTTTTGAAAACCTATTTCCTTGTGCATTACATTTGGAAAATCATCTTATGAATTTAGGTTTGAGTCTTGCATACATTCTTCACAAAAAGAATCATTGTTGTATGCATTTTCATTTGAAAAGAGTTTTATCAAATCAAGCTAGCCTTTGGTTTTAAACCTTTGAATCATTTTAGGCTTTGTGTTATTCATGTTTTTAAACTTCTTAGAATGTCTTAAGACATGTTATTTAAGCTTGATTTAGTGGCCCAAAGATCCCTTAAAGAAATACTTGAAAATGAGAAAAAGTTGGATTTTTGGCCCCAGGGACTCGCCCGGCAGTGTCGCCGGTCGACCGAGACCTGGGTCTCGGTCGACCGAGACCACTGCAGGGCGAGTGGACAGTTTCTGAACTGAAACTCCTCAACGGTAACTTTTTTGACCGTTGTGCCTTCTAGGTCGACCGAGACCCCTCCTGGTCGACCGAGACAACTAACCGTTGGACACTTTTTGTTTATAAAGTCCATTCATTTCCAACTTTTTTTGGAGGCTTGAATCTTGAACCTTTGAGACCATTTTGGAGCCATTGAAAGGGGATGAAGTTGGAAAGGCTAGGAGGTCTTTAGGAGAGCTAAAGCTTGGGATTAATGAGTTAAACCTCCAAGTAAGCTCTACCTTTATTAATCATAGTTATGTGCTTTGTTTAAACTATTGGTATATGATATTTAGCATAATAACTATGATGTGTTGAATCCATTCTTCTTCTAATCTTTGGTCTAATTAAGATTGGATTCTTCACCTTTGTTTTCAATCCAAGTTGTTAACTTTTTAATCATGCTTAGACAAAATCTTTGTTTTTCTTTCATAGCATGAGTCTTTTACTTGGTTGAAACATTGTTTGTTGTTTTCATTCATTTAAGCATTAGTAAAATTAATTTGGTTTTGAAAACAACATGCACATGCATCACATGTTCTAAATTAGTCATTTTCATACAACTTGTTAGTCCTTGATTTTCATGTCATAAACAAGTTAAATTTCATACATGTGATTTGCATAAGACTTCAATCAAATATTTTATGAGCTTTAAACTTTGAATTTCTTTAAGCAATATATTGAGTGAGCCTTCGTTTTAAACTTGATTGGAGTCATCACACACACACATCATGAGCATATACTTTTGCATGCATAGAGTGTTTGTGTGAGTTTGTTTTAAACTTTCATATTAGCCTATTCAAGAGGCAATTTCATTGAGCTTTAAATTGTATCTCTTAGAGTGATCTTTTGTGAAGACACTTTCTTAGAGAAATCTTAATTTGTAAAGGTTATTGCTTAGCCTAAGAAAAGCATTGTGTAAGGTTATTGCTTAGCCTAAGAAAAGCATCTTGTAAGGTTATTGCTTAGCCTAAGAAAAGCATATTGTAAGGTTGTTGTTTAGCCTTTGAAAAGCAACATTGTAGAGGTTATTGCTTAGCCTTTGAAAAAGCATAAATAGTGGAAATCCGGTGGGGCGTTGGATTCACAAGCCGGTAGTGGATGTAGGCACGTTGGCCGAACCACTATAAATATTGTGTTGTGGTGATTGCTATGTGGTGATTGTTTTGTTTAGCTTCCGCATTTTGATTGATTATTCATCACATGTGACTAGTTTACTTTAAGAAGTTATAATTGGTCATAATTGGTCATAGTTGTAGCTCACCCCCCCCCCCCCCCCTCTAGGGTTAGGATCCTCAAGGACTTTCAACATTACCATTTGATTCAATCCAAGTAGTACTTTATTTGGTAAATCTAAGTAGATCATGTTAATGAAAGAATCTTTGAAATTATGTGTAACATGATTCATATACTTGGTTGAATCTTTGGGTGTTGTTTTTCATCATAAGAAAATCTCTTTCAAAATATATCTTCTGTTTTGGATTCAACATCTTTACAACTCAGATGTAACTTTGTTTTAAAGTTTCACAACTTGCCTTACTTTGATAGGTATATCATTTTCAAGTTGTATTTATAATTACATATGATTTGTCCCCTAATTTCAATCAAATCTATTTTTATGTTTTATGAGCTACATTGTTGATTTGATTGACATCCCTATGCATCACATGTTTAAAGCTAATTAATTTCATACAACTTGTGAATCTTTGACATCATTAACAAGTTGTTACTTTTAACATGTGACTTGCATTCTTTCATCAATCATAAATGTTTTCATCAGCTAAAATTTTCAAAAGCCTTAGGCATACTTTTATGAGCTTTCATTTTAAAAATGATTGAGGACATCATACACACATCATGAGCATACATCTTTGCATTCATTTAGTGTGTGTGTGAGTTAGTTTTTCACTTCCATATCCGCCTAATTAAGAGGCATTGTAATGAGCTTGATTGAATCTCCATCAAGTGTATGTTAGACACTACTTAGTGAGATAACCAACCTTGTGGTTGAAGAGGTTATTGCTTAGCCTATAAAAGCATAATGTAAAGGTTGATGTTAAGCCTTGAAAAACATCATTGTAAAGGTTATTGCTTAACCTTGAAAAGCATATTGTAAAGGTTATTGCTTAGCCTATTGAAAAGCATAAATAGTGAAAATCCAGTGGGGTGTTGAATCACAAGCCGGTAGTGGATGTAGGCATTGAGGCCGAACCACTATAAATCCTTGTGTGATGGCGCTTGCTTTGTGGTGATTGTTTTTATTATGCTTCCGCATTTTGTTTAATAATCATCACTTGTGACTAGTTTGTTTTAAAGAAGTTGAATTTTTCTAAATTGGTCATATTTGTAGCACACCCTATTCACCCCCCCCCCCTCTAGGGTTATGATCCCCCGAACTTACAGGAACCTATTCGGACCCGAACCCGTTTATCAATCGGAGCCTAAATTTGGTTACAGACCCGGACCCGTTTATGAAGCGGAACCTAAAATAGTTTCCAGACCCGGTTTTTTACGGGTCGAAACTTCTGGGTAATCGGATACCTGTTTTGAACCCTACATGTTTCCGAGTATAGGCTCTATTTCTTTTTCTTTTTTTTCCCAGTTGAAATGAAGACTCTGCATGTTCAATGCATGGGCTAAAAAACAAATGAGATATGAAAGAGAAGGTGGAACCGGATTCGTACCCGTAACCGTTTCGGAACCGATTCTTTGTCTTCGGAACCGGAACCAGAACAATACATGGGACGGGTCTAGATCCAGGTCCGGGTCCAGGTAGAGAATGATATTTAAACAAATATATATGGTTTTTAGGAGAGATTTTAGAAAATTGAGGTAATATGTTGGTTATCGGGTCCACGGGTCCGAACCAAGGTGGAACCGGACCCGGACCCATTTACATATTGGGGCTTGATTGAGGACCCAAACCCAGTTTTAACAGGTAAGAACCTCCTCGAAAATGGAGAATTGGGGACCCATTTACATCCCTAGTCGTACGCCAGCTCAGCTGTGAGAGGTCGTGGGTTTGTGTCCTCGCATCACTGCTCCCCCCTTCCCCGATAAATATATCTATAAATATTTTGGCCGAACGGGTATTCCTGCTCTCAAGCACTAAGTGCAAATAAATAAATAAATAACCCGAGCACGGCCCATCTATTAATAACTAAACCCCATACCCAAACCCCAATCCATGAGCTCACTTACAAACAAAGAAAACACTCTCCTTTTTAAGAGAAGAAATAAAAATGCTGCTCTCTCACCTTCTGATTCTTCTGCATCCTAAATTTTGTTCTCTCTTATATCGACCATTTACTTCGCTTCAACGGTAAAATAAATTTATGATTTTTCGTGTGTTTATTTTGATTTAATATTATTTCATCCAATTGTTATTCACACACGTCCCTCCTTCATTTTGTGAACCAAGCCCCAACCCGTGACCCACAATAAAGCAAAAGAAGGAAAAAAAAGGCTAAAAAATTAGTTTTTGAGAATTCCGCCGTACGTATCCGCGGTATACTTGCAGTTTTCAGATTTCCTCCTCTAAGAGGGGAGGAAAACAGGAAACTGCAAGTTTACCGCCGATTCTAGCAGCGGTAAAGCTTCAACTTCCGGTTTTCCTCCTCTCTGAGAGGAGGTAATCTGGAAAGTAACGAGTTTACCGCCGATTCCAGCAACGGTAAAGTTGAGTGAGTGTCCAAATAGAGTCGCAAGGCCTTTCCATTTCCAATTAACATAAAATAGAATGAAAGAATCGATAGTTGCGCTTTTTCTTGTAGCGCATATCTACTGAACACCCATATGATTTGAATAGAGAGAAAAAGAATCACACAAGCTGACTTTGGCAATTTACCCATGTTGAATTCAATTTCTAGTCTTTCTAATATATATGCTTCCCCATAAATGAAAGTAGAAATATATAAATGGTCATCAAATATCATCCCCATAATTAAAGAATAAAATCCGAGATATCACTCTATTAAAGCAATTTGTTCCTGTCTACAACTCCCTCCTTAAATCTTTCATCACTCGTAGTCTTTAATGATCATCAGTTTGATTCACTTGAAAATAAATTCTTAAAATTTCAATTCCATGAAAACATAGGGGCCCTTGAGAGGGCACATCTGGGAAAGAAAATTTAAAAGCATTGTGTGTTATCACGTATCTAATCTAGAGCAATGACACAAAAGGTTTTGCAATCTTGCAATCAACGTCTATGCTTTATTTTTGTTGACATGCTTAGATTTCGAAACTCTCTGGACGTAATCAGAAAATCGAACGACTGATGGAACTTGTCAAATCAAGCTCGATAACTATTTAGGACCGTAGCAAAACACCAAACGGTCGCTTACATGTACAGAAAGACAGTGATGTGTCGACTACTACGGCATATTTGTAGGGTTGCAAACGGAATGGTTCCGGATCATAACCATAGTGGACTCGGACCCGTTTATGAATAACGGTTCCGGTTCTGAATCCGATTTTGACTCGTAACTTATTTAGTTGGTTCCAGACCCGGCTTCGATAGGATAACCCGGATCCGGGTCAACCTAGAGGACTGGAATCCTGTTCCAAAATTGATTATAATTTATCTTTATTCTTCATTACTCCAAAAATAAGCATATCATTCAGCTTATAACAGTGCGTCAAGTCCACAACCGCTAATATTGTACGTTAAATGTCAAAAAAGAAAAAGGGTAAATTTTGAGGTATAATTTGCAATATCAAATGCTCATATGCCGGGTCCACGAGTCGGAACCTATTCAGACCCGTACCCGTTTATCAATCGGAACCTAAATTTGGTTCCGGACCCGGAACCGTTTTTTAAGCGAAACCTAAAATAGATTCCATTCCCGGTTTTTTCCGGGTCGGAACTTCTGGGTAATCGGATACCCGTTTGGAACCCTACATGTTTGCGAGTATAGGCTCTTTTTCTTCTTTTTTTTGCCCGGTTGAAATGAAGGTTCTGCTGGTTTCACGTACATTCTCGATCGTAGATATTAGGATCTCTGGTTTTTTATGGTAACAATTATGCACCATGTATAGAAAAGTAAATAATTTCGTAGAACCAAAGATATATTTAGTTTGGAGATTTCTCGGGAAATTTAGGTTGTGCATGGCCAGGAGATACTCAAACGCATACATAATTGTCATGGGCTGCATTCTCACCTTAGGACTAGCAAAAACGATGTTCAATGCATGGGCTAAAAAACAAGTGAGATAAGAATGAGAAGGTGGAACCGGATTCGTACATGTAACCGTTTCGAAACCGATTCCTTGTCTTCGGAACCAAAACCGAAACAATACATGGGACGGGTCTAGATCCAGGTCCGGGTCTAGGTAGATAATGATATTTTTTTAAAAATATGGTTTTTAGGAGAGATTTTAGAAAATTGGGGTAATATGTTGGTTATCGGGTCCACGGGTCCGATCCAAGGTGGAACCAGACCCATTTACTTATTGGGGCATGATTGAGGACCCAGACCCGGTTTTAATGGGTCGGAACCTCCGTGTCATCGGAGAATCGGGGACCCATTTACATCCCAAGTCGTACGCCAACTCAGCTGTGAGAGGTCATGGGTTTGTGTCCTCAGATCACTGCTCCCTCCCACCCTCATAAATATATCTACACATATTTTGGCCGAACGGGTATTCCTGCTCTCAAGCACTAAGTGCAAATAAATAAATAAATAACACTAGCACGGCCCATCTATTAATAACTAAACCCCATACCCAAAGCCCAATCCCTGAGATTACTTACAAACAAAGAAAACACTCTCATTTTTTAGAAAAGAAACAAAAATGCTACTCTCTCACCTTCTGATTCTACTGCATCCTAAATTATGTTCTCTCTTATATTGGCCATTTACTTCGCTTCAACTGTAAAATAAATTTATGATTTTTCGTGTGTTTATTGTGATTTAATATTATTTCATCCAATTGTTATTCACACACGTCCCTCCATCATTTTGTGAACCAAGCCCCGACCCGTGACCCACAATAAAGCAAAAGAAGGGAAAAAAAGGCTAAAAAAATTGTTTTTGAGAATTCCGCCGTATGTATCCGCGGTATACCTGTAGTTTCCAGATTTCCTCCTCTCAGAGCGGAGGAAAACTGGAAACTGCTAGTTTACCGCCGATTCTAGCAGCGTTAAAGCTTCAATTTCCGGTTTTCCACCTCTCAGAGAGGTGCAAATCTGGAAAGTAACGTGTTTACCGCCGATTCCAGCATCGGTAAAGCTGAGTGAGTGTCCAAATAGAGTCGCAAGGCCTTTCCATTTCCAATTAAAATAAAATAGAATGAAAGAATCGATAGTTGCGCTTTTTCTTATAGCGCATATCTAGTGAACACCCATATGATTTGAATAGAGAGAAAAAGAATCACACAAGCTGACTTTGGCAATTGACACATGTTGAATTCAATTTCTAGTCTTTCTAATGTTTATGCTCCCCCATAAATAAAAATAGAAATATATAAATGGTCATCAAATATCATCCCCATAATTAAAGAATAAAATCCGAGATATCACTCTATTAAAGCAATTTGCTCCTGTCTACAACTCCATCCTTAAATCTTTCATCACTCGTAGTCTTTAATGATCATCGGTGTGATTCACTTGATAATAAATTCTTAAAAATTCAATTCAATGCAAACAGAGGGGCCCATTAGAGAGCACTGCTGGGAAAGAAAATTTAAAAGCATTGAGTGTTATCAGGTATCTAATCTAGAGCAATGACACAAAAGGTTTTGCAATCTTGCAATCAACGTCTAAGCTTTATTTTTGTTGACATGCTTAGATTTCGAAACTCTCTAGACCTAACCAAAAAGCCGAACGACTGATGGAACTGGTCAAATCAAGCTCGATAACAATATAGGACCGTTGCAAAACACCACACGGTCGCTTACAAGCACAGAATGGCAGTGATGCGTCGACTACTACGGCATGTTTGTAGGGTTGCAAACGGAACGGTTGTGGATCGGCACCTTAGTTGACTCGGACCCGTTTATGATTAACGGTTCCGGTTCTGGATCAGGTTTTTACTCGTAACTTTTTTAGTTGGTTCCAGACCCGGCTTCGATAGGATAACCCGGATCCGGTCAACTTAGAGGACTGGAATCCTATTCCAAAATTGATTCTAATTTATCTTTATTCTTCATTACTCCTAAAATAGGCATATCATTCAGCTTATAACAGTGCGTCAAGTCCACAACCGCTAATATTGTACGTAAAAATGTCAAAAAAAAAAAAGAGGGTAAATTTTGAGGTATAATTTACAATATCAAATGCTCATATGCCGGGTCCACAGGTCGGAACCTATTCGGATCCGGACCCGTTTATCAATCGAAACCTAAATTGGGTTCCGGACCTGGACCCGTTTATGAAGCGGAACCAAAATTGATTCCAGACCCGGTTTTTTACGGGTCGGAACTTCTGGGTAATCTGATATCCGTTTGGAACCCTACATGATTGCGAGTATAGGCCCTTTTTTTTTCTTTTTGCCCGGTTGAAATGAAGGTTCAGCTGGTTTCACGTACATTCTCGATCGTATGAATTAGGATCTCTGGTTTTTTATCGTAACAATTATACACTCTGTATAGAAGAGTCAATAATTTCGTAGAACCAAAGATATATTTAGTTTGGAGATTTCTCGGGAAATTTAGGTTGTGCATGGCCATGAGATACTCAAACACATACATAATTGTCATGGGCTGCATTCTCACTTTAGGACCGGCAAAAACGATGATCAATGCGTGGGCTAAAAAACAAGTGAGATAAGAAAGAGAAGGTGGAACCGGATTCGTACCCGTAACCGTTTCGGAACCGGAACCAGAACATTACATGGGACGGGTCTAGATCCAGGTCCGGGTCTAGGTAGAGAATGATATTTAAAAAAAAATTTGTTTGGAGGAGAGATTTTAGAAAATTGAGGTAATATGTTGGTTATAGGGTCCACGGGTCCAAACCAAGGCGGAACCGGACCCGGACCCATTTACTTCTTGGGGCATCATTGAGGACCCTGTAAGACCCCGACCCGAGTGAACCCGATTAGTGCCAATTAAGTTACGTGTTAGTGCTAAGCTTGATTAGTGTTTTTTATTAAGTTGGGTTTAGAATAACCTTGATTCTTGTTTTGGGCTACTCTGTGTGTTTCGAATAGCTAGTGGGGCCCTTTGGGGGTTCCCTTTTCGGCTTTGCGTTTTCTTGAGGGATTTCCCGATTTGTTGTGAATTGTGTTTTTGGCCCGTTGCATCCATCTTGAAGAATCCTACAACTTTCATGTTGATCCCGTCTTCATTTGAGATCCCGAAACCCGAATTCTTGGCCTTGAGGGCAAAACAGTCTTTACACACCAAATCTGTACCCAAAACTTATTATCCCCGAAACCCGCAAAACATGAACTTTTTGGAAACTAGATATTTCGACGATCAATTCTTCCTTCTTCGTCGAATCCATCCGAGGTTCCGAATTAGATGATTTCAGCCAAGCTAGTGTCTTTTGTAGTGGGACCCATTCCCGTTTGCTATATAAGGGGAACCCTTTCCTTTCATTCCCTTTTTCCAGCACAAGGAGTCTAGGGTTTGCTTTTGGCAACTTTTCTTCATCTTCTGGTTTCTTCATCCCCAAGCCACACCTAGAGCTCATCAATCAAACATTGGAGATCACCAATTACTCCCTCATCTCTCAAGCTTTCCATTGGTACCATTTGTGAAGAGAACCCTCCATTCCAAGACCTTCATTGAGCTTACCCTTGCCATTAGAAGACCTTCAAGGTAACTGATCATTCTCATCTTCTAGATTTGTTGTCTCCTAGGCCTTGAGGTACTACATTTGCATTATTGTTGGTTTGTTCATTGTCATTCCTTGTGTAACCCATTTTAGGGTTGTTTTTGGGATTTTTGATTTGTAGCTTGGCTTTGAGCAATAGAGGTGATAAAAGGCTTGATTTCAACTAGCTTGGACTAGAGGCAAGTGAATGTTTGGATGTTTTTAAGTTTCAAATGGTTTGGTGAAGTATTTATGATTTCCATACTTTCATTTAATGAGGTTTGTTTGAAATAAATGCTCATAACGTATCTTGATAGTCCCATTCTGTTGGGATTGGTGTATGCCCTAAAGCCCACTGACTGCACTCACATCTCTGTTACTGGATATTTATTGGTTATTTAATAGAATGACATCTTTCTCTTATTACTTGTGTATATGTATGGTTGTATAAGGCCCATTGTTTTCTAGTAATGACTTAGGTGTGTAGTGGCTACACACAGTTAGGTCTGAGTCATGGACACTTGAAACAATAAACTTGTTCATAACTGAGAGATGGAGTTGGGCACTTCATCTTGGTATAAGTTATAATGAGATACTCTCCTGTATTCAGGGTGACTTACCTAAGTCACGGGAGGCTTTTCCGGATTTATCTCATTAGTGCATGTGTCATGCATTGAACAGGACCACTTGTAGGTGTGATCTCTAAAATAGTACTATCACAGAGAGAGATCAAATCACCTCTTGCTACTGAGTGACCAGTGCTCTTAATCTTGAGCATTTGTGGATGAACTGACGAAGTCAAGTTCTTGTGCTTTAATTCACTATGGGTGAGATCCTGTTCATGGGTCAACAGCTCTGTGTTTTGGGTGCTCGGGCTTGATTAGCTGGGACGTGCAAATGCAATATGGAATCTATGCCGTCGTGTGATGGAATGATCGTCCCCTTAGAATTATCCGATTAATCATCAGAATCTAAGATCTTAGTATATGGATGTTCCATATGGATATTGAACTTGTGGGTCGCTCCCTGGATCAAGAGAATGATATCCGGATGATGATTAAGTCAAGGGTATGAAGTTCTAAGGTTGAGATGTAATCAAGAAGGTAGATAGTACATCGGTTAACCTACTTGATTATGGATGTTACATAGAGGGGCATTATGGTCATTGTACTTGGTAGGTCAAAGACAATCGTCTATTTATGATGAGCTTATTTGCAATTTAATGTTTGTCCCTGGAGTGCAACCATAACTCTCTAGTGGAATGAGTTAGGGTTAAAATGATCTTAATGTTGCTATGGGGTTAGCATGGACATTTTGGTCATTTTGGGAGCCAAGGGCAAATATGTCTTTTGGTCCCTCTTCTAGCCACTTTCCTATTTTGGCATGGTTTCCTAATTAGATGATATGTGTTTGAATTAATTTTTTGTGGAAGATTTATTTTGAGTTTAAATTCTAATAGGCCCTTGATGGCATACATGAATTTAACTCTAGCTAAATTATTGACTAGTGGGCCATGGTGTGTTTAGCTATCTTTGTGGGCCAGCCATAAGTGGGGACACTTGTGTGAGGTTTCCAAGTTTGATTAGGTTTCTTTTCTTGAAAGGAAAGGCTCCTCTTTGGGTAAAGATTCCTATAATTAAGGGTTGCTAATTTTTAGTATCCTTAATTAGTAAGTGTTGCACAACTAAGAGGACTAGTTGCTATTATTTAGGGATAGTCTTTCTTTTAAGAAAGAGATCTCTTTATAAATAAGGTAGGACTCCCCTTGGGCGTGCAACATAGAAAAGAGGAAGGAAATTCAAGTGCTAATAACCCACCCTTGGACGTGGATTATTATTAATACCCATTGGCCGCCCATTGCAAAAGTACACACAATTCACGCCCAGCCCTTTAGGTTGCCGCCCTCTTCTTCTTCCTGGAGAGAGAAGATCAGTAACTATCTTTTCCACAAAGATCAATTCAGAAAACCCTTCTTAGGATTCCATAGTTTGATCCCACCATCACTACCAATCAGATTTGGAAGTGGAATAGGAGAGAAGATCAAAGGGGAAAATCCTGCACAGAATTTCTGCACCTGTGTTGCTGATTGCAGGTTGTTTTCAGACCTTTAAAGCTTCTTCTTTCAGAGATTTGAAGCACCCAAATCATCAAGGTAATAGTCTTCTATCTTCTCCTTGATTTGGACACATGTTGATCATGGTTTGATGGAATTATATGCATGTTTTCATGGCTGGAATCAGATCTGATTTCTAGTTTTTTAAAAGTTTTAAAACACAAATCAGCCATGGCAGTCTCATATCAGATCTGTAATGCATTATCTTTCAATGGTATCAGAGACTCTCCATGTGATATCATGATCCCATGTTGTGTTTTTTCATTCCTAGATTTATTAAGGGCATGGTGGCGCCCTTTAGGTTGCTGTCTACTGCTTAATAGGAGTGCAGAAATTATTCCAAAACTGCTGGAATTTGCACAGAACTCAGTTTACTGCAGGATAGGAGTGCAGAATTTTTTTTGGGTTGCTGGAACAATTTCAGATTGTTGTTTGCTACCTATATAGTGTGCAGAAATTGTTCCAGGGTGCTGGAATTTTTCAAAACTCAGTTTACTGCAGTTGGAGTGTGCAGAAAAATTCTCCAGATTGCTGGAATAATTTCAGGATGATGAATAGTGCTGTACCAAGCACAATTGCATGCACTAACCTCTTTGTTTGCAGCCGTATATTGTATCCTTGATGGTTCGCATGTATGTGTGTGGATTTGGATGTTTTTATTAGTTGAAAAATGTACGATTGCGCGGTTAGCAATCATAGGAAGTTGTAATTATTTCCTTGTCTTTATTTCAACTAGTCTTGATGTAAGCTTTCTTGAAAAGCATAGGAATTTCCAATGTAATTTTGGATTTTTTGTTTTTCATTTGGTTGCTTGTATAAATTTTGATTTATTGTAACAAGCAAAGAAAAGGAAAGTTTCAAGCGAGGAAGGTTGCAACAAACCGGGTCCCATGGTGACGGAGGCAATGGAGGTTTCCTAGCCCAAGAAGGACTCTTTACCAAGTTTCCTAATTGGAAAAGGATTTGAAGTCCGAAATAGCAGGGAGCCATCAAGGATTGCATTCTTTAATTTGCTTTTATATATGGAATGCATGGTTGAATGCTTTATATAATTGCTATGTTTATCACCTAGTAACATGGCCACCACTAGGTTCTTAAAATTGGCATCTTTCTATATTGGATTGTTTTTTGTTTGGCTGATTGTTTTTAAACGGATCTTAGACCAGCACCTTCTATTTGTCTAAGGTTTAAAATTGGATAGGGTTTAGTTTACCTTGGTACCCTAAGTTTCCAAAAGAGGCCAAACTAAAATCTAATATGTTGATACCATAGTGGGCCCATAACCCATTGGTCCCAAGATCTTTACTCAATATGTTTTAAAGCAAAGGTTATTTTTTTTTGATGACTTAAGCAATTGAGTCATGAAAATTGTTAACCAAGTTTGCTAGATTTAAACAAGGTTTGAGTAACGGTCAAAAGTGTTTTTAAAAAAACCCTAGTGTTAAATAAACAAGTGGGAGAGGGGTTTGGAAAAACCCCACGGCCTTCCATTTTCGGTTCATGCTATCTCATTGGAGTGTTAGTGGGAGCGGCCATCCTTTCGGTGGAGTTATTTACTAAAGATCGCTTCGATGGGTTAGTGGGTGAACTAATGTGAATATTCGTAATGAGGTGTTAGTGGGAGCGGCCATCCTTTCGGTGGAGTTCTTTACTAAAGATCACTTCTATAGAATGTCAATGAAGCGTTGGTGGGAGCGGCCATCCCTTCGGTGGAGCTCTTTACTAAAGTTCACTTCAAGATTGGATTAAAGTCACTTCCCTTCGGAGGACTTGAGTCATGGACATTCTGGGAACGTTCATAAGAGATGGTAATACACTTGACATAAGTCGGTAATAACTTCTCCTTAGGAGTTAGTGTTATTTGTCATATGAGGCCAAACCAATCAGTGACTGGACTATCACTGGATATGCGTATCCAGACAGTGATAATCCAAATAAGCAGACCTTAACTCAACGTGACTGTAGGCTCGGCCATCCCTTCGATGGAGGGTCTATGAGGAGGTTGAGACACTGATACATTATAATTAGGGTTAAATAATGTAAAAAGTCTTGTGCATGTTTTTCCTTTTATTACAAGCACCATATACATGTTACATATATACTGCATGTCTAATTATAACCTGTTATATATATCCAGAGAGATGGGGAAGGATTCCTTTAGCCCGTTGATGAGTATTCTGCGTGAGAACAAATTGACTGGCCCAAATTACGTAGACTGGAAAAGAAACCTGAACATAGTACTCACCGCTGAGGAGTACAAGTATGTTCTGTCGGAACCCTGTCCTACCGTTGATGATTATTCTACAGATGACCAGCTAGAGGCTGAAAAGAAATGGAAAAAGGCAAATAGCATGGCCAAATGCTACATGCTTGCTTCCATGTCCAACGTGTTGCAAACGCAGCATGAGCAAATGGACACAGCTGCAGACATCATGTTGTCCTTGTCTGAGATGTTCGCAGACAAAAGCAGGCCAGCTAGGCAAGCTGCTTTAAGGACAATCATGAATACCAGGATGGCTGAGGGAACACCTGTCAGAGAGCATATGCTCAAGATGATGGATTGTTTCAATGAAGCTGAGATCCTAGGAGCTGAGATTGATGCAGGGAGTCAGACCGATATGATTCTCGAAACTCTACCGGAGTCTTTCAACCAGTTCAAGCTCAACTTCAACATGAGTAAGTTGGACATGACTCTCTCTGAGTTAATGAAAGAACTCCAGGCGGCAGAGGCCATCATGAAGCCTAAAGGCCAAGCTCATTTTTCCCAGTCTTCCTCTAAACTGAACCCGAAAGGGAAAAAGTTCAAGAAGAAGCAGGGTAAGGGAAAAGGGCAAAAAAAGGGCAATGCTGGTAAGAAGGACAGAGGTACAGGTGATAAGCCCAAAGGGAAATGCTTCAAGTGCGGCCTCAAAGGTCACTGGAAGAAAGATTGTCCCAAGCTCCTAGGCTCAGATAAGAAAGGTATATCTCTTTCCTATTACATTGAAACCTGTCATGTGGTTGATTCTACTGATTCATGGATAGTAGACTCTGGAGCCACTAATCACATATGCAATTCATTGCAGGGGTTTCAGATAATGAAAAGGCATGAGAAAGGAGAATTTGACCTTAGAGTTGGAAATGGAGCAAAGATATGGGCTGTTGCAGTGGGAGCAGTTACCTTACATTTTCCGCAAGATAGGATATTAGTTTTAAACAATGTTATCTATGTTCCGGACATAAGGAAGAATTTAATTTCAGTTTCCAGACTCATTGAATTCAATTATTCAGTTTCTTTCCATTCTGGTGTTGATATCAGTAGAGATGGAAATATTATATGTTCCGGTAGAATGCATGATAACCTATTTTATATATATCCTATTGCTCCCTCACTGCATAATGTACAACTGGAAAGCTCATCTTCCCTTAAGAGGAAGGTATCTTCGACCAATGACACTTATCTTTGGCACTTACGTTTGGGTCATATTAACCTAAAACGGATTCAGAGGTTGGTAGAGGATGGGCCTTTGAGCTCATTAGATCTCGAACCTTTACCTCAGTGCGAATCTTGTCTCATGGGAAAGATGACCAAAAGGTCATTCTCTGCAAAGGGACTGAGGTCAAAGGAGTTGTTAGAATTGGTTCACACTGATGTGTGTGGTCCTATGAACAAACTAGCTAGAGGAGGTTATGAGTATTTCATCACCTTCACCGATGATTACTCTAGGTATGGATATGTGTACCTAATGCGACGCAAGTCTGAAGCGTTTGATAAGTTCAAACAATTCAAGGCTGAGGCGGAGCTACAACTAGGAAAACATATCAAAGCTCTTCGATCTGATCGAGGTGGCGAGTACCTCCTGGGTGAGTTCAAGGAGTACCTCACACAACATGGGATTGTGTCTCAGTTGTCTGCACCGGGTACACCCCAGCAAAATGGTGTAGCAGAGAGAAGAAACCGCACCCTTCTTGATATGGTAAGGTCCATGATGAGTCATGCAACCCTACCCATATCATTTTGGGGATATGCCCTAGAAGCAGCAGCATACATTTTGAATCTGGTACCTTCTAAATCAGTACCTAGGACACCTCAAGAAATGTGGACAGGTCGAAAACCTAGTTTAAGACATATTCACATTTGGGGTTGTCCAGCCTATGTACTGAATGATAAAGCTACCAAGCTAGAACCCAGATCAGAAATGTGCTACTTCATTGGGTATCCTAAGGGAACGAGAGGAGGCATCTTTTATCATCCAAAGGAGCAAAAGGTGCTTATCAGCACTCATGCTAGATACTTGGAGGATGATTGCATGATGCGCCAAGAGCTTGGTTGTAAAGAAACACTTGAGGAGATTCTTTCAGAAACTCCTGCAACATCTGTGCCAGATCCTGAGACTGTAGAAAATCAAGACATTCCTTTTAACACTCCGGAGCCTCGTCGTAGTGGGAGAATTTCTAGACCACCAGATAGATACCTAGGAGTGTCTTTTATGACAGACTCCGAGGATCTAGTTGAGGATCCTACTAGTTACGATGAAGTAGTAACGGATATAGATGCTGACATGTGGCAGCAAGCGATAAAATCTGAATTGGATTCTCTGTATTCCAATCAAGTCTGGGAACTTGTGGATGCACCTGAAGGGATCAAACCCATAGGGTGCAAGTGGATCTGCAAGAGAAAGAGAAGAGTGGATGGGAAGGTTGAAACCTTCAAAGCAAGACTGGTGGCGAAAGGATATACTCAGAAAGAGGGTATCGATTATGAGGAAACCTTTTCGCCAGTAGCCATGCTCAAGTCCATAAGGATTCTCTTAGCCATCGCATGTCATTATGACTACGAGATATGGCAGATGGATGTCAAGACAGCTTTTCTTAACGGAAGTCTTGACGAATGCGTCTATATGATGCAACCAGAGGGATTCATTGCTGGTGGCCAAGAGAACATGGTCTGTAAACTTAAGAAGTCCATTTATGGACTTAAGCAAGCATCTAGGGCATGGAACATCAAGTTTAATCAGGCAGTCAAATCCTTTGGCTTTGAGCAAAACATTGATGAACCATGTGTGTATAAGAAAGGTAGTGGAAATGCAGTTGCATTTTTTTTTTGTCCTGTATGTGGATGACATATTACTCATTGGAAATGATGTTGTCATGATGTCGTCTACAAAGGTTTGGTTATCATCTCAATTTCAGATGAAGGATTTGGGTGAGGCGAGCTATGTCTTAGGGATCAAGCTTTTGCGAGATCGCAAGAACAAGCCTTATCCCAATCTTCGTATATTGAGAAGATATTGGTCAAGTATAACATGCATGACTCCAAGAAGGGCTTGCTATCTTCTAGACATGGAGTACCGCTATCTCGGAATCAATGTCCGAAGACACCAGAGGAGATAGAAAGCATGAGGAGAATACCATATGCATCAGCTGTTGGAAGCCTCATGTATGCAATATTGTGTACTAGACCAGATATCTGCTTTGCCGTTGGCATGGTTAGCAGATATCAATCAAACCCTGGACCTATGCACTGGACAACGGTTAAGCATATATTCAAGTATCTTTGGAGAACGAAAGATTATATGCTAGTCTACCGAGCAGAGTATGTGGCGGCATCGGAAGCTGCGAAGGTAGCAGGATGGCTCAGAAAAATTCCTATTGGAATTGGGAGTAGTTCCTGCAGTGCAGAAATCGATTGTCATGTACTGCGACAATACTGGAGCAGTAGCTAACTGCAAAGAGCCCAGGAATCACAAGAAAGGCAAGCACATTCAGAGAAAGTACCACTTGATCCGGGAATTCGTCCAGGATGGAGAAATAGTGGTAGAGCATATTGCCTCAGCAAATAACTTAGCTGACCCATTCACTAAGACTCTTACTGAGAAAGTATTTTCTTCACATGTTGAGTCTATGGGAGTTAGGTTAGGACGTAGTGATCTTTAGTGCAAGTGGGAGATTGTTGGGATTGGTGTATGCCCTAAAGCCCACTGACTGCACTCACATCTCTGTTACTGGATATTTATTGGTTATTTAATAGAATGACATCTTTCTCTTATTACTTGTGTATATGTATGGTTGTATAAGGCCCATTGTTTTCTAGTAATGACTTAGGTGTGTAGTGGCTACACACAGTTAGGTCTGAGTCATGGACACTTGAAACAATAAACTTGTTCATAACTGAGAGATGGAGTTGGGCACTTCATCTTGGTATAAGTTATAATGAGATACTCTCCTGTATTCAGGGTGACTTACCTAAGTCACGGGAGGCTTTTCCGGATTTATCTCATTAGTGCATGTGTCATGCATTGAACAGGACCACTTGTAGGTGTGATCTCTAAAATAGTACTATCACAGAGAGAGATCAAATCACCTCTTGCTACTGAGTGACCAGTGCTCTTAATCTTGAGCATTTGTGGATGAACTGACGAAGTCAAGTTCTTGTGCTTTAATTCACTATGGGTGAGATCCTGTTCATGGGTCAACAGCTCTGTGTTTTGGGTGCTCGGGCTTGATTAGCTGGGACGTGCAAATGCAATATGGAATCTATGCCGTCGTGTGATGGAATGATCGTCCCCTTAGAATTATCCGATTAATCATCAGAATCTAAGATCTTAGTATATGGATGTTCCATATGGATATTGAACTTGTGGGTCGCTCCCTGGATCAAGAGAATGATATCCGGATGATGATTAAGTCAAGGGTATGAAGTTCTAAGGTTGAGATGTAATCAAGAAGGTAGATAGTACATCGGTTAACCTACTTGATTATGGATGTTACATAGAGGGGCATTATGGTCATTGTACTTGGTAGGTCAAAGACAATCGTCTATTTATGATGAGCTTATTTGCAATTTAATGTTTGTCCCTGGAGTGCAACCATAACTCTCTAGTGGAATGAGTTAGGGTTAAAATGATCTTAATGTTGCTATGGGGTTAGCATGGACATTTTGGTCATTTTGGGAGCCAAGGGCAAATATGTCTTTTGGTCCCTCTTCTAGCCACTTTCCTATTTTGGCATGGTTTCCTAATTAGATGATATGTGTTTGAATTAATTTTTTGTGGAAGATTTATTTTGAGTTTAAATTCTAATAGGCCCTTGATGGCATACATGAATTTAACTCTAGCTAAATTATTGACTAGTGGGCCATGGTGTGTTTAGCTATCTTTGTGGGCCAGCCATAAGTGGGGACACTTGTGTGAGGTTTCCAAGTTTGATTAGGTTTCTTTTCTTGAAAGGAAAGGCTCCTCTTTGGGTAAAGATTCCTATAATTAAGGGTTGCTAATTTTTAGTATCCTTAATTAGTAAGTGTTGCACAACTAAGAGGACTAGTTGCTATTATTTAGGGATAGTCTTTCTTTTAAGAAAGAGATCTCTTTATAAATAAGGTAGGACTCCCCTTGGGCGTGCAACATAGAAAAGAGGAAGGAAATTCAAGTGCTAATAACCCACCCTTGGACGTGGATTATTATTAATACCCATTGGCCGCCCATTGCAAAAGTACACACAATTCACGCCCAGCCCTTTAGGTTGCCGCCCTCTTCTTCTTCCTGGAGAGAGAAGATCAGTAACTATCTTTTCCACAAAGATCAATTCAGAAAACCCTTCTTAGGATTCCATAGTTTGATCCCACCATCACTACCAATCAGATTTGGAAGTGGAATAGGAGAGAAGATCAAAGGGGAAAATCCTGCACAGAATTTCTGCACCTGTGTTGCTGATTGCAGGTTGTTTTCAGACCTTTAAAGCTTCTTCTTTCAGAGATTTGAAGCACCCAAATCATCAAGGTAATAGTCTTCTATCTTCTCCTTGATTTGGACACATGTTGATCATGGTTTGATGGAATTATATGCATGTTTTCATGGCTGGAATCAGATCTGATTTCTAGTTTTTTAAAAGTTTTAAAACACAAATCAGCCATGGCAGTCTCATATCAGATCTGTAATGCATTATCTTTCAATGGTATCAGAGACTCTCCATGTGATATCATGATCCCATGTTGTGTTTTTTCATTCCTAGATTTATTAAGGGCATGGTGGCGCCCTTTAGGTTGCTGTCTACTGCTTAATAGGAGTGCAGAAATTATTCCAAAACTGCTGGAATTTGCACAGAACTCAGTTTACTGCAGGATAGGAGTGCAGAATTTTTTTTGGGTTGCTGGAACAATTTCAGATTGTTGTTTGCTACCTATATAGTGTGCAGAAATTGTTCCAGGGTGCTGGAATTTTTCAAAACTCAGTTTACTGCAGTTGGAGTGTGCAGAAAAATTCTCCAGATTGCTGGAATAATTTCAGGATGATGAATAGTGCTGTACCAAGCACAATTGCATGCACTAACCTCTTTGTTTGCAGCCGTATATTGTATCCTTGATGGTTCGCATGTATGTGTGTGGATTTGGATGTTTTTATTAGTTGAAAAATGTACGATTGCGCGGTTAGCAATCATAGGAAGTTGTAATTATTTCCTTGTCTTTATTTCAACTAGTCTTGATGTAAGCTTTCTTGAAAAGCATAGGAATTTCCAATGTAATTTTGGATTTTTTGTTTTTCATTTGGTTGCTTGTATAAATTTTGATTTATTGTAACAAGCAAAGAAAAGGAAAGTTTCAAGCGAGGAAGGTTGCAACAAACCGGGTCCCATGGTGACGGAGGCAATGGAGGTTTCCTAGCCCAAGAAGGACTCTTTACCAAGTTTCCTAATTGGAAAAGGATTTGAAGTCCGAAATAGCAGGGAGCCATCAAGGATTGCATTCTTTAATTTGCTTTTATATATGGAATGCATGGTTGAATGCTTTATATAATTGCTATGTTTATCACCTAGTAACATGGCCACCACTAGGTTCTTAAAATTGGCATCTTTCTATATTGGATTGTTTTTTGTTTGGCTGATTGTTTTTAAACGGATCTTAGACCAGCACCTTCTATTTGTCTAAGGTTTAAAATTGGATAGGGTTTAGTTTACCTTGGTACCCTAAGTTTCCAAAAGAGGCCAAACTAAAATCTAATATGTTGATACCATAGTGGGCCCATAACCCATTGGTCCCAAGATCTTTACTCAATATGTTTTAAAGCAAAGGTTATTTTTTTTTGATGACTTAAGCAATTGAGTCATGAAAATTGTTAACCAAGTTTGCTAGATTTAAACAAGGTTTGAGTAACGGTCAAAAGTGTTTTTAAAAAAACCCTAGTGTTAAATAAACAAGTGGGAGAGGGGTTTGGAAAAACCCCACGGCCTTCCATTTTCGGTTCATGCTATCTCATTGGAGTGTTAGTGGGAGCGGCCATCCTTTCGGTGGAGTTATTTACTAAAGATCGCTTCGATGGGTTAGTGGGTGAACTAATGTGAATATTCGTAATGAGGTGTTAGTGGGAGCGGCCATCCTTTCGGTGGAGTTCTTTACTAAAGATCACTTCTATAGAATGTCAATGAAGCGTTGGTGGGAGCGGCCATCCCTTCGGTGGAGCTCTTTACTAAAGTTCACTTCAAGATTGGATTAAAGTCACTTCCCTTCGGAGGACTTGAGTCATGGACATTCTGGGAACGTTCATAAGAGATGGTAATACACTTGACATAAGTCGGTAATAACTTCTCCTTAGGAGTTAGTGTTATTTGTCATATGAGGCCAAACCAATCAGTGACTGGACTATCACTGGATATGCGTATCCAGACAGTGATAATCCAAATAAGCAGACCTTAACTCAACGTGACTGTAGGCTCGGCCATCCCTTCGATGGAGGGTCTATGAGGAGGTTGAGACACTGATACATTATAATTAGGGTTAAATAATGTAAAAAGTCTTGTGCATGTTTTTCCTTTTATTACAAGCACCATATACATGTTACATATATACTGCATGTCTAATTATAACCTGTTATATATATCCAGAGAGATGGGGAAGGATTCCTTTAGCCCGTTGATGAGTATTCTGCGTGAGAACAAATTGACTGGCCCAAATTACGTAGACTGGAAAAGAAACCTGAACATAGTACTCACCGCTGAGGAGTACAAGTATGTTCTGTCGGAACCCTGTCCTACCGTTGATGATTATTCTACAGATGACCAGCTAGAGGCTGAAAAGAAATGGAAAAAGGCAAATAGCATGGCCAAATGCACGGTCAGCTCCACGGTTACCACGCGGCTAACCGCCGAATGCATCGGCGGCTAACCGCCAGGTAACCGCATTTGACGGTCAGTTTTCCAGTAAGTTGCATTTCTGTAGGTTAGCCGCGGTCAGCCAGCGGCTAGCCGCCTGCCCCAACGACGGCTAACTGCTAGGTGACCGCCAGGTGACCGAAATTCCCCAGGTTTCGAAAAGCTCCCCGCTCGAACGAACTCTCCGGTTCGTTCGAGCGTTGAGCTTTGTCAATCGAAGGGGATTCACTAGGCATTGCTTAATGCCATCCGAGAAAGAAACCATATCACAAATATGTCATTCGAAATTTTGGAAAAATGGTAGAAGTGCATAAGGAGCCCGGAATGTCTCAAAACTCAAAGAGTACCAAGTAAGGGCTATAATAGACATACGGGACCCCTAGTCACTTAATTGGATTTCTAAATTGATATTTTACCCGAAATTCATTATAGTGCATTGTTTCACCTCATTCCCAGGAATTTCATCGCATGACTTGTTTTCTCGAAAGCTTTGGAGCTACAATAGTAACAGTGAATTGTCCCGAAATGTATTGCCCAACATGGAAAGACAGTGTGCCCTTGAGCACCCCCGTTTTACCCATTTATTTACTGTACTTGAATACTTGATATGTCTCGATTGGTTTTATCCTATGAGTCGGCATCACTAAGCTTGGATACCTTGTCAGTCTGATCCACTGACTTGGAAATCCCTCTCCCGTCCCGCCAGCTGCAGTTTGGATCCCGATACCCGGTCTAATACCGTGGTCCCGTCCCGATACCCAGTTCGCTACCGTGGTCCCGTTCCCGTATAATTATATTGTATATATGTATACGTTGTTTCTCCTCACCTTGTGTGACAGAGATCAACGTCCCGTGATACTGTTGTCACTTTAGTGACAGAGGACTTAGCTTTATGTGATTGCCACCTTGTTAGTTCCCGAATCCTTGGATACCTGATATGTTTTATATTGTTTACTTGTTCATAGCAAATGATTTATCTATTTTATGAGAGTTCTTGCTTAAGTCAGATTTATACGCTTTGCCAGAGATTTTCTTGTATTATATATTGTTGTATCCTTGCTTTCTCTTACCAGACCGTCGTGTCTGACCCTTTGCTTTGGTACTCAGGTCCCGTTGCCGGCTTCCTTGAGGAGGAGCCAGAGGAGGCGGTAGGCGAACCGCAACCTCTAGTTGAGTGGCGTGCTGACGATGTCATGTAGACATCAGATTGCTTTGAGAAGCGTAACATTTTGGGAGATCTACTTAACCATTCTTTGGGTTATTATTTTGTTTATATTGGCCTTTCTTGGCCTCTATTCTTGGGAATGTAACTAAATGATATTTTGTCTAACTTTAACAACTTCTAGGAAACATGCTATATATCATTGCTCATTCTGATACAGTCTTTCATACTTGATGTCATTGCTTCCATGACTAGAGATAGCCTAACTATTTGATTTGCTACATGCTTCCGCACTTAAAGAAATATTCATGCAAGGTTGTGATATCCTCACCGCGGACACCTGTGGGAAATTAAATAAATTATATATTGTGGATGTAGTTAATCATCATCAACCATCATTCACTAATTAGTCCCGATCCCGGATTGGGATTTCCCGGTCCGGGGTCGCGACAGACCCAGACCAGATTTTAACGGGTCGGAACCTCCGCATAATCGGAGAATCGGGGACCCATTTACATCGCTAGTCGTACGTCAGCTCAACTATGAGAGGTCATGGGTTTGTGTCCTCGCATCACTGCTCCCTCCCTCCCTCATAAATATATCTATATATATTTTGGTCGAACAGGTATTCCTATTCTCATGCACTAAGTGCAAATAAATAAATAAATAAATAATCCGAGCACGGCCCATCTATTATTAACTAAACCCCATACCCAAACCCCAATCCATGAGCTCACTTACAAACAAAGAAAACATACTCCTTTTTAAGAGATGAAATAAAAACGCTACTCTCTCACCTTCTGATTCTACTGCATCCTAAATTTTGTTCTCTCTTATATTGACCATTTACTTCGCTTCAACGGTAAAATAAATTTACGATTTTTTGTGTGTTTATTGTGATTTGATATTATTTCATCCAATTGTTATTCACACATGTCCATCCATTATTTTATGAACCAAGCCCCGACCCGTGACCCACAATAAAGCAAAAGAAGGAAAAAAAAGGCTAAAAAATCGGTGTTTGACAATTCCGCCGTATGTATCCGCGGTATACATGCAGTTTCCAGCCGATTCTAGCAGCGGTAAAGCTTCAATTTCCGGTTTTCCTCCTCTCATAGAGGAGGAAATCTGAAAAGTAATGAGTTTACCGCCGATTCCAGCAGCGGTAAAGCTGAGTGAGTGTCCAAATAGAGTCGCAAGGCCTTTCCATTTCCAATTAAAATAAAATAGTTTGAAAGAATCGATAGTTGCGCTTTTTCTTGTAGCGCATATTTAGTGAACAACAATATGATATGAATTGAGAGAAAAAAAATCACATAAGCTAACTTCGGCAATTGACACATGTTTAATTCAATTTCTTGTCTTTCTAATATATATGCTTCCCCATAAATAAAAGTAGAAATATATAAATGGTCATCAAATATCATCCCCATAATTAAAGAATAAAATCCGAGATGTCACTCTATTAAAGCAATTTGCTCCTGTCTACAACTCCATACTTAAATCTTTCATCACTCGTAGTCTTTAATGATCATCGGTGTGATTCACTTGATAATAAATTCTTAAAAATTCAATTCAATGCAAACAGAGGGGCCCATTAGAGAGCACAGCTGGGAAAGAAAATTTAAAAGCATTGAGTGTTATCACGTATCTAATCTAGAGCAATGACACAAAAGGTTTTGCAATCTTGTAATCAACATCTAAGCTTTATTTTTGTTGACATGCTTAGATTTTGAAACTCTCTTGACCTAACCAGAAAGCCGAACGACAGATGGAACTGGTCAAATCAAGCTCGATAACTATTTAGGACCGTATCAAAACACCACACGGTCGCTTACATGCACGGAAAGGTAGTGATGTGTCGACTACTACGGCATGTTTGTAGGGTTGCAAATGGAACGGTTCCGGATCGGAACCATAGTGGACTCGGACCCGTTTATGAATAACGGTTCCGGTTCTAAATCCGGTTTTGACTCGTAACTTGTTTAGTTGGTTCCAGACCCGGCTTCGATTGGATAACCCGGATCCGGGTCAACCTAAAGGACTGGAATCCTGTTCCAAAATTGATTCTAATTAATCTTTTTTCTTCATTACTCCTAAAATAAGCATGTCATTCAGCTTATAACAGTCCGTCAAGTCCACAACCGCTAATATTGTACTTAAAAAAGTACTAAAAAAAAGAGTAAATTTTGAGGTCTAATTTGCAATATCAAATGCTCTTATGCCGGGTCCACGGGTCGGAACCTATACGGACCCGGACCAGTTTAACAATCAGAACCTAAATTAGGTTCTGGACCCGGACCCGTTTATGTAGCGGAACCTAAAAGACCTGGTTTTTTACGGGACGGAACTTCTGGGTAATCTGATATCCGTTTGGAACCCTACATGATTGCGAGTATAGGCCCTTTTTTTTCTTTTTGCCCAGTTGAAATGAAGGTTCAGCTGGTTTCACGTACATTCTCGATCGTATGAATTAGGATCTCTGGTTTTTTATCGTAACAATTATGCACCCTGTATAGAAGAGTCAATAATTTCGTAGAACCAAAGATATATTTAGTTTGGAGATTTCTCGGGAAATTTAGGTTGTGCATGGCCATGAGATACTCAAACACATACATAATTGTCATGGGCTGCATTCTCACTTTAGGACCGGCAAAAGCGATGATCAATGCGTGGGCTAAAAAACAAGTGAGATAAGAAAGAGAACGTGGAACCGGATTCGTACCCGTAACCGTTTCGGAACCGATTCCTTGTCTTCGGAATCGGAACCAGAACAATAGGTGGGACGGGTCTAGATCCAGGTCCGGGTCAAGGTAGAGAATGATATTTTAAAACAAATATGGTTTTTAGGAGAGATTTTAGAAAATTGAGGTAATATGTTTGTTATCGGGTCCACGGGTCCGAACCAAGGAGGAACCGGACCCGGACCCATTTACTTATTGGGGCTTGATTGAGGACCCAAACCCAGTTTTAATGGGTAAGAACCTCCACGAAAATGGAGAATTGGGGACCCATTTACATCCCGAGTCGTACGCCAGCTCAGCTGCGAGAGGTAATGGGTTTGTGTCCTCGCATCACTGCTCCCTCCCTCCCTCATAAATATATCTATATATATTTTGGCCGAACAGGTATTCCTGCTCTCAAGCACTAAGTGCAAATAAATAAATAAATAACCCAAGCACGGCCCATCTATTAACAACTAAACCCCATACCCAAAGCCCAATCCATGAGCTCACTTACAAACAAAGAAAACACTCTCCTTTTTAAGAGAAGAAATAAAAATGCTGCCCTCTCACCTTCTGATTCTTCTGCATCCTAAATTTTGTTCTCTCTTATATCGACCATTTACTTCGCTTCAACGGTAAATTAAATTTATGATTTTTTGTGTGTTTATTGTGATTTGATATTATTTCATCCAATTTTTATTCACACATGTCCATCCAACATTTTGTGAACCAAGCCCCAACCCATGACCCACAATAAAGCAAAAGAAGGAAGAAAAAGCCTAAAAATTCGGTTTTTGAGAATTCCGCCGTATGTACCCTCGGTATACCTGCAGTTTCCAGATTTCCTCCTCTCAGAGAGGAGGAAAACTGGAGCCTACCAATTTACCACTGATTCTGGCAGCTGTAAAGCTTCAATTTCGGGCTTTCCTCCCCTCAGAGAGGAGGAAATCTGGAAAGTAACGAGTTTACCGCCGATTCCAGCAGCGGTAGAGCTGAGTGAGTGTCTAAATAGAGTCGCAAGGCCTTTCCATTTCAAATTAACACAAAATAGAATGAAAGAATCGATAGTTGCTCTTTTTCTTGTAACGCATATCTAGTGAACACCCATATGATATGAATAGAGAGAAAAAGTACAACACAAGCTGACTTTGGCAATTGACACATGTTGAAATCAATTTCTAGTCTTTCTAATATATATGCTTCCCCATAAATAAAAGTAGAAATATATAAATGGTCATTAAATATCATCCCCATAATTAAAGAATAAAATCCGAGATATCACCCTATTAAAGAAATTTGCTCCTTTCTACAACTCCATCCTCAAATCTTTCATCACTTGTAGTCTTTAATGATCATCGGTGTGATTCACTAGATAATAAATTCTTAAAAATTCAATTCCATGCAAAAAGAGGGGCCCTTAAGAGAGCACATCTGGGAAAGAAAATTTAAAAGCATTGAGTGTTATCACGTATCTAATATAGAGCAATGACACAAAAGGTTTTGCAATCTTGTAATCAACGTCAAAGCTTTGTTTTTGTTAACATGCTTAGATTTGGAAACTCTCTGGACCTAACCAGAAAGCCGAACGACTGATGGAACTGGTCAAATCAAGCTCGATAACTATTTAGGACTGTAGCAAAACACCACACGGTCGCTTGCATGCACAAAAAGGCAGTGATGTGTCCACAACTACGGCATGTTTGTAGGGTTGCAAACGGAACGGTTCCGAATTGGAACCATAGTGGGCTCGGACCCGTTTATGAATAACGGTTCCAGTTCCGAATCCGGTTTTGACTCGTAACTTTTTTAGTTGGTTCCAGACCCGGCTCAGATAGGATAACCCGAATCAGGGTCAACCTATAGACTCGAATCCTGTTCCAAAATTGATTCCAATTTATCTTTATTCTTCATTACTGCTAAAATAAGCATATCATTCAGCTTATAACATTGTGTCAAGTCCACTACCGCTAATAATGTACGTAAAAATGTCAAAAAAAAAAAAGTGTAAATTTTGAGGTATAATTTGCAATATCAAATGCTCATATGCCGAGTCCACGGGTCGGAACCTATTCGGACCCGGACCCGTTTATCAATCGGAGCCTAAATTAGGCTCCGGACCCGTTTATGAAGCGGAACTTAAAATAGGATCCAGACCCGGTTTTTTACGAATCGGAACTTCTAGGTAATCGGATACCTGTTTTGAACCCTAATTGTTTCCGAGTATAGGCTCTATTTCTTTTTCTTTTTTTCCCCAATTGAAATGAAGGTTCTGCTGGTTTCACGTACATTCTCGATCTAGATATTAGGATCTCTGGTTTTTTATGGTAACAATTATGCGCCCTATATAGAAAAGTCATTAATTTCGTAGAACCAAAGATATATTCAGTTTGGAGAATTCTCAGAAAATTTAGGTTGTGCATGGCCATGAGATACTCATGCAAATACATAATTGTCATGGGCTCCATTCTCACTTTAGGACCAGCAAAAACGATGTTCAATGCATGGGCTAAAAAACAAGTGAGATAAGAAACAGAAGGTGGATCCGGATTCGTACCCGTAACCGTTTCGGAACCGATTCCTTGTCTTCGGAACCGAAACCAGAACAATACATCGGACGGGTCTAGATCCAGGTCCGGGTCTAGGTAGAGAATGATATTTAAACAAATATATATGGTTTTTATGAGAGATGTTAGAAAATTGAGGTAATATGTTGGTTATCGGGTACACGGGTCCGAACCAAGGTGGAACCGGACCCGGGCCCATTTACTTATTGGGGCTTGATTGTGGACCCAAACCCAGTTTTAACGGGTAAGAACCTCCGCGAAAATGGAGAATTGGGGACCCATTTACATCCCTAGTCGTACGCCAGCTCAGCTGTGAGAGGTCATGGGTTTGTGTCCTCGCATCACTGCTCCCCCCCTCCCCCATAAATATATCTATGTAAATTTTGAGGTATAATTTGCAATATCAATTGCTCATATGCCGGGTCCAAGGGTCGGAACCTATTTGGACCCGGAACCGCTTATCAATCAAAACCTAAATTAGGTTCCGGACCCGGACCCATTTATGAAATGGAACCTAAAATAGGTTCCAGGCCCGGTTTTTTACGGGTCGGAACTTCTGGGTAATCGGATACCCGTTTGGAACCCTACATCTTTGCAAGTATAGGCTCGTTTTCTTTTTTTTTTTTTGCCCGGTTGAAATGAAGGTTCTGCTGGTTTAACGTACATTCTTGATCGTAGATATTAGGATCTCTGGTTTGTTATGTAACAATTATGCACCCTGTATAGAAAATTCAATAATTTCGTAGAACCAAAGATATATTTAGTTTGGAGATTTCTCGGGAAATTTAGGTTGTGCATTGCCAGGAGATACTAAAACACAAACATTATTGTCATGGGCCGGATTCTCACATTAGGACCAGCAAAAACGATGTTCAATGCAAGGGCTAAAAAACAAGTGAGATAAGAAAGAGAAGGTGGAACCGGATTTGTACCCGTAACCGATTCGGAACCGAGTCCGTGTCTTCGGAACCGGAACCCGAAAAATACATGGGACGGGTCTAGATCCAGGTCCGGGTCAAGGTAGAGAATGATATTAAAAAATATATATATGGTTTTTAGGAGAGATTTTAGAAAATTGAGGTAATATGTTTGTTATCGGGTCCACGGGTCCGAACCAAGGTGGAACCGGACCCGGATCCATTCACTTATTGGGGCATGATTGAAGACCCAGACCCGGTTTTAATGGCTCGGAACCTCTGCGTAATTGGAGAATCGAGGACCAATTTACATCCTTAGTCATACGCTAGCTCAGTTGTGAGAGGTCATGGGTTTGTGTCCTGCAGCACTGCTCCCCCCCTCCCCCATAAATATATCTATAAATATTTTGGCCGAACGGGTATTCCTGCTCTCAAGCACTAAGTGCAAATAAATAAATAAATAACCCGAGCACGGCCCATCTATTAATAACTAAACCCCAAACCCAAACCCCAATCCATGAGTTCACTTACAAACAAAGAAAACACGCTCCTTTTTAAGAGAAGAAATAAAAATGCTACTCTCTCACCTTCTGATTCTACTACATCATAAATTTTGTTCTCTCTTATATTGACCATTTACTTCGCTTCAACGGTAAAATAAATTTATGATTTTTTGTGTGTTTATTTTCATTTGATATTATTTCATCCAAATGTTATTCACACAAGTCCAACCTTCATTTTTTGAACCAAGCCCCGACCCGTGACCCACAATAAAGCAAAATAAGGAAAAAAAGGAAAAAAAATCAGTTTTTGAGAATTCCGCCGTATGTATCCGCGGTATACCTGCAGTTTCCATATTTCCTCCTCTCAGAGGGGAGGAAAACCGGAAACTGCCAGTTTACCGCCGATTCTAGCAGCGGTAAAGCTTCAATTTCCAGTTTTCCTCCTCTCAAAGAGGAGGAAATCTGGAAAGTAACGAGTTTACCGCCGATTCCAGCAGCGGTAAAGCTGAGTGAGTGTCCAAATAGAGTCGCAAGGCCTTTCCATTTCCAATTAATATAAAATAGAATGAAAGAATCGATAGTTGCGCTTTTTCTTGTAACGCATATCTAGTGAACACCCATATGATTTGAATAGAAAGAAAAAGAACAACACAAGCTGACTTTGGCAATTGACACATGTTGAATTCAATTTCTAGTCTTTCTAATATATGTGCTTCCCCATAAATAAAAGTAGAAATATATAAATGGTCATCAAATATCATCCCCATAATTAAAGAATAAAATCCGTGATATCACTCTATTAAAGCAATTTGCTCCTGTCTCCAACTCCATCCTTAAATCTTTCATCACTCGTAGTCTTTAACGATCATCGGTGTGATTCACTTGATAATAAATTCTTAAAAATTCAATTCAATGCAAACAGAGGGGCCCTTAAGAGAGCACATCTGGGAAAGAAAATTTAAAAGCATTGAGTGTTATCACGTATCTAGTCTAGAGCAATAATACTAAAGGGCTTGCAATCTTGCAATCAACGTCTAAGCTTTATTTTTGTTGACATGCTTAGATTTCGAGACTCTCTGGACCTAACCAAAAAGTTGAACGACTGATGGTACTGGTCAAATCAAGCTCGATAACAATTTAGGACCGTAGCAAAACACCACATGGTCGCTTACATGCACAGAAAGGCAGTGATGTGTCGACTACTACGACATGTTTGTAGGGTTGCAAACGGAACGGTTCCGGATCGGAACCATAGTGGACTCGGACCCGTTTATGAATAACGGTTCCAGTTCTGAAACCGGTTTTGACTCGTAACTATTGATTAGTTGGTTCCATACCCGGCTTCGATAGGATAACCCGAATCTGGTTCAACCTAGTGGACTGGAATCCTGTTCCAAAACTAATTCTAATTTATCTTTATTCTTCATTACTCCAAAAATAAGCATATCATTCAGCTTATAACAGTGCGTCAAGTCCATAACAGCTAATATCGTAACAAAAAATGTCAACAAAAAAAGAGTAAATTTAGAGGTATAATTTGCAATATCAAATGCTCATATACCGGGTCCACGGGTCGGAACTGTTAGGGTTTTTGTAGATTGCAATTTGATGGATGCATTATCATTCTAGCATCATTTGATTTACACACATATGCATTGATTTGAGAAATCTTGAAATCTTGTTTTTAAACATGCATTGTTTTTAAGAGTTGTAAAAGTTTTGATTTATGCATGATTTGTTTTTAATCTTGGATGCATTTGTTTTTTAAAAGAGTTTTTAGAAATCAAGCTAGCCTTTGGTTTTAAAAGTTTTGAATCATTTTAGGCTTTTTATGTTTCATATTTTTAAACCCCTTAGAATGTTTTAAAACATGTATTTCAGCTTGATTTAATAGCCCAAAAAGTTCCCCCAAGAAAAACCTTCTAATATGCTTTTTTGGGAATTTTTGGTCCCAGGAGCCAACCTGCAGTGTGGCAGATCGACCCCCCCAGGGAACCGGGTCGACCTGCCACACAGCAGGTTGACTGGGTCCTGAAACACCAACGGTCACTTTTTTTACCGTTGTGTGTAGCAGGTCGACCCCCCCCCCCCCCTCCCTTTTTGCCAGGTCGACCCGGTACTAGCCGTTGGGCAATTTTTGCTATAAAAATGAGTTCTTTCCTTTGCCAAAAGTTGGGAATTTTAAGGCCTTCCTTGAGGGGTTTTGAGGCAAATAGAAGGGAAATGAACTAAGGGATGAAGGGGATCATTAGGAAAGCTAAAGCTTGGATTAATGAAGTTAAATCACCAAGTAGGCTCTACTTTCCTTAATCATATGTTTTCATGCTTTGTTTTACTTTTGGTAAACCTTTTGTAGCATGATAAACTATGTATGAAGTGTTGTGTCCTTAACATGTTTTATGCTTTGAATCACAAGCCGGTAGTGGATGTAGGCATTGAGGCCGAACCACTATAAATCCTTGTGTGATGGTGCTTGCTTTGTGGTGATTGTTTTTATTATGCTTCCGTATTTTGTTTGATAATCATCACTTGTGACTAGTTTGTTTTAAAGAAGTTGAATTTGTCTAAATTGGTCATATTTGTAGCACACCCTATTCACCCCCCCCCCCCCCTCTAGGGTTATGATCCCCCGGACTTACGGGAACCTATTCGGACCCGGACCCGTTTATCAATCGGAGCCTAAATTTGGTTCCGGACCCGGACCAGGACCCGTTTATGAAGCGGAACCTAAAATAGGTTCCAGACCCGATTTTTTACGGGTCAGAACTTCTGGGTAATCGGATACCTGTTTTAAACCCTACATGTTTTCGAGTATAGGCTCTATTTCTTTTTCTTTTTTTTCCCAGTTGATTTCCCAGTATAAATAACCCGAGCACGGCCCATCTATTATTAACTAAACCCCATACCCAAACCCCAATCCATGAGCTCACTTATAAACAAAGAAAACATTCTCCTTTTTAAGAGATGAAATAAAAATGCTACTCTCTCACCTTCTGATTCTACTGCATCCTAAATTTTGTTCTCTCTTATATTGACCATTTACTTCGCTTCAACGGTAAAATAAATTTACGATTTTTTGTGTGTTTATTGTGATTTGATATTATTTCATCCAATTGTTATTCACACATGTCCATCCATTATTTTGTGAACCAAGCCCCGACCCGTGACCCACAATAAAGCAAAAGAAGGAAAAAAAAGGCTAAAAAATCGATTTTTGACAATTCCGCCGTATGTATCCGCGGTATACCTGCAGTTTCCAGCCGATTCTAGCAGCGGTAAAGCTTCAATTTCCGGTTTTCCTCCTCTCAGAGAGGAGGAAATCTGGAAAGTAACGAGTTTACCGCCAATTCCAGCAGCGGTAAAGCTGAGTGAGTGTCCAAATAGAGTTGCAAGGCCTTTCCATTTCCAATTAACATAAAATAGAATGAAAGAATAGATAGTTGTGCTTTTTCTTGTAGCGCATATCTAGTGAACACCCATATGATATGAATAGAGAGAGAAAAAATCACACAAACTGACTTTGGCAATTGACACTTGTTGAATTCAATTTCTAGTCTTTCTAATATATATGCTTCCCCATAAATAAAAGTAGAAATATATAAATGGTCATCAAATATCATCCCCATAATTAAAGAATAAAATCCGAGATATCACCCTATTATAGAAATTTGCTCCTTTCTACAACTCCATCCTTAAATCTTTCATCACTCGTAGTCTTTAATGATCATCGGTGTGATTCACTAGATAATAAATTCTTAAAAATTCAATTCCATGCAAAAAGAGGGGCCCTTAAGAGAGCACATCTGGGAAAGAAAATTTAAAAGCATTGAGTGTTATCACGTATCTAATATAGAGCAATGACACAAAAGGTTTTGCAATCTTGTAATCAACGTCTAAGCTTTATTTTTGTTGACATGCTTAGATTTGGAAACTCTCTGGACGTAACCAGAAAGCCGAACGAATGATGGAACTTGTCAAATCAAGCTCGATAACTATTTAGGACTGTAGCAAAACACCACACGGTCGCTTACATGCACAGAAAGGCAGTGATGTGTCGACAACTACGGCATGTTTGTAAGGTTGCAAACGTAACGGTTCCGGATCGGAACTATTGTAAGACCCCGACCCGAGTGAACCCGATTAGTGCTAATTAAGTTGCGTGTTAGTGCTAAGCTTGATTAGTGTTTTTGGCTAAGTTGGGTTTGGAATAGCTTTTGTTATAATTTTGGGGATTTTGATTTGCTTTGTGTTAGTAGGGCCCTTTGGGGGTTCCTTTTCATGACATTGCATATGTTTGAGGATTTATCGAAAGTTTTTACATTCATGATTTTAATCCCGTTTTACTCATTTTGATGATCCCTACAGCTTTCATGTTGATCCCGTCCCCGTTTGAGATCCCGAAACCCGATTTCATAACCTTGAGGGTAAAACAGTCATTGCACACCAAATCTGTACCCAGAACTTGATATTCCCGAAACTCGCGAAATATATACTTTTTGGAAACTAGTATTTCGACGATCATTTCTTCCTTCTTCGTCGACTTCGTCCGAGGTACCGAAATAGATGATTTCGGCCAAACTAGTTCCTTAAGTTGTGAGACCCAACCTCTCATTGTTAACAATGGAGACCCTTCCCCTTCTTTCTCCATTTTCATTTTCCAGCACAAGAGAGAGACCTAGGGTTTTCTAGCAACTTTCCTTTCTTCTTCTTGCTTCTCCTTCTCCAACTCTCACCAATCTTGCACCAAACTTGAAATGGAGATCACCAACCTCTTCCTCATCTAGCAAGCTTCACTTTGATACCTTTTGTAGAAGAAGCCATCAACTTTGAGACTCCCTTTGAGATAACTCTCTTCATTTGAGAGGTTGTCCAGGTATGCCCCGGAGTTGGTGGATACCGTTGAGAAGAAAATTGCTAAGTTCTTTGAAGGACTCAACCCTTTTATTGAGAGGGATGCCACCGGAGTGGTACCACCGGTAACTTTCGATGAGGCAGTCAAGAGAGCTTACAAATTTGAGAACTTCCACAACAAAATCCTCAAAGTGCAAGGCAAGAGTCCAGCCCAGCAGCAGCAGAACTATCAGCATCAGAGGAACCATCAGAATAAGAGGCAGAGGACAGGGCCAAATGTGCAGAATCCAGTGGTTTGCTTCCACTGTGGGAAGAATCATGCTAGTGCTGAATGTCGTACTATCACTGGAGCGTGCTTCAGGTGTAGTTCGATGGACCATAGGATGAGGGATTGCCCTAGGCCAAACAGACAGCATCAACAACAAGGGCCACAAGTCCACCACCACCACAGCATGCATTGGTTGTCCAAAACCAACCAAGGCCACTTCAGCAGCAAGCACCACAGCAGCAACAGTTCATACAGCAGCAGCAGCCACTGCAGCAGGCCCGTCATCAGCAGGGACAGCAGCGTCCACCGCAGCAGAACAGGAATGCACCACATGGCAAGCCACAACAAGCTCAGAACAAGCCACAGCAGCGAGGTCAAATCTACGGGGTCAATAGAGTGGATACAGAGGCAACGGGTAATGTTGTAGAAGGTACACTCCTTGTTTGTGGGATTAAAGCTATGATTTTGTTTGACCCTGGCTCCACACACTCCTTTGTATCCCATAAATTTGCTAAGTTGATTGATATGCAGGCTATAGAACTGGAGTTCATTTTTACTGTGGCAACCCCAGTAGGTAAACAAGTTGTTTGTAGAACCTTTTACCCTAGTTGTACAGTCCAGATAGGAGAAGTGGTTTTAACCGCAGATCTCATTTCCTTGGAGATGTTTGATTATGATGTCATCCTAGGGATGGATTGGCTGGCAGGGTACCATGCCACAATGGATTGTTTCCATAAGACCCTCACTTTCAAGTTGGTTGAGACACCAGAAGGAGTGTCGTTTCAGGGAGAGAGGAGGAATCCTCGTGCAGGGTTTGTTTCAGCGTTGAAGGCTGACAGACTTTTGAGAAGTGGTTGTGAAGCTTATTTAGCGTTTATCACGGAGGATAAACGGTCCCAAGGGGTGGAGGAGATCCCAATTGTTTGGGAATTCCCGGATGTTTTTCCGGAGGAGATTCCAGGTTTGCCACCCATGAGAGAGATTGATTTCACTATTGAGTTGCTACCAGGGACCGCTCCTATATCTATTGCACCATATAGAATGGCTCCAGCAGAGTTGGGAGAATTGAAGACCCAGTTGCAAGAGTTGTTGGACAAAGGTTTTGTGAGACCAAGTGTTTCACCATGGGGAGCTCCAGTGTTGTTTGTTAAGAAGAAGGATGGTTCGATGAGGATGTGTATAGATTACAGAAGATTGAACCAAGTGACCATCAAGAACAAGTATCCATTACCAAGAATAGACGAATTGTTTGATCAATTGCAAGGTGCATCATACTTTTCAAAGATTGACTTGAGATCCGGTTACCATCAGCTGAGAGTTAGAGAATCAGACGTGTTGAAAACAGCTTTCCGGACGAGATATGGCCACTATGAGTTCCTAGTGATGCCATTTGGGTTGACTAATGCACCGGCAGTATTCATGGCATTGATGAACAAGATATTTGCAGAGTATCTAGATCAGTTTGTTGTAGTGTTTATTGATAACATTTTGGTGTACTCCAAGACCAAGGAAGAGCATGACATTGCAACTCTTGAGAGAGAATCAGCTGTATGCAAAGCTTAACAAGTGTGAATTTTGGCTAGACCAAGTAGCATTTCTAGGGCACATTATCTCAAGAGAAGGTTTGTCAGTGGATCCGTCCAAAATTGAAGCAGTTATCAGTTGGGAAAGACCGAAGAATGTGACAGAAATCAGGAGTTTTCTGGGATTGGCAGGCTATTACAGGAGGTTTGTGCAGGGATTTTCGTCGAATGCGTCACCCCTGACGAAGTTGACAAGGAAAAATGCACCATACGTGTGGACAGAGCAGTGTGAAGAGAGTTTCCAAGAGCTAAAGAAGAGATTGACTACCGCACCAGTCCTTACTTTACCATCCGGAAGCGGAGGTTTTACCATTTTTACCGATGTTTCTAATGTTGGACTTGGTTGGGTGTTGATGCAAGAGGGAAAAATGATTGCTTATGGATCCCGGCAGTTGAAAGATCACGAGAAGAACTATGCCACCCATGACCTGGAGTTAGCAGCCGTTGTGTTCGCATTGAAGATGTGGAGACATTACCTCTATGGAGAGCAATTCGAAGTCCACTCCGATCACCGCAGCTTGCAATATTTATTTTCTCAGAAGGAATTGAACATGAGGCAGTGAAGATGGATGGAGTGTATCAAGGATTATGATTTTCCAATCAAGTACCACCCGGGGAAAGCAAATGTAGTTGCAGATGCCTTGAGCAGAAAGTCAGTAGGCTTGGCTAATCTTAGTGGCACTTGTATTTTTGAGCAATTTGAAGAGTTGAGTTTGGATCTTTAGCCACTGAGGAAGGGTGTTTTGTTGGCTAACATGGCAGTGTCATAACCTTCTTTCATTCATAAGATCAAGGATAGTCAGTTGCAAGATCCAGAGTTGGCCAAGATTTCAGAGCATATAGCAGAACGTCCTGAATTTCGTATTGTTGATGGAGTTTTGTACTACTGTGACCGTTTGTGTGTACCTAACATTGAAGATTTGAGGAATGATATCATGACTGGGGCTCATAGCACGAAGTACTCCAAGCATCCAGGTAGCATGAAGATGTATCAGAACTTGAAAGGCAGATTTTGGTGGAACAATATGAAGAGAGAGATTGCAGCGTTTGTCTCCCGTTGCAAAACCTGTCAGTTGATTAAGGCAGAGCATCAGAGGCCTCCAAGGTTGTTACAACCGTTAGAGATCCCGGAATGGAAGTGGGAGCACATTACTATGGACTTTATTTTGGGATTACCGAGAACTAGTAGAGGCAACGATGCGATTTGGGTCATTGTGGAACGTCTCACCAAGTCAGCGCATTTCCTTGCTATGAAGACAGGGAAGAAGATGCACATGCTACCTTTGGCAGAGTTGTTTGTCAACGAGATTGTCAGTCGACATGGGCAGCCAGTTTCTATCACTTCTGACAGAGACAGCAGATTCGTCTCGAGGTTCTGGAAGACATTGCACGAGTCTATGGGTACGAGATTACAGTTCAGCACAGCTTATCACCCTCAGACAGATGGCCAGTCAGAGAGGACGATTCAGACTCTAGAGGATATGCTCCGTGCTTGTGTATTAGATTTCAAGACTCAGTGGGATGAGACTCTACCGTTGTGTGAGTTCGCTTACAACAACAGCTACCACTCGAGCATTGGGATGGCCCCTTTTGAGGCTTTGTATGGCAGAAGGTGTAGGACACCTGTTTGTTGGGAAGAAGTCGGCACTCGCAGTTTCCATGGACCGACTATGGTTAGTGAAACCAGCGACAAGATCAAGTTGATTCAAGAGCATTTGAAAGTGTCCCGGAGTAGACAGGAGAGCTATGCAGACTCCCACCGCAGAGATTTACAGTTCAAGGAAGGAGACAAGGTCTTCTTGAAAGTGTCACCTACAAGGGGAACATTGAGATTTGGACAGAAGGGCAAGCTATTACGGAGATACATTGGACCATATGACATTGTGAGCAAGATTGGTGACATGGCATATAGATTGGCCTTACCACCTGAGCTATCTGGTGTACACAACGTCTTCCATGTGTCTATGTTGAAGAAGTATGTTCCCGATCCTTCGCATGTACTCCGGCATGAACCATTAGAGATCAGAGAGGATGCTACCTATGTAGAGAAGCCCGTTGAGATCATCGACACAAAGGAACAAGAGTTGAGGACTCGGACTATTCAGTGGGTGAAAGTATTGTGGGAGAATCATGGACCGGAAGAGGCAACGTGGGAATTACGAGATCAAGTGCAGAAGAAGTACCCACATCTTCTACCAGAGGTGAGTCTTATGTTTCATTTGGAGGACCAAATGCCCTAAGGGGTGGAGGATGTAAGACCCCGACCCGAGTGAACCCGATTAGTGCTAATTAAGTTGCGTGTTAGTGCTAAGCTTGATTAGTGTTTTTGGCTAAGTTGGGTTTGGAATAGCTTTTGTTATAATTTTGGGGATTTTGATTTGCTTTGTGTTAGTAGGGCCCTTTGGGGGTTCCTTTTTCATGACATTGCATATGTTTGAGGATTTATCGAAAGTTTTTACATTCATGATTTTAATCCCGTTTTACTCATTTTGATGATCCCTACAGCTTTCATGTTGATCCCGTCCCCGTTTGAGATCCCGAAACCCGATTTCATAGCCTTGAGGGTAAAACAGTCATTGCACACCAAATCTGTACCCAGAACTTGATATTCCCGAAACCCGTGAAACATATACTTTTTGGAAACTAGATATTTCGACGATCATTTCTTCCTTCTTCGTCGACTTCGTCCGAGGTACCGAAATAGATGATTTCAGCCAAACTAGTTCCTTAAGTTGTGAGACCCAACCTCTCATTGTTAACAAAGGAGACCCTTCCCCTTCTTTTTCCATTTTCATTTTCCAGCACAAGAGAGAGACCTAGGGTTTTCTAGCAACTTTCCTTTCTTCTTCTTGCTTCTCCTTCTCCAATCCTCACTGAAAGACCCCGACCCGAGTGAACCCGATTAGTGCTAATTAAGTTGCGTATTAGTGCTAAGCTTGATTTGTGATTTTAGCTAAGTTGGGTTTGGAATAGCTTTTGATATAGTTTTGGGGTGTTTTGTTTGCTTGTTCTTAGTGGGGCCCTTTGGGGGTTCCTTTTTCATGACATTGCATATGATTGAGGATTTATCGGAGATTTTGCATTCATTGTTTTAATCCTGTTTTATCCGTATTGTTAATCCCTACAACTTTTATGTTGACCCCGTCCCCGTTTGAGATCCCGAAACCCGATTTCTTGGCCTTGAGGGCAAAACAGTCATTGCACACCAAATCTGTACCCAAAACTTGATATTCCCGAAACCCGCAAAACATATACTTTTTGGAAACTAGATATTTCGGCGATCATTTCTTTCTTCTTCGTCGAATTCATTAGGAGCCCGAAAGACATGATTTCAGCCCAAAGAGTGTCTTTAGTATTGGGACCCATTCCCATTTGCTATATAAGGAGAACCCATCTTCTCATTCCCTTTTTCCAGCACAAAAGAACCTAGGGTTTGCTTTTGACAACTTTTCTTCTTCTTCTTGCTTTCTCCATCTCCAATCCACACCAAACTTGCATCAATCAAGAAATGGAGGTCATCTTCTTCTTCCTCTTCACCATGGCTCTCTATTGATACCATTTGTGAAGAAAACCCTTCATCACAAGACTTTCTTTGAGCTCACCATTGCCATTAGAAAACCTTGCAAGTAAGTATCCCCCTTCATCTTCTAGATTTGTGTCCCTCTAACCTTAGAGAAGCTTCACCTTGATTATTAGAAACTTTCCCTTTCTATTTCATTGTTTGACCATTTTAGGGTTGTTTGTTTGGGATTTTTCTCATAGTTTGGATTCCTTGCTTGGAAGAGTTTTAGAGCTTGATTTCTTGACTAGAGACACAAGGCAAGTGGATTATTTGATTTTTATGAGCTTTCAATGGTTTCCATGATGAAGGTGGTTGACTTGTCATTCCACCCATATTTATTGGCTTGCATTTACTTTTGAAATGAATGCATATGGGCTAAGTCATTTAATGTTTTGTAAACATGTTGGTTTAGCATTTATTGTCTTTGGTTCTATCCTAAATGAATGTTTGTGAAATGGTTTCCTTCCTCTTTTCTTTATGTTGGGCTTGATGTGGGGGAATGAGGTGATGAATGATCACAAGTTGGAGTTTTGGAGAAGTATAAATGGGTGCATTGGAGGAACTCCTAGCTCAGTTTTAGTGCAGGGACCAAGTGGAAGTGGGGAAAATGGTTTTGAGGAGGAGAAAGGGCTCAAATCTGAACACAGTGGGTGATTCCCGCACCTGGCGGTCAGCCTGCGGTCACCCGGTGGCTAGCCTCCTGGTGACTGGCGACTAACCGCCAGGTAGCCGAAATGTTACGGTTGCTTTTCCAGAGAGCACACTTCTCAACCTGAAAACTCGGTCAGCTCCACGGTTAGCCAGCGGCTAACCGCCGAACACATCGGCGGCTAACCGCCAGGTAACCGCTCTTGGCGGTCAGCTTTCCAGTAAGCTGCATTTCTGCAGCCCAACCGCGGTCAGCCAGCGGCTAGCCGCCCATCCCAGCGGCGGCTAACCACCAGCTGACTGTCAGGTTACCGAAATTCCCCAGATTTTGAAAAGCTCCCCGCTAGAACGAACTCTCCGGTTCGTTCGAGCGTTGAGCTTTGTCGATCAAAGGAGATTCACTAGACATTGGATGAGGCCATCCGAGAAAGAAACCATATCACAAGGATGTCATTTGAAGCTTTGAAAAAAATAAAGTGTATAAGGAACCCGGAATGTCCCCAAACACAAAGAGTACCAAATTATTATTAGATCGACATACAGGATCCCTATTCACTTCAAATAAATCTTGAACCCGATATTTTACCCGAAATGTCAATTGTTTATTGTACCTTATTTGACCCGAGATTTATACTACATGTCTTGTTTCCCGAAAGCATTCATGAACACTTGAAATGGTTATTGGACTTGAAGTGCACTGCACCACATGAAATGTTAGTGTGCCCTTGAGCACCCCCGTCTTGCCCGTATATCTATTGCACTTGATTTAATCGCATATGTCTCGATTGTATTTGACCTATGAGTCGGCACCACTAAGCTTGGATAACCCTGTTGGTCTGATCCACCGACTCGGAGATCCCCCTCTTGTCCCGCCAGCTGCAGTTTGGATCCCGCTACCCGGTCATTATCGTGGTCTTGTCCCGATGCCGCAGATTGCTACTGTGGTCCCCGATGCCCGGCTCGCTACCGTGGTCAGGTATAGTATTGTATATGCATATGTATTTATATGAGATCCCCTGTTTCTCCTCACCTCGAGTGACTGAGATCAGGGCTTAGTACTTGTTCTATCACCTTAGTGATAGAGGACTTAGCTTCGTGTGGTTGTCATCTTGCTTGTTTCCCGTTTCCTTGGTCACCTTACATGTTTTACATTTTATCCTTGTATTCGAATAAATGTTTTATCTCGTTCATATAAATGGTTATTTAAACAGGCTTACATATTTTGAAGGTAAATTCATTTACTACCATATTGTTATTGTATTTTCCTCCATTTGCCAAACCGTCGTGTTTGACCCACTCTTTGGTACTCAGGTCCCGTTGTCGGTTATCCCGAGGAGGAGCTTGAGGAGGCAGTCGTAGAACCGCAGCAGTTGGTTGAGTGGCGTGCCGACGACGTCATGTAGACGTTTGATGGTTCTGAGAGACTTTACATTTTGGGGAACTGTTTAACCATTCTTTTGATTGGTCTTTTGGGTTATATTTGCCTTGTGGGCCTCTATTTTTGGGAAATGTAATCAAATGATATTTTGTCCAACTTTAACAACTATTGGGAGACATGTTATAAATCATTGCTCATTCTGATACAGTTTTTTTTTCAGTCCGGTGTTATTGTTTTTATGACCAAGGATGGTTTGACTATTTGATTTGCTACACGCTTCCGCATTTAACAGAAATATTCAATTATGGTTTGATATCCTCACCGCGAGCACCTGTGGGAAATTAAATAAATTGTATATTGTGGATGTGGTTGTATGGTATTATTAAGCAGTTGTGGATCATCCTAACATCATTATTAATCCCGATCCCGGATTCCCGGTCCGGGGTCGCGACAGACTGGTATCAGAGCGAGACGTGTTTCAAGCATTTAAAAGAAACTAGAAATCCTAAGGACGTGGCGAGGATTCGTTAGCTAGTATCGTGTGAGCAATGTGTGACCCTTTATATTATTATGTGCTAACAATTTGTTTTGCAGCATCAAGCCTCCACGTAAGAGACCATTGAATGGCAACCCTACTGCAAGCAATAGTGATCATACAGGACCTCTAGAAGAGGATATAGTGGAGAACAATCCACCCAATCAATTCCAAGAGATGATGAGGGCAATGCTTGACCAGCAACGTCAAACTAATGAAAATCAAGCTAGATTGCAATAGCAGATGCCAAAGAGAGAGGAAGACCACGCTAGGGAGATGGCTGAAATGCAAAGGCAATTGCTAGAGGTCTTACAGAGAAGACCAGAACCAGTGCAACCCCAACCCGCTATCGTCATAAACCAAAGGCAACATGATCCCAATGCCTTGTTTGAGCGATTTCGGAAGAGAGCTCCGAAGGAATTCCTTGGGGAGGAGGACCCACTAGCTGCAAATGACTGGTTGGAACACACCGAGAACATCTTTGAGATCTTTCAGTGTACAGGAGGAGATAGAGTGAAGCTAGCATCATCCCTTTTTGTTGGCACAGCTGATAGATGGTGGAAGACAGTCAGGGAGGAGTACAGAGCTATGCCTGATGCTGAGATTTGGGCAAATTTCAAGAGGCAATTTCATGACAAATATGTACCTGCCCACGTCAAGAAGCAGAAGGCCATAGAGTTTCAACAGCTTGTCCAAGGGAGCATGACAGTTCTCGAATACCTCACCAAATTTGAGAGATTGTCTAGATATGCCCCAGAGTTGGTAGATACGGTGGAGAAGAAAATTGCTAAATTCTTTGAGGGGCTTAATCCCTTCATTGAGAGAGATGCCACCGGAGTGGTACCACCTGTTACGTTTGACGAGGCAGTCAAGAGAGCCTACAAGTTCGAGAACTTCCACAACAAGATTCTCAGAGTTCAAGGCAAAGGACAAGCTCAGCAGCAGAACCACCAGCAAAGGAACCATCAGAACAAGAGACAGAGGACAGAACCGAATGCCCAAGGCCCATTGGTTTGCACCCATTGTGGGAAGAACCATGAGAGTGCACAATGTCGTACCTTGACAGGAGCATGTTTCAGATGTGGCTCCATGGCCCATCAGATGAGAGATTGCCCAAGGCAGAATAGGCAGAACCAGCAACAGCAAGGGGCACAGCGTCCACCAGCACCACAGAATGCAATAGTTGTTCAGAATCAGGCAAGGCCACTACAGCAACAAGCACCACAGCAGCAACAGTTTAGACAGCAGCAGCAGCATAGACCACAGCAACTACAACAACAAGCTTGTCAACAGGGACAGAACCCAAATCAGCGTGCACCTCAGCAGCATAGGAATGTACCACCAGGTAGGCCACAGCAGGCACAGAATAGGCCACAACAGCGAGGGCAAATCTACGGAGTCAACAGAGTGGATGCAGAGGCAGCGGGAAATGTAGTGGAAGGTACACTTTTTGTTTGTGGGATAAAAGCTATGATTTTGTTTGACCCTGGCTCTACACATTCTTTCGTGTCCCATAAGTTTGCTAAGTTGATTGATATGCATGCTATAGAACTGGAGTTCATTTTGACTGTGGCAACCCCAGTAGGTAAACAAGTTGTGTGTAGAACCTTTTACCCTAGTTGCACAGTTCAGATAGGAGAAGTGGTTTTAACCGCAGAACTCATTTCTTTGGAGATGTTTGATTATGATGTCATCCTAGGGATGGATTGGCTGGCAGGGTACCATGCCACAATGGATTGTTTCCATAAGACCCTCACTTTCAAGTTGGTTGAGACACCAGCAGGAGTGGCGTTTCAGGGAGAGAGGAATCCTCGTGCAGGGTTTGTTTCAGCGTTGAAGGCTGACAGACTTTTGAGAAGTGGTTGTGAAGCTTATTTAGCGTTTATCACGGAGGATAAACGGTCCCAAGGGGTGGAGGAGATCCCAATTGTTTGGGAATTCCCGAATGTTTTTCCGGAGGAGATTCCAGGTTTGCCACCCATGAGAGAGATTGATTTCACCATCGAGTTGTTACCGAGGACTGCCCCGATATCTATTGCACCATATAGAATGGCTCCGGCGGAGTTGGGAGAATTGAAGAACCAGTTGCAAGAGTTGTTGGACAAAGGTTTTGTGAGACCGAGTGTTTCACCATGGGGAGCTCCAGTGTTGTTTGTTAAGAAGAAGGACGGTTCAATGAGGATGTGCATTGATTACAGAAGGTTGAATCAAGTGACCATCAAGAACAAGTATCCATTACCAAGAATAGATGAATTGTTTGATCAGTTGCAAGGTGCATCATACTTTTCGAAGATTGATTTGAGATCCGGCTACCATCAGCTGAGAGTTAGTGTAAGACCCCGACCCGAGTGAACCCGATTAGTGCTAAGCTTGATTAGTGTTTTTGGTTAAGTTGGGTTTAGAATAACCTTGATTCTAGTTTTGGGCTACTTTGTGTGTTTCGAATAGCTAGTGGGGCCCTTTGGGGGTTCCCTTTTCGGCTTTGTATTTTCTCGAGGAATTCCCCGATTTATTGTGAATTATGTTTTTGGCCCGTTGCATGCATCTTGTAGATCTCGACAACTTTCATGTTGATCCTGTATTCATTCGAGATCCCGAAACCCGATTTCATAGCCTTGAGGGTAAAACAGTCATTGCACACCAAATCTGTACCCAAAACTCGATATTCTCGAAACCCGTGAAACATGTACTTTTTGGAAACTAGATATTTCGGCGATCATTTATTTCTTCTTCGTCGAATTCATTAGAAGCCCCAATAGAGATGATCTCAGCCAATCAAGTTCATTAAGTTGTGGGACCTAACCCCTCAAGTGTTAACAAAGGGGAAGCCATTGTCCCATTCACTTCATCCTTCTTGTTCCAGCACAACCTTTTGAACCTAGGGTTTTCCTTGCTTTCCTTCTTCTTCTTGTTTCTTCATCTCCAACTCACAACAAGAGCTCATAGATCAAGCATTAGAGGTCACCAATCACTCCTTCATCTTACAAGCTTTCCATTGATACAATTTGTGGAGGGATTCATCAACATTGAGATCTTCTTTGAACTAGTTCTCTTCATTTGAAGGTCATCCAAGTAAGTGATCATTTCCATCTCTTAGATTAGTGTTCCTCTAGCCATTGAGATTCTACATGTGCATTATTGAAAGCTCTTTCATTTTCACTCTTGGTGTAACCCATTTTAGGGTTGTTTTGGGGATTTTTTATTGTAGCTTGGCTTTGAGCAATAGAGGTGATCAAAGACTTGTTTTCAACTAGCTTGGACTAGAGGCAAGTGAATGTTTGGATGTTTTTAAGTTTCAAATGGTTTGGCTTAGTATTTATGGGTTTTCCATGTTGTCATTAATGCGTTTTGATTTGGAATAAATGCTCATAAGGTATCTTGATAGCCTCATTCATGGATTTATAAACATGTTGGTGGAACATTTATTGTCCTTGTGATAGCTTAGATGATTGTTCGTGAAATGGTTTATTTCCTTTCTTTTTCTTGCATTGGATTTGGCATGGAAGAAGTAATGGAGAGGATTCATACGGGGATGTGGATAAGTATAAAGAGGTGCATTGGAGAAACTATTAGCTCATCATTAATTTTAGGACTTGGTGGATGTGAGGAAGATGGTTTGGAGGAAGAAAATGACTCAAAACTGAACACAGTGAGCTTTCCTGCACCAGGCGGTCAGCTCACGGTTAGCCAGCGGCTAACCGCCGAACCCACAGGCGGTTAACCGCCAGCCAACCACCATTCACGGTGACTTTTCCAAAGAGCTTCATTTTCCACCTCCGAATACGGTCAGCCTCACGGTTAGCCAGCGGCTAACCGCCAGGTACATCGGCGGCTAACCGCCAGCCAACCGCCATTCACAGTTACCTTTCCCGAGAGCATCAGAATTCCCACCTGAAATTCGGTCAGCTCCACGGTTACCCAGCGGCTAACTGCCGAATGCATCGGCGGCTAACCGCCAGGTAACCACATTTGGGCGGTCAGCTTTCCAGTAAGCTGTATTTCCATCAGCGCAGTGGCGGTCAGCTGGGCGGTCATCCAGCGGCTAGCCGCATGCCCCAGCGGCGGCTAACCGCCAGGTGACCCCAGGTGATCGAAATTCCCCAGATTTCAGAGAATTCCTCATTCGAGCCAATTTCTCCGGTTCGATCGAGCACTGAGCGTTATCAGTTGAAGGAGATCCTCGAGGCATTGTACAAGGCCTTCGTGAAAGAAACCATATCACAAATATGTCATTCGAAATTTTGGAAAAATCGTAGAAGTGCATAAGGAGCCCGGAATGTCTCAAAACTCAAAGAGTACCAAGTAAGGGCTATAATAGACATACGGGACCCCTAGTCACTTAATTGGATTTCTAAATTGATATTTTACCCGAAATTCATTATAGTGCATTGTTACACCTCATTCCCAGGAATTTCATCGCATGACTTGTTTTCTCGAAAGCTTTGGAGCCACAATAGTAACAGTGAATTTTCCCGAAATGTATTGCCCGACATGGAAAGACAGTGTGCCCTTGAGCACCCCCGTTTTACCCGTTTATTTACTGTACTTGAATACTTGATATGTCTCAATTGGTTTTATCCTATGAGTCGGCATCACTAAGCTTGGATACCTTGTCAGTCTGATCCACTGACTTGGAAATCCCTCTCCCGTCCCGCCAGCTGCAATTTGGATCCCGATACCCGGTCTAATACCGTGGTCCCGTCCCGACACCCGGTTCGCTATCGTGGTCCCGTTCTCATATAATTATATTGTATATATGTATACGTTGTTTCTCCTCACCTTGTGTGACAAAGATCAACGTCCCGTGATACTGTTGTCACTTTAGTGACAGAGGACTTAGCTTTATGTGATTGCCACCTTGTTAGTTCCCGAATCCTTGGATACCTGATATGTTTATATTGTTTACTTGTTCATAGCAAATGGTTTATCTATTTTACGAGAGTTCTTGCTTAACTCAGATTTATATGCTTTGCCAGAGATTTTCTTGTATTATATATTGTTGTATCCTTGCTTTCTCTTGCCAGACCGTCGTGTCTGACCCTTTGCTTTGGTACTCAGGTCCCGTCGCCGGCTTCCTTGAGGAGGAGCCAGAGGAGGCGGTAGGCGAACCGCAACCTCTAGTTGAGTGGCGTGCTGACAATGTCATGTAGACATCAGATTGCTCTGAGAAGAGTAACATTTTGAGAGAAACTATTTAACCATTCTTTTGGGTTATTGTTTTTGTGTATATTGGCCTTTGTTGGCCTCTATTTTTGGGAATGTAACTAAATGATATTTTTTCTAACTTTAACAACTTCTGGGAAACATGCTATATATCATTGCTCATTCTGATACAGCATTTACACTTGATGTCATTGCTTTTATGACTAGAGATAGTCTACTATTTGATTTGCTACACGCTTCCGCATCTTAAAAGAAATATTCATGCAAGGTCGTGATATCCTCACCGCGGACACCTGTGGGAAATTAAATAAATTGTATGGTATTATTAAACAGTTGCGGATCATCCTAACATCAATATTAGTCACGATCCCGGATCTCTCGGTTCGGGGTCGCGACAGTTAGAGAATCAGACGTGTTGAAAACAGCTTTCTGGACGAGATATGGCCACTATGAGTTCCTAGTGATGCCATTTGGGTTGACTAATGCACCGGCAGTGTTCATGGCATTGATGAACAAGATATTTGCAGAGTATCTAGATCAATTTGTGGTAGTATTTATAGATGATGTTTTGGTGTACTCCAAGACCAATGAAGAGCATGAAGAGCATTTGAGGATTGCATTGCAACTCTTGAGAGAGAATCAGCTGTATGCAAAGCTTAACAAGTGTGAATTTTGGCTAGACCAAGTAGCATTTCTAGGGCACATTATCTCAAGAGAAGGTTTGTCAGTGGATCCGTCCAAAATTGAAGCAGTTATCAGTTGGGAAAGACCGAAGAATGTGACAGAAATCAGGAGTTTTCTGGGATTGGCAGGCTATTACAGGAGGTTTGTGCAGGGATTTTCGTCGAATGCGTCACCCCTGACGAAGTTGACAAGGAAAAATGCACCATACGTGTGGACAGAGTAGTGTGAAGAGAGTTTCCAAGAGCTAAAGAAGAGATTGACTACAGCACCAGTCCTTACTTTGCCATCCGGGAGCGGCGGTTTCACCATTTTTACCGACGCTTCGAATGTTGGACTTGGTTGCGTGTTGATGCAAGAGGGAAAAGTGAATGCTTATGGATCCCGGCAGTTGAAAGATCACGAGAAGAACTATGCCACCCATGACCTGGAGTTAGCAGCCGTTGTGTTCGCATTGAAGATGTGGAGACATTACCTCTATGGAGAGCAGTTCGAAGTCCACTCCGACCACCGCAGCTTGCAATATTTATTTTCTCAGAAGGAATTGAACATGAGGCAGTGAAGATGGATGGAGTATATAAAGGACTATGATTTTCCAATCAAGTACCACCCGGGGAAAGCTAACGTAGTTGCAGATGCCTTGAGCAGGAAATCAGTAGGTTTGGCAAACCTAAGTGGCACTTGTATTTTTGAGCAGTTTGAAGAGTTGAGTTTAGATCTTCAGCCACTGAGGAAGGGTGTACTATTAGCTAATATGACAGTGTCAGAACCTTCTTTCATTCAGAAGATCAAGGATAGTCAGTTGCAAGATCCAGAGTTGGCCAAGATTTCAGGACATATAGCAGAACGTCCTGACTTCCGTATTGTTGATGGAGTTTTGTACTACCGTGACCGTCTGTGTGTGCCTAACATCGAAGATTTAAGAAATGACATTATGGCCGAGGCTCATAGCACGAAGTGCTCTATGCATCCAGGTAGCACGAAGATGTATCAGAACTTGAAGGGCAGATTTTGATGGAACAACATGAAGAGAGAGATTGCAGCGTTTGTCTCCCGTTGTATGACTTGTCAGTTGATTAAGGCGGAGCATCAGAGGCCTCACGGATTGTTACAGCCATTAGAAATTCCGGAATGGAAGTGGGAGCACATTACTATGGACTTTATTTCGGGATTACCGAGGACTAGCAAGGGCAACGATGCGATATGGGTCATTGTGGACCGTCTCACCAAGTCAGCGCATTTCCTTGCGATGAAGACAGGGAAGAAGATGCATATGCTACCTTTGCCAAAGTTGTTTGTCAGAGAGATAGTCAGTCGACATGGGCAACCAGTTTCGATCACTTCTAACAGAGACAGCAGATTCGTCTCGAGGTTCTGAAAGACATTGCATGAGTCTATGGGCACGAGATTACAGTTCAGCACAGCTTACCACCCTCAGACAGATGGCCAGTCAGAGAGGATGATTCAGACTCTTGAGGATATGCTCCGTGCTTGTGTGTTAGATTTCAAGACTCAATGGGATGAGACTCTACCGTTGTGTGCGTTCGCTTACAATAACAGCTACCACTCGAGCATTGGGATGGCTCCTTTTGAAGCTTTGTATGGCAGAAGGTGTAGGATACATGTTTGTTGGGAAGAAGTCGGTACTCGCAGTTTCCATGGACCGACTATGGTTAGTGAGACCAGCGACAAGATCAAGTTGATTCAAGAGCGTCTGAAAGTGTCCCGGAGTAGACAGAAGAGCTATGCAGACTCCCACCGCAGAGATTTACAGTTCAAAGAAGGAGACAAGGTTTTCTTGAAAGAGTCACCTACCAGGGGAACATTGAGATTTGGACAGAAGGGCAAGCTATCACGGAGATACATTGGACCCTATGACATTGTGAGCAAGATCGGTGACGTGGCTTATAGATTGGCCTTACCACCTGAGCTATCCGGCGTACACAACGTCTTCCATGTGTCTATGTTGAAGAAATATGTTCCCGATCCGTCCCATGTGCTCCGGCATGAACCATTAGAGATCAAAGAGGATGCTACCTATGTAGAGAAGCCCGTTGAGATCATCGACACAAAGAACAAAAGTTGAGAACACGGACCATTCAATGGGTAAAGGTTCTTTGGGAGAATCATGGACCGGAAGAGGCAACATGGGAATTACGAGACCAAGTACAGAAGAAGTACCCACATCTTCTACCTGAGGTTAGTCTTATGTTTCATTTGGAGGACTAAATGCGCTAAGGGGTGAAGGATGTAAGACCCTGACCCGAGTGAACCCGATTAGTGTTAATTAAGTTGCGTATTAGTGCTAAGCTTGATTTGTGATTTTAGCTAAGTTGGGTTTGGAATAGCTTTTGATATAGTTTTGGGGTGTTTTGTTTGCTTGTTCTTATTGGGGCCCTTTGGGGGTTCCTTTTTCATGACATTGCATATGATTGAGGATTTATCGGAGATTTTTCATTCATTATTTTAATCCCGTTTTATCCGTATTGTTAATCCCTACAACTTTTATGTTGACCCCGTCCCCGTTTGAGATCCCGAAACCCGATTTCTTGGCCTTGAGGGCAAAACAGTCATTGCACACCAAATCTGTACCCAAAACTTAATATTCCCGAAACCCACAAAACATATACTTTTTGGAAACTAGATATTTCGGCGATCATTTCTTTCTTCTTCGTCGAATTCATTAGGAGCCCGAAAGACATGATTTCAGCCCAAAGAGTGTCTTTAGTAGTGGGACCCATTCCCATTTGCTATATATGGAGAACTCATCTTCTCATTCCCTTTTTCCAGCACAAAAGAACCTAGGGTTTGTTTTTGACAACTTTTCTTCTTCGTCTTGCTTTCTCCATCTCCAATCCACACCAAACTTGCATCAATCAAGAAATGGAGGTCATCTTCTTCTTCCTCTTCACCATGGCTCTCTATTGATACCATTTGTGAAGAAAACCCTTCATCACAAGATTTTCTTTGAGCTCACCATTGCCATTAGAAAACCTTGCAAGTAAGTATTCCCCTTCATCTTCTAGATTTGTGTTCCTCTAACCTTAGAGAAGCTTCACCTTGAATATTAGAAACTTTCCCTTTCTATTTCATTGTTTGACCATTTTAGGGTTGTTTGTTTGAGGTTTTTCTCATAGTTTGGATTCCTTGCTTGGAAGAGTTTTAGAGCTTGATTTCTTGACTAGAGACACAAGGCAAGTGGATTATTTGATTTTTATGAGCTTTCAATGGTTTCCATGATGAAGGTGGTTGACTTGTCATTCCACCCATATTTATTGGCTTGCATTTACTTTTGAAATGAATGCATATGGGCTAAGTCATTTAATGTTTTGTAAACATGTTGGTTTAGCATTTATTGTCTTTGGTTCTATCCTAAATGAATGTTTGTGAAATGGTTTCCTTCCTCTTTTCTTTATATTGGGCTTGATGTGGGGGAATGAGGTGATGAATGATCACAAGTTGGAGTTTTGGAGAAGTATAAATGGGTGCATTGGAGGAACTCCTAGCTCAATTTTAGTGCAAGGACCAAGTGGAAGTGGGGAAAATGGTTTTGAGGAGGAGAAAGGGCTCAAATCTGAACACAGTGGGTGATTCCCGCACCTGGCGGTCAGCCTGCGGTCACCCGGCGGCTAGCCTCCTGGTGACTGGCGGCTAACCGCCAGGTAGCCGAAATGTTACGGTTGCTTTTCCAGAGAGCACACTTCTCCACCTGAAAACTCGGTCAGCTCCACGGTTAGCCAGCGGCTAACCGCCGAACACATCGGCGGCTAACCGCCAGGTAACCGCTCTTGCCGGTCAGCTTTCCAGTAAGCTGCATTTCTGCAGCCCAACCGCGGTCAGCTTCGCGGTCAGCCAGCGGCGCCTAACCGCCAGCTGACTGCCAGGTAACCGAAATTCCCCAGATTTCGAAAAGCTCCCCGCTCGAACGAACTCTCCGGTTCGTTCGAGCGTTGAGCTTTGTCGATCATAGGAGATTCACTAGACATTGTATGAGGCCATCCGAGAAAGAAATCATATCACAAGGATGTCATTTGAAGTTTTGAAAAAAATAAAGTGTATAAGGAACCCGGAATGTCCCCAAACACAAAGAGTACCAAATTATTATTAGATCGACATACGGGATCCCTATTCACTTCAAATAAATCTTGAACCCGATATTTTACCCGAAATGTCAATTGTTTATTGTACCTTATTTGACCTGAGATTTATACTACATGTCTTGTTTCCCGAAAGCATTGATGAACACTTGAAATGGTTATTGGACTTGAAGTGCACTGCACCACATGAAATGTTAGTGTGCCCTTGAGCACCCCCGTCTTGCCCGTATATCTATTGCACTTGATTTAATCGCATATGTCTCGATTGTATTTGACCTATGAGTCGGTACCACTAAGCTTGGATAACCCTGTTGGTCTGATCCACCGACTCGGAGATCCCCCTCTTGTCCCGCCAGCTGCAGTTTGGATCCCGCTACCCGGTCATTACCGTGGTCTAGTCCCGATGCCGCAGATTGCTATTGTGGTCCCCGATGCCGGGCTCGCCACCGTGGTCATGTATAGTATTGTATATGCATATGTATTTATATGAGATCCCCTTTTTCTCCTCACCTCGAGTGACTGAGATCAGGGCCTAGTACTTGCTCTATCACCTTAGTGATAGAGGACTTAGCTTCGTGTGGTTGTCATCTTGCTTGTTTCCCGTTTCCTTGGTCACCTTACATGTTTTACATTTTATCCTTGTATTCGAATAAATGTTTTATCTCGTTCATATAAATTGTTATTTAAACAGGCTTACATGTTTTAAAGGTAAATTCATTTACTATCATATTGTCATTGTATTTTCCTCCATTTGCCAAACCGTCGTGTTTGACCCACTCTTTGGTACTCAGGTCCCGTTGTCGGTTATCCCGAGGAGGAGCTTGAGCAGGCGGTCGTAGAACCGCAGCAGTTGGTTGAGTGGCGTGCCGACGACGTCATGTAGACGTTTGATGGTTCTGAGAGACTTTATATTTTGGGGAACTGTTTAACCATTCTTTTGATTGGTCGTTTGGGTTATATTTGCCTTGTGGGCCTCTATTTTTGGGAAATGTAATTAAATGATATTTTGTCCAACTTTAACAACTATTGGAGACATGCTATAAATCATTGCTCATTCTGATACAGTTTTTTTTTCTGTCCGGTGTTATTGTTTTTATGACCCAGGATGGTTTGACTATTTGATTTGCTACACGCTTCCGCATTTAACAGAAATATTCAATTATGATTGTGATATCCTCACCGCGGACACCTGTGGGAAATTAAATAAATTGTATATTGTGGATGTGGTTGTATGGTATTATTAAGCAGTTGTGGATCATCCTAACATCATTATTAATCCCGATCCCGGATTCCCAGTCCGGGGTCGCGACACTCACCAATCTTGCACCAAACTCGAAATGGAGATCACCAACCTCTTCCTCATCTAGCAAGCTTCACTTTGATACCTTTTGTAGAAGAATCCATCAACTTTGAGACTCCCTTTGATATAACTCTCTTCATTTGAAGGTCATCCAAGTAAGTGTTCTTCTTCATCTTCTACATTTGTGTTCCTATAGCCTTAGAGAAGCTCCACCTTTATTATCGAAAGGTTTCCTTGTCATTTCATTGTTTGACCCATTTTAGGGTTTGTTTTGGGGGTTTTTTATTGTAGCTTGGAAGTGAGCTTAAGAAGTGAGTAGAGGCTTGATTTTGGCTAGCTTGGACTTGAGGCAAGTGAATGATGAAGTGTTTTAAGTTTTAAATGGTTTGGTGAAGCATTTATGGATTTTCATGCTTTCATCAATGTGTTTATGGTTGAAATAAATGCCCTTTTTGCACCTTGATAGTCTCATTTAATGTTTTGTAAACATGTTGGTTTAGCATTTATTGTCTTTTGGATATATCCTAAATGAATGTTTATGAAATGGTTTCCTTCCTCCTTCCTTTGTATTGGACTTGATATGGAAGAAGTGATGGAGTGAACACATGATGGGGTTTTGAAGAAGTGTAGTTAGAGGCATTGGAGGAGCTCTTAGCTCAGTTATATTGCAGGGACCAAGTGGAAGTGGGGAGAATGGTTTTGACGAGGAGAAAGGGGCTCAAATCTGAACACAGTGGGTGTTTCCCGCACCTGGCGGTCAGCCTGCGGTCACCCAGCGGCTAGCCGCCTAGTGACTGGCGGCTAACCGCCAGCTAGCCGAACTGTCACGGTTGCTTTTCCAGAGAGCACACTTCTCCACCTGAAAACTCGGTCAGCTCCACGGTTAGCTAGCGGCTAACCGCCGAACCCATCGGTGGCTAACCGTGCGGTTAGCTTTCCAGTAAGCTGCATTTCTGCAGCCCAACCGCGGTCAGCCAGCGGCTAGCCGCCCATCCCAGCGGCGGCTGACCGCCAGGTAACCGAAATTCCCCAGATTTCGAAAAGCTCCTCGCTCGAACGAACTCTCCGGTTCGTTCGAGCGCTGAGCTTTGTCGATCAAAGGAGATTCACTAGGCATTGTATGAGGCCATTCGAGAAAGAAACCATATCACGAGGATGTCATTCGAAGTTTTGAAAATCCAAAGTGTATAAGGAGCCCAAGATGTCTTCAAACTCAAGGAGTACCAAGTCATTTCAATAATCGACATACGGGACCCCTATCCACTTAAATAGATCTCGAAATCAACAGTTTTCCCGAAATGGTATAGTCCATTATATTTCTTCATTTTCCCATGTCTACTTAAATGATTTGTTTTCCCGAAAGCATGAGAGTTACACTAGTAACATTGACTTGTCCCGAAGAGCATTGCCCGATATGAAATGAAAGTTATACATTTGGATATTCTTGCCCGTTCATTGATTTACTTGTACTTGATTTACTTGCATATGTCTCGATGTGTTATTTAACCTATGAGTCGGCATCACTAAGCTTGGATACCATGTAGGTTTGATCCACCGACTTGGAAATCCCTCTCCCGTCCCGCCAGCTGCAATTTGGATCCCGATGCCCGGTCTATTACCGTGGTCCCGTCCCGTATATTTATATTGTATATATGATTTGCGTTGAATCTCCTCACCTTGTGTGACTGAGATCAACACCCCGTGATACTGTTGTCACTTTAGTAACAGAGGACTTAGCTTTATGTGATTGTCATCTTGTGAGTTCCCGATCACTTGGTTACCTCATATGTTTTATCTTGTTATTTGTTTTACAACAAATGATTTATCTACTATGTGAGAGTTCTTGTTAAACAGATTTCTAAGTTTTCAAGGTATTTCCTTTATTATTATATGTTGTTCTATCTTTCACTCTCTTGCCAGACCGTCGTGTCTGATCCTTTGCTTTGATACTCAGGTCCCGTTGCCGGTTTCCTTGAGGAGGAGCCGGAGGAGGCGGTAGGTGAGCCGGAACCTCTAGTCGAGTGGCGTGCTGACGATGTCATGTAGACATCGGGTTGCTACGAGAGGCGTTTCATTTTGAGGAAAACTATTTAACCATTCTTTTTGGGTTATTGTTTTGTCTATATTGGCCTTTGTTGGCCTCTCTTTTTGGGAATGTAACTAAATGACATTTGTATAAACTTCAATTTACTTTGGGTAACATGGTAATGATCATTGCTCATTGTGATACAGTTTTGATATTTGATGTTAATGCTTGCATGACTAGAGATAGTTGTCTATTTGATTTGCTACACGCTTCCGCACTTAAAAGAAATGTTCATTGATGGTTGTGATATCCTCACCGCGGACACTTGTGGGAAATTAAATAAATTGTATATTGTGGATGTAGACCCTTCAATCATTATTCACTAATGTCCCGATCCCGGATTCCCGGTCCGGGGTCGCGACAACTATAGTGGACTCGGACCGGTTTATGAATAACGGTTCCGGTTCCGAATCCGGTTTTGACTCGTGACTTATTTAGTTGGTTCCAGACCCAGCTCTGATAGGATAACCCGGATCCGGGTCAACCTAGAGGACACGAATCCTGTTCCAAAATGGATTCTAATTTATCTTTATTCTTCATTACTCCTAAAATAAGCATATCATTCAGCTTATAATAGTGCGTCAAGTCCACTACGGCTAATATTGTACGTAAAAATGTCCAAAAAAAAAAAGGAGTAAATTTTGAGGTATAATTTGCAATATCAAATGCTCATATGCCGGGTCCACGGGTCGGAACCTATTCGGACCCGGACCCGTTTATCAATCGAAACCTAAATTTGGTTCCGGACCCGGACCCGTTTATGAAGTGGAACCAAAAATAGGTTCCAGACCCGGTTTTTTACTGGTCGGAACTTTTGGGTAATCTGATATCCGTTTGGAACCCTACATGATTGCGAGTATAGGCTCTTTTTCTTTTCTTTTTTTTTTTTGCCCGGTTGAAATGAAGGTTCTGCTGGTTTCACGTACAATCTCGATCGTAGATGTTAGGATCTCTGGTTTTTTATGGTAACAATTATGCACCCTGTATAGAAAAGTCAATAATTTTGTAGAACCAAAGATATATTTAGTTTGGAGATTTCTCGGGAAATTTAGGTTGTGCATGGCCATGAGATACTCAAACACATACATAATTGTCATGGGCTGCATTCTCACTGTTACAAGTTGTTCCTTCGCTGCCCTGGGTGGATTTGAGTGGAATCCCACTCCAACAGCCTATTCAATCACCATTGACCCGTTAATCTTCCAAATGAGCAAGAAACTCATCCATTAATGGCCAAAACTCATAGAAACAAGCTCATAGGTAAATCTAAGCATTTCTAGCATAATATGAATAGAATTTCAGAATAAAAAAATAGTAAACATGCATTCTATGCTAACTGTGTATATTGCACTTGCCTCAATCCGAATTTGCAAAGGAAAATAGTCAAGAAAAAGCAATCCAAGCTATCCAAACCTCTAATGGCCTTCTCACACCCAAACCAATCCAATCTACCAAACCTAGTACCCATTCCACAAGAGAACCAAGGCTTAGAAAGGAAATCTAAAGAGAAAGGAAATCCTAGAGAATCACATGGAAGCTGAACTGAGGAAGGAGCCTTACCTTGATTTGTAGAAGAGAGAGATTGACAAGAAAGGGTTCCTTAAGGAATTGCAGTAGCAATAGGTAGAAGATGGCCTCCTTCTTCTTCTTGTAATTAGGGTTTTGGACTTAGGGTTTTGTGAAATGAGAGGCAAATGTGGAATAAATGAGAGTGAATTTAGGGTTCCATTCCCAATGCAATAGTTTAGCTTATATAGGATAGGGTTTGGGACAATTACAAAAAAGGCCTTTTAGTTGTATAGGGATGTGGATAAGGACATGGGTACAAGGGTCTTTTGGTAGAGGTTCTAGAATGTTCTCAAGTGTGGAAAACCCCTCTTGTAAAAACATTTTTACTAGCAAGGGCCTCAACACCTTAAACCCTACAAAAATTATAAAAAGACACCCTATAGATCTATAAAATACATAATAGGCCTAAATCCTATAAAATAGGCTAAAACTTAGAAAAATATTTATCTATCCTGGATAATCCCTATTAATTAGTACAATTATACTACTAGTAGCATAAATTCAAAATGAGGGCCCACCCAGGGCGGGGCCTCACATTCTTCATAGTGTATCTCAATTCCCATGCCATCGAACAACTTCATTTTGTCATGCAAGCAATTGTATTAGGTATCAAAGTTGTCCAGTTTGTCTGCCTGTCATCTATAGACTGTTCATAAATCAGTTATTTATGGATGCTAGGTGAAAAGAAAGTTTATCTTAAATTGAAAAAAATATATATCTTTAATATGTAAAAACGTGTACTTTTGTGTATATCAACAATAGCACTGAAAATCACTTTGGAGTTTGGACTGTAATTCAAGTATTCAACTACTCAACAAGACACTCATGCATGTCTAGATGTTTCTCTTCTGTTCATAGTTTGCTTCTCAATTGCTTCCTAAATGTTGCTCATCTTTTTCAAAATTTGCTTCTTAGTCACTACTCGAAGTTGCTTCTCATACACATCTAGATGTTGCCTGGTGATGAATGGTGAAAATAGGCTCATCTTGCGGAACATGGATTCAGTTAATGGTCCTAATATTTTCTCCTACAGCTTCCCCCTTTAGAAAAACTTCTAAAAGATAAGAATCTTTCAAAATGATGATTACAAAGTGGTAGAGTAAAGTAAAGACTTTAGTTCACCAAATCCATCATGATGTGTTTATTTACATATCCGGTAAAGTAAAGTAAAAGTCAATGTCATAGTACGGTAAAGGTGGGGTAATAAAGGTGGGATAAAGTAAATGGTGAAGTAAAGTTGGAAGGAATGGTAAAGTAGTTTTTTTTTTACTTTACTTTATCACATTTTATTGTAGTTTTATATGGTAAATAAAAAGTGACTTGTTCACAGGTGTGGTAAAGTAAAATAAAGATTGATGTCATATCATGGTAAAAGGTGAGGTAAAGTAAGGTGAGATGAAGTATGTGGTAAAGCAAAGTGGGAGAGAGAGTTATAAAGTAATTTTTTGTATTGACTTTACTTTACTATACTTTACCATGGTTTTATGTGATAAAAGAAAAGTAACTTACGAGAAAAACATGACAGTTGAACTTTACTTTACCACACTACTTTTTATATAGACATGATAAATCACATATAAATTAAAGCATTTAATAAAAAATATTCTAATAATGTAATTTACTTTAATCATATCATCTTCCAAACAGCTCAATTTAAAATATGTAATATTCTTCAAAAATCGCCAAAAGGTAAAAAAATTATAATATTCTATTCTATACTATTTTATTCTTGGAATATTTAAATCTGTAAATATTTTATTTGGTAAACATCCAAATGGGCCCTTAGTATGCCCGTGCTTAGCAGTGTTTAGCACGGGTTAGTGTGCTAGTATTGTTTATTACTGTTAGTCATTTATTTTAAGTCATTTATTTTAAGCAAATGAAATAAAATCTAAAGAATATCCCATAATTCCCATCTCAAATTTGGCTCACAAGCAACATCCAACGAGCCTGATTTGGTCTATATACCAAATGTATAGACAGTTTTTCTTTTCCATTCCTCTTTTTTTTTTCCCTGCACCTACGAATCTACAGCCCAGGACTAGAAACTGCTCTTTTTTATCTAATCAGCAAGCATGCACAAATTATTCTCTTTCTATATATATATATATATATATCTACGAACCTACGGCCCAGGACTAGAAACTGCTCTTTTTTATCTAATCAGCAAGCATGCACAAATTATTCTCTTTCTATATTTATGTGTGGGGTCGTTTTGTAATCACGGGCTTATGTGGGGCCGCTCCTCGATTTCGGACGACCTTAGTCTCGGTATGGTCCGAGCTCGACACCACCTCGGGAGATCGCGGAGCCCGTCTCGGTCGCCATGATCACAGGTATTCACTCCGGTTTCAGCCTTAAGCCTGATCTCGGTCCCCCTGTCACTCAGCCATAAATGCGTTGCCATGGCGAGGATGGCAGACTGACAAACAGAGTGGGCGCCGGACCTAGATAAGAAGCACACCTTATCTCAAGTTCACGTCCGTAGGTATGGGATGATGCTCCGATGGGACATCCCCTTTTTATCAACCCCCACTCAGGAGAGAAGAGTACATATTGATGGGACTTCCGTCCCCCCATGGGTCCATTCCGATGATGACGCTCACGTCTATATATATTGCATGAAGGAGAACCACATGAGGTACGCGACCAATCTCCCTACATACTTCTCCTTCTCCATCTCTCTCAGTTCTCACACTGACTTAAGCATCGGAGTGCCTTCGGCTGCCTATAGCCAGGGGCTCTGACCTCTATCTTCCTTTTTCAAGTTCTCGGAGGTCATCGGAGGCTCGATCATTTTCCCTCATCCTCCCCAGATCACCAAACTAAGAACTTACCCTTCTCTAACCAAGTCCATAATTTTTAGGCACTTACAGTTGGCGTCGTCTGTGGGGAGTAGGATCTTCGAACCAGTGATAGCCATACCTCCAAAGACCAGATACGGTGATGAAGGATCGTCAAAGTCCCGAAGGGCATCGTCCTTTCCACCTCCAGAACAACTCCTGTTTCCACCATTTTCACAACCTCAGCCGCTCCAATCGGCACCTTCGGAACAGCCCGTTGGCATTCCCTCAACTCTCCTTCCCCCTCCGGGACCAGCAGGGGTCCCGCCCGTCCCGCAAGGGGGGTCGGGGATTCCCCGCCAGAGAAAGTCCGGGGGAAAGTCCGGTCCCACGCACATAGAGGGCGTTGTCCAGTCGGACTCCTCGTCTCGGCCTGCGACAACGCACCTCTGTCGTGACGACCGTCGTGAGATTTCTCATCCCCGCGATGATCAGCCACCCAGGGGGCCTCAGCGGAGTGCCTCCCCGTCGGATCCCCAACGACGAGGCAAAACCCCTGTCAGAACCAAATCTCATCAGTCTCACCATCACAATGACGGTCAATCCTATCATCGAGCCCGCGAACAAGGAGACGACCCCATGTTCGAAGAGCTCGAGGCCCAAAACAGGGCCCTCCAAGAAAAAGAGGAGTTGATTTGTCATCTCTAGGAACGGCTCAAGGCAAATGAGAGGAGGCCTCCCAGGCGGCAACCGAGACATCCGGAGAACCAAGATCTGAGGCAGGTCCTCAATGATAGAAGGAGAGATCGCTTCGAAGAAGAAAGCTCGAGCAGCAGTCACTTGCCAAGCAACCTCGGGGGATCACGCCATGAGCCAGAATCCCCGAAGCCAAAGGGCGCGACGGGCCTAAAAGAATTGCTGGACCACTACGTCAAACAAGAGGTCCAGGCCAGGCTGGCTGAGATCGGTTTTAACCGAGACCAGATGGAAGACCTCGAAGAAGACGACCAGGGCATGTCCCCCTTCTACCAGGAGATAAAAGACTTCACTCTCCCCGAGAGATTCAGTGTCCCGAGGTTCGTCCTTTACGACGGGACCTCGGACCTAGAAGCACACCTACGACATTTCATTCAGCGGATGTCGGTCTGGGGGGATGTCGGCCACCTGAACTGCAGGGTCTTTTCCTCAATCGTAGGCAACCTCCCACTCCGGTGGTTCTGCGCGATCCCTTCCGGGTCAGTCACGAACTGGCGGCAGCTCCGAAGCTCCTTTAACGAGAAGTTCCAGGCACACCATGTCATCCAGAAGACAGGTGGCAACCTCATGGCGATCCGGATGAAGGACAGTGAAAGTATCATTGCATTCGCCAGGAGATTCTGGACAATATACAGCCAGATCACCGACGCCAACGATGACATCGACATCATGTGCTTCCGGCAGGGCTTACTCCCAGGAAACGAACTCCGAAAGGACCTGGTCCGGTCCCCTGTGACCACGATGAGAGCGCTGATGGCAAGGGTGAACTAATACATCGAGCAGGAAGAAGATGAAGCTCATGGCAAAGAGCGATTCGGACTCCCGCAGAAGAGCCAAGCTTCCAAAGGAGAGGGAGTGGTCCCCAGGCAAAGGCCAGACAAGAGGAGGGGGAAGGAGACCAGTTCAGCATCTTTCTCAACCTTCGTCTCGGGCAGCAGTAAGAGGTCGAAGTTCCAGCCTCCCAGGCCGACCGGCGATCTTTACAGGGCCATCAATGTTGTCTTCAAGGAGCCCATTTACATACTCATGAACAAAATCAAGGCAGAGCCCTACTTCCAATCGCCGCAGCCGATGTAGGGCGATCCATCCACCCGAGACCGAAGTAAGAACTGCTCCTATCACAAGCAGCACGGGCACATGACCGAGGACAGCAAGGCCCTAGAGTCCCACCTCGAGAGGCTCGTCAAGGATGGGCACCTCCGGGAGTACATCAAGGAGGGAGAAAGGGTCAACCGAGCCCAACAGCACGCCCCACCCGGTGATGACCAAGACAGAGATGAACCAGCAGGTATCATCAACGTCATTAACCTGGCTCCCCCTCCAAGTGAAGGAAGTGCCCAAGCTCGGTCAGAGGCGAGGAAGGCCGCCCATGGCAAGCAGGTGATGTCGGCTGAGTTAGAAAGCGCTCCGAAAAGAGCTAGGAGGTGAAAGTCCTGAGGATCCGAACCCTAGAGGGGGGGTGAATAGGGTGTGCTACAACTATGACCAATTTAAACCAATTTTGTTAAGAAATTAAAATTGGTTTAAATTGGTCATAGTTGTAGCACACCCTATTCACCCCCCCCCCCCCCCCTCTAGGGTTCGGATCCTCAGGACTTTCAATTGGTATCAGAGCCAAGTGCTCTATCTTTTAGGATCAAGTGTTTGGAACTCTTGATTAGGTGTAAAAACCTAGAGTTAAAACCCTAGAGTTGTCCTTACTTGAAAATCTTTAGAATGGACTCCACTATGCTAGATTATGTAGATTCTTCTAGATCCCTCATTCTTCCTTCTATTGGAGATTCAAAACCTCAATTAAATGAATATCAATTTGATTCAAAAGAGGAAGAAAATGAGTATGATGAAGATGATCTTCAACAAGCCTATAATGAATTATATACATTATCTTCAAAGCTTGATAAGAGAAATAAAAGTTTAAAAGAAGAATCTAATAGACTAAACAAAGAACTTGTCTCTTCAAAAGATGAACTTAGAGAGAAAGAAGAAGTAATAAAATGTCTAGACTCTAAGTTCATGATCTCTTTAAATAACCAATCTAACATTCAAGATGAGCTAAGAGAATTAAAGATGGGTTATGATAATGTCAAAAAGGAAAATCTAAAACTAAGAGATCAATTATAAAGGCAAGATAAAGACTTTAACAATCTTGAATCTAAATTGTCTATCTCTAAGGAAAATTTATCAAATGCTCAAGATGAATTAAATAAGACTAAGATAAATTGTGATGAGCTTAAAAAGGAAAATTGTAACCTAAGAGATACAATTAAAAGACAAGATGAAAACATTAACTATTTAAAATCCAAGTTGACAATTTCAAATGAAAATTTGTCTAATGCTCAAAGTAATTCAAAAACTTTAGAACTTGGATCTAATGTTGTTAATGAGCTTAATTCTAAGTTAAAACTTGCCTATGAAGAGCTAAGCAAATATAAGGAAATTGAAAATGAACTTTCAAAAGTCAAACATGAAAATTCAATCCTTATAACCAAAGTCACTCAACTTGAAGGATTTAAACAAAAGTATGAGTGCAAGTTTACCCAAAGTGAAGAAAGACTTGAAAAATTATTTAAATTAGGTAAACCTCATGGAGATAGGACGGGTCTTGGATTTAATAGGAATATGACATATGACCCTAAATTCACCAACACTTTTGTGAAAGGTGAGTCCTCATTCTCTAGCACTCTTTCTCCTTTGCCCAAAACCAAATGCAATTATTGTGGCATAGAAGGGCATTTTATGTTTGAGTGCAAACTAAGAAAAAGAAGCCATGTGTCTAAACCCATCTTTGAACTCAAGAAAGTAAAATCAAACTTGAAGGGTAAGACACTAAAATCCAAGGAAGACTCTAAGAAATCTAAACAAGTTAAATCTTATCAAAAAGAGTCATCCAAGATAGATTTAAAAAGGACTAATAATCAAAATAAATCTATCAACAAGAAGCTTCTCTCTTTTCCTCCTTTAACCTTAGAAATGAAAGAGTTCATGAAAAAGATTGAAAAGTTAAAATTAAAGTTCAAAAGGCAAAAAGAGGGAGGAAAAGTTAAAATAAATGAGAAGGTTAACAAGAAAACAAATCAGTCCCCTATGAAACAAACACACCAACTCCAAAAGACAAATCACCATTCTAAGCTAAATTTAGTCAAATCTAAATATCATGGTGATAAGTTCAAATTGAAAATTTATCAAGTTAAATCTCCTATAGTTGGTGAGAAGTTCAAACTAGACCTCAAAGTTCAACCCTCTCAAGACCTTAGGTGGATTCCCAAAGTTATTTACCTAACCAAACCTTAGGGCCTTGAACCTTCTTGACCAACCTATTCTTTATAGTCAAATCCTTTGTTGGTCATGTTGCTTTGCATTTTGGTTCTTTCTTAGTTACATTTCATAAAATGCATTGTTTCTTTATGATCAATTGATTTTGTCTTCATGCACCATACTAATTACATTTCATGGTTTTTCAAAATCATTTGATTATAATCTCATCATGTTTGATTTGCTTTTTGCACACATTTAGTTTTATGTTTTGCATTGCATTTCTACATGATCAATTGATTGTGATGTTAAAAGCTTTCATAGCTAGATTTATTCATGATCAATTGTTGTTGAATCATTTGTATAGATGTCTTAGTAAGATTTTTTTTTAACAAATGATTTGAATCAATTCAAGTTTTTCCATGGATTACTAAGTTATACTTTTATATGGAGAACATTGTTTTGAAAAATCAACTTGTATGTGTTTCAATTAAGTTATATCTTTTAAAATACAATGTTGAAAATTGATCTTCAAAATCATTCTTTTTATGCTCATTGTTGGATTTTGTTTTTCAAAATGATTTGAAGATTGTTTGAATGGAAATGCCTATAACATCATTAGTTATATTCATCTAAAGCATGTTCCATGTTTTCATTTCTTTTTCTTTTGGTTTCATTATCTTTAGAAATGGAAATGTATGTTGTTTGCATCCTTGCTTATTTAGTTATTCTTTTTATATGCAAATGACAATTGGTTCCATGTATGGTTGTGATCTTAGTTATACTTGTAGAAACCATACTAGAACCCAAATCCATCCTCTATGCCTTATAGTCATTTCTATTTGGATGGTTATGATGTTGATTCATGTGTATTTTCTAAATGATGTCATCCTTAAAACATGTTTCAACTTCATAATAGTGATCTTGATCATATGAAACTCTTTGAAATCCATTCCTCATATTTCTATGTGTTTGATGGATAACTTAGATGTTGAATTCATATGATTTAGTCACTTTATAAATTGCATGCATTTCAAAGTCATATCCTTTAGCATTGCAATTTACCTTGTTCATCACTATGCTCATTAGTTATATCTTTAAAAGTGATGAATATGCATTTATGATGCTTGATGGAATTTTGTATTTGCCACATTCTTGCTCTTTATCATGTTATCAAATTCAATTGGTTATGTTTGATTGATTTGATTTCTTGTGAATGTGATAAATCTTGTGTGCATTGAATTGAACTTGACAAGTAATATGATTGTTCCATGTCACACACCATTAGCATCATAATGTTCATGTTGCCACCTCCTTACTCATATAGGTATATCTCATGACCACCATGTTTATGTGTTCATAATATTGGTTGGTTATTAGTTGAGGTTGGCTTCATGTTTGAATTTCATTTCACTCATCTTGCACTTTAATAGTCATATTTATTGATTGAATGAAATGATTTTCAAAACCTTCATAGCATATGCTTTCCATAGTTAGATTATTTGATGCTATGATTAATAAACCCCATTTCATCATGGATAACTCTAATTTGGATTTTTCCTAATAGTTATACTTTTAAATCCATTTTAGAGTGATTGAGTTTATAGTCACATCCTTTAATCTCAATTGATATGTTTATTTCAATTGGTATCCATGATCGTTTCTCTCATTTGACCTTGCTCTCCTTTGGTAATTTGATCATTTGAGCCTTATAGTTAAATGAATCTAATCCTTTCCTTGGAGTTGACCCTCATTTGGTTAAACCATCTACTTCTTGAATCTAATAGTTATATCTTGTCAAAAGTTTGACAAAAGAAGAGAATGGATTGAGGGGGAGTGTAAACCTTCATAGGAAGTATTAGTTTTGATCAAATTCACCCTTGGATTGCCTTTGAGCCCTTAGAGATAACTTTCATACATGATAGCCTGTTATGAATTTTATTTTCGATTTCATTTGTTAACAGGTGCTACTAAAGGTATTTTCCTTATTTCATGTGTGTAGGTTCCTTTGCAATTTAATGTCAAAGGGGGAGAGAGTTTAAGTACTCAAAGATCTCCTACTCATCAAAGGGGGAGAGAGTTCGAGAGTTCAAGTACTCGAAGATCTCCTATCCATCAAAGGGGGAGAAAGCTTTCAAGTTCTCAAGAGGGAGAAAGAAGCATGGTCAAAGGGGGAGAACAAATAGAAGAAAGAAAGCTTGGAGCTAAAAGAGATGCTTGGCTAAAGAGAGGAAGATGGAAAGAAAGCTTGAAGAATGATCAAGCTCCAAGCATCAAGAAGATTGAAGAAAAGAGCTCAAGAGCCCAAGCTAAGAGAAGAAGCATCCAAGAAGAAGATTTCAAGACTTGTCCAGCTGAGGGGGAGCTGAAGACTAAGAGTGTAATTTCAATGATGAGTAAGTTGCCATCAAATTGCAAAGGGGGAGATTGTTAGGAATTTTGTATTTGCAATTTGATGGATGCATTTGCACTTTAGCATCATTTGAATTCTCACGCTTGCATTGTTTTAGAAAACCTTGAAATCTAGTTTTATACATGCATAGCTTTTAAGATTTGGAAAAGCTTTTGTTTTATGCATGTTTTGGTTTTAAACTTGGATGCATTAGTTTTGAAACCCAAACTCTTTTGAAAACCTATTTCCTTGTGCATTACATTTGGAAAATCATTTTGAGAATTTAGGTTTGAGCTTTGCATACTTTCATCACTTTTAGAATCACTTTTGTATGCATTGTTTTTTATAAAAGAGTTTTAGAAATCAAGCTAGCCTTTGGTTTTAAAAGTTTTGAATCATTTTAGGCTATTTATGTTTCATGTTTTAAAACTCTTAGAATGATTTAAAACATGTTTTTAAAGCTTGATTTAGTGGCCAAAAAGTTCCCCCAAGCAAAACTGTGAAAAATGCATTTTTTGGGAATTTTGGTGTTGTGGGGTTAACCATGGGGTTAACCGGGGTGGTCAACCCGCAGTGTACCCGGTTAACCGGCCATGGTGACCCGGTTAACCGGCCACAGTGCAGGATGACCCCAAAACACAACGGCTCTTTTTATGACCGTTGTGTTTGCCCGGTTAACCTGCCTGTCATGGGGTTAACCGGGTAAACTAGCCGTTAGACACTTTTCTTGTTTAAAAACCTTTCTTTTCCCATTCTTTTGGAGTGTTGAAAAATGATCTTTTGAGAGGAGATTGAAGCCTAAGAAAGGGGATTAACTTGAGAAGGCTAGAAGCTTATTTGGAAATCAAATGTTAGAGTTTTAAAAAGGTATTTCATACTTTTCATTTTGATTTTCATTAAGATTGAAATCAATGCATGCTTAAATCTTTGTATTACCTTCTATGCATGATTTCTAGCTTAAAAAGAGATGTTTAGCAAACTCAAAAGCATCCTTGGTAAATTAGATGGATTTGCAAACTATCTTAACTAAATCACATGCATTCTTAGATTTTAATTTTCATACAACTTGTGTTAGCAAAATTTCTTAAGTTGTTTGAATCCTACATGTGATTAGTTTTAATCTTCAATCATAAATTTTCTAAACCATTGATTTTAAAATGCTTCAAGCATACAATTAAGAGCTTCTTGTTGAACTTGATTGATGAAACACTTTCATACGTGCACACACTTTAACATATTTGAGTATATGTTTGTAAGTTGTATTAAACTTTCATATTGGCCTAGTTAAGAGGCAATTTCTTTGAGCCTAAATTGTATCTCTTAGAGTGATCTTTTGTGAAGACACTTTCTTAGAGAAATCCATATGTTGTAAAGGTTATTGCTTAGCCTTAGAAAAGCACTTGTAAAGGTTATTGCTTAGCCTAAGAAAAGCATCTTGTAAGGTTATTGCTTAGCCTAAGAAAAGCATCTTGTAAGGTTATTGCTTAGCCTAACATCAATCAAACATGGTTAACCCCATAAATGCATGATTTAACACTCCAAAAGATGGGTCTTGTCCGGTTAACCCCACAGCACCAAAATTCCCAAAAAATGCATTTTTCAAATGTAATGCACAAGGAAATAGGTTTTCAAAAGAGTTTGGGTTTCAAAACTAATGCATCCAAGTTTAAAACCAAAACATGCATAAAACAAAAGCTTTTCCAAATCTTAAAATCTATGCATGTATAAAACTAGATTTCAAGGTTTTCTAAAACAATGCAAGTGTGAGAATTCAAATGATGCTAAAGTGCAAATGCATCCATCAAATTGCAAATACAAAATTCCTAACAGGAGGGAAAAGCCGAAGATCTGGTTCTCGGACGAGGACCTGAGGGGGGTCCACAACGACGCCCTCATCCTCACCCTTCGGCTCAACAACTATACTACGAAGCTCGTCCTTGTAGATCCAGGGAGCTCGTCCGAGATCCTCTACTTCAGCTGCTTCAAGCAGCTCGGCTTGACCAAGTCTGATCTGCAGGAAGCCCGCGTCCCTTTGGTGGGATTCAGCGCCAAGTCCGGATAGGAGGCAGCACGAAGATGGCCGAGTTTTTGGTAGTGGACGCGCCATCCCCTTATAATGTCATAATGGGGCATACTTGGCTGCATGCCATAGAGGCAGTGCCATCCTCTTTTCATCAAAAGCTCAAGTTTCCACTAGAGAAGCCTGGTGGGGTGGTCGAGATAGTGACCGTGTGGGGAAATCAGCAAATGGCCAGAGAGTGCCTCTCGGCCGTGGTACCTGGAGAGACGGAGCCGAACTTGAGGCCGAGATCGAGGATGTCGAGCGGACAGCGAGGCAGAAGAGCGTAGAAGAGCTCACCGAAATCAGGATTCATCCCGAAGACCACGAGCGCTATTTCCTACTGGGTAGCCAGCTCCCCGACAATGAGAGGGCCGAGCTGCTAGACTTCCTATTGCAAAATAAGGATGTCTTTGCTCGGACTCCATACGAAATGCCTGGGATCAACCCCGAGGTCATGTGCCACGAGCTGAATGTTGATCCCGGACACAAACCCGTGGTGAAAAAGGCCCGCATGACAGGAGTCCCACAAACAGAGGCAGTGCTCGAAGAAGTCGACAAGCTCCTCGAAGCTGGGGCGATCCGCGAAGTGCACTACCCAAGGTGGTTGGACAACACAGTGGTAGTGAAGAAGAAGAATGGCAAGTGGAGGGTCTGCGTGGACTTCACCGACCTCAACAAAGCCTGTCCCAAGGACAGCTTCCCCCTCCCAAAAATCGACCAGATGATCGACGCCACCTCGGGACACGACAGGATGAGCTTCCTCAATGCCTACCGAGGCTACCACCAAATCCCCCTGCACGGACCTGAGGAGGAGAAAACCTCGTTCATAACACCTCGGGGCATTTACTGTTACAAAGTGATGCCCTTTGGGTTAAAGAACGCTGGGGCAACGTACCAGAGGCTAGTCACAAAGATGTTCCAAGCCCAACTCGGGAAGACACTAGAGGTCTACATCGATGACATGGTAGTCAAGTCCAAGGTGTCTCAGGATCATTTGGCAGATTTACGCCAGACGTTCGCCACCCTCAGAAAATTCCAGCTCAAACTAAATGCCTCCAAGTGTGCGTGGCTCCGGCAAATTCCTGGGGAGCCTGGTGACCCAGAGAGGAATTAAAGCTAATCCAGAGCAGATTGCGGCTATCCAGGCAATTCGGAGTTCGAGCTCGGCCAAGCAGGTCCAGAGGCTCACAGGGATGGCTGCCGCCCTCAATCGCTTCATCAGCCGGGCCTCGGATAAGTGTCGCCCTTTCTTTCAACTCTTGAAGAAGAGTTCAAAATTCCAATGGACTCCTGAATGCGATCTAGCGTTGGAAAAACTCAAGGAGTACCTCTCTTCGCCACCGCTATTGTCCACTTCGTCACCAGGTGATCTTCTCTATCTCTACCTCGCGGTCTCGGACCATGCAGTGAGCTCGGTGTTGGTTCGAGAGAACGACAAGCAGCAGCACCCCATTTACTACACCAGCAAGATTCTGCTCGACGTCGAGACCAGGTACCTACCACTCGAGAAACTTGCACTGGCACTCATCAGCGCCTCTCGCAAGCTCTCCCACTACTTCCAGACATACACGGTGGTGGTCGTCACAGAGTACCCTCTCAAGCCCCTTTTCCGGAAGGCGGACTTTTCTGGCCGAATCTCCAAGTGGGTCGTCGAACTGGGGCAATTCGATATCTAGTATCAACCCAGAACGGCGATCAAAGCACAGATCCTGCCAGACTTCATCGTCGAATTCACCTCTCCTAGTTCGGCACCTACCTCACTCGATACCAAACTGGGGGACTCCATGGGCAATGATGGAGCTGAGACCGAGACCGAAGAAGATCGATCTTGGAAAAAGTTCCTCGAGTCAGCCTGGAAGGTCTTCGTCGACGGATCTTCGACATTCAGAAGGGCCGGCACCGGCATAGTTCTTCAGTCACCTGAGGGCCTAGTCATTGAGCAAGCTCTGACCCTTGACTTCAAAGCCTCCAACAATGAAGCAGAATACGAAGCGCTGATTGCGGGTCTAGGTAGCGCAAGAATACTGGAGGCACGTCGACTGGTAGCCTTCAGCGACTCCTAGTTGGTGACGAACCAGTTGAGCGGAGATTATCAAGCCCGAGATGAACGGATGGCGGCCTACTTGGCCCACACGAGAAAGCTCCTTTCCCAGTTCGAGAAAGCTAAAGTCAGGCAAATCGGCAGAGAGTCCAACTGCCACGCAGACGCCTTGGCCAACTTGGCCTCAGTCGTAAAAGCAGGAAAGAAAAGGACAGTTGATATAGGGACACTGGAAAAACCAAGCATAGAGCTCCTCCCAGCTCGGCAAGTCCTATGCGTTGATCTCGGCCCTAGCTGGATGGACCCGATCATAACATTCTTGAAAGAAGATAAGCTCCCTGAAGGCAAGAATGAAGCTCACAAGGTCAGGATGAAAGCAGCTCACTTTTGGCTATCCCCAGATGAGAAACTCTACAGAAAATCCTACGTAGGGCCATATCTCCAATGCGTCCATCCAAGCAAGGTAGAAGACTTCCTTTTTGAAATTCATGAGGGAATCTGTGGAAGCCACATCAAAGGAAGGTCACTGGCCCACAGAGCCATCAGCCAGGGCTATTGGTGGCCCTACATGCAGAAGGATGCCCAACTCTACGCCAGAAAATGTGAAAAATGTCAGAAGTTCTCCCAATCCTTGCACCAGCCAGCTCAGGACCTGAGTCCTCTCTCCAGTCCATGGCCTTTCGCCCAGTGGGGACTAGACATCGTAGGACCTATGCACCGAACTCCAGGAAACAAGAGATGGTTGATGGTGGGCACTGATTACTTCACTAAATGGATAGAGGCAGAGGCCTTATCCTCCATCACCGAGCACGACACAAAGAATTTTGTGTGGAAGAACATCGTCACAAGGTTCGGAATCCCCCGAGCTCTGGTCTCGGACAATGGACCCAATTTGATTCAAACTTCTTTAAAAACTTCTGTCAGGCGCTCGGTATCAGGAACCTCTATGCAACTCCGGCCTACCCACAGAGCAACGGGCAAGCAGAAATCTCAAACACAGTGGTACTGGACGGACTGAAAAAGAGGCTTGATAAGGCTAAGGGTAGGTGGGTGGAAGAGTTACCAAGTGTTCTTTGGGCATACAGGACCACCCCGAGACGGTCCGCCTCGGCAACTCCTTTCTCCTTGGCTTATGGAATGGAAGCTGTGATCCCTCTCGAAGTCGGCCTCCCGACCTTGAGGTCGGATCTCTTCGATCAAGGGCAGAATGAAGTAAACCTCGCCAAAGAGCTCGACCTAGCCGAAGAGCAAAGAGAAGCGGCATCGGTACGCCTGGCCTCTTACCAGCAGCAGCTATCCAGAGGATACAATCAGAGGGTCAAAGAAAGGAGATTCTCAGTTGGGGAACTTGTCTTAAAAAGGGCGCTTCCAGCAGACAAAGATCCTAGCGAAGGCAAGCTCGCACCGAACTGGCTCGGTCCCTTCAAGGTGGTCTCGGTCTCCGGGAAGTCGGCCTACAGACTTGAGAGCATGGATGGCAGAGAATTGCCACGACCATGGAATGTCGTGCACCTCAAGAAGTATTACTTCTAGATGTACTCAAATGATAAATCAATAAAGAAGGATCTTATGGAAGAAGTGTGCTTTATATCTTTCGAGTTATGAGCAAGGCTCCGGCCCGCGCTCCAGCCTCCTTGAGTTCGATCATAGGACCAACTCCCCAAGGCTCCGGCCCTCGCACCAGCCTCCTTGAGTTCGGTCATAGGACCAACTCCCCAAGGCTCCGGCCCCCGCGCCAGCCTCCTTGAGTTCGGTCATAGGACCAACTCCCCAAGGCTCCAGCCTTCGCGCCAGCCTCTTTGAGTTCGGTCATAGGACCAACTCCCCAAGGCTCCGGCCCTCGCGCCAGCCTCTTTGAGTTTGGTCATAGGACCAGCTCCCCAGGACTTTGTACCTTGCGACAGCCTCGTCGAGTTCAGGTGACAAGCCATCCCCTTTGGAACAAAAGTGATCAACTATCTAAAAATTCACTGCGAAGTCTCAGAGCTCGGCCTACCTTCTGGGTTCAAACTAACTACAAGTTTAGTTTCGGATATACGTTCTTAAAGCCCAGCCTCAGGAACAGATGATCACCGGTCTCGTCCAAAGTTTGAAGGATCGGTCACAGGACGGCAAGCCCTGTTATTACCCAGACTTACGAACTCACCAATCTGTGCTACTAGGGAAGTTCAAAAGACAAAAAGGGTTCGTTCTCACTCAAATATCCCAAGGTCAAAAGGTTAGAGCCCGGCTCCTCCACCGACCTCATCCACGTGGCGAAAACATCAGAACATCCACACACCATTACAAAAGGAAAGAAATAAGAAGATAGCTGGGATCTAAAAGTAAATTTGTTTTTTCATTGATTGGAAAAGATGATCACAAAGCTCTGTACATCAAGGGGAAAGAAAAAATATATCAAGAAAAGAAAAGAAAAAAGGGGGGCAATTTCCTATTCGCTCTGCTTCTCGGGCGCCGCGCCTTTATCCTTCGGCTCTTGAGGAACGGACCAGCGGGAGCCTCGGATGGAGGAACCACGGGGGCGGCCTGGGCCCTATCAACCTCGGCAGGAGTCGGGGGCGGAGGAGGAGGTTGATTCGACGGTGGTGGAGTAGATTGAAGTGGCAAATACGTAAAACTATGTGCAGCACTTAAAACGTGTAATATCACATTGAACCTCGAAGCAATTAAGAGACCCATATCTGGAATGGTCATCCAATGTTCAATCGGTGCTCCTCTATCTAATGCAAAAAAGTTCAGTGAGTTGTAAACACGAGTCCACTGGTCATCACTATCAAATATTGCAACATACTATGTCCTGAATGTGTGCAATTCTTCTATTAAGTTATACCGGATAGTTGGCCATGCATCTTCGTGAAGACCAAGACCGACAGCTATCGCCCAAAATCGGCAATTTCCATCAGGTTTTACGTCTTGTACCTACATAATGTAAGGATGTAATATATGTGGAAACTGATGAACATATGCATGTACAGAGTTGTTGTAAATAGAGGAGCAACTGTGTCTCGCTGGTTCCTGAAACTGGAAAATATTTATTGCAACTTTTTTTTTCGAGGAGGGGCGTCCACGAGTGTTCGTCTTCACAGCAGGTTCACGAATTGAAGTTGTTGATGGTGTGATTATCTCCTTCAACTTTCTTAAAAGACTGAATTTACCATGCCTTGTTTGTTGCTTAAACTGTTCCGTAAACACTTGTAGCTCGACGTCACAATCGATGTCATCGTCTTGAAGAGACACACACGGTGATAAGTCAAGTTTTCTCCAAAATTTATCTATGGAATCAATTGGTATGGGACGACCATTGTTCAAATATATTGCTTGCTCATGCACACATGGCAGTCCGTAGCTCGTACGAAGTCGACATCCGCATTTGTAGGAAACTTCTCCGACATCCTTAGACCGCTCAAATTCATTCAAAATCAGATGCAATGCGTGAGTTGAAACGAAACCACATAATTCCTGAAAGTGCGGTATATTGAATCGATGTTTGACAATAGTTTTGCTTTGCTCAATACTTGCCTTGATAGCTATGTCCTGTGATTGGATGACTTGGTGAATAAACAACAGCGATGTCTCCAAATCTTACTGTGATGACTCCAAGTATCGTTTCAACTTCGCATGCTGGCTCTCGACTCTATTAGTTGTCTGGTTTCCAAAACGCAGATATCTGTCAGTCCAGGCGGATACAAACATCTCCTTGTACGGTGTCAACCATACATCCTTAAGATAATTAATCATACCTGAAAAGTTTTGCAACACTACCTCAAGGTCCGCCAATTTGCATACATAGGCATTCTCAGTTTCAGATTCCAGCAACATATTCCACATTTTGTAGAATGCATTCCAGGATTTCTTGTCTGTTATTGATGGCCTGCACTTGCTCAAAATACTCCTATAAATGTGCCACCTACAGAGTAATTTCTTAGCATCGGGAAATACCTTGGCAGAGGCATTCATCAAAGCCAACTCTCTGTCCGTGTCAATAAATCGCGGACTGGTGCATCCATCCATTGTTGACTGCAGACACCTTAAAGCCCAAGTATAATTGAACACTTTTTCTGAGTGCATGAACACGAATGCTATACAAAATGTCATATTAGTTGCCGTCACGCCGACAATCTCAAGGAGAGGCATCCTGTACCTGTTTATTTTTTTTTTATGAGTATCAAGAATATTCATTAAAAGGAGACAAGTAAAATGAACACGAAAGCTGGGAAAGAGAAATGAGTAAAAAAAAAAACAAAGAAAAACAGTACCTATTTGTTTTATATGTTGCGTCCATCAATAACACGTGCGGAAATGCACGCCATCGCTCTAATGATCCTGGATGTGCGAAGAATAAATCTTCAAGGTCATTGGTTACAGCATTTGTTCGACTCTCGAAAATGTATCCTTCACATTGTAGGAATGACATGACAACTTGCATCTGGGTTTTACCGGCTTTCTCTGCAATCCGAAATTTCTTGCGTGCATTGTATATGGTCTCAATGGTAGACATGTTATCCGGATTCTGCTTCTTCAACGATGTCAAGATATCTCGTGGATTTACATTTTTCGTAGACAGATGTACCATCAACTGGATTTCTGATTCAGAGAGCCGACCGGGGTATGGATGTCCCTCCATATATGATGCAGGGGCATGGTTATGTGTTCCACATACTACCATTGTCATCCAGTCATCACCTGTTGGCATTTTCACCCCTTTCACTCTGAAAGGACAATCATTTTTTTTTGTGCCTGTATCCTTCTTGGAAGTTTTCTTGCTTCTGTATGTGCCACCGGGATCACATTGGAACAACAATCTAGGACTCTTCCCGATTATACTAGTCTCTGACCTTTTAATGACAATGATATATCCTAAATTGCGTCCAGTATTTTGAATCCAATCAATTAGAGATTAGCGCGAATTAAATACCTAAAAATGTATTCATTCTGTTAGAAATTAACAACTTTTTATTAAAGATTGACAAAATAAAACATAATTAGAATTGAATTAATATCATACCATGTCGGTGGAAAATTCGTTTGTAACATTTTCATCCACATTTTTATCTTCTTGTTTTATTTCGTTTCTGAGAATATCATCCTAACAACAATATACATTCACTTGGGCATCTGCAATTAATAAAAAAAATATTTTATGAAATAATTAAAGAATTAAATATTTACCTGCTCACTTGAACCACTTGACAATCGCAGATCATTGGCCGAAATTCTCAATTGATCCAAATTCATATCTTCTACTAGTATGTATATTTCCAAGAAGAACCATATCTATATATATATATATAGACTAAAACACAGATATGATGGAACTAAAAAAACACACTTTAATAGAGAATATATTCTCTATTTTTAGAGAATATATTCCCTGCAGCTACTAGTGAAATGAGGTTCACTTAAGTATACCCTTTGACACCCATTTATTTTCTTGTGAGCATAACAGAGGACAAGCAAAAATAGGATGGTGGTGCCGTCCGGTCTTGTCGTCCAAGGGCCCCCACGTCCAAGGGTCTTGTCGTCCAAAGGCCCCACGTCCAAGGGCCAACAGAGAGAGAGACCCGTGTCAAAAAAAAAAAAAAAAAAACTTTCAATCCCCCACGTGAAGTACAATGTAGTGTGGTAGTACTTAGATGTAAAAAGCCAGGATGGCCTGAGATTGTGGGCGTCATAATCTCCTATGGCCGTACACCAACCCTGCGTAGGGTGGGTGTAAATACCAACTCCCGTTAGTACCTCTTTATCTACAAAAGTAATGGACGTTGATTACCATATGATTATAAGGTCATTGATAATTGGACTTGATTTTAATTCAGATGGAGAGATTCTTATAACTACTTGAATCGGGTGCAGCCTGTGGTGGACCCTAAAAACTATGCCATGTGATTTGGTTTAAAATGTTATGGATATATTGCTGACGAAATAGAGAATCAAATTGCTTGGAGTAGGCCCTGTTTTTTAATGAATTGGGATCCGCTGAGTGGGTCTATCCACGTTGACCCTGAGTGGGCCACTCCGGGTCCACCACGTCACCAAGGCCACCCGCTGGCCGGATGCATGGTAGGTTGCCTGCTGGCAAGCCATGAAATGGTCTACTCAAGATCCAGACCCTTTTTTTTCTAAAGTTGAGAAACACCGCCGATGGGCATTTTGATTAAATTATTGATTAGTTCTCACATTTTTGAGAAATTTTATAAGTGGCAAAATCTGTCATTTTACAAAAAATAGTGGAATGTGCTCTAAGTTAACCAAACCCATAATATGCACAAATCATGGACCAACTTGATTTCTCCCAAATTATGCAATCAAATATATATATAGGGAAATATTCAAATAAGGGATTCCCCCACCATGTGTGGTGAGGAACTCCCCTTTTTGGAGAGGTTTCAAGTACAAAAGGGCTTTTGTACTTGAAGGGAGTACACCATTTTGTACTTGAAACCTCTCCAAAAAGAGAGTCCATCACCACACATGGTGAGGAAATCCCTCACTTGAATACCCCCATATATATATGTATATATATATATATATATATACACATATATATATGTATATATATATATATATATGTATGTATGCTGCAAGGTTATCCAAACGCAAGGACCATCATTGACAAACCCATTTCTCACTCGTTCAACGCCGAGTTACAAATATCTAATGAGGCCTACGCATATGAATAAATTAACTAGGCGTCGAGTTTGTTCTTCGTACATGTGGAGCTGAATTTGGGTTTCCCAGGACTTTTCATTGATTGGGGGCTGTATAATATGTGCAGCATGCTGAAAATAACCCAATGGGAAATTCTTGTCCTTGAAAATTTTGGCCTTTTAGACACTTTTGGGCAGTCCTTATCCACATAACTCCACTTGAGAATATCTTGGGGCATGATCTGTTCCCGGAGAGGGCCATCAGATCAACGGTCCAAATTGACCTCTCGCGGTCAAAGATTATATAGTAACTGGCACGGTTGAGTGCAACTGGGGCATCTCTTGCTTAAAATTGTCTGTGAGATTAGGCTAATTCAATTTTTGGGGTTGTGGCAGGGGAGTGGATGTAGGAGGATACTTTGCTTGGACTCTGTTGGATAACTTCGAATGGGCTGATGGATACACTGTTCGTTTTGGGATAAATTATGTGTGGACTTTGAGAATGGATTGAAGCGGTACCATTGGTTTAAGAAGCTTCTCAAAGGGTAGAGACATAATTTCAAAATCCATGTAATAGGACTGGTGCTTTCTCTTTTAATAAAATGGTGAAACATACTCTACCAAGAAGTAAGAAGATAATGCTGTAGCAGTAGTAGGTGTTTGTAGTTGTTGTAGATGCAGTAGAGGCCATACTTTTAATAATCCAGAACAATGATTGGATAACCCGCCATTAATCTTGGACATCTTCTTTCCAGGTTTTAGAAGGTTTCAACTGAGTTTTTATGGGTTCAAGGATTTGTCCTAGCTATCCAACCTACACTTAAAATTATTCGAGTGGTTGGGAAGTCTAGTAATGAACTGGAGGTCTTGGTTTCAAACCGTTTGGGTGTTACCCGATGCACAATGCCCTCGTCATAGGAAAAAAAAACTTGGAATTTATTTGATAAACTAAGCCCAATGGTATTCAAGAGAAGAAAAAACGTACTAAAAAACTAAGTCCATGATGCGTTTTCTTATATTGAGTGCATGGAATGTTAGCGAGGTTGGAAAAAAAAAATCCTCGATCATCACCTTTTTATTACCCAAAAAAAGAAAATTGATCCTAACATATCTCAACCTAGAAGTTTATGCAACGTTCCATATAAAATCATTTCCAAGAGATTCTGACAAACAGCTTGCAACCCATCCATTTTGATGATAGTAATTTCAGAAAATAAAGGGGCATTTCTTCCTAGGCTTTAAACTTAGGACAATTTTATTATAGCGAAAGAATATTTTCATAATAAAATTCTTTTATCTGGGTTCTTAAAATATACGTAAGTAAAGCCTATGACATTATTTCAGGGCAATTCCTGGGAGCTTGTCTCAAGTATTTTGGATTTAGTGATGTATGGTCATCCAAAGAATTTGGACCTCTATTACATCAGTGGCATAAACTGTACGGGATAATTAATAGCCTGCTTACAAGCTGCATTTATCGGTCGAGAGGTCTACCGCAAGGGAACCCAAGTTCGCCATAACTGTATCTAATTGTTGGGGAAACCCTATCAAGGGCTACTCATATCATAATCTAAGTGGCAAATACCTGTCAATTTATTTTATTTTATTTTTCCTCAACCCAGGCCAAAAGGTAAGAAAGTGGTTCTCCTCCAATATGCGTGTTTGTTTGGTCTTTTTATGTATTACTAGAGTAAATGTGGTCTAAAAATGGGGTGAAATTGGGCCATTTTGTATCTGCCATCTTAGAAGGCAGGCAGTTGTAACCCAAGACATTCAGTTTTATATCTCAAAACCGTCATAGATTTTGACAAATATGTAGAACAGTAGTAGCAGTAGTAGTTGCTACTACTACTACTACTAATAACAATAATAATAATTGTATAGATTTGATTTTCTGCTCTTTCAAGGGCCTGCAATTCATGATCCAACAAGCTGTTCATTACCTCATATTTGAAGATGGTCATAACTTGATTTCTCAGGTTGGAGTATATTTATCAGGGAGTTTTATTTCCCCTGTTTCTGTAATTTCTATTGTTTTGGTTAATGCAAGGGTGTGTGAACCGTATGTATTTCTCTTTATCTTACTTCCTTCGTTGAACATTGGAGCTGGTTCCCAGTTCTTTGAACATGTTTGTTTGGTGTTGCCATCCTACCAATTTTAACCAATTCCTTACTATCAACCAAATGGGATACAATTGAAAAGTACGTTGAAATGTATAAATAGTCATCAGATAGTTTTTCAGCGATTTAGGATTTGATTAAACAATATCTTCGTATTTCTATGAAACAGGGGATCCGGACTCTGCTTGGTCGGCATTGAGGTGGATTCATTCGGAAGTAGAGAGGCCACATGGCGCCTGCTCGCAAGAAGGGCCGCTGGTCATATATATAATAATTCCTGAAGGTAAACCCATGTTCTAATCAATTCCTACATGTAGGTACATGTAATTTTTAACGACTAACAATGAGCCCACATCTTAATATCTAAACCTCTCACAATCAACATTCTATGATAAGAAAGAAACAATTAAACTATTAAATAACAAAAATACGCTACACATTTTAAATGAATAATTAAGTAATTAAATAACAAAGAATGTGTTACTCATTTTAAATAAATGTTTGATAGAATAATTACATATTGCAAAAGAATGATTAAGCGATTAAATAAAAAACGTATATGATGTATGCTTAAGCTTTACTGATTTGTGTGAATGAAAACAACAATTAGAGTATCCCCAGTAGTGAGATTGTTGAGCATGTGTTGCTAGCACAATATTAGAATAAGAAATATAAAAGGAGTCTGTTTTCATTTTTAATACGTGATTACACTGAACAATGATTTTTTGCATGCTGTGTGAACTAAAGCAATTCCAAGGTATATTTGTCATAAGTCATTTGACCATTGATTCAGCTGGTTTTGTTTGATGAACTATAAAAAGAGAAAATCTAAGTGAATGGATTATAGCAACCATCCAATTAAAAAAATGGGTGGATTATGACATGTTGATCCCAATAACTTATCTCAATGAAAACTCCAACTGGTGTATTCCCAACCAACAGATTCGCCGTGTTTTTCTAAAACAAGCTCTTATTTTTTTTATTATTTAGAACTTACTTACATATTAGTGCATTTGGTAAACTTTTAATTGTATTTTCTATTTTTAGAGCTTATTTACATATTAGAGATTTTAACTCTTAAAAAAATAAGCCAAATGCCCATAAGCTTCTAACGCAGTCATGGATAAGAGGGACGGAAGAACATCACAATGCAGAGAGAGATTCTCAGGACACCTTACATTGCCTCTTTAATCAATAGCTTATGTCATGTTTCAAAAACTTCTTAACTGAAGCCTTCAAAGAACCGTACTTGTCAAATGGGACCAAAAATGCCAGAGATTGCCAATCACCAGCAGCCGAATGCAAGTTTTACTGGGATTGTCAAGTAACTAACAGTGTAAAAAGAAGTGTAGTTAGCTAGAGACTCTCTCTCTCTCTCTCTCTCTCTCTCTCTCTCTCTCTCTCTCTCTCTCTCTTCAGGATTTAGAATTCATTCATCAATCATGGCTATTCAATTAACAGAAAACCTCTAAATTGCATCTACTGAGGACTCAAATATTCCAATCAAATGTTTAAAAAACAATTGTGATTCTCTCTTGAATGCAGTTGTCGGGAGCTTGGCTAACCCATTTGAGTTCCACAGACAGCAATATATATATATAGACACACACACACACACAGAGAGAGAGAGAGAGAGAGAGAGAGAGAGAGAGTAACATCAGGAACATCGGGGAAAAAGGAATCCAAGTGAATCACAGGACTACAATCGATGATTATGCACAGGCAGAGGCCACTGCTTCTATACACCAGCGCTACACTTTTCTCGTAAGCTTTCTCGCCTCTGTACATGAAGTTCCAGTGACAGAAACTGACAATCCTAGCACATCAGTGCTCAGTCACAAGAGAGAGGAGGAACAAACATTCTCCCAATACCCATATAATCAGCCGCAAAGTCCTCATCATTTTTACCCAGCATATCTTTCAAGCTATACTCAACGTTCCTGCCCTTAAGCACCCAAAACCTGGGCTTGATCTTTTTCTCCAAGGAATAGCTGAAGTACCTGGGGTATTCCACGACATCATGTATGGGCTTGTGCATGGTGTATACGAGGAATTCAAGTTTTGGCTTCAGGACTTGTTCGATGCTGTAACCTAGCAAAGGGGAAAACCTACTGACCATGCTGGTTACCTCCCTCTTTGACAGCCCAACCTTCATCAAATACCTCATCCTGTAAAGTTGCCAAACAAAGACAGTAACATCAGTCTATGATTGGGTGGATGGCATAGTTGTCAATTTTGTTTGGGACTACATTTTGGCATGTATCCATATTGAAAGGTTGCGGTGAATTCAACATTTCACTGTTTTTAAGGGATTTTGCAGAAAAAAAGAAAAAAAGTTTATACTATATACTATCAAAAAAGGCCAGCTAAGAAATTTTAGGAATCATCCACATAGTGCTTTATAAAAGATGTCAGGTTTATTTTGAGGAATTTTGAGGAAAATCCCTCCCTCCAAATAAAACCCATCTTCCCTCCCTCCCTCCCTCCAAATAAAACCCATCTTCACAACATCTTCAGTAGTTCAAATAAAAATGATCTTATGAAACCATTAACAAACAAAACCCATCTCCCTCCATTCAAAACCCACCAAATAGAACCCATCTTCACCATCATCTTCAGAAGTTCAAATAAAAATGATCTTATGAAACCATAACAGACAAAACCCATCTCCCTCCAATCAGAACCCACCAACACTCTCAAAAAATCTGATCTTCATAGACCCATCTCCACAAACCTAGAACCCATCTTTCTTCAAACAAAACCCATATTTACAATCTCTAAAAACCCATCTCACAAACCGATCTTCATGATCTCAAAAAAAAAAAAAGGATTTTTGCAAACCCATTACAAAACAAAACCAATCTCTCTCTAAACAGAACCATCTTCACAAACACATTACAAAATCCATCTTCGAAATAAATAAAAAACTCCATTTCTCTTCAAACAAGACAAGACCCATCTCTCTAGAGAAAGAAAAAGATGAAAGGTCGCCACCATCATCAAAGTCATTGTCCCAACTATGTTGGGGTTGGCTACATGAATTTTGTCTCTCCATTCCAATCTTTCTCTCCATTCATATCTATGTTTACTACTTCTATCCATGTCCTCTTTGGCATACCCTTTTTCCTAGGCGGGCCATTAACCTGCATAGATAAACTTTTCCTCAATGGATGAAGAAACCATCATCAAAGCCTTTGTCCCAACTCCCATCTATGTTGGGGTTGGCTACATGAATTTTGTCTCTCCATTCTTATCTCTCTCTCCATTCATATCTATGTTTACTACTATCCATGTCCTCTTTGGCATACTCTTTTTCCTAGGCGGGCCATTAACCTGCATAGATAAACTTTTCCTCAATGGATGAAGAAACCATTTGAAAATGAAACCCATCTAATTGTGTTGTGTGTTTATGGGGATTGGAACGCTTCAGCGGTAAAGAAAGGGAGCTTTATGTTTTCAAAGAAAGGTGACTACACTCATGATATCACGACTAAGGGCATTTTCATCAAACAAAAACTGGCATCCTATACGAAGCACCCTGTCGTTGATTTCTAAAATTTCTTAATTGCTCTTTTTTTAGAGTTTAAATTTATTATTTTTGTAGAAATCCATTGTTTTAATTCCTAGATCAATTCTAATAAAACAATAAAAATTCAAAAATATTATTAAAAAAGATTGAAATTACTATAAAAATTAATATCATCATCATTATCATCAAAGCCTTGTCCAACTATGTTAAGGTCAGCTATATGAATTCTTTTTCTCGATTCTGATCTATTCTGAGTCAAATCCTTGGATAGGTTGCAGTTGTTCAAATATATTGTTACTACTTCCATCTATGTCCTTTTCGCCCTACCCCTTCCCTTTGGCGGACCATCAACCTGCATAGAAGAACATTTTCTCACTAGCACCATTGCTAGCCTGCGTTGGACAGGTCCAAACCATCTAAAACAGGCTGCTCTTATTTTATCATTTATTGATGCTACCCCCAAATGCTCTAAAAAGGGTTCATTTCTCATTCTATCCTTTCTAGTTTTAGCATATCCACCTCAACATTCTCATCTCTACTACACTCATTTTGTGCATGCGTTGCTTCTTAATTGGCCAACATTCTGCTAGATACGTCACGGCTGGTCTAATCATTGTCCTGTAAAATTATCCCTTCAATCTTGTTGGTATGCGCTGATCACAAAGCACTCCAAAAGCAAGTCTTCACTTCATCCATACCGCTTTTATCCTATGTTCGACATCTTCCTCAACCTCTCCATCCTCACTAATCATTGAGCTAAGGTATCAGAATGAATCTCTTTATGGTATCTATTGAGCTTTAATTCTCATAGTAGTTTTAGCTCTTTGTACATGCCCATTGAAGTTGATATCCATATATTCTATCTTTGTACGACTTGTTTTAAAGCCCTTGGATTCTAAAGCCTCCCACTATCTCTCAAGTTTTGCATCTACACCATCTCTCGATTCATCCACCGACATTAACATATATATAGAAATTAATATATCAACTTATATATATTTAATTTCATTCTACTAAATTAACAATGCACTATGTTATTCTACAAGTCAAATAAATAGTTTGTAACCTAGGCACGTTGTGGCAATGTGAATTGTGACAACCATTCTGAGCACCCATCTCCAATTATCAGCGTTGTAGCAAAACGTAGCAAAACATAACATAAAATTAACACAATTCATATAATCAATACAATATAGTAGGACAAACTAGTACCTAAATTAATATAAAGAAAAAGTTGTGGGAAAAAAGAGCAAAACTGCACTATTGTTGTTCCACCAAAATTTAGCTATAGCAGACTGCTTAGCCGAGCAAACAAAATCAGGATCCAACAAGCCAAACAAATCTGAACAGGTCTGAGATTTGGACTGAATTTTTTACAGGGCACCAAATAGTTTCACCTTGTTCAGCCAACCCAAACCAAAATTAACTACTATGGCAGAAAATATTAAAATTTTAATATAGTATTTCAAGCTTTAAAGGCTCATTTATTGAAGTAATCAGCAACAATCAAACCTAAAGGGGCTGATTTAATTGTCTATGATGATGTACCATGTATCATACATGGTGATGTGCATGACAATAAAACAATCTCATTGACTCAACTGTTATTTGGTCAGTAACAAAATATTTACCCTCATAAAACTAACCATCTAATCAAATGAACTTCTGCTCATTAGGTTTGCTCATTCTTAGGGCAGTGGTTAAATAGATTGGATTTACTGATCACTGTGATTTTTGTTTAAGATCATTTAGGTCACGTTTGGCAACCAAATCCTCGAGGATTCCACACCAGTTTTCCTTGAGGATTTGCTGACTCCACATTTGGCAATTGTAAATCCTTGAGAATTTGGGCAGTGGAAATCCTCAATTTTTAGGATTTTCAAGTCCAACCACCCCCCATAGGACTTGGAAGTCCTCAGTTTTGGGGATCTATGCACCGACACCTAATGTTCTCAGCTACAAGCACCGCACACACGCATTGAAATCGATGTGAATTCCTTAGGTATACACAACCCTATGGAGGAATCCTTAAAAATGCGACAAGCGAGGAATTCTCAAATCTACGGATTAGTCGCCTGTTACCAAACATGCCCTTAGGGTTATGTGGAAGGCCTGGATCTCATCCATGCCCACCATGTGTTCGGTTTTGACATGGGAGCATGATTACACACCTCAAAGAAGGTAAAGAGAAAAACAAAAATATTGGAGCTGTACCTTGGAAGTAAAGTGCTATTCACGTCAGAAATGAGAAGCTCTGGAAATCTTCTGATGACTTGAGGAAGCCGGTCTTCAGAGATGCCAAACTCTACAAGTTGCTGGAGCTTCTTCTGAAACGTTTTTTCAACACTAGCGGCAAAAATTTCTGGGCATCGACCAAGAATCCTCCCAATGCTTTCCTCTTCGAAACCAAGTTCCTCCATAAACAAAACCACCTGACATTACAGTTTATTATAGTTTCAGAAATTATGAAGTACCAGAATATGAGTAAAGAAATATGCATGCACAATAAGTTTTTACTTTTATCTGTTTCCAATATTATCGAAGGTCTTGGCTTCTAAGCTAAAGCATGCACTCACGGCAGTCGTTTATTTGTCACAAGGTGCCTTGGTTGTTGGTTGAGAAAAAAAAATCTGGCATGGTCTTTGTAGCCAATGAATGCATGAATTCAAGGTACAAGGAATTGAAACCGGGTCTGTAAATTGTGACTTAGAGAAGGCTTCCAATTAATCCCCTCTTTTAAACCTCAACAACTATGAATGGCCACAAATACCTTCTTGATGCTCTAACATTACCTCTAGAAACTCCATTTCCTTGATGTTTATGCATTTCAATCAATTATTTCTTAATAGACTGCACTGTTTATATAAGACATTGATGCATAATGATGATGATGAGACCATGCTTAAATTGAGAAGGTAACTATATTACAGTGTTCTAAGTCACTAACATAACTTCCATCTGCGAATATTATTTTGGATTAACCCCTTAAAAAATGAATATGAATAGCTTGGCAGCATCACAAATCAACCCATGAATAAAAGAATCATGAGAAATCCAATATAATAAACAACATCACAGATCTCCAAAAAATTTTAGACTACCCTGCCTTCGCCAAGCATAAACTAAGCAAACAGTTGCTAGTGTCCAAAACCCCCGCTCCACGCAATAAAAAAAAAAAAGAAAAAAAAAAGGAGGTTTAAACTTTATTCTATCATTCAGTCGACAGCATTATAGAAATTACGGTTCCTCTTTCACTCCCATAGACGGAATCGTTAAAAAGTATTTTCAGTGCCTCTACTAAAGCCTTGAGGTTTTGGTAGAACCGGTTAGCAGAGGAAACTTAATATGGTATCAAAGCCATCTGGTTGTGAGTTCAAATCCCAGGAGGAACGACTCAACGCCGAAATGTGCATGCTGCGAAATGTGCGCTGACCGGGTTCCACCCGAGGGGGACTGTTAAAAAGTATTTTTGTTGCCTCTACTTTTGGTGCGTTGAGGCTTGCCAAAAACAAAACCGTGAGGCCCATGGGCTAAAGCCTCAAGGCTTTGGTAGCCTTGGTTAGTGGAGGAAATTTAATAGTAATCACCTTCACCAGTCCTCACCACAGTGAAGGCATCCTGGTTTTCATTTAATTGTTATTATTTTTTTGTTTGTCTGCCGAATATCTCCAAAGAAAATAGTTCTTTTCATTAATAAGACCATTTCATAATTAGATCAAGATACATGACATGGACTGTGCACTGCACAAAGAAAACAAAGATACACAAACAAAGACATAAAAGCAAAGATGAACCCTATAGTAGCATCGTTGCCCAGCTGGTTAGGGACATCATGTAGTGTGTGTCTAGGTGCATGAGTTGAAGTCTCTAGTAGAAAAAAAAAAAAGGATAAAAGAAAAGGATGACCTATAAATAAGGACTCCCTATCGATAACTCGCCTTCCAAGAATGCATGCTTCCTCATTTGCTTAGGCTTTTGGAAAATACCAGGGCGTCTTTCAAACTCACCAAGTTATAGAACACCTGGACTAATCCTTTTCATTCCAAACGATGCCCAAAATGTCAAGTGGACCAAGTTTTTTACTTCCCGACGTCGCACCTACATTAAACTTAAATAATCATGAGGGAGAGGCAGAAGTGGTTTGCATCTTAATGCCCCCAAGTCACCAAAATGATGGAATTCTGGTTTTCGTATAATTGTTATTGTTGTTTCTGTCTATCGAACATCTCCAAAGAGAATAGTTCTTTTCACTAATAAGAACATATTTCATAATTAGAGAAGGATACATGACATGGACTGTGCATTGCACAAAGAAAACAAAAATACACAAACAAAGACTAAAGCAAAGATGAACCCTATAGTAGGGTTGTTGCTGCTCAGCTGGTTAGGGACATCATGTAGTGTGTCTAGGTGCATGAGTGATGCAGGCCCAAGGGTTAAGGCTTTGCATGGAAGTGCTCAAAATACAATGGGTGCCGAAGCACATGTTCGAAGACACAATAAATCTCTGTAGAGACGATAAACGAGGACGCACCTCATTGGGAAAACCCTATTTTCAATTAATCCACTCTCTAAAAATAATCTTGTGCAATGCCCTAAGAAACCTAATTAAACTAGGAAACTAAATAATTTTGGAAACCTAATCCTAAATACAAATCATCAAATAAAACTAGAAACTAATAACAATTAAATAAAAAAAATTCCTAAATATACTTGGGCCCTACACGTGGCCTGAGGTCCATCTGCATCATTCTCCCCGGCTTGGGAAGAACTCTACCTCGAGTTCGGTAAAAATCAACCCAGATCGAAGATCAATACGACAAACTTCTGATTTGTTGGTTGATCTGCAGCTTCCGTGTACAGCTTCATGCATAGCTGCTTGTGATGGTTGAAAATTGTGTTGATGTGCAATTGAACCGTTGGATGCCTTACTTATAGAACATGCACCATTAAATCACAATCTCTGACTATCTGCCGTTATTCATCTTCAAATTTCCATTGTTGATCCCCGAATACAAAATCAATGTGAGAATTACTATGGGGAGTTTCAACAACTGATGCTTCTTCGCTAGCTACACGTATATCACCATTACCCATAGAAGTGTCTTGCTTTGGCTTTACATTAAGAATATCTTTTGCCACTGGTTTTTCAACATGATCTGCCATTAATGTTGATGACCTTTCGTCTTTAGGCGTAAGTTTTTCCAAAGGAGACCGCTTAAGCATGCGTTCCACACGAATTGCTTCCCAATATGCCTCATGAATGGTCATACAATCATTCATTCTCTCCACTATATCTGGTCTCAAGCCTCTTACAAAACTAATTAAATCATGTTCTTCATCATCCTCCATTCCACATGCCTCTTGAAGCCTTGAGAATTGGTCAAAGTAGTGCAAAGCAGACAACTCACCTTGTTTCAAATCAAGAAATTGCATCAAATAGATTTCTTTCTCAAAATACCATATTCCATATTTAGCCGCATATCTTACTCTTTGAAGTGCATTGTGGAGTTTACAGATGTGCAATTTCATATGGGATGTATAAATGGACTGACCTTATTTGTAGATCGTCTCCCCACGAAGGTGTAGGTGAAAACGGATCTAAAATCCGACCTCAGATGACTTCGCCTTTGTTTGTAGTCAGATCTGATCTTTGACTCCCTCTTGATGTCCCTCCTTATGCTGCTGCCCGGAAGTAACGATGCTGGGCTTCACTTAAAACAGAGTAACTTGGGTGGAAAGCAGGGAATGCACTGCTACTGTTACTGGATCTGCCACAGCATCGGGTTGGGTCGAACTGTGACCCAAAACAGACCTGGAACGAAACTCTGCACTGTCACTTATTCCAGTCACTTGACTGGCACATGTCACAAGAGGGATGTTTTCATTGGTTTTTTTTCCTCAGCCGACATGCCCAAGAAGAAAAGGGGATGAAACCCTTTTTTTCTTTCCTGCTTGTGCTTCAACGAAGGGTGAAAAAAGGGGAAGAAGCTCGGCGATCTTCAATGATGGTGGAGGAGATCTTGGCAGAAGACGGCTGTGGCGATGTAGATGCAGCGATTGATACCCGCTGTTGGCGCTGTGGTCTTGGCGGAACCAGACGACGATGATGATGACACCGGTGCGACGACGATGACGGAAGCTACTCTCCACCCCTTTCTCTTTCCATTTCTCTAGTTCTTCTCTCAATCTTGTTCTTCTTTTTCTTTTTCTTTTTTTTTGGGATTGGGTTTTGGTGAATGGCAGGAGCGGGAGGTTGTGAGGGTTGGGCTGAGACTGAATGGGTTTCGGAATGGGGTTTCGGTGATGCTGAAGAATTTTCAGGTTTGGGCAGATGGTGTTAGAGTTTTGGGGTGGAGGAGATGGTACGGGATGGGATTTGGATGGTTTGGTGTTGCAGAAAAGGGGCGATGGGATGGTTGTGGGCCTGAAATGGACGAAGAGAGGATCAATGGGTTCTGGAAGGGGGGACTGGGTTCCAGAAGGTGGGGTTTGGTTGGGGATTTCTAGCAGTGGGGAAGGGTCTGCGGCAAGGGCTTCGGGGTTGCAGGATTGGGGTATGGGATTTCGGCAGTGAGTAGGTTTCAGGGAAGCAGGGATCTTAGACAATGGGTGATAGGGAAGACAGTGAGTAGATGACGTGAGTGGCTGTAAAGATGAGTAGACCGGTGGGGATGGATTGGCGAATGAGTGGATAGGGGTAGCACGCCAATCGATGAAGGGAACGTTCCGCTCTGATACCAATTGATGCAAGCCCAAGGGTTAGGGCATGCATGGAAGTGCTCAAAGCACAATGGGTGTTGAAGCACATGTCCGAAAACCAAATAAATCTCCGCAGAGACGATAAACGATGATGCTCCTCAATGAGAAAACCCAATTTTCAATTAATCAACTCTCTAAAAATAATCTTGTGCAATGCCATATAAATAGTAAAAGAAGACTTAAGCCCTAAGAAACCTAATTAAACTAGGAAACTAAATAATTTTGGAAAACTAATCCTAAATACAAATCATCAAATAAAACTAGAAACTAATAACAATTAAATAAATAGAAAAATTCCTAAATATACTTGGGCTTTACACATGTGACCTGAGGTCCATCTGCATCAATGAGTTAGAGTCCCTACTTTAAAAAAAAAAAAAAAAAAAAAAAGGATAAAAAGAAAAAGATGACCTATAAATAAGGAATCCCTATCAACAACTCATTTTCCAAGAATGCTTGCTTCCTTATTTGCTTAGGCTAGCAAATCCCAAGCAATCTTTCACACTCACCAAGTTATAGAACACCTAGACCAATCCTTTTTCATTCTAGAAGATGCTCAAAATCATTGCTAGCAGAATCCTGCAATATATATTCTAAATCCTATGATTCATATCAAATTTTAAGGAAAAAGATCGTGGTCAATGCATGCCCTATGTGTTTGGAAGATGAGGAAACAATAGATCACCTCCTCCTAAGGTGCAACAATGCGGTGAAAATTTGGAATACTATTATTAGCCAGTTCGGTTGCTATTGGATTTTCCTAGAGCATGTTCAGGATCTGTTTATAGCCTGGAAATCCCTCATCGGGTCCCATAAAGGGAAGAAGATGTGGAAGCTATCATTTATTGCAGTAATCTGGCATATATGGAAGGAGAGAAATGCTAGATGCAGTGTTTCTAAACGCGAGAGACGCATCAAGGCGCTAAGGTCTCTTGGGGCCTAGGCGCTAAGGCGCAAGGCAAGGCGCGGGCTTCATTGAAGCGAGGCGCACATTGTAGATAAAAAATAGATATTTTAGTATAGATAGATAATTCAAAATTCAATGAGCAATGTGTAATCCAAATTCCAGCCCAGCAGACATCATTTGATTAAAAAAAGGAACAAAAAGTATGACTGTAAAAAAATGCAACTGAAAAAGACTGAAACAAGGCCCCCAAATCAGATCATTCAACCTGGTGTTATGCATCAGTGGACCTTCAGTTTTAAGTAGATCAGATGCATTGTATTATGTTATGTGGACCACTCATGAGCTCATTCATGATCTAAATACAGAAGATTCTTTCTAAAACATCAATCTAAAAATATCAAAATGCATATTTTCCCAAAATCCAAATAATCAACTCACATCCCCATCATGACCCATGACCGTATCCACATCAACATCATCACCACCAAATGAAGACGATCCACATCAAAACCAAAATAAGGCCCCACCCCCACTGATGGATGAGAAAAATTGGTGATGGTTTGCCAATTGATAACTGTTCGAAAAAAAAAAAAAGGCCCCAGACCAAACATTAAAAAATATCAATGGCTAACCCCACCCCTACTGATGAGAAATTAGTGATAGCCTGAATGATGAGTTAAAAAAAAAAAAAAAAAAAAAAAAAAAAAAAACCCCAGACCTAAGGCACGTGCATCTCGCGCCTAGGCGCTCCTTTTACAACCCTGGCTAGATGTTTTGAAGGAGTCGCAACAATTGGAGAATCAATCTGTGTAAAGATTAAGTTTTCTGTGGCTCAATGGGTGTCAAATAATCCCATTTTCAGAGATTATTCCATAGACCAAATCATGTTCAATTGGAAAGATGTGGTTGTCATGTAATCATGAATTGGGGTTCCCTGTAATCAGGTGTTTGTTGTTCTAGTTTGCTCTTGGAGGGTCTGTTTTGTTTGATCCCTACCTTCGGGATTTCAATGGTGCTGTTCTTGTTTTCATTACAAGTCTCTTGTACTGTTTTCTCTAAATTGAATTTAACTATTTTAAAAAAAAAAAAAAGATTTGTATCTATACAACCAATCCCAGTTACAAGTGAATCTTTGGATTCAAATGTGTATTTTACGATTTAATAATTGTTATATCGAATCTTATGATTCAAGCAATTCATCTGAGTGGAATAGCCATAGGCAAGTGGTTAATATTAGTATTTTTTTCTTTATTTTCTTTTATTTTTTTATAGCATTTCTATTTTTAAAAGATTATATAGTGATTGACGAAACCTCTTAAGAGCTTTCGCAATTTGGAGAGATTTTGGAGCTTAACAAGGAGCAAACATTCGACTAGAGGGTTCAACTCTATGTGTGGGATTTTGTCTTGCATTTATTTTTTAATCTTTTTCAGTTTTTTCCCTTCATGAACACTTTCCTTACTTCACAAGACATCCTAACCATGTAAGTTTGATTATTTGGAGTTTTTATTTAAATAGAAAAAAGAGTAATGCAACTAATTTATTTTTCCTAGCAATGTTGATATCTTAAACATATTTAATTATTCACATATATCACTTATGATATATTAATATATGTCACGGCTTTTCTTTTCTTTTTTTAATGCCTACTTTCATTAAAAGAAAAGCACGCTGTACAAGAGAACTATACTTACAAGCTGACCACCAAAGGACAAACAAGAACACCTCCACTACAAGAAAACAGAAAAAGCAGACTTTACAACTCCATAGATAGCCCGCCCAGCAGCTTCTTTCCAATTAAACATGATCTGATCAATCGCAAGATCCTGGAATTTGGGATTGATTGAAACCCAGCTCGCAACATATAATTTAACCCTGTCACACAAGAACTCACAGCTTTTCTCCACTCCTTCAAAGCACCTGGCATTTCTTTCCTTCCAAAGAGTCCAAATAACTGCAAGGAAGGCTACATTCCACCTCTCCTTGCCTCTATGGTGACTAATAGGGGACTTCCAAGATGTGAAGTGATCTTGGATAGACCTAGGAAGCACCCAGTGACATGAAAACCACACAAGGACCGAGTTCCAAACCATTTTAGCAACCCTGCAGTTCAAGGTAAGGTGATCTACCATCTTTTCCTCCTCCAAGCACATGGGACATGCATTTACCAAGATCTTCGCCCTTCGTCTCAGCTTATCCATGGTTAGAATTTCCTTCTGAATGGCTAACCACCCAAAAATGACAACTCTAGGCAGAGCCTTTAATCTCCAAATGGACGCAATGGAGTTCTTTGTCGTCTCCCGCCTGGAAATCTCTGAGAAAAAGGAGGATACTGAGAAGGTTCCATTTTTAGAGGCACTCCATAATCTGACATCTTCCCCATTCTCCGGAATGGATATGCCATTTTAACAAATTCAATAGGGATGCTAATTGGTTTTCCTCATTCTCCTTCAGATTTCTCCTAAAGGTCGGTCCCCAAATTACCTGAGCTCCTTGTCATGGCTTTCTTCATGATTGTATCATAGCCTTGTTTATCATTGCAATTATGATACCATGGATGAAAAATGGATGGATCATGAATAACTACTCTTTTTATTTTTTTTATCAGAAAAATAAAAAATCCTACGATTCACAATATGATTTACGATTCGATTGATAAACTTAAAATTTTCATTCAGTTTTCAGAACAATGCCCAAAATGTCCAGCGGACCAGGTTTTTTTACCGCTCAATGCCGCACCTACATTAAACTTCAACAATCATGAGAGGCAGAAGTGGTTTGCATCTCAATGCCCTACGGCCACCACCTGCATTAAACTCTAACAATTGAGAGGAAGAAGTAAAAGGGGTTTACTTCTCAATGGCCCACCCATATTACAATTCAACAGCCCCATCCCAATCCAACCCCCGGCTGTGGACGGTTGAAGTTTAATTTAGGTAGAGCATCCAGATGTAAAGGGCATTTATCAGATACAAATAAACAAAACATCACAGATCCCAACAAAAGATAATTAAACCTAATAAGCCAAAATTATGTCCTATATTACACCCATCCTGACATTGCCTTACTATTTATTCTATCAATATGAATGAGAAACTTCTATGAATTCTCGCTATTGTTAAAGATCCCTGCCCTTTCCTTCCACGCCAACTACAACCCCGGTCTATTGTCATTAAGAAAGTCTTTAAAGTCCGATCCCTTGTCTGAAAATGCCCATTGCCAGCATGCCAAAACATTGTACCATCTGAGAAGATAAACAAAGTGCTGCCAAATAGGACAAACAGAGCAACAATGTAGACCTTTATTCAGCATCAGCTTGCAGAGGAGGCAATAATGACAAAAGGCCAATGAAACAGATTTGAAGTCCCAAACCCACAGACCTAGCCAGGTGGAACATGTACATTTTGTTTTCTAATAGCAACTTCCGTTAACGTACCATATAGGAGGGCCATACTGACAAACGGCTGGAGGGGATGGATCGGGCAAAGAAGGAGAACCACCCAAACAAAAGAAAAAAGGGAAAAGGACCGTGCAAAGAAGCTAGATCACAGCTTAGAATGTATACAAATAAAAATTTTCTTATTATAATATTTACTGATAAAAAGAAAGTGGGGCGAGGAAAGCTATTGCCAAAAATTATCTGCTGGCACTTGACTCCTTTTGCCAAAATCTTTGCCTCTTCATTAGCCTCCTCTTAACATGATGGAATGATGTCTAAAGCGGCTGTGCCAAGTCTACCACTTCCTCCACAAAATCTGTAAATATCCAAGGGGCTAGGCAAAAGGCTAGAAGCCCAATGGATGTTAGCTGAGAAATCTCCTCCCACCATGTTGAAACGAAGGTGGAGACAATGAGCTTCTTGCAATCCAAACAGGAGAGCCATCCATTACGATGCCTAGATATGGAGTGGATACGGTAGGGACACACTATGGATATGGCAGAGACTCAGATTTTATACTTAAAAATGAAGTTGTTCGATACAACACAATGCATTGCTTATTTTGAAGCATCCGGGTCTCACAGGTTATAAGTTCAGCATAATTAATCAATCGAGAAAGCACAACCATAGTGAAGGAGATTATAAAATATATGGATAGATCCTATTGCTAAAAATTTATAAAATATCAAAATTTTCAAAAGGATAGAGCTATTCTTTGTTGAGTGAAACTCCCATGTGTGCCATAAATTATGATTGTGACATAAAGAGGTGCCTTTATACATTTTTATACATTTCCATTTATTTGGCATTTGATGTACCAAACTTCACAGAGAAAACAAACAAAGAAAGATTAAGAAGAAAATTAATAAGCCTTGCAATTACAAACCTTGTGAAATTCATGTGGTTTTTGCAGTAGTAGCTGAGGACTTGAAACAATGACCTGACCCAGCTTCTTGTTTCGAACACCTAATTCACCAAAATGTACCACCATTGACTTCATCTTGGTGGTTGATGATCCTAAAAGAAGAGGCCAACTTCTAATCGCACGATCCACATGTTCTTTCGGTACCTAAAGAAGAAGCAAGTATTTCACACTATTTACCTTCTTCATAAAGCATTTAATAGATTTCCTAAACTAGTGAGTCAAGGGAAGAAATGCAAATTTTGAAATAGATAATAGCACATCAATGGCTGGTCAAAAAAAGAGGCAAAATAGAATGTATGATTGCAGAATTTAATGATGTAAAGAAGGGCAGTGGTGGAAAGGTATTCAGATTTATGAATGCAACCAACCATGAAAATTCATTAATAAGCAGCATGTGTATATGTATATGTATATGTATATGTATATGTATATGTATATGTATATGTATATGTATGTACTACGTGTATGAGTTTTATTCTGGTGAGAACCATCCACAAAGAGTACCATGTGAACTGACTTGTAGAGCCCACCTAGGACCATTGCCAATCATGGGGGAGATGGGGGATGGAAAGATCTCAGTAAGACCTAGGGGTGTGCAAAATATCAAGTTATCAACCCCATTAGGTCATTCTAGCCCTTGATCCTTGGCCCTCAAGTTTAATAGTCATAAACTTGATCGTAGGTGGGCCAAGCACTCACAAACACATATGGGCTTAGTTCTCCTAAACAAAAATGCCTACGGACTCACTGGGTGAGAGTGGGACCCACCTGAAAGAAGAGGAGCAGCAAGGATGGAAAGGGCCATGGTTGGTAGGATGCCACCAAGGATCCAAGATGATCGAGATATGGACACCCCAAAATCAACGGTAAAAATGTTTTGATGTTACAACCAACTGTCAACATAGTCCTGATCGGTGTCAAATTGGCCCTGCTGGCATTTCACATGAAGTAGTGATTGGGAAAAGGATCAAAGGTTGATCCCACAAGGTTCTCACCAATGGTTGTTGCTCAAAGCCCCTTGCTCAGTGGAAAATTCTCAATATACACAGACAAACATACACGTGTGTCTACATATGGCCCCGATTTCCTGGCAATATCACCCATGGAGATCATGTGCAAGAGCCATATGGGGTCCACCTGGGAGCTTGGACGAGTACCAACAGACTGGTGCAGGTTTAAATAGGGGGTGTATTTTCAAATCCAGCAGAATCATGATCAAGATAATAGTCATGCAAAATCAAAAGGTTGAAAATTCCTTGGCCTTGGATCCAACGGTGGAGACAGAGACAACCTGTATAGGGCCCAAATTGATTAGGGGCTATACAGAAAAATCTTTCATTTGTGTGGAGGAATCACAAGGCGGGCTCAAAGTGGGCCCACAAGAGGAATCATTCTTGTAGGAGACATCACCCAAGATATTCAATCTGCATATATGTATGTGTTTGTAGATATGGACACATATCCATATGTATGTACATGTGTATATGCGTGTGGTTATAAGTAGGAGTTGTCAAATGGGTCAGTGGGTCACGGTCCAATGGGTCAGTGGGTCACAACCCATGGCAGATAAAGCCCAACTTGTGGGTCAAAACAAGCCTCGTATGTACAGCTATGTAATTTATTCCTTGCCTTATTAGGAGATCTGATTAGCATACAATGACTGTAATTTAGTTAATTACCTCAATTCATGTAACACATATAGCAACTTTAATCTATATATTCAAAGATCGAGACCCTCAAAAGGGATATCGAATTCACAAAGACTCATCTCTCTTCTTCCCTTGCTGGCTTTGACATGGTACTAGAGCTATGTGTTTCTGAGTGAATCTTCTCCATCTTCCAAACATTGGAAGTTGTCATAGTCTCTGAGAGACTCTCTGGGTATTTCTTCTTCATCTTCCAAGCATTGGAAGTCGTCAGATCAAGGTGTGATCAGACGTGGCCCACTCTAGATCAGCATTATCAAGCCAGAACATTGCAACCAATCTGGTCATCTGCTTCCTCTGATATTTGTGGACATTGTTTGAGGATTTTTTTCACACAAATCAAGGATCTGTGCCTTGGGAAGGCAAGTCGTAGCTGTTCCTTCATCTGATCAATTGGTGGCCCACCTGCGATCATCTCACAATCCACAAGTCTCACTCCAGCCTTGGTCGTCCATCTCTCCTTGTTATTTTGGAAATTTCTTCAGGATTTTTCAGAGAGCAAAGGTAGGCGTTTTGCTCCCTCTTGTGATTATTCACTTTCTTTAAATAGTTTTCATCACAGCCGCACAAAATCCTTGATTCGGATCGGATCTGGATAAAACTTGTACTGCTGGAAAGGAAATTGACTACTAGTCTCTAGCTACTGATCTGATCACCATTCAGATCTCTCTGTGGGCCCGACGCAAGGATCCCACTGCAATTTTTCTGGTCGCCTGGACTGTTTTAGTGCATTTTTTGCACTCTGTGTTTTGTTTCTGCTTGGAATCCTCGGTTACTTCATCTAATCTCTTTTACTATTGCTGCAGTGTGTTGTCTTAAAGGCTCTGTTTCTTCCTTAATAAGGTTACTGAAATGGATAAGCCTAAAATTACATTAATCAAATTTAATGGAAAGAATTATACTTCCTGGTCCTATCAATTTCAAGTCTATCTTGAAGGAAAGGAAATGTAGGGACTCGTTTCAGGATGGGATCCACGACCTAAGGAGGATGAGAAAAAAATACTCTCTTGGAATACAAAGGATGCCAAGATAAAAACATGGATTCTTAGTTCTGTTGAACCACAATATATCCTGAACCTCAAACCGTACAAGACATCCAAGGAGATGTGGGAATATCTGAAACAAGTGTATCACCAAGGGAATTATGCCCGACAATACCAACTTGAACTGGAGATTGCTCAATATTCCCAAGGCACCTCTTCCATCCAGGACTATTATACGGGTTTTCTTAATCTATGGGCAGAATATGATGAAATCAAATACCTCAATGTCTCTGAGGCAGCTCTTTCTGAGATTCAACAATTACAGGCAACTTCTCATAGAGATCAGTTTCTCATGAAATTGAGATCTGAATATGAGATCATTCGTTCTCATCTGATGAGCAGAGTTCCATCTCCATCCCTAAATTAGTGTCTTCATGAACTCTTGCGAGAGGAATAAAGTCAGCTTACTCAGCATGCTCTGAAGCAACAGTTCTCAGGAACCTCTCCTAATGTCGCATATGCTGCCATTGCCAGTTACACCCCTGGTGTCTCTCACAGTCCTACTTCTACTGCTAAAGGACAACCCCCTGCAAGAGATCTCAGCAAAATCCAATGCTTTGGCTGTAAGAGTTATGGACACTATGCTTCACAGTGTAAGACCAAGTTTTGTAATTACTGCAAATCAAATGGTCATGTTATTAATGATTGCAAAAGGCGACCACAGAATCGCACTCCACGAGCATATCATGTCCACACTGCCGATGCTACTACTTCCAGTGATAGTCCCTTAACACCGGTCATGCCTTCACCACCTCCTGCCTCCAATACTGCTCCTCAGATCACCCCTGAGCTTATTCAACAAATGATCATAAATGCCTTCTCTGCACTTGGCATTTCAGGTAACCACCAATCCTCTTCCTCCATCTGGTTTATTGATTCTGGAGCTTCCAATCACATGACCTCCTCCACCACTCATCTCACTAACCTGCAACCATACAGTGGCAATTTGCAAGTCCATACTGCTGATGGTCAAAAGCTTCCCATTACAGCTACTGGTGATATCATTCATTCATTACCCCTCACAAATGTCTTTCTATCTCCTCATCTCACTACAAATCTTATGTCCGTTGGACAACTTATTGATGATCATTGTAATGTTTCCTTTTCTCGCTCTGGTTGTGTTGTGCAGGATCCAGTGTCGGGGACGGTGATCGCGAAGGGGCCTAAGTGTGGACGCATGTTTCCTCTTGTTATGCCTTTCTCTCAGAATAAACAGATTTCTGTTTTTTCTTGTTTTTCTCCTCAAGATGTTTGGGGGCTCTGGCATAATAGATTAGGCCATCCTCATTCAAAACTGTTATCTTTGATGTTAAACACTAGTAGTCTTAATAAAAATACATCATCTTTTAGTCATATTTCTGATGAGTGTTCTGTTTGCAAACTTGGAAAAAGCAAAGTTCTTCCCTTTCCTTCAAACTCTACTATGGCTTCTAATTGCTTTGACATTATTCATAGTGACATCTGGGGGATTATTGCTGTAATCTCTCAGACACATTTCAGATTTTGTCACATTTATTGATGATCATAGTAGATTCACATGGGTCTATTTCTTGCACTCTAAATCTGAAGTCTTTGATGTTTTTCAAAAAATTATGGCGTATGTTGAAAATCAGTTTTCTACTCGCATAAAAATTCTCCGATCTGATTCCAAAGGGGAATATATGTCCCATCAGTTTCAAACTTATTTGCAAAATCACGGGATTTTATTGCAATGATCGTGCCCTTACACTCCTCAACAGAACGGAGTTGCAGAACGGAAAAATAGACATCTTCTCGATATTGTTAGTTCTCTTCTCTTAGAATCATCAGTTCCCGCGAGATTTTGGCCCGAAGCTTTAGCCACTGCGGTTCACTTAATCAATCGCTAACCATCCTATCGCCTCTACAATCAAACACCATACTTTCGTCTCTTTCATAAGGATCCTACTTATACCCACATGCGCATTTTTGGATGTGTGTGTTTTGTTCATCTTCCTCCTACTGAACGTACCAAATTAACTGCTCAGTCTGCCTAATGTGCGTTCCTTGGCTACGCATCTCACCAAAAGGGGTATATATGCTATGATCCTGTGGTCAACCGCATTCGCATTTCTCGAAATGTCACATTTTTTGAAAATCAACGTTTTTTTTCTACACATCCCTCGGATTTACCTTCTTTTTCTCATCTACCAGATTTTTCTGACACAGTCTCTTCTCCACTTCTTGTTTATGAACGCCGTCGTCATAAGGATGTTCCACTACTGCCTCCCCCTCCGGATCCCTCGCCGGCACCTGATCTTGCCCCCGCTTCATCACCTAATGCTACATCTCCACCTCCACTTAGACGCTCTACTCGTCTCTCTAAGCCTCCAGAAAAATATGGGTTCACTCACACATCCTTGCTTGCTACCCTTTCTTCCATTGTTATTCCTACTTCTTACTTACAGGCGGTGAAGCATGACTATTGGCGAAAGGCTATGCACGAAGAATTAGATGCACTGCAGCAGAATCATACTTGGGATATTGTTCCATGTCCCTCATCTGCAAAACCTATCGGCTGCAAATGGGTTTTCTCCGTCAAACTTAAGGCTGATGGCTCGTTGGATCGTTATAAAGCACAGTTAGTCGCACTGGGCAACCGACAGGAATATGGCATTGACTATGAAGAGACATTCGCTCCAGTTGCAAAAATGACAACAATCCGTACTATTCTTGCCATTGCTGTTTCTCACTCATGGCCTCTTTACCAATTTGATGTCAAGAATGCTTTCCTTCATGGTGATCTCAAGGAAGAAGTCTATATGAGGCTTCCCCAAGGAGTTAAGGGTGTCTCAGCAGGAGACTGTGCGCACTTACGCCGCTCTCTATATGGTCTTAAGCAAGCTCCACGCGCTTGGTTTGAGAAATTTAGGGATGCTCTCCTTCATCTACAGTTCTCTCAAAGTGCCTCAGATCCTTTTATGTTCCTGCATCGCTCCTCAAATGGGATTACTGTCCTCTTGGTATACGTGGATGATATCATCATATCTGGGACAGATTCTGGCATAATCACTCATCTACAAGCTTCCTTACATGTTCATATGAAAGACTTAGGGCCTCTCACATACTTTTTAGGTCTTGAGGTTCATCAGGCAAAGAAAGGTCTCATCCTCGATCAACACAAATATGCTATGGATCTCATTGAGACGGTTGGTCTTCAAAACTCAACTCCTGCAGATACACCTATTGAGGCTAATCTTCAACTCACACAAGATACAGGTGATCTTCTTCCTGATGCCACAATGTATCGCCGCTTAGTCGGCAGCTTGATCTATTTGACTATCACTCGGCCCGATATCTCATATGCGATGAATTTGGTTAGTCAGTTCATGACACAACCACGCCATCTCCGCCTCGTTGCTGTGCGGCGCATTCTTCGCTATGTTCTTCATACACCATCTCCTGGCCTTTTCTTTCTTGTGGGCAATTCGATTTCTCTCATCGCTTACTCCGATTCTGACTGGGCTGGTTGCCCTGATAGTCGACGGTCTACCACGGGTTGGTGCATGTTCTTAGGGGACTCGTTGATCTCCTGGAAGTGTAAGAAACAAGATAAAGTCTCCAAATCATCCACAGAAGCAGAATATCGTGCTATGTCGGTCGCCACTTCTGAAATTGTCTGGCTTCAGGGTCTTCTTTCTAAGCTTGGATTTCCACAATCTGGCCCCACACCTCTCTATGCCGACAATACCAGTGCCATACGGATTACTAAAAATCCTGTCTTCCATGAACGCACAAAGCATATTGAAGTGGCTTGTCATTACATACGTGATGCATTTGTGCGTGAAGCCATCACTCTTCCTCATGTTCCTACCAGTCTTCAAATTGCCGATACTTTTACCAAGGGACTTCCTCGGCCACGGCACCAGTTCTTAGTTAGCAAATTGATGCTCGTTGATTCACCCGCATCAATTTGAGGTGGGGTGTCAAATGGGTCAGTGGGTCACGGTCCAATGGGTCAGTGGGTCACGGTCCAATGGGTCAGATAAAGCCCAACTTATGGGTCAAAACAAGCCTCGTATGTACAGCTATGTAATTTATTCCTTGCCTTATTAGGAGATCTGATTAGCATACAATGACTGTAATTTAGTTAATTACCTCAATTCCTGTAACACATATAGCAACTTTAATCTATATATTCAAAGATCGAGACCCTCAAAAGGGATATCGAATTCACAAAGACTCATCTCTCTTCTTCCCTTGCTGGCTTTGACAGGAGTATGTAGGAAAATGATCAGTCCAAACTGTTCACACCAACTGAGCTGCAAACCAGCTTTGGGGCCCACTCTGGAGATCGAAAGATTTCATTGACGTGGAATAGTGCTGTGCAGGGGAAAAGGCCCCATCACATCATCCTATTCCCTTGACATTTGGGCTCTCAAAGTTCATTGGTTTATAGACATTGATAGTTTAGATCTTCTAACGTCTGATCAGATTGGCTCAAGTTTCACATTGGGCCGATTTGGGTTGGAACGACTTCAGCCCACCCAGACCTTACCCATTGACCACCCTGAAAGGGAAGATGGGCACGATGCAGAATAACAACTCAATATTTAAATCAAGATGGATTATGGATGTTGAACTTAATGGTATCATACCTTTTGCACATTAAAGAAAGAAAGAATTTCTTCATAGTTGTCTTGAATGCTGGTTGAAAGAATCCATGGATATTTTACCAGCATCTTACCAATAGCTTTGTCTTCTATACCAACCTGAGAAAAGCAACATGTGACAATGTGCTCAAGTTCAGAAGCTCACGTACACAGTAAAGAACTAAAGATTGCTGCAGAAAATATCATCCTGACATGCCCCCACGACCAAAAGTTTAGAATTCTTTTACTAAAATGGATTAAGAACAATAAATAACTTGGAATAAAACTTCAGAACCACCACATTGCTGACATGGTGTTCCATCCTTATCATGGCTATGTTTATTGAGGTCACAGTACCTTTTTAAGATTCTGCACTCTTGGTTCTATTTCTTTCTTGATATTGGAAAAAACAATAGGAGGATATATCAAAATTATATTTCTAATTTGTCTTTTTGGAACTCCAACAGCTTTGAAAAATTCAACTAGAGGTCTAAGATGGGATTCTATTGACAATAGCAGAAGACGAGGAAAAGATTCGATAAGGTATGGAAATGAAGCATCTTTGGAATCCAACATGTTCAGACCTCCACGCCTTGCTTCCATCTGCAGCAAAGCACAAAAGACCATAGAAGAAACTTTCAGCTATATAAAAGTAAAATGCATACATGCCTCAAGACAAATATTAGCAACCAAGAAAAAGAGTACACCTTTGCAAAAAAAGATAATGTTTGTTGGATGTCATCGTCTACAAAAATTGATAGGTTTGTCATCATACGGTGTGCATTCTTGCCAATAATCGCTCCATGATCACTGCCAGAAAAGAACATTTCCTTCACATATTTAACCTATATGGATGAATAGACAGATAAGTAAACTACACGGACTAGAAACAACTAGGAGAGAGGAAAATAAGTAGCAAGTGCATGACACAATTATATATATATATATATTAATAGTGCGAGACACAATTATATATTAACTAAGAAAAATAAAAACAAATATAAGATCGCAGTACAATCATTAAAAGAAGGCAAACTCCGCCAGCGCCAGGTGCCTATTGGTGAGGAAAAACCACCAATCGCAAAACAAATGAAACAATGGAGAGAGACCTGGCACCAGGTGTAAGGTCTCTCCCTGACACTAGGTGTAAGAACTCGACCCTTAACCCCTATGATTAGCACTAATTAATTATGTGGTTAGGGTTACTAAGAGGGATTAGCGGCCAATCGCAGTGTTTTGTATGTTAGAATAGTTTTGAATAGCCTTGGGAAGTCGTGAGAGCCACGGAGTCTAGTTTGACCCTTTTGGAGCCTATTTGTAATTTCGAGTAAGATTGGGGGGTTATTCATAAATTCTGCCAAACTGTTATTCTGAGCTCTTAAGATTGGGATCATCATTCCGGACAACTTTCATATTCGGGTCGAATCAATTTGAGGCCCTGAAACCCTTCAATTGACCAATTCACTCATAAATTGGGAAGCTTTGACCGAATAGTTGACTTTTTCCTCAGAGCCTCGAAATGCGTTGTTCTTGAGCCTCGAAGCTTTGACCGAATATCCTAGTGTTTTTAAAGGTGCGAGGCACACTGAGGTGCCAAGGGTATCCCGAGGCCTAGGCACAAGGCGAGCTTCATTGAAGCGAGGCGCGCATGGTAGATAAAAACATAGATATTTTGTCATAGATAAATAATTTAAATTAACATTGGCAAAGTGAAATTAATTCACAAATTATAACAAAAAAGGCAATAAATATTAGAAAAATTCTAAAAGTTATAAAAGCATCCATCATTCAAAGTGCAAAAAAACCATCAAAAGGCAACGGCGACAAAAAAATAGGGAAGCCGCAAAAAAAAAAGAGTTGCAGCCAGACGTGAAGAAAATCAGCAACAGGAAAAAAAAAAAGATGTACCTGCATAGCCGCAAGAAGAGCAGCGGCAACCAGAAGGTGTGAAGAGCTGCGGTAGCCAGACACGAGAAAAAGCTGCAGCCGGATGCAAGAACAATAGCGGTAGCCGGACGCAAGAAGAACATCGGCTCTTCTTCCTTCTTCTTCTTCAGTCGTTTTTCTTTTCTTTTTTTCGTTTCATTGCCCTAGCCTTGACTTACGGCACGAGAACGCACGAAATTTGATATTTTGATATAGCCCCTTGCAGTTTTTTTTTTTTTTTTTTTCATGGGCTACATTGACTGAAGCCCACAAAGCGAGCGCCTCATTCGTTTAACAAGCGCTTGACTCAACTCGCCTCGCCTCAACGTGCTTGAGGCGCCCAAAGCTCGCCTGGGTGCGCCTTGAGCCTCAGGAGTGTGCCTTTTAAAAACCTGCTATATCCACTTTATTCTCCCACAATCTTCCTTCGGCAACTATACATTAATTCAGCTTACATGGCGCCTAGCACTTGCAATAACATGAAAGAATTTAGTATTACGATCTCCTACTTCCAACCATTTATTCCGTGACCGCTGTTTCCATTTAATCTCTTCCTAAAAAAGCACTCAACAAAGTTTCTCTTGAAGATTCTTTCTACTCTCCCGATCCCTCACATCGGGAATCCCTATTTCCTCTTTCCCATCTGTTTTCTTAATTTCTTCCAGCAACTGATTCTTCCTTGTCAATAGATTGCCAAAAACATCCTTTTTGCAATCTTGCATCTTTCGCTTTAGAAATCTCAACTTCTGAGCTAATTGATATCCCATCCAACCCCTTATAGAAATAGAACCCCACCAATTCTTCACACTATCATTAAACCCCTTGTCAGCCAGCAAAGAACCTTCTCTTCTCCTCTTCTCTTCTCTTCTCTTCTCTTCTCTTCTTTCCTTTCTTCTCCTTCTATGGCATGGTGGAGGCCATCAACTTAGAGGCTTCTCTTGACAAATCCGATGCCGCCAATCAAATCTACGCCCCTGGTTACGCCACATACTCCATTTGCACGCAATTCCATGACCCTCTCTTCTCTTTCTTGTTTGAGCTTCTTAAAGGTAAGATCTCCTCCATTGATTGGTTTCATGATCTAGAGGTCCATTTGTATCACATGTTGCATGCATGAGGTGGTTCTAAGTGTAGCATTGGTTTTTGGATTTCTAGGGTTTCCTTGGTTGGATTTTGGGGATTTCTTATGGGAGGCATTTCTGCAACTTCTAGGGGCTGTGAGAAGGTTTTGGCAGAGCTTGGAGCCCAAGGCAAGCACCCATTTGAGTTTTCATGCATGGCTTAGATTTCCATGTTTTATAATGTTTTGGTTTAATGGTAGATGAATATCATGAATTTCATGTTTTATTATGTTTAATGTGCTCTATGGGATGTGATTTTAGTCCCTAATATGTTTTAGAAATTTCAAGAATTTTAGAAATCTCGGTAGGGGTGAAAAAGGGGCTCAAACAATACCTTACTGCGCTTAACAGCGGGCCAAAAACGGTCCTAATCTCGAACTCTGCACTGTGCCCCCCGGCCTTTGGGTGAACAGTGCCCACCGACCATTAGATGAAGCCCACCACTCATTCGATGATTGGATGAACAGTGACCACCGGCCATTGAATGAACAATGCCCGCCAGCCAGCACCCTTCTTAGTGGCCAATAGCCCATTTATGGGCCCAATTTTGGGTCCATTTCTTTGGGAAATGACCCCAAACTTTCTCCAAATCTTTTGTAAACCCTTGAATCATGTTAGGTGGTCCTAAAAGTGATTAAACTTCAACCATAGACCCTGGTATTGATATTAGAACCCGAATCCATGATGTATAATCTAGTTTAACCGAAAGGTTGTCAGTTCACCCATAATTGGGGCCATAAGAGGGGCCAAACATAACCACCATACAATGAAAGTTCTGAATAGTCCCTCAAATAGCCTTAGTCATGCGAGGAGTTACAATAGTCTTGGCCTTGCCCCGACCCGTGTGACCGTAGCATGGCTTACTAGTTTAGATTCCCTAGTTCACTTGACCGGACACACTTAATGAAAACAGTTCACTTTGTTTTGGTTAATCACTCGAATGCACTACCACGACATGTCCCTTTATTTGTATCCACATTAATATGATACGAATGCACTGTGCACCTCACTTACTTGATTGTCTCGTGTAGGGACCTTGAGATGTTATTATGATTTGTTACGTGTACTGGTAGGTATCTTGGTGATGCCAAATTGTAGGTATTTGATTACCAGGCCTTGGTAGGTATCCAGGATACTGAAAGTAGGCCATGGTGGCCGAGTCTTGACGTTGTAGGCATCGACGGGTGCCGAGAAGTAGGTGTCGCGCACCGAGTCATGCATGTTTCATGATATTGCTCCCAGTAGTGAGCACCTCATACTATGATCATGTTTTGGTATTCATATGTGGTTCTTCCGTGTACAGATAGTATTTACACATGTCTATAATCCTCGTTTGTATTTATGGTTTTCCGACTGTGCAGCGTTGCTAGACGCTTGCCCAACTTATTGGGCCCATATATATGGTATGTTGGCTTGCTCATGGTATTTCTCGTATTATCATGATTACAAGGTATTCTATTGTACTCACTCGTTTGTATATTATATGATTATTTTATGTATTTATATATTTTCATGCATGTTATGTGACTCAGATTGGTGCTTGATAGAACGTTTGTATATTGTATGATTACAGTATCCTGCACCCTACAGCAGAAACATTGCTTGCAGATGATTCCAATTATAAACATGTTGATGTAGATACCTTGCCACCCAAACGGGTGCCTTTTCTGCCCTTGGCCTCTCAGGGAAAACCAAAAACTCAACCTCTATCTGGTATCTGGATTTGGGGGCTTCTAATCATATGGCCCACTCTTTTAATAATTTATCCCATTTAAAGCCTTATGATGGAAATTTTTGAATCAAAACAGCAGATGGTGGCAGTATACCCATTACTGCCATCGGTGAGATCTCACATCCCTTACCTTTGAGTCATGTTTTTCTTTCTCCACAGTTATCTACCAATTTATTATCTGTTGGACAACTAGTTGATAATCATTGTTCTGTGACTTTTGTCTCCTTTTCTCATTCTGGTTGTGTTATACAGGATCAAGCATCGAGGTAGGTGAGAGCGAAGGGGCCTAAGTGTGGCCGTCTTTTTTCTGCTGCAACTATCTACACAAGATAGGAATTTGGTTGCCCCTCCCTTGTTGTCTACTTTTAGTTCAAATAAGAGCCAATTATGGCACAATAAATTAGGCCATCCTCATCCTCGTACTTTGTTGTCTTTGTTTAAATCTAATTTGCTACATGATACTAAGCTCTCTTAAGGATGTTTCTTTTAATTGTTCTAGTTGTAAAATGAGGAAGAGCAAGACTTCCTTTTCCCATCAGTACCTCTTTATCATTGAAATGTTTTGATCTTATTCATAGTGATGTATGGGGTATAGCACCTGTCATATCATATTCCCAATTTAAGTATTTTCTTACATTCATTGATGATTATAGTCGCTTTACATGGATTTATTTCTTGCATTCCAAATCTGAGGTGTTTGCTACTTTCAAAATTTTCTTAGCTTATGTGGAAAATCACTTCTCCACGTCCATTAAAAAACTTCGCACAGATTCCGGTGATGAATATGTTTCTAATGAGTTTCAAAAAAAAAATTCAAAACAAAGAGATAATTTCTCAAAAATCATGTCCTTGTACACCCCAACAAAATGGTGTGTCTGAGAGGAAAAACATACACCTTTTGGACATTGTTCGGTCACTCCTATTAGAATCCTCTATTCCACCGAAATTTTGGCCCGAAGCTCTATCCACAGCAATTCATGTTATAAATAGGCTACCCTCACCAATCACCTAGTATAAAGAATGAAACACCTTATTTTCGTTTATTTCATAAGCATCCTATTTATTATCATCTCCATACATTTGGGTGTGTATGTTTTGTTCTTCTTCCCCCAGTTGAACGAACAAAACTATCTGCTCAATCCTTTAAGTGTGCCTTTTTAGGTTATGCGAATGACCAAAAAGGATTTTTATGTTATGATCCAAAGGTAAAACGTATCCGGATTTCTCGTAATGCTGTATTTTTTGAAAATCAATATTTTTTTCCAACATCATCTAGATCATGATACATCTACTTTGATTTCACTTGTTCCTGACTTTGGTGATACTCCTATTGCACCGACAGACAATATCAAGCCTATACTTGTGTATGAAAGGCGTAGACGAGAAAATACTGCTGCACCTGAGCCCCTGATATGTCACCGTCATCGGCACTTGACCCAGCTCCTGCACCAGACATCTCCCAGTCAGTCCCTCTTAGTCGATCATCTAGGATTCCCCGCCCCCCTGATCGGCTCGGTTTCACCCATACATCCTTACTTGCTACTCTGTCTTCAATTCATATACCAACCATTTTTCCCAAGCAGTGCAACATGAGTGTTGAAGTCAGGCCATGCAGGAAGAACTTGACGCCCTCAAAGTGAATCACACATGGGATGTTGTTCAATGTCCTCCGTCAATCAAACCCATTGGATGTAAGTGGATTTACTCTATCAAGCTAAATCCTGATGATACTTTGGCCCGTTATAAGGCTCGGTGAGTGGCACTTGGCAACTGTCAAGAGTATGGTATTGACTATGATGAGACATTTGCTCCGGTCACCAAGATGACAAGCGTACAATTCTTGCTATTGCAGCATCATGCTCATTGCCTCGTTATCAGATGGATGTGAAGAATGCCTTCCTCCACGGAGATCTTAAAGAGGAAGTTTACATGCATCTTCCTCAAGGATATGATTCTACTTCTAAAACTGAGGTGGCACGGCTCCGTCGCTCCTTGTATGGACTCAAACAAGCACCCAGAGCTTGGTTTGAGAAATTTCGTTCTACTCTACTTCACCTTGGATTTGCTCAAAGTCCCTATGATCCTTCACTATTCATGAATAAAACTGCTCAAGCTACCGCCATACTTCTAGTATATGTGGATGATATCATCACGGGCACCCACAATAACGTGATCCATAGTCTTCAATCCTCATTTCAAGCTGCATTCCATATGAAAGATCTAGGTTCAATAAACATATTTCTTGGGACTTGAGGTTCAACAGTCTAGGAAGAGACTGTTTTTACATCAACATAAGTATGTTACTGACCTCATTGGCCTTGTTGGCCTAAATGGTACCACCCCTGTGGACACACCATTAGAAGTCAATGTGAAGCTCCGGAAAGATGATGGGGACCTCCTATCCAATCTCACCTCTTACAGACGCTTAGTAGGCAGTCTTGTCTACTTGACCATCACTAGGCCTGACATCTCATATGCAGTGAATGTTGCTAGTCAGTTCATGACAGTACCACGACATCACCATTTGGTGGCCGTAAAAAGGATCATTCGGTACATTCTTGGTTCACCAACATGAGGATTGTTTTTTTTCCGGTTGGCACGCCACTCACACTTAACTGCTTATCCTGATGCAGACTGGGCAACTGGCGAGTGTGTTTATTTGGGCAAAGCACTCATTTCTTGGAAATGCAAAAGGCAAGAAAGGGTCTCAAAATCTTCCACAGAATTTGAATACCGTGTTATGCCCACTGCTTGTTCCGAGATTCTATGGCTTCGTGGTTTACTTTCAGATCTTGGTTTTCCTCATACCTCAGCTACACCTCTTCATGCGAACAATACTAGTTCCATCAATCTCACTGAGAATCCGGTTTTTCATGAGCGAACAAAACTTATCGAGGTGGATTGTCACTTTATCCGAGATGAATATGATCGCAAGGTCATCGGTCTTCCACATGTTTCCAGTGAACTCTAACTTGCAGACATCTTCACAAAAGGGTTACCTAGGCCCGCCATGAGTTCCTAGTTCCCAAATTACTACTGTTTGACCAGCATCAATTTGAGGGGGGTGTTATCACCAGCTGGCCCATGAATGTTAGGCCTAGTCCATCAATACACTAACCCACCACGTGGGATACTGTAGTTGACTAGTATCAATGTAACATATTCTGTTCCTATGTTATATATAGCAGTGTAATATATATTCTTACCATATAGTTAGATTGCAATTGCCTTGGTTAAGGCTAAAGAGAGATTATAAATGGAGCATGGGATCGATCAAAGGGATCATCCAGTTTTCCAAAGTTCTTCTCCTAATCTAAGTTCTATCGAATGACACAATCAATCCTCCAAAGCTCATCTGAAGAAAAAACCCATGACTTCTTTAGATGGACAGCCAGGGGATAATTGGAGATTGCACCTTCCTACAAAGTAATCAGGTGCTGCAAATATGTTCTAAAAGGTGCTCCCATTATGTTCAAGCCAAATAAAACCATAGCACACCTACCACCAAGCAATTCCATGATAGAAGCCACCTCGGAGAGGCATAACCCAAGCCATTCCAAATAGATGGAAAAAATAAGCCCCATATAGTACTTGCAAACTGGAAATGTAACAACAGATGAGGGACATCCTCTGCCCATGCTTCGAAGACATAAAATGCATCGATATACCATGTGTGGTTTCTTGTTATGCCATCATACATAATCAATTGTTAAGATCTCGTTTAAGATTGTTGTCCAACAAAAACGCTAGATTCTTAGGAGGCAGCTTAATCATCCATAAATGAAGCATTCAGAGGACAGCCCACTATTTATCATTTGTTCATAAAATGATTTAGTAGAGACTCTCCATCTGTCTGGCTAACATATGTGCATATCTCTCGCATCTGGAGATCTTGTGGCATTCTGAATAACACCATGCAGCTCTTCCAATGCTAAGATGTCACCTTCTCAAATATTGCAGCAAAGGATAGGGGACCACACAGACATATTCCCCAATCTATCATACAACTAGAGTTGTACATTACACACCATCCTTGCCTTATTATCTGCCTAGTCTTTAAATTCACAAAGAGTGCATTTAGAAGCGTAACGGTCTTCAAAAGCAATAAACTAAATATCCCTATCCAATCTACTAACCACCAAGAATACATATCAATTAAATTTACACCACACGTCTGTATTGCATTTTGTACAACTTATGTTAAGTTGTAAACCACCAAGAATACATATCTTCAAAGGAAGCTCATTGAATAGTCGAAATTGCACCATCAATTGCAGATGTTTTTGGATCTCGTGGCAGTTGATCAGGTAAGCTTTAACATCTGCATCATTGGAATCTGCGACCGTAATTTGGTCTGAATAGCTAAGAAGGATAATTCAAGTTGTTTTGGAAAGGTAACAAAGGATAGATCCATCATGGTTCCTTACCATGCCATGAAATCCTTTGCCACAATGCCATAGAAGTTCAACTTAAAAACTTCCATTGAAGAAGGAATCTAAACCTGATGAAAAAGGTAAGACAGTGATGGACATCCAATCATACATTCTCACCAAGCATAGAACTGTTGGGAAAGTCTCACATCCCATGTCGCTAAAGTAATGGGTTTGACGGGCGTCATATACCTATTTGGGCCTTCCACCTATACGCTTAAGCTTTTGGGTTGGTACATGTATCTTACATGGTATCAGAGCTGGTTGGTTCATGTCGTTCTTGTGTAGCCCACGTGGCAGGCCCATCCATGAAATCTGTTGGGCCTACACGTGAGGGGGAGTGTTAGGAGAGTCCCACATCCCACATCGCCCAAGTAATGTGTTTGATATGGCTTCATATACCTGTTTGGCCATTCCACCTATAAGCTTAAGCTTTTGATTTGGTATATGGTATCTTAAAGGAACAACATTGCGAACAAAATTCCCCCAATCTCCTTCATACCCGCCGCCCCATAAAACTTCTTCCCATTCACTTTATTAATGACATCCTGCACTAAGCTACACTGAATGAGGGAAAAAAAATCTAATTTGCCGCTCCTACCTTAGTGACTAAATAATAGCAAATACCACAGCTCCATAAAATGCTCCTTTGAGTTGAATGATGAATCATATCATGTCTCGAATGCTCAATAGATCTTTTACCATACTAGGCAAAGCCCCAATACACACCAAAGATCGAAAGTGAATTCTATACCTTACTGGCAGAAGATATCACAAAGAGGTTTTGAAAAATCAGACCTAGTGGGTGACTCAGTCACACTCGAGTTGAGTCAACTTAGTCGACTAGCATGGGACTCAGCCAAATCAAAACAAGTCTCACCCTAGGCCCAATGACATCCAAGAATTATGAAAAAAAAAATCTAAAATATAGAAATATAATTCTATAAATCAAGAATATAAAGATTTATCATGTTTCATTTATTAATAATGAATTTAAGTTGATAAAAGCACTCACATTTCTATTTCATTGAGTGGATGAATAGTACGACTGGTCTTCAAATGCTCGGAATTTTTAAAATATGTGGACTTGATCTTCTACAATCAGTGCAAAATGTCTATAAGAGACAGCCTCCCATAACATACTTTTGTTATAATTGTTTAAACTCTGATTTTAGTAATTGAAAGCTATGCTTGCTCTCAAATGCTGAGTATTGTAATCATCTGTTTATTGATGAAGCTTTCGCTATATTGTCTATGAACCAAGGAAATGTTTATACCTCACAGTTGAATAAGAAAAGTTTTAATTGGCCCCTAATCTCATGCAAAACCCCATGCTTATGAAATGGGGGCATGACAAATTGGAGAGAAATTAATTATAAGTGAATGTAAATCAGGGTCAAACTGTAGGTTTTCTTTTGCTCAAAAGAGATAGACGATGTGCATTACGACTTTTTTCCCAGAACTCCTGACCACATGCCAAATATCAAAGTAGTGGAAGTGGTGAGGCGCTGATAGTGGTTCCTGTGGTGGGTGTTTGTATCAGATCCCAGTATTGATTGAACACATCAGTATCCTTACTGCTACTAAAATGTTAGATTGCTTCATTGGCATTTACATCCGTGCAGATGGTAAGAGACTAATGTTGAGCATTCTTTTTCAATTGTAGTTACCAACTCACTACCATTTCCCATCATATGTTTTTGCATAATAATGATAATCACCATATATACATTTTTTTTTATAACTCACCATATACATTTTCCTTATACGATTACTCAACATGTGTATATAGTCAAAGCATGTTTATTACTCTGTCTCTCATTGTCTACCACTGAAGAAGTCAGAGATCCAGTCAACAACTAATGAGATTTCTGATTTCCAGGCCATACGAGTGTAGGAACTCACTATGAAGAATGGCTTGGTTGTAAACCGAGAAATGCTGAGATACCAACTTTAAATGTTCTATTTGCTACACCACCGAAGCTTCAGAGTGTTTTATCATTTGAAATATTTTGCATGATTTTCACTTATTCTGTGTTTTTCTTTAAGATTGATAAAGAAGAATTTGATTGCAATCAAATGATCAATTAGATTATGCATCATTAGTTTTTACATTAATTAGTTTAGTGTTTTTGGCTATATTTATTTTGTTGTGATGTGTGGGAGTGGCATTAAGATATTTATGAAAAGATAAAGATTGAACTTCTGGATAGTTCGATTTGCAAATCGGGACTACATTAAGAATTTAACTATCATCACCGCAAACAAGTCCAGGAGAGATGTCATCTTCTTGCTATTCATAGTGTGATTGAAAAGGAGCTCCATGGATCAAAATAGCAGCCATTACGCAAGACCGCTACGCTACAAACAATTTAGCGCCACTAGCAAATGTAGCGGCTTCTACGGACCGCTACAGACCCGATACGGAGCGTAACTTACATCTACTCTCCACAATTTTTTAAAACACGTAGTAGAGCTTCTTTCTTCTTAACTTTTTTTTTTTTTTTTAATAACGTTCTGTCTTCTTTTCTTCTCTCCAAGCAATATTTCTATCTAACTTTTCTAGCCGTCCATGCTTAAAAGAACATTAAAAACCACAAGATTTCACCGAATTGAAGCCGATACATAGAGTTTCTTTCAAGGGCAAGGGCTCTTATCTAGGTATATCGTGGTAAACACGCCCTTTGGTATTAGTTGTATTCTTTCCTCGACTCTTCACAAAATTACATTGTTTGCATTTAATGGAAGTTAATTCGTCATTTGGTTTGTACTTTAAGTTTTACTTAAGCATTGCTTTATAATTTATTTATCTTGCGTTATGTACAATTACACTAAAATGCGTATGAATTATGAATTTGAAATGCATAATAGTTTCTAACTTATATTAACTAATATGAAAACATGTGAAAAATAGATAAAGACTGTTATTTTATAATCATTCAGCAACATAGAACCTCTATGCATTGAAGGGACCGCTACATTATCTTAGTTCCTATAGGAAAAAAGCATCAATTTCTAACATTTTTCAATATTATGGCCTTTTTTTTTTACCACTTTTTCAATTTACACCACTACGCTGCTAGCCTGCTACATAGTGCTGATACTACTGTCAAAGCCAACAAAGGAAGTAGAGACAATAGTCTTTGTGAATTCGATGATCCCTTCTGAGGGTCTCGATCTTTGAATATATAGATTAAAGTTGCTATATGTGTTACAAGATTTGAGGTAATAAACTAAATTACAGTCATTGTATGCTAATCAGATCTCCTAATAAGGCAAGGAATAAATTACATAGCTGTACATACGAGGCTTGTTTTGACCCACAAGTTGGGCTTTATCTGCCATGGGTTGTGACCCACTGACCCATTGGGCCATGACCCACTGACCCATTTGAAACCCCCCTCAAATTGATGCGGGTGAGTCAACGAGCATCAATTTGCTAACTAAGAACTGGTGCCGTGGCCGAGGAAGTCCCTTGGTAAAAATATCGGCAATTTGAAGACTGGTAGGAACATGAGGAAGAGTGATGGCTTCACGCACAAATGCATCACGTATGTAATGACAAACCACTTCAATGTGCTTTGTGCGTTCATGGAAGACAGGATTTTCAGTAATCTGTATGGCACTGGTATTGTCAGCATAGAGAGGTGTGGGTCCAGATTGTGGAAATCCAAGCTCAGAAAGGAGACCCCGAAGCCAGACAATTTCAGAAGTGGGGGCCGACATCGCACGATATTCGGCTTCTGTGGATGATTTGGAGACTTTATCTTGTTTCTTACACTTCCAGGAGATCAACGAGTCCCCTAAAAACATGCACCAGCCCATGGTAGACCGTTGACTATCTGGACAACCAGCCCAGTCAGAATATGAGTAAGCGATGAGAGAAGTCGAATTGCCCACAGGAAAGAAAAGGCCACGAGATGGTGTATGAAGAACATAACGAAGAATGCGCCGCACAGCAACGAGGTGGAGATGGCGTGGTTGTGTCATGAACTGACTAACCAAATTCACCGCATATGAGATATCAGGCCGAATGATAGTCAAATAGATCAAGCTGCCGACTAAGCGGCGATACATTGTGGCATCAGGAAGAAGATCACCCGTATCGTGTGCGAGTTGAAGATTGGCCTCAACAGGTGTATCTACAGGAGTTGAGTTTTGAAGACCAGCCGTCTCAATGAGATCCATAGCATATTTGTGTTGATCGAAGATGAGACCTTTCGCAGACTGATGAACCTCAAGACCTAAAAAGTATGTGAGAGGCCCTAAGTCTTTCATATGAAAAGATTCATGTAAGGAAGCTTGGAGATGAGTGATCATGCCAGAATCTGTCCCAGATATGATAATATCATCCACGTACACCAAGAGGACAGTAATCCTATTTGAGGAGCAATGCAGGAACATAGAAGGATCCGAGGCACTTTGAGAGAACTGTAGATGAAGGAGAGCATCCCGAAATTTCTCAAACCAAGCGCGCGGAGCTTGCTTAAGACCATATAGAGAGCGTAGTAAGACGCACAGTCACCTGCCGAGACACCCGTAACTCCTTGAGGAAGCCGCATATAGACTTCTTCCTTGAGATCACCATGAAGGAAAGCATTCTTGACATCAAATTGATAAAGAGGCCATGAGTGAGAAGCAACAATGGCAAGAACAGTCCGGATTATTGTCATTTTTGCAACTGGAGCAAATGTCTCTTCATAGTCGATGCCATATTCTTGTCGGTTGCCCAGTGCGACGAACCGTACTTTATAACGATCCAATGAGCCATCAGCCTTAAGTTTGATGTTAAAAACTCATTTGCAGCCGATAGGTCTTGCAGAGGAGGGACATGGAACAATATCCCAAGTATGATTCTGTTGCAGTGCATCTAATTCTTCATGTATAGCCATTCGCCAACAGTCATGCTTAACCGCCTCTAAGTCAGAAGTAGGAATAGCAATGGAAGAAAGGGTAGCAAGCAAGGATCTGTGAGTGAACCCATATTTTTCTAGAGGCTTAGAGACACGAGTAAAGCGTCGAAGTGGAGGTGGAGATGCAGCATCAGATGATGAAGTGGGGGCAAGATCAGGTGTCGGTGAGGGATCTGGAGGGGGAGGCAGTAAAGGAACATCCTTATGACGACGACGTTCATAAACAAGAAGTGGAGAAGAGATTGTGTCAGAAAAATCTGGTAGATGAGAAAAAGAAGGTAAATCCGAGGGATGTGTAGAAAAAAAACGTTGATTTTCAAAAAATGTGACATTCCGAGAAATGCAAATGTGGTTGATCACAGGATCATAGCGATAAAATCCCGTGTTGTTGCAAATAAGTTTGAAACTGATGGGACATATATTCCCCTCCGGAATCAGATCGGAGAATTTTATGTGAGTAGAAAATTGATTTTCAACATACGCCATAAATTTTTGAAAAACATCAAAGACTTCAGATTTAGAGTGCAAGAAATAGACCCATGTGAATCTACTATGATCATCAATAAATGTGACAAAATATTTGAAATGTGTATGAGAGATTACAACAGTAATCCCCCAGACGTCACTATGAATAATGTCAAAGCAATTAGAAGCCATAGTAGAGTTTGAAGGAAAGGGAAGAACTTTGCTTTTTCCAAGTTTGCAAACAGAACACTCATCAGAAATATGACTAAAAGATGATGAATTTTTATTAAGACTACCAGTGTTTAACATCAAAGACAACAGTTTTGAATGAGGATGGCCTAATCCATTATGCCAGAGCCTCCAAACATCTTGAGGGGAAAAACAAGAAAAAGCAGAAATCTGTTTATTCTGAGAGAAAGGCATAACAAGAGGAAACATGCGTCCACACTTAGGCCCCTTCGCGATCACCGTCCCCGACACTGGATCCTGCACAACACAACCAGAGCAAGAAAATGAAACATTACAATTATCATCAATAAGTTGTCCAACAGACAGAAAATTTGTAGTGAGATGAGGAGATAGAAAGACATTTGTGAGGGGTAATGAATGAATGATATCACCAGTAGCTGTAATGGGAAGCTTTTGACCATCAGCAGTATGGACTTACAAATTGCCATTGTATGGTTGCAGGTTAGTGAGATGAGTGGTGGAGGAGGTCATGTGATTGGAAGCTCCAGAATCAATAAACCAGATGGAGGAAGAGGATTGGTGGTTACCTGAAATGCCAAGTGCAGAGAAGGCATTTATGATCATTTGTTGAATAAGCTCAGGGGTGATCTGAGGAGCAGTATTGGAAGCAGGAGGTGGTGAAGGCATGACTGGTGTTGAGGGACTATCACTGGAAGTAGTAGCATCGGCAGTGTTGACATGATATGCCCGTGGAGTGCGATTCTGTGGTCGCCTTTTGCAATCATTACTAACATGACCATTTGATTTGCAGTAATTACAAAACTTGGTCTTACACTGTGAAGCACAGTGTCCATAACTCAAACAGTCAAAACATTGCATTTTGCTGAGATCTCTTGCAGGGGGTTTTCTTTCAGCAGTAGACGTAGGACCATGAGAGACACCCGGGGTGTAACTGGCAATGGCAGGATATGCGACATTAGGAGAGGTTCCTGAGAACTGTTGCTTCGGAGCATGCTGAGTAAGCTGACTTTGTTCCTCTCGCAAGAGTTCATGAAGACACTCATTCAGGGATGGAGATGGAACTCTGCTCATCAGATTAGAACGAATGATCCCATATTCGGATCTCAATTTCATGAGAAACTAATCTCTATGAGAAGTTGCTTGTACTTGTTGAATTTCAGAAAGAGCTGCCTCAGAGACATTGAGGTATTTGATTTCATCATATTCTGCCCATAGATTAAGAAAACCCGTATAATAGTCCTGGATGGAAGAGGTGCCTTGGGAATATTGAGCAATCTCCAGTTCAAGTTGGTATTGTAGGGCAGAATTCCCTTGGTGATACACTTGTTTCAGATATTCCCACATCTTCTTGGATGTCTTGTACGGTTTGAGGTTCAGGATATATTGTAGTTCAACAGAACCAAGAATCCATGTTTTTATCTTGGCATCCTTGGTATTCCAAGAGAGTATTTTTTTTTCATCCTCCTTAGGTCGTGGATCCCATCCTGAAACGAGTCCCCACATTTCTTTTCCTTCAAGATAGACTTGAAATTGATAGGACCAGGAAGTATAATTCTTTCCATTAAATTTGATCAATGTAATTTCAGGCTTATCCATGTCAGTAATCTATTAAGGAAGAACAGATCCTTTAAGATAGCACACAGCAGCAATAGTATAAGAGATCAGATGAAGTAACCGATGATTCCAGGCAGAAACAGAACACAAAGTGCAAAAAAAATGCACAAAAACAGCCCAGGCGACCAAAAAATTTGCAGTGATATCCTTGCGTGGGGCCCACAGAAAGATCTGAATGGTGATCAGATCAGTAGCTAGAGACTAGGAGTCAATTTTCTTTCCAGCAATACAAGTTTTATCCAGATCCGATCCGAATCAATGATTTTGTGAGGCTGTGATGAAAGCTATTTAAAGAAAGTGAATAATCACAAGAGGGAGCAAAACGCCTACCTCTGCTCTCTGAAAATTGCTGAAAAAAATCTCCAAAATAGCCAGGAGAGATGAACGACCAAAGCTGGAGTGAGACTTGTGGATTGTGAGATGATCGCAGGTGGGCCACCAGTTGATCAAATGAAAGAACAGTGACGACTTGCCTTTGCAAAGCACAGATCCTTGATCTGTGTGAAAAAAATCCTCAGCCAATGTCTACAAATACCAGAGGAAGCAGGCGACCAGATTGGTTGCAATGTTCTAGCTTGATAATGCTGATCTAGGGTGGGCCACTTCTGATCACACCTTGATCTGACGACTTCCAATGCTTGGAAGATGAAGAGAAAATACCCAGAGAGTCTCTCAGAGACTGACAACTTCCAATGCTTGGAAGATGGAAAAGATTCACTCAGACACACATCTCTGATACCATGTCAAAGCCAACAAAGGAAGAAGAGACAATAGTCTTTGTGAATTCGATGATCCCTTTTGAGGGTCTCGATCTTTGAATATATAGATTCAAGTTGCTATATGTGTTACAAGATTTGAGGTAATAAACTAAATTACCGTCATTGTATGCTAATCAGATCTCCGAATAAGGCAAGGAATAAATTACATAGCTGTACGTACGAGGCTTGTTTTGACCCACAAGTTGGGCTTTATCTGAACCATTGGGCCGTGCCCCACTCATTGACACATATCACCCGCTGCGTAGCGTTTTGGCCATCGGCCGCTACGCCCACCGCCACTCCCGCTATTTTAATCCTTGAGGAGCTCAAACCACCTCACCACATACGCTATTTTAATCCTTGAGGAGCTCAAACCACCTCACCACATAAGATGCACATAATTTAGTTGGCTAAAGACTCGTAAAGAATATCTACTGAATATAAAATTAGAAACTGAGTGAGTACCAAACAGAACAGTCAGCAAAGATCATTCCAAAACCAAAACCGACCCAACAACCAATCTGCACTTTATTTTGCACGCTAACAAAGAGACCATCCTTAACACCTAAAAAGCTCAGTAATCTAAAACTAAAAGGGAGGCAGGCCACCTCCATCAAGATTATATTGCTGAATAAGAATAGAATCCATTGCCAAAGACCATCCTCAGTTACCCGACATGCCAAAGCCACCTATCAAGCAACACCAACACTAACTTGTTGCCACAAAGGAGTGCCCTACTTCCTCCATTTCACACTCAGAAACAAAGCTTATTAATTTACCCCTAAACGAGATTGATATGCATGAATCTAAACTAACCAAAACAAACAAATTAGTCAAAAGAAAAGAAATTGATAGGTTCAGTGTTCTTTTTTCTTCTTTTTTTCTCCTTCTTCTGCTTGTTCTTTTATTTTTTTTCTCTGTCTCAAATATTTTCAACCATCCAGAAAATCTTTTGCGCCCTCCTCGGCTAAGTTAAAAAAGAAAAAAGAAAGAGAAATAGTAAAAGGCCAATCCAGTAAAAGCGGAGGAGGAGGAGGAGGAGACGGAATAGACGACCATGATGATGATACCTTATGGATGAGGTTGGGAAGCGTTTCGGAAGAGAGATAACGAGCGACGTGGGTAGAAGTGGATGGGTTCAATCCGGTGCTCTCCAGAAAGGGAAGAATTCCCCTGTCCTTCTTTACCCTGGCTATGTGAAGCACCTTCTCCTTGAAAGAGAGCTGGCTTCCTCCACTTCCAGTTCCAACACCACCACCACCACCATCAACCACCTTCCACGAATCCCAGAGAGACGCCTCGTCAAGCTCTCGAACTCCCTCGATCAGCATCTTCACGTAATTCGGAGAATTAGACCCGATGTCGATGGATTCCTCTTCTGATAATCCCTCTTCCCGCAGGAGCTCTGCAACGGCCGCTCGCGCTTCCTTTTCCAACGTTTCGCCGCCGGCATCGCCGCCCCCGCCGAGGGAGACAAGCCGGCGAGTGTTGGAGGAGTTGGGAGACAGCTCGAAACGCGGGGAGATTTTGAGAGAGACCACTTGGGATTGAGATTGGGAAGTAGTATAATCATGATGATGATGTGAATGTGAATAATGGGTGTTGAAGAGGCTTTCCATGAGATTAAGATTACTACGGTCTGATGATGAGAAGAAGAGAAACTTGGATTTAGTCGGGACCGCCGAAATAGATTGAAGGATCGGAGAAGCGAACATGGTTTGGTTTCTTCAATGGTGGAGTGGATCCGGATCGCAAGGGCACGCAAAACCCAAAGGCCTCGAATCCGCGCTGCAGAATCCTATGAGAAAGAAGTGAATTACAGTCTGAATTATTACCCTAAAACTAAACAACCTTCGGAAGTGTTTTTGTTTGGGTCATGCTATTGGCACACAAAATTTTACTTTTCCCACACAATTTCTCTCCACACAGATCACAATAATTTAAAAATGACATTTTTTCTTTCCACACACAGCAGAAATCTCATTTTTACCCCTCCCTCCATTACCCTCTTTCTTTCCCCACACACACACGTTTTCCCCTTCCTTCTCTTCACCAACATCAGCCGATCCTCTTTCTTCCCACTCTCTCCATTTCTCCGGCGGCGTTACTCCGGCGTTCACAATCCGCGGCGTTACTCCGGCGTTCACAATCCTCTACATAATATCCTCTTTTAAAGGTAAATCTCTATCTCCACCATTGTCATTTCATTTTTCTTCACCATTCATTCTTTACCATTTTATCCATCTTAGATTAGCTTTGTTTTTCATGAAAACTTGTTATGGGGATAGATTCTCATTCAATGTAAGTTTTTACAAACAATGGTGACGTTTTTCCATGCATTTGGGCTGGTTGTACACCATAATCGCCATTTATTTTTCCACACAGAAAGCACGGTCTGTTCGGACCTGAAAGTCCGAACAAGAATGATTTGTTCGGACCTTCAGGTCCGAACAAAAGTGATTTGTTCGGACCTGAAGGTCCGAACATAAGTGATTTGTTCGGACTTTCAGGTCCGAACAGAATTGATTTGTTCGGACCTTCAGGTCCGAACAAAGTGAAGGTCCGAACATTTCACTTTGTTCGAAACTGAACATCCGAACAGTTTGTTTGAAACACCATAATCCTACAATGTTTGTATTTTTATTTCAGATATGGACCAACCGAGCTCTTCTAGGGTGCGACCTACTGCTTCAAACAGAAGGCGTCGCCACCGAGTGGAAGAGGTAGAAGAACCCGTTCTTCGTGAGGAGGACGTTGAAGAACAACCAGAGATGGAAGAGCAACCATCTCATGGGCCACGGGATAGGTCGTTATTGACCAGCTTTGATACACATATAGCTGGGTTTATTTGGAGTGGAGAGGTGCGTTTCGTTTGTTTCCTATGAAGTTTGATTGATTGATTAAGTTGTGAATTTATTCAATAATGATGTATCAATTGTTGACTGCAGGATCGAGGACCACTGAAGTGTCTCAGCCATGGTCAGAAAGTGCCATTGTGGCAATGGCAATTGAATGGGTCTGATAGGTTCAGGCAATGGATGTCCAGATCCAGTTTGGCTCCCTTAGTTACTGCATCATACCGCTCTGTCAATAAGATCATTGTATCGGGTTTTGTGGAAAGGTGGCAACCTGAGACTAACACCTTTCACATGCCATTTGGTGAGATGACCATCACTTTAGATGATGTTGCATCCATCATAGGCATCCCAGTGACGGGGCGGACTGTCTCGTATAATGAAAGAATGTCATATGAGGCAGCTCAAGCACTCCTTGTTGATGGACTAGGAGTAGAACCCATAGAGGCACATGATGAGCTGATCCAGGTGCGGGGCCAATCTGTTAGATTGGAGTGGCTACGGGAAAGGTTTGGTGGAATGTCTGACGATGATGGAGAGGAGATGGTTGATTGTGCAGTCAGAGCTTACCTTCTGTACTTACTGGGATGTACGTTGTTCACAGACAAGAGTGGCATAAGGGTGCCGATCATATTTCTTACACATCTGGTGGATTTGGAAAACGTACGTACATATGCATGGGGTACTGCTGCACTGGCATACTTATACAGGCAATTGGGGTTAGCAACCCGGCGTGAAGTTAAACAAATTGCCGGTTACCTGACTCTACTTGAAGCTTGGGTGTACGAGCACTTCGAATGTTTGGCTCCAACTCCAAACATTCACTATCAGCCCAATCAACTCCGGGTCCATCGATGGGTACCTCGTAGGGAGTCTGCGCCTTTACAGTCATTACGAGAGAGACTTGATTCCATGAGCACAGATTTGGTAATTACGCAAATTTTCTTACTCATTTTCTATCACATGAAGTCATCATTCCGTATTATGTATTTACATATCTTATACTTGGATTCACAATTTTCAGGTCAATTGGGACCCATATCGTGATGTTAGGCGCTATCACCCTTTCAACGAGGTTGCATACTACTGTGGATGCATCAAGTGCATGGGTGTTGTTGAGCCTTATCATCCGGATAGGGTGCTCAGACAGTTTGGGAGAGTACAAACTATTCCTCCACCGCCATTAGCCCCCATTCGCGCTACGCGGGGTCCGACTGCCCGTGACTACCATATCGCGTATCAATACATGAATCAAATTTGGGAGGGATAGCCTAATCACCTACTGTCTGCATTGAACCGTAGTCAACCAGTAAGGCGTCCTGCAGATTGTGTTCCCGGGTATATGGATTGGTACAGACAAATTTCGTACCGGATATTACAAAACCCAAATCATCACTCTAATTTCGCGCCATTACCAGACGATGCACAGTCAAGTGATACAGTGGACTACGAGCATCGTAATTCGGATGCACTATTAATTCTTGATGAAATGATTGAAAGGGGTGAGGACCATTGGGATGAAGATCCACGGGGACTATATACCCATGTGAATCAGGTTGCCCACGTTTTACGGGGAATGTCCATTGTCGATGCTCAACGAACCATTCGACATCCCCACATGAGTTCACAGACTTACACCCGCAGCAGGTCAACAAGGGGAAGGAACAACTGATGAAACGAAAATGAATGCTTGTATTTCTTTAGATTTTTTTTTTGTTTGTAATTTGAATGGTTGTTATAAGACTTGGATCCTCTTTTAAGTAATCGTTTATTTGGAAAGTGGTTGTTCGTTTATTTTTTACCTTTGATTTTATGTTTGAATACGCTTGAATTGTTACAGAATTCGGATCAAATGGTATTCTTGCCGGCTATTACAGGTTTTTAAAAGGTGATGGGTTACAGTTACTGTGTTCGGAAACACAGTGCTGAACAAGCCCAGTTTGTTCGGAAACACAGTGCTGAACAAACCCTGTTTGTTCGGCCCTATGTTGCTGAACAAACCCAGTTTGTTCGGAAACACAGGGCCGAACAAACAGGGTTTGTTCAGCACTGTGTTTCCGAACACAGTAACTGTAACCCATCACCTTTTAAAAACCTGTAATAGCCGGGAAAATCAATACATCCTATTAGTTTTAAAATTTGTAAATACATCAAAGCATTCATTAAATACATCAAAGCGAATCATTAAACACATTCCAAACTCCATCAAATGTTTAAACATAGTCATTACAATCAACATAAACTCGCTTGGATGACCGGGTAGTTCTATTCAATCCAAATCAATTGTCTCACATGTTGATACATCTGGAGTTACAAGCTGTTTGAATTGTACAATCCGATCCCTGTATGGAGTCTCCCAACCATTCGCCCAAGAGTGATGAAATTGTCTTCACTTATTTGCAATAGGCAGAATTGGATGACCAGGTACTAAGAATAATTGAACAAAATGATTCCGATTAACAAAACCTATTGTTCGCTCGTTCCGAGAAGGTGTCGGCACAGGCACAGACCGCAATGGGAGGAAAGTCAGACACTGTTCTATGCTCAAGTGGTATAATACCAAATTATAGCGAGACGCTATGAGGTGCCCCATGTCAGGCATAGCCATCCAATAGTCCAAGCCTGGGTTGTCATCATAGTATGATAATGCTTCCACCAATTCCTCAACTCTGTTCTCCACCGCATATAATTGTTTGTAGTGGTCTACATGTGCAAGCAACTCTTGTAATAAATCTCTCCTAACTTGTCTCCATTCATCCTCGGCTAGACCAACCAAACCAGCGATGGCTCTGAATCCACAGTTACCATCAGCTGCGACGTCCTTTACATGTTGAATGTAAGGCCTCAACCCCACGGGAAATGAGAGAACATAATTATTAATGCTCCTTGACCTCGTACGAATCGCACTAATCTTTTCTCTTCTCTTTGGTTTGCATGCTAGCCGTCCTTTATCTGTAACTTCTGTCATTGCAGCTGATTTAGGAGAGTAGCTATCCTGTGCAGACGATACCAACTCAAACGCGCTTGGATCTCGTCGAGTTGATGTGTCAACTTTCATACTTGGTCTACCTCTTGTTCTTGATTTTACTTCGGGTTCTATCAAATGAGTACTTTCTGGTTTTGATAGTTCTCGTATCTTCTTTAGAAGTTGCAGTTTTCTTGTGGAATCATATTCATTGAACCGTTTTTCCAGTAACTGCAAATCAGCCTTACAATCCAGGCCCATAGAAGAACTTGTTGACGGGGCAGTTGGCAACATATCTAGCTTACACCAATGCGGATGTATGCAGAATATCTGTAGCGTGCATTGTATATTGTCTTCATTGTAGTTACGTTTAATTCACTTCTTTGTTTCAACGTAACCAAAATTTCTTTAGGTCTAACCATGCTCTTGGACATATCAACCAGCAACTGTGTTTCCTCCTTTGATAATCTACCTGCAAAAGAATGCCCCTCTAAATGTTCTGCTGCCGAATGATTATGCACGCCACATGTGACCTCCAACATCCAATCATCATTTGAGTCTAACTTTATGCCCTTTAATGAGAAAGGGCATCCACATTTTTTTGAACCGGTTTGTTTGACCCTTTTTCGCTTTTGGCCATCTTCATGCTTATATTGTCCACTTCTCTCGCATGCAAGGAGTACTCTAGGTTTGACACCTATCCGAGCAGCATTTGAAACCTTTATCACAATGACAAACCCATTTTTCCGTCCTACACCACGAGCCCAACTGATCAACGAATCGCGACTGTGAAATATCTACAGTAACCAATTTTTATATTAATTTAGGAACAAATATTTATAATTTGAGTAATAAATTCACAATCAGACATACCTCTTGAGTTATAAACTCACTGGTATAATCCATGACAGACTCCGATCCAACCTGACTCTCTTGTATAGAGGCCTACAAAAAATACATAATAAATGTTCAGTACTGTAAGTGTTCGGAAGTTCAGGTCCGAACAAATGGCTTTTGTTCGGACATCAAGGTCCGAACAAATGGCTTTTGTTCGGACATCAAGGTCCGAACAAATGACTTTTGTTCGGACCTTAATGTCCGAACAAAGCCCATTTGTTCGGACCTGAAAGTCTGTACATATCGAGAACCTGCAACTCGTTGCAGGTGAGAAAAAAATTAGAAAAAGAGGTAAAATAAATAAAAAAACACAAACAAACAAAGGAACTGACCTTTCCAATACTACTTTGTTTTAAAGTTACAATTTCATTGTTGTTTTCTTCCTTCATTGCACTAGAAAGTAGAGGAATGTAAGTGAAGATTAGTAGAAAAGTGGATGGAGGAAGTAGAGAAGTAGAGAGTGAGAGTAGAAAGTAAATGGCTTGAATAGGAGAAGACTAGCTTGTGTAAGTAGAGATGAGATGGAGGAAGATAGGAATGATGAGTAGATAGGAAGAAGATGGAGAACGTGAAGATTGAGATGAGTGAGAGAGGAAGAAGACTTGTGTGTGAAAAGAAAATGGGTTTTGAGTAAGAGTTGGAATATGTCTATTTTGGTAATTTCATGAAGGGGCATGAATGTAATAAAAAAAAACAAATTTCCTTGTGTGGGAAAAGTTAAATTTTGTGTGCAAATAGCAACACCCTTTTGTTTGTGTGTTTTTCCAGTTTGGCAGAGGTTGTACCACTTGTAAATTGACGAGCAAAAACAAAAACAGAGGATTTTACCAAAAAAATTCATTTACACTCGTTGAAGATTAAAATGGATTTATAAAGTTTTCATGCACTATAGTGGTCCTAACTGTCTGATTTGGTTTAGTTTTTTTAAATTTTTTTGAGAGGGAATATTGCCGCTTATCTTCCCTTTTTACAATCGATCAATACTCATTTTCCCCATTTTTTCATCTTACTCCTTTCCTTCACCGTCGATTGCAGTGCTTCATCTTCCACCTCTTTTCACCTTCTAGCAAGCACGTGGAAATCTTAGTTGTATTTTTCCTTTTCGTGACCCACAACTCATTGGATCTCAAGGAGTGTAGAACACGAAATCATACCCTATTTCTCTATTGTGAGGTTTGGGTTTGAGATTGAGTTGGAGTTGGAGGAAGACGAAAAACGAGCGGATGAGAAAGGAAGAGGAGGAGGGAGAATGTGAAAAATGAGTAGAGGAGGAAGGAAGAGGAGGAGGAAGAAGAAGAAAAATGAGCGGGGACAAGCGCGGGTGAGCGGCGATAGCCCCGCTCATGACAGATTTTTTTTCCAATGATGAACACACTTATACGAGAGCTTAACCTTTTATGTGAGGGGATATCCCCGCTCAATATATGAAGTTTATAGATGATAGGCGGCGATATCCCTTCTCATGACAGATTTTCCCAAATGATGAACTGTGAGCTTAATCTTTTAAGTGAGGGGATGTCTCCGCTCAATATATGAAGCTTATATGCAATGAGCGGCGATATCCCCACCCTTGACAGAGTTTTTCTAAATGATGAACACACTCATCCGAGAGCTGCACCTATCATAAGCGGGGATATCCCCACTCACCCGCGATTATCCATGCTCTTATTTCTTCTTCTTCCTCCTCCACTTCCTTCCTCCACCCATTTTTCATCTTCTTTCTTCCCTCAGCTGCTTGTTTTTCATCTTCCTCCTCCTTCCTCCAACTCCATCTCAAACTCAAACCTCACATATTAAACGTCACAATAGTGGAATAGGGTAGGGTTTCATGTTCTACACTCCTTGATCTCCGACGAGTTGTAGGTCACGAAGATAAAAAAAAATACAACTAGGATCTCTGTGTGCTTACTAGAATGTTAAAAGATGTGGAAGATGAAGCATTGGAATCGATAAGCAACGCCTGTGATCAGTTGGGTTTAGATCGATGGAGGAGGTGAGGGAAAGGAGGATGATGAACAATGGGGAAAATGAGTTTTGATCGACTGTAAAAGGGCAAGATGAGCGGCGATATCCCCTCTCAGGGAAAACTGAAAAAAACTAAACCAAATCAGGCTTGTAGGACCACTGCAGTGCATGAAGACTTTCTAAGTCCCTTTTGATCTTCAACGAGTCTAAGGGGATTTTTTCGGTAAAATCCTATAAAAAAAAAGAGTTGTATTTCCGCATCCAAAGTTGCGTTCACATCCATCCATCCATGGGATCACGATCCTCTTGAAAAAAGACCAAAATACCCCACCCCTCCCTCCCTTCATGCTCGCCGCCAACTCCACCCACTCTCTCTCTCTCCTTCGCCTTGTCCCTCCCTTTCCCGATGCCCTCCTCCACCCTCTCCCTCTCCTTTTCCTCGATCGTCGTCCCTTTTCCTCTCTCTCTTTCTGCCACTCAGTGATAACAAATGAGTATATTGTTAGGCCCAGGCGGAGGTGGGCGCTGGGGGGAGATGGGGTGGAGTTAGGCGGCGAACAATGAGAGAGCAGGGAGAGGGATAATGGGGGTATCTTACTTTTTTCAGAGGGGTCCACCATACGTTCCGTTATGCATGTGCACCGACTAACTTTAGATGTGCAAATAGCAGCTCCCAAAAATAAAGCGCCTATATTTTCAAGAAATCTCAAAAACACCCTTGCACTGTTTCCTTTTACTAATAGGTACCAGCTAAAGGAAAGGAGCGGACGTTCATACTCTCGCTTCCTATTTTCTATCTTCCCATGGTGCCCCTTGCATTTACTAGGAAGTTAAAAAGGGCAATTTCTCTCTAGGGCTCCTCTTCTCGAAATCGAAAGAAGCATATTGGAGAGAAAAACTCCATCAAAACGCTTGACCATTTCTCCTTGTCCGATTCCTCATTTGGCCCTTGGAAAGCATAGATTCAAGTCCACAAACTGTAATAAATGTGGAAGATGAGAAAGAGCCACCTACTAATACATTTTTTTATCTTTACAGTAGATGAATTTGTGTTAGGGTTGGGGATTTTGTGCTCATAGATAGATTATATTCCTATCTCGTATATTTTATTTCACATTATGCAACATTGTTGCGCTTATGATTATGTGTGTCCCAATGGTGGGGTCATTGCAGATTGGACCCATAGGGTTTTGGCCTTTGAATTATATGAATGTTGTTCCGCTTAGTGTTTTTCAAGGTGTCGGCCGACATGTATTTGTATATTTTTACATTTTTGCAATAAATAAATTAATGAAATATATCAAGAGATTTGGTTCAAGCAAGGGATTAGTCAAGCCTCATCACACGTGTCATCCTCTTTCAATTTCTCCATTAGTATTGATGTGCGATTTTTAATACACTAGTTACGACTGCATTTTTTAGACAACGGTGGATACAGGTCGAACCCATAGGAAGCGAATTACGAAAACTATTTAATTAAGGAAACTAAAGTAACGAAGAAATCAAATTTTGAAAATACAAAAAGCAAGATAATAAAAGCAAGCAGCTAAAAAATAACAACTGCCAATTACTAAGATTGATCAGGCAGGGGAATCCAATAAGCATTAACATCTTATTTATAAATAACCCTAACTTGTTCTAATTTTTTTCTTAAAGTTAAAGGTAAATCAATATCTTTGGTTTGAATGATTTAACTCTAAAGTCCTTTTTTTCTTTCAATCAGTAAACTTTTCAAAGGCCAAGACCACCTCGACTTCAAAAAAGAATTAAACCATTTAAGCATTGCCAATCAAAAGTAAGCATAACCAATTAAAAAATTCTAGTTATGAGCATCGCCTATCAAACCTAAGTATGAGTAATAAAAAATCAGATTTTAATTTTTAGAAATCAAGTATGGAAGTTACCTATCGGTGTGAATACAGACCTCTTAAACATTAAAGTGATAAACATATAGAATGAGAAAAGAATCACTTAAATAAATAAGGGATAAATAGTTATCTTCATCCAAGCCCCAATCAACGAATCTAGCTAAGAGAAACAACTAATTTGTCGTGTGGATTGCTTGTGTTTGTGATTGATCATGCGTGTTTGTCCGAATTAATTCCCTAACAAACTTCATTCTCACCAAATAAGATATAAGATTATGCTCTCTTTTATTTCTTTTCCATTGCTAACAGGGATTTGCATTTTTCCCGTAACTCTTATTTCAAGAGGTTGTTTGAATTAATGTACCCACATGAGTTTAACACCAAAAACTCTTACCTGGCTAGGCAACTCATACACTAAGCCTCAATTACCTTGTTAATTGTGACATGGGGTGCTGGTAGGCCTCACATAGCCATCTACAATAAATCAACTACATTTTAGATTTCCAATATTTTTTATCGTCGTTATTTTAAAAAAATCTAATATATATTGCCTTTTATGTAAAAACCATTCCTGTTGTGTTTTTTTTTTTGGAAAATCCCTCATGTCGTATTAATATTGATGTTGTTAATTGTTATAGGGAGCTGCTATATGCACATCGTCTTTGAAAAAAGACGAAAAAGCCCTCCTTTTTTTTTTTTCTCTTCCCTCTCCCTCTCCCTACTCGGCAACCCACCTCCCTCCTTTTTCTCTCCCTCTCCTTTTCCCTCCTTGTCTCTTTTCCTCTCTTTCACCCTCCTCTGTCACCACCTAACTCCACCCCCTCTCCATCTTTCCCTCTCATTCTCCCTATCCATCCCTCTCCCAACGCCCACCTTCGCCCTCTCTCTCCCCCTCTTATTCTCCCTGATCGTTGTTCGTCCTCTCCCTCCCTCCCTCCTTATCCCATTCGGCCACTTAAGGCCGAACAAATCATGAGTATATTGTTTGACCCCGAGATCAAGGAGAAGAAGAGGGAGAGGGAGAGGGAACGATAGGGAGAGGGCGGAGGTGGGCACTAGGAGAGTGAGGGATAGGGAGAAGGAGAGGGAGAGATGGAGAGGGGGTGGAGTTGGGCGGCGACGCAGGAGGGAGAAAGAGAGGGAGAGAGACGGGGAGGCAGAGAGAAGGAGGGAGACAGAGAAGGAGACGGAGGTGGGTTGTCAAGCAAGGAGAGGGACGAACAGGGAAAGGGGGAGGGAAGAGAAGAAATAAAGGGCGTTTTTTGTCTCTTTTCAGAGGGGTCCATCAAGGGTCCCATGGACGGATGTGCAAGGAGCAACTCCGGTTGTGCATATAGCAATTTCCTCGTTACATTGAAGTATTTTCAAATAAGGCCTTAAGTGTTTCCTTATTTGAAAAACGAGCACAAGTTTTAAAAGTTTTCAAATTAGTCCCTAAGTTTTATAGTCAGTTTTCAATAGGGTCATCCGGCCATTTAATGATATTTTTATGACGTTTTTCAAAATTTTTTTAACTGGAAGTATGCTTCATTTAATGCCATGACATGGTTCCAAGTTCCAACAACCACTACATTTAGCCGATCACCATGGATATGCTAGTTGTCCTCGATCACTACGAGAATGTCGATTAAGAAAAGGAAGAGAATAAAGAAGAAATGAAGGTAGATTTTATTTTAATGAAAGGTAATTTTGGTAATTTAAGACCCTTTTTAGGGAAAAGTTAAGAAAAATAGTTTTAAATTTATGAATTTTCTTAATTGAAAACTTCGTAAAAAACTTATTTGAAAAGTTTTAAAATTTATGTACGTTTTTGAAATAAGGCAAAAACTCGAAGTCGTTATTTTACAATTTCCATTGTTACGTGCATTCTCTCGGCTTCCTCCCGCCCTTCTTCTGAAGAGAAACCCTTAACCCGAACTACCATTTTTCAGTTGTCTCTCTGCCGCCGCCGCCTTCTTCTTCTTCTGAATAGAAGAGAAACTCTTAAAACCTCCAAGTTCTAGCATCATCATCTTCTTCTTCTTCTTTATTCCAGACCCTCCCGTCGAGTACCAGGCGAAGAGAGAAAAAAAGAAAAAAGAGGAAGAAAGAAGAGAATGGGAATATTCGAACCATTCCGAGCAATCGGTTACATTACGAGCGGCGTTCCATTCTCCGTCCAACGATTGGGAACAGAGACATTTGTTACCGTAAGCGTTGGAAAAGCTTGGCAGATTTACGACGTAAGCTTTCAATAAAATCAGATCCCTTCTATTGCATTATTTATTTACTTGTTTGTTTTACCCTGCATCGCGGGTCATCAACTGTTTTTGCAATTCATGCATGTATGTATTTCTCAGCACGCATTCCACTAGGCAGCATCATCTGGAATCTCAAGGGTTTTCTTTACCCCCCGGTCTCTGTTTCTGTGTGTTTCTCTCTTCTGTTAAATATTAAAACCTCTTCCAGATTTGCACTACTACTACTATATTCTATTCCCCCTCTTTCGCAGATGAATGCATGACAAAATGTTTACTTTTGAATTCGATTCTTTTTATTTATTTATTTATTTTACTAGTGGGATACGCTTTAATTTGAAGATAGGATAAAAAAAACAAGAGAGAGAAAAGATATTCTCAGTTGACACGATGATGGACCATATTGTTTCAGAAATTCTGAACTAGTAATATCCAAGTTTTAGTTTTAGCCCACTACACTCTCCTCCCTATTAGAAAATGCATTTCATGGTCTATTTGAAATGAAGTTTAGTGGAAACTGACTGAAATATATATATATTTTTTTTGCAGTGCGCTAAATTGACATTGGTGCTTGTTGGTAAGTACTAAAGAATGTAGCCCTTTTCACCTTTCTATGCCGGTATTACGCGAGCACCTGTTTGTAATTCCTGGTTTCTACTTTCCTGGATAAATATATCAATCTTGTTATTTAAACTGAGGGACTGTTTAATTTGCAAGAGTTTTGAAAATTCTTGTCTGTGGGAATTTGTTAACTCAGACTCAACAAGTGTGCTTCTCTTGATTGCACAAGGTCTTGTTTTGTCACAAAATGATTTACAATAATGGACGCATTGCAATACCAACAACTATCCTTTCCTTTGTTGGATGATAAATTTCTTTAAGTTCACACATCTGCCATAAGATGAAAATGTAAAGTCTCTATACATGAGCACTATTTGCCTTACTTTTATCATTTTGCTGTTTTACATTCATGTCTTTCATATTACTGTTATGAAAGCGAAGGAAAAAGAACCTGGTTTGAGGCATTTGGGAGTTAGGCTCAGAACAATATATATTTGTTTTGAAGAATGAATGTTCGAAGATGGGTTTATTTATTTATTTATTGTGATCTTATAAAAAAGAAAGGAGACAGAGGCAGCCAATGTGAAGCTGATAATCCGGGGGTGAGTACTCAATTGGTTGTTTTGAAATTGTCTCACTTAGATGCTGAATTGTGTTGTGGAGATGCTGTGATGAAAGGCTTTGGTTAAGATTATACCCTATGGATTTCTGATCATTGGTAGGTGTAGCGAAGCCTTTTTTTTTTATGCTAACTGGCATATTTATAATGTTAGGAGAGGAAGAATAAACAAGGCCTTAAGGAAGTTAAAGCTCCCAAAAAAAACAAGAATAACCCAACACTAAAATTATATACCAGAGAAAAGAAAGATGAATAACCAAAAGAAATGCAAGGCCTGAACATAGAAAGCCACATGGGGAGGAGAGTGCCTGTCATTGGGTTGATCGGGGATTGACAGAGGTGAGAAACCCTAGGACGCATAATATAAATTGTCACAGAAAATCCTGGGATCTCCTAAGATTATATGAACAAATCTTGACTAGCAGCATGCCACAAGTATTTTTTTATTTTCTACTTGGTGCAAGTAGCATTATATTAATGGCAACTAACACAGGTGAGCAAAATCCTAGAATGGATAATAAGCGGTCACAGAAGATTATGGGAACTTCTAGATTGGACCGGCAAATTTTTGACTAGCAGCACGCAACAAGTAAAAAACATTGATTTATTTTATTTTTTATTTTTCTATAATTGGTGCAAGTGGATTTATTTTACTCACAACTAGCTCAGGTGAACCAGGTACAGTTTGTTAGTGATGTCTGCCAATAAATTTTGAATCAGATATTTTTACATTTCTTGTGGTCTTGCCATTATCGGCCTCATGGATATCCCGTGGACAATGTTAAGTAGAGCTCTATGGAAAGCATGTTGCTCCAGCAGTGAGTGTTATAGATTGCTGATTGCCATAGCTGCCCTACATTTCTGCAGCATGTCAAGCAGGATAACCTGTCTTTATCATATTTACATGGATAGTTTTTTCCATCTTGTTTGAGGTTTAATTGATTTATTGTTTATCAGTTATTTGCCATTTAAGTTGATCTTGACATTATTTTGTCGTACACTTTTACATGTGTTTTTTTTAATGATGCCTTCATTCTACTTTTAATTTATTTTTCCTGGTGTGCTATCTCTTAACATATATTTTAAAAATTATTGGAGGCCCTCAATTGCCAAAGAAGATCCGAGCTCTTGCATCCTATCGTGAGTACACATTTGCTGCATTTGGAAACGACATAGCAGTTTTTAAACGGGCCCATCAGGTTTGTCAGGATGACCTCTTTGTGCTATCACTGATTGTAGTATTCTTTTCTTTTTTCCTGTCCCTTGGATGGTTTTACCAGCATTATATATCACAAACAGCGTTTTGCATTTCATCATTGCTCTTGCTTGTTATTCTTGTTTTAAAGAATCTAAGTTGATTCGTCATTTGTTTAGTAGTGATTAATGTGTTGATTTTTATTATTTAGTCATTTGTTGAGTAGTGATTAATGTGTTGATTTTTATTATTTATTTAATTTTTCTTTTTTCTTGTTTGGATCTCTTGATCTAAAACAAGCGGGTGGAAGTGGGGGAGAAGAATACTCTCCCAGTTACATAAAAAGGGAAGTAATATTTTACTTTTGTTTTATAGCCTATTGTCTCCATGTTTATTTTCTTGACTGTTAATTTCATTTTAAATCCCATAACTAACTTTCATTTAATTGCTTCTCTAGCTTCCATAATTTTTTGATTATGATAATTTTCATAATCCTTGCACTAAAATCCTCTGAACAACGTTTGTCAACTCAAGCATTATTGGGTTCATTATTAAAATAAATGACTAGAATGATAATCATTTCTTTTATTCTTATCTCGTTTTGTTTATCAAAATTCATTAATAGCAGTATTATAGGAGAACATGGTTTTTTTTCCTTAGTGGCTCTGTCATTTGGTCATGCTGGTCAAGAGAATATATGACTCTATAACTATTATAAGCTTTGCATCCATTAATGAAGCATTTTTTCTGGGAAGCACTGCATGATCATCACTTCTTTTCTTTTACTGGTGGCATGTATTGTGCAGATAGGAACATGGAGCAGGCATAGTGAAAAGGTTAATTTGTTACTACTGTTTGGTCAACATATCCTAAGCATGGATGTCAAGGGTAATCTATACATGTGGGCATTTAAAGAAATTGAATGGAATCTTGCACCAGTTGGACATATTCTGTTAGAAGAGAATTTCTCTCCCAGCTGCATAATGCATCCTGATACCTACCTGAACAAGGTGTGCTTGCTGCTTTTTCTTGAAAATAAATAAATTATAGTTTATAAAAAATTATCTTTTTCATTTCGAATTGTTATCTGTTACATCTTTTGTGAGATTATGAGGAACGGCAGCTTACGCCTGATTTATGCTGCTTGGGGCCACCTTTGGTTGAATTCACATATTTTACATGCCCCATATATTCAGGCAATGGCCTAAACTTCACTCCAACAGGAGTGATGTGCACTGTGGTGCGTACCACACTAGTAATATTTCACACATGATTTATCAATTGGTTCTTATCACTCATGGAGTGATGTTTGGGTCAATTCCCCTACAAAAGGTGGTGCTCAGTATGAATGGGCTTTGATCAAGCAAAAGAAACTACATGGTTAAATCTAGTGGTGAGCTTCTATCTCCATTATACTGACTGCGGCATAAAATCATTTTAAAGCAATTATATGCTCTTTGAAGAAACTTTTATGGTGAGTTATGCTCTTTTCAGGTTATTATTGGAAGCCAGGAAGGTTTGCTTCAGCTTTGGAATATCAGCACTAAAAAAAAGCTTTATGAGTTTAAAGGCTGGAATTCATCTGTTCATTGTTGTGTTTCCTCACCTGCTCTAGACGTAGTTGCAGTTGGATGTGCTGATGGGAAAGTTCATGTCCACAATGTACGTTATGACAAAGAACTAGTTTCGTTCACACATTCTATACGTGGTGCTGTGACGGCCTTGTCGTTCAGGACTGGTAATACCTTGAATGGATTCAAGAGTTTAATGTTTTGTTTCTGCTTTTCTTGTTGTAGTTAGTTTGGATTAGTCATGAAAATATTTGGTTTGTCTAGCTAATGCTTTCAATTATGAACGATTTTCTCCTGCTCCTGCACTTTGCGGTCCATTCGGATTGGAGCCATCGTCACAGTGAGACCTAGTGAAATTTATGTGTTGCCGGGGGCGGGGTGTTGCGCTTAGGGGATGGTCCAGATGTGCAGGAGAAAATATTCCTTCATTTATGACTAAATAATAAATACTAAGATGTGTGAGAGAGAGAGAGAGAGAGAGAGAGAGAGAGAGAGAGAGAGAGAGAGAGAGAGAGAGAGAGAGAGGTTTCGTCTTGGTCTTGAGAGGGTTTGGGGAGGGGTGGAGGGTAAGGGTAGGGACTTTGGCTAAATAGAAGAAATAGAGTGCTTCACTTCTTTAAACTAGACTTGGCCGAGTCCAAACCAATCTTAATCAATAGCGACCGAGTCTAAGTCAACTCGCCCGAGTTTTCAAACACTGATCGTAAGTCATCGAAAGTATGTGTACCTTTTCAAAGTATAAAATTATTAGAGAAGATTCCACCTTTTTCTCCTCTCTTCTTCATCATCATCTGAGCTCATCATCATCTGAGCCTTATCCCAAATTCCAAGCATCACCTTTTTTTTTTTCTCATCTTATTGCAATTTTTTTTTTCCGGATGCAAGCAGTACTTGAGGTCTATACCGACAAGCTTAATCTCCCAATGAGAAAACAACAAAAAAGAACCATCACTACACTCCTAACAAATAGATAGCAACAACAGAAGTACCAAAACTAGACGAGAACCCCACAGGCCACAGCAGGACGATGATCCTTCAGAAGATGAAGCCACTTCCTTCCAGTTATACATCAGCTGATCTATTGAGTACCCATGGAAGAGACGATTAGATGACACCCAGCATGCAACAAAATCTTTTATCTTTTCAATCATAGATTCACCATTTGCTGCAACCCCTTCAAAACATCTAGCATTCCGCGCCCTCCAAATACACCAGATAACAATGGGAAATGCTATCTTCCACATTTCCTTGCCTCTAGGAGTCCCAATAGGAGATTTCCAAACCTCGAATAGATCAGTGAACGCAACTGGAAGGACCCAACAGCACCCAAACCAGGCAAACACCGAATTCCATACCCTTTGGGCAAGCTTACAATTCAAGAGGGGGTGATCAACTGATTCCTTGCCACACAAACACATGGGACACACATTCACCATAATCATTCTCCTTTGTTTAAGTTTATCCATGGTAAGGATTTTACTTCGGAGAGCAAGCCTCCCGAACACCACCACTCTGGGTGGGGCTTTAATCTAACAAACATTTACCACATGGCTCCTCATTGGAGAGCTCTTTGAAAATGCCTTAAAAAGAGGACACCAAGAAAGACTCTTCTTTTGAATTGCTTCAAATCCTGGCATCATATCCTCCTTCCAAAACATGGACCTCATTCAACTGGGTAAAAAAGAGACGGGAGTTGAATAGTTGATTCCCCTCATTTTCCCTTAGATTCCTTCTAAAAGTTGGAATCCAAACCACCTGGCCTCCCTGACCAAATCCCTCCACATAGTCTTGCACTTTTGCTTTCTTAATCCACACAATTATACAAGTGTGGAAATTGGTCCACCAACGGCTGATCACCTACTTAGGTATCATGCCAAAATAGAATCTTCTTTCCCGAACCAACCTGATATCTAATGTTCATCATGAAATTTTGCTTGACCAAAATTATGGTCGAGCATTTATGTGAAGCCCCCTGAATATCCCATTCATCCCTAGCACCACTATATTTGGCCATCTCCAGCTGCGTCCATAGGCCATCTCAGTCATCCCTAAGCCTCCATAACCATTTACCCAGTAAGGCTTGATTCATCAACCTTAACGGTCTAAAGCCCAGGCCCCATCAAGCTTTGATTTACACACAGAGGCCCAATCCACAAGATGAAACTTTTTATCCACACTTCTTCCATGCGGTAAGCAGTCCCTCTACAATTTCTCTATGCGATTGATAACTGTGATTGGACACTTCAAGATGGACATATAATATACCGGAAGGGTTGGCAGAGCTGATGTGATGAGCGTCACCCTTCCTCCAAGGGAAAGATAATTTGCTTTACAAGTAAATAATTTTTTTTCAACTCTCTCCAATACCGGATTCCACACTGATTTATTGGCCGACCCCATACAAAGGGGAAGCCTAAATATGTAGCTGGAAATGACCCCACGGTACATCCCAAAATCTCCGCATACTAGTGCATTAGAGAGTCCTCAACTCTTATACCAATTAGCTCACTTTTGAAGAGATTTACTTTCAAACCTGACACCGCTTTAAAACAAATCAGAGTGGCTTTGGCATTTTTAATTTGGTTTTCACTAGTATTGCAGGAGACCAATGTTGGAAACTGTAAATATGAAATGAGGGACACATCCCTTTCCTCCTTGAATCCTGTGATTAAACCGGCATTTTCCGCTACTCTTACCATCCTCAAGGCTTTTGCTTCAATCACAAAAAGAGGAGAAAGTATTCCTGGAAGCCCAATCCAGTCTATCATAAGCCTTCTCCAAATCCAACTTGGACATAAGTCCTGGAATCCTTTTTCTGTTCCTTGAGTGCATGCATTCATTAGCAACAAAGGCTCCTTGCTCATTGGATGTGATTTCTGACAACCCCTTCTGCAATCTTCCAGCCAATACCTTAGCTAAAATCTTGTAAATACATCCATATAGACTTATGGGTCTATCATCTTTAGGGGATGTTCTCATTTAAGTCGCTACATCTTACGAGTTAAATATCATAAGATGTCACAAGTGTTTATGACAATCTAATTACCAAATGATGGAGTTACAACTTGCAGTTGGGATGCTTTATTTATTTATCAAGTGTAGACAAAGAAACCAAAAGCAACTTATGCTTCAGTAAGCTTGCATAGTACATCGTTTATGATAAATTGATGATGGTTTGAGGGCCTGTTTCAGGGGGAAGCTGATGTTTATCCCCTAGATCAACACAAATTTCTAATTGGTTGCTATGCTGTAAGTTCCTGCGCAGGACAGACGAGCCTGTGGCAGTGGAAGATGCTTCAACCTTGAGGTTGTGGGTTCAAGCCATGTTACCAATAAGAAAAAAAGAGGAAAAAGTAAAAGCATTAGGATATGTGATTTTTAAATTTTTTTTAAAGGTGCTATAATTTCTTGATAAAATAGGATTTGTTAGATCTAAAGGCCAGCATTTAGATCTCTTTCAATTTCTTATCTTCTTTCAATTATGATCTCATCTTCCCATTCATTCCCCTTTTATAATAATTACCCTCGCGTGTGAAAAAACTGAAATGGTAATCGATGTAAAATGTCACTGCTTTCTGAGATTTGTTGTGTTAGAGATTACGGAACGGCTTGTTTTTGTTGGGTAACATTGCCTTACATTCTTAACTTCTACATCATATTCACTGTACTGATAATAAGCTCCCTGGTAGTGTTTTGATGCCCATTTACTTGTTAATGCATATCTTTTTATCTTTCTTGGAAATTCTGTAGTTCTTGTAAATAGCTGCTGATCTTGTTTCTGATAATGTGAATGTGCAATGTCTTTTGACAATCTATGATAAGAATCTAGCACAGTTGGGATATGCTTAATGTTGCAACCATAGGGTTGTGGGTGCACGTCGTTTTACGTATATATGAAAAAAAAACCCTGACAATCTGGGTCATTTGCGGCATGCCCCCTTTGAGGTGCAAATAGTACTGCTTTGTATTTCACTGGTAGTTTCTTTATTAATTATTTGTTCTTCTTCATGATTGCTTATTCTTTGTGGAGTGGTCATGTTATTTGTGTTTTCCGATTGATTGTTTCAGATGGACAGCCTCTTCTAGCTTCTGGCGGTTCTTCAGGTGTCATTAGCATCTGGAATCTTGAGAGACGAAGGCTTCAATCAGTCATTAGAGAAGCGCATGATGGTTCAATAATATCACTTCATTTCTTTGCCAACGAGCCTGTTCTTATGAGCTCTTCTGATGACAATTCAATAAAAGTGAGGGCATTCGTCTTGTCATTCTCTGTACTTGATGGAAATACTATTGCCTCTGACGATTTTTTTTCTGTGCGAGTGAGATGATTACATACATTTGCATTAAAAAAACTTTCTAAAATGATTCGTTCTAACTTCTTTTCAAAATTCTTGGCAAGGAAAGTTTTGTAGTGGGATCAGGGATGCACCATGAATTGGAACATTTTTAAAAATAAACAAGAAAACAATTAGGGTGGAAATTCCCTAGATGCATATCTGGCCTGTAAACTCTTTAAAGCTAGGGCTTTCAAGAGGCTGCATTTGAGCCGGACCGCATGGGTCTAGGCCTGGTAAGGATTGCAGAACTGTTGTCCAAGTTCCGGTATGACACAAACCTTGGAACCTTGATCTCAGTCCACCTTGTAACAATTATCAGTGGCCTGTATTTGCCCACGAAAGGACCAACACCCTATGTCATGGATCCTATGGATTTTTACATCAGTCCAAATGGCTGGAATGTTGGATTGAAATATATATATATATATATATTTTTTAAAACAGTTAAATTTGTGGGTCACACAGATCAAGTGATTAGGATGATGAGATTGACTTGAAATTTCATATATGGGCTGATCCTATTTAGATCTTTCCATCCCCTGACTCATCCTTGATTGGTGCGGCCCAGGTTGGTGGTTGGCTCCACAGGCTGTCTCGCACGGTCTCCAATGCGAGAAATCTGCCCAGGAGCGCTACTCTTTAAACAATGTTCAAAAACTGAATCGGATTGTAAAATCATATGACATCTGACACTGAATCTTAAATCACAAGACTCATTAAGCTCTATAAATCACAAGTCTTTCATTTAAGCTAGCTTCAAGGTTGAAGTTTCCACCCTTCCTTTCTCTGTCTTTGTCTGTCTCTTTCTCTGATTCCTCACTGCCTAACTACTTAATTTACAACCTATTGGGATTAAGCCTTTTTATGACTATTCAATACACGGAGAAGATGTTTATGGTATCATCAATTCATCATTAAATCCTTATTCCATCAATTTGGGGTCAGCTAGAAGAGTTCTATGCTTGGTCTCCTGAAAAGAAAAAAATCCAATAAAGTTGAGCTGTAAAACCTACCAACAAAATGTGAACAAGACTATCAGGCCTCTCTGTCTCTCAATATGTGCTTGTGTAAGAATTAGAAATTATCTTTACCTAGTATATGATGCATGCATTGATCCAAATTGTAAGCTTTGATCCTAAATTGTAAAATTTTGACAATAGTGGCTATAAGTATTGCACATACCACATTTGTCATCATCATTGTTACCATCATCATCAATGCCTTTTGCAGACTATGGTGGGGTCAGTGACATAAATTCTGTTTCCCAATTCCAGTCTATCCTCGGTAAATCCTCAGCTAGGTTGCGTTTCTTCAGATCTTTCCTTACTACTTCCATTGAGGTGCTTTGCAATCTACCCCTTTTACTTGAGGGGCCATCAACCTACATTCCATATAAATTACAAGAAATATATAAAAACTTCAAGCCCTAAACATGGCCTGCTAGGTATTCTTCTCTTGTACTATTCTATTGGGATCTGGAACTCAGGCTGGACCTAGGTCCCTTGGATAGCCCTAATCAAGGGCTACAATATCTTTATTTCTATCAAAGAAATTTTTTTTTTTTTGAATGATTCTATCAAAGATATCATCCATACAATATGACTCAATATGAGCTTTCTCGCTTCTGATATAATTCCTATAATGATGTTGGTTTTAATTAGTTTGCTTATTATTTTTTTCCTTTTTGGTTTTGTATAGAATTTCTTTTCCTTGTTTAATGAATCGCCATTTTCTAGCCAAAAAAGTTGCTCTTTACCCTCCTACGATATTTGCTGATTCCTTATCAATTTTAGATCCACCATGAAAGAATCTACAAGAATTTTGAGTCGCATGGGCCATTAGTTGAGCTTTCTCTTAATCTTTTCTAGAATATCCATTCTCAGTATTTCCAGTTACTTAATAGACTATATTTATGCTTACGGTTTGAATATGTAAAATCTTGTAAAATTGCTTTCACATATAAGTCAGTATATGCAATATTTGTGAGTTTTTAGTAATAAACTTGAGGGAACCTTTTTTTTTTTTCTACATGATGAATCGACATGAATGAGCATTCACCTTTATTTACTTATTTATTTTATAATTTAGTCAACTTCCATTTGCATTGTCAGTACCAGTTGTTTCAATAACTTTAGCTGGTATTGCAAAGTGAAATACGAATAATTTCTATATTAAGCCATTTTGAGTGCTACAGTATCTTGATTTTATTTATTCATTCAGCGGTTAAGTTTCCTCTCTCTCTCTCACTGTTTTTTTTTTTTTTTTTTTTTTGTGTGTTAGATGTGGATTTTTGACACGAGCGATGGGGATCCTCGTCTTTTGCGCTTCCGTAGTGGGCATAGTGCTCCTCCTCAGTGCATAAGGTAATTTTATGATGTTTATCGGACCTTGTTTGCATGAATGCATCCAAATTGGCATACATGCGATTATATTGGTTTATCACCACCATCACCATACTCTTCCTAACTATATCCCATGGTTTTGGGATGAACATGTTCTCAACTCACTTGACAATTAAATAAAGAGCCTTGACTCAAATTATTGTTTTTCATTTTTAGTGTCACTTGGATGGATGTAGTAAGGATAGATCTGAAGAAGTGCAACTTCTCTGTGGATTTGTCTTAGGATAGATTGGAATGGAGAAACAAAATACATGTAGTTGACCCTGACATAGTTGGGACAAGGCTTTGATGATGGTGATATTGGTGATGATGTTTAGTGAGATTTGATTGAAGGGGATTTTACATCGCTCCAATATATGAATCGATTTGAAAGAAATAAGTCTCAACATCAAAGATTTTATATTTTTGTGGGGCCCATCATGGTTTAAAATAGCGGCCACTATGTAGCATAACTCCCACAATATCGGCCATAGTGGTTGATGTAAGATACCATATACCAACCCAAAAACTTAAGCTCCTTGGTGGAAGGCCCAAGCAAGTATATATATGTATATCTGAAGCCATGTCAAACCCATTACTTGGGTGATGTGGGATGTGGGACTTTTCCAATACTCCCCCTCATGTGCAGACCCAACAGATTTCATGGACGGGCTTGCCACGTGGGCTACATAAGAACGACGGGATTGGAACCCGCTCTGATACCATGTGCCAACCCAAAAGCTTAAGCTGATAGGTGGAAGGCCCAAACAGGTATATGAAGCCATGTCAAACCCATTACTTGGGTGATGTGGGATGTGGGACTTTTCCAATAGTTGAGGTCGCTTCTCTAATTTGAAAATAGTGGCGCTGCGGTGTAAAACCTAGTAGAGCCAATCTGTTTTAATTTAAAACATTATTTTTTCTATTTTTTTCTCTTCAATAGTCTTTCATAAAGTTGTCTCTACCCTTATATGGTTCCAAATCACTATAAAAACACAAGATTGACTACTACACAATATTTGAATTCTTTTAACCTCTTAAAAAATTCACACAGCTACGCTGTTACGTATCGCCCGCTACATAGCGTTTTTGGCCACTGGCCGCTATGCCTGATGCAACCGCTATTTTAATCCTTAGGGCCCATATACATCTGCCTAATAATTACCAGTCCATCCATAAGATTTTTGGGTGCATGTTAGTTATATGTGTTGCATAAGATAAATAATTTTGCATGTAGATAGTTGTGACTATATATTATTGCAAGTGTAGTAACTGTTCATTATCTTTAGCATGTGAAAGAGTCTTTTGTGAGATTTGAATGAGTTAATATCTTTAGGAGAGTGTTTGCATGCCATTAGAGTCTTGTATGTTCCCATAATGTGTCATTAAGTAGTCACGCTTGTAATGGTCTTTATTAGCTCACTGAGTTGAATGAAAAGGAATTCTAGTGGCATTCACTTTTCTTGGTTTGTGATTTTCCATAAATGGAGTTTGAAGTCTTTTTCATGTAGGACTGGTTTTGAGTTGTTTAGCATGGGCATACAGACTTGATTTTAGGGTTTTTTTCATCGTACTGGAGCTTGCAATCGACATTCTTTCTTCTACTTAGTTTGTGATTTTTGGGAGTGAATTTTGGAATTACTTGATTCCTTATCTCTTGGTTTGTGGTTCTTATGCAGTCAAAGAATCAAGACAGAACTGGAACTGTCGAAAATATTACTGTGCAACAGCACGCCATGTTTTCTATTTGCCTGGACGTGAAGATGCACTCTCACAGACAATGATTGATGCACTCAATCAGTTATTTATGCCTTAAAAACACCAAGAATATAAGGGCACTAATGGTAGAAAGGCATCAGAGAGATCAAAAGAGACTGTTCTCAACTTTATTCAAGATAATAAGATGTCCGCTGTGCACTGTTGCTTCACTGTTTACTGTCGACATTCATAAATAGAAAAAAAAAATACAATCAGTCAAATCCACAATCTCTAGCATAAATCACTAAGTAATGACTCGTAGTAACTTAATTGAAGGAAAATAATAACTAATTTCCAGGAAGTCAATGAATTTAAAGCAGTTTCTCAAATTGGGGTCGTTCCAGATCCCTCAGAAAAAAATTGATGGGACTCACATGGCCCACCTGACGGGAAAGTGGATCATGCCCAGTGGCTGTACACCCCTGGGTGACTCAGGGGGTGCTGGTTTCAGTTGGGTTTGGCCCAGTTGGGCCCTGTAATTCTCAGTCCAAGAGAGTCACACGAACAGCCCCCTTGCTGCGCTGTTTGCATTTGTATTGAAACTCCAAAATTGATGGAACCACCCTATAAGGCTTAAATATATTCAAACAGCCCATGTAGGTGTGAATTTTTGTATTTGAGGGACTGTTGTGTAACTTGTGTTCCCAATTTCAAGGAAAATCTTCACACATGGGTTAGGTCCCCATATGCTCGATCATATCTTCGTGAATGCTAATGCTTGTTCAACCATAAGATCTTCAAGGCCTTCTGCACCAGGTCCGGACGAGGTCACGCAGCATCAATGTTTGTGTAGGGGCTATTATATATGCCTAAAGGTTCATGTAATTGTATATTGTCCCCATTTCCATGTGGCAGAATCTGTTTTATGGACATCTGATCATGTTGACCAGGATTGGAACTAGGAAGCAGCAGAAGGGGGCCATGGCTCCCTCATAATAAATGCGAAGATGGTGCAATAGATTGGCCCCTCCAAAGTTGATGGAAGAATAAAAGTGACTTCCAATCTTCTAAAAGGCTGGCAGGACAAAGTATTTAAACTATGTAACTGATGACTATTTATACCAAAGGAAACCATTTAAAGGAGGTAGCTAGAGATTCCCATCTTCAGAAAAATCACCTCTAATTAAGGAGTTTCAATTAGTTTTGTATTCAGTAAATATTGAAAAGTTCAATAAGAACTTTCAACCTCTCTCTACTGGTTGAAAATTCCTTTTAAGTCTAGAAAGAATCCATGTGGCTTTCATTAGAGTTATAGAAATACAAAGAATAAAGGGAAGAGGAAAAGGAAGGGGAAAAAATAGAAGAAAAGAAATGGAGAAGAGGAACAAAGAAGAAAAAGATTAGGAGTCTCATTCTGTCCTTGTCTATCTTAACAAATTCTTATGCCATACCATTGTACAATTTGCAAGGCTTTCCCTGACTTTTCATGTTTGACATATCGATTAGTTCCCTCCTTTTGCCGTGCACTTAAGTTTTGACGTGTCCCTTTATTTTAAATGGAAGTAGCATAAAATATAATACATCAATGTGAGGATTTTTGTAGCCTTTTATATATGCATGACCCTTGATCAATAGGTCTACTGTTCTTTTCTCTTTTAAACGAAGAGATGTGATCAAATCCAGCCACTGGACTATATAAACAGTCAACCCATTTTGTGAAGCCCATTGTAGCTATCTTTATGCATAGTGGTTGATTAGGTGACATGATTTTTATGTAGATCATACATAGTTAAAAATCATCTTCATTTGATGATCGCAACCATCTTTGGAGCCCTCCCCAGAAAAAAAGTTAAAATAAAGGACTAGAGTAATTTTGTCCAACCAGTCATTCAACGCTCTTTTGCTTCAAAGGCTATCATTATCGAATTGTGTAGCAATTTAGGCTATATGCCATCAACATTGGACCATTCATTTCTAACCACCCACCATGCATAGCATATAGGCGACTGTAGTGGGCTTCACTAGGCCTTGAATGTAAAACTCTCAGCCTCAATTAACAAACTAACAGTAAAGTAAGTTAAAATGCATAAAAGATTATTTGAACCTAAACAATCTAAGTCCAACAATATAATATTATTTTTTTTTAATAATTTTATGAAAACATGATACTACTTTCTTTCATTTTTTCTCTTTTCTACCGGTATTATATTTGTGTTTTTAGTTATGGTTTCAATCAATGTTATTTTCATTATTTTTATTTTCATCGATAATATTATTTCAAAACAATGTACTTTGCTCACCCAAGAAAATTTTGGTTCCACCCTTGATGTTGACCAAATATCGTGGCCTTAATTTTTTTCCTAAACCGATGCATCTTACTTCATAGGGTTCATTTAAAGCAAAATTTGATTTAATTTCCAAATGTCAATGTAGAACAATAAGCCACCAAAAATAGAAACTTGGTAGTGATGTTCTGGTACCTGAATTTTTTGGTTATGTTGTCATTTCATGTGGTTAGGTTGACTATGTTTTCTATTTTACAATTTTGGTCTTTATACAATGCTACCATTGTTGTATTTGCATGCATGTGTAATTCTTTTGAATCATTTTATAGAAGTCTTCCTCTCTCATAGGGAGGATTGAGGATGGGAAGAAGAGAGAAAGAGGAGGGTTTTTTTTTTTTTGGCGGGGGAGGGGGAGGAGGGGGGGTGGGGGCTGCGGGTGTTTGTTGAGAGGAAGGATTGGGGGATGATGTGTGGAGGGTAATGTTCTTGCTTAATTTTCTTAACTCCTTGTTTATGTGAAGTCATTAATGATTCCTTCCAGGTTCTACGGCAATGGGAGACATATTTTATCTGCTGGTCAAGATCGAGCGTTTCGTGTTTTCTCTGTCATTCAGGTGAGGCCTTTTTTATCAGTTCATTTACGTTTGACCTTGATTCCTTCTCTTTCTGCAACCATACTCGCTGATCCACCACTGGGTGGTGCATGTTCTTGGGTGCATTTTCTATAGCTTGGGAGTGTAAAAAGCAGTCAGAGGTATCAAAATCTTTTGCAGAAGCTAACTACCGATCAATGTCCTATGTCAGCAACGAAGTAATCTGGCTAAGACACCTTCTTCTTGAATTTGGGTACCAATTCTGTATAATCTGGCCAAGACATCTTTGTGAATATGGGTACCAATTCTGTACTACACCCTATGCTGACAACACAAGTGGTATCCAGATTGCTTCCTATCCCCTTTTTTATGGATGGATCTAACACATTGAAGTTGCCTGCCACTTTATTCAAGAACATGTCTTGTCTAGAACTCTACATTTCCTCATGTTCTCCCCCACTATTAGTTGTGTGACCTTTTGACGCAGTCCCGATTTGATGCAATTGGACTACCTATGGCCCAAATAAATCAAATCCAGAAAATATCCAGCTACCACACCAATATGCAGTAAAGAAAACATAAATCCGGAAATTTAATGATGAAGGAACAATGTGGAAAAAATCACCAAACTCACCTTTAAAGAGCCTTCTCAATCACCTATAGTCCACTTGACCAAGGGAGAGGAAAACAAAGCCAAAACAGTGCTTTGTTAATAATATTGGAAAACTGTACTGTAGCATGAACAGTACAGACAACCTATACATCCCTTTATGCCATGCTCAAAACCACAAAAAACCCTAGTAATCCTACCATGATTGAGTCCTAACATAATCAGAAATCTGTAATTACTTTTTCCTAACCAAATCAACCATTTGACACTAAAAAAAAAAAACAAAAGAAATTTGAGGACTTCCAGATTCCAGGTTGTCACTGCCTCTGGTTACAAATCTGGCTGTGGGGCCCATGTGGCCCCATTTGATAATGAATAAACCCAGACGACTTGAAAGGGGACTTAGGGACGACCCTTGTGGTGTAGAGTCCTTGTGGGTTGGACCAGTTCTAACCCATTAACCTGATGCTCCAAATTACTGCACGTACAACCCTTTTTTTTGTCAAATTGCATAACAATCAATGCACTTTTATACTTTTCCAAAAGAGCCCCTAAATTCATAATTGAACACAATTCCTGGCTGTTTGGGCCCAAGTTTCAATTAAAACTTGGCGGGACCTTTATGGGCCATCTTGGGATGCTCCAATTGCGCCAACTAGGATTCAGCCATAACAAAAATTGGGTCTTGATAAATTTCTGCATCATTCTCCCCCGGTTGAGTAGAACTCGTCCTCGAGTTTGCTTCTTCGTGTGGCCATTTGTGTCGGCATTTTCGCTTCTTGCGGCACTTTTGTGGAGGAGCTTGAAGTTCTGTTTGTCGCTTTAAATTTTCTTCATGATGCTGCACACTGATTACGGCTGTTGTTGGAATTGAGCTTTCAATTTGATTTGCAACTTCAAGAACCTGATTGGATGCATCTTGTTACCGCCCTACCGCTTCCCAAAATGGATCAACATTTTCATAATTAAGACACTCTTTAAGAGTCACAGCCTGCGGTTTGCATTCTTACTTGGGAACATATTCTGATGCGACATTTACCATTGGCAGATTGCGCTCTGGCTTTGGCACAAATTCTATTGCAACTTGATTTTCAGCTACAACTACTTGTTCATCTTGGCCTTTCTCAAAAATCTGATTTTCTAAATTCACTTCTTGACAATCATCTTCCACATATTCGTCAAATATAGGAGGTGGATTTAGATCATCTTCAACATCCTCATCATCAATATCTTCCTAATTTCTTCTTTTTGAGTGTCCTCATCACATATATCACCCTAGAAATTACCTACGCCCCTTAACAAAGTAGGTTTCATATTAATTTTCTCGTGAGTAGGCCTGAGGACAATTTTTGCATCGTCTTCATAGAAGGTGTACGTATTTTTATAACCATCGTGAAATGTCCGATGGTCATAGCCTACCTAATAGTATATGAGTAACATCCATGGGGGGCTACATCACACCATACATCCTCATGGTATCTACCACCAATAGACAAAGAAACTAGTGCTTTACGAGTTACTAATATCTCATTACCGCGCTTGAACCATGATAGCTTGTATGGTGCATGATGCTTTTCTGTCGGGAGCTTGAGCTTGTCGACGACTTCCTGTGATACCCATTCTCGCAACTACCGACATCCATGATCAAGTGACATTTGCGTTCTTTGACATTGCATGTAGTGCGGAAGATGCTCATGCTAGTACGAAGCCAATCATCTTCGGTAGGTATGTTTGGAGAAAACAATGTTTTATGGATCATCAAAGATTGACCTTCATCACCATAGATAGTGTCGTTGTCGGTCCCGGATTTATCAAATTTAGGTATATCATCATCCACTACATAGGATGGCGTGTCTGATTTTTCTTCTTGTTCAGCCACATGAATTTCTCTCTTCCGACATTTTGAGGATATGTGACCGTACTCATTGCACTTAAAGCAAAGGATGATCGCTTTACCTTTGCCCTTATCATCCGCATTAGTAGCTCGTTGACCCATCTAAGTTGGTCGATTTGCAGGACCACTTGTACTGTCTTCTTTATGTTGCAGCCCAAATTTCTTTGATGCACCGTCGTCTTTAGAAGATTGTGGAATTGATGTCCTCCGTGGAATCTTAATCGCATGTGATTCTTCAATGGCGGTCGCTCGCTGAATGGCTTTTGTCACTGTGTAGCAAGGATGGTAAGCCATCGCCTTCCGTATGGATGGTCGTAAGCTGCCCTTATATCTCCCCACTAATTGATCTTCCTCTTCCATAATATCATTACAGGCACTAAATATTGGAATTCCTCCATGTAGTTATCTACAGAGTGCTTTCCTTGTTGGAGATTCTGTAGCCGCATAAAAAGTGTTTGCTTGTATGTGGGAGGAAGAAAATACCCCTTCATGTATTTTTCCATCTTCTCCCAGGAAGAAAATTCCCCTTCATGTATTTTGCCATTATATTCGGGAATTTCCGATTTTATATTTAGGCCCCGATAAGTATCGTCATGACGTTCCATATGCCGTTGTCTTCTCACTGTAGACTGACTGTGGAACGGGTTGATAAATTCCTAGGTATCCGTGTCATCATTATAATCCTCACGATGATTTGGGCGCTCCAGACGCTCCAGGCCTTGGGTCAGTCGTTCAACTTGCTGCCTTAAATTTTGAATCTCAATATCTCTTGAATTTGGCTCATGACCCACGTCGCTTTCAACCTTTGGCCTACGACCACGAATTCTTCGGGGAGCCATTTTCAGGAAGATGGATTTACAACACAAATCTTTAGGATCGATTTGCGCTCTGATACCAACTGACGCAGTCCAGATTTGATGCAACCGGATTGTCTATGGCCCAAATAAATCAAATCCAGAAAATATCCAGCCACCACACCAATATGCAAGTGAAGAAAACAAAAATTCAGAAATTTAATGGTGAAGGAATAATGCGGAAAAATCACCAAACTCACCTTTAACGAGCCTTCTCAATCACCTATAGTCCACATGACCAAGGGAGAGGAAAAATAAAGCCAAAACAGTGCTCTATTAATAATATTGAAAAATTGTACTGTAGCATGAACAGTGCAAACGACCCATACATCCCTTTATACCATGCTTAAAACCACAAAAACCCCTAGTATTCCTACCATGATTGAGTCCTAACATAATCAGGAATTTGTAATTACTGTTTCCTAACCAAATCAACCATTCGATTCTAAAAAAACTAATTTTTTTTTGAGGATTTCCAGATTCCAGGTCATCATTGCCTCTTGTTACAAATCTGACTGTGGGGCCCATGTGGTCCCATTTGATAATGAAGAGACTTAGACGTCTTGAAAGGGGACTTTGGGACAGTGGTGGACTCAGGATTTTCATTTGGGTGGTGCGGACTATGGTCAATTGAAAAAATGATATCATTAGCAAGAAAAACAACAATGTCACTCGCTTCCCTAAGAACAAGAATACAAGATGGATATCATAACTGTGAAAATCAGCCAATAGATGTAACAATTAAGGCACAACATGATACAACAACAATCTAAGCAAATCATAAACCCTAAGGCACATTGGTCAATAAGAAATACAATTCGCACTAGATCCAATTTTCAATTTCTTTAAATCAAACAATTTATGCACAAAACCTACAAATCAAAATCTCTTCCATCCATATAAGATTTAACGGACACAAATTACAAGGGCAACAGGAGTAATATCGTGGATCAACAAAAGGAAATATCAGACAAGTGATTGAAATCGTAATAAAAGTGCAAGAATAAAACATGCAAAAGTCTCGTTTATCTTTTCTCCATGGATTAGTGAAAAAATAAAGAAATAATTGATTTCCAGCACCAAATCATCCAACAGGGAAAAGTAAAAAGGGAAAAAAGGGGAAAGAAAATCCAATAATCCTTACTAGCAACGAAGCTGGATCGGATCGAGAGGGACTTCCTAAGATTTGGATAATTTGCAAATAATTGAGCCATGGGTTTTGTGGGGAGACGGGAGAAAAAAGGGTAAAAAAAAATGAGCTTTTTTAAAAAAAAGAAGAAGAGAGGAGACGAAGGCTTATACATAAGACATGTGGGGCAATTTTTTTGGACATGTGGGGCATGGTCTATGTCTCCATCCAAATCTCTTGGATTTTAAAATGCAACCTGGGGCGGCCGCCCTATATGATCATAACATGGGTCCGCCCCTTCTTAGGGACAACCCTTGTGGTGTAGAGTCCATGTGGGTTGACCAGTTTTAACCCATTAACCTGATGCTCCAAATTACTGCACGTACAACCCTTGTCTTCAGAATTTCTGAAAATTGCATTACAGTCTGTACTTTTCCAAAACAGCCCCTGAATTCATAAATGAGCACAATTCCTGGCTGTTTGGGCCCAAGATTTCAATCAAAAGTTGGAGGGACCCTTACGGGGCCATCTTGGGATGCTCCAATTGCGCCAAATAAGATTCAGCCATAACAAAAATTAGGTCTTCATAAATTTCTGCTCACCTTTTCACCAAAGCTATGACAAAGTCTTGCCATGATTTTCTCCGTACATCAATTTGAGGGGGAGTGTAGAGACAATAGGGACTAGGGAGCACTGAAGAATATATCCCTATGGATTACCGTTCTCAAGTAACATATCTCAGTATATGTAGTCCTGCATGTTACCTTATGTATATCTAATGCTGTAAATGGATAGGATTAGAATCTAAATAGATGGGATTAGTATCCCAGGGGATAATTTCAGATCTGTGATTATAGTTCTGATTATAATCCTTAATATCCTTGATTGCTAATGATTGTAGCATGATTATAGTAGTGATGTCTAACCGCTATATATACAATGGTTGACCACACAATGTGGGAGGACAAATTCTCCAAAACTCTTCCATTCTATTGTCTAGTTTATCATCTGTGAGTTTTACGTTCTTTATTTTGAATCATGTATAATGGATTGAAAAGATGAGAGTGCCTATCATGTGATCAATGAATGGCCTCTAAGTCGATAACCCAAGAGCCTGAGCAAGAAGAGACTTCAAGAGCATTTGATATACCTGACCAACTAAGGCAGTGGAAGAAGAAGATGTTCACTTGAGTCATCTCGCACCATGTCCTCATACTCTCTCTTAAATAGCTAAAACTGTTTTATTCGTAGGCCCTGTTAAACTAACTTCTACTTGCACACTACCAGTATTTGTAATAGCAGAATTCATGGTCTAACCTGAAGGACTTCCATGAAGGTCCCAGCATGTATCAATTTTGTGATTCTTATGCCCGTAATGTGTTCAATAACGCTCAACAGAATGGCCTCTACCAGCGCCACCACCAATGACACCACCTCTACATCCGTTACCTCTTTCTTGAACTTTCCGCCTCTAAAGTTACTTTCCTTTGGTTTCACAAGAAGTAGAAACTTTTATGGAGCCAACTTTGCATCATGTCTCTATTCTTTCATCATGGAGTAAATAGAAATAAACACTCTTAAAGATGTAAAAATTGTATTATCAAGGTTTTTGCCCGAATAGGCTCAAACTCTTGATTATGACCAGCTAACAACATGAATATGTGATTATTTTCAAGGTTTCTTCTCCTGGAATTCTGCATCTTTTTGGCAATGAAATTTATTACCATCTGGATGTGCCAATTCTTGCTGGTAACTGTATAGTATTCTGCTAATGTTTTCTTTGTTGATGTGCTACAGTAATCTCTTTCAAGCCATAAATTTTAGCAACACTATTTTTGTCTGCATAGAGTCCATGAAGAGTATCCATGTTAAGTAGTTGTTTGTGCAGTTTCCCATCACCTATTGGTTTTAGGATTACAGGCTAGCAAACTTGTCATGGTATTAGAGCCAGAGGTCTCGAGTTCGAAACCACGTAGGGAAATTTTTTTTCCATGCCGCACTGTGTTTGTGCGGGCGCAAGTGCACAGGGCAAGAAGGCCCCATACCGTGTTGTAGTCTTGTGCGGGTGTGTGCTTCGAATTTGGGCGGTGTCCCACCCGAGGGGGGGTGTTAAGTAGTTGTTTGTGCAGGTTCGCATCACCAATTGGTTTTAGGATTACTGGCTAGCAACTCCGTCAATCCATATCAGGCATCTTTTTTTTTTCAAGCTGTACAACCCCATTAGCAATGTCTGGCTTCATAGAATTTAGGAGCCATTACATCAGAAGCATATTGTTGGTCTCCCAATCTGTGTGTTTTGATCATCAGTTGGTGGCACTTCCACTTTACCAGTGATACGTCTCAATTTATATAGACTTCCTAGAAACAATCGAGCTGCCATAGACCATAAAAATTTGTGGCCTTACCTTGATGATCTCAATATTTGGATTTTCATTGTTAGAGCTGCTCATGGGCATGCTGATGATGACTCTGCCACTGTAACTATTCACATTTTATACAGTAAAAAAGCACATTGCTTTTGAATAATGTGAATAAGTACCTTTCATACCAGTATCTGTGATCACCTTGGGGAGCAGGCCCCCAAACTTTTTATTTTTGTTACTATACAGCACCTTTTGGTGAAAACAAGAACCCAAATATGACACTTTTAACTGTCAAAATGCATCAACATGGGATAAATTCCTTGAAACCTGCAACATACACTGAAATTTGCCCTCAAACAGGACTTCTTGCACCCACAAAGATGGTGCCAGTGACACCGTATATGGGCTTTCCTACAGTAGAATGAAGAAAGAAAAGAAAGGGAAGAAAAGGAGGGTAAGTTTTTTTCGTGGGGTGGCGGAGTGGTGGTGGTGTGTGAAGAAGAAAGAGGGAAAAGAATAAAGATAAGAGTAGAAAAACAGAACAGGCAGAGAAAATAAGAGGCTAGGCCTTTTCTCATCTTAGGGTTCTGCCCCTCAAATCTGTTCTAATACCATAAAAGGTTTATTGGAGAAAGAAAACAACTTGTGCAACCCAGCCAAAAATTAATTATATATATATATATATTTGAAAAATCACAACAAACCCCCTACTTATTTCACAATCAGTCCGTGATTAATTAAAATAACCATATCAAATAAAATTCTGCAACACCAAATATTATGCCTTTTATGGACTTCTTTAGTATCTCTACCAAATACTTGCACTTGCTCAGTGTATACAAGTCAGACCGATTTGACACTCCTGTTGGTACTCGATGCTGCACAAATACTTCTAGGATACATGTTTAGTACATCGTACTTACCATGTCCAGTACTTCATATAGTTCTTTTAATCATCATCATCATCAAAGCCTTGTCCCAACTATGTTGGGGTTGGCTACACAAATTTTGTTTCTCCATTTCGATCTATATTGAGCCAAATCTTCAGATAAGTTACTTTTAATATATTTATTTTTTGACATAAAAAATGTTAGAAAGGAATGTAAATGCTTATTTCATTAATTCAGAAATGTCCTCAGGAAAAATATAGGATATCCGTATTTGCGTGAGTTTCCTAGATTTCTAAAAGTGAAGAGTTGTATCCTCAATTCCCATGTGCTTGTTCGGGTCCATATCCATATGCCAGACTTATAAAAAGATGTATAGAGCTCTACACCATGAGTATATTTGAAAACTTTCCTTTTTATCAGTAAATATAGCCTTTCACTGTGTCTGCCACCAAAAAAGAGATGGTAAACTCTTGCCAACATGGCACTTTAAGAAATAAAGAGACCCTGGGGAAAAAAAAAAGATTGAGAATTCATTGGGTCTATAGCTTCAAAGAAGAGAATTATTAGTCAGTCCACTGGCTGCGGTGGTTATTATTTCTTGTTGTTGTTGTTGTTGTTATTATTCTTATTATTATTGATGGTCATTCGGAAGACAATTATCAAGGTCAAACATTTGATCAAGATTTCTTATTGTGCGAAGTGAACCATCCCATGTTTGGGACTCATTTCAAGTGCTAACGATTAATAAGTTTCGAAGTGAGGCAGATTTACTTCAGAAGTTATTATTGCTTTCATCATCCTTCTTCAATGAATATTTGATGTGTGATCGTTAAAATCTTTAATGGGTTAAAACATTAGTGGACCCCTTTGTATCAATTTGGTTTCTGCAGTAGGGCGGTCAAAAAGCCCTCAGTTGTGCTCGGATTAACTTGGGCCATCATTTAATCAAGCCATGGGTCAGCTGGATTAAGGGCTTGGCTAATGCTCACTTGGTTAAGTACATAAATGTGTGAATGAGCTCAAGCCCAACCTCGGTAGATTTATATAATATGCCATATAGTAGAAAGAGAATTGGAACCTAAGCCTAAACATGAGTTTGGCTTGTTTGAATTGAGCTCGAGCCATTTATCAGGCAGTCAAGATCAAGCTCTGAGCTTGGCCATGATCAGCTCGCTTACACTCCTAATCTGAATGTGTCGGAGTGCAGAAACTTACAAGGAAATTTTTGACTGGTTCTGATCGTTGCAAGTTGATCCAGGTTTGATTTGAAGGGACCCTGATTTGCATTCATTTCTGAATGAGAAGTTTCCGTAGTCATTGGAGGAAATGTGCTGCTTATGTTTTATACTGGTGAAATTCATACTGATTCTACAGTGGTAGTGGTAACCTGAGATCATCTTTTTTTGTGCATTTCATAGTGAAAATGGACTCCTGAACAATCATGTTTTTTGATACAATGATCTTAAGGATTGTACATGGATTATGATAATAGAAGAATTTGCAAATTTGACGTTGGATAACATCATTCAGAATTGTGAGCTTGTATGATTTGTGGGCCGTCTGAGGAGAGGTTCGTGTTTTCTTGGTCACCCCTCCTCTTGGTGTCTTAATTTAATGTTGATGGCACAGTTAGAGGTAAGTTTGGTCCGGCGGGAATCGGAGGAGTCCTGCGGGATGACAAAGGGTTAGTGTTATACTTATTTTCCTAGCATGTGGGTGTTAAGGATAGGCTGAGTTGATGGCAATATCGGAAGCTCTCCAAATTTTTGCACGTTCTTTTCAAGATAGCTTGATTATAGAGAGTGATTCTTTCAATGCTATAGCACGGGTTTCTTCCTTAGACAAGGGTCTATGAAAATTTCAGTTCTAATCAAATAAGATTAAATGTTCAGCTTCTTTTACTGTAGCAGTGTTTCGGCACCTAGGTAGATCGGCAAACTACATGGCCGATTCTTTGGCTAAGCAATGGTTATTAGGAAGCTTTCTTTATAGCACTCCTATTATGTAGTCCTTTGGTCTTTGTTTTTCAGGGCATGGAAAAAAACTCATATAAGACCTTGCTTTGTGATTTTGTTTTGCCTCATATTGGATAGAGGATCTCTAGAAGATTGCATATATGACTTTTGTGTTCTTTTGAATGACTACTGAATATCATCTTTGATGCAGGATCAACAAAGTAGAGAGCTCTCTCAACGTCATGTATCTAGAAGAGCCAAGAAACTTAAAGTGAAGGTATGGTGATAAATGGCATTTGTTAGCTCTCTAACTCGCTTGTGCACATACAAGGATATTTTAAATCTTCATCTTTGTTGTTTACGTTTTGTGTTATTAACATCTAAAAATTTGCACCAACTACCAGATTGACTACTGCTTTGTATTTTCAGGAAGAAGACATAAAATTGAAACCAGTTATTGCATTTGATTTTGGTACGATGTTCCCTCAAAGCATCGTTGTTGTTTTAAGTTTATTTTCCTAATTCATTTCTTGTGTTTTGTGGATTTATTGTAAAGCTTCAGAACTGGAAATATTGTATTACATTGGTGTATGTTTTTTTTTTTCCCTATAAATGGTTTTACCTTGCTTGGTTTGTCTTTATGCTATGCTGCAAAGTTCTCACACGTGCTCCCAAGCCTGACAAAGAGAGATGGCCAAATGTAAAGGAATACAAACATGAAGTTTATGCCACATTATGACTTTACACTATTGATATATTTCCCTTTAACATTTCTTGTGGTTTTGTAATTGCCTCTCTCTCTCTCTCATGTTTGAGTTGGCCCTTTCTATTACTAGTGAGTAGTGATTTCATTCATGTTATTATTTAAGAAAAAAATAGGGGATTTTACCAAAAAATAACTTTAAGTGGCCATTGCACCAAACATGGAACTTTAGCTAGTAGTGCACCAAACAGGGAATCCGTACAGAAAAAGTAACTTTTTTCACCAAATTTTTTTTTTTTTTTTTTTTGTGTGGTCGCATTTGACCTTTATTTTCTGTGTTGAGGATCAACTGCGACCCTCGCTATACCAAGTGAGGGTCGCATTCGACCCTGAGTAGGCATACCCTCTTCATCTTCTTCCTTTTTCCTTGAGTGTTCAAGTTTTCTTGAAGACTTAGCCTAGTAAATTGCCAATCGGCCCAAAATGTTGTTGGTGGGTTGGTTAATTTAAGAAAGGTTCGGTCCCTAATAAATGTTGTCGATTGGTTGTGCATCATGTGAACTGTTGTTGCCCTGTTCTCTTCCTCATCTCTAGTTTTCTTGTTGGTAGCATCTTTTATTTTAGGTCATTGGTATCTTCTTGTATGGGCATGATTTTTCTGGCCCAAAGCACAATTGAGCGTGGATCTTAGCTTTTGAATTGCTATTTTAATCCATTCTTCCATTTTTGCAAAATCTGTTTCACGTGATGTTGTACAATACCATAGCATGCTAGAAATTTGGGTTTGAAATTGCAAGAGCTTTTTTCTGGAAGGATCCTCTATGAGAAATTTACCAAAAAAGTAACTTTAAGTGGCAGATCTTTCAGTCCTCTCTTCCTTTAGTCGAAAACTCGAACACTCGAGGAAGAAGGAAGAAGATGAAGAGGTTATACCTGCTTAGGGTCGAATGTGACCCTCACTTGTTATAGCGAGGGTCGCAGTCGACCCTTAACACAGAAAATGAAGGTCGAATGCGATCACAAAAAAAAAAAAATGGTGAAAAGGGTACTTTTTCTGTACGGATTCCCTATTTGGTGCACTATTGGCTAAAGTTCCATGTTTGGTGTAGTGGGCGCTTAAAGTTATTTTTTTGGTAAAATCCTCAAAAAAAAAAAAAACAATAATATATGATAATACTAATAACAATAATTATTGTTAGTTTTTTGCCTAGTATGGACTACTGGTTGTGAAACTACCCTGAGACCTACCTGCTAAGGACCGATCCCTTGTGGTTGTGATAACCTTGGACTGCTGTTATTTTTTTTTTTTTAATAATCCGACTACTATTTGCCTTGTTATCATGGCTTGATTCTGGAAAGCAATCCAACCAACGCAATTTCTTGGGTTTCTAGTGTGGATGGGCCCCATGGACCCATGGACCATAATTCACAATAGTGTAATGGCCGCATTATCGGCCGTAGCAATTGAGGCCGATGCACTATTTTGACAATAGTAGTGCTATGGTCTAAAACCCAGTCGAGCCAAGCAATTTTAATTTAAAACACCGTTTTTCCAATTTCTTCTCCTCAATAGCCTTTCCTAAAATTGTCTCTACCTTTATATGGTTCCAAATCACTAAAAAAAACACAAGATTGATTGCTATGCTAGATTTGAGTTTTTTTTTTTTACCACTTATTGCCGCAACCGCTGCATATCACCCACTATGTAGCGGTTTGGCCAATGGCCGCTACATCCACCTTGACTGCTTTTTCGATCCTTGCCTCTTTTTTTTTTTTTTTTTTGTAATGATAACATGTATTGATCAAAAGCTTTACAATATAAAAGATCGAGTCATTGTTTTTCCTTATACATGTGGGATTTTGGCATATTGGGGCTAATTTGGCATCATTTCACTTCTAAGAATAATTCTATTCTGAGAATGGGTAGTTCTGAGAATGTTTTGTATTATGAGAGGAGCTGTGCTGGATTTGTTTGGTGGCGTTCTCTTGGAATGATTCCCAAGGTACATAGTCAATAGAATCATGTTTGGCATAACTCTGTTTTAAGTCTTAAAAATTATCAAAACAATACTATATAAACACCTAATTTTAACTTAGGTTGCATGTATATCTACGCCTTATATCCTTCACCAATCACCTCTTCAGTAATCCTTTGTTGGAAATCATTTTAACATGAATTCCTAGGAATTCAATTCCATGCAAACAAACAACCCAAATGCAACTTGAAAGTTTGTGGAACCCATAGTCTGAATTGAATTTATTTAATTCAAGCTTCATTAATAACTAAATTCTACTGAGTAATCAAATAAAATATGATAAAGGTGACCACAAAAAATTAAAAATAACTTCTAAAACTTGAAATATAAAGGGACCATAATATAGCGTAAGATCACTGGACCACCCATAAACATTATATGAGTTCCCTAGGCTACCATGTGATGCTATGTAACAACAGATTGTTACGTAAGCAGAGAATTTTCTCAATACAAGAAACCCATTCTGATCCTATGGTCCAGTTTTGTTGGATCCTTTACCATCAATAGATATCAAATAATGTGTTATCTTTGCCCTCACATTGTACAAATTCAGCATTCATCTATTTGGTATGTGGTGAATTTCACAAGTGTCGAAAACATACCAATAAAATTACCCACAATACGTTCATATCAAGCATAGTTTTCACAGAACACCCGTTCACAACATCATAAATTCAAATATATAAAAATGCATTCGTACAAGAACAGAAACCTCAGTTGTCTCTTGAGCAAGATGGAGAAGGAGGTCTTCTGAAACTTCAAAAGGAGAGAATAGAGATGTTAGGGGTTTTTGAACATTTGCAACATTTCTCCTGTAAAATGACATTCATTAGTTCAGTATGTTTTATTCTTACGAATGAATTTTTTGAAAACATTCTCGGGGAACAATTTATTTTTTTTCCTAATTAAGAACATTCTTTAGTTTTAATTTTGTGGGAGTGTTTCATTCCCCATAGAATGATGCCAAGCAACCCATTGGTTGTTTAAAAAATGATGTGGCAGAGATGTTAGGAAAGAATGGGGTGAATAGGGAGGAGCCTTCCATATTTTCAATGTTAATTTATTTGCTTTGTTGTATTTGTTTTGAGTCCTTACTCCTTAGTTCCCTATGATTTATTCCCATATGTATTAGGTATGTTTTGTTTTCTCCATTGGAATACACTTAGTCATTTACCAATCATAAAATGATCTTATTTCCATATAAATATCTTTTGTGTTAAACACCACTGCTAGCTGAGATCCGTGAACGTGATTGGTGCAATGTGGTGACATGTCATATGGATACTTCCCAAGCATATGTGTGGCGGCTTCAGAACTTTGTCCTCGGGGAGCATATATTGACACCATGCCCAGACAACCAGACACCGGTTAAGGTATCCCTGTTTTTTCATCAAGTAACAGTTTCTCTAGTTCTTTTCCACACCAAGGAGAGGATATTATTAAAAAAAAAATAATCAGTAAATACATTATATAATGTGGTCTTCTACCCCTTCCACATGAAGCATGTTAGTTGTGAAGTCCATGAGCATATGACTATTTATTGATGTTATTTGCATGACCTAATTCATCAAGCTTTCCTCAAACATATTTATCTTGTGTGGCAGGCATGTGCAATCAGTGCCTGTGGTACTTTTGCTGTTCTAGGGACTGAGGGTGGTTGGATTGAAAGATTTAATCTGCAATCTGGAATCAGCCGAGGCAGTTATGTTGATGCTTCTGAAGCAGGAAGTTGTGCTCACGATGGAGAAATAGTTGCTGTTGCTTGTGATTCGATAAATTGTCTTATGATCAGTGCAGGATATCATGGTGATATAAAGGTTTATGTCCCACAAACCACTACTTCGTCACCTTATTAGCTAGTCATAGTATCTATTATTTTCTTCTTTTTGCTGAAGAGTGTCTATTATTTTCTTTATTGAGAGCAGAATATGTTGTATTTCATTTAGTTATTTTCTCCAAATAAACCACTTACATTGCCCACATTTTTGTAGCTATTTCATGTTAACATCCTCAACCTTTTCATGGACGCTTGTAGTGACAGTAATGAGTTACAGTTTTGAAAAGCTTGAGGAAGCCCTATATTTCACTCTTAGGCTGTGCCATGATTCATATTGGTTTTTCTGCAAAACTTTAAATGTTTCAGCAATCATGCAGCTTATTTGAAAGAAAAGAAATGGGAACCAGGGGGTGTAAATACAACATTGAGGACACCCTATGCAAGGTTTTTTGCTGTGCTCGGTAGCTGAAACTTAGCGTGTTCATCAAACATCTCTCTCTCTCTCTCTCTCTCTCTCTCTCTCTCGCGTGCGCGCATGCTGTTTGTTATGTTTATTTGTGGGTGTGCACTTCTCTTTCTAGCAATATACACCTGTGTCCTTAGCACTCATTTTTTTTGCAGTAATGCATTCCTAGTTTTCTGTTTCTTGTAGTTCTTGTTGCTATTTAGTTTCTCTGATAACACCTCTATGGGTGGTGTTCCAAGTCCAGAATGGTGTCATTGATAGTTTTCCTGTAGGTGTGGGATTTTAAGGGACGCCAACTGAAATCTAGATTAGAAGTTGGTTGCTCTTTCGTCAAGTTTGCCTATCACCGAGTAAATGGTAATTTTATTGTCTCTATGTTGGTTGTTTGGTTCAGTTGCTTTTAGGATTAACATGATGAGTCAATGAACACCACTATACTACTATACTTTCAGGTCTTTTGGCAACTGTAGCAGATGATATGGTTCTTCGCTTGTTTGACATTGTGTCTCTACGGATGGTTCGTAAATTTGAAGGTCATACCGATCGTATTACTGACTTGTGTTTCAGTGAGGATGGGAAATGGCTGCTGTCTTCTAGTATGGATGGAAGCCTTAGAATTTGGAATGTTATCTTGGCAAGACAGATTGATGCAATACATGTTGATGTGTCGATCACTGCACTATCTCTATCGCCAAATATGGATATTTTGGCAACCTCGCATGTTGATCAGAATGGTGTCTATCTGTGGTAAGTTGCTCAAAGTTATATTTTTTCATTTTTGCCCATGTGAATCAAACTTGATAGAAGGCTTTATTTTTTTTATGGTGAAGCACGAGGCAGTCAATTATTATTATTATTACCTTTTCTTTTTGATATGGTAATAAGCATGAATTGCAATGAGGTTTGATAATCCCTATATAGAGTAGGATCGATCCTTTCTTGGACATTAAGACTTTCTAAACTTGAAGAGATCTAAATAAAATAAGAAACTAGATAATAGTAATCCTAATCAAACAATAAATAGAATTAGAAATATTTCTCTAATCAAACAAGGAATAAAAATAGAAATAGAAATAGGATATTAGAGGCTGCCAATGTAGCTCTTGGTCAGATTGGGCCTGTGGGCTGAACTCAATGGACTGGGTTTACCTATGGGTCAATGGGTTGGCCCAGTTGACTTGGGCCTGGTCCATACCGCATCAAAGGATGGCTCCTACGAATTCAAGCAAAGAAGAGGGTTTGAATGGAAGTGATGTTAATTATTTTCATTTGCAAATCCCGCGAGGTAATCATAGTAGGCAGAGGAGACAGGAGGATCGAGGTGGTGATCTCAATCTCAATGTTGATATCTCGGAGTCCCATGTTAGCTTTTGTGTTGATGACTTCATCAATGGATTGAAGCCATCGCACAGTTCTTCAAGTATCAAGTTATCATAGCATGGATCTACAGAACGGCTGCTATATCAGGCGTAGCTGCCTACTGATAATTTATCGCCGCTAGCAAATGTAGGAACTGCTATGGACCGTTACTGTCGCTATGGTCCCACTACAAGCCACTACGGACTTGCTACGGAGCGTGACTGACTTCTACTTTGCATAATTTTTTAAAACACATAGTAGAGTTTCTTTCTTCTTTTCTTCTCTCGAAGCAACATTTCTATGCAATTCTTCTACCCTTCCACGCTTAAAAGAACACTAAAAAACACAAGAAATTTGCCGAATTGAAGCCGATGCATAGAGTTTCTCTCAAGGGCTCTTCTCTAGGAATATCGTGGTAGATACCCTCTTTGGTATTAGTAGAGGTATTTTTTTTCTCAACTCTCAACAAAAATAGATTTTTTGTATTTAATGGAAGTTATTTCATCTTTTAGTTTGACCTTTAAGCTTTATTTAAGCATTACTTTATAATTTCTTTATCCTGCATTATGTATAGTTACACTAAATTGCTTATGAATTACGAATTTAGAAATGCCTAATAGTTTCGAACTTAGATTAACTAAGATGAGAACATGTGAAAGAATAGATAAATATTGTTGTTTTATAATAATTTAGCAATGCAAAACCTCTATGCACTGAAGGGACCACTATATCTCCCAATCCTAGTTACTATAGGAAAAAAAAAGCATCAAATTCTATTATTTTCTAATATTCTGGATATTTTGAATTTTTTTTTTTGAATTTTCATACCAGTCTTTCGATTCACACCACTATGCTGCTATGTATCGCTGCTACCTCTACGTAATGCCCGTTAATATGTATATAGAGTATTATGTCTTATCCACTAAGACTTATAATTAAATTAGGAAGCTTCTAATCCTTATCAAACAATAAAATTAGAAATATTTCCCTAATTGAACAAGGAAATAAAATAAATATAGGATAAAAAGAAATTGCCACAGTAGCTCTCAGTCAATTGGGCCTATGGACTAAACCCAATGGACCGGGTTGACATTTGGTTCAATCACGTTGGCCCAGTGGCTTTCTTTGGCCTGGTTAGTACTGTATCAACTCTCCTTGGCTTGGAAGAAGTCAACTTTGGCGATTTAATAGCTTGATAACGTTCATAGAGATCTAATTCAATTGCTGGACGTCGGTAGTAGTAATCCATGTACCATCAGTTATTGGGTGGTTTTGCCAATGAACAAGGAACTTGTGAAATCCTTTTTGATGAGTATAAACAATTTATTCATCGAGAACATCAATGATTTTTTCTGTCGGTGGAGGAGCGGTTACTAAGGTGATGCTTTGTTCTTCAAAATCCTCATTATCATGCTCACTGTAGAGTGTGAGATCTGCAATATTAAATGTGGGATTGATACCAAGAGCGGATGGTAACTCCGGAGTATAGGCATTGGAGCTAAGCTTCTTCATAACTTTGAATGGACTTGCATTACGTGGATGCATCTTCTTATTAGCTCCTGGTGGTAACCTTTCCGAATGGATACATACCATAACCATGTCTCCTTTAGAGAACTCAAGGAAACGACGACGCTTGTCCGCATGAGCCTTGTAACTCTCATTGCTAGCAGCGACATGGCATCGAACTTCATCATGTATCTGTTGCATGTGTTTGATGAAGTTATCTGCTTCAGCACTAGGGTGCGCTTCAAGAGGTAAAGGGACAAGATCAATAGGCAAGCATGAATGGACACCTGTGCCTGCTTCAAATGGTGAGATGCTTGTGGAACGATTTACTGAATTGTTTTAAGAAAATTCAGCTGTGGGTAGAACTTGATCCCATGTGGCGATATGATCGCGAACAAGGCATCATAACAGCTGTCCAAGGCTTTGATTAACAACCTCGGTCTGCCCATCAATTTGTGGATGGTGGGCAGTAAAATAATAAGTGAAGCTTTGTATTTGCTGTCATCCACAAAGTCTTCCAGAAGTAACTCATGAACTTGGTGTCATGATCGGAAACGACTGTCTTGGGAAGGCCATGAAGATTGACAACTTCTTTGAAGAACAATTGAGCTACCTTGTAGGCATCCGCTTGTTGATACATGGAATAAAATATGCCTTTTTGGAAAAACGATCAACAATGAAGATGGAATCAACTTTCCTTACAGGCCTTGGAAGACTTAACACAAAGTCCATGCTAATATCTTCTCATGGTGCATTAGGAATTGGCAATGGCTGATATAACCTTGTATTCTTTTTGTTACCTTTAGCCAATTGACAGGTGCAACATCTTTCACAAATGATAACATTAAGCTTCATGTGTGGCCAGTTACAGCGATCATCCATAAGAGCAAGTGTCTTGTCACGTCCCAAGTGACTACTACAGCCTCCTGAATGTAATTCGCGGACAACATATTCTCGAATAGAAGTGGCAGGCACCTCTAAATAAGAATCCATCATGTATGCTGTAATGTGGGTGCTTGTCTTTGTCACCATTAAGAAAATCTAAAGAGATTGTGCCAAAATCTCTGTCATCTACATACTCCTGCTTGATTTGCTCGAAACCTGGTACGACGATTACCATAGTAGTGAGGAGAAAGTGAATTCCAGAAGGTATGCACTCCCCTTGACTTGATGATCACTTGTATGCTGTTGGGATGGAAGATGTTTCAATGCCTCGTGATCGAATTATAAGATGAAGTCTTTTCCAAACTATTAATGTTGCCAATGTCGCAATGCTTGCACAACGATGTATAATTCTAGATCATATGTAGAATATTTGTGCTCGCCATCGGGGATTCTCACTAAAGAATGCAACTTGGTGACCTTGGCTAAGATTTCCTCCAATGCCAACATTAGACGCATCACAAACACCTTCAAATACTTTATCAAAATTTGAAAGTCACAATACAGGGGCTTCAGTGATCTTGCGCTTGATCCTTTCAAAGGCTCGAGTTATTGCACTTGTCCATTTAAATTCTCCCTTTTTCATACATTCAGTAATAGGAGCCATAGTACTGTTGAAATCTTGAATGAACCTTTTATAGAAAGTAGCAAGTCTGTGGAAACTACGAACTTTAGTGAGAGTTTTCAGAATAGGCCAATCGAGAATGGCTTGAACTTTGGATGGATCCATCTCTATGCCTTTGAAGAAACAACAAAGCCAAGAAAAACCACATAATTGCTCATAAAAGTGCACTTATTCAAATTAAGATAAATGCGTTCTAGGCAAATAATTTGAAAATGCTCTTCAAGCATTGTTGTCAATTCCGTTCCGTTCTGGCCATTTCCGGCTGGAACATGCCGGATTTGGCTCAGGGCAAAACAAAACACCCTCTTCAAATTTTCCGGCTCCAATTTTGGCCGGTTCCGTCCGTTCCGGTTGGAATGACTGAAATGGCTCTGTTCTGGCCGGAAGTAAATCACAGTGTTTTGTTTTAATTGTTTTTTATTATTTTCCCTTGATTACCCCCCATGAAGCCCTAAATCGTTACTGGGGAAAAACCTCTAACAGCAAAGAGAAAAAAAAGTAAGAAGATGGAGAAGAAGAGAAGTAGTAGCGCACCAGCACGTGGGCGGCAACCAGTGCAGCCAGCGAGAAGCAAGCAACGGCCAGCAACTACCATGGCAGGTGAGTAGCGCACCTCCATGCTTTAGTAGCTTCAACCGTTGAGTTCCAGCCTTCCAAGTACCCATTTTTCCACCTTTCTCCCATTCAACCTACAACCCTCTGTTGCTTTCTCTTCTTTATGCTCTCCGGTGACGGTTAAAAGCTCCAAACGCAGCAACAAAGAAAAGTAGAGAAAAGCTCTAAAAACAGCAACCCCTTTGTTACTTTTTACTCTTTTCTTTCTTTTTTTTATTGTTCACTCTGACTGATTGCTGACAACTTTTGGGTATGGTCTTTCTTTTGATTTTTTTGTTCTTTTCCTTCACTTTTTTTTTTCTATGTTGAAGATGAGGTTGGTACCACCTCTTGTATGTTAGCAACTTTTTTTTTTCCTATGTTAGCTGTTACTCTGTCTCTCTCCTCAACGACCCAGGAACCAACTTTTATTATTATTATTATTATTATTATTATTATTATGATGCTTCTCTCTGTCTCCAAGGCGAGAGCAGCAAGCCAGCAACGGTGCAACTGTTTCATATATATATATTTTATCTTATAATGCATACAGGTCTATTTATTAAAAACTTATTTTTTCTTTAGATTTAAATATTTTTTTCTATTTTCATTTTTCAATCGCATCTTTTTTGGAATGGAATGCCGGAATGCCGGAACATTCCATTACAAGGGCAAACCGGAATGAAATTGACAACTATGTCTTTAAGTGATCAAGATGCTCCTTTCTTGATTTGTGGTAAATCAAGATATCATCGAAATGGACAACAATGAACTTCCAAATAAAAGGTCTAAGCAATTGATTCATAACATGCATGAATGCACTAGGAGCATTAGTGAGACCAAAAGCCATAACCAACCATTCATAAATGCCATCTTTAGTTTAAAAGGTCGTTTTCCATTCATCACCTGTCCTAATTCTGATTTGATGATATCCACTGTGAAGATCAATCTTTGAAAAAACAGAAGCATCAGTCATAAGATCGAGCATATAAAGTCTAGGGATAGGGAAGCGATACTTTACTATGATTTTGTTGATGGGACGACTATCCATCCACATATGCTAGCTTCGTTCTTTGGTGTGAGGAGAGCGGGTACTGCACATGGACTAAGGCTTTACCGAATATATCCCATGTGCAAAAGATCAACTTGTTTATTGAGTTCAGCATGTTCAGATGGGCTCATCCGGTAAGCACGGAGATTAGGGAGACATGCTTTGAGAGTTAAATCTATTGCATGTTGTATGTCTTACAGGTGGCAATTCATTTGGAAGTTCTTCAGGGATTAAAACCAAACAATCATTGAGCAATGATTGTACCTCTTGGGGGATGTCACGACCTGGGCCCACTGTCCACATAATTCATGGGATTTCAACCCAATCTTTCCGCACGGTTTTAAAAAGCCTCATGTGGGGTTAAGGCCAAGTCGCACTTATATACCCAAGATCAAGGCTAGCATGTTTCCGATGTGGGACTTATGCACCACTGCACACCTTGTCCTTTAGAGTTTCCCTTGCCCTCTCTTTAGGCGGATGCTCACAGGACCCAATGCCCCTCCATACAAAGAGAGAGGGCAGGGGAAACTCTAAGGGACTGGGTATGCAGTGCACACGTCCCACATCTGAAACATGCTAGTTTTGATCTTAGGTCATATATGTGTGTGACCTGGCCTTGCCTTAACTCTACATGAGGCCTTTTAAAACCATGCGGCTAGATTGGGTTGGAATCCCATGAGCTAAAGCAGACAATATCATGTGGACAGTGGGACCAGGTCGTTACAGGGGATAGATGGCTTTGAGTCTTCTTTTGTTTCAAAGCATACATCACACCTTGTTCTTTACTGTTAACTTCAAATTTGCGCATGGTGAGGATGTGAGGAGATGCATAATGAGTAGCTTACGGTGATGAGAATGGAGTCTCCATGGGCTTCAATTGAATTTGCCGTCCATTCCGTTTAAATGTGTAGGTGTTATCCGCATGATCGGTGATGACCTTCAGGCATTTTAGCCAAGGCTAACCAAATAAGATGTGGGCGACACATTCATCGGGATAACATCATACTTAACATTGCCTTTATATGAGCCACTTTAAAGGAACAATGCATTGTTGGTTGACTGGAATAGAGTAATCAACGACCCATGCAACTCTATTAGGCTTTGGGTGCTTTGTAGTTGGCAATTGAAGTTTATCAACTGCTTCCTTGGATATGACATTCATCGCATTTCCACTATAAATTATGACATTGCAACCTCTACTTTTACAATTGAATCTTGTTCGGAAAATTGGAGCTTGATTGTCGTTGTCTTCCTCGGTACCATCTGCCACTAAAGGATGCCAGTGAAGGATAGGCAATGGGCTTTCCTCATCAGTAGCCGTAACCTTAAGTGGTGGGTCCGCCTCCGATGGAGGTTCTACATCGAGTTGCTCCATTTCGACATGCTCATCATATTGTTCATCATCATATGGCCCACCTTCACAATGCAGGTTCCTGTGTGGGCATTCCTTAGCATAATGGCCTCGTTGCTTGCAAGAATGGCATAAAATATCTTGCTTATTCGTTCTTTCGGGTCCTCTAGCATTATTCTAATTTTTTTGCCATATCTGATTTTGCTAAGGATTCTGTTGACCCTATGGCGGAGCTTGTTCCTACCTTTAAAATTGGTTTTGTGCTTCGCTTGGAGGTGGTTGGAACCCTTGCTGTGAGGTCCGATTGAAAGTAGAATCTGGACCATTTTTATAGAAAGATTGCCCGGCTTGGGTACCGAAGCATCGTCTAGTTTGTTGACGCACCTCTTGCTCAACACGTCATGCCTTGCAGGAGATTTCATTAACATTGGTAAAGTCAAACATTGCCATCTCACACTTTATGTCAGGGTGCAATCTTTCCCAATAATGGGTGACCAGCATGCAATCTGTCTCATTAGTTTTGCATCGGATACAAAACTCATGAAACTCATGAGTGTATTCATCTATGGTCATGGAAACTTGCTGAAGATTGATGAGCTCTCTTTGGAATGAGTCAATGTAGTCAGATGGCAAAAATTTGTCCTCCAATCTTTTTTTCATAACTTCCCAATGGGTGATAGGAGGGCGGCCCATATTTACATTGTGGTCATCAATATTTTTCCACCAAATTCTAGCCGGACCTTTTAGCTTCATCTTGACGAAAGTTACTCGTTGGGAATCTTTCTTTGTGGTACCAAGTGAAATAATCCTCAGTCGAACTAAGCTAGTCAAGGAAGGCTCGAGCATCACATTGCCCAGAAAAATCAACAAACTCTAATTTGACTTTCTTGGAAAGGTCATCTTGGCGTGGGGCATGTGGTTCATCATCAGCGTCCCTCTCATCAAAGAGAGGATGAAGGAATTCATGGATTGATTCACGGGGACCAACACCCAACTGACGTTTTTGAGGTTGTTGGATAGAATTGCTGGAAAATTCTTCATTAGAATTGGTGGTGGCCTTATTGAGTTCATCTACCGTGTTTTCTAAGGCTTCCACTTGTGCATATAACTCTGATATGCAGTTGTCACACTGAATATCGGTGAGTCTACCGTGAAAAATTTGACCAGTGTGGGTAGCCATTGGTGAGGATTTTTTTTTTCTGTGTGCTGGGTTGGGTTTGGGTCGAACTTGAAATCAGGTCCAATAGGCAACAACTGGGTTCTGCACGTGTCAGACATGTGCGACGAACTCCCTTTTCGTTCTGTCTTGGAGTTCGTGTAGGAAGGAAATAAAACGAAGGGAAGGCTGCTTGTTGTCTTGGGCAGAAAGTGGGGGAGATGATGCCTGGAGGCGTTGTTGTTGTGCTGCTACGATGATTTCGACATAAGCAACCGGCGAAGTGGGTTTTGACCGTGCTGCATGGTGAGTGCCGATGCAGACAACCTCGGTGCCAAGTATGCCCTTCGAAACTCTAGTCTCCTTCCTCTTCTTGATCCGTGACTTCTCTCTCTCTCTCTCTCTCCTTTTTTTGTTTTTCAGAGAAGGATTGGGCGGTGTATGGTTTTTTTGATGGGAGATTTGGCTTTGAAATTGGATGGAAAGGTAATTCGGCAATTGGGATTGGGTTCGGGTGATGATGGAGGTCACCTGGGGTGGATGGGGTCTTGGTGAGATGGACTTCGGGTTTCGAAAGATGGGCAGGGGTTGTTTCAATGAGGGGATTTGGGTTTAGGATGTTCGGTGGGTAGTGCTAGGTTCGGTAGTGGCTGGATGGTTGTTTTTTTTTTTTTAAAGGAATGGATTAGGGATTGATGATGAGGCTAGGGTTATGTGGGCTAAGGTTTTGGAAATTGGGAGTTGCGGCTGACGACAGTGGGAGATGGGTCGTTTTAGGGTTTGAAGGTGGTGGGGATGTTGCTGGAAGGTGGGCTACTGGTTTGCATATGTGAAGTCGGTGGTGGATGGATGATGAGAGAGGGAATCCGCGAAGGACGATTGTCTCCCCAGCGACCGGAATTTGGCTCTGATACCAAATTAGCATAGTCTCGGATCCGCGATTGAAGAATAGACCAATCTCCCGAGGGATTGATTGAATCTAATGATGGATTCCAGCCCTAAGGCACACTTACAACCATAAAACACACCATAAAGAAAACTTAGAAATCTTTAACTAACTGGAATAAGCATGCTCAATTACAATGAAGGACTCAACTATATATAGAGTATTATTTCTTAGCCACTAAGTAAATAAATTAGGAAGCTTCTAATCCTAATCAATCAATAAAATTAGAACTAGTTCCCTAATTGAACAAGGGAAAAAAATAAAAATAGGATAAAAGGAAATTGCCGTAGTAGCTCTCAGTCAATTGGGCTTGTAGTGTGGACTAAACCCAATGGACTGGGTTGACATCTGGGTCAATCACGGGCCCAGTGGCTTTCTTAGGCCTGGTCCGTACTGCATCAACATGGCTATAAACATGGGCCATCAAAAAATGTACAGTGTTTTAAAACAAAACAAAAGTATGTTCGGATCCACTTGTGCAACAATCGACGCTGCCAAACCACTTTGTTTGTGCACCACTCCTCGAAACTTAGCGGTTCCTCAATGACTTGCCTCACCCTTGGTATCCTTGGTTGGGGGTTTGCCACCTTCCTGCGCCAACAATAGCAACATCAGGTTCATGGAAAACCTGGCTAGTAAGCAAGTATAAATAACATTCCCATGATGCTTCAATATGGACTGATAGACAGGAAATCATAAGTATCCAATACAAATGAAAACTAAGTATGTACAGATAACATCAAAGAATCATATACAAGTAAACCTAAACATCATGATAACATCCTACACAATGGCAATCCCATAGGCTCAAGTGTCACGTGATAAGTATCACTGCCCTCCCAAACCCTGTGGGTTGTGGCGGAGAAAAACCGAGATATATGCTCGGCTAGATGTCACATGGGTCACGTGATTGTATCACTGCCCTCCCATACCCCGTAGGGGGTTATGACGGAGAAAGACCGAGAATGCTCGGCCAAAAACTGAGGCCTTAGCCGAAATTCAGTACTCATTGGCACTAGGTGACTTATGTTTCACCCTTTCAGAACAAAACAGAACCCTATCTGAAAATAGCTACATAATATAAATATCATATAATAAATCTATACACAATGGTGTACTGGCTATGCAGATTTAATCGAGTGGTGTCGACTCAAAGATTTCAAGGTAAGGTTCCATCTATACATTTCTTCAAAAATAGAGCAAGATACTGAAAGGACACTAGATACATAAGCCTAACTTATCAAAACGCATCTCATTGGAATACTTCATAAGAGTACACATGACTTTCGTAGTGAGTAGTCCTTTCCAAATCTCACAAGTATCGTAACTCCAGGAACAACATAGACAAAACAAAACCAACGGTATACCAGGAATGGTCTATTGTTGCTTTATACACAGCTAGAACCTGGTATAGGGATGGATTCCATACATAACCTACATTTCATTAAATCCCTGGCTGTGTGTAAAGTGACGATACTGCTGAGTCAAGGTTTTCCGGCCCATTCCTGAGTTCAAAATCCACTAAGGTAACAGAACTTAAGGAGATCTTAACATGAGAGATACACACACATAATACATGTAAACAGATTGTCTAGAAGCTATAACATGGCAAGATCCATTCCACGAATCATATAATGAATAACCACAAGATCCATCCTAAGTCTTGGACTGTTGTCCACATGCTCACAACAATATTAGTCAACTCTATGAAATCGTAGGAGTCTCGATGTCCAAGGACTGCCCTAACCCAATTTGCCCAAGCAAATGACATTCAAATTTGGATTAGGTCACTACTTGTTCAGCGCTTCCGAAGGCGATTGACATCCAAAAGCTCTATGGGATCATACGCATGACCTAGCATCGCCTTAAGATTGCTTCTTGGACAATCCTAAATTTAATGTCAAGCAGGGGCGGAACCAAGAATTTTTCATTTGCAAGCGGAACACGGGGGGGCGGGGCGGCAACTAAAGAAGAAATTATAAAATTTAATAATAAAATACACGGTAAAAAATATTGAAGTTGTGCTCTGCGTTCTTTCATTGAGTTGAAATCATCGATTATTGTTTCAATATCGAATTTTTCAACCTAAGAAAAAGAAGGGTTGCTTTCTTCAACCCTTCTTCTCCATACCTGTGATGAAGCAACCACAACTCCAAACCCTATCACAACATCTCCAAGCTCTTCACTTCTCTCCGGTCAAACCATCACGATCTCAAATCAAGGTATGTGAGCGGTGACAACGACGATAGATTTGGATAAATAGTTTCTAATCTATCCATAATCCCTTCTTTTATTTTATTTTCTTTCTTATTTCCTTGTTTTCCTTCCCTTTCTTCTTTCATCCGATTCTCCCTATAGAATCAGCTATTATTTAGATCCTTTTTTTGGAAACACAGATTTTATTGCTAATAATTAACTTGATAGTATTGGAGGGGTCATCCATTAGGTATTTCCATTGAAAGGAGGGGCCAAATTTCCGTTTTTAAAGAAAACATCAAAAAAAAAAAAAAAAAGAAAGAAAGAAAGAAAGAAAGAAAGAAATGTCCAAAATTCCGCCCCTGATGTCAAGCCTGGACATTAGCTTCCATTGGTCTCACCCATAATCAGCACTAACAAAATCAAAGGTTTCTCAACTACATCAAAATCCTTAGTTCAAAGTCCTCAAATCAAGTGAATACTAAGGTCCCTCAATTAGCCAAAGTCCAGTAGCTGAATGGTCATAAAACTAAGGGCAAAATTCATAAATGGCATGACCAGAAGGTCAGTAGGCTACTGGACTGAGAATTCCATGGCCAGTAGCCGATCGGCTATTGACTGATCCTACTAGCCGATTGGCCTGAGATGAGGTGAAAGTGGCACATACTTGATGTTTAAGTCCCTAAATGGCAAGGCCTTAGTGCACTAGCTGAATGGCTTTGAGGAACATTGAATATAGCAGGGCTCAAAGAGTTAAAGGGATTGTTTGTCTGTCATGCATGTTCTGCGTAATCTAGTTTATATACTTAATTGTTGAATATGAAATTATTGAATGTGTAAGCTTTACACATGATTCTGTTTACAACGTTTGTGATTTATTTACTGTTTGGAATCCATTTAGTATTCGTGACACCGTCAGATAGGGCTCCCCACTTTATAGTATTCATTGACCTTAATTACAGTAAGTCAAGCTATCTAATCCCCTTAATTAGGGTGATTACAAGATATTACAGTCTTATCCCCTTGATTGGGGATAATATAAATCAGCTATGATATGATAATCTAGAGGATACCTCTAGAATTAGTGATCCTTAAAGCTACAAATTACAATCCTATTTCACACGTGCCACCGATGGTAATCCACTTTGTATAAAAAAAGACTGCGAATTTACATGTATAGTTGCAGTATAGAATGGAAGCTGTGTACTGCAACTCAAAATGAAATAGTTGAACATGAAGTTGAAAATGCATTAAACTTGGGAAGACTTGTTGATAAGTCATAAATCATAATCACATTCATGGTTTAGAATTTTAAGAATGGTAGTCCTTTATACTTCTGCGCTCTGTTTTTATGGTTATAGATGTGCCTTTTTAATGTTTCTAGTTCATTTCTTGCTTCTTCTAACTTGGTAATCTTTTTGAAATTTGTAGGGTTAATCAGGCAATGTTTTCAGCCTCCTCTAATGTTGATCTTTATGCATCTGGGAAGGAAGTTGTGAGCGTTAAAATGCCAGATGTGTCTTCAAAAGGAAAATCCAAGCTAGAGGACCAAGATCGCGATCAACCTATGCCGCAGCAATCACAAATTGAGAACACTGATTTTGCTCCTTATTCCAGTCACCAAATCCCTGACCTTGTAACACTTTCTTTGCTGCCCAAAAGCCAATGGCAAAGCCTGGTCAATTTAGATATTATAAAGGTCTCTTTCCGTCCGTCTATTTGTCATTTACAATCAGTTACATTTGATGAAATCTGTATGTGTTTGTTATTCGGTTCTGATAAATCATACTTTTGTGGTGTGACGTGACCTGCCAAAGTGACCAGATTATTTTCTTTTAAATAAATTATGAATGTTGCGTGCTCAAAGTAATTGTTTCTGCTTTTTTTAAAACTGTTTAAAGTACCATGTCTTTTTAGCCTGTTGCGTTATGTGGCTCTTTGTATATTTTGACCAAACTTTTCATACTGATGGCTTGCGGTTTATATTAAGACTTGCTGACAAAGTTCACTTTTTTTTTAGGTTCGTAACAAGCCTATTGAGCCACCGAAGAAGCCTGAAAAAGCTCCCTTCTTTTTGCCCTCAATTCCATCCCTGTCGGGAGAAATATTGTTTAAACCTAGTGACATAGCTGTTGAAGAGAAAGTCACAGAAAGTGGTGAACTGGTACGCAATAGGGGAGATCCTGATTCACCTTCTCAATTTTTGCAATTGCTTCAGTCCTCTTCGAAAACTAAAAACTGTAAGTGTTCCTGTCAATTTTGTTTGCATCCTTAGGTTGTGCATGCTGTAGTTTTTTTGGAGGTAAGTGCATGCTGTACTTTCTCATATGATGATTAAAATAAGATTTTAAGATTTTAAGGAGCTCCAGTGAATAGAAGCTTCTATGAATGGTAACGGTGTAAAGAATTTCATTGGAAGGGAGATTACAATATAGGAGAGGTATATAGTATAGGCCTGTTTGTTTAATAAATAACACATGTATTAATCTAAGGAAAATGTTTTACGAGCAGAGAGCGCGTGCAGTCCAGCTCTATGGGGCCTCCTTGGGCATATCTTTGATCAGTGCAGCCCCTTTGATACTCTTATCATTCCATCATCTGGCATTAGGGCCGATTTTACACTCATTGAACCTTCACTCAACGTTGGATTGAATCTCCAACAACAAAAAAAAAAACTCTACAGTTAAGACGCTAGTAAACTTTAATGCTGTTAAATTGAGGGCTAGGGTAATCTGGTGGGGCTAATTTTTTGGATCTCCCTTGTCCATAAGGAGACTTTCCGTCTGCCCTCCTCCCATTAGTAGACGTGCATCTGCGTGGGCCCTGTTAATATGCAGTCTGCTTGCAGGAGAACATTCTCCATTAATCTAATACGTGTGTATTGATTACATATATGTTTGAAACCTATGTAATGAATGTGCATGTTATAAAATTACCATTTTTTTATTATCAAAGTACCCATTCTTGGATCCCATCTCCCTCTTCATCTTGTACCATTACTAGTCCACACAAACAAAACCCCAAACACTAGTTGTGTCTGATGTAGGCCCTGAGGTTAGGGCTTGCATGGAAGTGCTGAAGCACAATCTATGCCGAAGCGCGTTTCCGAAGACACTTCAAAAGTCTCCATAGAGACGATAATGAGGACGCACCTCCATGGGAAAACTCAAATTTAATTTATCAACTCTCTTTGAGAATTTCTTCTCTACAGTGTCATATAAATAAGAAACATAACTTAGGGCCTAAGAAACCTAATCAAACTAGGAAACTAAATAATATTGGCAACCAAATCCTAATTACAATAAAATTAGAAACTAACATTTAATTACTGAAATAAAAATACTAAATCTACTTGGGCCCTACACATGTGGCTTGAGGTCCATCTGCATCATTATCCCCGGCTTGGAAAGAACTCGACCTCGAGTTCGGTAAATGTCCGCCTGGGTCAAAGATTAATCGGACGAACTTCCAATCCATTGGTTGAACTGCAGCGTATGGGCTCAACTTCATGTAGAACTTCTTTTCATGGTTGTAATTTGAGCAGATGCGTGATCGAACCGTTGGATGCTTTAATTGACAAATATGCACCATCAAATCACAAAATCTAACTAGCTGCTTGTCATCTCCAAGTTGACATTGTTGATCCCTAAAGACAAAATCAATATGAGAATTAATGTAGGGAATTTCAACAACCGATGCTTCTTCTTTAGCCGTATGTATATCACCATTACCCATAGAATTGTCTTCCTCTAGCTTCTCACTCTGAATATCTTCTGCCATTGGTTCCTCAACATGGTGGTTTGCTATTATCTGAGGTAACTGCCCATCTTGAGGCATAACTTTACCCAGGCAAGATCGTTTAAGCATGCGCTCCACATGAATTGCTTCCCAATATGCCTCATGAATGGTGTTGCAGTCACTCATTCTCTCCACTATATCCTGTCTCAAGCCTTGAAAACTAATTAAATCATGTTCCTCATTATCTTCTAATCCACATGCATCTTGCAGCCTTGAAAATTGGTCAGAATATTCAAGAACGGCAATTCTTGTTTTAAATCAAGAAATTACTGAAACTAATTTTTATTTATAGCATACCATACTCCATATTTACGAGCATATCTGACTCCTTGAAGTGCATTGTAGAACTTACTACTATGAAATTTCATATTGACTTGGATGTAATGAGGAACTAACTTGATGTGTAAATCTGCTCTCCACGAACACAATGATAAAAACGGATTTGAAATCCGATGTCGGATCACTCCAAAATTGTGAAAATAATTCTCAGCCCTTGACCAGTCAGATCTACCTTGACCAGGGTCCCACAGGTGCTGCTATCCTCTAAATGCCAAGTTGGGCTTGGCTTCAAAACGGGTCAGGTTGTCAAGAACTGAATTTGATTTTGGCCAAAATTGTAAGGACCACTGAAGTTTGTGGTGATGCAATGAAGTACTTGCAAAAGATGTATAGCCAAAACTGGCTGGAATAGAGAAGTTGCTGACGTAAGAACTTGTGTTAGCAGCTACTGTTTGCTGGTATGGGCTTCCGGGTATTGGTTTCTCTAGTGCATGTCAGGCCCAACTCCAAATCTAACTTGGCCAGACTGATATCCGTCTCAAATGTTGTACCTGCTTTCGACTCTAGTGCCCAAAATAAGAAAAAAGGGTCGAAACCCCTTACCGTTCCATAAAATGGTTTCGCAGAAGAGGACTTCTCGATCTTGGTTCATCGCATTGACGATCGAGGTGGGTTATGTGGGTTGTGTTGCGGAAGGTGCTGATGACGAAGCACTGGCAGCAAGATGCTGCTTGGTTGCAGATGACGACAACTACGGCGATGACTGATGATGACGTTCGCAGGCAGCAACAAGATGGAAACTTGGCAACCGTTGGCACATGTACACTTTTCACTCACCGACGTTCCTTTTCTTTTTCTTCGAACTTTCTTACTTTCTTTTATCTTTTTTTTTTTTTGACAGAGGTTTCTGGAAGGTCGGTGGAGGGTTTCGATCAAATTTTCCAATGGACGACAGTGGGGCGATGGGGGTGAAGATGGGGATAGTAAGAGGGAGGTTTGGTATCGGTGAAGGAGGTTTGGTATGGGTGAAGTAGCTGACGGGAAGGGTGGAATAGGGCAGTGGATTTGGAATGGGATTTTGGGTTTGACGGAAGGTTGGTAACAATGGATAGGCTCCGATCGATGACCGAAGATGGATTGGAGCGTGTGGATCGTCGCTCTGATACCAACTGATGCAGGCCCTAAGGTTAGGGCTTGCATGGAAGTGCTGAAGCACAATCTATGGCGAAGTGCATGTCCGAAGACACTTGAAAACTTTCCGTAGAGACGATAATGAGGACACACCTCAATGGGAAAACCCAAATTTAATTAATCAACTCTCTCTGCGAATTTCTTCTCTACAATGTCATATAAATAAGAAACATAACTTAGGGCCTAAGAAACCTGATCAAACTAGGAAACTAAATAATATTGGAAACCAAATCCTAATTACAATAAAATTAGAAACTAACATATAATTACTGAAATAAAAATACTAAATCTACTTGGGCCCTACACATGTGGCCTGAGGTCCATCTGCATCAGTGTCCCTTCCCCTTCCATATCCCCTTATCGCCATTGTTGTCAAACCCCAATGAAACAACCACCAAGAATCAAAACAGCAGTTGTGGTGGGTGGCCAAAACCCTTCGTATTGGGCTGGCGATACGTAATGGTTGTGGCGATACATGACTGTATAGTGGCGTGAACTGAAAAAGTGGTTAAAAAATATCCGGAAAAAGAATCCAAAAATATAGGAATCTTTTTCAATAGTAACTAAGATAGGGGGCATAGTGGTCTCCTTATTGCATGGATTTCTTGTATCGCTGTATGATTTTTTTTATAATAGTATTGATCTATTTTCTCACATGTATTCATGTTGGTTAGTTATAATCAAACAATTTCATTAAGATATCATCACTATTTTTGCATTTCTAAATACATAATTCAAATAAAAATGAACAACTATATAAAACACACAATATATAAGGTAGTGGATACTTAAATGAAAAATAACTTTCATGAAAGAAAAATAATTTACATATGTTGAGGGTTGAGAAAAGAATAACGCTACTAATAGTGGAGGGAGTGTCTGCCAGGATAGATGGTGTCGTCGTCCCCATCCCCATTGTTATTGTCACTATGTCACGACCCAAATTCTGGGGCCCTGTCGGATATCCGGATCGTGATAACTTGGCATTGTTTACCATTCATTTATCAAATAATTCACATAAGAGATTTGGCATTTAAATCAAACTATAATTCCAATTAATTTATAAAAGTCAAACAATATCAATAATCTCTTAATTATCCAAATTCCTATGTTCTAGTTCAAATCAATAATGTACTAACACATTAGATAAATTACTAAGCAAAAGCTAATCCTTCTAAATTATTTAAATATTTCTCGTTCTCTCCTTTCAGCCACGCATGCCAAAATCTACATGCTAAACGTCGTCCTGATCTGTCCCACCCGCAGTAAGATTACCTGAAGGGGGCAACACAACATCAGTATTACTGGTGAATGAATTTTCCTAATTACACAAGCAGCATAAAACATAATTGAATCAATATATTATGTGTCATAAAAATACATCCATATATTTTTATATCCGTGCCCATGCACATTACCACACCTCAAAGGCCCATCGTATACATGTATACCGGTCACCATGACCCTGTCTCATCAGACACGTCCACTAAGGACCAGCCACTATAACGGCCCGGACACTAAGTCCATGATGCAGCCAGGGAAGAGGACTAAATCCACAGCAGGGATTTGGTCGAATCCAAGATGGATTCAACAGCCAAATAACTCACGCACAGAATTAATCAAGCAATAATACTGGAACTCAATTCAATTTTAATAATCAGAAGGTACCGATCCCTAAAGGGGATTCATATATTTATAATATCTCTTTCCTACTATAATTCTCTTTCTAAAGACTTATAATCAAATAAGGAAACTAATCAAATAATCTAGCATGAATAAGAAATTAACAATCTTAAGGAAATATAGCAACTTCCCACAACAAAAGACTGTTCGATCTTCCCATTAGGATTTGTGGGCCATTCTAATGGGTCGGGTCAGATTGACCCAATAATTCATGGGTTGGGCCCATTGGACTTGGGCCTGGTTCGAATTGCAATAGTCCAACATCCCATGTATGGGACCTCACCATAACATAACAACCACAACTCAGTATTATTAACAATTTACATCATTTACATGATCCACACTAACATAACATTAATCATCATGCATAGAATTAATCACAATTAATTGATCACAGTCACTTAATCACGATCCATATAATTAATCATGGCCTAATTGATCCATATAAATACTCATAATACACTTAATCAAGGTTCTGTGAAGTCTTATGGTTATTTTGTAATTTCTCATAAAGTTCAGGTCTTATTCAAGTCTCAAACTCTTCCCAGACTCAGCCCAAAATGGATCGTACGCCTTTGCAATGTGTATATATGGAACAGTGGGCCCCACTTGAATGATACATGATCAAACCTGATTTATATGGACACCCAGTGCCCTACATTAAGTCCCATGGTTTTGATTAATCATCAGGTATCCTTATTGGGCCCCGCAGTCTCAATAAATTGATAAATAAGCTTTATGGTTAACAAAATTGAAGTTCCTGGATAACTGGTCAGATGGAGACCATGCCACATGGGACCACCACCATTGGGATCGTCCCTGAGCGTACTTTAAGACGTGGGGTCCTAATCTATGATTGACTTAGTTAGTGGGTCCCACCATGGATGTCGACCTTTGAGTCTGTTTCTGTCAGTTTCACCCCTGGGATTCTTCCAATCCATTGGACAGTAGGGTCCCCTGGTCCAAATCTCAGATGTTTCACTCCTCTATGGTTGCCCCTGGGTCCCCTAACAGATGACTGGATTTCATCTCTGATCAGGTGGCCCAGGGGGTCCCACTAGGGCTTGTCGTCAGGGAGTTACAATCCTTGTAACAGACGCCTGTATTACCAACTGCTCATTGGATGAGGGCTCAGATGGGGTCCACTCCTCATGAGTCCAAGTCCTTATGGGTCGACCATGGGTCCCCTTCTAGATCCATGGTCTAGATTCTCCATCTAGTGGGCCATGGGGTCCCACAGCCCTCCAATGTCAAATATCACCCTGTCGACAACCTCTGTTTCAACCAATATTTAAGCCTATTTCATGAATTTGTGTCTCAATCTACTTGTATCATTCCCATATCCATCAACATATGACTTCATAACCAAAACAGATCTTCTTAATACATAATAATCAAATCAGCTCTCAATATCAATTCTTTTTAACACATAATATCCAGTTCACAATTCAATATCAACAATCATGCTTAATTAACTAATTAATTAGGAAGATCCACTCACCTTTGATAAACGATCGTCGCCTTTGCAATCTGTGGACGCGAATAGGACATCAATAGCCTTTCCTTCCTTCTCCTGATTGATAGCCACAAGACTCTCTTTCTCTCAAAATTCTCTCCAGTGGAATAGAATACCATAATAGGGGTTGTTGGTTTGCTTATGTGTGTGTGTGTGTGTGTATATATATATATATATATATATATATATAAGGATAGGGTGAATACTTCCTAATTCCAATCCTTTTCTTATACTTCCTTTTCCTAATTAGAGTTATCGTATAACTCCTTTCCTTTCCTTCTAAAAACTCTTCATCTTAGGCAACTTCTAATTCCATCGTAAGTAACACTCTAATTCCAACCATAATGCTTCTAATTTCATAATATATAATCAACTAGGGTATTACCTGGGCCAAACTAATCCTGGGCCCATGTAATTTAGGATATTACACACTAGTCATACTGACATTTGCATGTGCCCTCCATATCCATATCCATATCCATATTCCATATCCATATCCATATCCATATCGTTGGGCATAGGGATCTTGGAATGCGAAGAAGTTGTATTGACTAGGATTTGGATAAGCGTATTGACCATATGACCCTAATTCTGAAGATGGTTTCTTGTTGCGCTTCTACATATTGAGACTATGAACATGATAATGATCCATGTGGCCGGTGCCCTGAATATGAATCATGGTAACGAGGGGTCCATGTGTAGAAGATAGTGTGGCTTAGGCCCATAGGTCCGGTCCAGCCCATCAAGGCCCATATACAGTTGTATATAAAATCCCACGTGTGGTATTCAGTCTGTAATTATGTTGCTGATTTCTCTCATAGTATTTCCTGTATAGACTAGGAGATTGATTTATTTCTGATTCTGATTGTATTAATTGATACGTGTAAATCCCTTGATTAGGGTATAATGATATTATAAATAGATACACGATCCTCTATTGAGGTTTGTGTTTCTCTCCAACTTTCGTCTCTTCCTCTTTCTCTCATTACATATCATTACATGGTATCAGAGCGTAGGTTGTGATCAATCCATCTTCCTTCATTGATCAAACTCTTCTCATTGGCGTGAATCCTCTCTCCATTGCTACTGTCATTACTGATAATAGTGTCTGACGTGCCTTTGATCAAACTGTGGCCCACCATTGATCAACTTCCTATCACCAAGCAACCTCCATAGTTGTGTTCGCCAGATCTTCAGGGTTATTGTAAGGATTTTTCTAGAATTTTTCATCACCATCTGAGGTAGGTTTTATCATCTTCTTCCTCTGTCGTTTTTGACACATTATTATCAGAAAGTTTTCATCATCACTGTCCAGATTTGTGGATCCTTATCCGATACTCATCAGATTTGGACTAGAGGAAGTACATTTGAACTCCTTCAAGAGTTTCAAACTTGATCTGAGATTAGATCACTCTGTGGGGCCCACGCACAGATCCTGCACAGATTCATGGTCGCCTGGCTCCGTTTGGGATAATTTCTGCACTGTTTATATTTTCTGTTGCTGGATTCTTCATCAGATCAATACAGTGCAATCTTCCTGCTGTATTAGCAGATTTATAGCAGATCAATATCAACTCTACCTTTTGTTTTGTTGATCTGAGGGCTGGTCTCTTTTTGCACTACTGATTTGCACTCTTTTGTGTGCCGTTAGAAGCCTCTGCCACCTCTGTTACTAGTTATTAAGTTAATTGTGGGTTGTTTATAACCTTCTTGTGCTGCTACGGGCGTTCTCTTCTTTACCCACTGCTGATTCTTGTACTGATTGATTGATTGAAGATTGATTGTTGGTTGCTGTCCTTGGTTGCTATTTATTGCTATTACTACGGTTGCTAGGATGGAGAGATTGATACTGATGTGAGTCACAAGATTCAGGCCGGGTGGACCAAATGGAGGAGTGCTTCGGGGGTCTTGTGTGATCGGAAAGTCCCCCTCAAGGTTAAAGGAAAGTATTATAAGGTGGCGGTAGGTCCAGCATTGTTATATGGATCAGAGTGTTGGGCAGTAAAGCATAATCATGTTAAGAAGATGGAAGTTGCGGAGATGAGAATGCTAAGATGGATGTGCGTGATCACAAAGAGATAGGATTAAGAATGAGGAGATTAGGGGCAAAGTAGGAATAGCACCGATTAAAGATAAAATGAGAGAAAATCGACTGAGATGGTTCGGCCATGTTAGAAGGCGCCCAACGGAGGCACCTGTTAAAAGGTGTGAAAGCATAGAGATTGTTCGAAGTAGGAGAGGGAGAGGGAGACCCAAGAGAAGTTGGAAATAAACTATTAAACATGACCTTGCCTACATGGATCTAACGGAGGACATGACCCAAAACAGATTTGATTGGTGTCGTCAAATCCATATAGCCGACCCCACCTAGTGGAAAAAGGCTTGGTTTGGTTTGGTTTGGTTTACTACGGTTGCTATTTTTCTACTATGGACAAGTATGATGTTATTCCTGTTAAATTTACTGGGAATAATTATATGGCCTGGTCTTTTCATCTGAAGAATTTTGTAGAAGGCCAAGGACTGTTTGGTTACCTTGATGGCTCGATATCTAAACCTGCTACAAATACTACTGACACAAAAGCATTACCCACTTGGTCTAAAGAAAATGCTAAGGTCATCACTTGGATTCTTAACTCCATTGACCCCTCTCTTGCCGTGGCCCTTCAAGCCTACACCACAGCAGCTGATATGTGGACTCATCTGAAGAAAGTTTACCATCAAACCAATAAAGCTCGGAAATTTCATCTGGATAGTGAAATTGCCAGATATAGTCAAGGGGATAAAACTGTGCAGGAATACTTTAATGGTTTCCTCACCTTGTGGACTGAAAGGGATTCCATGCTGATCCAAACGGTCTCTTCTGGATTTTCTATCTGAGGCTCTCCAATTACAAGAAGAAACTCATATCAGCCAGTTTCTTATGAATCTCTTACTTGAATTTGAATCTGTTCGGTCTGCGCTTATGAATAGGGAGAATACTGCTAATCTTGATACTTGCCTCCAAGATGTCCTTCGCGAAGAACTTCGTCTCACTTCACAGCGCACTATTCTGGAAGCACCCAAAGCCTTCCCTGCGCCTCTTCCTACTGACTCGGCTCTTCTGGCAACTCCAAAGCAGACTCAATGTTATGAATGCAAAGGCTTCGGACATATTGCCGAAAATTGTCGCAAGAAATTGGTTTGCAGATATTGCAAACGGACCGGTCATGTGATTGATGACTGTCGAAGCCTGCAGCAACGGAATGAGGCAGCCTAAGAAGCCTCCCTCCCATATGTCAAGACAGAATGTTCCATCCGCATTTCAGGCTCAAGCGCTCGTATTAGATACAGGCAGCACTTCCTCCGGAGCTATATCCATGACTCCTGCTCAGATTCAAGAACTGATCCAGAGCATAGTCACCTCTGCATATGCATCTATGGGTTTTAATGGTGGTCGGTATCAAACTCCTTCCCCTCTAGCATTTCCTGCTTTTCATTCTTCAATATCTCTGTTTTCCTCTATCACCCCATCTACCTGGTTTCTAGATTCAGGAGCATCAAACGACATGACTTTTGTGGAAAGTAGCTTTACAGCCTCTCACCCTTACCTTGGGAAAGACAAAATCACCACTGCTAATGGAGACCAATTAAACATTTCTAGAATTGGTATCATTACTTTATCTAGTGTCTCTGGCTAGTCCCTCCACCTTTCCAATGTCTACTTTGTTCCCAAATTATCAGCCAATTTACTTTCTGTCGGGCAACTTATTGATGATGGGTACCATATTAACTTTTCTTCCACTAGTTGTGTCATACAGGGGCGGCAAACTGGGAAGGTAATCGCGACGGGGAGTAAACATGGTTGACTGTTTCTGCTGGACATTGGTCATCATTCCCTATTTTTTTCTTCTCCTAATTTCAATAAAATGTGGACTATGTGGCATAGTCTTCTTGGTCATGTGAACAATGCTTATTTACTTTCTTTGTTTAAAATTGGTTGTTTAGAACCCACTATTGATAATAAAATGATATCCTCTTTAGTTCACTCAAAGTGTGAAACGTGTTGTTTGAGTAAGAGCATATTTTGCCGTTTCCTATTCATCGTTCTCGTGCATTATCATCTTTTGATATCATTCACACTGATGTTTGGGGAATTGCACCCACATTAAGTATGACAGGGTTTAAGTATTATGTGACATTTATTGATGATCATTCTCGATTCACTTGGATTTATTTCATGCGCTTCAAATATGAAGTATTTTCTCTTTTCCAAAAGTTTTACAATATGGTTCACACACAATTTCAGAAATATATAAAAATTCTTAGGTCTGACTCCGGTGGAGAATACATGTCCCATGATTTTTCTGCCTTCCTTTCTGATAAAGGAATTCTTCACCAAAAAGCCTGCCCACATACTCCATAGCAAAATGGTGTTACGGAGAGGAAGAACAAGCATATTCTTGAAACTGTTCATACTCTGCTCCTTGCATCCTTAGTTCCTCCAAAATTTTGGTGTGATGCTGCACAGACTGCTGTGTATCTCCTCAATCGTCATCCTAGCTCCGTTCTAGGAAAGACTACTCCATATGAAGCTCTCTTTGGTCATACCCCTTCATATTCTCACTTACGTGTTTTTGGTTGCTTGTGCTTTGTCCATCTTCCACCTACAGAGCACGCTAAGTTGTCACCACAGGCTGCCAAATGTATCTTCCTAGGTTACAGTGATGAACACAAGGGATTTCTATGCTATGACCAATCTGAGAAACGCGTGCGAATATCTCGTAATGTGATCTTCTTGGAACAGATTCCTTTCTTTTCTTTGCGTTTGGAAACTCATCTTGTTGTTGTGTCTTATCTGCCACAATTTCCTACGACTACTTCTCCACCACCTATAACCAATGTCTATGTCCGGCGTAACACGGTTCCTCCTGTGGGGCCTCCTTCTCCTGATCCTATACCAATGCTGCCTACTGCACCCTCAGGTATTCATACTTCCTCTACTGGTAGTGTCATACCCCTGCGACACTCTAGTCGTCCTTCTGTTGCTCCTGATAGATATGGCTTTCCTGCTCTTTTTACTTCTTTGGATAGTGCTCCTATACTCACCTCTTATTCACAGGCTTCGAAGATTGCATACTGGCAGGATGCTATGACTAAGGAGTTGCTTGCTCTTGAAGCAAACAACACATGGGACTTGGTACCGACTCCTGGACGAGCCTCTATGATTGGCAGTAAATGGTTCTACTCTGCCAAAGTTAACTTTGATGGGAGTCTTGATCGCTACAAAGTCAGATTGGTTGTGCAGGGTTACAAGTAGGAGTATGACATTGACTATGAGGAGACATTTGCACCAGTGGCTAAAATGACCACCGTTCGTACTCTTCTTTGTGTCGCTGCAGCCTGCAACTGGCCTCTATGGCAAATGGATGTCAAAAATGCTTTTCTTCATGGCGATTTGAAAGAGACTGTTTGTCCTCCTCAGCATGTTTGCAAGTTGCGACAATCTCTTTATGGACTTAAGCAGGCTCCCAGGGCTTGGTTTGATAAATTCCGAGTAGCAATTCTTCAAGCTGGGTTTCGTCAGTCATTTTGACAGTTCACTATTTCTTAGATGGACACCGAAGGGTTACACTTTCCTTTTAGTCTACGTTGATGATATGATTATCAGTGGCAATGATATTTCCGGTATTACGGATCTCAAGCACCATCTCACTCGCCACTTCAGAATGAAGGATCTTGGTCCTCTCACCTACTTTCTGGGGCTTGAGTTTTCGCGTACCAAATCAAGCATTTGGATCCATCAGCGTAAATATGCTACTGATTTGATCACCTCAGCAAGACTTGATGATGCTCACACTTTTGATACGCCGATGGAATTAAACAGTAAGCTTAGTATGAAGGATGACCCTCCCCTGGATGATCCCTCTATTTTCCGGCGGATAGTTGGTAGTTTGCTCTACTTAACTATGACTTGGCCTGATATTTCTCATGCAGTTCATACGGTTAGCCAGTTTGTGAGCAATCCTCACAAACCCCACCTTGCTGCTGCTTTGCGCATACTCCGCTATGTTAAAGGCACTCTTACCCGTGGTCTCTTCTACCCTTCTGGTACTTCTCTACGATTATCAGCGTATGCAGATGCCGACTGGGCTGGTTACCCTGATTCTCGGTGATCTACCACTGGCTGGTGTATGTTCCTTGGCGACTCTCTGATTTTGTGGAAGTGCAAGAAGCAAACCACCGTGTCAAAGTCTTCTGTTGAGGCAGAATATCGGGCGATGTCGTCCGCTAGTGTTGAAATCATCTGGCTACGCCGTCTTCTCTGTGAATTTGGTGTAATTGTTGGTACTTCTACACCTCTTCATGGGGACAATACCAGTGCTACCAGAATTGCCAACAATCCGGTCTTTCATGGACGGACGAAGCACATTGAGATTGATTGTCACTTCATCCGTCACCATGTTGTGATTGAGAAGATAACTTTGGCTCATGTCTCTACTCATGACCAGTTGGCGGATATCTTCACAAAAGCACTTCCCAAACCGCGCCATCATGATCTCACCAACAAATTGATGTTTTCTGTCTTACCACATCAATTTGAGGGGGAGTGTAGAAGATAGCGTGGCTTAGGCCCATAGGTCCGGTCCAGCCCATCAAGGCCCATATACAGTTGTATATAAAATCCCACGTGTGGGATTCAGTCTGTAATTATGTTGTTGATTTCTCTCATAGTATTTCCTGTATAGACTAGGAGATTGATTTATTTCTGATTCTGATTGTATTAATTGATACGTGTAAATCCCTTGGTTAGGGTATAATGATATTATAAATAGATAGATGATCCTCTATTGAGGTATCAGTTTCTCTCCAACTTTCATCTCTTCCTCTTTCTCTCATTACATATCATTACACCATGTTGCTGTTTGTCGCCCTTCAACATCTGCCCCCATATTTCCTTGCTCACTAGAGTCACCAGTAGGTGAGAATCTACATGGTACATATGCATGATCCAGATCAACATTGGATGCATCCGGAAAGTCTTGAACAGTCTCGTGGGCGACAAAGTCTCCATCATTGTGATAGTGCCCACCACTCACGCCGCTATCTCCTCTAGATGGAAAGCCGCTACTCGATCCAAGTCTCAAACTACTTTGGTTGGAACACTTGTTTAAACCACCTCCAATTCCATATACATTGGTGGATGTAGGAGGCTCGGATGTCTCACTTTCTAATAAAACAAGTCAATAAAATGTTAAGAAATCCTGTGCTTTTATAGTGATCAATCTGATAGTGAGCCAAAGTCCTATTGGGGTGAAATTTAGCGAAGAACCATTCATGAGGAGGGTATTTATTTTAAGCAATTTAGATTTAATAAGTGGGCCCCACTAAGGAGCCTCATGAATTTTCCGTGAGTCTAATCTAAGGGATCCAAACTCCGAAGTAATAGGACATGTGCAATAGAGTGTGCAACTCATTAGTTCGATCTTGTAAAAGAGAACTTTGGCATCTGTCCATCTTCAAGAGATTAGGTCAATTCGGTATTGCCCGCTGTCCATATAAAGTCATTAAATGGACAAATAAAGTTCCTATTTTTTGATAATCTGATTAATAATCTTTGATCACATAGCTAGAAACACCTAATGAACCTAGTCTCATTGATTGCTTCCTAAAGTTCCATATCTGGTAGGCCAATGATTCTAATCATGGGGCATGATCGATTGGATGGTTGGTCCAATTCCAATTGTAGTGAAGTAAGGTATGGTGTGATCGTTATTTTGAGCTAAATTATTTCAATGGATTTATAAATTATTAGGATGAACTTGGCGGTTAAAGTTTAAATGCTAAAACCTTCTCAAATTTTTTAAGTGAAGACTAAACAACAATACTAGTGAAAACTAAACAACAATACTGATGCCACGTGTCACACTTTCATTGGCTAAAAGGGGCGTTTTTTCTGTGAAAAATGCCTGGGGAGTTTTGTAGAGTAACTCTTTATATATATATATATATATATATATATATATATATATATATGGGAGTTGCTCCTATGAGAGCATCTCTCACCTTACTATGAGAGATATGGTGGGGGCCTTCACATCCATATCCAATGTCAACAACTTAAATGTGAGTGCCCCCACCCTATCTCTCATAATAAGGTGAGAGATGCTCTCATAGGAGCACCTCTCTATATATATATATTAAAGACAGAGAAAATTTCATTCTACTAAGAATCACAAATGTAATTTCCAAAAGATAATTTTTAAATACAACCCCCTCAAATACCACAAAATAAAATAAAAGGTCAGCTAACTATGGATCATTGTAATCATCATCATCTTTTTCATTCACTCCCAATTCCTCCCTTGCCGAGCGACCAATTTCATTACCCCCATCAAAATCAAGGATACTCCCTTGCACTTGTGCCGGTTGTTCCATAGTTACCCAACCACTGACATCCTCCATGGTCAAGAAGAGGTGCTTCTTCAGTAACCCAGTCAGCCAAAATATTAATATTCTCCAAACTTATTGGATCAGAGGCAGCATTCCCAGTCCTTTTGAGTATATCAATACAATTTACATAAGTTAATAGTTTACTATATGACTACTAACAATATGCAAAAGAATTACATAAATTTAACATTTGATATACCTTTCATGGAGCTTTCTGATTATAATGCACAAAAACTAGATCATTCAGCCTCCGATGTTCTAGCCTATTTCTCTTAGGAGAATGAATATGTTCGAAGATGCTCCAATTTCCCACTAGCACTGATGCATTGACTCAAAATTCGAATTGCCAATTTTTACAACTCCGGGTACCATTTCCAAACCGGTCCCACCATTTATCTGTAAAAATTTGTGAAATATAAAATTATATTTTATGAATTGCAATCATATAATAATTTAACGGAAAATAAAAAACTTTCACTTACCTGGAGACATTTTGTCTCAATTTCGTATTGCTGCTGCAAAACCGAAGTCAAAATGAGAATCTTTATAGTCATCACATTGTCTGAAAATCATGTACCGAGCATCAAAATCAGGAACTGATTTCTCTTTGACAATTATTCAGACCCTTTATGATTTCGCTGTGCTTAGAAAATGTACGGCTAAAGAAAAATGCCGGATTCAAGTAGTAAGCTGCTGCGTGTAGTGGACTGTGAAGTTGATTATCCCACCTGAGATTGATAATCTTCCAGAATGACATGTAGTCCTTATTCTTTAATCTCTTTTGAATGACCTCCTTCGTTCGATCTATCGCTTCGCAGAAATAACCCATTGCAGGCTTGTCTTCACTATCAGCTAGACGAAAAACTACCACCAAAGCGTCACTAACTTTTAATATATGCTCAACATTCTTCGAAAATGTATTATTGAGTATTTTATCAGTGATCTCCATGCCAACATGGGTACTTGAAACATTACATTGTTCCCATGCAGTAATTGTAAACATTTACCTAAGTTCTTTTCTGAATTGATAAAGGCATTGCAAACTAATAAAATTGGTAGCAAATCTTGTGATGGCTGGTCGAATTAATTCTCTTCCATGTGTATGTTCTCTTCTCATTAAATTCAGTACTGATAAATGATTGTAAATGAACTTTGTGACTTTTCTTGCTGTCTCAATTGTGGATGCAGTGACTGTAAACAAATCGGGTTTTGCCATGTCCTCTAACATCAGATCTATGCAAATGAGCGGCATAAGCTGTCCAATAAAAAGTTTCATATTTTTCAGCTACACTTTTTCCTGCTACTTTGTAAGTGGCATCATTGTCAGTGATAAACTGGACAATATTGTCAGGCCCAACAAGTAGAACAATTTCATCAAAAATTCTAAATAGTGAATCAACTGACTTTAGAAACATTACCCCCTTTGGGCATACATGAGAGTTTATTAATGTTTGTTGTCTTTCATCTGTCCACCTGTCAGCCATGATAGAGCACCTTGTTTCATCCCAACATGACTTATAATGCTCCATGAAATTATTAACTTCTACTGCAATCTTCCCCAAAATCTTTCCACGAAGGTCATGATATGATGGCATCTTGTAACCTGGCCCCACTGCAGCGATTGCATCAGCCATTGGTTGACAAAATTTTGATCTTGCTGCATTAAATGGGAGATTTGCATCAAACCAAAAACGGCCAACAGCCAAATCAGCTGCATCCTTCAGTTCCTTTGTTGCCAGTGGTGATTTGATGCCTGGCTGAGATCCAAGAGTTGTTCACGGCGCAAAGAAATTGGACATTGGAGGTTGGGAAGTATTTGACACACCCCTTCTTTTGTTTTGGGTAGATATTTGAGAGACCTTCCTCTTTACCCTTTCTACTTGTTGTGGTGGGGGTAATTGGATTTGTAAATAGTTCTACTTCTACCTCAACATCATCTTCATTTGCAACGCCCCTTGGAGTTCTGTATGGGTTTCCAATTTGCTCATTTAATTGCCTTTTCTTTGCTCAATCATTTTTACCTTCCAAAACAAGTCTTTCCATTTGCCATTTGACATCACCAGGCACATTTTTACATGGTGCAATATCTCCTTTCACCCCCCAAGGTGTTCTTTAAGTCTAGTGACCCTACCACCTTTTAAGACTTTGTTACATAAACGAAAAATTGCATGTTAGTTGTTTGTTGGATCCACATAACCATAAGCCCATGCAGGGTCATCAGATCTAAATACTGGTAGCAGCAGATGATATAGGTGTACTATCACTCATTTTCAAATCAAAGAATCAATTTTCCAAATCTGATACAATAACAACACACAAATGATAGACAACTGCATTAGTAAGTTTAATGTTTCAACTATTAATAGGAAAAAAATTTAAATTATATAAGTTATCAAAAATAAAATTATATAAATACAAAACTGGTGCTGAGGAATTGCGACATTAAAGTTGTAGGCTTGTAGCTCCAGGTGGTATAGTACTCTACTTGAACAATACTAACTAAAATGTAGTACTCAACTCAAATTAAATGGCCCACTTCAGTTTAATATTTTTTTAAATGATTTCATAAAATATTTAATAACATAAAATAGTGCTATTGTACAAAACTCGTGATGGGTTGCCATATTTCACACAACAGTAACGGAATTGAGCAATTCATCATCAATTATAAATAAGTGGGCCTCTGATAAAAGGTGTCATCAAGCAATTACAAATTTTTAATGATTACAAATAAGTGGGCCTCACTTTCTGCAAATCATCAGGACCTCTCGTTATAAATTTTCAAAGGTTTCATAAATCGTCCAAAGGCCCATTGTGTAATCAAACTATGTTAAGCAGCCACGTGATCAAATGGTGCACCATGATTCTAACACCTTCAAAATCAAGTGGTTAAAAGATGATCACTACACAAGACACATGTTCCAATGGTGGACCATGATTACGCAGCCTTTGATCATCTATCAAACTCCATAAATTTATATCCAATAGAATCAGTTTCAACTAATAAAAAAGGTGGGCCTCACTTCCCGTAACTCATCAGGACCAATTATTTTTTTAACTGTTCAGGACCACACCATAAAAGGCATTCATTACTTTTCTTTTTCGTAAGACCCTTATAAAAAGAAACTCCCAAGTCCCATTAAGAAACCTTATGGAAAAAATGTGTAAATGACGAGGCTGAAATGGAAGGAGAGGGAGAGAATGAGAGATCGATGCATACCTGAGGATTTTGCGAGATTTTTTTTGCAAAGAAATCAGGCAAAGCTCTCGGTGAGGGAGAAATCCAATCGGCAGCCTTCAATGGAGGAATAATCTCAAGATATTGAAAGGGGAATAGGGAAATAGAAAATCTCGTGGTTGATACCTGCATCTTTGAGCCCAATTTATAGATTGTTGGGGATTTTGAACGCTGTATGCTGTCGAACGAGAGGAAAACGACACATTGCTGCTCGAGAACAGGTATTTCAAATTTATTTCGTTTAGATTCACTAGAATGCTCAACTACATTCATTAATTTTTTTTTCCTTAACAGTCTTCCCTTGATTCGTCTGAATCTGTTGATTCGACTATTGTTCGTCCGAATTTTAGGGTCTTATGCACGAAAACCTATATTTCGGCAAATATTAACGAAATCTGAACCGAACATCTTGAGGTGAGATGTTCGGTTCGATTTTGGTTTCGAAACGAAAGAAATCAAGCATTTCGTCCGAATAGAAAAGAATCTGACAACTATGCATCAAGCCCAACGCATTCCTTCAAAGCGAAAGCACCCCCACACCACACATGAAGTTGGGTCCTATATAAATGAAATCATCTTTGGGGGTTGAATTGACAAGACTCTTAGAAATTGAGAATGAAAACCAAGAATTGGAGGAAAATTGGATGATCCCTTTGATCAATCCCTTGCTTCCTTTATAATCTATTCTTAGCCTTACTCAAGGCAATTACAAGCTATTACAATCTAATTACATGGAAAGAATATATTACATTGCTATAGCATAGGGAGAGGATATTTTACATTGATCTAGTTAACTACAGTATCCCACGTGGTGGGTCTGTATGTAGAAGGAGTTGGCCTATCATTCATGGACCTTGTGGGCCAGCTGGTGTTAACACCTCCCCTCAAATTGATGTTGGTCAAACACTAGCAATTGGCGCACCAAGAACTCATGACGGGGCCAAGGTAGCCCTTTTTTGAAAATATTCGCAAGTTGGAGTTAATTAGAAATATGTGGAAGACTGATGACCTGGCGATCATATTCATCTCAGATGAAGTGACAATCGACCTCGACACGTTTTGTGCGCTCATGAAAAACCAGATTCTTAATAATACGGATGGCATTGGTATTGTTAGCATGTTGTGGTGTAGCAGAGGGTTGAGGAAAACCACGATCCGAAAGTAAACCATGAAGCCATAGAATTTCGAAACAAGCAAAGAACATAGCACGATATTAAGATTCTGTTGAAGACTTATCTTGCTTTTTACATTTCCAAGAAATGAGTGCTTCACCTAAATAAACACACCAGCCAATAGTTCATTTGCGAGTATCTAGGCATCCTGCCCAGTCTTTATTAGAATAAGCATTCAGTGTAAGAGGTGAGCTAACTGGGAAAAACAATCCTCGCGTCGGAGAACCAAGAATGTACTGAGTGATCCTTTTGACGTCGACCAAGTGGTGATGTCATGGTGCTTTTATGAATTGACCAACAACATTCACTGCATAGGAGATGTCAGGCCTAGTGATGGTCAAGTAGACCAGACTACTGACTAGGCGTATGTAATAGGTTGAATTAGAAAGGTGATCGCCATCATCTTTTCTGAGCTTCACATTGACCTCTAATGGTGTGTCCACAGGTGTGGCGCCATGTAGTCCAGCGAGGGCAATAAGATCAGTAATATACTTATGTAGATGGAATAAAACCCCTTTCTTGGATTGTTGTCCCTCAAGTCCCAAGAAATATGTTAAAGGGCCAGATCCTTCAACATATGGAATGCAGTTTAAAGAGAGTTCTATAGATTGTGCATCATGTTGCTATGAGTGCCTGTGATGATGATATCATCCACGTAGACTAGACGTAAGGTGGTACTTTGAGAGGTGATATTTGTGAACAACGAAGGATCATAAGGACTTTGGGCCGAAATTTCTCAAACCTAGCTCTTGGTGCTTTTTTGAGACCAATATAAAGAACGACGGAGCCGAGCCACTTCATTCTTAGAGACAGAATCATAACCTTGAGGAAGATGCATGTACACCTCCTCTTTAACATCTCCATGGAGGAAGGCATTCTTCACGTCCATTTGATAGAGAGGCCATGAGCGTGATGTTGCAATAGCAAGAATGGTACGCACCGTTGTCGTCTTGGTGACCGGAACAAATGTCTCCTCATAATCAATACCGTACTCTTGACAGTTGCCAAGAGCCACTGACCGAGCTTTGTAACGAGCCGGAGTTCCATCAGGATTTAACTTGATAGAATAGACCCATTTACATTCAATGGGTGACTGATGGAGCACATTGAACGTCCCATGTAAGAATTATTTTGAGTGCCTCAAGTTTTTCCTGCTTAACCTGATGCTAACAATCATGTTGCACTGCTTCGGAAAAATGGTTAGGTATACGAACAAAAGAAAGAGTAGTATGGATGTATGGGTGAAACCAAAGCGATCAGGGGGGCTGGAGATGCGAGATGATCTGTGAAGAGGGGCTGGCTGACTTATGTCCGGTGCAAGAGTTGGGTCAAGTGAAGAGGAAGCGGATCTGTCAGGAGGCTCATGTATTGTAGTGTTTTCCCGTCTTCGTCTCTCATACACAAGAATAGGCTTACTATTTTCCGTAGCCGAAAGAAGAGGAGTATCATCAAGGTTAGGAACAAATGAAATCGTAGGGGATGTATCACGATCTTGATTATGATGGAAAAAATATTGGTTTTCGAAAAACACAACATTCCGAGAAATCTTGATGCAATTTACCTTGGGATCATAACATAAAAATCCTTTATGGTCATTCGCGTATCCTAAAAAGGCATATTTGGAAGATTTAGCAAACAGTTTTGTTCGTTCAGCAGGAGGTAGAAGAACAAAACATACACGGCCAAATGACGCAGCCATGTGTCACCAAAAGTGTGTAGATGGGAATAAGTAGGATGCTTCTAGAGCAACCGAAAATAAGGTGTATCATTCTAAATACAGGAAGAGGGTAATCTATTCATAACATGAACCGCTGTGCATAGAGATCCAATCCAAAATTTTGCAGGAACAAAAGATTTTATAAGGAGTGAACGAACAATATCCAAAAGGTTTCTATTTTTTCTCTCGGACACCCCATTTTGTTGGGGGGTATAAGGACAAGTTTTTTGAGAAATTATCCTTTTATGTTGCAGAAAACTCTGAAAATCTTTAGTCTTTAGAAAAATATTCTCAACAAGAATTTGTGTGAAGTGTTTTAATGGTGGTGGAAAAGTGATTCTTAACATAAGCTAAGAAAATTTGAAAAGTAGTAAACACCTCAGAGTTTGAACACAAAAAATAAATCCATGTAAAACGACTATAATCTTTTCCATTCATCTAGCGTCTTCTTTGTCATCAATATCTTATTGAGGAGCCTAGTTAACCAAATCCCCGCAACTTCTCCTAAGCATTTCCAAGCCTCTATTGGAATGTCATCTAGACTTGTAGCATTCCTCTCTTCATTTGTTTCAACACTTTCTTCACTTCCTCCATCCTAATTCTGTTGAAAAAAGTATGTGCTACTAATAAAGTATGCTCTCTTATTCTTATGTCTCCTACACAGTCCATTTAAAAGCTTACTAAAATATTCCCTCCACCTTTCTTTGATATAGTTGTCCTTTACTAGAACCTTTTGGTAATTGCTTTTAATACATTTGACGTGGTCTAAGTCTCTACTTTTACTTTCCCTTATTTTTGTAAGCTTAAAAATATCCTTCTCTCCTCTTGTTCCTAATCTATTATATAGGTATGCTTTGAACTTTGCACCACTTACAACTTTCTTAGCTTCTTTCTTTGTCTTCTTATACATCTCATAGTTTTCCATATTTCTAATCCCCTGTCAAACTTTGTAACATCTTTTCTCTCGAACAGCTTCCAAAACTTCTACATTGCACCACCAAGTTTCTTTATTATAATGTCTTTTCTCTTTCGACTCACCAAGCACCTTTTAGCAACGTTCCTAATACATTTAGCCATTTGATTCCACATCGCTGTAGTTTCTCCCTTAAAATTCCATTCTCCCTCAATCACTTTATCCTTAAATATTTTTTTTTTCTCTTTTCAAGTCCATGCACCTTGTTTAGGGCACATTCGATTTACTACCCCTCTCTTTTTACTTCCAATGCAAATATCTAAAACTACTAGCATATGTTGTATGGTCAAACTCTCTCTTGGAATAACCTTACAGTCTTGACAAGCCAATCGGTCATGTTTTCAAACTAGAAAGAAGTTTATCTAGCTCCTGCTAGTTCCTCTTTTATGAGTAATTATGCTTATCTCTCTTTTTAAAGTAGGTGTTTGCTATTATAAGGTCAAATGCTAATGCAAAATCCAAGATAGTGCCTCCTAACTCATTCTTTTCTCCAAATCCTTGTCCTCCATGTACTCTCTTATTCCCTCCATTATCCTTTCCTACATGCCCATTTAAGTCTACTCCTAGGAAAATCTTTTCACTAGTTGAGATTTCCCATAATAAACCTTCCATCTCCTCCCAAAATTGTCTCTTGACACTTTCATCCAATCCTACTTGGGGAGCATATGCGCTAATGATATGAATTATGTATTTCTCCAACACTAGTTTAATTGCTATAATTCTATCATCCAACCTCTTTACCCCCTACAATTTTCTCTTTCAAATCCTTATCTACAACTATACCTACTCCATTTCTTGTATTGTTCTTTCCTGCATAAGGAGTTTACAGCCTTCAGTGAGCTCCTTAGCTTTATCCCAGTTCCACTTTAGCTCTTATAGACAGGCTAACTAACTCTTCTTCTTTTCATTACCTCGACCAACATCATGTTCTTGCTTGTCAAGGTTCCTATATTCCAAGTAGCATGTAAAATCTTCTTCTTATGGACTAACTTTTGTCCAGAATGGTGTGGTATAGTGTTGAGAAATTCGTTTCGGATGCGGATTCGGTTTGGCCTCCACACTGAAATATTTCATCCAATTTGGGATTTCGGTGAAATATTTTGGATTTATTTTTCGGAAAAATATAAAAAACTTAAAATATATACTATATATAAATATAAGATTAATATCATAATTTAAAAATATGGTTTGATACATTTAGTTTATTCTTCTAAATCAACTCATGATATAGCATATGTTGGGCTAGACCAGCAATGAGCAGACCCTTGCCCAGTCCAGCAAACAGTAGTTGACAAAAAATAATAATATTAATAATAAAAAAGGCCAGCAAACCCAGCCCGGCCCAAAAGAGAGAAAAATTATAAAAAAAAGCAGATGAGTCAAGATTCAGAAGCAGCAGTACAGCATAAATAAAAAGCAGGTAGGTGGGTCAGAGGGTAAAAAGCAGAAAAAAAAGCAGTAAGAAAAAAAAATAAAAAAATGGAGAAGCAGAAGAAAGAAGATAGTAGCACAGCAGTCTTCACGTGGGTCCACCAGAGTGAAAAAGAAAAAAGCAGCACTGCAGCAATCCAGAAGACGACCTGGCAGCACTGCAACAGTCCAAGAGAGGAAAGAAAGAAAGAAAAAAAGAGAGGATCAAGTACCTGGCAGCAGATGGGTTGAGCGAGCAGGAGCAACAGCTTGGTGGAGCAGACCACCAGAGCAGCAGCAGGTACTTTTTCTTTCTTTCTTCTTCTTTCTTCTTTCCTCCTCTTCTTTGTTTATTTAGATGAGCTGAGTAGCAGCAGAGCTTCCTCTTCTTCCTCCTTTCCTTCTTCTTCTTCATTGATCGAAAGGGACTTTGGATTAGGGTTTTTACATTTACTTTTTAGTTAAAAAAAGTTATATTTACCCCCTCCTGGTTTGGTTTTTTGTTTTACTTTTACTTTTAAGTTAAAAAAAATTATATTTAACCCCCTCAGATTTTATTTTTTCTATTTTTAAGTCACTCTACAGAATTCGAACGAATTCTGTTTATTTGGCGGTTTCGGCCGAATTCCTTCATTTCGGTCTGAATCGGACGAACTGCTCCGAATTTTGGAACGAATTTTTGCAGGGGGGTGATTCGGTTCGATAGAGAGACCGAACCGAATTTATTTCAGAAAATTCGGACGATCCGAGCCGAAATTCGTAACACTGGTGTGGTAGCCCTTGCCTACTTTCCACTACAACCGGGCGGCGCTGCGGTATGTCACTTGAAGCGAGGAATGCCCTAGCATGTTTGGGCCGTGACAAAATTTTATGTTGGGTGTCAACCTACCTAACACAACCGTCCTTTACCCGGGCTTAGGACCGGCAGTAAAACTGGCAGAGTTATATTGGTGGCCCTAATCAAAAGAGAAAATTAAGGATTGTCAACTGATGTGGTTTGGCCATGTTTGTAAGGGCATGGCTATGTAATGTCGTGGAAGAGGAAATTGCTATGTGATTGAGCCCCCTGTGACAGCGTGTCCTCACTGAAGAGGGAAAGCTTTTCCTTGAAGAAGAGTGGTTGCATCCGAACGTGGGAAAAGGTGCCAACATGGAAACGCGAGAGCTTTTCCATTCCTCTTTGGTGGAAAAGGGGTCTCACATGAGCATGCCCTAAAGATAAGAACCGCCTAGTGAGAAAAGACTTGCTATATTGTGGAGTTTTAGAGAACATTTTGCTTTGAATAGGCTTAAAGTGGGAAAGTAGACCTCACCAAGCCTACCCCAGATTGATTTGATAATGCTTTGGTGATAAAAATGATGTTAGATATTTCTTGGATTAAGTGGTTTAACGATGATCATTTTTGAATAAATGCCTTTTTCGGGGAGGACTTTTAGGTCTCTCTCTCTCTCTCTCTCTCATGTTAAAGTGAAACAGACTTATTGACTCTTGCAATTTATTTTTGGGCCAATGGTTAATATTTTTGAGTGGGCAATAAATTCTTACTGTCCTTAATATTGCTTCATTTGTACCTTTCTAATGAAGTTGTGAATGTAACCTATATTTATAGCTCTTTCCATTTGTATTGTGCGGGGCCTTCTAAAATGAGCATAACTTCAGAACTTTCGAGGACGAATATTCCACAATCCAATGCATGTTGAAAATGTCAAGACTGGTTCCATTGAGGTGTTCCACCATTCTATTTCAATGATCTAGTGTCTAACTGGAGGTCGATTGTCCAATTTTATTGGTTTTATGTTGATGGCCATTCAATGAGATTTTTATGCTTATCCACCAAAATAAAAACTAGTTATCTTCATTTTATTTTATTTTTTTCTTGTGGAATGGATGTACCATGTTAGAAGGTAAGATATGTTTGACATGGCAAGAAAAGGGCAAGCTTGCGAAGCCTTTTTCTCATGTTATTAAATCAATGCCAATTCTTTGGATTTGTTGATTCTGGTTCTTGCTTGATTTGTTTAGTAACTTTGTGAAAATCACCTTATGTTTTCTCCTTTGTTTTCAATTTTGTGCCAGTTTCAACATTTACAGAGTACATCAAAGTTTTATCTCCATCAACTCTGGACATGGAGCTGCGAATGCTTCAGATTATAGATGGTGAATATCAGCAAGAACCTGAGCAGAGACAAGAATTGCATTATATTGAACTGCTAATCGAATATTTTGTGCATGAGATTGCTTGTAGAAACAACTTTGAGTTCATTCAAGCTGTTCTTAAATTGTTTCTCAAGGTATTGACCGAATCTTCTGTGCTTTAGTTTTTTTTTTTTTTTTTTATGGGTTGATTTTCTTTTGAAGTTCTGATAAGTAAGTCAGAAGGGAGAAGTGATACAATGCACCAGGTTCTTCTTAGTGCATCTAGTTGCATTTGGACAAGCCAACTCTTGTATTAGGACACTGCATTTTTTCCTTTTCTTTTTCTTTCTTTTTCTTTTCTTTTTGTTTGCCTGTGTGTGTGGCAATGGTAACATGGGATGAACCCACTGATGAAAAATATTTCCACTGCCTCTACTAACGCCTTTAGGTTTTGGTAGGATTGGTTAGCCAAGGAAATTTAACACCCACAACCTCATGATTGCAATAATGAGCACCTTTTAACTGCCATGGACTCTTGTCCAATGAGCACCTAATATTAGAATTCTGCATTCTTACTAAAATTAAACTGCTTAGATGATTGTAACAGCCAAATCCCATCCCTGTTTTATTTCAGTGTCCATTCTTTAACCCATAGGCAGAAAAGCTTATAAGACCTCCATTACTATAGTACAAGGCAGGAGTATATGTTACGATGTACACTTCTACAATATGGTTTTCCATAAGGTTTTGCATCATGAGACACTCTCAAATTGATGTTGAGGTAAAGGAGCCCCAATTTTTGCGTAAGTAATGGATGTCTTTCCCATGTCATGGAAATATCAACTTGCTGGATATTAGATGAGACATAAGGGAGTCTAATTACGATTAGGTTTCAGTTAATGGTCAACTTCATGTGTTTAGTCATTTGTGGAACACAAAATTTCATTGGATCTGGATTGCTTCCATTATTTAGCATGTTGAGAAGTAGGGGTATCAAGGAGAACTTCAAGGTTGCTTAGAAGACCTTTGGCTGTTTGATTTCAAAATGAGTGGATGACAGGGATCAATATTTAGCTTTTATTGAGGATTTGGAAACTTGTTTCTGTTTCTTAAATTTCCAATACAGGTTTTCCTATACATAAGCCACCTAGTTGTCGACTGACAAGATATGCATAGAAGGGAACCCCGTGGATATGACAGGGAGTTGGATTTACCCATGAAAGTGAGTATTAAAAATGATAAGATATGATACAAATGGATATGTTGGTTATTTTGATGTATCCAGGTATCATCGCCAATGAGTAGCCACTTCCTCACATGCTGTTAGATGGTAGATGACTTGGTAGGAAAGTGAAGTTGGCATCCATTATATCATTAGGTTCTTCAAATCAGAAGAACCACCATCATATGGATACTATTTGGGATCTTGCATGAATTTACTATGGCTTTTTAACACTGTTTCCCTATATGTGGTGGTGTATCTCTGTCATGCATCAGCAAGTCAGGCAAGAATTATTATGTTTAGACCTTTCATAACAAAATAGAAAACTAGATTCGTATCGGTTGAAAAAGATATTTACATATTATTGCCGTTCAAGTTTGTATTGGAGCCTATTGACCTTACACCCTCCTATTTATTGGATAAATCCATTTAATGCCAAAACTCCTTTTTTCGTCAATCCTTTGCATGGGGTATGCTTTGGGGAGACTTTTTTGATCTTTTTCTACTACAATAAACTAATGAAGAACACTTTAAATTGAAGAATCAAAGCCGATATGATATCACTCCTTAAGTAAGAAAATCTTAAATTTGGGAAATCTTTTGGATTATGATCGTTTGTTTTAGGTAAGAATGTTTTCAAAATCAATCCATAATATATCTTTAGAGTGTATACTCACACATGCTTTATTTGGGCCATTTGTGACTTTTCTTTTTTCCTTTTTTTGTGTTTTCTCATAAATATTCGTGAATTTTTGGGGATTTTTCAAAGGTTAGGGTCCTTCTTTTTTTTTTTTTACTTTGATCACATAAATCACTTCATTAGTGTTTTAAAGACTAGATTTATGTGTTCCATAGATACTGTATGCTACATGATATGTGATTGATGATGTTTCAACTGTTTGTTCATTAACTTTTTGTATGTTGTGACTTCAAATACCTGGATAACATTATTATAGATGAAGAAATACATTAATATTGTTCTTTAATAATTGTAGAACCATATGGGACCTGTATGGCAGTGAAGGGTTTAGTGCATGCAATTATTTTAGTTGCTCATGAACATTAACATCAAAATGTGACATTGTCTAAGATTCTGGATGTCCTGGATAACTTTTCCCCTTTTTTTCTAAAATAAAATTCATGTCAAGTACTTGATACGTATCAGATATCATCTTGTGGGCAGTTGATGTGCCCCCTACAACTGCTTTTTAGATTCTTGGGCAGATTTATATATCTATTGTGGAGATTAAACCTTCTACTCACAGGAAATAGGTAAGGATGCCAAATCATTCCTATGGAATGATGATTTGCATGGCTTTTGAAGCTCTAGCATGAGTTTCTGCTTAATCATTCTATGAGATGATGTTGTAATTGGACTAACAGAACAGTCAACCCCATAGAAGTTGATTGGTGTAGGAAATACATCAAACTATCTCAATTGAAAATTTGTTTGTAGGATTCTGTAACGAAATGCATCACACCAAGCATTGTGAGCTTGTTTCAGGCTATGGAGGGTGCAATGAGTACGAGAGAGAGCTTTGACCTGTCCTATTGGTTCCAGCAAGGAGTAACGGATTATTTGGGAGGACCATTTAGATTTTGCAAGTTCCTTAGTAGAATTGACAAGGATTTATGTGCTGCAACTGCCAGTAAATTGCAGTCGGATCTCATCATAGAAGAGGTCATATATTGTCTATTCCCAAGAGCAATAAGGGGTAGCTTAAAAACCAATGTCTAAATAAACATTAGTTTGATACCCACTTTTTTATGTGCTTTTCTGAGGGTCTGTAGGATACTATTAATTCATTCTCTTTATTTTAGTGCTATATTTGTAATTCCTTTTGCATTGTTTCCTTTATGTCCTCTTTCAGTACTCATTTTCCTATGACTGTCACCAACTAGTCTCATCTCTTCCACCTGCCAACAGCCTTGAATGTTGGCATTTCATGAAAGCCATATGATTGTACTTTTTTTTTTTTTTTTTTTCCATTTGACGTTTCATTTTCAATTTGTTCTGGACAGATACACGGAGAAACAGTTAGGTGTCAGTTGACGCTGCAGAACAAGGCAAAGAAGCTTCTAGAAATTCAAAGCTCCATGTGGCAGGGAATGGATAAAATGTTTCAGAGTGCGAGATGCATGGTTGCCTTTCTCAGCAATTCACAGTTTTAGGTCCATAAGGGTTTACAATTCTTGTCCGTTCTTATTTTTGACACCATTGGTTCTGTTTTGCATTCTCTGTTTCTTGCTTTGAAATTAGCTATATAGCTATGGGGTTTCATGGCTTTGTCAGTCTGCACTGGGCTGTTAAATGTTTGAAACGACAAGTCAGAAGATCATTCATTCCAAAGGAGTAAGACCCACTTGAATTACCATCGGTATGTATTACGTGGTTTTGTTTGTTCGGGTCAGTACTTTTAGCACTGGGACAGTTGGAGAATTGGGTAAATGTATGTGAATTTATTGCAAAGTGTTGCATCAAACTGATGATATGTCCATCTGTTCTTTCTTAATAAAAATCGGAGAAATTATATACTGGACATTTGAAACATTTTGTGAGACTTTTAGGCCCTGTTGTTTTGATTAAAATACAAAGAAACTGAATAGCATAAGGTGGTTAAAAATGATGATCATATGCCAACGGTGCACATTTTCTATAAGTAAAATAGTAGGAATTATTTTAAAAAATAGTCTACAAATTGACGATGGCCTTTTCGGAATCCCATTTTCGTATAGGCTTGACAGGCTGTGACTATCATATTGGCCAAACTTTTTAGTGTCTTGAAATGGATTGGAAATCCTTATACTAGGATCATAGTATTTCACTAGTGAGAATCACTGATTTCAGACAATCAAAAAGCCAAAATTAGCTATTAAACACACCATAAATTTATTTCAAAGCTTTTAATAAGAAAATGAAAGGGCCTATTAAAAAGTAATGTGGTAACTAACCCCTTTAATCTTAATCCATGTCCAACAAGTTTACCAATTTATATTAGATAAGAAGATTTGACTCTGGAATCCATTCAGATGGGTGTAAACCCATGGGGGGCTCCGGTGTAATTCAAGGTCTCGTGTGTGTGGACGGTTCGGATTGGTGGTAGGTGGGGGCCATCATGTTGTTTTGCCCCTTCAAAGTGTCATTTGAGTACCACAACGCTGAACTTTTTAGAATCTTGAATCGTATTAAAAAGGTTTGTACTAGAGCCCTTTTCTTATAGTCACGACAAGTTTGTTTCACAGCAGTTAATAATAACAAAAACTAAAAGACCCATTAAAAATGAGGCAAATGCATCATAGCAGCTTCACCTATGCAATATCTTTTATAAACAAAATTATAACTCTTTTAAAATAGTAAAAAACTGGTTGCCATTTTGGAATGTCATTTGGATTGAAAAACTGGTTGCGTAAGTGGCCGTGTGTACCAAATCACCCAAGTATTTAGGGTTTTAAATTGGATTAAAATGGTTTATACTAAGTAGAGTCCTTTGGTGTTCCATTTATGAAAATGCGCCGTTTTCAAGAGTAAAAATGCCAAAATAAGTCATTAACCACACCACAAGTTTGTTTAACTGTAATTAGTAAAAAAAAAAAAAAATCCATCATAACGATGCAAATGCATCATAACATATACTACAAATTTTTTTTTTAAAATAAAAGAGGATTTTACCAAAAAAAAAAAAAAAAAACACATTAGGTGACCATCGAACCGAAAAGATCATTTTAAGTGACCTTGATTGCCCGAAAACGTATTTTTTTTAAAAATATTTTCTACTAGCGTCCTTATCGACCTTTGTTTTTCAATATTAAGAGTCCCTAGCGACCCTGTGGTTCATCGTAACCTTCACAGAACTCCAATTTCCTTTGTTTGTAGGGTCTCAGTCGACCTTTATTTTTATAGATACGCGTCCCCATCAACATTGCAGTGTGCGCTTATAAATGAATAGAACTCACCCTCATTCCATGTTAAAAAATAATGACACTCGACTTGCTTCCCCTCCATAGGTTATTTCCACCTCTTGAAGACCATTAAAGCCCCATGCCTTTGTTTGGTGAAGAACATTAAAGTGCATATGAAATTGTTTGGGGCAGAGCAATAGAAGATCTAGATGCGCGTGTTTTTTTTTTTTTTTTTTTTAAACACTACTAATGCATAAAGGCAAACCTAGATGTGGAAAAGGATGCTCTTAGATCTTAAATGAAAACTTATTAACTCAACATCTAGTCTGGATCAACTCCAACTATAATTACATTACTCTTAAAAAGGGAGAGAATGGTTTGGGACCTCAAAGCATAAGAGAGGCATTTTCACATGTACATAAGCCAGCAATTAGAGAAGCCATCCAGCAGTTCAACATATAGTCTAGACTCTAGATGTCCACATTTCTCTTTCCTTACCCCTGTTCATCTGTTCTCCTCTCCTTCATTCATATCTCATCAATCACTGCAAAGGCTATAGATTTCCCAATCTCAAGTACAACCAACCATACAGTCCAATCCATGCCTTTTCTAAATCCATATTCCTCATTAGTAAAAACCCAGATTTCAAATTAACAAAATAAGGTAATTTCCAAAACATCGGTTTTCTTAAAAACCCGTGATCGAGCCCAAATTCACGATGGACAACAGCCATAGCCAGATCATGTATTTGTCTTAGGCAACCATTTCAGAACGGCAAACAATAGAATCTCCTCTAGGGTTCTCTGGCCATTGTCTTCCAGAAAAGGCTGCAGACATTTTTAGGGCATTTTTCTTGCTATTAGGGTAATGTTATACAACGAAGATAAAGAAACCTTTTTAGAAAGCTATTCTCGAGTGGAGAGTAGATGTCTGCCATAGGTACCTAGGCTAGGGCGTGGAGTCGCAGACGACCATAGTGAAGAAAAAAGAAGCGGTTGACAAAGAAACACGCTCTTCAAAGCCCTACTTTCTTTTAATTTATGTACACCGCACGGTCGATGGGGACGCTTATCTATAGAAATAAAAGTCGATTGAGACCCTACAAACAAAATAAATGAGAGTTTTGTGAAGGTTACGATGGACTGCAGGGTCGCTAGGGACCCTTAACATTGAAAAACAAAGGTTGATAGAGACGCTTAAAAAAAAAAAAATATTTTCGGGCAAAATGACTGATTTGGTACAATGTTACTTAATGATCTTTTCGGTCCAGTGGTCACCTAATGTTTTTTTTTTTTTGTAAAATCCCCTAAATAAAATTATAAAAATCATTTATAAAACATTCTAAAACAGGAAAAGAATCAATACCTTTTTGGAAATTTAGCTTAAAAAAGGCTGTGACTGCCTTGTTGCCGAACTTTTTAGTGACTAAAAATGGATTAGAAAGGTTATCCTAAATCATTTAGGGCACGTTTGGCGACAGTCTACGGAAAGGAATACTCATTGTTTTCCAGGTTCCTTGGAAAATCTACATTTGATTGGAAGAGGAAAACAACAGTGAGGAAAGGGGAAGCCATTGTTTCCCATTTTTTAGCCTATGAGACCTCCCCCCCATCTCACTTGCCAAATCCACGCGTCCTCGGGTTGGAAGATAAACAGTGAATTGACGGATCACCGGTTTGGTCTTTGGAAACCTACCTTATTTGTACTACAATCACGATCCGAATCATTAAGCATCTTTAAAAGGCCCAAGACAACTGGGAGGTCAAATATCAGTCGTTGAATCCTCAAATATTTCGAGATATTCACAAGAAAATCCAAACAGTTGGATCATAATTTTGGACTTCTGTAGGCCCATTTGCAAAATACGAAGCATTCAGTCTCTTCAAAAGGGCAAAAAATGGCTATTAGGTCAAATTTTGCATGGTTGTTCATCATGGATCATGAGACCATAACCAGAAACTCTTGACCATTTGATTTTATAGAGTGTGAAAAAAGGATGAAAAAGCATTCAGTCTCTTGATGTATATGTTTGAGTATTTTGGTATGTATCATAGTTACCTAATTTGGTCTAATGGGTTCCAAAAATTCTAATCCAAAACTTCAGCTTATCTAATCCAAAATTCTTGTCAAGATTCCAACAACATGGACCCTTTTTAAGTAGACGGTCTCAGTGAATAGAAGGTGAGCAAAAGGGGTTTGGATTTGTGAAATGGGTTTGAAAGGATACTCATTTCCAATAAAGTAGAAGGGGTTTGGGTTTGGAGAAAGCTTTGGAAAGAGAAATGCTTTATATATATATTGTTTAATAGATACATTTTTCTTTGTATCTAGGCATTCTTTATATCTACTCTTATAGTAGAATCTTGAATAACAGGTTGGGCTCATGAATGCATTTGTAAATCTGTAACTATATTCTGGAATAGGAAGTCACACCTTTCCTGCCACAACAATTAGAGTAATATTTATCATTTGATTAAAATTTCTGCAAAAATGTTATCAAGTGGTTTGATGAGTGAATCAGGCGCAATCCAAAAGTTAATTCGGGCATCCAGTTCTTCTTAAGAAAATAGGGTTCACATGAACTAGTCAAAAGATCACTCCACTTTCTAGTGTGGCAGATTCAATGAATGGTTGCTGCAAAATGGAAGGAATATTGCAGCATATAGTGATAATAAAGAATGAAACCTACAAAACGGGATGAAGATATAAACGGAAAGGTAACTGTTGATTTTATGTACAACACTTTATGCGATATCGCATTAAGTTTTTTGCGATATCGCAAGAGGTAATTGTGATATTGCATATAGAAATTGTGACATTGCATAAAGTACAATGATATCACAAAAAAAAAAAAAAAGAAGCCTTTTTTACTCTTTCAACATACGGACTGTACGAAAATAGTTTAGGTAAATGTGTAGAGTTTGGTAATAGAAGGGGTTATCGAGATATATAGGTGACCATACGGGAAAAAAAAAAAAAAAACCCTAAAAAAAACCCATGTAGGTAGGTATAAGCCTATGATCGCGTGAAGCCCACTTGGAATCCATAAGAGTAGAAACGATCTCCTAGTCTTTTTTAACTCAAAAACAGAACTTTATCTTAGCCTCTAATGAATGGGGATGTTATCCATGGTCTTCTTTTTGGTTGGACCACGGTCATTTGATAATGATGTAATGAGATACCATTGAGAAATATCAATCTGCCATTCTCAAGAATAAAGCATAAGAAGTGCTTTACGTGTCTTTCCATTCCATGCTCAAGATTTACCGGGGAGGATCCGGCTCCCACCACCAAGACTTTCTGTGGAAAACCTATCTTTACGGGCAGTTTTCCTAGAGACAGAGAGAGAATCAGAGTATGAGCTTACTCTGTTTACTGTTTAGGATGCAAATGGGTTGAGTCCATGGCAGGTCCAGACTCGATTAATTGTATATGCCTGGACTCATACAATCCGAGGGACCCAAATGGACTCAATCCAATCCCAACTCAAAATAGATAATCTTCAAAGCCTTATTCCAACTGGAAATTATGTTGGATCAGCTACCTGAATTCATTTTCACCATTCCAATCTATTTTGGGTCAAATCCGAGGATAGGCTGCATGCACTTCTTCAATTCAAGCATTACTATTTCCATCCATGTCCTCTTTAACCTATCCCTTTTTCTCAGATAGAGAAACTTCTCACCAGTGCTATTGTTAGCCAGCGACAATATCTAAATTTCAAACAAATATAAAATGTAAAATATAGTGCATATATGGGCGCCACAACTCACACCTGCAAGTTAAAGGATGCAAAGATGAGCTTCTACCACCTGCGCTTTATGCAGCTGTCAACTGTAGCGTAGAATTATACAAATATAGCATTTATTTTCAATCCTTACTATATAATATTTTTATACATCTCACTGGAGTCTAGTATGGACCCAAGTGGACTAGAAACCAGAACTGATTATCAATTAGGTCGAAAAAAGGGTTTTGGGGGGCTGGATTGATCAGGTAATTACAGCTCTCTCTCTCTCTCTCTCTCTCTCTCTCTCTCTCATACATAACCGCATAAGAAATATGCATTTTTCATCTTGAATTTCAATACCTAAGCCCCATACTGGTTTCAGCTTTGCGAAAGACAAACCTATAATCACAAGCCTGATTTAGTGAAAAACTATCACAGACTCTGGCTTTCTTGCTCTAATTTTTACAAATCTTAAAATGAAGACAACAAAAATGATCAAAGTCCATATATATTGCAGCAACTTCTGGAAGGGGGATGCTTCTATGGAAATCTCAAGTTCTCAACACTACATATACCATACATAGTTCTAACCACCCTGTTGGAAAACATAGAAATACTCACTAATAATCAGATTAAAAAACCTGGCCCATTGTTGTGTATTGGGCTTGTGTAAAGAGTAGAGACCTCAAGACTAGTATAATTATAGTGGGTCCCGGCCATGCTTACCTTAAATATGGAAGAAGTGTTGACCTATCATTATGATTTCGGTGCTCACAAGGAACAATTCGGTGCTCACAGGGAACAAAAGAACGCACTTTTGACATTCCTATGTTTTATAACTGTGTGATGCATCATTGTTGTAATCAACTGAGCCTTAACCCACTCAACTGAAAGTTCTTTTACCACATGAATGTGGAGTCTCTCACATTTTTTTGGTTCAGCAGAATTTCTCACTTTTATTCTAACTGCCTGCTAGCAAGCAACTTCTTGATTATTACCATTATCATTTGGCGCAACTTTTGTCCAACGGCAATGTTAAACCTGTTGGTCTAAATACAGTAGAGATGGTTGAAATGCTATAAACTATAATGATCTCAGAAGTCACAGACACTAAATTGTTGACATTAGGTACTGCAGTAGAAACAAAAATATGTCTCCACTGATTCAGAACAAACAAATGATCGTTAACTATGTGCGTTTAGAGTTGAAACGGGTGTTACTTATGGGTCTATAGCAAAATTATGATTGTTGAATTTTCTGCTCCACAGATAATTAAAATGGGAAATGTAGCAAAGTTCTGGTCATTGACTTTTCTCTTTATGCTCACACACACAGATATGCTCACGTTTTTTACCACACTCTAAGAGTGTTGTGGGACCTTACTTCATCAAACTTTGGTGATTTGATATGCAGCCTCTCTGTTATAGTCATGGAATTGAAGTGAAAATTGTATAATTGCTGGATTTTCAGTTTTGGGGAACTAAAATGGCAAACACTAGCAAAGACCTAATACTGCTTAAGGTTTGGCATACACCTATACTGCCAAATATAAGGTATCTTAAAACCCAATGACAGATCAAAGAGGCCACTAGAGAGCAGTGAGTGCACCATTTCAAGTTGACTGGATACAAACATTACGTTAATAGTGAAACAACATAATAATTAAACTCTCGAATCAAGCTATTCGTAATTACTGCAGTCATCCTTTTCTTTTTATAATTGATACTTTCTTAATGATATTTAAATTCCATCATAAACTTGTTGCTCAGCATTAATCAACCCAACCACAGCCAAGTTTATTATATAGAGTGTTAGAGAAATAAAAGTTCAACGATGCAACACAACTAGGCAGGAATTAGGAAGTATTTACCTGTTTGCATGGAAAGCTCATTGAGGAAAGCATCACTATTTGAGAAGCCCATTGCATGGGGAGCATCCACAGAAAACATGAAATTAGGATAATGGGAACATTGAAATTAATGAATAGCCTTGGAAATATCTCCCATATGGAGATGGTAGGTTTTGGAATTGCAAGGAATTGGGGATAAATGGGGGTCCAAAAGCAAGGATTCCAGAAGGTTCATACATATCGGAGGAAGTGGTTGTCATTCATTGGAACGACCCTGTTGTATTCAAGTAATTCCAACATCAGAACACAAATAAAATATTCTCATGGAAACTCAAGAATGAAAAACAGTAAAAAAAAATAAAATAATAAACAAATAAATAAACTGTTTACTCACTGAAATTTGTCAGAGAATCCAAATTGTTCTCCAGCTATCCCACCATGCAAATGCGGATTTTCGAGCACTCCCCCAGCATTGTTCACATTGGTCCTGAAAAATGAAAAATCTGAACAATAACCAACACTGCTGCAACAGCAGTTGACATTCTCCTACAAGTTCGAAGAAATTAAAGAGTGAAGATTTTACCCTGCACCCCTCAGATGTGGACATTTGCGCTTGTCGTGATCAGGATGCTGACAGATCTGACATTTTCTTTTCTTCTTTTGCTGCAGTTCCCCTGTGTGCACAAGGCTAGTAGCAGGACGTCCTTTTGCTTTCTCATGGTGAGGTTCGCACAAAGTTATGTTGCTCATTGTGTTATCCATCGGATTGCCTTCGCAAGTGTTGACACTGTGAATACTACCAAAAACTGGAATGCTAGGTTGTGTAACTATCCCATCATCTCTTTTCGCAGAATCAATTTCTTCAAAAGCCTTTTGTAGAGCATGCATAGCCACACTATAAATATTAAGACTTGTTGCCGCTTCCCCAGCATATTGAATGGCTTGACGAGATAGATCATTGTATCGCGACGCCCACGATTCTTGACAATCACCTGAAATTCCAATGTCCTTTTCATCAAATGCAACTCCACTCGTAGCATGTTTGGCCCATCGTTTCAAAACGTAATGAGATGGGAGCACCATAACATTTTTCATAGAGAATACTCTTAACACATGTCTACAGAGAATGCCTGCATATTCGAACATTTGGCAGCTACAGCTTGCTTTTGCTTCTGAATCTCTAAAAGTAACAGTGTACTCCCTTTTCTCTACTCCAAATTCTATCACCCTTAATGTGGTAACTTGCCCATCTTCCTTTATTATTTCTGCAGTATGATGAAGACTTTGAAACAGTTGCTCTTGAAATTCTAAGAATATTGTTCTTGTATAAATCTCTGCTGCTTGGCTTTCCATAGCTAATCCCGTCTTCATAACTGGTTTCATGTAATTCGCTTTAAGATCTTCTTTCAGTTCCAATTCATACTGACAATCTATGGATTTTTCACAAAGGTTAACAAGCAGCTGCAAAGGAGTTTGAGGATTCACATAATCATCAAAAAATGGATTCATGCTTTCAGTTTGTTGGATAGTTCCCATATTTGCAAATGATGTCTCCCGCAAGTATACATGGACCCATCTTTCCCGATTCCTGTAGAGTGATTGAAACCACTCATTCTCCTTTAGCTCATATCTGTCAATGAGTGATCGCCAGCATAATTCAAACTCGTCATGCAACTCAGTGAATCCAATGCAATTAGAGAAATCCCTCAAAAAATCCTCCTGTTTGTTCTCCATATGACCCAACTTATCTGGGGATTTTCTTAAAATGTCCTTCTTGGAAAAGTGGTGACGGGTTTTCGGCATTGTTTTTGTGATAGCTGCTTCTATAACTGGGTCTTGATTGCTTAAGAATGATATAGGTTGGCGTCCGGACATAGTTTCAAGCCATGTATTAAATAACCAAACAAATGAGGCCTCAGTCTCATCTAGCAGCAATGCACAACCAAAAAGGACAGGCTGTTTATGATGGTTGACCCCCATGAATAGCACAAGTGGTATTCCACACTGATCTATCCCATATGTAGTGTCAAATGTAACAACATCACCAAAGCAATAGTAAGCCATCCTTGACCGAGCATCAACCCAAAAAAAATTAGTCATATGATGCTCATTGTCAACTTTTATTGCATAAATAAAGGAAGCATTCTTTGCTTGCATATGCTTAAAATATTCTAGTACATCCTGTGCATCTCTTCCAAATATCCTCTTCCGAAAGTTTTGACTATGGTTTTTGCGGTCTTGCAAAGTAATGCTCATGTTGCTAGTTCCACCAGATTGACTAGGTATCATTTTATGACATTGAAATAGGGGCGCTTTTCCTGAAGTGACCAAGCCATGATTATGATCCTTTAAAAATTTTGTGACGACCCATTTCCCAGAATCCTGCTTCTTTACCTTGATCATTTGTTTGCAGCCTTCCCTAGTAGGTCGCCGGTTACTTTTACACTTCTTCCGACGAAAACCCTCTTTGGAACATACAAACTCTAGGCCAATGGTGGTTCCATCACGCCTTGAACGACGTCTTAAATTGGTGCGGATGCTAAAACCTGCACGCCTGGCATATTCACAGTAAAGTATCGTCATAGCCTCTTCTGATTCAAACTCCATCCCAACATATGGTTCAAGATTTGCAGATTCTTCAGATTCAATTGACGCCTTTCCCACTGGATTTTCTACCACTTCATCAATCTCACCTGCATGAGTGTCAACGCCTCTTCCAAGGGTTCTCTTCCGAAGCATTTTAATATAGCTTGTGCAGTCTCGCAAAGGAGAGGCAATGAGGTTGGATCTGGTAGACTCATCAGATCCGCACCTGTGTGATCGAAGAAGAGACACTTCTGTTGGAGTTGCCATGGCATGATTATGTTCCTTTACTAGTTTTACAACAACCCACTTCCCAGAATCTAGTTTCTTTACCTTAATCATTGCCTTGCAACCCTCTCTAGTATGCGGCCGTGTACTCTTGCATTTTTTCCGGCGGAAACCCTCCTTGTAACATACAAATTCCATGCCGATAGTGGTTCCGTCACGCCTTGAACGACGTCTTAGACTAGTGCGGATGCTAAAACCCACGCGCCTGGCATATCCGTTATAGAAAGACTTTGCAGCCTCATCAGAGTCAAACTCCATGCCCACATATGGATCGACACTTGTAGGTTGTTGAGATTCCCTTGATGGCCTTCTGACAGGATTTCCTACATTTAGATCAGTCTCACCCACGTGAGCATTAGCATTACCGTCTGAGGTGTTGTGTTCTACTTCTACTTCCGACCGCATGTGAGGTTCTTCAGATGTGTTGTCGTTTGCAGTGCATTCCATCATGCACTACAGAAAAGACCTGCAAGATTGCGATACAATTAGAGGTAACAGAACCAAGCGTCTCTTTCTCATTCACATTCTCATCACACAAGCATTCAAAAACAGCATACTAATAATTCCGTCGCAACAATATTCAAAAACAGCACTATAACATCACTTGCTTGTCTATCTATATCTATATATAAGCTTATAGAGTTGCAGCTTGCAGAGAAGCAATGACCAGTTTTTATCTGTTTTAAGATGCAGTCACTGCATATATTTTAAGGATGAAGAGAGCAAGAGTAATTGAATTGTTGACAATTTAGGGAAGTAGACCGTTGATGTCATGCTATTGTGGGTAAAGCCTTGTCTTTGTCCCCACTTGATCAAATTGTGGTTGGTTGGTTGGTTTTCAACTTCCTTGAGGAGATGTTAGCATCTACCTATGTGAAGATAATAACGGGCATCATCATCATCATCATCATCCCAATGCCAAAAGAATAGGAAAAGACAGTGAGTATAATGGGAGGTTCAATGTAGAAGAAAACTGGGTAATTGGCATCATGATCCTCCTCATGCAAATATAAGGATGAGGGAAATGGATAATCCAATCAGTACAAGATGCATTTGACATTGACGGCCACCCCCACCAAATAGAAATCATCACATCCGCGGAAATGGATGCTTTCCTAGCAATCGATTTTTTTTTTTTTTTTGGGAGGGGGTGGTTTTGGCTTAATGTGTTGTACTCAAACAAGTTATAGTTGGGACAAAGAATGAGCTTCTTCTTTTATGATTATCCATGGGAATTATGAAGACTATGCTTCTCTCTCTCTCTCTCTCTCTCCCTCTCTCTCTCTCTCTCTATATATATATATATATATAAAATAAAATAAAATAAAAAAGAAAAACAAATCAAACCCTTTTTTCTTTTTCTTCAAATAAAACCAACCTACACACACCACCTTCTCATCAACTTCTTATGATCATCATGTATTTATTTGTTTTAAAAAGTAATTTTCATTTGGTTTTGATTTTGATTTTCTAAGACTAGAATACCTACCTGTATAAATTCTCAATTTTTAGTATAACTATTAACCCCTCTCCCCCAACCAAAAAAAAAAAAAAAAATGAAGAAATAATCATCATCAACCTCCTCACAAATTTCTATTATCATCATCATCAATTCATCATCATCTCAATCATCTTGGAAAAAGAAAAAAAGAGATGAGGGAAGATTCAAAAATGAATGAACGAATGAAACCCTAGAAAGAAATCAGTCAGTCGTCGAGAGTTTTGAATGAACCTTACCTGAATGCCCTGCCTGCTGATATAATATATATATTATATATCTATAGATGATAGAGATAGAGAGAAAGTCGATGAGGGGAATAGATGATGATGGATGGATGCTCCGTCCGTCTTTCTTGTCCGATGGAGGGAAGGAGAGAGGTGGGGAGAGTGGAGATGCTTCAACGCGACTGATGGATTTCGATCCGCATCAGCGACGGATAGAATACGGCCCCTCGCTTTGTATGGCCCGCGTTTGACATCCACCTCCTAACATTCATTCTGTGCATACATTTATTTATTGTTTGAGATCCATCTGTTGTAATATTTGATCTAAATAGTTGTTTTGTGAAAATCTTCTTGGCATTCCTCAGTTTATAAATCACTGTAAAAGTAGAGTTTCTACCTCAATCTTTCTATTTTTATCTTATGTTCAACATATTCGTCAATTTTATCATCATTACTAATTTATCAAGCCTAGAATGAATCTTTTTTGTGGTACTTCCTGTTGTGTTTAAATTCTTACCATATTTTCAAATTTTTAGATATGCCTACTACTAAGGTTGTAATATTTTAAATTAACTCATGCCCTACACTTTTTGCCCCTACAAGAATGGCTAGTTAAATTAACATCTTTTTTTTTTACCTATCTAAAAGAATTTAAAATAACTTCTTCAAGCTCTTAGAGAGAGAAAAAAGGATTCTTTTATACATTTTATTTTACTTTTCTTGATTTCAATGGTATTCCTATGCATTTTGTTAATTTCTAAAACAAACTTATAATGGAATTAATAATTTTTTCATACTAGTTTAATGGTGAGAATTATCATTATTATTAGTGTAAGATTACATGATTCCATTTTGATGCTTTTAAAATAAATTCATACTAAAATACTTACCGACATTGCCATCCTTCTAAGCCCTATCCAAATTACCCTTAGAGAAGGCTGCTAATTTTTTTACTATCTTGTAATAGTTTTTTGATAACTTTCATAAAGTTCTCTTATAAAAGAAAATGACTTAGTGGAGCCATTTCCATGCTTTTGCCTCATTTACAATGGGTACTATAATGCTTTTTAAGTTATTTTGTTAAGATGAAGTATTATTGAGGTTTTTCTTGTTTCATAGAAATGAATTCGTACAAATTAAGGTAGATGATTTGTGATGGTATTTTTAAACTTCAAAGTCACCAATGGTAATCTCTAAAATGTTAAGACAATGAAGAAATAAAGTTTTTTGAACTATCTCAATATAGTAAAGAAAAAAAAAAAGAACTCCATGTCTTGAGCTTGTATTTTTTTTTTCTTGTCCCACATAAATTGCTTACTCTGGCCTATGACGCGTTTGGTGACTATCCCAAAATGAAGCTTTTTTTTTTTTTAAATTAACTCAAATCAATTAGAAAAAAAAACTCTATCTCATATATGCACCTGCATTTGTTGCCCCACAAGAATGGCTGGTTATACTAACATTTTTTTTTAGGGAAAACAGCACTATACATATCTGTACTTTGGCTGTTTTGCAGAGTGACCCCTGTACTTTGGTATTTGTGATTAAACCTACCTGTAGTTTTAGTTGACATGCAAATACAAACGCTTGTGACGGAATCAATAAAATGACGAATTTACCCCTCCATACATCAGTTTTACTCTTCACGATTTTTGCTCATTTCCCCCTTTTTCACTTGCGATTAGGATTCCTGGCGATTTTGGGCGAAACCGCTCCTCCTTCCTTGCGATCGATAGATCCCTCAAGATTGTGGATAGATCCAGGCACGAAAGACCATGAGCGGTTTCAGAGGTATGATTTCAGACCCTTTCTTCGGGTGGGTAACATCAATCTTGAGCTGGCTCCTCTTTTCTTCGGTGAAGTTCTTGAGCAGCTCCTCATGCCTCTTGAACTTCTTCTCGAAATCCTCTGCGCGCTTCTTCACTGCATCCTCCGTGAACCTCTCGTCGTCCTCGTCACTCTCCGAATCCATGGGCTCTTCAAACGCATCGAGATCTCCAGTATCCTTCAACTTCTCCTTCTCAAGCTTCTCTATTAGAGGCCCAACGCCCATGTAATCCTCTTCCTCCTCATCGTCTTCTTCGACTGCTTCGCCCTTCCGTTTCTTCTCCTCTCTCTCCCTCTGCTTCTCTCTCTTGACCTCTGCAAGAAGCTCCTGAATAGTGCGAGCAGACGTGCAGAAGCGATGGGAAAGATGAGATCTTTGGAAGTTGGAGATGGGTTTTTGGAAATCGGGGATTTGGGGTCGGAAAATGGGAAGAGAGGAGAAATTTCTTGATGGAAATATTGGATTTTTGTTGGGTTAGGAGGAATCTCAACTTGCAAAGATCACTCGGGATAACTCAAAAATAACTGTTGAGCAGGTGCATGGCCTCAGCAAAAGGACAAATAATTTACAGAAGGTTGGAGGTAGCCTATGTCATGACAAACAACTGCTGTTAGCCCCAACCATCTGTTTCGAGTACGTGAGCCAATACTTTTGGCATAAACCATTGAAGGTAGGCCTGAAACATCAAGGATTATTTGCATAACCCATGTAAGCAGAACTCAAGTACGAATAGATTGAGATATGCACAAACCTACAGTTCTTGCATTTAGATAACCCATCCAGCAACCAATTACAGGTAACCAAAGTTATGAGGAACGCAACTGCAGGACTATCCATCTGATCATCTACAATTCAGTTACAGATACATAAGCATGATTTCTTTGAATCTTCAGCAAATCAAATTGTGGAGTTCCTGAACCTATGATACTTGCACTCTATTCAGAGAGAACCAAACAGGCCCCGGGAAAAATGGCATGGGGCAGAGAAGAAAAAATATGAGTGCCCCGCAAATGTAGATTCCTAATTCCATGGCAACAACTGGTTAGCCATTGAGCTTATTAACCATTGTGCACCTTGTTGGGTACATCCAAACTGGCTTCAATACAAAAGAAAGGCCCAGTTTTGGAAGTCTGGGCAGTCGCATTTGGGCACTCTGTTAACTGAGGCTTCTTTGCAGTTTAAATGATTACAGTTATCAACCCTGTTAAGTGAGGCTTCTTTGCAGTTTAAATGACTGCAGTTATTACAAATTACCTGCCATCTTCTGTAAGAGAATTTATTCACAAAGGAATTGTACCTGAGACACGCTGGAAAGAGATGCAGTTCTTGGGTCATAACTCAAAAATAACTATTAAACAATCCATTGTTCACTAGCCAATCCACAGTGGAGCTCATCAAATGAATGATCTGGAGCAGTGAAAGGTGGATATTTGTCATTCTAGGCTGGTTCAGGGGCAAATAGGTCTTTTTGGGCGAATATTTTGGCGTCAGTATGCACCAAACACATTTTATACGACCTACACCGTTAATACTAACAGAATCCGTCCATTTTGCATGTCAACTAAAACTACAGGTAGGTTTAGTCACAAATACCAAAGTACATGGGTCACTCTGCAAAACGGCCAAAGTCCAGGTAGGTATAATGCTTTTTTCCCTTTTTTTTACTATCTAAAGGAATTTAAAATAAATCTTCAAATTCTATCATAAAAAATCTTTTTTCTCATTTTCAATGGTGTTTCCTATTATTATTTTTATCATTCTCTAGAATAAACTTATAATGATGTTAATAATTTAGAAGCGTAGTTAAAAGGTGAAAATTCCCATTATTAATTATTATGGAATCATAATATTACATTTAATATTTTAAATCAAATTTGGAAAGACTAAAAGAAAAGTAGTGCAAGCCTTTTAAGCTACCTAATGGCCATTACAGAATGCTGTCAAAATTTTGACTACTTTGGCCCATTTCTAAAATAATATATAAACCCCCGTGATCTCTCACCTAATACATAGCTTTTCAATAAAATTTAAAATACTAAAATACTCAGTGACATAATATTTTTACTGTGAGGTAAGTAACTTTTAGTCATGGTTAACCCCACATTGTGATGAAAATTAAGGCAATTCCCCACATATATTTTTGCAATTTTTATGGACTAAAAATACTCCGGCGTGCGTTTGTGTGGACAAACTAGTTTTACTGAATCATTCACCCATCAACCAATCCTCTCATACATGTCAATATGTCATGTAACAAGTATAAGAAGAGAACTCCAAATGATGCCAATGAAAAAGTTGGAAATACATATGGGAGGTCATGAATAAGAAGAAAAAAAAACCTGTTCTAGCAACCATACTCCATGCCACAATACAGATGCCAGAAACTCAATCGTAAACAGGAGGGAGTGCTATTAGGCCGCCGCCACAATCACCTTACGTACCAGGACTTCACGATTGCCAGCTTGTATTAGGTAGATGCTGTCAAGATTTTCTATTAGCCGCCGCCACAATCACCTTACGTACCAGGAAATCTTTTGCCCCAGATTGCTAGATAGAGTTACTCTTTTATCTCATCTACTGCTAGCTAGCTTCGATGGCCAGCTTGTGTTTTTGTAAGACTACATGGCGCGACGTCACTTAGAAGCAACTATCTGTTGCCCCTTTCTGTAATCCTTCTTACCTTTTAAACACTCACGTTTCAGCTGAAAAAAAAACAAAAAAAAAAAAACCTGCGTCTTGGCACTTACTGAAAGAGTAAGGTGTACCTCCCATTATGGGGTGGGAACACTTAAATGAAGGTTCATGAACTTCTACCAAAGTTACAGGGAGGTAAATAAATTTTGATACTTGCTACAACCAGTTTGACAAAGTTATGGAGGACCTTTAAAAATGGGAAAGGAAAGGAAACATGATCTTGTAGCGTGGGAGTGGGAGAGGGGCTTTCTAGATGTCTCCGGAAGAGCTTTTGCTTTTTGGTTGGACTAGGGGCAGGGGAAGGCACTGGATCATGGCAGTGATTGTGATTGTGATTCTCATTCGCGGGAGCTCCCTTAAAAAATAAATAAAAAAAATAAAAAAATGGTCTCTATTCACTCCTGTGCACATTTAAACTTGACACTCCGGATCATAAGTGGGAGTGGAAAACATATGGCAAATGGCTAAGGCCGTACTAGTCTCTAGCCAAAAAAATCAACTAGTAAATTATTATGTTATTAATCTTCTCAACTATGAGTTGTAATCTCTACACTACCATATAAATAAGTAGAAGTACATAATTAGGAAACTAAAACTTCTCATCAAATTAGAAAAAAGAGCATTGTGTATATACGGCTCCTAAGGTTTCTATAGTTTGTAAATAGGTCCTAAAAAATAGGAACCTCTAATTTTATTTTAATACCTTATGAGGTGGGAGAGAATAACGCTACATAAATTTATTTATTTATTTTTATTAATATAGAACTCATTTCATTAAATTCAAGTTGATCATAATGACAATCAACACCTATGCCTATAATCAGTTATAATTTATTCAGTCCATACATGACCTATTGTTAGATTGATTTAAGTCTCAAAATACATAATTAGGCTTCATGTGCATGAGCGAGTTATCGAGAGAAACCATCGGGACTTGAGATAAAATAATGGTATTTTTATAAATAATAATGTAATGTACTCATTTTTGTTTATTGGATGCAAGGACAAAGATGTCAATTATATAAAAAATCCAACACAAATCTCATGGTGGTGGTTGCCTATTCTCATTAAGAATATTGATTATGGAGACATTGGAAGGTATTAAAATGAAAAGACAGGAGCTTATTTGCAAGTATTGAAACTTTATTGGCTTATTTACAAATCCTACAAATCTGAGGAGGTATATACAAAAACACTCTAAAAAAAAAAAGTAAAATAGAAACTATTCTAATTATTCCTCATTAAATAAAATATTAGAAAGTAATGAAAACTAATTAGAAAAATAAAATAAAATGTAAAAAACCTCATAACTTTCTTGGATGCCACACATGGGCCATGGCCCTCCTTGCAAAATTGCAATGGCTTATCAGCTCTACTCCATCACCCAGCCAATGAAAGGTCCTACCCATCCATCCATGCATGTGAGGGCATTTAATATAGGATGGTCCTACAATGACCTCTTATATGAACATCATCCTGAGCACCAACCACTCTTTTTTGGGCAGGTGGGACCCCTCATGATTTATCCACGCCGATCAGTCGATCACCCACCACATATATATACCCTACTGTGGATGGATGGGTTAGGTCAGATCCACATGGGAACCACCATGTATCTACAAGTGGGTGAAGTTCTTTCGTTGATGGACTATCCATTTTAAGCCCTCCCCCCTACACACACATGAATGGATGATGGGAGAGCTTCCGGTCTGGTGTGGGTCCGTCCAAGTATGTATGTGGGTTAGGGACGGGTCATTTTGCTGTTTGGCCGGATGATTGGAGGAGCCCAGCCCAGCCTGCAAAGCCCAAGTTGATCGCACGGCATTTTCACTTTAATTTGGTGGTTGACAAAGATTGAGAGATCCAACCAACCGTGCTCCCTTTGGATTTGGTCGCTCCTCAGCATCATCCACACGAGTGTGGGTGAGTGCTGGCAAGTGAGTCCCAGAGAGAAAGAGGCGATTTATGATCCTTTACATCTTCTCTTCTCAGTCTTGTGTGTGAAGTTGTGTCAGTCTCAGTGGCGGTCTGCTGCGAGAGAAAGATCTTTCTAATATGGTGATTGTTAGTAGTATGCCTTCCAAAATCAATCTCCATTTGTTTCCGTGCCTTGTTCCCTCTGCTAATAAGAAGCGCTCCTTGGTGCGTGCGTTCTGCTCACCACTCCCACAGCCCCAACAACAGCAGCAGCAGCAGGTAACAAGTAGTATAGAGACTCACAAAACACCACCATCCAACTTCAGTTAATATTGCTCCCCGCTCTTTGAATTGTTTTTTTTTTTTTTTTTTTTTGGGTTTTCTTCTCTTTCAGCATTTCTCATTTCTGGCACTGAATTAAACTGACCCATCAATCATACAAAATGAAAAGTTTTAGAGATTGCAATATTTACCCTCTCAAGTCTCAATCTAATCCTAATCACACTATTCAATGATATGAATGATAGTATCCTAATGTATCAAAATAATATCCTAAATATAGCTAACAAGTAACGACCACCCAGCCGCGGAGTCAAGGGCTGGCCTTGTAGATAAGGTGCCCGCTCCCATCGCACCCACCAGGTTTTGAACCCTGGTGGGAGCCCTTTCCTTCCGATGTCCTGGCCACTGGGCCAACCGAGCAAAAAATAAGAATAAAAATAACAACCACCTGCTTCTTGATCTGCATTCTCCATCATAAACCAATCTCTTCTGCCATGCCATCATTTCAGTTTAGTTTGCTTAATGTATCTGAAATCTCAGTCACTGCTTTTGTAGTGATGTGCTACATTGGAAACTAAAATGTGGACGACTGTTATGAGCACGGCCTTAAAAGTGGATCTTCCAATTTTCCAGACTTTGATCGTGGTTTCAGTTGTCCTAGAAAACACATTTCTGTTGATATAAGGATTAGGCATCGTATGAGGTTTCCTGGTAGTAATGTTTATAAATAAATTTTGGCTGATTGGGAAATGGATGAAAGAAACAATAGGAGAACTTCTCATTTGTTAACTTCTTACTGATTGAGATTGGTTTTCTTGTGACAATGGTTTGTATTAGTAGAGGGAATGTCAAGTGAAATGTCAACTTACCATTATATGAAGTAAGAAACACTTGTTGCAGATGAACACAATCCAGACTGATGCAATGACAACAGATCAGTATTTGACTCTGGTCCATTCCACAAAAGTAAACAATGAGAACGAACAGGATCAACCAAAGAGGGAAAATATAATCATAAAAATTTAGGCCCTATCCAATCAATTGCTTTAGATTGGCTCTGCTTTTTTGAGTGACTAATTTGCACCCTTCAACTGCAAACAAAACATACCAAGGAATGCCATTTTTGAGTGACTAATTTGCACCCTTCAACTGCAAACAAAACATACCAATGAATGCCATTTTGGATATCTGCTGTCAAGTTGCTCACAACAAGGGCAACTAATAATTAAAATAATAATAATAATAATAATAAAAACTTGAACCAGGTGTTCAGCAAAATCCAACTCTATGTAGGAACTTGGCCATCTGGTGCGACACAACTTTAGCATTCATCATTGCTCATCAGTCATCACACATATCTAGTATTACTCAGTAACTCATGGATTTGCATTTTACTTCAATGTCTGTCAAATTATTTGCCTTGACAACTCTTTTTTTTTTGCTTACTTGGCTGAGTGACCAAGTTGGAGAGGAGTAAAGCCACCCACCACGGATCGATCCCTAGTGGGTGGGATGGGAGTGGGAGCCTTTACCACTAGGTCATCCCCAAGTTCCCCATTTGCCTTGACACCTTGCTGCACCCCTCCGCTAAATTAACAATTAAGATATATAAAACTTTCCTCATCTCTGATTATCTTATCTCAATAAGAAAATTTCTTTATTTGTAGATCTGCCCTGCATAAAACTAAATTGATTCTCTAATAGTTTAATGTTTTGAGCCTTGATCGATGTTCTAAACCTAAACTATGGAATAAATTAAATTGCTCAGTACCTTTAATCTCTTGAAAGATTATCATTAATTTGGCCTAAAATCGCCTCTCACAGAATTCTGAATCACATACTAACAGAATACAGTTAGGGTCCTGAATTACCGTCGACCTTACATTATTTGATGTCAAGAGTTTCTGAGGATGAAAAAGAAGTGATTATATTTAGAATGATGCAGTCAAGCTTTTCTAATCCATAGGACATTCATAGGAGTTGGAAATTAGGTAAGAAAGAAAAGTAAAGCATTGGACTTAAATTCTTTTTTCATTTTGGTACTTCTAGGATGCAGTGGTGTCGCCTCTCTCTACATTGAATGTCAAACACTCAATTCTTTGTTCTCATGTTTTAAAGTAGACAAACTATTTACATTTTGTAACAGGGGACCGGTTCAGTAATCCTCACCTCTGTGGTTCTACAGTGGGACCTAGACCTACTCATGTCATGCTGAGGTCTAGGCACTTTAGGTGGGCTCCCTCAATCTCCACCCATGGGAGGCCACCAATCCTCTTCTATACTGGTCCCCTAGTTTTCAGTTATATTTTTAAACAACACTTTACCTCCCATTAATCTGTTTTCTATAAATTTGGATCCAGGATATAGGAATTATGTGTGAGCCCTGCAATGGAATGGGATGGTTGGTTTGCGATTTTTGTAAAGGACAGAAGACTAACGTGAAAGCTGAAAACAACCGCATATATCGCCGTTGCCCATCCTGTAGAGCTGTGAGTCATTTTACAGTTTCTGGACCCTTCAGATCAGTAACTAGTGAACATTGATTCTTGTTTTGATTTATGCATTTACAATTTACATTGCATATATGTGGTTTGACGAGTAATTATGGAATCCTTATGCATTAGAAATGTATCTGCCGTGATGAGTGGAACCCTTGGCTTACTGACAAAGACTGTTATTTGATTGGTCCTTAAAAATAGTTTAAATAGAAGAACGCAGCCATCCAAATCTTTGGCCCATGAAGCGGCTATTAAGAAGAGTATACAGCAAGTTTGGCAAAAAGGCCTGGGGTTAGACTGTTAAATTCTTCCAATCTAGAAAACTTTTTGGAGGCATACCCAACTGGTTCAAGCAAATCAATGTTCTCAGTCATCATACTATGGGTCTCACTTAGATGGAACAGGTTGATACGTATACTGATGTCACAAGATTATAATTCTTCTTCCTGGTTTGATTTCATATCACATCAAAAGCATTTCAACACTGCAATGCAAGTTCATTGATGTGCCTCTCTTTCATGCAGATCGGATATGTTTTATGCTCGAATTGCAAAGTTTTCAAATGTGTAACCTTTCCAGACTATGGTGACGGGGAACTCTGACTATTTATCGGCGTGCTTTCTTTTTCTAGATTTTTTTTTTCAAATTTTGATGGCCCCTGTTGCTCGTACAGCTTCCCCCTTAAATCTTGATCCTTCACTCCTAAACCCTTCAATCGAAACTCCTTTCCTAAAAGCTCATTATGATTTCAGAATAGTTGATGGCACTAGTCACTGTAACTGAATTACTGTAAGTGAATGCTAATAGAAAAGCAAGATGACATTGTTTATCCAGTAAACAGTTTCATGGGATTTTACAAGTATGAATGGAAGATAAAATTAAATCTGGAATCTAGAGTTTGTTGATGCCTTTGATAACAATGTGGATGAGATTTTGGAGAACCAGGGGTTACTCAGTTAGCAACTCGTCTCTCACCCAGCTATCCACGATTCGATCCCTGGATATGCTGTCCTCTTCCCACCTGTGTAGGCAAAGTATTCGGGACCTTTTCCCACATGTGCGGGCTCTCTTGGCTGGGGTAACAAAAAAATGGGGATGACATTTTGGTGAATTGTCTCAATAAAAATTTCTGAGGGATCTAATTTTTAAAGCTATTATCTTCTTCTTCTTTTTTTTTTTGGAGATACATTATCTTCTTTTTTAAGGGACTACCTTTGGGCCCATTTGGATATTCTCCAAAAAAAAAAAAAAAATCACAAATTGGCTTGTCATTCTGGAATTCACTTCAGATGTTTGCTACCGGACGGGGCCCCAAATGGGAAGAATGCCCAAGTGAGACAGAGACCTCCGACTTGCAATCACCATGTATTGGGTTTTTTCCCCTTTAATAAAATAGAATTGCCTTGGTTAGTACAATAACCTCACAAATTTTATTTGAAGATCTGTTCCTTAGTAGATGATGGCCAATGAGAGGCCGAGTCCTCTGTTTTCTGCTCGGTCATTTTTTAGAACCTATTTGTTTGCATTATATTACATAGTGATTAAATACATGGGAATTTAAGGTCAAAGGAGCAATGCCAAGGACTTTGAAAAGAGATGGGGTGAATGATATGAGATCAAGAGGGAATGAAATAAGGTTGAGATATCTATGAGACCTTGATTTTCCTAGGTATTGAATTCCTAGGGTGATTCCCATTTGGTTCAACTTACATTAAAAGGGAGGTTAGTAGATGGGCATTTTATGATATTCACTTTTGATCTTCATATTTAACTAGTTATGGTATGAATTATCCGAATTCATAGGTATTTAATTTCTATGTATTCTAATGCAGACAGCCAGACCTGTAGAATGTTTGGCTGATTGAATTTTCTTTGAAAGGCTAGTACTTCAAAAAAAAAAAAAATTAGTGATATAAAAAGCAAGTTATTTATGCTTGAGGTTTTCCTCAAATATGTACTATGTCACTATTAATACGTATGTGGAGTCAATCATTTCCGAGAAGAGGGAAAGTATTTCAAAACGATCAGGCCTGTGGGGTTCACCTTGAAGCATGATAAGTAAGTAAGGATGGTGTTTAGAAGAGTTCCTGCTACCGTGTGCATTAGGTGAAAACCATGGGATCAAGGAAATTTCTATTTTGTGGGCTTTAAAGTTTTCTAATCCTAGCAGTTAGATAATCTGTTGGGTTGATCAATTAAAGGACCTATTAGAATCAGATAGGTGTCAAATTTAGGTTCAGCACTGACATGTGAGAAAGCAAGTGTGAAGGGCTTATATTGATCATACGCGACGTGAGGCCATGGTGATGCAGGCAAGACCCTTCTAAGCATAGGAAATGAAACACTTTACCATTCTTAAAAACTTTTGGGTTCATTCCTTATTTTATTTATGTGTGCGTTATGTTTATTTATTTATTTATTTTTTGAAAGAATTCATGAATACACAGGCAGGCAAGATCAATGTTCAATAGAAGAAGTATGATGCTTTCTGGATGGGGGTACATCAAGGCTGCTTTTTAACTTTTGAAAAAGCCACAAAGACCTTGCAACAGATGGCAGCTTCTCTGAGTTGTGAGCGAGAGTCGCCTCTTTATGTTGATTCACTCATAAATAATAATGATGATCTGTTTTTGCCCTGCTTGATCGTCTCAATTCCCATGCCAGTAGTTCATCCAACAGAAGCTCCTTAAGCCCTACAAGAGGATGGTTTGTTCACATAAGATAGAGAGGAGGACGAATTGACCATTAAATTATGTCTAGTCAATAAATTAAGTCTACTTTAGAAGAGTTTGGCACTTGGTCTATTCGAACGATATTTCCTATTTTACCTCAATATGACCTCTGTTTTTAACTCAATTGTTGTCAATATATTAAAGCTCATCGCAAGGCCTTGCATGTTGATTAATTGATCTGATAAATGCCAGGCAGGCTTTCTTTCCTTCTTCCTATGTTCTCAGGGCCCATGTGGGACCAACCGCCACTAATCATACGGTAGGAATGGATGAATGAGATTTATCTAGCTCTAGCTCTTGCTCATGCACATGGTTGTTTCCTCTTTCAAGAAGATGATTTCAATACTCGAGTTGTGTAGTAAGTAGTAAATGGCATGGGCAGCATCAGTGGCTATCAAGAGGGCGCGAGGTGGCAACATCCAAGTGGAGTTATAGCCAAACGATCCCATGGGGTCCTCAGCAATCCAAATAGACTCGGCCGTCGATTGGGCCCGACCAACTAAATTCTCTTTTAATATAAAATCATTGAATTTATGGGTCACGAATCAAAAGAGCTGCAGGGATAACTTTGTGAAAAAAAAAAAAAAAAAGAGGTCTCTCATATAGAGGGGCCTAAGCCTAAGGGTCTGTTTGGATAAATGAGGAGTGGAGTAAAATGAAATAAATTTCACATGTGAAATTGAGTGAAGAAAAGTAGGTTGAAGTTAAAATAGAATACTTCACTTCACTCCATTTGGATGCTTATTTTGAAATTAAAGTTTGGAGTAGAATTCACTTTTACTTAAGGAAATGAAAGTATTTAGAGTTGAAGTGAAATGAAGAGCATGGCGCTCACAATATTACTTCATTTAAAAAGCTAAGCTCATTCAAACATGATAAAATTGAAATTTTAGACCGCTCATTTAACTCGGCTCACCTCTAATCAGACCAAACGGATGACTCTCGGGCTAAAATTCCATATATTAATACCCTCGAACGTTATCTTCAAAACCCTACTACTACGGTTGCTCTCCGAGGCCGAGCTAGGGTTTTGTCACCGACTTCCCGGAAGGCACAGAAAAAGGCATGGAAAAGCCCAGGGCACCGTTAGCAGCTTTTCCTCCAACCCCATCTCCATCTGCTGGTGCTGGTGCTGGTGCTGGTGGTGCTGGTAGCATAAGAAGCAGCAGCAGCAATGAACAACGAAAGGCTCCTCCCAGCCCACAAGAGCTGGTGGCCCACTACGAATCCCAGGGAGTAGATCCCAAGGAGGCGCCTCTGAAGGTGATAGAGGACCTCCAGTCCGTCATCATCAGGGTCATCGGCTCCGGAAAGGGCAGCAAGGACAAGTTCATGGCCAACACAACCCGCAAGCTCGACAACATCAACACCCGCCTCGCCGTCCTCGACATGAAGCTCGACTCCAAGCCCGGATACCCGCAGGCGCTTGCCATAGGTGTCTCTGCGGGCGCCACCGTAGGCCTTCTCCCTCATCTGGCAACCGCATTGGCCCAGATGTGGGATGCTGTCCGCTCTGTTGGGAGGCCTCCATCATCATGATGAATCCCAATCCCATTCCCACCGTCATCTACAACAACTCAGAATTCTATCTATCTGTATTACATTTCTTCATGTTAAGAGTTTCAGTTTCATACCATCTATCTTAAAATGCTTCCTCTTCTTTATTTCATATAGAGGAATAGGAATAGGATGAATGAATGAATCATTTATTTTTGTATCTGGGGTGGTAGTCCATTTGGAATTTGGATTATAGAAAATGAATGGAATTTCTTGCTTGCTTTTGGAGATCAGGAAGATGATTGAGCACCCTTACTCTGCCACAATCTGTGAGTTCCTGTATATTTCATTTTTTCGTCTCATCTTTTTAGCAACGGAAAGAGTCTTATTTGGCATATTGAATCTTAAGAGGCCCAAGAGGCAGGTATTCTCTACCATTCTATTCGAAGAGAAAACTAGAGATAGAAAGAGGAGAAAACTAAAAATAGAAAGAGTAGAAAGTGATTGAAACTTGTGGATGGAATTTCAGATATTAGGTCACTACCATTGTATTCAGATATGAAAATCCCTACAATGTGGATGGAATTTCCAACGTTCTCGTTGGAATGTTGGAAGGCTGCATGAATATTAGAAATAGAGACTTAAGTTTCGAGGAAAAAAAAAGGGGTAGAACATGTATCTTTGTTTTTCCTATTTTTCAATGTTTGATCTTTGTTTGCACCATAGATACACACCACTCCTCCATTAAACTCATAAAATTAATGTAATATATATATATATACAATACTATATTTCCAGCATTTGCTGCTTGCAATCCCAACATATGCATCCTCCTGCTTCGATAGGGTGCTGTCAATTAAGTATTCACTAATTTACATATCTAAGGCGATGTTTAAATACAATAGCTGGCCAGGCTGCTTATCCCTATTAGATTTCTGGGCAAATGGAAAGTACTATCCCTTAATAATTCCCCTTCCCTTCCGGTAATCTATGTGCAAATTTCACAAGGGCAGTCTCAACATTTGCTGCTAAGCCATCAGCCAAGTTATGATCTTGTTCCCTGCCCAATGGAAGATATTTACTAGAACAAATTATGGCCTTGGCTTGTGTAGTCTGAGTTAAACATCTGGAACCAGCAGGAGGACAATTGAAGAATAACTGAGCATCGGGTACAAGTTTCCCTCAAGGAAGTGGGCATACTGTTGGATGACTGTTGCTCTTTCAGGAAGGTCACTGGAGAGGAAGTCATGTGGCGCAGTCTTGCTTGTGTCCACCAGTGGTTCCCATCGGTAGCCTTGGCGCTCTGGCAGTGTGATGAACACAGGAAGATGGCTAGAATTGAAGGCAACATAGATTTCTTTTTTCACAGAATCGATCTGCTTGTATCCACAGTGGAAGGCACATGGTTAAATGGTACAAGATATATGGTGTAGGTACATTAATAGATATCAGTACTTGGAAAACCTTATGCTTTGTTTTGATCTTCATAAAACCAACTGCAGGTAACTTGCTTTACACCTAACTGAAGATTCATGCGTTTCGATGATTTCTGTTACCAAGTCACAAGTTTTTTTTCCCCACCATGACCAAGCCAATTCCCAGATTGGCCTTGTAGTGAATCGGGCACATCCAGACCCGATCTGGTTTCAGACAGTTCTAAGGGACTGTATTTGGTAATGTGAGAACCATAACACCATCCAATGTTCCTTTCACTGAACACGTGGCAAGAAGATGTGGTCTGGTTTCAGACAGTTCTAAGGGACTGCATTTGGTAATGTGAGAACCATAACTGTATAACACCATCCAATATTTCCTTTCACTGAACACGTGGCAAGAAGATGTGGGCAAGGGAATTCTACTAATTGGTCACCCCTCCCATGCATTGAGCATGGTTGGCAAACCAAACTGATTGGATCCTTACCACTTCTGATTTCCATAATCAAATGTCAGAACAGCCCAATTCCAATTGACATTGTTCATCTAATGGCCCATCAAGAAAAAAAGAGAGAAAAAATTGAAAGGCCCATCCATGTAAGGGCATTGCGGAAGTCTCCAACATGAATGCCTTGAATCTTTGGCTGAGAAATGCGGCAAACTGATGGAATAGGAGAGCATTTAATCTTAGGAGAGCATTGAATCTTACCAAAGAAAACGCCACAAATCTGCTTGTTTCAGACCAATCTGGCATCCCAGGTGCATGCCCATGCCATTGCAGCCTTTCTGCTGTTGGAAAGTCACTCAGGCCAAGTGATTCACACTCTCTGTCAAGCCAAAAATGGTATGTGAATCAAGCACAAGCTTTGTAAGTACTATAAAAAAAGAGTAAAGCTTAAAGCTGACAAAGGACTTTCTGGCGCCGTACTTACTGGCGAAACTTAGTCATGAGGCGGCAAAATCTGAAAAAATCAGATGAAAATTCTTCCTTCTTATCCCACCGGAAGTAGTTGATCTGTACAGAGCAGCCAGATAAAGTTAAGGCTTGAAGCCCTATATTTTCAAATCAAGTTATTATTGGTAAACTGCAATATATAAGTGGTCAGGTATAGAGAATCACGTAATTATCATGGCAGTATGTGTTGTTATTGCCTCCTTTTGTGTGGCCATATTCATCACCCATGTTTATCATTGGAACCCCCTGGTCAGAAAATGAAAGGAAATTAATGAGAGCAAAGAGCCCCATGAGGCTACGAGTCTTTGACCGAAGCTAAAATATCTTAGGAAATGAGAATGAGCAGCTGTTTTGGCAGGATAGAGGGCTCTCAAAGAATACAAATTCGAGTGTGGAATAAGCTGAAATAATGCTTACTTGGGAAACCATGAGGCAGAGAAAGAAGTTCCTCATTTGTCTCTTCCTTAGCTTTTTAACAGGTAGGCTCACAAATTCTCCTTCCTACAAAATCATCCAAAAAAGTTATCTTGGAAAACATAGCATCTAGTGGAATTCAGAAGCCAGATTAATTCTTCTGAAATAGGAAGTTTAAAGTTTAAACTCCATTCAAGTGTGAGCACAACACTAGTATACAGGTCAAACACTTGAAGCTAGAGGCAGAACTTAGCAAGTTTTTGCAGCATTGCATCTAATGGAGTTCAAACACCCATACATATAAATGAGATTGGGTACATACTGTTGCAAAATCTTTAGGTTAGTAAGATGTAAAAAAATTGAGGCAATGAGAATAGAAATACACTAAAGCTTTCTAGAAGAATGCAGATGATATGGTAATACAAGAATAAAAGACAATTTATTCCATGTTTGGAATGGATCATTGATTCTGGCACTGACAATTTGTTAGATGTGGCCCTATCACTATGCCATAGCCACATGGTAAGTTTGTGTCATTAGCAGCATTTATCATCAGATGCCTGACAAAAGATTCAAGAAAGTTAAGCTGGTCCACCACTTTGTAAATTTATTGCAAGATTTTAGCTTATCATTGGGTACAAGGGCTGCATGCCAACTGATGCTAGAAAGAATACGTGGCCAACATATTGTCCTACACCTGCCAAAATGTCAATGTCCAAGGAAAACTAAGATTGATCCACTGCCTTCAAAACATGTGTTTTACCAGTAAAAAAATGTTGATTTGTACCCTCATGCCCAGCAAAACATGCAAAGCACAGTCAGTTCAGATATCAACCACAAGCACTAGCATTACCTGTCCGCAGTTCCAGCTATTATTGTGATTCTCTCCATCATTGTTGTCTTCACCATTTGCTAAGTTGTGCTTATTGTTGTATGTCACCAAATCAGCTAAAGAAAATCCATCATGTGCGCATACGAAGTTGATACTATTCCATGGTTTTCTTCCTCCTCCCTGATAAAAGCTATTGGTGAGGTATGAGGACCCTGATTAAACTAAGTTTTACTTTGATCATAACTGAGAAACAATCAAAACATGGTACCAGATATTGATTTTTTTTTCCTTTCTTTCTTTTTTTTTTTGGGAAATGCAAAAAATTTGATATTTTAACCCGTAGATGGGTAGTGTTAAATGGTCACCTTCTCATGTTCTATAGGCGCTACATTTTTTTTTTAGGTAAATACTCACGCACCCACACATGCCCGCTACCAAGTCTCTAACCAACAGAGTTACAACCAAGGGATCAGAGAGGAAGATGCCTCACCACTAAGATATCTGCCCCAAACCACTGTTCTGTAGTGCTACCTGCATACAAGTATCCAACTACTTTTGACATAATATTGCAAACAACGCTGGGGATAAATTTGAATTATAAGAGCTTTTGCCAAAACTTTCTTTAAATACCATATCTGTATATTATTTTCATGAAGAGATTTAATAAAAGAAATAAGATTTTCATTTTCTATTTCTGCAATTAACTTTTATATTTTAACTTGCCACAAAAGGTTTTCTTTTCACTAGATAGTTCCCAGGAGGTTTTTGTGTTCGTGAATAGAGCACTCCTACTAGTTAAAGTTAAAGCCTTCAAGGTTATCAGGTAACAACCAGCTGCACACCAAAGCTTGCATTTGTTTCACTTTATCTTCCCCCTCAGCAAACACAATGAACAATTATCACATTTGACTCATGATTTCCAATCTTGAGTTTGCTTATTGACAATCTACCATTTCCATCACTTGGATGGTTGCATCTATTTATTAATCTATTGTTTTGTCATTAAATCATTAGTTCAGATAAGGACAAAACCAGTAGACAGCCCCCATGAATTTGATCCCAGGACCTGCTCCCTACTCCCTAGTGGAAGTGCCTCACTGGTGCGTTATTTGTGCAGTTAGCAATGATGCGTCTAATCTCTCTTGCCCTGGCCTCCATCCATTTCTAAGTCTTCTGTTTTGTTTTTTCAAGAAAACAGAATTCATTAAAATGAGATATCCACCTACCAAAGCCTCATTACTAAAAGAACACTTAACAGAAATGAAACTACAATGTCTACCACGATAAGCGCCATACTGAAACTGGATCCATCGACATGTATAAGTAGCTTATATTTAGGAAGAAAAATCTTTCAATTTATTTTGTTTTGTTAATCAAGGTCAAATAAAATTTGCAAACAAATTCAATCACTAGCCTCTTGAACTACTAAATTGTTCAATGACATAATGAGAAAAACTTTTTTTTTTAATTGTATATAATGAGAAAAACTCGCAATTCACTGTACAGTTTAAAATTTAATAAACTTAAATGAGAGAGAGAGAGAGAGTGTCATTGGCAGATGCTAGTGGGGTGGATACAGGGGCAATAACAATGATGCTAAATATGCCCTAAGGATGAAAAAACTGACTACTACATGTAAATACAACATGCTAGTGGAAATGGAACTAGTATGTGTTGATGAAGATCCAATACAACATAATCAAGATATTGAAATCACCTGATATAAATTTGGACTTCCACAAAGGCATTCAGCAAAAGCACCAGAAAATCCATCGGTGCCCTTAATAAACTGCCGGACAATGTCACGGTACTGAAATTTGATAGGAAAACAAATTAGAATGCTCCTCGCCATCCAATAAATAGGTAGGAAAGCATACTGGATTTGCAATCAAAAGGATATATTTCTGTAGATTTGAAATGGGTTAAAAAGATTCGGTTATGAAAGATGAAAGAATCAGACGATAAAGAAAAGAGTTTTTCTTTTTAGTAAACAATAGTAAAATTTAATGTTAGAAGAGGTGAATGTGTCATTTTCCCATGGAAAGGTCTATATCTTAAGCATGCATAATTATATTAAAATTTTTAGACTAAAAGATCCATAGGACTTTCATTAAAACACTAACCTGTCCGTTCCATTCTAACCATACATCCCCATGAGGAAATGAACCAACTTGGTAAAGGCCACCTGCATCCCATGCTTCAGCAATAAGCTGTTGTCAAAGGAAAAATATGGAAGGTAAATTGACCATCGAGTAATAAAACAGTGAACTTAATTAAAAATGTAGATAGCTGCCAATTAATATTAGAAATCCATATGGTAACAGAGATTTATCCATATAGTTCAATTAATATCAGAAATCCAATTAATATCTGAGAATTTGATTGGGGTTTAAAAAAAAAATCACAATCATAATCTTAACAAGTTCTAACCATTTTTTATTCTCTCTCTCTGTCTCATTCATGAGATTTGATAGTGACAATGAGGAAATGAATGAGGAATACGGCTTTGATAATGATGAATGAGGAAAGGAATGTAAAATATAAATAGTATGGAAGCAACAAAATAGATATAAAGCATGGGGATCCTTGAACATATGTACTGATGTAAAATAAATCTGTTGCATGAAGGAAACGAATGTGTGCTTTGATTTTTGTTTCCAAAAGACGATATGTAACCTGTTGCACATGGAATTTCTCAAAACAAACAGAATTAGCTACCCCACATACCTTGACCCCACGAAGGACAGGATCTTTACTGATCATATCAATTAAAGGAGGATTGCCGAGGGGAGTGCCTGTTGTCAATAACTCTCCTTCTATTGGATTACCATATACATTAACTGCATCCCATAGACTGATCATATGTATAAAAAAATAAAATAAAATATCAAAAATAAGAAAAAGTCAGCACCCTCATGAATATGATAAGAGAGCAAAAGTGATCATGGGGTTTGGTAGAAAACCTGCTACCCCTGGTCAGGATAGAAGCAAGGTCAAAGCGGAAGCCATCTACATGCATTTCTGTTACCCAGTATCTGTTCCAATTTTCAAGAGAGGCGTCAAAAGGCCTCTAATATAGTACGAAATAATCCAATGAAGAAAAAATAACAGAAGCCAGTTCGTAAGGCATCATTCAGAAAATACAATGCTCTTCTGAAAATTGTCCAAAGAAAGAATAATTAAACGGCACATGGAACATACACTCATCTGTACCAGCCTACCCGATGCACAATGGCCTAGGATCCATATGTAAACATAGTCTCTATTTACATATGCTTGAATGATCCCTTCTCATAATGAGAACGTACACAACCCTATTCCAGTCTGGTCTGGTATGGAATAAACTTATAATCTGATGATTGAGTAGATTCCATGATTATAAGTTCATAACCCCAGCCCATTCGGGTTTGAGTCTGTGATTTGAAGATCTCCTTTACTGGATCTCGATTCACGTAGAAATTAAGGAATTATTTAATACCTGTGGGAATTTGGATCACTCCGGTTCAACTGGAATTCAAAGGATATTCAATAATGTTAAGGTATATTGTTTCCTGCTTAGACTAATCAATCCAAAGGAAATTGCTATATCCTCTATTCAAGGAGGAGAAATGCGCTTGGATGTAATGTTGATATAGAAGAATCCAACTCTTACAGTATTGATAAAAAAGGAAATCTTGATTATCGAACTGGTGCGTCTGTCTATAAAATGGGATAGCCAATTTATTATGTATCAAACCATAGGTATTTCATTGGTCCATAATAATAAATGCCAAACTAATGGAAGATAACGAGAAAAAAAGATATGCTAATATTTTTCTATAAGAGGTCATTTGTTGGCACTCATTTACATACGTAAACGATGCACATCTATAATGGTTATGCATCATCATGCTTGTCTGTGCTCATTTACACACGTGATACATAACTGACGTGTCAAAATGGTGTGTAAATGAGACCATTTTTATCACATGCATAAATGAGGTAAAAAAATGGTGTGTAAATGAGGCCACTGCCATCCTCTCATTTACATACCTAAGAGTAAAGCAGTGCTACAGGTTGTAATGCCAGACAGGTTACAGGTTCAAACCCATTCAACATCAGTTTTTTTTAACCTTTGTGGGCCCCAAATTCATGGGCTGAGTCGTCCATCTTCTTTACTCATCTAATTTCATATCTTAAATCTCCAAAGATTTTGACAAATTTGTGAAAAACGTAAAAAAAGAAAGGAACAACCTATAGATCTAATTTTCTGCACTTTTGTGGGCCCCCAAAACCATTCAATATTCTCATATTAATGATAATCATCAAGCTTTTTAGTTTCACATCTTATATCTTCGTGGGTTTTGAGAACTTTGTGCAAAACATCCAAAAAATCCAAACACATCTGAGACCGTTGGATATACTTATTTACTCACGTGAAAATGGTGATTTTGACAAGCATGCTAATGTGTTTCACATATGTAACATTTGCATATGTAGAACTCTTTTCTATCCCATGTGTAAAAGGCAAACAACCTCTAAAGGATCTTGAGCTTGAAAATGCCTTTTTGAATTTCTTAACAGGTTTTTGTTGTTTTAAGACCCATGCAACTTGTTCAGCTAGGTACAGGTCAGCCACTGACTGTACGTGTTAGTCATGCTCACTCAACTCACAGACTTGAAAAAAGAACTCCCTATGTATCCTTTTCTAGTTCTACTACTCATGTTAATTTCCTCCAATTGCATTGTTCTAAACATGAAGGATTAAGAAGTTTGATCAAAGCTAAATTTGTTACATCTGGTGACATTATCTTATATCAAAGCTAAATTTGTTACATATGATGAGTTGGTGACATTACTTTCGGCAAGATCCAATATAAATCGGTGAACAATAGGATGGTTGCAAAAAGTGTTCCTGCAACCTGAATAAATGTAGCATCCTCACTCAACTCGCAGACAAGAAAAAGAACTCCCTAGGTTATGTATCCTTTACTACTGCTCATGTTGATTTCCGCCTAACTACATACTGCATAGTACTAAAACATGAAGAATTGAGAAGTTTGATCAAAGCTAAATTTGTTACATCTGGCGACATTACCTTAGGCAATCCAATATAAATTGGCGAACAATAGGATGGTTGCAATTGAAAGTGTTCCCGCAACCTGAATAATTGTAGAACTCCCCCTGTAGAAATACAGGACTGCGTGAACTTCATTTAACAATGATATGAAGTCAATGATAAAGCATATCAAAATGGTCAAAGCTCAGAATGAACTTCTGTAAAAGAAAAGTTCAATCTTCAATTCACAGTGTGGAATTTATCTAACAAAGCAGGACCGGACAGCTTCAAGTAGTTAAAAATAAGACTGAATTTGCTGATATTGCATGGACCATACCTTAGGTGCAAGCATATAATAAACACTGTTATCTATTCCTCTGAATGATAAAATAGGACCTTGCTCATTCCCTTCAGCTGTGTGATTGAAGACAATATCCATGAGCACCTGGCAAAACAAAACATAGTATCAAAGTTGATCCTTGGAAAAAGCACTGGATGCTCCATACCCAAGCTAGCAGTCACCTCAATGCCTCGTTTATGTGCTTCTCTAATAAGAATTTTAAGTTCATTAATAGAATCGCGACCACAGTTACGCATCCCAGCATCTGAATATCTTATCATTGGTGAAAAATAGTTGACTGTTGAATATCCCCAGAAATTTAGCCTAGAACAAGAAACCAATACATTCTGTATCAATAAAAGAATAGCAGCAATTTCAATGTTAATTATAGCCACAAATCTGCCCCAGCAATAAGCTAGGATGAACTTTCTAATATTGAGCAAACTATGGATTTTAACAATTGCTAATAGATAACATGGTATGCATGTATGCAACATACTGGGAATAAAAGAATATACTAAGCTGGGATTCCCCTTTTTAAACTTCCCCTGGATGATGGGAGAACAAGAGTTTTTTCTCTCTTTTTTTTACGATGTTTCAACATTACTCAACAATGACAATTGGCAATATCCATGGCAAAATAATTAACACTGTAGACTTCTTAGAAACTTAAATAGCTAATTGGTCTCTAGCTAGAACCATCTGTGAAAAGACGAGAGTAAAACATATCCACAATTGTATGCACAGATATAGTTAATAAGAACAGGAACTTTAAGTAAGAGGTTAGAATACCTGCAGTCTCCAAGGACAGAATTATAATAGTAGTACTCCAGCTCATTGAATTCTTGAGATGGCATTAGCTCAATGCAATTGACTCCAAGCTCCTGTAAAGAAAGAGAGCTCAACTAACAAATTGTAACAAGGAAAAAGATCAAACGATGGTGTAAGTTCATCCATAATGGGAGGAATAAAACATCATCATATAAGCCTCAATCCTCACCCCATCTATCTAGATAAGCACACTGGGGCATCAAATCATTGGGTTCCAGCCATGGACTTCAATAGAAGGGATGGTGTATTGTGGCAGTGTACAGATCTTACATCAGGATTGCATAATTCCATTATTGTGGTACTTGCCAGCTATGGAGCTCTCAGCCATCTTCAGTTGATACAATTCCATCATTATGATCACTGAAGCATTATCCCATCATTTTGAGAATGGCTTATTGAGTTTTATTTTTCCTTCATCCCTATTTTTGCTATTTTTCGTTGATGATCTAACATGTTACTTCAGAATGCTCCATTCCAAGTTTTAGCTGGTTAAACTCTCCAAAATCCTTCTTTTATAAGTAATTTGTCACTAAGAACTAGCAGAAATGCACAAGATATACAAAATAGTAAAAAATCTACAGCAAAACTGAAGCAGAATCACAACAAAACTGCACCATGGCGCAGCTAGTAAACCATAAGATAAAAAAAACTAGTCCCTGTCCTAACATGCTCCATTGGAGAAGCTACATTTTTGCCAAAACATCTGCCACCTTGTTAGCTAAACACACTGCCCCAACATGATGCGACACAAATTATCTCTCTTCCCTGGAGGCCAAAGCCATGTTTTTGAGTTTTGTAAAGAAAAGCTTGGGAAAAGCATGCAGTTTGAAGCATAAGAATCCAAATAAAAAAAAAATCAAACCGAAGATCAAAATGAAGAATCAATGCAAACATGCAGCCATTAGCTCCAAACATTCACTTGAGGGTTAACTTTGAGGTAAGGGAAAATCCAAAAATGAGAGAAATATATAGGCAGGAACTAGTTCCAAATGATAAGTAGTGGATCTATGGAGCTTAGATCCTCTCCTACATCTACATGCATTATTTGGGATATTTGTGGTTGGCGGCGGCGGCAGATGTTTTGGGTGGGTGGGTGCGTGCGTGTGGGTGGGTGGGTGGGGTGGGGGGGAGATGGGATTTTCATTTAAATTTCTAACTAGTAAGTACTACCTGATGTGTGCTAACTACTAAGTAGTACATAATAAATAGCAATAAAATATTGTTTCAATTGTTTGGAAGTTAAATTTTAATGGGCCAATCCACAGGTAGCTTAGTTGGTGAGGCACCTTCCTTCCACATAAACAATCAGGGATCAATCCGTAGCTATAGTGCTGACGGTGAGGGGCTTGGGTGGGTGTGTGGGTGTGCGGGTTTGAGTATTTACCAGAGCAAAAAAAAGGGGGGGTGTTAAAAGTTCAAGGACCTGAGCATGTAGGCGAATATTATGACAGATTATTTTCTAATATTCTGGTTTTATTTTTATTTTTCATATTTTTTACTTAAAAATAAAATTCATGCATATCGCCTGATATTTATTGTTTTGGGGTGGTTGATATAGCCTCTGCAACAGATCCTTTTTTTATCCTTGATTGCAACCACAAGGAACAAGTATTAGGGAAGCTAATTGAATGTTGTAGGTTGTGAACGGGTATGCATTGACCGAATTGGCCAGCAAATTGGCCGAACCAGGTGTATCAGCCAATGTGCACTGATATTATTGTAAATGAGGATTACACTTTATCAGTTTATCCGATTGGTTTCGACCAATACAACTGATATATCGGCAATTTTCTTTTTTATCCTTGCCTATAACATTTCAATTCATCATACAAGGATTGTTCTCAGCACTGGCAAACCTACATACAAGCTTTTGGGGGTGGTCGCCCCGTCGGACCTGGGTCCACTTCCAAAACCCAAAAGAAAATTTTCGGTCCGCTTACAAAATCAACATGAAAATCCTAGGTCCACCCCCTTCAAATGAAAATCCTGGCTCCACCACCGACTCTTAGTATTCCATGTACATGCCTAATCATCTCAAACACCATTCTTTGATTTTTCCAAACACGCCTGTCACTTAAATCTTTCCCTTTCTTTTAGAAATGGTTGCGAAAATCATTCCACTTAATTAATTATGATATTTCAAAATTCTTTTAGCCAGAAATTTCAACACTTCAAAGTAATGGCATGCTTGACATAGAAATGAAAACGAGCTTCATTAGAGTTGGGTTGGTTCATGAGGTATTATACTTGTCACACAAGTAGATTCTATAAGATTTTTCACCACCATAAGGATTGGATAGTTAAAATTGATATGTATTATGTACATAAAGTGAAGGGAAAGTATCTAATGGCATCTCACAAAACCTCAAAGAAAGAATAAATGCTGATGAATGTGTTACCTTTAAGTGGTCAAGTTTCTCTACAACTCCTAGGTACGTCCCAGGGAAATTAGTCTTGCTTGATTCATGTTTTGTAAACCCACGAACATGCATTTCATATATTATAAGGTCTCGTTGAGGATAACGCAGTGGTAAGTCTCCTTCCCAATCAAACTGAACACATCAAATGTTACAAAAACAGAGATGAAAGCAGGGACAAAGATTCAGAAGCATAAGGATGATGAAAGAGAAAAGGATGCAGTAAAGGGAAGAGTCTCAAACATGCAAAAGACATCGGTGATCCTACAAAAGGGAAAAAAAAACATGACAATAATAATAAAAACAAGTAAAACCTTATCAAGAAATGCTCAATTAATGAAGATAAATTATATAGAAACAAATACTGGGAAGTAGATCGGGTTAGTTGCAATTTAGCAAGATACAGAATAAAAAAACAGTACCATTAAGTATATATCTGAAGCTAATTTGGCTGGTCACAAGTGATTGTGCAGGAGAATAGTGGATCTAAAGCAGGAAGAAAGGTACACAATTATGCATGAGGTGTTCTATGTGGTCAAAGATAAAATTGCCTCTCTTTATAAAGGTATGGAAGAAAGATTAGTGAAGCTGAAGCTTCAGGTATTCGAGAAGCACAAAGACTATATTCAAGGAAATTTTCTACAGAGCACCTCCCGGAATGTGATATGAGAAATGTTATTGGTTAGGCAAAACAAAAACGAGAGATGCGTGGAGGCTGGTACCCATTTTTTATTATATCCGGTCTTCATGTCAGAAATTAGAGATAAATTCTCAAATGTAGGAATTGAATGTAAATAGTCTTCATGATTAAGTGAACATTAGACTGCTTAAAGTTCCCTTTGTAGTGTTCACAAAGCCTTAGATTTGAGGTGAGGAACATGATGAAAAGACATACTTAAATTGATTTAGTGAAAAAAAAATCAATCTTGAATCACGAAGAGGTTTCTTCATCAGAAATTCATACAGACCTAAAGTGGTTCTTCTTTCTGGATCAATAGATGAAATGCACAATATCTCAACAGGAAAAAATTCATCATCATTGTAAAAGCCTTGTCCCAACTATGTTGGGGACGGCAACATATATTTTGTTTCAAATATAGATAGGTTGCATTTATTCAAATCTAACCTCACTACTTCTTTCCATGACCTCTTCGGCCTAGCCATTTTCCTCGACAGGCCATCAACTTTCATAAAAAGATTTTTCCTGACCGATGTCGTAGTTGGCCAGCATTGGACATTTTCAAACCATCTCAAATGAGTCTCTCTTAATTTATAAACTATTGATGTGACTGCTAAATGCTCCTGAATGCACTCATTTCTACTTCTATCTTCCCTAGTTTACCAAACATCCATCTTAACGTTCTCATCCATGCCACACTCATTTATGCATGTATTACTTCTTGACTGGCCAACATTCTACTGCATAGGTCATAGCTGGTTTAATGTTGTCTTGTAAAATTTTCCCTTCAATCACTATCTTGTTGCATCTTATCTAAACAATAAAAAAATATATCATATTTATTTTATTTAAAAAGGTGTATTATATCTCAACAATATAAAATAATTCGAACAAATGGATTCTAAGTTTTCTAACCAAGAATGGTAGGATGCAAATCAATGGAAAATGTCAGAAATCAGAATTTGAGATTCTTGGGGATAAGAAATCCATGGTAAAAACCCCTAGAGGAGTGTTCATGGGAAAAAGAGAAAAAACAACAATCTGATTATGGAGTCAGACGAAAACTTGATGATCTAGAAGGTCAACACCAACAATGAGAAAATGAAAGGAATTACTTAATCTAACAATTGATTGAGAAAAAAAAAACCATAAAGCTTCATATAAAGTCATTTTAGCATGTTTAACACTTTTTCTTGTATCCTGGTGTATCCTATATGAAACATGATCATATGCAAGATGAAACTGCATGTTAAATAGAGTAAGGATATGTTAAAAAACAGATAAAAAAGATGAAATGGAAAATATGTTTCTTTCACAACGCAAATTTTCAGGGACGGCCAGGCCATTCCTAGGTTAGGAATGGTCCAGCATGTGGGGCTCACCAGGCCACCCCTATGATGAATGTAAGCCCTTCACACACACTCATACCCCCCAGTCCCACTGACCCCACTGTGGATTAGCACTGACCCAAAGTTGACACTCATCCAAACTGTGTAGACCATCTAATTGATAAGCAAACTTTCACACCCACGTCACTTAAACTAAGGGCTACTTGGACAACTTTCTAACCCTCAAAATGGAATCTCTTTTGATCGGATGGTTCTCATTTTTCACAAGCCCTTTCTCCCACCAAAGGAAAAAAAAAATCCAGGCGTATCCCCATAGGCATCTGGCTATTCCATAAAGAGATTCATCTTTCATAGATATAGAATTATGAATACCTCACTTTCTGAAGAAGGCACCATTCCAGCAATTTGAGGCCAACAATTACCGCCAGGTGCCAAGGCACCAAACTCTCCTCTGCTTAAAACTGCCTAGAAAAGCAAAGAGATTTAGTTGTCATCATCATGATTTGCAACAAAAGCTACCAAGTAGGCACAAAATCTAACAGTGATCATATGAAACGAGTATGAAAAGGAATCAGCAGTCTACTTAGCAATAAGGTGTAGTGTTAACTACACCGCACGATAAATAGGTAGAAAAGCCATATGCATGACACTGACCTTAGCATAAGGGTCCAACAAGATCCGAGAAGAATCATAATAGTGTCCTTCTTCAGGAGAAAACTTTCCATCAAATTTGTACCCATATAGCATATTCTCGAAATCCCCTCGAAGGAAAACATGCCAAACATCCCCAGTCTTGTTGACAGATGGATCTAAGTGGATCTGCTCAGTCACTCTATTCTGTATCCAAGAGATTAGAGACAATGATATAAGTAAATAAATGTATTCAATTTAGTGGTCCTTCAAATGGTGCTTCAAGAAGACAAGAAAATACAATGGAACCAACCATGGTTGTTCTAAATCCTGTTTTGAGTTTCCAAGTAGGAAGAATTAAATCAACTCGATATGTAACTAAATTGGGTGGGTCGAACAAGCAAATGACCTGCTCCACTTGGTGTCTACTAAACCAAATGGAATTTCTAAAATTTCAAACAGTGGCCGAAATTGTGAAAGTGTAAGGCAACATGCGTATTGCTTTTGAGCTTGACCAATCTGGGATTTTGAAAATGTAGTCCCAAGTCCCAACACAATTCAATCCTTTCCAGGAAAAGCAGCTCTTAGACAAACTACCACTTGGAAATTGATACATACGAGTTCTGACCCAATTTGGGTTGAAAACTTAAAGATGTACTTCTTTTTTTTCGTTTTTTTTTTTTTCAAGGTGGGCCACACCCCAAAAACTCAGCGAATGAAACTGCTGATGAAATTTTCAAAGAGCTCCGTATCAAGTTTGTATTCCTCATTCGGCAGGGAAGGGACCTAACGCCAATACTGATCCTTGTGTTGTTCTCCTGAAGAAGCAGCTGGCCCACATAATCCAGATATTTCAAAGTTGTCAACCCAAACATTTCCTAAAATAAGCAAAATTATCAACTACCATGTATCTGCCTCCAATAATTGAAAGACCACAAAAGAAGTTGAACAGGTCCTACAGTCCACACTGCCCAAAGCAAAGGAATGGCATCTCTGTATATACCAAAAGAGATGGATAACAACATGGAATGGAATTCCTTCATGCCAAAGACAGGTTAATATGGAGTCACCTCTTGTAAATCTGCAAGGCTAATTAAGCAAAGAGTGGCCGACGACGCATTGGTCGAACAGACAGAAAAATTGACCCCGCCATCTTGAGCGGTGGCACCAAACGGCATTGGATTCCCCACAAACACTTGAAATTCCTGCAACATTGGCTTCTCGACCACTGCAGTCTCTGTGTTAGCCCCTCCATCAACTGCACTCACAACTAATGCCTCTCTCCTAGAATAATCCTCAGAATCCTTCCTAGCTAATCTTGCAAATGAAGGGTTTCTCCTCAGCTCACATCTCTTCCCCCTCCAGCAACAAAAAGCTCGACAGTGTTGAGAATTCCTCAGCTGTCCCTTGCAATGTTTCGAATTACGAGTTTGGATCAAGCAGGAAACACTCCGCGTCAAATCCATCTTAAGAAAGAATATAGATAGATAGATAGATAGATAGATAGATAAATAGAGCTCAGAAGAACCCAGAAGCGATTTGGAAAGCTGAAAAGAAAAGGGAGAGAAAAAAAAACTTTGTTAGGGATAATTATCATAAGGTTGAAGGGTTTGACAAGACCTAAGAGAAGAATAGTTCTGAATCAAATGGATATAGATATAGATATAGATATAGATAAAGATATAGAGGAGTAATTCAATGTTCTCTTCTTTTTGGTAAAAGAAGAGAAAAGAAATTTGATATGAAGTAATAGTTAGAATGTGCTTGAGAAAAATAAGCGGAATTGAAGGAAAACAGAATTTTTCAAATGGCGTCGCAGTATGAAAACAAAGAAGCAATTACAAGCAATACCACAGGGAAGAAGCTCTGAAGACGCCAAAAGAGATGGCTGAGGGAGGACGCCGCAATTTCTTCTCTCTTGTCTTGTTTCTTTTTTTAATTCGGGAGTTGAGGGGAATAAAGATTCGATCTTTCTCCACTGATTGGAAGGGAAATGAATGAAAGAATTAGCAAGAAAGAAGATGAGGAGAAGAATAATAATAAAAAATGAGGGGGGATTGTAGAGTGAGAGAAGTGGAAGTGGGAGAGTAAACTAATGTGGAAGAAAATCCCAAACAGATAGGAATGAAGCTAGGGTTTTGAATATGGAGAATAGGCAGGAGAGAAATGTAAGGTTTAAATTCCAAGATTATTCGCCACTCCTCTCTCTCCCTGATCTGATCTGATTTCATCCCCTTGCCTCTTTTTTTTTTTTTTTTTTTTTTTTTCCGGAGTCTCCAGAGTCCAGACGAGTCACTTGTCCACTAGACGACTCCTTTCCGTTTTTCCTCTTTCATTTCCATTTATATATATACAAGCTTCTTCTTCTGGTTCCCGCGAGTGCTTGTCTCAGATGTGATCTGCATTCAACGCCCAACGGACCAACAAGCTTCGATTCGTCAATCGTCAACTGATTGAATTTGTTACAGAGAAACAACAGCTGATCACAACCGTCCACTTACTTCTTACTCATGCTCATGGGCCGGATCATCCCTCTTTGGTCCGGGCTTGGATTTAGAGTCCGGGCCAATTTAGTTTATGGGCCTAGGCCAGCCTGGACAATGAATGAGCACTAGTAGTAATTTAGTGATAACTTGTCCGCATAATTGCTAGAAATTAAGACTGGATAACTAATTAGTAAAATCCTGATTTGGCCCGGCCAGGCCTGAATGACTAGTTGGGAGGACTTGGACCTGACATTTACGGCCCTTGTGGGGCTTAGGCCTAATATGGCCTGAGTTTCTAAAGTTAGGCCAGGCCTGGGTATGACTCAACCCGGCCCTGAACACCCCTAGTGCTTAGATTTATGTAAAACAAAAAAAAAAACTGATCCAATGGTCCTGCTCCTGCTCCTGCAGTTTATGGCATACTCAAGTTTTTTTTTCCCCAGCACTTATATCTGTATGCATGCTCCTGGACTAGTGGATAGACCATCCAATTCCAAACCCTCTCCACTGATATATTACGTATAAGCAAGGCTCTCCTAAGTTCAAATTTAGGATAAAATCTCGTAAGCTCATGCTTGTGGGGGCCAACATTTGGTCCATCCAAATGGGCCAAACAGATGACCCCTCTAAATTGCACATGTCTACCAATTTTCAGTCAAATCCAAGTTTACTGAACCGTTGGATCGACTATGTATCGATCCGAATGGACTATTGATCATTAAAATTTTGAGCCCATATGGAGATGATAGAAATTACGGTTTGGCTAATTTTTTGCAGAGAGGAATATCCTAAGGAGTCTTTGAAATTCCCCCCACCTGCATCCCCATGTGGGTCCCTAAGTGGACCCCACCACACACTTGAGCTTACCTTATCATAAGCTTGAACTTAGGAGAGCTATAAGAGAGCTACCCTCATACATAGATCACCAGATCCCATGGGTTTACACTGGTATGTTGGCATTAGACCATTGGATCAAAGGCTTTTAAAATTCTATACTGAGTTGAGTTGAGGGCCGTCCACATCTTTCAATTCCCCACCTTCCCACGCCCAAGTGGGTGGGCTCCTCCAAGGTGCAAACCGCGTGCAGGTGATAGGCCCACCTATATGAATATCACGCACAGATCGGACGGCTAGAATAAACCGGTGATGGGCATGCATGCCATCAGTAGTAGGTGGACCTGACCACCTGGATCTAATAATAATACAGTGAAATCAACGAGAGATTAAAAGGCCAGCTTGGTTTCCAACCAGAAACGCCCTTTTCCTACTTTCCTAGTTATATTATATCTCCTACTCTCCTATCCTCAACTCATTACACACGAGTCATATATATATATATATATATATATATATATATATATGAGATGTGCGTCTATGAGAGACACTCTCATCAAGTTTAAGAGAGATAGGTGGGGGCCCTCATATTTAAGTTGGAGGTCCATGCATTTAAGTTGGTGAGAGTGGATATGGAAGTGAGGGTCCCCACCTATCTCTCATAAACTTGGTAAGAGTGTCTCTCATAAGAGCACCTCCCTATATATATTATTACACTATATATATATATATATATATATATATATATATATATTACACACGAGATGTCAAGTGGGGATCAACTTGGGTCGTGCTGGGCCTTATGCCTAGGCCCGTTGGCACGAATAAGGCACGGCCCATTTCACTCACGGCACATAAATAAATCAAATATATATATATATATATATCTTTTATTTGAACTTCAACAATTTAATCGATCTGCTTGCAATTGGATATTTTATTTTATATTTTTTAGAGATAAAATAATTATTATTTTTGTTTGTGTCCCTCTAGTTTAATGGTTTACTTTCTCTCTTAAATTCAACAATAGACAAAGCATTGAGTTTGCAATTCCCACAACTCCTTGTTTCACCAATAGATTTCAGCAGATATTGGAATAGATGGAGCTTTCTTTTCTTTTCTTCTAATACATGTTCTGCGACTGAAGGTTTTGTCATCATTAAACCAATGGCCGTCATTGGAACTTGATGGTTATCAAAAAAACATCAATGGTTTGCATGATAATCTTGAATTGGGGAAAAGATTAAGGTTTATGTAGTATTTTAGTGTACATGAAATGAAAATAACAAATCCTAAGAGCATTCGCATGTGGCTCTGCAAATGCACTGTTTAGCTATAAAGTAGCTAAAGCAGCATCAAATCAGTGCACATCAGCCTCTTTATCCATCCGTTGACAAAGCATTGATGAACAGTGGCTCTCTACACTTGACTAGGCACTGTAGCTCGGGATTCATTAAAAAATCATTTCCTGTTTTCTCTTTCACCCTTTGTCTGCAAGTCTACTCAAGAAAAACAGAGAACATAGTCTCTCTCAACTCTCAAGCTCAGAGGATCTGTGCAAGAACTCAAGACTGACTCTTCTTGGACTTCATCGAAAGGAGGTAGAGCGTGGTAAACGACGCCGATCGACACCCATTTTGATCGGACTTGAGGTTTGTCGTTTCTTTTATGTTTTCCTTCATTTTTTTCCCCAATCGATTGGTGTTGATTAGCCTTGCGATTTTGCTCTTATTTTCGGTTTTGCTTTGATTTTTCCCCTGATCTCTTTTATTTTTGTTTCGATTTGATGATTGGATTGCGTAGTGGGTATGATACCCAGTTGTGTGTGTGTGTTGCTGTGTGTTGATGTTGATGATGGGTCTATGAACTGGTGCCCATTGTTTTAGTTGTTGTTGGGTTTCCAGCAGTTTGCAAAGAATTTCTTGGGTGTGTGTTACCCTGTAGATGAAAAGAAAATTCTTTTGATCCTAGATGGGTTGGGGAGTAAGAAAAGCACTCCTAAGTCAAAGGGGGAGGCGGAATATTTGCAAGACCCCTAGCTGAACAAGGGTGGCAGTTGACTTCAAAAATAGTTTTAGAAGAAGGGGACCTCTCCTAAGAAGATGAAAGGAATAAACCACATACAAATGATGGGTAGGTGAGAGAACAATGAAGAAGGAGTTGGGTACAGTGGATCGACAATGAAGAAAAAGGTCAAAAGCTATGTGGGGGATTTGCCTACCCAGTATTTTTTGAAAAATGGTCACCTTGCAGGAAAGGGGAGCTCATACTACTAATAAAGGGGGGTATGAGTATTGATTGTCAAAACATACAGTTCCTAATGAAATTGATTCCATATAATATTTAGGGGACAAGCAACTCAGAAAGGAGGTTGCTCTATGTGTGTTTCCTCTGTGGATTGCTGATGGGTATGATGCCCAGTTGTGTGTGCGTGTGTTGTTGATGATGATGAGTGTGGCCATTGTTGTAGTTGTTATTGGGTTTCCAGCAGTTTGCAGGGAATTTTTTGGGTGTGTTTTGCTCCTCAATGTGTGTCAATGGAGTGGAGGCTCTGCTCCATGAACTAAGCCTCACAAATATCACCAATTAAAAACTGTAAACCAGTGACATATTAGGAGAATGTTGTGTTGCCTAAACGTGAGCATTTAAAAAATATGACTGTTACAAAAAATAATAAAAAAATAATGAAGAAATAATATTTAAATGAAATAAAGATAAAGTAAAGATGCTGATGTAGGTGCATGTGAATAGTAGGATAGCTTAAATAACAAAAGTGGCTTTAGATAGCTTAGAGCATCTCCAAGAGACATGCCAAATCCAAGGTGGACATCCCACATGGGATTTTTGTCATGAATTTTCACTCCAACAACTATGCTAAAAATGAGGTAACATTTGACATATGGGAGTGAGATGCCAAATTTGACATGTGAAAAAGTGAAATGCCAAATTATATTTTACATTATTTATTCCAAATGGACTATTGTCAATGAGTTGAGTTTAATATATAAAAAAGTTAAAATAATAATAATAATAAAATATTACATTTGATATATTGGGTGGAATATACTCCAATAGAGATGTCAAATTGTAAATGGTCAATTTGCCACATAAGTCTTCATTTTCAAAATAGCATCTCCAAATTTAACATCACTCTTGGAGATGCTCTTAGATTTAACTAAAGCTAAGCTAGCCACATGGAGATGCTCTAAGAATGACACGGAACCCATCACACGAATGCCACGGCCCGCCGACTGTGCCCAATATTAACCATGTCGTGCCGTGATTGACACCTCTACAGTACATACCAACAGACTCGCATGGGGCTGGATTGGGCCTGGCCGAGCCATATCCAGGCCAAATCTGACCTTACAAACACAGGCCTTATTCGGTCCAAGCCTGTCCATTTAGTCAATCGTGTTGGACCAGTTGAATTGAGATTCTTATTACATATATGGGCTTTCAAGCAATCATTTGGACAAATTATCACTAAATCACAAGTACTCCTTACTCAAGCCGAGCTTTGGCATTTCTATCACTTTAACCAATCCTGGCCTAAGTATTAAACGGGACCATATTACACATCCAAGTTAGGCCGAACCAAGCTAGCCCAAACCATAAACACCCCTGGCCGGAACAATAATACCAAGGAATGTATCTTCTTTTTTTCCAGTTATTGATAAGTGACTTGGAATCCATGACCTCAAGGTTACAATAGTTCGAGCAACCTTTCCTCTTGTCATCACAATTCACAAATATACCAGTAGTATTACTATAATATATAGGTTTTCTTAATATTATAAATAATCTATATAGAATATGTAGAAAGAATTTAATATTTGATTTTAATTTCTACTTAATGGGTACACTAATGAAGTCATAACTATACGAATAGAATAATATTAAATAGAAAATGTACGTGCAACAGCATAAAACCTATGATTCCTATCTGTCGATCACCAACAACTTTGACCCCTTTCTATAATAATAAGATATGGTGGGGCTTTACATGCCAGAAAGAATGAAAGTAATAAGGTTAATTTTTGGGACCGGGCCTGATTTTTAAAGTAAAATGACTTTTTTTTTTTTTTTTTGCTTCATTAAGGTCACCATTCATTAAAGCTATCTTTGGTTATGTCCAGTGGCATAATGGGTCTATTACTTGTTAGAAGGAGTCAGGTCCACAAGTTATATCTTCAAAACAGGCTTGGCCTACTTCTTTATTGGAATTCAAAAAAGTATTGTCTTGGGAATTTGAAAATTCTCCAACACAGTGGAATTTCTAAATCCTCCTTTGTCTCATCATCCAAAACTCGACAAAAATAAAATAAAAGAGTTGGAATTTCAGGAATTTCAAATGTCATTTGATACATGCATTTTGCAAACACCAAACGACAAGCCATCACATCATATCAATAAAATAAAATAAAATAAAAACCAATACACCAAATTTTTATCAAATTTTTTTTTTTAATAAAGAAGCATGCCCTAGCTAGCCCCAAAGTGAGGACATGGTTGATCTTCCTTGCATTGAACGAATCCAGCAAAAATGTCTTCGTTACAGTCAAATTTTGTCGGACGAGAAGGACTGAAGGAGGTTGTTCAAGATACTAATGTAAATGAAGAACGCGCGTGCTGCGTGCACCCAATCCTCTTGGTCTTGGATATTGCTAGAGCTAGAGTCTCTCAGTGTCTAGCTATTTTGATAATATAATTGGTTCCCTGACTGATTGATCAGGATGGTGGGGCTGTTTTATGCTTTTGTTTAGTTGTTTTTGCTTTCTAATGTATAATTTATTCACGCCTGTACACAAAAAAAAAAAAGAAGAAGAAAGTATTAAGTATTTAGAGTGGACTGAACTATTCAAACTACTGGTTCAAATTGAACTGAGATTGATCGGCTTTCTCTCTCTTCTTTTTAACTTTTTTTTTATGCATAAATACGAGAACAATTTTTCATTTATCCCTACAGCTAATTAGTGGAGGGATAAGTAAAGGGGACAAAAACTAGTAGAAAGATAACAGAAGCTCCACATATGCAAACAATCCCAAATTCAATTCTGAAGGACGATTCCAACTTATCAAAATATAGGGTCGATAAGACTCTGCAACTCCAGTGGCTACAAATTCTTACTTAAATCTTGTAGCCATGGTTGGCAACCCGCAACTGACAATGGGTGATGTTTAGACTAAAATCAGGCCTTGCTACCGGTGGAGTTGTGATTGCGTCTTGCCCAGACCGAGTCCATCTTAATCTCAGCAGGATTAGAGTATTATTTTAGGTTAATGAGCTCGACCCTGGAGTAAAATTTCTATCCTGACTGCTAAATATTCTAAGCCCCATTCCTATGTACGTCTGAAGGCCTCACATACAGAAAAATGACTGGAGAATATCGTGCCAAAAGGGCCAAGCAGGTGAGGATTGGACAAGCTTCATTATGGACCAGTTGCAAACAGAGCCCAACTGGACAGAAGGACACTCACGAAAACTAGATTGGCCCAGCCCATCCAGCTCAATATACAGTTCCAAATATACCAATTTATATATATGAAGGCGACTATTTCTAATTGAGAAATCAGCCTCAATTGCTCAATTGATTTTGACTTTTCCAATTGAATTTGCTTATTCAATTCCTTTAATACTGCATCAATTGCTCTTTAACCGACCCTTCTTCTCTTACACATTTCTTAGAGAGAGATCTCCATGATGCCACATCATTATGGCCCATTGTATTTCTCAATTAGTTTTTTTTTTCTCCTTCTAAAAGTGTCATTATTCATGTTAAAAATGATAATGTCTCTTTAATATTATAAATGCCACTAAATTATCAATCTCTCCCTGTTAAAAAAAAATAACGTCTTTCACATTACCCATGAATCTTTACACTTTATCTTCTATCTCAATTTTCTAGCATTGTTTTGCACATTTCCAGTTCCACAAGTTTTCCTTACTCTTCTTTTACCTACCTATTGTCTTGATAGTTTGTCCACTCCATGAATGCTAAGCTTCCCTGACACCCCACCAATCAAACACACATGGAGAAATCTTGTCTGGTTACAATATGGACCTATAAAAATAACTCGGTTTCTTCAATAGTGGAATACTATTTTTACATTTTTCACATCATGTGATATGTTGCCCGTGCTAAGCACGGGTGTCTTTCGCTAGTTAATATATATTATAGACGTAGGCTTTGATTTCGAAATTGGAATCCGATTTGCTAATCGTTTGCAAAATTGGACTCTAATCTCAAATCAATTTGAGAAATTGGATCTCAAATCAATTTCAAGAGATAAGCTCTATCAATCAATTCAGGATCTACTTTTGTTAAGCTTCTTTATGCGAATTCAAATTTTAATATATATCTATTATGGATAGGTGATTAAAGAGTTCAAGTGAAAAAATCCACATTGGTTAATAACTCTATCAAACCAAGTTAAAATGAGTCTTCTTTAGGAAGGTTTAGAATTCTATTATGGTTAGAAAATCCTTAATGTGTGATTTTTTAAAAGTGGAAGTTTGATAGTGATTTATACATATGGGCTCCACATACAATAAACTTTTTTTAAGTAATTCCTAAAGACGGGGCCACATGCAATTTTTCAATTGATTGAAATTACTAAAAGAAATACATAAACATTGATGTTAATTTACATAAGACTTAAAGTTTCATACTCATTTATATAAAAAATAATATTGACTTTATATAAATGTTGGGCTGGGCCATGCTTCGAACCGTAATAAATGATATATTTGTTTGTCTTATATTTATTTTCTCATTAATTAATAGCTCATAAAATAGCCACAAATTGGACATATTTTTATTTCTGGGCCCGGGCTTAGCGCGGGTATGCTTTACTAGTTATTATATATTAAAGACATAGGCATCAATTTTGAAATTGGAGTCCGATTTCGTAATAGATTGCAAAATTGGACTCTAATCTCAAATCAATTTGAGAAATTAGATCTCAAATCAATTTCAAGAGATAAGCTCTATCAATCAAATCAATTCAAGTAACTTATCCAACTCAAACTCAAACTTTCAAATTTATCCACCTCAAAACCAAACTCTCCTATATATGTATCCACCTCAAACCTAAACTCTCAAGTCTAAAAGTTTTTCCTTCTCTCAAGAAATTGGAGTCTGATTTTAAAATTGATTGAGAAGTTGGAGGTCAATTGCAAAATTTGAACTCCAATTTTGATTTCGATTTTGATTGGAGGTAGATTTTAAGTTTGCTTGGAATTTACATCGAGAGTCTACTTTTCTTAACATTTTTTTACTGAAATCAAATTTTAATATATATGTTATGGTTAGGAAATTAAAGAGTCCAGATGATGCAAGAACCCACCTTGCTCAATAACTCTATCCAACCATAAAAGATTATTTATCATGTAAATTGTAGTCATTGTGGACCCAAGGTGGGGCTTCCAATGTGTTTATATGTATATTCTAAATTGTTGCAGCCCTTACAACTTCTGTGGGGCCAGGGTGGGGTTTACAATGTGCTTATACTTAAATTTTAAATCTCTAAAACCTCTAATCTCTACCAAATAATCCCCCAAAAAAATCCCTCTTACATATTTCCTTCCTTTTCTTCTCCACCTAATCTCCTCTTTATCTCAACATATAAACAGCAGATAAGTTTCATCCAAATATTCAATCCACAATCTTCATCTGCACGGTTTCATTTTACCATTCATATATTTACCTTCTTTCTTCTATGAAGTTAGTTTAACGGTGGTGGGCCACACTCATCATGTATGGCAAATGGATGGACCAAACATCATTTCATCCGACTCATTTTGCCTCCATGCCATGTAACGTGCCTTTGTTTCCGGAATTCATAGAAGACAAGCACGTGTGAGAAATGCCTATGTGAGTTGACATTATCAACAAGCAATTCAATTTGGATTTTTTACAATTAATTATTATCTTTACTCTATTATTATTTTTTTCTATTTATTTCCTTTTCTCCTTGGAGCTATTTTTTAGTTTTAAATAAATAGAGAACATGTGAAATAATTTTTATTCATATATAGGTACGTTATCCATGCTTTTTTCAATCATTAAGGGTTTATTATTTGAGTTGATTAATTGATATTACTGATTGTCTTTCTTGATTATATAATTTTACTTTGATGTTTTAGTTTGATGTTAAATGAATAGATAAACATGAATAGTGAAACAAAAACTTTGATTTTTGATAAGTAGTTTCTACTTTCTCTCTTTTTACTTTGATTATGGCTTTTTTTTAATTTTCTTTCCTTCTCTCTTTGCATTTTGTGTTTTATTTTATGTTGAAGAAATAAAGAAACATGAACTTTGATTTGCATTCAGATATAAAGTAAGTAGAATAGGATCTAGCATATGTGGCCTTTTTAAAATAAAGGTATATATCATTCAACATAAATCTCAAGAATAAATACAAATATTATTATTTTAACTTTGGGTTTGCTTTTTTTTTTTTTTTTCCTTTATGTTCAATAGATAGAAAAACATAAACTTCCCATTAATAGCTTTGATTTTGAAATTGGAACTCAGTTTTTTATTTGATTGCGAAATTAGAGATCAATTTTGATTTTAATTTTAATCCGATTTTGAGTTGAGGGAGAGATTTTAGGGATTCGAGAGAGATTTGAGGGATGCACTCTATTGACAATTACTTCGAATTATGAATTTATGATCGATAAGTAGCCTATCCAAAGAGGTTAATGTTTTCTTTTATATTTTGACAAAGTTTTCTCCTTCAAGAAATACTCATAGTTGGAGCAATGGTTGATTTTTACCAATAAAAATCTCATCTTTTATCTAAATCTCATGAGAACTCAGATATATATATATATATATAAATTCAATATATATATTTATTTATTTATTTTTGGGCCCACGCTAAAGGGCCCGAGCTATTTTGCTAGTACATGATTAAGGAACTGGTGGTCCAAAGTGAAGAATCCCTACTTGATCAGATAGTCTATTACCCGAACCTAGAACTCCTCATCCAATAAAATGGGCTCTTTCACCCAAATTCAATTGTGATTGGCATGTTGGTTGCTTCTTCTTTTTTCCCCCTTCTTCTTCTCCTCCTCTCTGCTGTTTGTTATCTACTCTAATGCATAGCTCTTTTTTCTTTCCTTTTGGTTCTCTGTTTTTTTTTTTTTTTGGGACTCTTCTCTTTTATTTGCCCCCAATATCCTCTCCAATAATACAAGTCCATCTCTTTGCATCCTAGCAAAAGAGACTTGAGAAGTTCTAACGTTATTTTATATAATATAATAAAATGTATGATATATAATTTTATTATATTTTAGCCTTTATTGGTGTTCCGAGTTCCTTCTGGTCCAAAGAAGTCCTCAGAGTCAGGTCTATGTCTGTCTAATACAGTAGACCATGTCAGTTCAGACTTCAGAGGACACACAACACCAAGCAAGGGTTCAGGTGGTCATGGACCTGACCCATTTACACTGTTATTTCCCATGTGGTTAAACAATGGGGGAGTAGAAATTGTTATGAGAAATGTCCATAGAAATAGAAAATCCCATTTTCCAACTTGGAAGTAGACATCTTGATCTGGAGCCGCCTGGATCTTCATAAAGTTTTTAAGTAAAAATTAAAGCAGTTCATGCAGCCTGAGGTAATTGTAATTGTACATTGTCTATTCTTCAAGTTGACTCTACTTATCTACTCCCTAGGATAAGTAGTTGAGTTCGGCCAAGTAGTGTAGCCTATTTGGTGAGCTGGGATGAATCATGTGACTGAAGGTGAGCCATGATCATCTCCATTCCGCTAATCCCATACAAGGTTTTTCATGTAAAACCCTGTTTTGTAAGGCTTCACTCACTATTTCATTTTTGGCTTCATTTGGCTTCCTGTTTAAAAAGAAAAGATTGAGAACCTACTGTAACTAACAACCCTTTAGTCTTTATTAGTCCCTTTTTCTAGTCTCTAGTCTCGGCAACTTTTCTTCTTTTTTTTTTTTTTTTTTTTTTTCTCTTCTCTTTCTGGTAAACAGTTCTGCCAAGTTTGTGGAATTCTTATAAATGAGTAATTCAAAGCACCGAAAAGTGATTTGTGTCTTTTGTCTGAGCATGAAAGACTTGCTTGAGATTAAATTTGATTTGATGAAGTTTTCCACACGCACATTAGGATATACGCTGCTCGTGATAGATACTCCCAACATTGATAGGGAATATGTTGACTTACTCTCAGCTTTCTGTCTTCTACTAATTCCAATGCTAATCCAATATCTAGCACAAAATCTCCTCTTGTTTGATGATGTTACACCATCCAAATTTCAATGCACTTTAACTAATCAACCATTGTTTTATCCACCATACCACAAATTCACCCCGTCCATTACGGCGCAGTTTGCATACATCACATCACATCTCTCTCTCTCTCTCATGTTGGCAAAAGGAAAAGTAGAAAGTAGAAAGCATCCACCTTGTACTAGGCAGCACCAGACAGATGACAAAAATCATTAGCAAGGAACCACCAACATTTGTCCAAAATGAATCTACTTAGAGATGCAATGATGTCCATCATTAGAGGAATTTCTTTATGAACGAACAACACCATTATTCTCAATCTCTTTTATAATCACAATTACAATTTGCGCCAGAATTGGGTATTTCATGTTTGGATTCCATTCGGGTACGTCGGATCTGAGTTTGGTTGAGCCAATTTCTAACCGACCCTCACCCCAATTATATATAACCAAAATTATAAACAATCAGGTTAGGCCAATGCTTCAGAAAACCGGTTGAACGATATTTGGGATCACTTCTAACCATTATCATGACCACCTAGACTTTGGTTGGGCCTACTTGTACGGAGTTAGCAGTCGGCCCATAAAAAATGTTACTACTACACCCTATAATATATACGAGAAGACAGCAGTAATGAAACTTGAAAACCAGCACCTGAAATGCTTAAAAAGATCCAAATAATAAAAGGATATAATTAAAAAGAAAAGTGAAAAAGGCCTTTGTTTGATTTTGAAGCGGGGTAAAGGTGAAATTAAAAAAACCGTACCGCGCGTGAGGGACAAGGACACAAGGAAAACACGGAAAAAGGGCCCTCCCTTTCGTATCTTGAGAAAAGTCTTTTCTCATGATCAGGTGGAAACTGAAATGACAAATTCTCATCATCCTCTCTGTTGGCCAGTCCCATTTTGATTTCCCCACGGAAGAGAGGTGCATATCCTTCATTTCTGCAATTCTACTCCTTTCTTTTGCAAATCAATATTCTCCGTACTCATAAAGATAGAATATAGGAGAATTTGAGGGTAAAATTCCTGTAGGACTGCATGCGTCTTAGTAGGACCTAGTTTCATGTTCGATACGGGAGAGATCCTCGTATGGACTTTTTCTCCTTTTTTTTTTGTCATTTTGCGATATGGTCGATATCGACCATATAACTGAAAGGCATTTGTCCCTGCATGGTCGATATCGACCATATAATTGAAAGACATTTTTCCCTATATGGTTGATATCGACCATTTTGTTGTCAGATTTTCTTCAATATGTAAATGTCTTATTTGTTGAACACAGCAAAATTGTCGATATAGACCATATTACGAAATAACAAGAAAAAAGACAAATATGTGTTTTCTCCCTTGATTGCTGGTGTTGCTCCATGGCTAGGTGAGTTTGTTCAAAATGAGAATCCATACCCAGGTTGGTCTGTTCCAAATGAGGTTGATTGTGGATTTCTTTAACAAACCTATCAAGATATTAACATTGAGCTTACATACTCTGATGGGTTTGGCTCTGATTTTGATTTGAAAATAGCCTAAGTTGGGATTTCTGGGATTTCAAGATAAACTCATCAGGAAAATTGCGGAAAAGACGTGTTGGGTTCGAATGGGTTTGATTTGAAACTTGTGGAGCAAGAGTTCTCACATGAAATTGGTGCCCATAACGGAACTGATTGTAAAGAGGTGGAATTTAGGGTTTTGGGTGTCTCTATAGAAAAGGAGATGAAGAAAGTTAGCTTAGTTGTTGCTTGCGTTCTATAGATTATGATGTTCCTTCTGGTGGAGGAGATGACTGTTTGATGATGAATAGTGAGCAAATCGTGACTTCAAGAAAGAACGACAATGGAGGGAGTGAAGTTAATGTTGATGATACAATGGTGAATATGGAGAGTAACACCACCAGTAAAAGTTACGCACAAAGTGCCGAGATAATAGTTCCTGAGGATGAGAGTGATGGCGGTGGTGCTGAAACTAATAATTGCAGTGATTCTTCTTCTTCGAGCAGTGAAGAAGATGAAGACGACGACGACAATGATGAAGAAGAAGAAAATGATAATGAGGGAAATGATGTAGCTATTGAAGAAGGTGAGATAAGGAATCTTGAAAAAGAGGAGATAGCCGTCAACAGTGGCGATGAAGAAGAAGGGGCCTTGAAAGGACCCATCCCCTCCCCTCCCCTCCCCTCCCCTCCCTCCTGAAAAATCTAATTTTTATTTGGGTTCCCGCAGAATGGTCGATATCGACCATACGCTAAACGACAAAAAAAAAAAAAAAAAAAAACACAAAAATACACATGGAGGACCTTATCCATAAATACAGTGTGTTTGGAACCTTACAAGTGGTATGGGGTCCTACGAGGACCTATGCCGTAAATTCCTCTAGACTATATTTCCTCCCTTTCACAGGAATCATAGCTAGTTGTAGCGGCCATGATGAGAAACATCTGTGGTGTGAGTGTTTATGAAAAAAACAAAGAAAAAACTCATCAAACAAAATTGCCCATTATTAATAATAGATAGGAAGAATCATGAGCTTAAAATGGTTAATAAATGGAATTACGGGCATGTATATTCAGAAGGACAAGGCACCTGGTTCAATTACCAAAACCTGTGACACCTGCCACACTTTTAGCAGTATTGCTGCCCATGGTTCATACGTAATAATATTGTATGTGTTTATAATATTGCAACCTCAGAAAATTTAATTTACTAAAACATTAGAATAAAATCAACAAAGTCAAAGTGATGGTATGAATGTGAGCCCATCATTCAAAACTCAAAAAATGTTTGACGTGGTTCTTAAACTTGTTTCTTGGGACTTTTTATTAAAAAAAAAGTTTAAATCATAATTAAATGATTTTATAATGAAAAATTATAAAATGACGAGATAATTATTCGTATATGTTTTTAGACAAAATTACCCTAGTTGACAATACGTCAACTTGGTTGATGATAACGTCAACCTCATGCAACTTTTCTTCTTCTTTTTGGGCTTTTATTTTTCTCCGATGATTTCCATACCTAATTGTATTAAGTTTGGAGGGGAGGATAATGAAATTTGGCAAAAAATGAATATCTAATTCAAATAAATGGAGAAAAATCGAAGGAGGTGATGAATGCATCAAAGAGTCTGACAAGTCTAATGAAGTGTGTTCAATTCGTTCAATATCGAATACATTCTTAAAGATTGCCCAGCAAAACTCCCTACATTTGCTCACAAATATCAAAACCTACGAAATTTTTCCAAATAAATGGCTTCTAACTCTTAATGTTCACAAAAGCATATCCATATTCATCCCCTCCAACTTCACTTCGAGATAAATTCATCACTTAGGTATTTCACCGAACACCTTGCACTCCAATCTCAAACTCTCAAAACTCATGTGATGGAGGCAACAAATGTGTAGAAACTAAGCATATGACCTACACACCTAAGCAAGAAAGGACCATGATAATCCCGGACCCTAAAATAAAATAATAATTAAACTAAGTACGGTACTATAATTCATAATGTAAAAATTATATACACCGAAAAAGAAAAATGCAAAAATAAGAAGCTTATCAAAAGATCAAAAATAAGAAAAAAGAGAATAGCACAAGTGTTTGTATCTATATATTTATAACTACACATTATTAGTATATCAACAAAGTGATTACTAAAAATATAATGCAAAAAAAAAAAAAAAAAAGCTATAAAAACACAATGCGTCTAAAGATGTGGGCTGGGTACCCAACCAAATTATGAGCCATGCCAACACTGATTGCTTGGAGTCAAATAACTAGAGAAAAACTGCCGAGGCATTGGCAACTATCTATATTAGTAGTGTGAAAAAACATGGACTCAAATTAGTGAAAAGAGAGAGCAGTTGAACATATATATATACATATATATATATATATTTTTATTTTTTTTCTGTAGAAGTTCAACAGAATAATTAGTGGCCATGGGCCATGGGCCATGATCTGGAAGATCATCAATGTAGTGCCCAAGATCCAATCACCATTGATGGGAGTAGAACAATATAAATACATAAAAAGATGGGAGTGAAAGGGAATAATTTACCTTAAATCTTGCCTATGATATGGAAGATAATAAATGTAATGCCCGTGATCTAATTGATATGGAAGAGAAACAAAATAAATACAGAAAAACAATGGAAGTGAAAGAGAAAGATTTATCTTACATCTTGTCCATTATATGGAAGATAATCAATGTAGTGCCCAGGAAGTCTTGATTTGAGAGATTCCAAAATCTAGATTAGATACCGACAAAATTTATCAAATCTAATATGAATGTAAGAAATTCTAAGAACAAACTTTTGAAATCCTTGTTTATAATATTGTGTAACCCATACACATCATTCATGTTTTGGAAGTATTTTTATCACTCTTCTACTAATGTAATAGAAAACCCTCAAATTCAAAGACACGGGAATAATAAAGTTCGTAGTCAATTAAGAAAAATACTCAAAATCATCACAAGAAACCATAATTAAAAGTCCAAGAACTTTTCTTGGTCATCCAAGAAGCAAAATCAAAATCTAGAGTAATGAGTCAATCAAGAAAGAACTTCATCATGATTTATCCAATGTTCAAATCCAAAATAGAATTATTTGATTTCTGGCATTAGATCAAATCTGAAGTTTTTGTAGAGATTAGGAATGCATCTCAAAGAAAAAAGGGGAAAGGCCCGTGCTAATCCCGAGCCCTAAAATAAAATAATAATTAAACTAAGTACGGCACTATAATTCATAATATAAATATTATATACACTGAAAAAGAAAAATGCAAAAATAAGAAAAAAGAGAATAGCATAAGTATTCGTATCTACATATTTATAACTACACATAATTAGTATATCAACAAAGTGAATAGTAAAAACATAATGCAAAGAAAAAAAATAGCTATAAAAACACAATGCATCTGAAGACATGGGCTGGGTGCCCAACCACATTATGAGCCATACGAACACTGATTGCTTGGAGTCAAACCACCGGAGCAAAACTGCTGAGGCATTAGCAACTATCTAAATGAGTAGATGTGAAAAAACATGGACCCAAATCAGTGAAAAGAGACATGATATCAAATTTGAAGATTTTGTGGAGATTAGAAATGCATCTTCAAATGAGAAAGGGTGGAGATGATCCGTACGAGATGTCACTTAATGAATTGAGGAGAAGGAAGATTAGAGATAGTGGTGAAGATTATATTTTAGGGACATATATATTAGGAATTCACCTCTCTCACCAACTTTTCATGGGCCGGAGTAGATAAGAGTAGGAAGAGATGGATAAGGAGATTGTTCTGGGCTTGAGATAATGATGATATTTAAGTGAGAAGATATAGAAGGAAACATATAAGAGAGATTTTAGAGGAAGATTAATAAGAATTTTTCGATAAATACCTTTCATTGAGTTAAGTGTTTTAGCATTTTTGGTAACAATAAAAATTGAAATTGAAATTGACTTGAAATCCAATTTCTCAAATTGATTGAGATTAGAGTTCAATTTTGCAATCGATTAGCAAATTGGAACTCAATTTCGAAATCGAATCTTACGTCTATAATATATATTAATGGGTCATGCATTTGTGCATACAAGACTCGAGGTGAAGAAACTAACTTACAAAGGGCCATTAATATCCACCTATCACGTTAATAAATTAAAAGTCCTTGTAAAAAAGAGGACCCCCTCTATTTTGGATACTAATTCACTAGACCCAACTTTAAATGAATACCTAGAAATTTAATAAGAAACTGGCCCTGAATATAACTTCCTTTTTTTTTTTTACAAAATTAAGTTTAGGAAATCTTAGATAATAATAATAATAATTAATATAAATAAAAAAATCAAAGATTGTCATTAATAATACACCATTGACATCCTCTCCCCAGAAACAAACCACAAGCTCATGTAGTTCTAATGGTAAGGGAAGATTTTTCTTTTTTTTTTTTTTCTTGTAATAGACAGTTGGTTAGGGACTTTAACAGCTAGCGTGTGTGTATGGATACATGAGCTTTAACAAAGGAAAGAAAAAGGAAAATGTATATGGATACCATTGACAATACATTGAACTTGAAAACATATCAAAACTTGGCATTATTGTCTAAACTTTTCTTCTTCCATTTTCATATATCATCATCAGACTAATTATATCATAACATGAAAAGAAAAAGTTAACAGCATCACAATCAAATTAACCCATAAACAATTTGGGCTTCCGGATGTAGTAATAATAATAAAAAGTCTAAAACCTCACCACCCTATAATAGCCCTTTATTTACACTAGTAAATCCCCTTGTAGTAATAATAATAATAATAAAAAAGAAAGAGCAAAAAACCAGAAAATCTTCAACGATCATCAAACCCTAGCTTTGGGCAGGAGTGGCGTAGTAAATGCATGGCAAGAAGTAGTAGTGGTGCTGTTGCCGTTGCCAATCCCATCCTTGCAAGAAGAATCAAGACCCACCTCTGCAAAAAGCTGCAAAACATCATCCAGCTCCCAACCACGAAACCTCTGCTCGTCCTCCTCCAGGATCCTCAAGACACCCTTGAAAAAACCCACCTCGCAGGGCAGGACGAGTCCCCCTCGGGCCTGGAACCCGAACTCCTCCTCGGCCTTGTTTAGAAGAGCGACGAAGATGGGAAGGCTGAGGAAGCGGGTCGGGATGACGAACCGAATCTGCTCCGCACCCACGTAGACGGCGAAAAAACCAGAGGTGATCCGGCGGGGAGGATTGAAGTCCGAGACGGAGTCGGGGTGGGAGGAAACGGGCCGGCGGAGGAGGCTGATGGCCTTCCATCTCTTTGCGAACTGCTTCAGATGGACGATTTGGCAGATCTTGTCTACCTTTTTCATCGCAGTCGCCATTGCAACAAGAAGTTGCAGAAGCAGAATTAAGCAGAGTGAGTGAAACAGACAGACAAAAAGACCCACCCAACGCCCCACACCAAATATTACAACTTTCTAGAGAGAGAGAGAGCAGTGTGAGTGAGGTCTTTTTTTACTAGTTAAGCCTCTTGTTTAAAAAAAAATAAAAATTCTCTCTTTCGTCTTCTGCTATGTTAATGTTGTTATTATAGGGGTATTTTATTGGCCATTGGGGATTTATACAGTTTTTTAGAGGAGGAGGAGGGAGAAAGATGGAGACGAAGAAGAGGAGGAGGAGGAGGAGGGAGAAGGAAGGGGCGAGAATAAAGGGGTTTATTGTGTTATGTAAGGGAAGAAAGCTGTGTCGACGACTCAGAGAAGAAAGACTGAGAATGAATCAAGTAATAAGAAAGGGGGAAAACTGCCTTACCAAAGAAAGAAAATGGGGATTGCTATTGGCACAACGAATTTAGCTTTTCCCACACAAGGAAACTTGTTTTTTTTTTATTACATTCATGCCCCTTCATGAAATGACCAAAATAGACATAGTCCAATAAAAACTCAAAACCTATTTTCTTTTCACACACAAGCTTCTTCCTCTCTCACTCATCTCATTCTTCACTTCCTCCACCTTCCTTAGGCAACTCATCTTCACTCACATTCCTCCATTTTCTTCTCCTATTCAAGTCATTTACTTTCTACTTCTCACTCTCTACTTCCTCCATCCACTTTTCTACTAATCTTCACTTACATTCCTCTACTTTCTAGTGCAATGAAGGAAGAAAACAACAATCAAATTGTAACTTTAAACCAAAGTAGTATTGGAAAGGTCAGTTCCTTTGTTTGTTTGTGTTTTTTTATTTATTTTACCTCTTTTTTTAATTTTTTTCTCACCTGGAACGAGTTGCAAGTTCTCGGTATGTACGGACTTTCAGGTACGAACATATGGCTTTTGTTCGGAAATTAAAGTCCGAACAAATGGATTTTGGTTTTTGTTCAGACTTTAATGTCTGAACAAATGGCTTTTGTTCAGTCCTGAAATTCCGAACACTTCGTATGTTCGGATGCTTCATACCGAACATTGACATATTATTATGTATTTTTGGTAGGCCTCTACGCAGGAAAGTCAGGTTGGATCGGAGTTTGTCATGGATTATACCAGTGAGTTTATAACTCAAGAGGTATGTCCGATTGTGAATTTATTACTCAAATTATAAATATTTGTTACTAAATTCATATTAAAATTGTTTACTGTAGATATTTCACAGTCGCGATTCGTTGATCAGTTGGGCTCGTGGTGTAGGACGGGAAAACGGGTTTGTCATTGTGATAAAGGTTTCAAATGCTGCTCGGATAGGTGTCAAACCTAGAGTACTCCTTGCATGCGAGAGAAGTGGACAATATAAGCATGAAGAGGGCCAAAAGCGAAAAAGGGTCAAACAAACCGGTTCAAAAAAATGTGGATGCCCTTTCGCATTAAAGGGCATAAAGTTAGACTCAAATGATGATTGGATGTTGGAGGTCACATGTGGCGTGCACAATCATTCGGCAGCAGAACATTTAGAGGGGCATTCTTTTGCAGGCAGATTATCAAAGGAGGAAACTCAGATGCTGGTTGATATGTCCAAAAGCATGGTTAGACCAAAAGAAATTTTGGTTACGTTAAAACAAAGAAGTGAATTAAACGTAACCACAATGAAGACAATATACAATGCACACTACAGATATAAAATTAATGATCGGGGTGGAAGAAGTCAGATGCAACAACTGCTTGGGAAGCTAACAGAGCATAATTACATTGAATGGCATAAGACTTGTGAGGACAGCGATACTGTAACTGACTTGATTTGGACGCACCCAAGCAGTTTAGATTTATTACGTGCATTTCCACATGTTTTGATAATGGACTGTACTTACAAGACCAATCGTTATCGCATGCCTCTATTGGAGGTTGTTGGAGTCACATCCACAGACATGACTTTTTCTGTATGCTTTGCATACCTTCATGCAGAACGCGAAGATAATTATGCATGGGCATTGGGTGTATTGCGGGAAATTATTGGTGATGGTATTCTTCCCGATGTCATTGTGATGGACAGAGAACTGTCACTCATGAATGCCATTAACAGAGTATTCCCGAGTGCAACTCATTTATTATGCAAATGGCATATTAATAGAAACGTATTGGCGAGATGCAAAAAGTTGTTTGAAACTAAAGAGAAATGAGACAGGTTTATTATGAGCTGGAATATGTTAGTGTCTTCATCAACAGAAGAGGAGTTTGGTGAACAACTACGTAAGCTAAATCAAGAATTCAGTACGTATCCTGATGCACTCAATTACGTGAAGGGTAATTGGTTAGATCATTACAAGGAGAGATTTGTTTCTGCATGGACAGACAATAGTATCCATTTTGGGAATACTACTTCGAACAGGTACTTTTAAAAAAATACCTTCTATTTGATTTATGCCTATTAATTGCTATGTCTCACCTCTTAACAATCATATGCAGGGCTGAGAGTTCACATGCATAGCTTAAGAGGCAGCTGGGATCAAGTCAAGGAAATTTTGAAGCGGTTTGGACTAAAATCCACAATTTGCTAGAGTTGTAGCATACCGGTATCAAAGCTTCATTTGAGAAAAGTAAGACAATTGTGCAACATAATTTCAAGCCGGCCGAATACAAAGAGCTTCGCGGTAATGTCTCTAAGAATGCACTTGAGAAAATCTTAACAGAAACCAAGAGAGCCAACGTAGTTGGAATTGACGCCAGTGTTTGTGGTTGTGTTATTCGACGCACACATGGATTACCCTGTGCGCATGAGATTGCTGAATATATAAGTCAAGGGCGGCCTATTCCTCTAAGTTGCATACATCCGCATTGGTGTAAGCTTGATATTTTGCCTACTGCCCCGTCAACAAGTTCTTCTATGGGCCTGGATTGTAAGGCAGATTTGCAGTTACTGGAAAAACGGTTCAATGAATATGATTCCACAAGAAAACTGCAACTTCTAAAGAAGATACGAGAACTATCAAAACCAAAAAGTACTCATTTGATAGAACCTGAAGTAAAATCAAGAACAAGAGGTAGACCAAGTATAAAAGTTGACACCTCAACCCGACGAGATCCAAGCGCATTTGAGTTGGTATCGTCTGCACAGGATAGCTACTCTCCTAATTCAGTTGCAATGACAGAAGTTAAAGATACAGGACGGTTAGAATGCAAACAAAAGAGAAGAGAAAAGATTAGTGCGATTCGTACGAGGTCAAGGAGCATTAATAATTATGTTCTCTCATTTCCCGTGGGGTTGAGGCCTTACATTCGACATGTAAAGGACGTCGCAGCTGATGGTAACTGTGGATTCAGAGCCATCGCTAGTTTGGTTGGACTAGCCGAGGATGAATGGAAACAAGTTAGGAGAGATTTATTACAAGAGTTGCTTGCACATGTAGACCACTACAAACAATTATATGCGGTGGAGAACAGAGTTGAGGAATTGGTGGAAGCATTATCATACTATGATGACAACCCATCGATGGACAATTGGATGACTATGCCTGACATGGGGCACCTCATAGCGTCTCGTTATAATTTGGTGTTATACCACTTGAGCATAGAACATTGTCTGACTTTCCTCCCATTGCGGTCTGTGCCAGTGCCGACGCCTTCTCGGAACGAGCGAACAATAGGTTTTGTTAATCAGAATCATTTTGTTCAATTATTCTTAGTACCTGGTCATCCAATTCCGCCCATTGCAAATAAGTGGAGACAATTTCATCACTCTTGTGCGAATGGTTGGGAGACTCCATACAGGGATCGGATTGTACAATTCAAAGAGCTTGTAACTCCAGATGTATCAACATGTGAGACAATTGATTTGGATTGAATAGAACTACATGGTGTATGTGAGACTTTATGTTGCATGTAATAACTATTTTTAAACATTTGATGGAGTTTGGAATGTGTTTTAGTAATTTCTTTTTATTGTATTTAATGAATGCTTTGATGTATGAAGAAATTTTAAAACTACTAGGATGCATTGGTTTTGCCGGCCGAATACAGACAGGTTTTTAAATGCGAACAGAATGGTTACAGTTAATGTTCGGAAACACAGTGCCGAACAGAATGGTTTTGTTCGGTACTGTGTTTCCGAACAGAATGGGTTGGTTCAGACCTTTGTTTCCGAACAGACTGGTTTCGTTCGGCACTGTGTTTCCGAATAGACTGGTTTGGTTCGGCACTGTGTTTCCGAACATTAACTGTAACTCCCAATACATGTTCAGTTCGTCCCTTTCGAAGATTTTCATTGAAGATATATGGTTCTACATCTGTAACAATCCAAGCATATTCCAAACATAAAATCAAAGGTAAAGTAAACAAAATACCATTTGAATTAATTAATAAAGTACAACCACTTTCCAAATAAAAGACAACTTAAAAGAGGTTCCAAGTCTTATAACAACCATCCAAATTACAAAAATAATAAAAAAATGACTACAAGCATTGGTTTTTGTTAGTTAAACTTCTTCATAATTTCAGTTGTTCCTTCCCTTTGTTGACTTGCTGCGGGTGTAACTCTGTGAACTCATGTGGGGATGTCGAATGGTTCGTTGAGCATCGGCAATGGACATTTCCCGTAAAACGTGGGCAACCTGATTCACATGGGTATATAGTCCCCGTGGATCTTCAACCCAATGGTCCTCACCCCTTTCCATGACTTCATCAAGAATGAATAGTGCATCCGAATTACGATGCTCATAGTTCACCGCATTGCTTGACTGTGTTTCGTCGGGTCCGGGCGCGAAAATTAGAGTGATGATTTGGGTTTTGTAATATCCTCCATGAGACTCGTCTGTACCAATCCATATACCCGGGAACACAATCTGTAGGACGCCTTACCGGTTGACTACGGTTCAATGCAGACAGTAGGTGATTAGACCATCCCTCCCAAATTTGATTCATGTATTGATATGCGATATGGTAGTCACGGGCAGTCGGACCTCGCGTAGCGCGAATGGGGGCTAATGGCGGTGGAGGAATAGTTTGTACTCTCCCAAACTGTCTGAGCACCCTATCCGGATGATAAGGCTGAACAACATCCATGCACTTGATGCATCCACAGTAGTATGCAACCTCGTTGAATGGGTGAAAGTGCCTAACATCACGATATGGGTCCCAAGTGACCTGAAAATAGTGAATCCAAGTATAAGATATGAAAATACATAATACAGAATAATAACATCATGTGATAGAAAATGAGTAAGAAACTTTGCGTAATTAGCAAGTCAGTGCTCATGGAATCAAGTCTCTCTCGTAATGCCTGTAAAGGCGCAGACTCCCTACGAGAGACCCATCGATGGACCCGGAGGTGGGAGGGCTGATAGTGAATGTTTGGAGTTGGAGCCAAACATTCGAAGTGCTCGTACACCCAAGCTTCAAATAGAGTCAGGTAACCGGCCATTTGTTTAACTTCACGCCGGGTTGCTAACCCCAACTGCCTGTATAAATATGCCAGTGCAGCAGTACCCCATGCATATGAACGTACGTTATCCAAATCCACCAGATGTGTAAGATATATGATCGGCACCCTTGTGTCACTCTTGTCTGTGAACAACGTACATCCCAGTAAGTACAGAAGGTAAGCTCTGACTGCACAGTCAACCATCTCCTCTCCATCATCGTCAGACATTCCACCAAACCTTTCCCGTAGCCACTCCAATCTAACAGATTGACCCCGCACCTGGATCAGCTCATCATGTGCCTCTATGGCTTCTACTCCTAGTGCATCAACAAGGAGTGCTTGAGCTTCCTCATATGACATTCTATCATTGTACGAGACAGTCCGCCCCGTCACTGGGATGCCTATGATGGATGCAACATCATCTAAAGTGATGGTCATCTCACCAAATGGCATGTGAAAGGTGTTAGTCTCAGGTTGCCAGCTTTCCACAAAACTCGATACAATAATCTTATTGACACTGCGGTATGATACAGTCACTAAGGGAGCCAAACTGGACCTGGACATCCATCGCCTGAACCTATCAGACCCATTCAATTGCCATTGCCACAATGACACTTTTTGACCATGGCTTAGACACTTCAATGCTCCTCAATCCTGCAGTCAACAATTGATACATCATTATCGAATAAATTCACAACTTAATCAATCAATCAAAGTTCATATGAAACAAACGAAACACACCTCTCCACTCCAAATATGCCCAGCTATATGTGTATCAAAGCTGGTCAGTAACGACCTATCTGGTGGCCCATGAGATGGTTGCTCTTCCATCTCTGGTTGTTCTTCAACGTCCTCCTCACGAAGAACAGGTTCTTCTACAACCTCTTCCACTGGGTGGCGACGCCTTCTATTTGAAGCAGTAGGTCGCACCCTAGAAGAGCTCGGTTGGTCCATATCTGAAATAAAAATAAAAACATTGTAGGATTATGGTTTTTGCATCAAACTGTTCAGATGTTCAGGTCTGAACAAAGTCCATTTGTTCGGACCTGAAAGTCCGAACAAAATCATTTTGTTCGGACCTAAACATCCGAACAAATCCAATTTGTTCGGACTTTCAGGTCCGAACAAACCGTGCTTTCTGTTAAGAAAAATAATGGCGATGATGGTGTACAAACCAGCCCAAATGCAAGGAAAAACATCACCATTGTTTGTAAAAACTTACATTCAATGAGAATCTATCCCTATAACAAGTTTTCATGAAAAAAAAGGTAATCTAAGATGAATAAAATGGTAAAGAATGAATGGTGAAGAAAAATGAAATGACAATGGTGGAGATAGAGATTTACCTTTGAAAGAGGAGATGGTGTAGAGGATTGTGAATGCCGGAGTAACGCCGGAGAGATAAAAGACGTCGGAGAAGTGCAGAGAGTGGAAGAAAGGTGGATCGGCCGGATGAAAAACCCAAACTGCTGTGGATGAAAAACGTGTGTGTGTGTGGGAAGAAAGAGGGAAATGGAGAGAGGGCTAAAATGGGGATTTCTGCTGTGTGTGGAAAGAAAAAATGCCATTTTTAAATTATTGTGATGTGTGTGGAGAGAAATTGTGTGGGAAAAACTAAATTCGTTGTGCCAATAGCAAGCCCCAAGAAAATAAGAGGGAAACTGGATGTTTCCGAAACTACCCTTCCTATTTCTATATATATTATATAAAAAATCATTAAAATATTTAGATATTAATATTTCTAATTAAAATTTAAAATAATCCTAATTATAAATATTTTTAAATATTTAAATAAATTATAAATGAATATTAATATACAATTTATAATAAAGATGGAGTCTCATTAGAAAAATTTTAGGTAGCTGAAAATATTTGGGAAAAAATCAAGTAAATAGTAAAGATTTTAGAACCTTAATTTGATATGCAATAACATTTAATACATACATGTTTACCAATCACTAAAATCATAGCCAAAGAGCCTTTATTCTTTTTTTTTGTTAGTTTAATAATACGTGGGGCCCATTGAAGGTAAAAATTTCGAATTATAGCACTGCAAAAAGTATGAGAATGCGCCACGTGTTGCTCTTTTAGGGAAGGACCTGCTGTCTTTATATATATAATTATATTAAACCAGGGAAATTAAAATAAAAATTTAATTTATTTTTGATGGGTTGGATTTGGAAGTGTGGATTTGGATCCCAAACAAAGTGACCCTGTTGGTTGGTTGAACATGGGCCACCACTTGCTTGCTTTTCACGAGTGATTTGAGTTCAACTCTATCATGAGGCCCTCCTTATTGATAATTTGAACAATTCAAAATGAATTTTATCTTATTTAGTAACATATTTTCAATTTTTAGTTTTATTTATTTGTATTAGATTCTCTTAAAATAGGCACTCCACCCGATGCCCCAAATTTGTTATTTTAATATATTTTTATCTTTTACCTCCTTTGTCCTCTTTGTCGGTCTTTTTAAAAAGATTTTGCAATGCTATAGGACCCACATCATAAAATATTTTAAATGGTATGTTACCGTTTCATCTGCCAAAATTTGGCAGCCCAGTATCGTATGCCAAATGCCACTTAAAATTAGGCATTTAGGGTGGAGAGTTTTTAACGGGCCTTTTTTTTTTAACGGTTGGCAGTGTCATGTGTCATTTCACATATCTGTTCAAGATGCTCTAAGGTGCCTAATTTATTTCTACCAAAAACAAATATCTAATTAGATATTTTTAGGATGATGATTTGAGATACTGATATTGGAATTTGGTAAGTGTGTTTTTTATTTTTGGTAACCCAACCAAGGGAGCTGGGACCCCTTGTCGCTTTTTTCTTTTTTTTTTAATTTGAATTTGATAAGCATGTTTAGTGGGGTTTAATGTAGAAAATTCCAAAAATTTGGTACAAAATTATGTTATACTCTTGCAGAGTACATGGTATCATGGGAGTCCGGGGCCCCCATTTTGTTGAAATCGGAGAATATTGTTTGGTCTGGCGAATTTGGATCGGGTGAAACAATACCTCCCTGCTTTTGTGAAATAAGAGATCTAGACTCATTAGTTACAACTCTTTATACAAGTGGCACTTTGAGATTGGAATAAACAGTATTCCCCTGTTTCGACTTAGATTCATGGATATGCATATCCCACTGTTCTAGCAACATGGACTCAGTGAGGGCTCTAGGCCGAGGTCCGATCTTGGAAAGGCCTGCCATGATCCACGAGCCTGATTCGCCCCACGTGGCCAGCCCGTGGATCTTGGGCCAGGTCGGACCGATTTGAATGGGAAGTAGGATCTTGCTGGCCCGAGGCTTTATGAAAGGGGAGAGACAGGTGGAGGCCAGTGGAGGCAGAATAAGATCGTGCATGGAGGGACAGGTGGAGACCAGAGAAGGTAGAAGAAGATCGTGCATATGGAGATGGGGGAAGCATCCCGCGCCTGAGAGCATGATCATGGACGTGTGCGTCTCGGGGACGAGATCAACGGTGAGCGGGGGAAGTGGGAGAGAAAACAGAGGAAGGGAAGGTATAAGAAGGAGAAAAAGAAAGAAGAAAGGGGTAAGAAAAAAAGAACAGAGAACTTCCCTAGCAGAAAGAAATTACCTGATCCAATTACTGACTTTAGCATCGGAATGTTTTCGGTCGGACCCCTCCGATCGAATTTCACCTCGTGGTTTCTTTCTTGAGCAGGTCAGGCTTAGTGGACGGAATTCCCGTGAGGATTAGTGGACGGAATTCCAGTGAGGAAGCAGAAGGAAGGATCTCAAGGTTCATCCGAGCAAAAACCAGGTCATCGAAATCTGACCTTACAAGTGGCGCCGTCTGTGGGAAGAGAAAAAGAAAACACATGCACGCTTTGCTGAGCCAATGTCGGAGCTGGAGCGGGATTCAGGATCGCCATCCCAACCAAAGCGGCCACAGCCTCGAGTTAAAGAAACGCGACCCCAGCGGCAGCGCGAGGAGCTGGGCAAGGATCCCTTAGTCCCTCCTTCCAACGAAAGGGACTTTGAATACGTCCTGTGCACGGGAAGTGGGATGATCACTTCATCTGGTGAAGGGAAAGGGTGGATCCGATCAGAGATCCACCGCACGGGCCCAACTCGGATAGGAGCTTCCCCTTCGATAGAGAAACCCCATGAGGAGATGCATCAGAGGCTGCAAAACGACCCATCAAGCCCTCCGCGCGGGGCATATGATCGACTTGAGAAGGCCTGTAGAGAAGCCATACGGGACATGGCGAAAGGGGCTAGACAACAGCAGGAAAAGATCGATTGCCTGTTGCAGGAGCTGGAAAAGGCGAAGAAAGGAAGAAGGCGCACACCGACCCCAGAAGAAATCCAGGGAGGACGGGACAGGGGGCGCTAAGAACGAAAGGCTGCTCGGTAGCAGGGGAGGCAACACTCTAGGTCGGGATTTCGGAACTCCCACGTTGGAATGGAGACCGGCGACGAAGGAAGTCGAACCTCAAGTTTCCGACCACGGCAGGAGGAAAGAGTTAGAACCTGAGCACTGGGCGCGAGGGGAGGCACTTCCCCACGAAGGAAGGTCCCACAGAGAGGCCTCACTGAGAAGGATGTCAAAGCTTCGATAGAGAAGACCCTGGTCGACCGAGATCTCCCACTGGAAGGTTTGACCAGGACGAAATACCTAAGCAACTCCCAGAACTTCGAGTCTCTATTCTCGGAAGATATAGAAAAGGCGGATGCACCTCTGCGGTTTACAATCCCCACGCTGAGGGTATATAATGGGACCACGGACCAGACCGACCACGTTCAGCACTTTCAACATTCCATGGCGCTGTGGGCAGGATATGACTCCTTGATGTGCAAAGTGTTCCTGTCGAGCCTCGGAGATTTAGCCTTGAAGTGGTTCTCTCGTCTGGAGCCAAGGTCAGTATGTAGCTTTCGAGAGCTGGCTGGGGCTTTTATCATGCGATTCATGACAAATTTGAAGCAGCCAAAGGATGTGGGGGCAATGTTATCACTCAAGAAGCAGAGCTTAGAGAGTCTAAAGGAGTATAGCACCCGTTATTGGCGATTGTATAATGAAGTAGAGGGGAACAATGAGCATGTTGCGGTAGCAACGTTCAAGCTCGGACTCCCTAAGGAAAACTAGCTCCGCCAGTCCTTGACGAAATGAATGTCCCAATGTCTATACCCCATATCTCTAGCAAGTCATGTTTGCCCACATCCATATCTGGACGTGTTAAAGCTCGGACTCCCTAAGGAAAACCAACTCCGCCAGTTCTTGACGAAATGAATGTCCCAATGTCTATACCCCATATCTCTAGCAAGTCATGTTTGCCCACATCCATATCTGGACATGTTCAAGCTCAGACTCCCTAAGGAAAACCAGCTCCGCCAGTCCTTGACGAAATGAATGTCCCAATGTCTATACCCCATATCTCTAACAAGTCATGTTTGCCCACATCCATATCTGGACGTGGAGAAGTGCAACTCATCAAATTGATAGACTAATTGGGAAGAGGAGCCAATTCTATTCAGCCCAACATATATATATATATATATATGAGAATATTCATGTGCATCCATCCCTCACCCCATAGGGTGATGGATGGTTCCATAATTGAAAATTTTCATGTGCAAAAGGAGGAAAAGTACTATTTTGTCATATGCATAAAAGGAATATGCATGTGCAAAAAGGAAAAGTTCGCTCACCCTATAGTGAGGGATGGATGCACATGAATGTCCCTCATATATATATATATATATATATAGAACAAGACTCTCCTAAGTTCAAGCTTAGGAAAAAAATTCGTAAACTCATGCTTGTGGTGCCCACCTTTGGTCCATCCAAATGGACCAACCACATGACCCTCCCAAATTGCACGTGTCCACCAACTTTCGGTCAGATCTGAATTTATTGGACTGTTAGATCGACTATGTATCGATCGAAAAGGACTGTTGACCATTAAACTTTTGGACTCATATGGAGATGATAGAAATTACGGTTGTGACTGATTTTTTGCATAGAGGAAGATCCCAGGGAGTCCTTGAAATCCCCCTATCCCCATCCCTATCCTCATCCCTATATGGGTCCCCAGGTGGGCCCTACTACATACTTGAGTTTATCTTATCCTAACCTTGAGCTTAGGAGAGCCTTGCTCATATATATATATATATATATATATATATATATATATATATTGGTAGACAACAACTGTTGATCTACAGATTTTCCCTTAAGGGTCCACATCGCCAACAAAATGTGTCAATAGAGTGGTTGTGCAGACCCTCGCTTGCACCCTCACCATTATATTGTGCTCAACTCAAGTTCCTATTGTCCTTTCTGTTGCAAGCATTGGGGGATACCTTGTCTAGGGGATTTAGAGAATTCCAAATGCGGTCTACCATAGTATGATTCCAAAATGATCAACGATCTATTACATTATGAAATCCAAGATTTTGAGGATATCCCATGGTTTTTTTCCTTTTTGTACCCCAGCCAATTAAGGGGGCAAGAGATAGCCCACATACATAAGGAAGATAGCCTATTCAAGTGGGAAGGAGGCATGCACAAGCGGAAAGAAAGCCCACATAAGTGGGAAACATAATAGAGATTCGAACCCCGAGTAGTCAGGTAATAACTAATGCTCCTTACCACTCGTGTAAAGAGACGTTTTAAGGATACCCCATAGTTAAAAGTGACTTTTCACATATCAGCTAAGCAAATTCGCACCACTTAAATTGTATCATGTAAGGGGAATTTTAAATTCCCAAGGCAACCCTTGAGTTATAGTAAGGAATTCCCAACAAGCAACAAGGGAAATCAAGAACGCCTTACAGAAACACTCTCAACCGAACAGGGCCAGTTCCCATAATATTCAAATCGACTTTGATTGTTGCCCGATAGATATCAAATAGTGGGATGATCTATCTAATTAATTTTATCCTATTTAGATATGAGCAGATTTCCATTATGACATATAACACAGGGTATTCACCCGACCCCATCTGAGCCCATAGGAATTTGTCCGGCCCAAAGGGCTGGGACGCCATCTGTTATACAAAAAAAGGAGAGAAATATAAACAATATTTGTCCAACCACATCTTCGGATCCTATCAAACCTGATGGTTACTATAAGATCGATATAGTTGATAAGATGGAGAGAGACTTAAAGATGTTGAGAATAAATTTACCCGGATTTAGTCACCGTTATGAAAAGTAAATATTAGGTGATTAGAAAACTTAAAAAGAACTTTGAAGATAAAAAATGTACAAGATTAGAAAAGATGGAGACAAAGCAATGGTGATTTTACATAGTTCAGGACAATGGAAAATCAAAGCTAACATAGCCAACTAAAAGATCTTCGGCCATGAAATTTGTCATTTCACACTTCTTATACAAAAGTAAGTAAAAACCCGAGTCTTTTGTAGTTTGCAGTGGAAAAATCCGAGTCCGAGTCCTTTGTCGTGTGTAGTGTGACTGACCAATGTAGAGTCATGGGGAGTTTGTCAAGCCCACCGAAATTCGAGAAACAATTAGATGCACCGAACCCCGTACCCCATCACGTGACTAGATTATGCGCCCTACATTGCACGTTACATTTTATCCATGGACTAATCTGCCCTCCTCCAAATTCAATTCAATTATTATATATTATAGACGTAGGATTCGAATTCGAAATTGGAGTCCGATTTGTTAATCGATTACAAAATTTGACTCTAATATCAAATCAATTTGAGAAATTGGATCTCAAATCAATTTCAAGAGATAACCTCTATTAATCAATTCATAGTCCACTTTTGTTAAGTTTCTTTATGTGAATTCAAATATTAATATATATTTATAATGGATAAGTGCTTAAAGAGTCCAGATGAAAAAATCTACCTTGCTCAATAACTTTATCCAACCATGGATTTAGAATTTTAATATATCTATTATGGTTAGAAAATCCTTAATGTTTGTGATTTTTAAAAGTGAATCCTTGATAGTGATTTATATATATGAGCTCCACATACAATAAACATTTTTAAAGTGGGCCTCATATTTTAATTCCTAAAGACAGGGCCACTTGCAATATTGCAAATGTTAATCTACATAAGACTTAAAGTTTCATACTCATTTATATAAAAAGTAATATTTACTATGTATAAATGTTGGGCTGGGCTATGCTTCGAACCGTAATAAATTGTATATTTATTTTTTTTATATTTTTTTTCATATTTATTTATTTTATATTTATTTTCTCATTAATTAATATCTCATAAAATAGTCACAAATTGGACGTGTTTTTATTTTTGGGCCTGGGCTTAGTGCGGGCATGCTTTGTTAATTATTATATATTACAGACGTATGATCCGATTTCGAAATTTGAGTCAGATTTGCTAATCGATTGCAAAATTGGATTCTAATCTCAAATCAATTTCAAGAGATAAGCTTTATCATTCAATTCATAGTCCACTTTTGTTAAGCTTCTTCTTTATGTGAATTCAAATTTTAATATATATCTATTATGAATATGTGTTTAAAGAGTGCAAATGAAAAAAATCCACCTTGCTCAATAACTCTATCCAACCAAGTTAAAATGAGTTTTCTTTAGGTGGATTTAGAATTTTAATATATCTATTATGGTTAGAATAACCTTAATGTTTGTGATTTTTAAAAGTTGATCATTGTTAGTGATTTATACATATGGACTCCACATATAATAAACTTTTTTTAAAGTGGGCCTCAAATTCTAATTTCTAAAGACGGGGCCACATGTAATTTTGCAAATGTTAATTTACATGAGACTTGAGGTTTTATACTCATTTATATAAAAAGTAACATTTATTTTGTATAAATGTCAGGCTAGGCCATGTTTCAAACCGTAATAAATGGTATATTTGTTTGTTTTATATTTATTTTTTTATTAATTAATATCTCATAAAATAGCCACAAATCGGATGTGTTTTTATTTCTGGGCCTAGGCTTAGTTGAACACAATATAATGGTGAGGGTGCAATCGAGGGTCTGCACAACCACTCGATTGACACATTTTGTTGGCGAGGTCGACCCTCAAGGGAAAATCTGTAGATCAGCATTGCTGTCTACCAATATATATATATATATATATATATATATATGGAAAGTTTCAAGTGCATCTATCCCTCACCATAGGGTGAGAGATACTTCCCATTTTTGCACATGAAGACAAGGAAATGTACCTCACCCTATGTACTTGAAAAGTAACTTTTGTACTTGAAAATGCCCAATTATAGAAGTGTCCCTCACCCTATGATGAGGGATGGATGCACTTGAAACCTCCTCATATATATATATATATATAAGAAATATTCATGTGAGGGATTCTCTCACCATGTTGTGGTGAGGGATAACATGGTTGGGCCGACTTTATGATACATCCGAACCTTCTATATACATAAAACCTCCTTAAGTACATTAGATCCATCAAGTTTTCACATATCCAAATTGATTGGATCATTGGATCGAATGTCAAATTTTTTTGTTTAATATAAAGTCGTTAAATTTGTGGGTCATGAATGAATGGGTTAGAGGCATGGGATTGACCCCAAACTTAATGTATGGGTCCATCTAAGATGTCTCTTTCCATTCCCCCAAGTCCCATGGTTAGTGGGGCCCTTTGTCCCTCACCTAAATATTACCTTATATATATCATCAATTACAATAATAACAACAGTAATAAAAGGTATGTTACTTAAAACCCACTGCTTCTATTGTGAGTTGTAAACTATCAACTTGTCATGAAACAAATAAAAGTCAAGAACTAAGTAGTTATTGTTTATTAATTAAGTCCCAAGATAAAAGTGGGTCCTAACCTTTTTTTAATTTACGTCGAATGCTAGAGTTATTTATCTGTCCATCTATGTTTGGGTTCTATGATTGGGACATTTATACTATTGATTACTATAGGACCAGTACGTATCAAGTTATTTTTTGTTTTTCTTTTTTTCAATATTGAGATGTTTTTATGTTTCATCCACAAGTTAATTAGGCTTCTCTCCTTTGTTCATTCCTATTTCTAACCAAGCAAGTCTAATCTCTTTTTTTTCTTTATCTTCTTTCCTATATTGTCTCTTTTACCATAAACATCTGCGGTATATTTTAAATGACTCACATTCATGTACTCTATTTTTACTAAATTTCTAGGAATGATAAAAAAGTATATTATATATATATATATTTTCTCTCTCCAATGATACTCTAAGTTATTCTTTTTTTTTTTTGCCCCGGGCTAAGCACGGGCCTTATATTTATTATTATCAATGAGATACTATACTTTTTAGGCATATAGCTAGATGTGAGTACAATTATTATTATTATTATTATAGTTAGGGTTAGAACACTATATTATTATGGGATTATTTAATCTTTATATTTCCCTTACTCCTTCCCTCATCTTACTTCATTTCCAAATCTTTTTTTATTCATATTTCAATATCTTTTTTTATTTTATGTTTTCTTTCTTATGCACTGATATTGCTTTTATGTTAATTTATATATTTTCACGGGCCTGTCATAATAGTAGATGTTAAAAGAGAAATGACTGTATAGGGTTCACGGCTTGTTCTACGTTTAGAAAATTTGTACTGTGGGGCTCCAATTTAGTCAAGGCTCTGGTTGACATTATTAATAGGTGGGTCAAAAAATATTTAGATCTTAAATAGGTTGCTCCAAAAGACATTTTTTAACCATGTGGTTGCTGGTTAGATTATTGGATTCTTAATAGGTAAGACCATCTCTAAGGATCAAACTCACGGGAACTTCATGAGGCTCTATAGCAGGACGCTAATTAAGAATTTAAGGGTGCGTTTGGCATTGTGTGCTATTTGGATGTTTCCATGTTCGCTCGAGATAAGAGTGTACAAAACATGTTTGGTATGTGTAAATAATTGTTTGGAATTTTGTACTAATGGGAATGAATCTCAAAATCTTAACCCGCCAGCATAAGAAAGTTGGAATAAAAAAAACTTTATTTTTTTAATAAACAACTTGCTGGCACAATTGTTTCTTTCTTATCTCTTACATTTTAAATAATATCATTTGAAGATTCTAAATCCTCTCATTTATCCTAAATGTAAGCCCCACGTTTACAATCCCAAAGAAGGTGGCCCCACTTTATAATTCCTAGAGATGGATCGCATGGTGACAATCACAAAAGGTGGGCCCCTATTATAATTCTATAATGGTGGAACCATATTATAAATAATTTATAAAGATAGGCATCACGTTGTAATTTCTCAAGGTGAGTCCCATGTCCACAATCACATTTTAATAGTGGCCCCATATTTAGATTTCTAAATGTGGGTACTACATTGTAATTTTTTAAAGGTGGGTCCCGTGTTCACAATTAACAAAAAGAATGGCCCCACATTATATTCCTATAAAGGTGGGCCCACATTGTAGATTTTATTAATGTGCTAACCGCGTGTTCTGATTTTTAAAGGTGGGCACCACATTCTAATTTCCAAAAGTGGGCCCTGTGTCTATAATTACAAAAAATGTGGCTCCACTTCGTAATTCATAAATATGGGTCACATGGTCTCGTTTACAAAAGGTGGATCCTATATTTACATTTACAAAAAGTTGACCCACATTATAGTTCCTATAAAGGTGGGCCCACATTATAAATCTAATGGATATGGGTTCCATTGTCTAATCTTTAAAAGCGGGTACCACGTTATAACTTCTACAGCTAGGTCTCATATATGATAATGATAGAACTACAAACAATAAAAGGTGGGGTCCCATATTGTAAATCCTATGTTTGCTCTTTGGAACAAAACTTTTATAATGTTACCAAACAAGTTCCATACCACATATTTTTAGTAAAGTAATTTAATATGATGTTGTCAAACAAGTTCTGTAAAGTATAGACTCGGCACAACCTGATCTCAGTACAACCTAATCTGAGCACAAAATTGGGAACAACATGAGAACAATTCCAAACAAGCCTTAAATTTCCTAAGACAAATGCCTCTCTCTGGGTTGGGCTCACATCGAAATCTCATTTTAATTAGACATTACCCAATGTCAAATTGAATATTTATAAAACATAAGAAATTTTTGTAATTTTTAATATTTTATTTAAGTACATTTCAACTAATAAATCTGCTTATATAGTGGGTGATTAACATATTAGATTATAAATTAATTGTAGCCATATAAAAGAAGGCATTTAAGAGCGGCTCAGTTATAAATAGTTGGACTAGCTCATTTGGGGATAAGGGATATAAATTTCTTTAATACTTTATTTAAGTGTATTTTACTCAATAGACTTCTTACAAATATAAAGCATGTCAAATTGGAATTCTGTCATATTATTATACATGATAAAGGCATTCTTTTTCTGAGTTATTAAGATATTTGGAAATTTGACTGCAAAAGAGCTTATTAGGCTCTGATTTTATTTACAAGTTGTTTGTTAATGGATAGGGGAGGGAGAAAAGGAAACAGTTTTGATGAGGGGATGCCATGCATCAAAGAATTCTCAAAGTCCATCCTTGTAATTACATCAGCCAGCTGGGATTTTTTTTTTTTAACGAAATTAAACACCCAAAAAAATAGATAATCGGCCTTGTATTGTCTCTGAACAGTCTGACGGTGGTGTGGGTTGGCCTAAATTTGATTGAACTGGAATAATCTGGTATAAAAACTAATACAGGCCGGGGAATAACTGCATCAATATGTGTTAATGTTCTAAATGCGAGTATAATCTAGGCCCAACTCCTAGTATAGATCATGAAACTTTGCCCTGGACACAAAAATTGGAACAAATAATTCTTTGGGACGGTTTATACTTGTTTGTATGACCATCCCTTTCTTTACCAATTATGCAACTGATTCTGACCCTTTTTTGACGGTAAGGTTTCACTGACACCAAAAAATTAGGTTGAATCGGGCGGGTCCAACCGCGTGCTGGTCTGGGATGATCGAATTGACGCCGAGCAAGCATTATCTACCAGTATTAGTATAATTTCCTATCGTACTTAATTCCATTTACCAACACGACTAAATCCTCCCTAAGACACAAACAAAAACACAAGAAATTGATATCCCATTGAAGTAAAATTTCAAGGGTGCATGCATGTTACATTACGTCCCGAGTTAATCAAGATTAACTCTAATTAATCGAGATTTAACATGGTTTAAACGTGATTAATCAAATTAAGAGTGATTAAGGAGTAAAATGGATCGAAGTAATTTCATTTGAGGGACTTATACATAATGGAATGGATTTGAAAGGAATTCACTTGATTGAGTTGAAATTAAACTCAAAGTGATGGACTTAAGGAGTTTTTCGTAAATATGAATTTGTACGTATTTTGTTAAATGAGGTGGAATTTGATACCATTGTGTGTATCGCGATGAGTACAACAACTTTCATAATACACACGTTGTCGTTTGACTTGAAATGAATCACATAGGTCTTGAATTGACTCAACTTAGAAATATGTTTAAACCAAGGGAGTCATGCAAAACTATATGGGATATGTGTCAACAACCTAAGTTGCATGTAGTGAAGTGTATGTATCTCAACAACTTGGAAAAAAAAGAGAAACACAGCAGCTGGTTTTCTTCTTCGTTCCTTGCTCTCAAGTATTGAATCAAGAAGTTGTCAAGTGAATTTGCTAAGGGAAAGTGATTTCCATCTTCTCCATCACCTTCTTCATCAAGTGGGCTAGTCTTAGAAGTTGGTGCTTTTGGTTTCAAACCTTAACGAACAAGTGGGTTTTGTGTTAAATCACAGCAAAAGGCAAGTATAAACATTTATTATTGATTGAGTGTTGTTTGATGTAGTTCTCAAATGATTTAGAAAAGTAAGATTCATAAACCATGTGGTAAAATTATATGGAATTGATTCACATGAATGGATTAATTACATGGTTTTGAATGAACATAGAAGTGTTGTAGAGGTTGTATGAAGTGAGGCTTGAGGTGGAAACAGGAGGTTCCAAGTGTTATTGCAGGTTGTAGATGGATTGAAACCAAAACAGAAGTCTGAAATGAATTCTGTTGCAGAGCTGGTGTAGCTCGGTCGACCGGCCAAACGGGATTTTAGCTCTCTGGAAGCATCATGAAAGCCACAATTCGGTTTTTCATTTACAACTGCCGGTCGACCGGATGATGTCTCGGTCGACCGGGCACACATGGAGAAGGTCGACCAAGATCCTAGTTCAAGGGGTCGACCGACCCAGGTCTCGGTCGACCGGGCCTTCTGGGAAAAGTAGTGAATCTTTTAAGGTTCTGAATTTATTAAATGTCGTTGCAGGACTCTTCTCCTATGGTAAATGAGTAATGTTCTTAGTTCATAACATGTTCTCTTTGGAGATTAATTCGAAGTGGAATATATGGTAATCAAGGATTAACTAACGTTGAGTGTACGATAATGATAATTGCACAACTAATTCGTAGTACATTGATCGATGGTATGAATTTCGCAGAGTTTCAGAATTTAATTCTGAATTTTAAGAAGCTAAAGCCTATAGAATGTGTTAAGGCTGTTTAGGTCCTTTATACTTGTAAGACCTCGACCTGAGTGAACCCGACTAGTGTTAATTAAGTTGCGTGTTAGTTCTAAGCTTGATTACTGATTTTTGGCTAAGTTGAGTTTGGAGTAGCTTTTGAATTAGTTTTGGAGAATTTTTGATTGTTTTGTGTTAGTAGGGCCCTTTGGGGGTTCCTTTTCATGACATTGCATATGTTTGAGGATTTATCGGAGGTTTTTGCATTCATAGTTTTAATCTCGTTTTATTGGTATTGTTAAGCTCTTCAACTTTCATGTTGATCCCGTTCCCGTTTGAGATCCTGAAACCCGATTTCATAGTCTTGAGGGCAAAACAGTCATTGCACACAAAATTTGTACCCAAAACTTGATATTCCCGAAACCCGCGAACATACACTTTTTGGAAACTAGATATTTCGATGATCATTTCTTCCTTCTTCGTCGAATTCATCCGAGGTCCCGAAAGAGATGATTTCAGCCCAATTGGATTTCTAGTGGTGGAGCCCACTCCCCACTTGTTTATAAGGAAACCTTTCCCTTCCATTTCCTTTTTCCAGCACAAAAAGAACCTAGGGTTTGCTTTTAGCAACTTTTCTTCTTCTTCTTGCTTTCTCCATCTCCAATCCACATCAATCTTGCACCAACATCAAAATGGAGGTTGTCATTCTCTTCCTCATCTCCATAGCTCTCTATTGATATCATTTGTGAAGAAAACCCTCAATTCCAAGATCTCCATTGAGTTTACTCTTGCAATTAGAGGACCTTACAAGTAAGTTATCATTCCATTCTTCTAGATGTGTATTCTTTTAGCCTTAGAGAAGCTTCATCTTCATTATTGCAAAGTTTCCCTCTCTATTTCATTGTTTGACTCTTTTAGGGTTTGTTTTTGGGGATTTTGTTTATAGCTTGGATATTTGGCTTGAAAGAGTATTAAAGCTTGATTTCATTGACTAGAGACCAAGGCAAGTGGATGATTTGATTTTTATGAGCTTTCAATGGTTTTCATGAGGAATGTGGTTGACTTGTCATTTTCATTCATATTTATTAGCTTGCATTGACCTTTTGAAATAAATGCTTGATTGAACCTTGGCTAAGTCATTTAATGTTTTATAAATATATTGGTTTGGTATTTATTGTCTTTTTGGATGTATCCTAAATGGATGGTTGTGAAATGGTTTCTTTCTTCTTCCTTTGAATTGGATTTGATGTTGAAGAGTGAAGGTGATGAATGAACACAAATTGGAGTTTTGGGGAAGTATAAATAGATGCATTGGAGGAGCTCCTAGGTCAGTTATATTGTAGGGACTAAGTGGTAGTGGGGAGAATGATTTTGAGGAGGAGAAAGGGCTCAAATCTGAACACAGTGGGTGTTTCCTGCACCTGGCGGCTAGCCGCCAGTCACCAGGCGGCTAGCCGGAATGTCACGGTTGCTTTTCCAGAGAGCACACTTCTCCACCTGAAAACTCAGTCAACCCCACGGTTAGCTAGCGGCTAACCGCCGAACCCGTCGACGGCTAACCGCACCATGGCGGTTAGTTTTCCAGTAAGCTGCATTTTTGCAGCCCAGCCGCGGTCAGCCAGAGGCTAGCCGCCCATCCCAGTGGCGGCTAACCGCCAGGTGACCGAAATTTCCCAGGTTCCGGAGAGCTCCTCGCTCGAGTTCACTCTCCGGTTCGCTCGAGCGCTGAGCTTTGTCGGTCAAAGGAACTCACTAGGCATTGTATGAGTCCATCCGAGAAAGAAACCATATCACGATAATGTCATTCTAAGTTTTAGAAATTCAAAGTGTATAAGGACCCTGAAGTGTCCCCAAACTCCAGGAGTACCAAGTTTTATATATATTGACATACGGGATCCCTATTCACCTTGAACTAGTCTTGAACCCCGATACTTGTCCTGAGATTTCAAAAGCTCTATAGTATTTCGTTGTTCCTGAAACTTATACTACATGCCTTGTTTTTCCGAAAGCATTGAGTAACACTTGAAATAATTACTTGTCTTGAAGTGCATTGCACCACATGAAATGACAGTGTGCCCTTGAGCACCCCCGTTCTGCCCGTTTATTTGTTTGTACTTGATTTACTTGCATATGTCTCGATTGTTATTTGACCTATGAGTCGGCACCACTAAGCTTGAATAACCTTGTTGGTCTGATCCACCGACTTGGAGATCCCCCTCTTGTCCCGCCAGCTGCAGTTTTGATCCCACTACCCGGTTATTACCATGGTCTTCCCCCGATGCCGTAGATTGCTACTGTGGTCCCCGATTCCCGGCTCGCTACCGTGGTCATGGATAGTATATGTATATGTATATGTATTTATATGAGATCCACTGTTTCTCCTCACCTCGAGTGACTGATATCAGTGCCTAGTTATTGCTCTATCACCTTAGTGATAGAGGACTTAGCTTCGTGTGGTGGCCATCTTGCTTGTTTCAGTTTCCTTGGTCACCTTACATGTTTTACATTGCATTCTTGAAATTGAATAAATGTTTTATCTCATTCATAGAAATTCTTATCTAAACAGGTTTACATGTTTTGAAGGTACATTCATTTAATTATCATGTTGTCGTTGTATTTTCCTCCATTTTCCAAACCGTCGTGTTTGACCTACTCTTTGGTACTCAGGTTCCGTTGTCGGTTATCCCGAGGAGGAGCTCGAGGAGGCGGTCGTAGAACCGCAACAGTTAGTGGAGTGGCGTGCCGATGACGTCATGTAGACGTTTGATGGTCATGATAGACTTTATATTTTGGAAAATTGTTTAACCATTCTTTGGAATGGTATTTTGTTTATATTGGCCTTTGTTGGCCTCTATTTTTGGGAAATGTAATTAAATGATCTTGTATAAACTTTAATTTACTTTTGGGTAACATGCTAATGATCATTGCTCATTCTGATACTTGATTATACATGCGATTTAACTTGTGATTAGAAGTGAACTAATATTTGATTTACTACACGCTTCCGCACTTACAAAGAAACATTCATTGATGGTTGTGATATCCTCACCGCGGACACTTGTGGGAAATTAAATAAATATATGAAATCAATAAACGTATGTTGTTATTAAACAGATGTAATGTCCCGATCCTGGATTTGTCCTTCGGATTCCCGGTCCGGGGTCGCGACAATACCTCCATTAGTGTGGATTCAGGGAATGTCAAGGTACAACATCCATATATCTGTAATGTTCATCGAGAATAACACGTACCTTGAACAACTGGGATTACACTTGAATGGATGGTATTAGTTACTAATTTATTTAATTGTTTATTGAATTATATCATTTAAATGAAATGAAATGAATCCTTCTTGATGCTTGGGTCATGAATGGTGCGCCCTTCCGCCCTATGCCAAAGAGGATAATGATATTGAATGAAAAGGAATTGCTAATTGAATTGATCAATGAGTATGGCACTACATGGTGATTTCTTTAAGCTCTTTGAGCTGATTCTGCTGCAGCAGATTATTTGGGAGTGTTCCGGAGCTCCGTGGTGATATCAGTTGTCCTTGGCCTGGACTCTGATAAGTTCCACAATAAATGAATCATTCCGTATGGAAGAGAGAATTCTCTCCTTTAAGGGAGAGAGATTCATCTCCTTTGAGGGAGATGGAATTTGAATTGAAATTGAAATGCTCTTGTAGTTTGCCAAATAAAAAGACTCTTATTGATTATGAGTTGGAATTGGAATGAAACCAATCGAACTCGAAATGAAATGAATTAAATGTATCATTAGCATGTTAATCATGTAATTGTTTATACATTGCTGAATTGTGAAATTCATAGTGTTATTGATGGCATTACAGGCACAGTTGCCCATGCCGGTCCTTCTGAGACCACAGCGCCACCGGAGACGTCCGGCACGGTTCCTCCACGAGGACTAGTTGAATGGAAATGAAACTTTGAGTTGTGATGAGTTTAAACGTTTCACAATTTTGATCCTTGCATTGTATTTAAATATGCAAGTGATGGAGTTGTATATAGTGTAAAGAAACTTTGGTTTGATACCAGCAATGTATATTTGTGAATATTTCCGCATATTGTCGATTGATATCCCTTGTGAATTTTAATGTTTTGAGATTCACGGGAGTAAGTATGCGACGCAACTCGGAAATATCTCAAATTAGTTCTAATCTCGGGCTCGGTCATGTCAATGCATCACTAAGGTAGATAAGTGAACCCCACGGTAGAGGAAATTCAAAGCCAATGGCTACAACAACTCATGTCTTCTTCTACCTTTTAATTATTCACTCACTCCAAAAAAAACTTTCTACAATTGTCTTCAAAAGAACAAGAACAAAAAAAAAAAAAAAAAAGTGAGGATTTCTCTCAAGGACAAAAATAAGAGAAAATTAGAGAGCATGATCATCTATATCTATCTACCTACATATGGGCTTTGGAGGTCGATGTGATTGGCATATCTCAGCTTGTGAAGAACAGCATCCATTCATCTCGTTCTCTCCATTGAAACCCAGCTCATGCATGAATAGCACCTCCCTTTTCTCTTCAACCAACTTCAATATCTTCACAAAAGCCGACACTTCACATGGGATCCTCAGCACTCCTTCATGTTGGAACCCAAACTCCTCTTCAGCTTCTCTCAGTAGAATTCCAAGTGCTCTGTGACCCAGATACTCTGTTGGGATGATGAACCTCTTCATCTCCTCCCCCACGCACACGGCGAGAAACCCCTTCGGGACGACGTCGCTGGTGACAGCTGAGACCGATGCACTGCTGCTGCCGCCATCGGAGAAGGAGAGCGTCTTCTTAAGGAATTTCATGCTCTTGCTACCACCAGGCTTCGGCGTATTCGCAAGTTTTCTCCATTTCTTAAAGATCTCTTGAAGCCTAACAATGTCACTGATCTTGTTGGCCTTCTTTTGATCCATCAAATTGTCAAAGAGAGATTGCTTTTTCGCCTTCTTTCTTCTCTCTCACTCTCTTTGACGTTTGGAAATGCTCCAAGAAGCAGAGCCCAGAAAGGATTTTCTGACTGCTTTGTGTGAATCTAAGTCGGGTAATATGCTTCTGGTACTTAAAGAATCTGGATCCGTGACTTGTGCTGTATTTTGGTAATTCTTTTAGTGGGGTTTTACTGGTTTTCCTTTTCTTCTTCTTTTTAATAGAGATATCATATTCTAGTAATTCACATTTATGATGCAACTGACTCAAGGACCAGAACCCATCAATGGATTTCGTTTGTTTAGTCAGAGTTTAATGCTCACATTTTAAGTAGTTGGGGTCACTTCGTTTTTGCAATTCTGTTACTTTTTTTAACATTTCTGATACTCCCACTCCAAGTGCTCACATTTTAAGTAGTTGGGGTCTCTTCGTTTTTGCAATTCTGTTACTTTTTTAACATTTCTGATACTTTCACTTCCTACAGTTATCATGGTAGCTCAAAAAATTTTTATTTTTTATTTTTGGTAAAGAGCTCATATTTTAATTGTAAGGGACATGTGTTGTGTACCAGTGTGTGTGGGTGTCAGTTCAAAGTCCTTTATAAAAGCGAATAAAAGAAATCAAAATAAAGTACACGAGAGACTGTTGCATCTGGACGCTTGGAAAGCCACCAATCCGAGGCATCAATTTGGTGTAACCAACTTTTTATATACCACCTTCACTCAGGATTTGGATGGGGCAAACAATGGTCAATTGAAAGGGCCAAGCAATATTTTGCTAGACTTTTTTTCACATTAATAATAGAAAAGGAGAAAGAGTATTGCACTTAAATAGATTAGTTGTTGATTGTTTTCGTTATATTTTTTCGTATCTGATTTAAAGATAAATTCAATTGCGTCAACATCATTATAATCAACTACCAATAATCTCCATTTATAGTATAGGTTAAAGACATGATTTTCTACATCTTTTTATAAGAAATCCTACTACAAACACTAAATTAATAAATAAGCCTTTTCGATTCCTCAAGAAATTAGTGCATCAATTAGCAACCACACTATGACAATACTAAAGAAGCTCTAGAGACCCCAAAAAAGTAGTAATCATTATATTGTGAAAATTAATATATTTTTAGTCTTTATCCTTTCCTTAAGCTCCTAATAGTTCCTCTATTATATGAGACCACGGAATATTTATAAATGAACATTATTAGAATAATCATAAACGTCATATTATAGTCCGAGAAAAGAATTCCAAAAATAGAAAATTTGGGGAATTAGGGATTATGAATTAGGGGAGCTTGCGGGATTAGGGCTTACTAATAAAGGGAAGTTGGGGAATTAGGGCTTAGGGTTTGCATTTAGGACTTGGTGATTTATGGCTTAGGATTTCAATTAGGATTTAAGGATTTACCTTTGGAATATGGATTTAAAGATTAAGGGCATGTTTGTGTAGCCAATTTCCGTGGAAAAGTGGACGATTTTCCGCGGAAAACCTACTTTTTATGTGTTTGGTGCAGTAGTTTTCCGCGGAATCCCTTTTTTGCCATGTCATCCTTTTCCTTGCTTACCATGGAAGTAGACTTCCCGTGGGGGGGGGGGGGGGGGGGGGGGGGGTATGGGAAGTCTATTTCCGCATAAAACTACCCCCCCTTTATATACTTATTTTCCTATCCACTTCTAAACCCTAGTGCCCCTGTTCCTCATCTCCTTCTATGGCCAAGAGCTAGCAGAGATCGGCCCAATCTCCTGCTGCCAGCCACCTGTAGCCGCCCCCTCCCACTGTACGTGGGACATGCCACACCCTCTCTCTCTCTCCCCTTCTCCATGCTGCCATAGCAACCACACCCCAACCCCCCTCTATCTCCCTCTCTCTTCTCTTCGTTTGCCCCAACCCCTTGCGGCCAGCCACCTGTAGCAGCGCTCACACCCCCACCTGGCCACCTACCATCTCTCTTTTCCACCCTGTACATGGGACAGCCCCACCCTCTCTTTTGCTGCCCTAGCAGCTCATAAGAAAGCAAAGGATGGTGAATAATGGGGTTAGTTTGACAAGCAAAATCAGCAACAGCAAAGTCTGGCTGGGACTGGGTACAAAAGAAAACTTATTAGAATCTATCAGCTTGGGTTTTTGGCGGGTGTCAAGAGAGGAACCACACATTTTTCCTGTGGCCTTCTCCACGCTCCCCTGTTGTGTTTGTATGCATTTTCATGGACTTGCCTATTCAACTGGATTGAACCTGGTCTCAACCCATGAACCTGGTGATGGGCACCAATAAATAAATTCTAATTTTCCATAGCTGCACCAAACACCATCAGCACCAATTCATCAAGGAAACTTTTTTTGCACCAAACATAGATTTTTGACTTCTGTGGAAATACTTTTCCGAAGTATTTGAAACCCATGGATTTTGCTGATGTGGCAATTTTCACTTTCCACGGAAATTACATGTACACAAACGTACCCTAAAAGTTTGGACTTAGCCAGAATTTCTCAAATTCCAATGATCCTAATGTAGGGTTCCATTTTAGGGTTCTTTTGGGAGAAAGAGAAATCAAGCTTTACTAGACACTCTTTTCCTTGCCTTTGTCTCAAACAAATGAAGGTTCAAGGTTGCTATATCTTTCATCTCTACAAAATAAGACATCCATCACTCATAAAAGGCAAGAAAGACAAACTAGGCATAGTTGTTCTTTGAACTCCTTTTGTGTGCTGACGCCGACTCCAAACTCCACCATATCTTCTCTCAACAACTTCTACAATGGCAGATTTAGGGCACGTTTGTGTACACACCCTTTCCGCGGAAAGAGGAAATTGCCACGTCAGCAAATTCCATAGAAATGAAAACCTTGGAAAAGGATTTCCGTAGAATTTAGAAATTCATGTTTGGTGTAAAAAGAGTTTCCTCATTGAATTGGTGCAGATGTTGTTTGGTGCGGCTGTGGATTCCTTATAGAAAATCAAAATTTCTTATTTGTTGATATAATTTTTTGAAGAAAAATAACATAATATGTATATTATTTATTTATCATTAAATAATAATTTATATAAAGAAATAAAAACTGAAAAAGTTATAGGGTTTTTGGGTTGAAATAGACAAGAGTGAGGAAAAGAGGGAAAAGTTTTCCGAGGAAAACCATTTCCCATACCCCCCATAGGAAACCCATTTCCACAATTATCAAGGAAAATGCTGACGAGGCAAGAAAGCATTTCCGCGGAATTGTTCGCACCAAACGCCGGAAAAATGGGTTTTCCGAGGAAAATCGTCAACTTTTCCGCGGAAAAGTGTTACACAAACATGCCCTTAAAGACTACCCAGATGATAAAACTAATAAAAAGAGAAACATCATCTAATAAAGCAAGGTCAAAATCACATAACGGTGGAGAACAGCAAACAAGAGTCTTCATGTGCCTCCTTCAATCATAACATGGAGACTAATTGCGTGGTCTTACTCTTCCGTATCGTTAGAAGGAAAAGGGTTATTTTTTTTTTTTTTTTTTTGTGAGTTCCTTTCCACTAGAGAAGGGAAGAAAATGGTCAAGTACGTTGGTGGGGGCAATCATTTTAACTTACTTGGGTCATGGATCAAGGGCCCATTTAACTTTTTGGTACTTTTGGATCTTGCCTCAGGTCAGATCAACATGGGTCCGCCCCTGCCACCTTGCAAAAATCACACCAATGAGGCTATATTAATCATCCCCTCTATTTACTGCAAAAGGTATAGTTCTTCAATCTGAAGCAGCTTTTTGGTGGCCCATATTGGATTGCTTATGAATCTTATTATTCTTTTATTTACATTTGTGACTTGCTTGGACAATTCTTCTAAAAAGATCCCACCTTTACATTAATAGGATCATATGTAATAAAATTACCAATGGGATGGAAGTATCAATTTCAAGGGGGTGAAAAAACAACACAGTTCATGATATTCATTTTTTACAAAGCCATCTTTGTTTGGGCTTCCGGCCTCTGCTGCAACTGCCTCAAGAATCAAAAGACTGTCAATCTGTTACCTTTTTGTTTTATTAACTAAAATATGAGTAGGATTTACATTTTTAAAGAGATTGGCTCCTTTTTTTTTTATAAGCAGTCAGTGTAAATTAGAGAACTTACCAAACAACGAAGTCCACCAACTGTGAGATCGTAAAAGGGTAATCTGAACCGTTCAAGAGGGCCTCACCAAAAAGTGGCCATATGCAAATCATATCTCCCCACAACTATTGTTAATTGTTTGATTGATTGGGTAAGTTTTTTTATTCCACTACTTTTATTTTTCTGGTAAAAGAGAAGTTTCAATTCATTAAATTAAAAAAAGCAAGATATACCACAATTAAGCCAGATCTCTGATCCAAAAAGGTTGACAATCAAACCATATATAGCCTATAGCCAAAAAGGGCGCACCTACCACCGGCCCGTTGGGGCAAATGGGTCACGTTTTTGGTCCGAACCACGAATGGTTAAGAATATTACTGGTTATGTAATAATTGCTTTGAAAAGTTATGATGATCAGTAAAAGTGGCTCAATTCCCAACCGCAGCATTTTCAGATTCTTTTGGTGTCAATGCTATGCTCGTTATCGGAATAATTACCGTACATACGGTCATAAATCTGACAATAGCCCTAAAACAATCCAAAACTACATATTAACCGTAGAGTTATTCGATCTGTATATATATGATATCCCACAATCAAAAGCGGGAAGACTTGAACTTTCTGTTTTTCTCTTTTTTTTCTTGACTGTGGGACCACCAAACCACCATCCAAACCGTTGGATAGTTGTATGAGTGTAAGAACTAATATCACACTAACGATTTGAATGGCGGTTTGGTGGTCCCACAGAAATAGAAAAAGAAAATACATTGTCAGTTTCTAGCTAATAAATAAATCCTCAAGTAGGCCATAATTTAAGTACTTGGTCAGATATAATTTTATCGTTTGATTGTTTGTTGTAGCCTCCTCATTTATTTTATAGGATTTTGGGTGCGTCGAAGATCGTGGAAGAAGACAATCAGTGTGATTCCATGTGAAATGCTACTTTATCTATAAAAAAAGAAAAAAAAAGTGTATATGGAAATTACTTCAGTGTCCTTGAATATGCCATTGATAGGCATTGGAGATTCACCCTGAACTCATATAGTTTTTGTTTTGGTTACATGTCAGGGTAGGTAGAGCTAGCCTCTCAAATATTGGGCCTGAAATCCATGGAATATACTTCACTTAATTTTGTTTGTAATCTAATATTCCCATTTCATGGAGCCAAGATTTTATATAGTTTTCCTCATTAGTCTCAAATCAATTTGGATAATCTATTACACTTTCGAAATGTTCTTGAATCAAATTAATAATAAAAGTTCATCGATAAGTAGCATTTTGGGATTTTTTTTTCTTTATCATGAAAGTGCATTTATGTTCTTAAACCCCTAAGAATAATTATATATCTTGTTCTCAATTTTTAACTGTCGAGTTTGACCCCATGTTAGTAATTCTATAGCAGAAGGGAGATTTGATGTTGCTGGTTAATGGACAGAACAATCTTACTCTCAAAAAGATTTATTTTATGTCTATAATGGGAGCAAAGGTTATGGACCCAAAATGGTAAGAGAAATGGTTAGTGGGCAATATTGGAGGAAGAGACGTACGTGGTAATCTACATGCGCGCACGCATATGTGCACAAACAATGCTATCTATACAAGGAAAATAAATCTTTTTTTGATCACTATGGAAATTTTGACTGGAAACTTGTCAGGAGGACTGATGACTGAGTCAACGGTCAAATCAGTGAAATTTCTTACAGTTTGATCATAAGTTTTTATTTCTAAATGAAGTTAAGGCATGTCACTATAACTGATACAACATATATTATCTCCACTTGTGTGCTATGATTGCAATGCCCATGTGAACGCTCAGCATTGGGTGAGGATTGAGGCAGTTTTATTTATGGTTTTACAAGCGTTTACTCCCCATTTTCTTTGTTCAAGCTCACATGATACCATTTCTCATAAAGAGAAGTTTAAAAGAGGGGATATGAGATGAGCAGAGCATGTGATCATGATGAATGATGATATGGTTAGAGCAAATGGCTACAAAAAAAATTGTAGTACAATCAATAATGTACGGGGTTCAGAGGCTCATATGTAGGGATGGCAATTTTGCCCCGCCCCGCCCCGGCCCGGCTTGCCCGCCCCGCCCCGCACGGGTTTTCCCCGCCCCGATCCTTAGGTGGGGCGGGGATGGGGAATAAAACCATGCCCCGAAGGCGGGGCGGGGCGGGGATGGGTTTGCCCTTTTCCCCGCCCCGCCCCGCCCCGCCCCGCCCCGTTACCCCGCCCCGTTACCCCGCCCCGTACCCCGCCCTGTTGCCCCGCCCCATGCCCCGCCCCATTGATTAATAATCCTCTTAAATATATATTTTAGATTTTTTTTATAATAAATAAACATATTTATATGTAAATGTATAGATTGATTTTATGTTGTTATTAAGGGTTAAGTAGATTGATTGAAGACTTTTTTTAAAGTTAAACATATAATTAATTGAACCCTATACATTATAAAAGCATATAATATGATCACATTCCTTCTAATTCAAATTTAATGAAATTAAAGTTGTTAAAAAATCTATCTAAGCTTATTTGACTTTAATCATATATAATGTTAAATTGTGACATGATAAATCATATTAAATAAAACGAATATAATAGAATGATAGATCATGCTTTAAGCTTATTATAATATAGATGATTAGAGATAGCAAGGTAAATTATAATCGGTATGATTCTAATCATACTAATAACAATATAAATTTTACTAATTTGATATAATATTACAAAATATATCATGCTATACGCTTATAATAACTTATATGATTAGAAATGGCAAGGTAAATTATAGTTAGTAACTTAATATGATTCTAATTATACTAACAACACTATAAATTATACTAATTTTAATTATATGTAATCAACCTTAGTATGATTAGAATCATTGTACTAATGATTTAACATTGCAAGTTAAGTGTCACATAAATAAGTAATTATTTACTTAAGCTAATATGATCCACATGCTTGGAAAGTTAAAGCGGCTGAGGTTGTTTGACACTACAATAACCATATCCACATATTGATAAGTCATTTCTCTTATCTTTGTTTTGAGGGTTTTTTTTTTTTTTTTTTAGTGATTTGCAACTTGCAAATAAATTGCAAACCCACGATTACCTCTTTATTAGTGAGTGGAGTTCAACACCAGAAATGAAGTGAAACCATGTATTGATGGAGATCATGATATTTTAGAGAGAGATTGTCTTTTTTATAAAGAATGTCTCAAAGCATATATGATATTTTCAAATGTATAAATATGTATGTGTGTATATATATGTATATGTGTGTAACAATCTTGAATATATGAATATATTTTAAATAAGGTAAAGCATTACAAGAAATGAAGTTTGGTCTAGTGGTAAGACAAACTTCTAGTTTTCTTCCCACCCAAGTTCGAATCCCATCTCTTGCATATTTAAAATTTTTATAATGGCGGGGCGGGGCGGGACGGGGAACCCGTAGGTGTGGCGGGGCGGGGACGGGGCACAAAATTGTGCCCCGAAGGCGGGGCGGGGCGGGGTAAAAGAGGGGCGGGGCGGGGACGGGGCACCCCAATTCCGTCCCCGCCCCGCCCCGTTGCCATCCCTAATGCAAGTTGTTTGGCTCGCAAATGAGGAAAGGTAACATGTCATGATTTTGTTAGTCTCGTGTTGGGCAATGGGAATTGCAGCAATGAGATGGAGCAACGTCAGTACAAAATAAAATACTATAACTAGGAACGGAAAAAGAAAAAAGAAAAAAAACCCTAGGAAGCAAAGAACATGAAAATTTGAAATGAGAGATCCATATATTCAATTACGAAGAAATGTCCTCCTCTGTGTATCTGCTTCGGAGAATCGGGATGTCATGATCCGAGGCTCTCCTAATATCACTCTGAGAGCACTTTATTCACTGTTGTTACCTCTCAAAGTTGATACCAGTCTCACTTTTAAAAAGAGTGGGCTACTAAAGTATGTTGGTTTTGGGGCATCTACTGATCATGATTTCTCTAATCACTCAATTATACCAGGCCTCTGAAGCTCGCATCAGCAATCACTGTGCAGCATTCTACTAATGGGGATAGAAATTTTGGGCTACTCTTTAGAGGCAGCTAGTTTTCATGGGGATCGGATGTATTAGTTAGGGAGAATGATCATTCCAAATCAGTGTTTGTAAATATAAATTATGCCTAATTACTATGTCTACTCGTGAGAGCAGTGATGCTAGCAGAGTGTCGTATCCACTAGGACAAAAAGGCGGCTAAATTGTGTTGCTTCCCAAATTCCTAAATTAATTCCATTAGAAATAAAGTATTGATTTGAGGTTTTGATTCCTAAATTAGTAAATTAAAAACAATGTTTGATTCAATTAAAAAAAAGATCTTAGGGTACGAATTTACACGTCCAAAGCCATGAAGGTTCAAGATGATATAGTCCAAGTAGGGTCCAAATGCATTCAAATTAGAATTGCAATGCAAATCTGATTTTTAGATTTGAAATTTATTTGGAATAAAACTGGACCGAAGAGAGGAATTAGTTGCATTCGAGAGAAGAATCCTATGTTCACTAAGATTGTGGACCAACTCCTAGAAACTCTCTCAAAACCCTTTTGGACCCCTAATCATAATTCAACTTGGACCTCACACTATTAATCGTTAAACAAATCAAAACCTAGCAAGCAACTCATCAAAAATACATAAAAAGAGCCAAAAAGGGGTTGCACATAGGGTTGTAAACGGGTCGGTTTTGGTTCGGGTCCATGATGGAACCAGAACTAGAACTGTAATCGTTTTTTAAGAGGGGGAACCGGAACTGGAACCCGATAATATTAATAGGAACCAAAACCAAAACCAGAACCATTTGTTAGGCATGTTTGGTTACGGTTCCGGGTATGGTTCCGGGTCTGGACTAATACCTATGTTTTTCTTTTTTTTAAAAAAATTATGCTTTAGTAAAGCAAAGATATGTATTAATTCAATCAAGTGTTTTGAGTCAACAATGATGTATTTTCTAGAAAAGCACAGTGATATTTAAGTATTAATTCAACTTGTATAAGCATTTTTTTATTTGATTCTTCAGTAGTGCATTATTTTTTTAATTTCTCTTTTATGAAAAGTTATTGGTAGACATGAATATTTGATGGTGGATGATGACCGGATGAATTTTATGGTTGAATACCAATAGCTTGATTTTTTTTAATTCTAAATAAATGGGACCAGCAATGACTTTGTGAATTAAACCACCGCTCAGGTCGTCAGTGGAGGCATCGGGACCAAAATAAGGACCCAGAACCTAACGGGTCGGAACCTTCGGGTAATCGGAGAATCGGGAACCCATTTACAATACTAGCTGCACGTAAATCCATTTCCCCTCATTCCTCTTGGACGACCAGCAACACCTTCCCCTTTTCCATTATTTTTTTCTTCATCTCTCCCTACTTCCATCAATATTTCATCCAAGGCCTTCCCTAAGGCACGCCACCACTTGAATTTTTACGCTGCCGCACCACCACCTTTGCTATCGTCAGTTTACCATTGGACCAGCCATTCATCATCTTCCCTGCTTCGATTTATAATTCGTTGGTAATAGACTCTATTTTTACTTTTCCAAGAAAATAAGTTAATTTCAATCAGCCTTTTACTGACATTTTTTAGTAACACGTCGCTAAAATCAGGCTTTTAGCGACGTTTTGTAATGCGTCGGTAAAAGTCTTTGATTTTTACTTTTCCTAGAAAATAAGCTAATTCTAAAATTCACCTTTTACAGACGTTTAGCAAAATTAAGGTCGGTAAAAGTCTTAATTTTTTTTTTTTACTTTCCATGGAAAATAAGTTAATTGTAAAATTAACCTTTTACTGATGTTTTGTAAAACGTCAGTTAAAGTTTACCGACGTTTAATAAAACGTCGGTAAAAATCTCTGATTTTTACTTTTCCTAGAAAATAAGGTTAATTCTAAAATTAACCTTTTACCGATGTTTTTTAAAAAAACGTCGCTAAAAATGCCCATGTAGCTACGTTTTATAAAACGTCGGTAAAAGTCTCTATTTTTTTTTTAAATTCACCTTTTACCGACATTTAACAAAACGTCGGTAAAAGTATTTATTTTTTTTACTTTCCATGGAAAATAAGTTAATTGTGAAATTAACCTTTTACCGACGTTTTATAAAACGTCGGTAAAAGTCTTATTTTTTTTTTTTTTTTTTACTTTACATAGGGAATAAGTTAATTGTAAAATTAACCTTTTACCGACGTTTTTTAAAAAGCGTCACTAAAAATCCATTTTACCGACATTTTATAAATCGTCGGTAAAAGTTTTTATTTTTTTAATTTCCATGGAAAATCAGATAATTCTAAAAATTAACCTTTTACGTCGGTAAAGAGTACTATTTACCGACAAATTTATGAAAACGTTGCTAAAAGTGCAGTTTCTTGTAGTGAATTTAGCGGCAGTTTTTTATTTTCCATTGATTTTTCCACTATTTGTTCTTAGATAGTTGATAATGAGGCAATAACGGCACATTTAGTGGCGGGAAAGAATTTTCGCCGCAAAAAGTAGACATTGACTGCAGAAAAAAAAAGGCTCTAAATTGGTTTTTTAATTTTTTTTCCACTACTAAATGTCTCTCTTTTTTATAGTGCATTTTTTCTTATCCATGTATCATCTAAACTTTACGACTTCATCGCTCAAGAAAGAACGATAACAAATCTAATCAAGTGGGCCATTGACATTGCCATGTTAAAAAAGAGCACATTGCGACACTGACAAATCTAAAAGACTCTCAATGATCACCTGAATATACTTGCAATTATGGAACTCCTTTGCCTAAATTCATCAACCAATAAAATGTAACTAAACAACCCCTTCAATATTATCACATATCAACCTTTTGACACTCCAAAGATCGTGACTATTTAACAATAAATAAACTCCATATGGTGTGCTTTGAAAACTTTTACAAGTGCTATACTTCCATAAAATTTGCTGTAGTTTAATTTAGGAAGAAGGATCTCAATTTATACAAATGAAACGCAAGGAGAGTTTCAAATTCAAAACTAAACCTTATCTTTGCTAGCTCTAATCTCTAACCATTCCTACAATCTCTTAACTGGCCTTATCTGATACATAGGGCTTGTGGGTGGTTCTATGTATCCGTGAGTTTACCAATGATCTCCCAAAGGGGGGTCGGCGGGTTCCCATGTTATCAACAAAAAAAATATATATATATATATATATATTCTCTAACTTGCCTTACCTTTATTTATCATAGCCAATCAAAACTAACAACAACGGCTTGGGCTAAATAAGTATAAAAAGAAATTAAAATTAGTTTTTTTTTAAATATTATTACAATGATGAGTGCTTGCAAGACAATCATTAAAAAATTTCTTGCTAGTTACTGTAATAATAAGCTCCTTCATATGCGTAGATTTACTTACGTTTGATTAGTTTTTTTACACTAGTTGCACATCATCCACAAATGATTTTCTACAAAAATCAATCATTAGAAAAATAACATAAAAATAAATAAGTTATATGTATCCAGAGAATGAAGAAGAAGGATTGCATATATTATTTAAGAAATTACTTACCATGAAGTATGACTTGAAAGGAGATAAGAGAAATAATATGCCTTGTGCCTTGAATGAGGAGAATTAGGAGTTCGGATCCGAACTTTTAGCTTTGATGAAATTTGAGGGAGATTTAAGGGATTTAGAAAGTAATTTCAATTTGAGTTTCCAAATCGATTTACATTACCACAAAATTGAGATGGTGGGTCCTGCTTTACAGTGGAACACACGAGAGAATGGGAATCGAAACTTGATAGGAAGGTGGGGCTCACTCAAGTGGGCCCTGATGCAAGAAACCGGTACAATAGTAGCATCGCTAAGGGCCCGTTTGGTAAATTTACTAATAAAGTCAAGTTAAGTTAAACATCCCATCAAAAACACCTTTTACAAAAATTCTCTCCATCTTTTCCAAAAAAAGTCAAAAAGCAACTACATTTACTCACTAAAAGACAAAAAATCTACATTTCCCCATACAAAAAGTCAAAAATATTCCATTCCAAACAACTAAAAACAAAATATCATCATAACTTACTTATATTTTATTCATTCTTTTCATTTCACTTTACTCCACTTTATTTTAAAAGTAAATTACCAAACGGGCCCTAAGGTCATCTCATCAAGTTTTTACTTTTACTATTTTCTAATTTTTTTATTTTTTTTATTTTTGTTTTTTTTCCGACCAACTACTTAGCTGGTCATGTAAAATAAACTAAAAAAGAAATGCATGGCCCAAATACATTGACGTTCAAATAGGAGCCGCTCATCAAATGGCCAAAGCTACTCATCTTATGGCCATGGGCCACCCATGTCTCATGATGATGATGATGAAGAAGAAGAAGAAGAAGAAGAAGTATACAGATCGATCATAGCGGACGTGATGCCACAAACATATCCAGCAAGGTCCCTAAGCTCCCTAAGGTCATAACTCTATGTAGATGTTGGCCCCACAATCCTGGATCTAAGAAACGCAGACAACAACACATTGAAATCTGACATCACCGGCCAACATGGGGAGAGGAGCACACATTCTTCGTCGGTTGAAGAAAGATTTCACACGAATCCATGTTTGAAAGAGTTTTTAGGCTACGTGAGAGATATGATTAGAAGAATATATGGAAAATCAAATCATGCATTTCACCCAAATGGACCCACGTACATGCTCCCATCAAATTCACAAACTACCACTACAATCTCCCCATCATCATCCTTGATAGAAAAATATAAAAAAGCAAAGAAAAAGATGGGAAGATTTAAGGATCAGCGCAGGATCTGCCCTTTGGACTTTTTTTGTTTGGAAGACAAAGGTAAGTTTGAATATGGGTTTGAAGATATAGAAAAGCGGAAAGTGTTTAAAGAAGACGGAAGCTCAAGTGACAAAAATGGGTTGGGGAGGAGGAGGACATGCCGACATTGTTGGAGAATATGGATTGGTCTTGAAGGCATTTGCTTGTTTAATGACAAGCGTTACTAGCAGGGACATTGGTTTAAATTGGACGCAAGGCCTTCAGTGGCCTAATAGATACATATTTTAAGTTTTTAGTGGCGGAAAATTTCTTCCACTGCTAAAATGGAAGGAAAATCTTCTAGGCCAAAACGCCGTTGTTAACGATAAGAAAAAACCGCTGCTAAATGCTTTTATTCTTCCGCCGCTAAAAATCACATTTTTTGTAACACGCAACAGCCAACAAGTTTCAACCCTTAGAATTTCTATTTTTTAATCCAACGGTGCAATCCATTCAGATGGATATAAAAAAGGGGGCTCGGTGATATTTGGAGGAGGGGTCCTGACGTGTGTTGTCTATTTGAATTGAGTTATTAGGTGGGCCCCACTATGACATGTTTGAAAAAGAAAAAAAAGGTGGGATGATATCTGATCATTTATATTTCATCCAAGAACATTTTCAAAATCATGTGGGCCCACATTTCCAGTTGATCTAGATAATTGAATGAACGGGCCTTGTAATAGTGTCTCTCTCTATATATCTACCCCATATAATAAAAGCATTAGTTTTCGTCGACTCTGTAGGGCCACTTTATCATCCACTCATATATACAAATACGTGCCTGGAAGATAGTGGAACACGTGCTTTTTTCCTTTCTTTCTTTTCTTTCTTTCTTTCTTCAAATGGAAAGTACCTCTTCCCTTGTTTCTTTATTCTCTTCCTCTCGGTTGTTCCTCTTCACGTCTGTCTCATCACCTTCTTCTCTCTTCACGTCTCTCTCTCATTACCTTCTTCTCTGTCACCGAACTCCATCTTCCATCTCCCTTTCTATTTTTTTTTTGTGCCCTACCTTGTCGATCGGTTGCCGGAACTCGAGCTGTCAATCGCCGGAGCCGTCTCCTCTCTCAGTTCCAGGTACTTCTTATTTTCTCTTCTTCCTCTTCTTCCTCCACCTCCTCTTCCCTCTCCTTTTCTTTTCCCTATTTTTTTTTTCTTGCTACATCTCAGGTTTTCCCCCAAATTGATCGCCACTCTGTCTCTCTCTCTTTCGATTTTTCTGCATGCAGTCTTTTAATCGATCTTGGATTAGATGCAGCTTCACGCGCTCTCCTGCGGGTCATAGAGATACTGGCAGCTGAACGAGGATGGGACAAACAGAGACAAGGACTTGAGCGCCGTAATGCAGAAGCCTTTCTCTGCACCTTCAAAACTGATTTGAAAAACCCGCAATCGCAATCAGCGCTGCTTCTTGCATCCTGATGCAGGGTAGTTCATTGAAGGTAATTTTCCATTATGATCTAAAATAGGTTTACATTAACACTACGGACGAGAGATGAAACAAAGCTACATGTTATAGGAATATAAATACATAAATAGCACCACAATCATGCAGGCATTAGATTGCTATGGGGACACAAGCAAGAGTTGGTCTCAGCATATTAAAGGCCATGGAAGACTCAATGGTGTAATGAATCTTATATTATATTCGGGATTCGGGATTGGCGTTCTTTCTTTTGACATTCAATAAAGCTGTGCAAATTAATTCTTGGTTCTTGCCCTTCAATCTAAAACTCAAATTCAAGGGAAGGATAAAACTTGGAAAGATGATGGTAGTAGTGATTATGGTGATTATGAAACTTAATTCAAATGGTGGGATCTGCCTTCAGCAATGTGGTCCTTGTGGATCATTCTGAGTGTATAAACTCTTGCAATCAACTTCCAAAGGATTTTCTTAAAATATGAGTGCTGGTAACTCAATTTTATGTGTAAATGAGGGTTCATGCTTTTGAATGACCTGATTACCTTTGAGTGTTAGATCCCGACCCAGACCAAGTCGATTAGTGTGCGATTAGTATGTGTTTAGTCCTAAGTGGGTTTAGTGGTCGTTGGGTTAGAAGTAATTAGTTTAGTCTTGGACATAGCTTTGGGGATTTTGAGAACGTTTAGTATTAGTCAGACACACTCAGGAAGGCCTGAGTGCACGTGTAAGTTGGGAAGATCGTATCAGTTTCCGTGTGATTGTGATTTTGATTTCATTTGAATGATTTTTCTATGTGTTACAACTTTCGTTTTAAGCACATTCATGTTTGAAGCCCAAAAACCCATGTTTTGGCCCAAAGAGGGTAAAATTGTCTTTTATGCACAAATCTGGACACAATTTGCGAGATCTCAAAACCATGTCAAAAAAATATACTTTTTGGAAACTAGATTTTTCGACGATCGTTTTATCTTTCTTCATCGAAGTCATCCGAGGTCCACAAGACCATATTTTCGTCGTTTCAAAGTTCATGTTGATTGAGGCCCATTGTATTCACTTAAGCCCCATCTCCCTCTCTTTTCATTCACTTTACCAAATCTCTGCAACTTTCTTAACCTAGGGTTGAAAACCCCTCTTTCTTTTCCATCTTCCTCACCTTGCATGACATAGCTAGAGATCACCAAAGGAAATTCAAAGAATACCATCTTCTTCATCTCCTTGCAAGCTTTCCGTTGGTACCAATTTCTTGGAGTTTCTTGTGGAACAAGCTCTACATTTTCTCCCTCCTCTCTTGTTTGACCTTCTCTAGGTAAGAGCTTCAACCCATGCTTTTCATAAAGTCTTTTTAGTTCCTTAAAGATCTTGTTTTTCATGTTACAAACCCTTTTGGTAAAATGGGTTTCTTGTTTTCTAGATTGAGTGAGTTTTGTGTGGTTTTCTTGGGTTTTTGTAGTCTTTGGATTGGCTTGAGTGAAGTGCTTGGAGAAGAGTGTTTAGCTTGGGCAAGGCAAGTAATCTCTATAGGACTATTGTGCATGTGTTTTGTAAGCCTCATTGTTGTTTTAGAAAGTTTGCATATGAATATGTTTACAAGCTTCATGATCATGTTTTCTTCGGATTGAATGTTTAAGATTGGGAAAAATATGTGTTTTGTCCCTTGGAGAGCATGTAGGCTCAGGGAGTGCAAGTGGAATGAGGAACAAGAAGAAGGGAAGAAAGAAATGTGAAAATCTGCACTGAACTGCATTTCCCGTGCAGTTTCGGTCAGCCGTCGGTCGGCTGGCGGCTAGCCGAAATCCTCATTTCGGTTAACCGCGAGCTGACCGAGCTCGGCGGTTCCCTTTCCAGAAGCTGACATTTCGCCAGGGAGTTACGGTCAGCTTGACGGTCAGCGAGTTGCAAGCCGCCATACCCCATGTCGGCTAACCGCTGGCCAACCGCGCGTTGTCGGTTCCTTTTTCCGAGAGCTATATTCAAACTGGATTTCCCGCGGTCAGCCCTACGGTCAGCTTACGGCTAACCGCCAAGCCTCAGTGCAGCTAACCGCAGTCAGTTCGGTTCCATTTCCAGAGGGCTGTGTTGGACCTGGATTTCCAGCGGTCAGCTGGCGGCTAGCCGCCAAGCCTCAGTGCGGCTAACCGCAAGCTAACCGCAGTCAGTTCGGTTCCATTTCCAGAGGGCTGTGTTGGACCTGGATTTCCAGCGGTCAGCTGGCGGCTAGCCGCCAGGCCTTAGTTCAGCTAGCCGACACCTGACCGCGAGGTGACCGAAATTGTCAAATTTCCTGTTTTGAAGAGCTTTTGCAAGAATGAAAAATTAGAACATGTTAAGTGGCCTTTAGCCTGATATTATGCACTCGAAACCCGAGATGTCCTTGAACTGTTGGGGCACCAATTCTGTTTTAATTCCAACATCTGGACTTCGGCTGCACAACGATCAACCAAAGGTCCTTGTATGAGCTTGATAGGCTTTGTATTCGTACTTTGGTTTCGATTTAATGAATATCATTGTGTACTCGTTTGAAGTTTAAGGACAAGCTCGTTTTGAAGATGTGTTTCAAGAAAAAAGGGGATCACTTCCTAAGCGTGTTATGCATATTAATTATGCCCTTGCTAGTCGTGTTCATTGTGTCTTGATGAGTGATTTTCCCCTTTTTATCTCGACAAGTTTTGATAATATCTCGCGTGTTTTGTGCATTCATGAATTAAGTAAACACCACTGAGCTTAGACTGCCCTTTCAGTTTGATCCACTGTCTGGGGGTCTTTAAACATGTGGACTGTCTGCAGACTGGTCGTGTATTTATTACACATCGTGCGTGTCCGGTTTCGCGGCCGGAATTCCCGTCTTTGTGGGAAATTGTGTCGTGCTTATATTATATATATCGTTCTTGTCGTGCGTGCTTGCTCTTTTCATTATATAAATGATAGAGAAATGATGGGCTCTTTGTGGATTGTAACTATTCATGGTATATTATGTACTCATGCTAGTTTGTTTTAGTACCTCAGCTCAATTATTTAGTTCTACAAATGTACCTCAGTCATGATAGTATTTCAAATCAAGTATTGCTTATATATTTTCTTAAACATTATTGTTCATGCTTGCTCCTAAATTGATTACCTGCCAAACCGTTGTGTTTGACCCTTGTTTGTTGGTGCCCAGGTGCAGGAGACGTTACCTTTGAGGAGGAGCGTCAGGAGGAGGCTTGTGAGCCAACCCCTGTGAGAGAGTGGCAGCCCGACGATGTCATCTAGACGTCGGGCGGGTTCTTGAGTCTCGTCATTATTTTGTCTTGGGGTTCCCTTATTTATTTTGAGTTGTGTATTGGCCTCTGTTGGCCTCTTATGGGTTGTAACAAAACTTAACTTACTTTCGTGTTAGTTTTATAACTTGAACTATGATGGGAATGTCATGTTAACTTCTTCCTTTGATACTATGCCTTGTTATTAATAGTGATAGCACTTAAATATTTTATTGGTGCTTATCTTGGTGTGTTTTGCTACACGCTTCCGCATACTTGATCGTGTGAGTCAGATTCCGCGTGTCATTGGAAATCCTCACTGCGGGAACCTATGGGAAAGCAAAAGCTTTAATAGTAATTGGAACATCAACACCGTCGCGGGCCCGGGGTTCCGTTCCGAGGTCGCGACATTGAGTGATTTTTTTTTCGTTGCCATGACCAATAAAATTTGAACAGAGTCACAGTGAATTAGATTCACTGGTAAATGATTGCTGGGCAACCAAGACCTGACCATCATTTGCAAGGTTATGGTCCATATTCATTGCCAAATCAATCAAACAATTGTATGGCACGTTTTTTGAGCAATTTTGTTCTAACTATATTTATCCAGTAGTGATGTTTTTTTTTATTCAGTTCTACAATGAAGGAATGAGGTGTACCAGATTTGAGTTTTGCAATCCAAGTTTCAAAGTTGAACTTGGGGTGGTACATAGAATAACATATCTTCTGGAAAAAAAGGAGTTAAGTACGATAGCCGCCACTAAGAATAATCAAAATGTTGTTTTCATAACCAAAACTTTGTGGCAATAGATCCCCATATATCAGCATCTGACCTCACCAAAAAACAACCAAAAAGGGTAAAAAAAAATATAAAAGAAAGAATAAGTACTGATTCAGCAAGAAAACAGCCCTCCCTATTCCTTCATTTGTTTCAGGGAGGCATTATCCTCTGTTTCTTTTGTAACTGCTTTCTTGGGTGTACCTACTTTTACAGATTTGAGGGTGGTTGCCCCGGCCGGATCTGGGCTCGCTTCCAAAACATATTTGAAGATTGTTGATCCGCTTCTAAAACCCAGATGAAAATCACGGGTTCACCCCGAAAATCCACATGAAAATCTGGTTTTGCGCCCAAAGCCCAAAATCGAACTACTTGCTTAGGTCCGCCCCCTCAAATAAAGATCCCGGTCCACCACTACTAAGGCAAAAGAGCTCAAATGAAAAAAGAAGTAAGAAGAGATTACAGACAGATGTCTAACAAGTTGATTACAGACAGATCCTGGTTTCTTGCATAATGTATAATTTCGGTGGCTTGAGTTGGTTTTCATGTGACAGCTGTTGCATAATGTATAATTTTGCTGGCTTGAGACAGTTTGTGTATTTAATTTGAACTCTAATGAGTATGCTTTGTGTATAGTTTCACTGAATGTGGGTAAGTGCCAAAGTTGACTTTAATCCAATAGAGACTTGTAATGCATAAACATTTGTAATGTTTATGCTTTGTATAAAGTTTCATTGGATGTGGGCACATTCCGTGGTTGGTTTTCATGTGACAAATGTTGCATAATGTATAATTTTGATGGCTTGAGACAGTTTGTGTATATAATATGAACTCTAATGAGTATGCTTTGTCTATAGTTTCACTGAATGTGGGTAAGTGCCAAAGTTGACTTTAATGCAATAGAGACTTGTAATGCATAAACAACATTTGTATCAGATGATTCATGTATAGAATTTGATCTCTAATGGAATACACAATGTCTCTACTTTTATCAAATGTAGGCATTTTCATGAGTTGTTGCTTTAAATGTGGTCTGGGGATGAGCCAGTTGAGGCTTGGGGGTGGTGGTTTGTGTCATTGATGTTATAAGGAGGTGAGTGCAACTTTACGGTGGGGCCCACCTATCAAGTTTCCTAGCTGCTCAAAATGAAGGCCTTCCTTGTCAATGGAACGTCCCAAATCTTACTTCAGTAAAAGTTGATTCCACCTTAAAATTGAGTGCATGACATTCTTAATCATGCTTGATAGTTCTCTACAACTCCTTCTGGTGAATTCTACATTGATAGAGATGTTATTGTTGGAATATAGGTGGGCCTTCCAGACAGGTTTCAAAAACTTTTGACCCACTTAATGCAGGGATCAATTGTCTAGAATGCAACAAACCCAATCCAGGATGCAATTCCCTCAATCTCATAGCCATGTACAGTAATAACTACTATCTAAAAGATAGAAAACAGAACATAAACATGCTTCCACGAAATACACAACAAACAAGGATGTAGATATACCTTTGGAGCCTTGTTGTGCTCTAATGGAGGATTTGATTTCTTTACTTTGATGATGAACAACTTCACAATCCAAATCAGAATCTTCAACTCCTTTTGATCTTCCAACGCTATGTCCCGTATTAGATCTCTTTTCTCAAGAAGATGGTGGAATCCTCAAGAGAAAACCCTACTAATAACTCTAAGGAACCAAAGGTGAAAGAGAGGGAAACTTTGAGAGGAAGATGACTTGTACAACTCTTGCACAAGGGGCTGAAAAATGCTCTATTAATTATGCACGAATTTGAGAGGAGTATTCCTCTATTTATAGCCCTCCATAAATCCTCTTTTCCTATTTGAAATAGAAGTTTAATCCCCATTACAAATTAGTAAACATCTCCCTTACTAATTGCCATAGAAGTCTTACTTCCACAACTATTAGTAACTTTCTCTTTTCTAATTAAAATAGAAGTCTTACTTCCATTATTAATTAGTAGCTTACCATTACCACTATTAGAAGTCTCATTTCAAATAGAAATAGTAACCTTCATTTTAGAGTTTAAGTAGAATTAATATCTTTCTAATATATTGGGCTAGCGTGGGGACCACTAGGGATTCCTTAGAAAGCTGGCTCAAACTGGGACACGCGACCCCACATCTCATGTGCAATCCGGGCCCACAGTTAATTGCAAATAACTCCACTATATAAATGCAATTGCACTCCAGTCTTAGGAATAAATTACAATGAAGATCCTAAACTTCCAGAGTACCACAAGTAGGCCCCTCCATCTATATCCATGGATCAAATGGACCTGTCCACCAAATTAGATCCATATCTTATTATCCTTGAGCCCCAATTAATTATAGTAATTATTTGGTACCGATCCAATTAACTCTTAATCGGAATGGGTGCGCACTTACCAATGATAAATCCATTAATTGGCACAAGGGGATAATGTAGATAGATTCCATCTTGATCATTGCATGTTCCCACAGCTCCATTACCACGTACCAAAATCACCGAGGTGTTGACCTACAATTGGCCTCACTCATTGGTGACTCAAAGCAAATGAATAGATAGAAACTTGAGTTCATTAATGTTTCAGGATTATGAGCCTATTGCTAGGGAATTATGAGAGCAGACCTTAAAATAAAGACAGTATATATAAGGTGCTTCTCATGGTCCTTCAATACATCCAATGTACCAGCACTATGATCCAAAATCTTACATTCTGATGATCGAGACAAATCACACTATCTCATAGTGATCAAAGTACTGCAACCTTGTCAGATGAGATGCCCAATCTCATCACTGGTTGTGAATATATTTTAAGTATAAGATTTGTGACACATATCTCCCGTATGTGGATCTCATCCATATACATATATTACATCTAATATACTAATGGGACCCGGTTCATCTCATGAACCATTATGTCATATATATTGGTCATGTGCATTAAGTAATAAATCACCATTCATCTCATGAAAGGAAAGCATGATTATATTGATAAATAAAGAAATTAATCAATCTATTCATCATATACTGGTATTGAGACCATAAAAACTAACAGTTATATCTTCATGAACTAATATTCTACATTGATAGCTCATTTATTACAAGAAGTGGCTCATATTTTGAATCTAAGCTTATACTTTTTGAATATTTTTAATACAAATATTTTAAAGTCAATGATGGATAGGATATTCTGTATGCACACATATTTGTAATGATGCAAGGCAAATCCTGTCCCACTCCTACTACACTCATACTCTCTCAACTTTTCTGATCATTTGCAAAATCTTATGCACATTCATTAATTTCTTATTTTAATCCAACAAACTATCTTCTTATTAAGTACCATTGAAATAAAATATAACGATATGCTATAATCTAGATAGATTCATCATTTCACCAACTAAGATTTACAATAGGTTTGTCCAATCGTAGAGCTCAACTCTTTTATCTGAAGATGAGTTTTCTTCTATTTTAATGTGCCTCCTGTCATTACGGTGTATGAAATAACTTTCCGACATGTTCTCATGTTATTATTTCTTCCAAAAATATGGCTCCTTCATTTAGGATTTTGCTTATTTTTCTTAATTTCTTCAATCTTATTTTTCTTTGATGGAATGCTTACCTTCCATTTAATTGAGCATTTGTTGGAACATATGTACATTTTTGTAGTAAATTTAAATAATTGATAGTTCTTTTATTACTAAATTTGTTGCTATTTTTTATTGCTCTCTTATTATTTTGTTTTAAATTGCTAATCTTGTCCACCTATATGAAAATGGACTTCTGATATCATTTTTCTTTATCTTTAAACACAAATAAATAAGTATCTAAATTGGGAATCATGTTAATTTTTGATTAATTTATATGAACTTACTTGATTTATGTTGTCTGCTTTACCATCATATACTTTAAGATAATTTACATTTTGAAAGAAATTTTACACGGTGTTACAAGGTTAAATTCATACTGCATAACTTAAATATAGTATCAAACTTAAGAACTGAACACAACTTAAATATAGTATCAGACCTAAAAAGTGATTGATTTGTTCTTTTCTATAAAAGATAACTCCAAAAAACGTCATCAGAGGCAACACAACTCGGTACACCAAGTTCTCTATTGAACAAAAAGAAAGAATCAACATGGAAAAGAGGGAAGCGAATAAAAGGACACAAATATTACAAAGTGAAACATTAGAACCTGCTCCAAAGAAGAAAAGATATGCTTCTAAAAGTGCAAATCCCACAAAAGCAACATCAAACTTAGGTTTGCTCTTAATTATTATAATACATTTATGTTTATAATTACAATGAATAATAGTATTTGTAATTACTAATTTCAATATTTCTCCTAATATAGAGCATGCAACACTACACAAGCGACAACAAAGAAGACAATGGTACGCCTCATTGCCAAAAGAAAAAAAAAGACTCACTTCTTCTACGAAAAAGGGAGGCTTATGCTAGAAAAAAGTTACTGAAAGAATAATCTTTTAGAAATCTTACTTCATCATTTAATACAAGTCAACAAACAGGTAACTAATTCTATACTCTTATGTGTAATATTAAAACTCTTTGAAAAATATAAGAAAAATATTTCTAAATAAATATTTATCTTTTGCACCGAACAGAAGGCACTAATACACCACTAGGTATCGATCTCAATGATAAGCCCGCAAATATTACAGCGCAGATGGAAAAAAGAGTATACCATACTTATGAGATTGGTAAGTTCTATATTAAAAAATTAATAAATATGTTTATATTACAAACTTCTTATATATATTTATATTACAAACTTCTTAACATTATATATATCTTCTACCAGGGTCAACATCGAGACAATCGGCTGAATCTGATGAAGATGCTTCCTCATGTGTTTATTTAGAAAGCACTTCTACATTAAACAACAGACAAAGAGGTAAACATATTTATACAAGAAAATAGCTTAGGTCTATTAAAAGAACCGAATTATACTAATACAATTTTTACATGCAGCTATGTATAGTTTTGACATAAGCATTCCTTCCCAACCATCAATATTAGAATAAAAACCCGATTGTAGCTATTGTGAAGCAAAGAGATTTGCTTATGAACCAAAGGGTTTTTGATGTTCTACTGGTCAGGTATTATTAGCTTCAAATTTTGTTCCTAAAGAGCTTCTAGCTCTATTCACATCAAATAGTGAAGAGGCGGTTCATTTCAAAACACATGTAAGAACATATAACAATACATTTGCATTCACCTCCTTCGGTGTCAAATATGAAAAAGAGCTTTGTAAGAGGAACAAAGGTATTTACACTTTCAAGGTTCAAGGCCAAGTTTACCATTACATTAATGAATTGCTACCTCCTGATGGCCATCCATCATATCTGCAATTATACTTTTATAATACTGATCGTGAAGTGGAGAATAGGATGTATCAGTCACCAAAGCTTAGGCCTGATGTTGTTCGAAAGCTAATGGATATATTGACCATCAATCCTTATTATGAATTTTTTCGATCTTTAAGAGATTTGTCCATCAGCGATGATACAAGAATATTCTTAAGATGTGATCCTCAACTTGATCAAAGGGTATACAATGCACCTTCAGCATCACAAGTTGCAGGAATCTGGACTGAGAATTCAGATAGCAACCAATCAGCCGAACGCGACATCATGATAAATAGTCATTCTGGACACAGTTACAGAATTAAGCATTATTTTGGTTGCTATGATCCATTGGAGTATCCACTACTATTTCCTTATGGAGATTCAGGTTGGCATAGAGGTATCAAACGAAGATAAAGAAATGTGTTGTTAAGTCATCCAAATATAGTTTCGATTGATGATTTGTTGAACAAAGAAAAGCGAGGTATATCTTATCTTCATATAAACTATTATAAAATCAACTTGAACACTAAAAACTTATAATATCTTTTTTTTATTCCTGTCAGCTTCAGAGAAACAAAGTTCAACAAAAGAAAAAATATCATGTCGACAATATTATTGTTATAAATTGCAAATTTGACCATTTGAAAGCTCAATCTTGCTACATTCTGGTCGTCTTTTACAACAGTATGTTGTTGACTTGTATATAAAACTTGAAACTTCTCGGTTGGATTACTTTCGAAATGATCAAAATTCAATCTGAGCAGATTTATATCAAGGAATAATGGATAGCATTAGCACTAGTGAAACTTCTGGAAAGAAGATTGAAAAAAGAATAGTACAGCCGCCATCGTTTATAGGAGGTCTAAGAAATATACGTCGTCGGTACCTTGATGCAATGGCATTAGTTCAAAAGTTTGACAAACCAGACGTCTTCCTGACAATCACTTGTAATCCAGCTTGGTCAGAAATTAAAGATCAACTTGGTCATCATGAAGAAGCACAAAATAGACTAGACTTGATTGCAAGAGTTTTTAGAGCAAAGATAGAAGAACTTAAACTTGATTCAATGTAGAAGAATATTTTTGGTGCAGTTGCAGCGCATGTATATGTTATAGAATTTCAAAAAAGAGGACTTCCACATGCTCATTTCCTACTCATCTTGAAGCACAGGTACAAACTTAAAACCCCAGTGATGTATGACAAATTTGTGTCTGTTGAACTTCCCAATAGCAGAACCTATCCACATATATACAAAATGGTTGTTCAGCATATGATGCATGGACCATGTGGGAAGTTGAATCCAAATAATGTTTGTATGAGAAATGGACAATGCAAAAATCACTATCCTCCGGAATTTTGTTCTGTCACAACACAAACAAAGAATTCTTATCCATTATATAAGAGACAAAACACTGGAGAAGATATCAAAGTTCATGGTTGTTTGCTAGATAACAGATGGGTAGTTCCATATAACCCGTATCTATTAGCAAAATTCAATTGCCACATGAATGTTGAAGTTTGTTCAATAGTAAAAACAGTAAAATATCTGTATAAGTATATTTATAAAGGACATGATAGAGTCATGTTTAATCTTGGCAACAATATTGTTCCTGAAGATATTGATGAGATACAATAATTTCAACAAGCAAGATGGATATCTCCTCCAAAAGCAATGTGGAAGATTTACCAGTTCTGCTTAAATGAAATGTATCCATCAGTTAAAAGCTTACAAGTTCATCTAGAAAATATGCAAACTGTTGGATTCCAAGGAGATACGAACTTATTGAGCATCTTACATAATCAATAAGCATCTAAAACAATGTTGATTGGATACTTTCAAATGAATCAGCTAGATAAAGATGCTTGTAGATTTCTTTATGTGGAATTCCCTGAATATTATGTTTGGAATGAAGATAAAAAATACTGGAGCCAAAGAAAGCAACGGAATGCAATTGGTAGACTTGTTGCTGCAAGCCCAGTTGAGGGAGAAAGATATTATCTGGGATTACTATTAAATCATGTCAAAGGAGCTACATCATATCAAAGTTTACAAACTGTTAATGGAATTAGATTTGATACATTCCATAAAGCAGCAGAGCAATTCGGTTTGCTTGAATCTGATAACAATATTGATCAATGCTTAGAAGAAGCATCATTGTTCCAAATGCCTTTTACATTGCGGCGATTATTTGCTACACTTTTGGTTTACTGTGGAGTGCATAATCTTGCAGCATTATGGGACAAATATAAAGATGCAATGTCTGAAGATTTTTAAAAAACAAACCTCATGTCTGCAATGAACAATGAGGCAAAAGCATTGCAAAGTATCAATTACTTCCTTGAATCAATGGGCAAAAGTATTAATGAGTATGATTTACCAGCAATAATGATTGTTGATAGTCCAGATGGAAAGCTCCTAAAAGAAATTCATGAAGAACTAAACATCCCAATTTCAGAAAATGAGTTATTGACAATTCAAAATTTGAATCTTGAACAAAAAAGAACTTATACGATCATATTAGAAAGAATAAAAAGTGGCAATAATGGCGTCTTCTTTATCGATGGTCCAGGACGAATAGGAAAAACATATTTATATCGAGCTCCACTCATAACTGTGAGATCAGAAGGACATATTGCACTAGCAACTGCCACATCTGGTATTGCTGCATCAATTTTACCAGGGGGCCGCACTGCACATTCATGGTTCAAATTACCATTAAACTTTGAAGATAGATCAACATGTAATATATCAAAACAAAGTGGCCTAGCAGAGCTATTGCGTAGAGCAAAACTTATTATTTGGGATGAAGCATCCATGACAAATAGGCTGGCAATTGAAGCACTGAATGTTATGCTGCAAGATATAACTGATTGCAAACTACTATTTGGAGGAAAAGTAGTAGTATTTGGAGGAGATTTTCGACAAATACCCCCTGTTGTCATTCGTGGTGGAAAAAAGGAAACAATTAATGCAAGCTTGGTGATGTCAGAATTATGGAAAAAATCCAAAAAATAGAACTAATAGAAAATATGAGAGCTAAAATAGATCCACAATTTAGTGAATTTCTGTTATGTATTGGGAATGAAACTGAAATAGCTATTTCAGAAGAAAGAATTCAAATTCCAAAAACAATGCTCATTCTTTACATAGATGACATTAGTTCAAAGTTCAAACTTATCAATTCTGTCTTTCCAAATTTCATCATGAATGGATATGATGCACATTTCATGACAAACCGAGCTATATTGACAACAAAAAATGAATTTGTTGATGAGCTGAACCAAATCTTGATTGAAGAATTCCCAGGAGATTCAATCAAATACTACAACTTTGATTCTGCAATAGATGAGGCACAACAAAATCTACCAGAAGAATTTCTAAATGGGTTGACTCCAAGTGGATTGCCTCCACATGAATTGATATTGAAGAAAAATTGTCCAGTCATCTTATTATATAACATCAACCCTTCTTCTGGCCTTTGCAATGGCACTCGATTAATTTTCAGAAACTTTCAAAAAAATGTAATTGATGCTGAAATTATTGGTGGTCATCATGAAGGAAAAAGGGTGTTTCTACCACGAATCCCATTGCAATCAGATCAGGACGAAAAATTTCCATTGTCATTCAAGCGAAAACAATTTCTCATTCGTTTGAGCTTTGCAATGACAATAAATAAATCTCAAGGGCAGACATTGGAAAATGTTGGCATTTATCTACCTCTACCTGTTTTTTCGCATGGACAACTATATGTTGCCTTATCAAGAGTCAGATCAGGTGAGGTCATCAAAATATTAATAAATCCATCTTCCAACAACAAGAATGAGACATCATATACAAGAAATGTTGTCTACACAGAGCTCTTAGCACTTGCTTCTAACAACTAATGATGCCAAACATATAATACAGGTATATGTTATCACATAGACCACTCTTGTACATTTACTTATATATATATATATATCATATATTACAAAATTACCACCTTATTCCATTGCCCCATAACCTATGTCAACACCTAGATGACTTCTTATTCTTATACATTTCTTCATACATAATACTTATTGCTCTAATATACCAATTAATTATATGATATTTTTATATTTTCATTTCTATCTCTCTAATATAAATCAATGTTTCTGTTTAGAGCTAAATAACAACAAAATGGTTATTTATTCATACTTCAATACAAATAATTCAAATGTACTATTTTACATCACAAAATCATTAACCTTATTCTAATATAGTAACATGAAATAATAACTATGAACACACTTCCCTCATAAGCATCCATCAAACTGAGCACTCTCAAATATAAGTGTACTGCTCATGGTTTGCATCTAAATATGCAGCAACAAATAGGCTAGGATGGATACAATATCTCTTGGATCCATTGAACTAACTCTCCTCATTAAATGTCTTCTATGCTGGTTGCCTTTTAATAAAATCAATAAAATTATGTTACAATTTTCCATCACTATTACTGATGATCAGTAGTGGAGAACCATATACTTTTACATGGTCCCCTTCAAGTCCAAATGACTGAAAAGACTACACCTTACTGGTCTGTGAAACCCGCACAATTGTATCTAGGTTGAAAATGATTTTATTCTTGAATTTTCTAAAGTTTTTCACTTTTTATAAATTATAGCATTCATGATCCTTTCTTAGTACCCCTTCAAATAGTTCACTTTCAAGTTCTTTTGTCCTCAAATTTAGAGCACCAGAAAATTTGTTATTTGTTTGTATTATTCCTAAATGCTAAAATTTAACAGTACATATATATGTATGTATATATATTCTCATTTTATCTAGCAATGACATGAACAGTTCATCCTCTTGTTTCTTTAAATCCATATCATCGAAGCTGGACCATAAACAGTTAGGCTAACAAATAAAGGCAACTTGGCAACTTACAAGAACAACAGAGGACAAAGACATCTCTTCACTGTGGACTTGACTGATGAAAATGTAAGCAATGTATTGGTGTCTAATGTTACTATATATAATATTTGCATTATAGGATGCTCTATCATTATAAAGGATAAACTTCTTTTTGGTCTTTTTCCTTTTTCTGATATCTCATAAGTTATGTCTGTAAAGTTCATATATTTATGAAGCATGCTTTGTACATCTAAATTTCATTTTCTGCCATAATTACTTGAATCTTTCATTCTATTTGTCCCTCAAATATGTATACACCGTATAGACTTACTTGCTTTTGAATTAGGGACTTAAGGCCCGACAAAGATTAATGAGGCAGCAACCAATTTCTTCCACGAGTTTGAGTTTCAAAAGGTTTACTACATCTCCAATGGAGTACCATATTTTGAAGTTCATTGCTGTTATAATTAGGGCATAAGTATATCATATTTTGAATATAGGAGTCCAATCATCGCCCAAACAAATTTGATATAACTATCAATAGATTATTTTACATGAATTTCTTTATTTTTTATGTCTAATGATAATAAAAATGCTGTAGGATACCTCAATCAAAGACATGCCAGTTTATGAAATTATCATAAAAAGTTCTGTCATTTCTGCATTTTAGACTTTATTTTCTATTGCAAAAAACAATCGTATCCCCAATTTAAAAATTGATTTGAAGATTTTTTTTAAATGCATGAATTTACTAGATAGAAAATAATTTTAAAATATCAAAAACTAAGATTCATACTGTAATATTTGTATTTTTTCCATTTCCATATACATGCTACATATTTATTATTAGTTCAGTAATATTCATTATTTCTTCTCTAATTCAAATTAGAATCTCTCTCTTTTCAAGCTACTACTCTTCCGAACATACATACATAAAAGATGGCAATGCAATATCAGGTGCTTAAAGAAATTAATGATGGAACTCAAAGCTGGACTACAAAGGTTTGCATTCATGAAATGAGACGCCCACAATCTTCAAAGAATAGTAAATCAACTTACCAACACTTAATCTTGATTGATGAAGAGGTATTATTTCATCTATAGTTGATATTAGTATGAAAACTAATATCCTATTATATTATTAATGCAAGCGCTTTGTTTCTTCAATATAGGGGACATGAATGCAAGCAACAATTTTCAATGATGACATTAATATATTTGCTTCAAGAATCACATAGGATTCTACATACTATATATCAAATGGTCTCATTAAAAAAAATTCCATCGCAGTATAAACTTGTCGAGCATGACTATCAAATGATCATAAACAGTTATACAAAAGTGGAAGTAGTTGAAGAGGCATCCATCATCAGTACACAAAAAAAGTATAATTTCACCCTCTCAAATCCACAACCATTGATCATAGCTCAACAACAACAGCAGGTATCAATCCTCCAATGTCTCAAATATATCAGTAGTTTTAATATTGAAAAATAAAATCCCTAACAATACTTTTTTGCTTTTTAGATATTACTGGCGTTGTCTTGGATATTCTCCAAAAAAGAAAAAACTTTCAAGAGGAAATGGGACAACAAAGATTCATTAATTCAAGAAATAGTTGTTGATTCAAAGTATATTTTTCACATTCTCAAAATCTTATTACTTTTCAATATATACATATTTAAAAAACTTTTCAAAGATACCCACAAAAAAGACTAACTATTAAACTTCATGATTGTATAGTTTGGAGCTTATATTTCTATCTGCCTGGGACAAATTCATAAAAGAAGAATGTAAAACAATATTCGAAATCTTACTATCCAGGCGAGTCATTGTCGCCACAAATCTAACTCCAAAAGAGTTTAGAGGTATGAAACAAAAATAACTAAATTACTTAATAATATCTACCTCATTTCTAATAACAATTTTAGAATAAAATATATAGTTATTTGAATACTGCTATTGATTCATAGTGCTTACAAATTTTAAATTATGTTTATGACTAATAATATTTTATTTGGTGTTTTTATCCTCAATTAAAGAAGCAGGTCATTCTCAACAAGTTCATCATCAAATATTCTCATTAATCCGACCATACCTGAAGCAGAAGAAATGCTTTCGTTGTGAGTATTTTCTTAAAAGAAAAACATTATACATGCTTAAATAAAAAAATCAAACTAACTATACGTTTTTTTGCATTTTACAGCTCTATAAAAAAAAAAGAAGTATTGGATGATATTGTTTCAAAGAAATCATACTTAAAACTACTAAAGCCAAAAGATTTGGAAACAACATCAATCCAGAAAATCATGGATTCTGGACAACTTGTATGTATCTATTTACTCCATTTTATTATTTGTTCCACATGTATAACATCATAATTATATTATTATAGGATAGCATTCATTGGGTCAAAGGTTCAATTACAAGCATACCAGAAAACCAATAGTTCTGGTATATGGCATGCAATCATTGAAAACAAAAAAGACTCAAGAAACGTACGGTTCATCATTTACATGCTTCAATTGCAACAAATTAGATACTGCAGTACCAAGGTATGCTACTAATGTAGACAAATTATGTACTTTACATTTATAAATCAAAACACATACTAACTTTCATAAAACTATAGATGCGTTATCAATGTTGAAATTACAGACTCAACCTCGTCTATTCATGCAACGCTCTTTGAAGATGAAGCACAAAAAATATTCTCTTGTATAGGAGAATATATTATGAATACTCAAATGAAGGTGATTTTATCTCAATAACCTTTGTAATTCTCAAATATAATCTATTCAAGATGTTTTGAAATATAATCTTTAATTTTTATCTTTATTTTCATTTGCAGGAAAATCATGATCAAGTCAGAATATGGATGAAAAATTGTCAAGACAAGATTTTTCTATTATGCATCAAAGTACAAGAACATCAGAGTGGTCAGAAAAGGGCCATTATTATCACATCCCAAAAGAATGAATAGCTTTTAGTTTGTTTATGTAGCAAAAAGGGTATTTTCTCATATATCCAATCACACTTACATATCCAATCATTCTAATTAAAATAGCCACCCAATGATAGTTATAAAATTCTAAATCCTTTTACAACTCTAGCCTAACTCATTATTCAGTCAAATTAGGTTCCTAATTGAGATAGCCAATGACCAATTGCACCAAACATAAAAAGAAAAGAAAAGAGAGAAAGGACTATTAGACTCATAACACTATTCTTTCACTAACTTTAAAAGTATTACTCAAAGTAACGTTTATAACTTTGGTACTTGTTAATCCCTTCCTGAAATGTTGAAATGTTGTGTCATTTGTAGGATCAGAGCCAATGGCATATGAAGACAATGATAGCCGCATAACTGCAAATTTCAAACGCTGATGTTGGTCACTTTTTTGTTTCTTATGATGGTCATTTTGTAATAACTTGGATGTAATTAACCAGTAACAACATGTAAATTTCTGAATGATGGGATTTATACAATCCTTGTATCTATTACTTTTGCTTTATATTTTGTAAAGAATTATCACAGACATATTTACTGATGTAAATCTTTTAATCTGAGACTTTACTTTCAGTCTTTCACTACCTATAATTCACCAATATCTATTCCTATAGCTCACCGATTTGTCTATACGAAAGACAAATTAATCCAGTTAATTTATATACATAATTCCTTTCTCCTCAAGAACCCCACCAATGTGTGATGAATGCAATCCAGCTCCCAGAGGTATGCATCAAAGAATCTTTACTAGATAGCTTATATCTCTATTTCATTGCTTCTTTACATCATATACTTTCCCTGCATGATGACAATTCTTCCCTTTCATTTATGACAGTTCCCATTTTTTTACATACTAAACAAGACATCTCAAGTATTTTGTCTCCCTAATGGTATTATTATCAATTCCATGTTAATCTCAATTCATATTTCATCTCAATCTACTTTTATGATTACCCAATGACTGTTGGTCTTGCATTACAAACCATGACTACATTGTATTGGATATGGTTTCTCCAATACTATTTTTTATGTACAGAAAAGCATCAGTCTCTCTCTCTATCTCCTCATCTTCCTATGTCTATAGATTGTTTTCTTTTTAATTTTTCACTAACTTCATCCTTTTCCTATGTTAGACAAAAGTTGAACTTTGCTAATATGAACATACATGACGATTCACATCTTGCCTCGTTCATAATGCATACTCCCTCAAAGAGCTCAACATGTAAGTGCTCTTGTAGATTGTCTTATCTTTTTTTTTCTTCCTTGATTTTCCCTTTCCTTTTTTTTATTTTATGGATTTCAAATTCTTGGAATTTCATCTCTTGCAAGTATGGACACAAGATACTTGAATTTCTTGAACTCTACTCTTTTTTTTTCTTAATTTTAATTGTCTGTTTGGTAGCTCCTAGAACTTATGTTTTGCAAGATGCTTGAAATCCTCATATCAGCCCCGTTTGTAGTTAGCCCATTTCATGTAAAACCTCCTCTTTAAGGAAAATTTTAGTAGACTTAACAATACAATACAATCTTTGTATATATATATATATATATGACTGTATACAAAGTATACATTATTAGTTATTCACCCCACAATACACGATATATTCATTTCCTGTTGGGACTTATATGATCCCATCAGCTTCATTATTCTTATACTTTCAGCTAATGTCGAATTTCATCCCTAGCGACTTCATATGCTTTTTTTCTTTTCAACCGTAAGTCCTTTTAAAAGCTGAAAACCAAGCAAAAGTATGCATTTTTTTTCTCTTTCATGAATAGCTTCCAATATTTGTATAATACATTTTAAATCTTCTTTGTTAGTAAATGAAACAGTGTTCTACATATGTATCTAACATTATTCTATCCCACCTATATGTTTACAGGATGATGTATCAGTCATGGACCAATTGGACTCTCGGTGGGAAACATTTTGCATGTACCATGTATGGAAGAACCAATAATATACTTTTTTAGAAATAATTTACTTCTTTACCCGACTCGATCTTTGTTTTGTAGTTTTATAATCACATGGTAAGAAACTCAATTGAACTTGACTAAGAATTTGAGATTTTATAATCTTTCTTATGGTAAAACTACGAAATAATTGAGTGTGACAGAATATTAGCAAATCAAGAAAAAAAAATACATGCAAAGAAATGCGTATACAAAAATGTTGAGATGAATGTTTGGTAAATATATGAAAGAATTAGAAAGTAGTCAAGGGTAACATCAATATATGATAAATTAAGGGGGCTCACTTGAGATGGTTTGCACATCTACAATGTAGAACATCAATGTTGCAAGTGAAGAAAAAGTTTTCTATGTAGGCTAATGGCCCCTATGAATAAGTGTAGCCTATCCAATACTTGGTTTTGGATAGATTGAAATAGATAAAACAGAGATTATGTAACTCATCATCTTTCTTGAAGTAAAATAATCAAAGATAATATGTTTAGATTTACAAATTTCAATTATTGATACATAACTAAAAATTCTTGCTTATACATCACAGCCTACTTCAAAGTAAGTGACCTGAATTAAGTATTAGATTGTTCATGTGTCAAATGTTGTACAACTGCTTGCACTTGTTCATTTCTCTATATAATCTGATCAAATCCTTTGATCAACTAAACTCAAAAGAATCCTAAGCAACGACTTTGAGATTTCATTCTATTGAACTATGTTATTATATGATGAAGTAATTTCAATTTTATTTCTTCTAGGAATTTTTTTTTTGAACAATCTGGATACAAATGTGGATGCCAAGAAAGACATGGCAGAATCATTCAGAGCAACCAAAGAAGCAGCAATTAAGTTGATTCACTTCTGGTGGGTATTTTTTATCCAAGCAGCAATCGATCGTTTCTCATATTATCTTCAAAAGGAAATGATGCACATGCTTTGTAGTAGAATGATCACTGAACATGATTCGATGTTTGCAGTGTTGACATGTAGCATTTCTCCCAAACCTTCTTCTTCCCTTTTCATGATTGCATTGAAGAATTTTGAAATTACATAGTTATTTTATTTGTTCATTCATCATTGATATGTTTTTTGGTTCATTGTTGTTGTTGTTTCTTTCTTTCTTTCTTTATCTCTTTTTTTCTTCCTTCATTGTTATTGTAGACACTTGGATCTTGTTTCTCTTCATATCTCCTGCATGACCATGCTACAGAACTTATGTGAGTCTCATAACCTCTTAACATGTAGGAATTATAGTTTAATGCATTCACACCAATCAGTGTCATGAAGTTTGCAATGATGAGAAACTTCAATCTTTGTTGTGGCCTCTTGTTGCCACTTATATTCTTATCTATACTTGCAATTCCAATGGATTAAACTTTTGCAACTGTTTTAAGAGCTACTGCTTAAGTCATGTTCATCCTCATGGAATTACCTGAATGTTTTTCTGGCACTCACACCAATAATTGCAACACATAGGATAAAAAAAGGCCTCCTACTATCGACTCAATGCAATTTTCCTATCCTTATCCTTCATTTTATAATTTGTAAAAATGATAGGTTATTGAAGTGAAATTTTCCCCATCAAAATGGATTCCCATCTTGAGCAAATAGTCACTGCACACAAAGGCTCTCACCGACAATTACATGCAACGCATGTACCTCCCACTAGTATATATATAAAAGGGTGGTGCAAGTTCTTATTAGGTGGAAGATCTCACGTATGCAAATGACAAATAGCTTACTAGATGAAGAGTCCATATTAGCTTGCTTCCATTTTCTAGTTGAACTTTGGTTATTATTTGTCTCTCGAGTAGAACTTACAAATGGGACAATAGTCTAGATTAATAAATCTCATTCCTTTCAAACAGAGAACCAGATTTTAGGAAACAGATCCCCTGTTTCGTCCAAATAGGGGAGCCCTGTTTCGACGAATCAGGGGTCGCCACGTGCAGGGGCGGAAGGGGGCGAAGGAAAGAAATTTACCCTCTGTTTGGGAGGGGAGGGGAGGGGAGGGGAGGGGAGGGGGAAGGAAAATGAAGGGGAGGGGAGGGAAAATTAATTTTCCTTCATCTTATTTGAGAAGTCAAAAAGTAGGGGGAAGAAAAGTGAAAAAGTATAATTTTGTTTGTTTGTGAGGTACAGAGACAAAGACAATTTTATCCTTGTTTTTGAAAAAAAATCAATTGGAGTAAAAGGGCAATTTAGTAATTTTCAGAACTTTGCCTCTTTTGCCCTCATTTTCCCCCTTATTTTTGGGGGAATTTTTTTGAGGGAAAACAATGCCTTTTTCCCTCCATTTTCCCTTCCCTCTTCCCAAACACCCTAAAAAATCATTTTTCCTTCATTTTCCCTCCATTTCCCCCCCTTTCCAAACAGAGAGTTACTTTTTTTTTCCTCCACCCCTCTTTTGCGCCTGCGCGTGTTAGTCCCTGATTCGTCCAGACATTCGTCCAAACATGGCTCCTGTTTAGACGAAACAGACGATCGAATCCCAAACATCAATTGACCATCCAAATGACAAATAGGTCAGGTGATAACATGGGCGCCTGTCACATCAATTGCCCCAAATCATGGATGGATCTAAAACCTAGTTGCTGATTAAACATTGGCAGATGCCACCACCTCCTAAACAGACGAAACTCATTTTCACCCACCATCTGCTGGGTTGTCTTGTCAGCGTGACTTGCTGAATTAGCAACATTGATTACTAAATTGACGTGGGCTAGTGCCGACTGGCCCGAGCAGAGCCCACTTGGGGCAGGCCTTTGGTATGGGCTTGGGCCTAATTTTCAGGACTAGGCTACGGGTCAGCTTGATAGCCCAGCTTGGTCCAACCTATTTGACTCATGAATGTGCGGCCTGGACTTGGATTTCAGGTCTGAGTGCTGACATCCAAATTTAGATGTAAATTTAGCCTTACCATCCAATGGTCTGGATCGGACCCATGCAACTAAATTGTCAGTTGTGGCAAGTGTCATGCTAGGTCATTAAAACTTTAGCCGTCTGATCTAGGGCAATGAAATTAGGATTAGATTGAACTGACCAAACTTCATCCTAGATTATATATATAGCACATATCAAATATTTTATATATTTTACATACTCATAACATCACCGGGGCTTTTGCTCAAGCTTGCACTTCGGTTCAGGTTTCTTAATTTGGGCTCAGGCTCATGCTTGGGCTCCATTTTTTGGACTTGGGTTCCAACCAGACAGGTTTCCATCTGAGTTTAGGCTACTTGGGCTTGCCCACTTTTTCGTGTGGATAGTTTGGCAGTTTGCGACACCTTGTTGGACCCGTATGGATGGATTTGGCTCGCCATTATGACGAGGTTGAGTGGATCTGGTTACTATCATGTGGAAAACGGTGTACCAACAAACTGATAGCTACGGTAAATCTGTTCAAACTAACAACCGACTGATGAAAAGCCACCTGATAAACTGCCTCATTGTTAAAATGTGACCATCACAAAATCCAAAGGCCCCATCAATCCAATGTTGTCGTTATTCTGTTAGGTCTTCCATACAACACCATGGCCGTGAATTTTTCAGGGCTTCAACTTGGAGAAATCCTGAGTTGGAGGCTTGGAAGCCATAGCAGGGGGCGGGGGCGGGGGCGGGGGCGGGGGCGGGTCCCTTTTATTGAAAACTCAAGCTTCTCATAATGTAAGTCATCACCATGAGATGTTTTCAAAATTTACTCTAATAGGATTGGCTGCTCCTAATAGATTGAGCACATGACAAATAACGTGATTAACACAATTTTAATTATACTTATAAATCATGTGATTCATCAAATGGTGGGATTAACTCTTATTGGAATAAAAATTATGACACATTATTCCCCAACAACGAGGGAATTCATTGCGGACCACCTTATTATGGGTTTCACTCCTTCAATTCAATATTTCTCTGGGTCAAGGATCGTGGTTCTCCAAAAAGAATAACAGTATAAAATCACTTATGGTTTTTTTTTTTCTTGATAAAGGGGCAGACACTTCAACCATCCAATTCCAACAGTGGAAGTGGAACCAATCCATGTCGTTTCCTCATAAAAAAATAAATAAAAAGACAACAGAGGATCAAAAAAGCCACTTTACCATATAACTAATATAAAACCTTTTTATCCTCAGCTCCAGAACCCGGAGGATCCAATTTAATTTTTGGAGACAAATAGAGATGTTACTATACTCCTGAAATCTTATAACCCGGGTTTTATTTATTTATTTTTTCTTTCTACTGCCAACTGTATCATAATCATCCTGATAATGGCCCCACACTTTTTTGAATTCAATGTGCCAACTGTATCCTAATCATCCTGATAATGGGCCCCACACTTTTTTGAATTCAATGTGCGGTCCTTAAACTGCCACGTATGGTCTTAATCTCCAAAACAAAGAGATCTTCCTTGATTCTAGTTACATGCACAAAAAAGAGATCTTACTTTTTCTCTAATATATAAAAGTAACTGCCAACCCCATCTTGGCGGCTTCCCCAGTTTCTTCACTCTACTTTCTCCTGTTCAAGTTTTTGTTTTTTGAAAAAAAAACAAAAAAAACTAATGATAATGATGATGCTGTTGGTCACCTGGACCTGCATATAATAATAACTTGGGTTTTTTGATCTGAGCATTCTCAACAACACCCATTTCAGAAAACCTCTTGGTGGGGGTGGTTTTCTAGGGCTGTTTTGAAGAGATGGGTTTGTCTTGGCCGTCAGATGATGAGGTAATAATCTTCAATATCATTATTGGTTTCTTGATTTCTCTGGCATCTGTTCATAAATGGGTTCTTGTTCTTCTCCTGAAATCTACCTGCCGAGTTATCCAATCTGCCTTTTCTGTGTTTTCTTTTGTTGCCGTGGTTGGTTTTTCTTGATTGTTTTTTTTTTTTTTTTTCGTCCACTCCTTTCTGGTTTTGGATTTGATGATTGTGAATCTGAGAAAGGATGTCATGTTTGTCTAAACATTCTGTGAGGTGGGGCCCGCCTGTAAGCGATCTATACAGTTCATCCAGTGGACCCCACCACAGATGGGTGGGTGCTGTGAAAATGTGACACCGGTGGGCGTGTGAAAATGGGCGCAAATGCCTGCCTGTAATACTTGTTCATGTTGTTGGTGATGTACTTTTCAATGGATTGGTTTAATGGTTTATGAATGTGGCTAGTGGTGTTAAGTGGCTTCTTTGCTGGTTTTGTTGGATTTGTCTCAGTTACACAGAATGAAGAAGATTGTGGCTGAAATGAGCGGAGGACAAATGGGGAATGTTAGAGTGGCTGTCTCTCCCTATAGGATATGTCCCTTGGGGGCCCACATTGATCATCAGGTCAGTTGGTGATCTTGTATCTCAATTGCATAAATATATATATATATATATATATATATATATATATTTATAAAACTAAGTTTTATTAGTCTTTCTTAACTCATGTTATTAGATTTGTGAATATTTAAAGATTTTTTTTTGGGTTGTTATTGTTTTATACTGGAATAGTTATGATGATATAAATTAAAGTGAAGAATTGCATTATTTTCCTATTAAAAATGTTAATTGATTTTTAATAGTTACATTGGTTATTATTTCAAGCCGAAATTAAAAAATGGATGTCAGCACGATTGTTGACTGATTATTTGGATAGAGTGGGAATCCCTGAGTTTGGGTTTCTCTTTTTGTTTAAACGCAAGTATTGCAATCTAAATCGATTGTGCATCAAAACACAGCCTATCCTTTTTATATTATTAATCTTTCTAAAGATCATTTTTATTTACAATGGTTGACTTGAATTTTGGATATCTTCTAGTTAGTGGCTTCTTCTTATCTTCTTGTCCCAATAGACATGTTGGATTTACTTTTTATTTTATGTGATGGGTAATGAGTTACAGATGGTACTAAATGTGGATTTCCTAAGCTTTCTCACATTTTAATTAGATCGGTATTTTTGAATGTTGATGAAGATTGCTAGTTGTTCTTGTTCAGTTTGTTATAGTTGATAAATGGAGAAACTGAGAACTTCTAATTTAATGGCATCTCTATTTGCATGGTGGCAACCATCCACCACGTCATCGTAGAACCAATATTTGTTCCTGATGTCTTGATTTAGAGAACCCATCTTTGTCAAGCCAATTCATTGTAGTTTTTCCATCTTTCTCTTTTTGATGATTCAAAAATTTTTATGATTGAGGAAAATCAAGGCCATGGACACCGAAACCTTTTATTTTTATTTTTTATTTAATGGCTAGGGTTTCCCTATGGTATATAACCTGATGGGACATTCCCCTGGGTGCACGCACGACACCCACACATATGTGCACTGTGTAAGTCTAGGGCAGGATTCGAGGACATGACATGGAGAGCAAACCCACACCTTATGCCACTCACTTGACAATGAAACTTTATTAAATTAAAATTCATTTGGTTTTTTTTTTTTTCTCATTTTGCAACATTTGATCTTGAACCTAAATTGTAGAATCAAAATTATTAGTTTCTCCTATTCGTTCATTGGATGTGATGAACACAAATAAATGCGTGTGATTTTTGCTCTCCCGCTTTATTAGAATTCATATGCATTTGATTGATCATCTAAGAATATAACTTACACCTGGTTTCAATTTCATTTCCTATGATTCAACAAGATGTCAGTTTCTTTTGTTTCTAATTCATCATCATCAAAGCCTTGTCCTACTCCTAATTATGTTGGGGTTTTTGCTCTCCTGCTTTATTAGAATACATACACATTTGATTGATCATCTAAGAATATGACTTACACTTGGTTTCAATTTCATTTCTTATGATTCAACAAGATGTCAGTTTCTTTTGTTTCTAATTCATCACCATCAAAGCCTTGTCCCGACTATGTTGGGGTTGACTACATGAATTTTGTTTCTCCATTCCGATCTATCCCGAGTCAAATCCACGGATAGGTTGCGTGAGGCAGGTTGACAGCCACCATAAAACTTTTATCACAACCCAAATGTGAATTCTTTTGTTTCTTCTTCTTCTTCTTATTATTATTATTATTTATCGTTTACAGGGTGGAACTGTTTCGGCAATGACAATTAACAGGGGAATACTTTTGGCATTCATTCCTTCAGGGGACTCTCAGGTTCGTATGTGTCAATCATCAGGAGGAATCTCCAATCTCATATGCAGCTGAACAAGAAAAGAGCTAATAGTATATAACTGATGAAGGCAAAACATTTCAGGAAAAATATATAGATGCTTTTCAATCTATATTGTTGCAACCACAAAGGTTTCTGGTTTGAATCAGATTACTTTAAAAAAGACTCTGATTATGACCAACATAAGACCACTTTTGGACATGACAAAAAAGAGGGTACCATTTGGATGAACTTGGGTCCCCTGCAGTCAAGTTAGCCGTTACTCTAATTACGTGTGTGTCTGGTGCCTGTAATTGGTTCACCACCACCACCGCCACCACCATCATCACTGAATCCTTATTATTGATTCATATCTATCCGGTAGCCTTGTGAGTTCTACCTTTTCACTCCATCCTTTTTAAAGCCATGTTCAAACCATACCAAACCATTAGGTTACCGGTAATTAGTTAAGGGAAAAAAATTGTAATTATGGTAATTCAGGTTATCCAAACCCCTGAACTGTCATTTACTTGTAAACCGAGTTACCTGCTCGAAAAACCAAATGGGCCCAAATGATTTGGCGATTCATGTTTGTTTACAAAAATGTAAAATGGTAATCTATTGGGCTGGACTCATGTATTCTAAGATACTTGTAATTGATTTATGGGGAAAGGTAGGGTATCTGGAGTCCTGAGCTTCACCTAGTGTACAGTTTATTGACTTCACAGTTGTGGTCATGTGGAATTGTGGATCAGTTATCAGGAATGCTGGTCCAGTTGGCCCTCTATATCAGGCAACCTTACCCTATTATCAGTGGTATGCAAAATGCAACTAGACAAATAAGAAGAGCTAATAGCAACTCTTCAGGAGAGAAAGAAAGGACAATAAAATGAAGTGAAAGCCCTGTTTTGGGTTCTTGAATCTTGGTTGCCATGCAATTTGTTTTTGTTCTTTCTGCTTTATAATCCATTGAAAACTCATGCTGTAGGTTCTGTTACGATCTGGACAATTTCATGGAGAAGTGAAATTCAGGTATCAGGGTTTTCTCTTCTTTAAAATGCCATATATCCTCTGATATACAAATTGTTAGGCAAATATAATAACGCATTCCAACTGTCATTATCTTTTTCAGTCCTTTGACCCAAACATTTTGTGGTTGCTATTTTCAAGAAAGGGCTTATCATCTGTAGCAATAATATTTGAAGGTGAAACATATAACTTTTGCATTGTCGATCTGATCAAACATGTTGATAGCATGCGTTTACTGTGTGGTATTCTATGATGCACAGATACTTCAAAATGGGCAACGTATCGTGTCGTATCGTATCCAATACTTCACTTTTTATGTGTAAAATCCGTGTCCCTACTGTGACTATGGCTTGTCCTTGTCGTATCCATGCCGTATCTGTGCATCATAGGTGGTATTTTCTCTTTGGTGACTTTAATGTTGGGGGTTCTTCTTTTGTGGATGGTAGGAATTGAAAATCCTGCACCATCCTTGGGTGTGGCTCTGGTAGGTGAAAATTTTGCATAATATCAGTAACCATAGAAAGGAAGATTTTCACCTATGAGCAGACTATATACCATGTATGTGGTCCTGCTCATGGGGCCCACTTGGATGCATTCCTACAATTGGGGGTAGGATAGATAGAAAGGTCTCTTTACGGATAAAGGTCATGTAATCAGATTATCCTAGCCCTTGATTTACCAGCCTTAAAGTTTAATGGTCTTTTAACCATAGACATTTTTGAGATTCAATCCAATGGTGACCAAATATTCGATGAGCATAAAATTAGGCATGGTGCTAGATCTTTTTTTTTTTTTTGGGGGAGGGGTTGGGGTGTTTTCAAGGAGGCATAAGAGTTTGGAAGTGGCTACATTGATCAAAGGTGGGCTCAAGTGGGTCTCATAGAGCTTTGAAGTTTGGACTGTACACAGTCTGCTTGTAGGAGAAGTTCTCCACCATAGAAAATGTTAAATCCAATTGTCAATTTGTGGCGACCAAAAGGTGCTATAATTCTTTAGTCATATCATACGACTCAGAACTTTCCAAGAATATGAATTTTTAATGGCCTGTTACAAACCCCATTAAGTTTCGTGTGTACTGGTTTTCCTGCTTTCTCAGTAGTATGGATGGTTTTTCAGATCACCTCTGATTCTTTTTGATATTGATTGCTTTGATTTTAAATTGATGGGTTTTACAGTGTTAATGAAGTTCAGTACCCTCAGGGAGATAACAAGATAAATAACACAGAACATGCACGTGTTCCATCTGATGCCTGTGAAGAAGCTGGTTGGGGAAACTATGCAAGGGGTGCCTTATATGCATTACAGAGAAATGAATATCAGCTTAACACGGTCATAAATTTTTTACTATTTTTATCTGCCCTTTTTTTTTTGCTATTGTTGCATCGTGCATGGTTACTAGCTTTATTTGAGTCATGTGGTTGAGCCTCATTTCATACTGGTTTGCCTTAATGTTATTAACATATAAGCCAATGTTGAGATCACCACTGATGCACAGACAAAATATCGGTATGCTTCTTCAGAAAGGTTTGATTTGGAATTACAATTCATAAGCTATATAGGTGGCCCTGCCGAGCAGGATTATCTTTTTCTCGTTGTCATGAATAATTAATGTTGGGTCCATAATGGGTATCCTCCTTTTGTTTTTTAATGAATGACAGTAATTTTATTGCTCACTAAGAGCAACAATTCAATGTAGGATTTGGCTAGGTGATGGATCCTCTTGCAAACATAAAAATGCTTACAGCTTACAATTCCACTTGTGGCAATGCATTTCCAACATAAACAGAGTCCTGTAAGACTACTGATTTAGACAAAAGGTTCACCTACATGTTAGCCTCCTTGTGAACCGACAACTACTTCAATTTTGTTGAAATCATAGTAGAATCTCCATGGATTCTTTTCTCTTTTGCATCTTATTGCATTTTTTTTGGGATTTCTTCAACCATGAGAAGGCCTAAAGGGGATAATCCAAGGAGTTACGATTTTGATGGAAAGGATGCAAATGAAGCTGAAATGTTTGCTCTTCTAATTGGCTGTAGGGAGTTGTCGAGATCGGATGGTTATAAGGCTATTATTGAAGGTGACTCCTTTTCGGTGATTCAGTGGGGTTTGGGAAATCTTCTCATCCTTGGAGGATTGCAGATTGAGTGGAGGAGGTGCACTATATTTCTCAGAAGTTGGATGTTCAATTTCATCATATTCAAAGAGAATTAAATGTCGTGGTGGATAGTCTTGCTAGAGAGGGAGTTGTTCGCTCCTCTTTCTTATGATGTTTAGTTCTTTCTTGTATTGTTAGTTTAGGCGCCATGTGTTTTTTTCTTGAGGTTGGGTTAGCTTTACAGTTATACTTTTTTTTTTTCAAGATCATCATTATCGTCAAAGCCTTCTCCCAACTATGCTGGGGTCAGCTACATGAATTCCTTTTCTCCATTCAAGTTTCAACCCTTCATTCAAAATGAGAACTCAAGCCTATTAGAGTTACCTACTACTCCCATGACCCATCATCTTGGAGAAGGTTAGTCTGACATCGTGTCTATGGTCTCTACTAATTCATCTGACCGCTTGACCCTGGTAACATATTTAACTTCTAGTAGAGGGGTTTCATTCTTCTTGTCCGAGCATTTATCCAAGATTAGATCGTGATTAATTAAATTTCATATACTATGCCATTAACCAAAATGGGTCACACAGATTTAATTAATTGATCTTTTGGAAGAGAGTTTGGTGTTATTTTTTAAATTCATTTGGAGTAAGCTGGGTCATGCCACAAACATTGGAGGAATTTTGGGCTTGGCAGTTTGGTCATCAAGCCCGCATGGTTGGTATTCTAGGGGCCCCTTTGTTTCTATGCAATTCTTCGGTCTCTATGTGGGGAAAAGAAATGATTGGACTCTTCAGATTAAGTCTTCAAAGTCTATTCTGGTTGCTCAAGGACATATTCGAAGGCAATAACGTATTTTAAAGCCTAATCACGTATTTTGAAACTTTCATCAATCCAATAGTGGGTCGTGCATGGATTGGATCACTTACAACCAATTATAAGTACATGTGCTCGATCTAGATTTTAATAAAATGGGCCCTATATTGATAAAAATGAATTTATGTAGAGTTATTTTCTCCCACTAAATGTAAATGTTAATGTTACAAGCTTTAGAGAAAAATAAGTCCAAGCTTGTGAAATTATACATATAGAGAAAAAGTGTAGCGCCCCAATTCCGGATACTGATAAAATCGTTCAAATACCCGAAGTTGGCGCGCTACTTCCCGGAAAATCCGAGAACTTCCAAGATCGTAGGCCCGCAGTGAGGTCCAATTTAAAACTTTTTGAACAATATACTATCAATGGTTAAATTCGCGGGAGCACATTAAGCAAAGCGGAAGCATTTGGTATCAATATATATTAGATGTGAGCAAAACTACAGTCTAGTTTAAAAGTATTAGTTGTTAATATCAAAAGTTATTACATTTTCATAACTACCCGGCTCACTACAAAATTTCTCTCGAAAGCCCCAAAATAAAGTAAGCTCTCAAAACCCAGGTAACTCATCACCGCCCTCCGGCTCGACATCCGGGTCGGCCGGGCCCCATGCGAACTCTCCAGCTACGGGCGCTTCTACGAGCGCAAGCGCATCCTCTGCGATCTCTGGGTCAAGGCCTAAGCACCAAAGATGGGTCAGATCTAAAAGATCTGGCAAGTCATAGTATACTAATAACATAGGACATATGTATCAAATGAATAGAGACAGGTATGTAATTTAAAGAATAACAAGGTAAATAAACTAGGCAGTTGAGCAAGATAAGCATAAGGAATCAGGATAAATGTACAACATCTAATCTACTACAAAATGACACATTCACACGAGCTGGAATACTGCGGGTTATTATGCCGCGGCCCTCCCATACTTGAACACAGTCGCAGCGGGGAATCTCACCAGTGCTGGGGATTACTAACCCCGCAAATCACTCAACCATCTCATCACTCAAAGACCGGACTCGGTTTCACACCGTCCGTCTTAACAACATAGCTCATCATGATGGCTCCTCAACACTCATAATAGCTCCTACCAGGGATGATCAGTCCACATGCTGAGCTTAAATCAACCGAGTGAATGTCTATGCCGACTCAAGAATAACTCTAAGGGTCTGTGTCTGTCTAGGCTTTGCCTTGTGCGAACAAGGTCCTAACCATGTCTCTAAGAGGTTTATATATTCATCCGTCCATGGATTACAATCCAAGTCCAAGCCCACTCGTTGGATCCATACCAAGGCCCATCAACACATGGCCTGGTCTAAAATAGTCCAAACGAGGCATCATATCTATTTCTACTAATAAACAGCTCATTCTAAATCATCATGAGTTATAATCTCAATGTAAACTACCTCCAATCTAAGGGTTCACATAACCATACTTAGGCTCAATAAGGGCCCGCCTAGCCACAGACACGAGTCAATGTTCTTCAATTCATAACATCGGGTCACCTCTAAGATATCCTAAGTTCAGGTCATTCATTTCCATTAATTAACAGTTAACAGCTACACTAAAGATCTAAGAATGACAGTAATAAACAAGGTGAAGTGTGAACTTCAATATGAGAATCAATAGGGAAATACAACAGTCCAATCCTAAGTAATGGACCACATTCAGGTTCAGGTCCATCTCCGGTAATTAGATCTCTAAACGAAGTCTCAGATGCCAAAGGATACTGTGTTTGGTGCTCCTGAGGTTACGGGCATCATTGACAACGTTTAAGGATCGAATCATCTTAGATTACACGACCAAAACCCTAATCAGTGGTCCCCACGAGTCAAGGTTGAGCCACACCGTTGACTCGAGCTTAGTACATTGATAAACGTCCATTTGGATGGTCAATGGGCCCCACAAACGATCACAACATCAGAAACCAAAAATCTGGGAAAGTTACTGTACACAGTGTGCTCGGCCGACCTCCTGGCCTGGGCGGTCGACCTGGCGCACTGGGATCAGAGAAACAACACCCTACATGCAAAGCCTGATTTTCCAGAAATTTCTGTGTGCTCGGTCGACCTCCTGGCCTGGTCGGTCGACCGCGCACACTGGAGATTCTGGTTGAAGGGAGTCCCAGGTTCCAGTATCTTTTTCCTGAAATTCCGGTCACTGAGCTCGGTCCAACACTGAGCTCGGCCAACACTGGTCTCGGTCCTGCATTGAGCTCGGTCCTACACTGGTCTCGGCCATACACTGGTCTCAGCCATGCACTGAGCTCGGTCCTGCACTGAGCTCGGCCCTGCACTGAGCTCAGCCATACATTGATCTCAGCCATACACTGGTCTCGGCCATGCACTGAGCTCGGTCCTGCACTGGTCTCGGCCATGCATTGAGCTCGGCCATGCACTGATCTCGGCCATACACTGGTCTCGGCCATGCACTGAGCTCGGTCCTGCACTGAGCTCGGCCATGCACTGATCTCGGCCATACACTGGTCTCGGCCATACATTGAGCTCGGCCATACACTGGTCTCGGTCATGCACTGAGCTCGGCCATACACTGGTCTCGGCCATGCATTGAGCTCGGTCTTGTACTGAGCTCGGCCATGCACTGATCTCGGCCATACACTGGTCTCAGCCATGCACTGAGCTCGGCCATACACTGGTCTCGGCCATGCACTGAGCTCGGCCATACACTGAGACCAGTTTTCAGGTTTTCTCCATTTCAACCCGTTTTTCCACCAAATCACTCCCAAACATCACTAAACCAACATAAAACACAGAAATACTCCAATGCACCTCCATCCAACATTAATTTGGCCCATTGATCTTCCAAATGGGGGTGAAACCCATCCATCAATGTCCAACCATCCATCTATGCTAAGCTCCAGGTAGTTCTACCAAAATGAATAATAACATAACTGAACTAAAATCTCTGGATCAATGAAACAGAACGTACATTCTATGTTAAGAGTATAGTGCACTTGCCTTTGAGAAGAGTAGGTTGTAGAGATAGAGAAGAGAAGAGAAGAAAATCCAATCCAAATGCAAGAGGAAGAAGATGAAGTAGTAGCAGCTCCTAAGTGTATTTCTCCAGCACAACAGTAGCTCACTCACAGCTCTAAGGGAGAAGAAATGAGAGAGGAAGAAGAGGGAAATGAGAGAGGAATAGTTGCTAGGGTTTTTCTTGGGAATAGTGTTATATTTATAGGATTTGGGGGTGGCTAAAGTCTGAAATACCCTTTAGGGTTGCATAGGATTAGGGTTAGGGTTAGGGGCAAATGGGTCTTTAGGTAGGGAAAGTTCTAGAATGGTGCTTTTTGTGAATAACCCCCTATGGTTAACTCTATTAACTAGCTAGGGCCTCCACTCACAATTGACCTTAGAAATTGCAAAAGACTCCATAAAACCCTAATATTAACACAACTAAACTAGTCTAACACAAACTTAGGAGATTAATACCTAACTACCCTGATTAACCCCTAATTAACATAATTAGCTAATAATTAGTAATAATCAGTATTAATTAGTATTTAAAAACTCAATTAGAGGGCCCACAAGGGGTGGGGCCTCACAAAAAGAGATGGGCAAAAGTATCATTTCACTCTAAAAACTTATGATGGTTGTAAGGCTACTAATTTTGGGGACATGAAAGGTATTAAAATGAAAAGGAAGGGGCCTATTTACAAATACTAAAACCACAAGGTTCTATTTATAAATCTTAAAAACCTTAAGTGGTTATATACAAAAGACTCTATTCGGTGCCTTTGGGATAAGTCACTTCAAACGAGGCTAAAGTTATGGGTTTGCTGGCAGAGTGAGGGTGCTTAAGAGCTTCGTTTAATTGGCTCATTGGTGGAAGGCTATCTTATGGGTGTTAGGATTGAGGAGGTTTGCTCAATAGCAGAGGAAGGTCTTTTTCAATTTTTTCATATTGGCCATGAGGCCAATCGGTTATCTCAGGATGGAGCTCATCGAGCTGGTGTACTTGCTTCTTTCCATTTCGAACTGGTGATATTGGTACGCAAATATTTTTGAGTGATTATACTTATGAGTTGCAATATATTTTTTCTGTGCCAATACCTTAAGAATGTGTGATTTTATGAGTTCACTTAACCCAATCCTTAATGTAACAGATGTCCATCCTCATAGTTGAGAAACATAGACCTTATTAAAGTAGTCAAATTAAAATACTCATGGTCGATCAATTCTAGCAGCAATAGGTATCCGTCTCATTCTTGGGTACATGTCTTATTAAGAAAGAAAAGTTAAACTTGTGGTTTATGCATTATCTTCGAGCACCTCCTCATAGTTTAGACTGTTCGTCTAGGACTGAGCAAGGATTTCTGATAGCGCCCATTGCCAATTATAACTTGAATTTGTGACAGTTTTGAGCAATGTTCTGATGGTTGAAATGGACCATAAATAATATCACAACTAAAATCATGAATTGTAAATGGTAAAACGAAAAATGGCAAGTTTCTTTAAAGCTTGTGTATAATATGATATTATTGAAGGCATGTCCATTACATTACCCTTCATTGATGCAAAGTTCTAACATCTGATTTCCACCTTCAATTTTCTTTTTTAAGACTCTAGTTCTAGCTTGAACTTGGCCCTCTTTTGTTGAGTAGTTTTCCCCTTTGTTTGAAACCAACACAAATTAAGCCCTTTCCTTTGTTTGAAAGTTCAAACCAACAAAATTTAAGCCCTTCTCTGAATGCCTAATGGACGAAGATATAGTTTGGGTTTTGAAATGTAAACAAATCTTCAAAACAGAAATTAAAAAAAATTGAAAAATAAAAAGGTGAATCCCATTGGTTACCTTTTTTTTTTTTTTTACAGAATCATGACACTTACTTTTTTGAGGAATCACAATAGTTGATGTAATGAATTTAAATTGCAAAAAGTAAAACTTGCCATGGAAAATCTTATGATTCTAGTAAAAAGAAATTCAAGCGTAAGATTTGAATAATTTTCCATAAATCTGACTCAGTTCTTTTTTTTTTTTAACATAAATCACAAAATTTTACAAACAATGGTTTTAATTATCTCACCGCCAACCTGAAAATTGACATTTCTAAAGAAAAAAAGGTGCAATGAACAATTTATATTCAATGAATGACAATCCCCCTGCCAGATGGCTAGGGCTATTGATTTTAGTGAGCTTTATGGTAAGGCTAATCCATGGAAATGGCCCAACTTGGGTCTGCTCTGTTTAAATGTGCTAATGGAGTTATTCCATTTTATTTAAGTTCAGGTGGGGGCAAGTGAGGCAAAAAGAAATGAAAATTAAAAAGAAATACTTGAAATTTTGGAGACTTTACACCTTCAATTATGCTCTGAGACGCTCTTATACCTACGCGTGCTTTTCTTTTGTGATGCAAGAGCATGTATATTTCTATTAATTAACATATCAATTGCCATTAATGATTTAAAAAAAAAAAACTATTCTCTAGGAGGCTTTGGCCGTGTGATGAACATGGCTAATTCCCAAGGTCAGAGTTCTTTTGAAGTTTGTGAGTCTCACTGGTCAATCTTCTAGAGGAATTTTGTTATTATTATTTTTTCATCACAGCAGCACTCCAGATAATCCACTTAAGTTATTGAAAAGTTTTGAGAGTCTCGTATCCTTTTAGATGCTTGACTTCTAAAAAAGTCGCTTACCCATATTTTTTATGGCCAGAACATAGCAGAAATAGATCTTTTCTTATCAGTGAACTTTTGCTAGTTTGGTTGAATTACCAGGAAAAGTACGAGATATACTGATCATTGTATATTGTTATGCATCAATGTTTTAGTAAAAAAAAATTGTATATTTGTATGCAATTAGTGCATGTATGTTGGCCAGTTGGCCATGTGCCTTCGGAAGCGGAGAGGTCTTATGTTCGACACTTAACCTTTGTTGGCCACCTCCCATAGTTTTACCCGGTGCATGTGGATAAGAGTGTTTGCGTGTGGCCCTAGGGATTAGTTCTCGGCTGTCTAGAATAGAGTGTCCCTTGAGCTTAGGGCCAAGTCTCCTGCGCTCAGCTGGGCGGGAGATACCCTGGGTTATAAAAAAAGAACACAGTTCTAGGAGGCTTAGAACCCCTTGACGGGCAATGAGATTGGAACTTCTGGTTTTCTTTTCTTTTTTCATTTTTCCTTTTCTTTTTGGATATTGGATATTCTAAAATAGTAAATTCTGAATATGAGAATCTGTGCTGCTTTTGTTGCAGGGAATTGTTGGATACATATGTGGTTCTGATGGACTCGATAGTTCAGGACTTAGCTCTTCAGCTGCTGTAAGTTCACTTTTGTATTAATATGTACGTATCAGCTACTCTGTGTGATACTTTAACTACTAAGATAATCTTTTAGAAAAATCTTGCCCCAAATATGCCATTGTGGCTATTGCTCATCAATAGATTGTGCTGAGAATACTAGAGTGCATTTGCTTCTTGAAATGCTCAGTGGTGGGATTAGTTTTTATGCATATGTTTTCATACTTTATTCATCAGAAAACTAAAGAAAAAGAAAAATGTGTTTTATATCTTACTGGGGAAGCATGGCAGTTTTTTAGGCAGAAAATGGAAGCCCACTCAATGCAGTTTTTGCTTTCTCTGCCGCTCCAATTTCAGTGTCATCACAATTGGAGGTGGTGTCACTGGCATATCTGTCAAAATCCAAATTTCTGTGCACATGGAAACACATCCTTAAAAGGGCCCATTTGACACTTTACTAGATTAGTAAAAGTCAAGTAAAGCCTCCATTTTTCAGACAAGGGGTCACATCAATAGCACTTTAATTCAAAACTCCCTCTATACTTCGAATGATATATGTACTCAATGGATTCCATGAAAAAAGACAACCTCCATTTGTTAGTATCCTCTAAGAAACAATTTTGTGTTTGCATCTATCAGGAATATTAGAAGTCTCATTTTAATTTTCATTTTTGAGATTTTTGTGACCAATATGTGTACTACCTTTAGGCACTTGCATTTCAGACAGTAACATTTCATGCATGTTCCACCTTTTAAGTTTCTTTTTTTCTTTCTTGGTAAAAAGCTCTTTAAGTTGAAGTGTACAGTTTATGGAAGAATGTAAGTTGAAGCGTACATTTTATGGAAGAATATATGCTAGCTTTGTCAGACAATGCATTTATCTGCAGTTCTCTGGGCCTTCAAAACAAGTTGTTGCAGTACATTTTTCTCATGTGCGCAGAAAATCTCATGTCCTTTCCATTGTAATTCCTTGTAACTTCTTGATTCACAGGTTGGAGTTGCATACTTATTGGCTTTGGAAAGTGCCAATGATTTAACAGTATCTCCTACAGAAAACATTGAATTGGACCGGTAAATACATCTTGCATCATTCATATTGTCTTACATCATTAGAGTAGTGGAAAGTCATTTGTTACTGGTTGTGAACAATTCTAACTGTCCATTGGTGTTCAAACATTAGGAACCTCTCAGTAGAGAATATCTCATTTCTGTGTAGCTTTGAGAGGAAACAGTTGTGGAGCAAAATGATGCATAGATTTTGCTTCTTATTTCTTGTCATTCATGAATTCATCCAACTATGTACAGGTAGATTTCAATGCTGTCTTCCACAGTTCAACTTTGTCAAAACTCATCCACCATGTATGTTGCCGACCCATGGAGCCAAAATCTGGCACTGCTATAGATGGAGTATAACCTCAAAAATGGGACTGATCTGATGATCTTACCCATCTAGTCGTTGCCATGAACTATGTTATGTGTTATAGAAGAAAATGGTTGACACTTGACAGAATGACAGTCCAGATTTAGTTGGAGAAATCATAGTGAGGATCATCTGATCAGTGATTCAGGACATCAGCCAACCAAAAAAGATCCATTATTTGACCAAAATGAATTCTTCTAAGCTTGTGCCAATTTACTAGGTTTTTGGAGTACTCATAAAATTATTTAAATTATGTGGACTTTTTTTTGGAGAATTTTTAATACTTATTGTTTAATTGTTGGTGGTCTCAAATCCATAAAGAAATCCGACTGAGTATTGTGCTGGTTGTCGGCTACCTAACGCACAACCCTCCTCCTTTGTCCGGGCTTGGGACCGGCTATGTTAAGGATACCCCAACATAGGCGGAGTTGACTTAGAGAAGGCCTATGACCGAGTTTCTAGGGAGATTCTATAGAGAGTACTGGAAAAGAAAAGAGTGCGTGTCGCATATATTGAGGCGATAAAGGATATGTATAATAGAGCCGTGACATCTATAAGAACGACTGGCGGAGAGACTAAAGAGTTTCCTATCACGATTGATCTACACCAAAGCTCAGCGTTAAGCCTGTACTTGTTTGCTCTAATTATGGATGAAATTACAAGACATATTCAGGATGAGGTGCCGTGGTGTATGCAATTTGCAGATGACATTGTTTTAGTGGATGAGACGAGAGGAGTAAATGCTAAGCTAGAATTGTGGAGGAAAACGTTAGAGACAAAAGGGTTTAGGCTAAGTCAATGTAAGACGGAATATATGGAATGCAAGTTTAGTCAAAGTAGGACACCTGATAACTTAGAAGTAAGTTTGGACACACAAAAGATTGTAGAGAAAGAAAACTTTAGGTACCTTAGATTTATGGTGCAACAGGATGGAGAGATTGATACTGATGTAAGTCACAGGATTCAGGCCGGGTGGACCAAATGGAGGAGTGCTTCGGGGGTCTTGTGTGATCGGAAAGTCCCCCTCAAGGTTAAAGGAAAGTATTATAAGGTGGCGGTACGTCCAGCGTTGTTATATGGATCAGAGTGTTGGGCAGTAAAGCATAATCATGTTAAGAAGATGGAAGTTACGGAGATGAGAATGCTAAGATGGATGTGCGGGATCACAAGGAGAGATAGGATTAGGAATGAGGAGATTAGGGGCAAAGTAGGAATAACACCGATTAAAGATAAAATGAGAGAAAATCGACTGACATGGTTCGGCCATGTTAGAAGGCGCCCAACGGAGGCACCTGTTAAAAGGTGTGAAAGCATAGAGATTGCCCGGAGTAGGAGGGGGAGAGGGAGACCCAAGAGAAGTTGGAAAGAAACTATTAAACATGACCTTGCCTACATGGATCTAACGGAGGACATGGCCCTAAATAGATTTGATTGGCATCGTCAAATCCATATAGCCGACCCCACCTAGTGGGAAAAGGCTTGGTTTGGTTTGGTTTGGTTTGTTTAATTGTTGGTGGAGTTTTTGCAATGGATGATAGTTTTCAATGCAGAGGCTTATGGTGGGTGAAGTGTTTAAAATTTGTATTGGTAAGAAATTGGGTATGAAGCTTGCAAGTGTAAATTTTGATGAGCTTGTCAACTTGAATATATGACCGTTGTCAATTTTGTTTCAAACACCATTTCAGTTGACAGTCCAAACTGAAACATCTAGGCTGATTTTGTTTTTGGTGTTTCATTTTAAAGTTTCTCTTTTGAAAATATTAAAAAAATAATCATCATATTATTATCCAAGTCTTGTCCCAACTATGTTGGGGTCGGCCACGTGAATTCTGTTTCTCCATTCCGATCTATCTTGAGCCAAATCCTCGGATAGGTTGCACTTATTCAAATCTATTGCTACTACTTCCATCTCAAATTGATAATATATATAGATTTAGGAAAATATGAAAAAAAATTAAAAGTGAAAATAGCGTATAGACTATATATTTTTAATTTTTATTCTATTGAAGAAATAATAAAAAGATGTTATTTCTACATGCCAAATGAATAATTTGTAAGCCATGTGTTTATGGCAATGTGAAATTGTGATGTGCATTCTCAATCCTCAAATTATTAATGTCATGGCCAAAAATAACATAAGAAACATGGATTCTCAATATTTAATTTCCTCCGCTAACCAATCCTACTAAAACCTTGAGGCTTTAGTAGAGGCAGCAGAAATAGGTTTCAACACTCGCTCGAGTGGAACCCGGTCAGCACACTTTTTAGTGCCGAGTCATACCTAAACTTGCGACTGGTTGGTTCTGATACCATATTAAATTTCCTTTGCTAGCCAACCCTACCAAAACCTCAAGGCTTTAGTAGAGGCAGTGGAAATACTTTTTGACACTCCAATCACTAGTTAACTACACTACAGTAAAGTAGTTGCTCAACCCTTAGTGAAGAAGTTCAAATAACATAACCATACTAAAGTTGTAAACCTAGATCTGCTTAGATCTAGGGTTTTATTCTACAGTGTCCAACGAATGTGAAAAACAAAAAAAAGAGAATAAGAGATTGAAGACGAAGAATTAGATGAAGCAATATAGGAATTGAATAATCTCCTACGTTAATCGATCCTGATTATAATGTTATTTCACTAATTCTAAAAATTACAAAAATGCCCCTTGAGTTTCAAGTATTTACATGAAGGCCCTTGGCTCACTGCATATTGTAAATAAGTCTTATTCTTTGACTTACAACACCCCCCTCAAGCTGGTGCATAGATATTGACTATGCCCAGCTCGGACAAGACAAATTACAACTTAGTTTTATTTATCGCCTTTGTGAGAAAATATGCTAGTTCATCTTTAGTAGGAACCTGCACCAGCAACACATCCTGCTTCTCAATTTTTTCACGGATAAAATTGTTAAACAGGCCCAAGGCCCATAACAGGATCCAGTCCAACACATATCACACGTGGGTTGATTTGGTCAATATATATCATTCAGCTGTACATATTCTATTTAGGTTTTGGTTTCCTAACTTAGAATAGAAATTGATTGTAATTAGTTAGCTTCTAAAATTGGAGCCTTGATTAAGGCATTGTAATAACTATATATTTTGATACAATCTCCAAAGGAGGACACACAGAAATAATACAATCATCATTCAAGAACTCGTTCCATTCTTGCATTCTAAAATTGTGAGAATGACATGGTATCAGAGCCATGTTCAAAGAAGTCTAGGTATTTGGTCTTACACAGCATCAAGGCAATAGATTAGAGAGAAACCAATCTCTCTCGTGAAGAAAGACAGATCAGGGATCTGTTCCGAGAAATCCACAGAGTTTCGAGCAAGACAGATCACGGATCTGTATGGTGGCCCACCTCTGATAATCAAGACAACTTCAGCAACCTATCCAGACATGGTCACCTGGATTTTCTAAGAATATTGGACATTTTTTCAGATTTTTTCATCTCTTCCAGGTTGGTGATTTACACATTCTCGTCATTGTCCAGATTTTTAATACTGTTTTCATCTGGACCGTCCAGAATCTTGGATCTGTGGTGGAATTCGATCATTCTTTTTCCAGTTGAAAGCAAATTACTGCACTTCTTCAGATTAGTGATCTGATCTTTGTCCAGATCTTTCAGTGGGGCCCACATAGCAGATCAGTAGGCAAAATCCAGGTCGCCTGGGGTGATTTTTGGCCTTTTTAAAGTTCTGTGTTGATTTTTTCCATCTCTGATTGATCAGATCTTAGTATCTACACACAGCACAGTTTATTATCAGCATTTAGAATTCATCTCTTCACTGTTATTGGATTTTCTTTGTAATCAAGATTGAAGATGGAAAAATCTGAGGTTACCTTGATCCGATTTACGGGAAAAAATTATCCCTCCTGGTCGTTTCAGTTCCAGATTTACCTTGAGGCTAAGGAATTGTGGGGTTATATTTCTGGATCTGACCCTAAACCCAAGGAAGATGAGAAAAAGATATTCGCCTAGCTTACTAAAGATGCAAAAATAAAAACATGGATACTGGGTTCCGTCGAACCACATCTGATAATGAACCTCAAACCTTATCCCACCGCTAAAGACATGTGGGGATATCTGAAGCAAGTGTACCATCAAGATAATTCAGCACGTCAATTTCATCTGGAATGTGCGATTGCTGAATATGCACAAGGGACATTGTCAATCCAAGACTACTATTCATGATTCCGAACCCTATGGTCAGAATACGATAGTATTAAGTATGCAGATGTGGCTCCCGACGTTCTGATCGTGATTCGTGATCTTCAGGCCTCTAGTCAAAGAGATCAGTTTTTGATGAAACTGCGGAATGAATATGAAAGTGTCAGATCTGCCCTGATGAATCGGACGCCATTACCTTCCTTGGATATATGCTTCAATGAACTATTACGCGAGGAACAGCGCATTGCGATCTCGGCTCATATAGCGCAACAAACGACTGAGACCTATTCAGTTGCGTTCTCGGCTAATAAAACTTCTTCGCCTTGTCCTCTTCTTCCATTCCCCAATCCTATTCTCAGGCCGTGCAGGACAAATGCTGGAACCAGGCTATGCACGATGAATTGGCGGCTTTAGAGAAAAATCATACGTGGGATATTGTCCCCTCTCCTGTGGGTGTCAAACCTATTGGCTGCAAGTGGATCTTTTCTCTCAAGTTAAAATCAGATGGCACTCTAGATCGATATAAGGTGCGCCTTGTTGCTCTCGGAAATCGGCAGGAATATGGCATTGATTATGATGAGACTTTTGCTCCCGTCGCCAAGATGACCACCGTACGTATCATCCTTGTTGTTGCTGCATCTCAATCCTGGCCTCTCTATCAAATGGATGTCAAAAATGCGTTTCTTCATGGTGATCTCAAAGAAGATGTTTACATGCGTATGCCACTGGGGTCCTCTTCTGGGAAGGGTATGGTTGCTAAGCTCCGTCGCTCTCTCTATGGTCTGAAGCAAGCCCCCCGCGCATGGTTTGAGAAATTTCAGGATGCTCTTCTCCGCTTGGATTTTCATCCCAGCCAGTATGATCCTTCTATGTTCTTACATCATACTCCTTCCGGGATTACTGTGCTACTGGTCTACGTTGATGACATTGTCATTACTGGTCCCAATGCACAAATGATTCATGAACTCCAAGCTTCTCTTCATCAGTCGTTTCAAATGAAGGATCTCGGCCCCTTACACTATTTCCTTGGTCTTGAAGTTCATCAATCGTCTGCCGGTATAGTTCTCAATCAGCACAAATACACCATTGACCTCATTGACTTGGCGGGCCTTGCTGCTTCTGCTCCTGTCGATATGCCGATCGAACTAAATGTCAAGCTCAGTAAAGAGGAAGATGACCTTCTTCCAGATCCTACCGCATATCGCCAGTTAGTGGGTAGTTTGATCTACCTCACGATCACCCGTCCTAATATCTCCTTCGCGGTCAACCTAATGAGTCAGTTCATGACTGCTCCTCGTCATCTTCATATGGCCGCTGTTCGCCGCATCATTCGGTACCTTATTCGCACACCGACTCGCGGGTTGTTTTTTCCCTCCAACAATCCTCTATCTCTCAAAGCTTATTCCGATGCTGATTGGGCTGGTTGTCCCGATACTCGCCGATCGACGACAGGATGGTGCATGTTTTTGGGTGATAGTCTGATTTCCTGAAAATGCAAGAAACATGACAAAGTTTCCAAATCTTCTACCGATGTTGAGTATCAAGCCATGTCTGCTGCCTGCTCCGAAATTCTTTGGCTCCGAGGTCTGCTCTCTGACATTGGTTTTCCAGCAGAAGGAGCTACTCCCCTCTATGCAGATAATACCAGTGCAATTCGGATTACTGAAAATCCGATTTTTCATGAACGCACTAAACACATCGAGGTTGATTGTCATTTCATACGAGATGAGCTTAAACGCGATGTCATCAGCCTTCCGCATGTCTCCACTGAACTTCAAATTGCTGATATTCTCACCAAAGGTCTTCCACGACCTCGCCATCAGTTCTTGGTTGGCAAATTGATGCTTATTGATTCTCCCGCATCAATTTGAGGGGGGGGTGTTAAACAGGCCCAAGGCCCATAATAGGATCCAGTCCAACACATATCACACGTGGGTTGATTTGGTCAATATATATCATTCAGCTGTACATATTCTATTAAGGTTTTGGTTTCCTAACTTAGAATAGAAATTGATTGTAATTAGTTAGCTTCTTAAATTGGAGCCTTGATTAAGGCATTGTAATAACTATATATTGTGATACAATCTCCAAAGGAGGACACACAGAAATAATACAATCATCATTCAAGAACTCTCGTTCCATTCTTGCATTCTAAAATTGTGAGAATGACAAAAATATCAGTCCACTTCCTCATGCTTTGTTTTTTCATGGTAGTCAGGATTGTTAGCCAGTTTAGTTGCTGATGTACTATCAGAGTAAATAAGCATTGGGCCACCTTGCTGGAACCCTAGCTCATCCAACAATATTCTCAACCACAATAACTCGCAACACCCATGAGCTACAGCTTTGTACTGGGCTTCTGGACTAGACTTAGCGGCAACAGCTTGTTTTTTTTACTTTTCCATGAGACTAGATTTCCTCCAACCATCGTACAGTGTCCTGTTGTAAACTTTCTATCTGACAAAGATCCAGCTCGGTTAGAGTCTGTGAAGGCTATAGCCTTTGCATGTTCATGTGACTTGTAAAGAATTCCTTGACTTGGTGATCCCTTCAAATATCTAAGAATCCTATGCACTGCTGTTAAATGATTGGTTAGGGGAGCGTGCATAACTGACTTACCGAACTGACAGCATAAAAAATTTCAGGCCTGGTAATGGTGAGATAAATTAGCTGATACATCCTTTTATCTTCAAGCAGTTCTCCACTTTCCAAGTGCAGACCATGGTTCCATTCTATTAGAGTATCTGCAGGTTTCACACCAAATTTTCCTATTTCCTCAAGAAGATTAAGGATATATTTTCTTTGTGATATGACAATTTCAGTCCTTGACCTTGCCATCTCAATTCCTAGGAAGTACTTTAGTAATCCTAGGTCCTTAATCTCAAATTTTATTTTGAGGAATCATTTTAATTTGAAAATCTCAACATCATCAGCTCCTGTGACAACTATGTCATCAACATACACCACAAGTATAACTACTTTCTTGTTTTTCCTCTTTACAGAGATAGTATGATCTGCATGGCACCTTGTAAAGCCAAATTTAATCATAGCTCTACTGAATCTTTCAAACCAGGCCCGAGGTGGCTCCTGTAGTCCATATAACAACTTTTTGAGCAGGCACACAGCACACTTTATTTTCATGCTCCCTAACAACAAATCCAGGAGAAACACACCACATTGATAAAGCACACCACACAACATCAACTGATCATGAAGCACAACTCAATTGATGAAGAAACACACCACATCGATGCAAAAACCAACTTAGGTTCGGCTGAGACTCAGAGCCTCCAAACCTCGATTCTTCTTGAAATCTAAACCTTTAGAACTCTTTGTATGACCCTCTTCCACCATCAGGTAAGCTCTGATACCAAGTTGTAAACCTAGATCTGCTTAGATCTAGGGTTTTATTGTATAGTGTCCAATGAATTTGAAAAATCAAAGAAAAAGAATAAGAGATGGAAGAGGAAGAATTAGATGAAGCAATGGAGGAATCATATAACCTCCTAGGTAATTCTGAAAATTACAAAAAAAGCCCCTTGAGTTTCATGTATTTACATGAAGGCCCCTGGCTCACTGCATATTGTAAATAAGTCCTATTCTTTGACTTACAACAACTACAATGTAGTTAAAAAGCATTAAGCCACATCATATCATTCTGGTCCACAGCCATAATGTTTAAAGAAATTACTCCCATTATATGGCAAGGAGAAAGCTTGAGCTGCGCAGGAAATGAAAATGAAAGAGCTAAAAATGGGAAAAGAAATAATGGGAGAAGAAGAAGACAAACAGTTGGGTGAGCATAAGAGAAGGTGGTGGGTTGGAAGGAGATGAGCCCTGCGGTCCTTCAGAGTTCAATGGCAAGAGGAGGAGCTGTCTAAGACTCCTGTTGCAGTGAAAATGAAAGAGTGTCTTTTCTACTAGCCAAAAGAGGAAAAAAAAAAAAAAAAGAAAAAAAAGGAAAGAAAGAGGGCGTTTCCTCTACTGGGGCTTCAAAGCTGAAAAATATCATAAAACTTAGAAACCTATGGATTCCAACTCACCCCATCCCACATGTTGGTCGAAATCCTAGAATTCAGTACTAAAAGCCATGATTTCATCTGAACAGATCCAAAATCCTTGGTAAAAAGCTACCAAAGGCCTCTTTGGTTTTGCCAGTGGGCCAAAATGAAACAGGCTGACCAAAATTGACTTAACTGATATATGGTCTTTTTTTAATCAAAGCCATTTGTCCGATGGCCTTCTTCAACTTCCTAGTGGTATAATTCCCGCAATGCAATGGCAGTGTTCAGTTGTAGAGAATTAAAGTGCCCACGAAGAAACTACTATTTATACACACACAGATCAGGAATTTTGAGCATTATGCTTCCAGAACTAAAATCTACAGCCATGATTTCTTCCGAGAAGTAGGTATTTGTTCATTGTAGCGCAGATACTAATGTTTACAGTGCCTTGAACAAAATAGATATTTCTGCCCTGTCATCATAAGTTTGTCTAATATCGTTCAATATAGCTGATGATTTTTGTGTTCAGGATAATTGAAAACAAATATTTAGGTCTCAGGAATGGTATTCTGGACCAGTCAGCAATATTGCTTTCTAGTAGTGGTTGTCTCACCTGCATGAACTGCCAGGTAATGTGTGCGTTCGTTTTGCTGTTGTGATTCATTTAGCATCGAGATAGTAGTATCTCCACTATTTCAAGATCCAATTTTAATGTCATTTTTCTGTTGCAATGTTGCATTTGTATACCATTTTAAAAGCATATTCAGAAAAGCATTTCTCCATAAAAATAGTACAATCTGCAAACAGTTTCTCACCTCATTATGCCATACACAGTGGACATCTCTCTCTCTCTCTCTCTGTGATGCAGTCCCGATTTGACTCAATTGGACTGTCTAGAGCCCAGATAACCAAAAACCAGAAATATTCCAACAACTACACCAATATGCGGTAGAGAAAATGGAAATCCCAGAATTAATAAAACAAATAGAAGTCTTAATTTCAACCATCAAATAACCCAAAACTGACCTTAAAATAAAACCAAAACAATGCTTTATTTTAAAAAATAGAAAAATGATACTGTAGCATGAACAGTAATTTCTACCACTGTTGTGCTTAAATAGCACTCAAAACACCCCAACCCAAAACCCCAAGCCTCTTACCATAACAAATTCCTAACACAAATAGAAGTCTTAATCTTAGTTTCTAATCCAAAAACAATACAAACTACTACAAATAATAGAGAAAATTGGATCTGATCTCAAATCCCGATGTCTCAGAAGCCCTTTTCTAATTAAGATGTGGGGCCCACATCACCAAACCTTTTCATGAAACAAATGACACGATCTGAAGGTGGACTCTTGGTCGAACCTGTTTGTGCTTGCTTTGTTTGATTTGGTTCAGATCTTGCCCACCAAGCTGTAGTTCAAAAACAGGTGCACGGGAGTTGTTTATTTCAGCTATGAGTTTTGGAATTTTGCAAATGAGCTCCTGTGCTTTTGTTAATTCCCAAAGAAGTCCCTGATATTCGAATTTAAACAGAAACTAGACTGTTTGGGTCCAAGTTTTCCATTGAAACTTGTCGGGACCCTTGCAGGCCATCTTGGAATGCTTGAATTGTCCCATGAAGGATTCACTCAATTCAAACTTATGATTCAAAATCAACTCTGCATCACTCTCTGTCTTATAATGTGATATTTTCTCCCTTTTTGATTTTAAACTGCGAGACTATGAATGCTTTATTTTCACCACTACAATCTGTAAAATAGTTGAAGATTTGTCCTTGAACTCATATTATGTATACACACTCCAAGCTCCAAAACGCCCTCTGCTCCTCTGTGTGTGTGTTCATTCACTTTGCTGTATTTTTTCTTCTAAACTTTAAAGTATGAGTGCCATTTATTTCATCACTAAAGTGGATATCATATTGTAAGTGAATGTTGCAACCAATCTGTTAATATCTATGGGTGCCTTTTGTCAGTAGATTCTGGAAAATGATAGTAAGATTACCTGGGCATAGCCCATAGTTCAGTGCTCCTTGCTGTAAGATCCACACATCTCTCTCTCTTTAACGTAATATTTTTTTCTGTAACAGTAAATTTTATTTCCAAGAAAAAAGGCAACAAGATAAGAAAACAAAAAACAGAATACAAGGTAAAAAATAGACAACAAAAGAAAGCTAAATATCAAATGAAATGAATAAATGATGCACTCCCTCCCTTGCCAGAGCATCTGCCTCATAGTTTGCTTCGTGAAGAACATAATGAAATGTAGCTCCTGGCTGATCCGATATGTCTATAATTTCCTTCACCAAATATGCCAAAAGCCAATGGAAACAAGACCTTCCGGAACCCTTAGGAATTGGTCTCTTTGGGTATCTTCATGATATTTTTGGAGAGTTGGCAGTCCATCAGAAATAGTAGTGTGAACAACTCCTTAAGTTCAGTCCACAAATCCATAAAACCAGAATAATATTCTTGTATGGATTTATTTCCGTGGGTATACTCAGAAATTGCAAGCTCAAGTTTAAATGTACGCAAAGCATTTTCATCTTGTCCCAACTATGTTCGGGTCGGCTACATGAATTATGTTTCTTTATTCTATATTTCTAACCATTTTCTTGGTTATAAATACATTTCAAATAGTCCCACATCACCTTCGCTGTTTTATAAGGCCACAAATTAAGGACAAGTCACTGATCAATAGACCTCAATATAAGTCATGATGCTATAATCAACTTCCCACTGAGTCAATTTGGTAGTTTCTGAGTACTCTTTTGAGGAAGTGGGTTTGGCATCAGAATCATCAACATGTCCCCAAAGTTTTTTACCTCTTAAAAATATACAAAGTTGAAATTCCCAGCCAAAGTAATTTTACCATTAAACTTTATGAGAAGCATCTCTGATTTTCCAGCCATTGAAAAGAGGAAGCATGCACAGAAAGTCTAAAAAAAGTATCTTGGTGCTGTAGGGCCCTAAGTCCAAATAAGACGAAATAGGTCCAAACGCGGCTTGAGTTTGAGTGATGGAGTTCGGCTGAAGCTACACCAAGCAAACACCACTCTACCTATGCCGAAAAGGATGAAGGGCAAAATCCAAGTCCCTGTTTCCTTTCACATGAATCTAGACAACAAGTCAATGAAAGATGATGCGAGAGACTTATTCTTACTTCTTGTAGTATTCTCAGCAACTTGGAGAAATAAAAAAATAAGCCTCTTTGGATAGGGTCCCTCTGTTGTTGCCATTTCCTCTCATCTTTTGGCATGCTGTGCCTTTTATGCAACTGATATTTCTGAAGGGACTCGCCACATTATACCTTGTTAAGCCTTCCACTTTCATCTATTCCAAAATCTTAGAAAAGATTGCATGGTCAACTGCCTGCACGAATCATCTATGTAGGTCCGGTATCCAATCCACTGTAGTCTTCTTTTTATTGGTCAGAAAACTTTCCCATATCAAAATAAGGACGACCCAATAATTGCCAGAAAAATTGAATCCCTATCTTGGTGATTGGTCCTCTTTCTTATATTCTCTAAGTTTCCTTGAAACAATATTCAAATAGGAAATCCCTGATTTCTAGGAATCCCTCTAAACATAAAAACCATACAATGATTACAACACAACTGCACACATGTGGACCCCTGCTCACTCATAGATCTTATGTTAATAAACTTAAACTATGATTATGCTTTATTTTCATTGCTGAATGGCATGGTAAATTCTACTTTGCTTTGTAACCAATTTGTTATTATGTCCTAAATTTCATTTTATTAGCCTGAATATACTGTTTGACTTCCAAATCCTGTTTGGCTCGTGTAGACAAAGCAATACAGGCTTATACCACCCCCGAAATTATACAAAGACCAATACAAGATATTATTGGCATTCTCGGGCTTGAAGTATGCTTTGACAAACAATCCTGGATATAACTGCCGAGTTTCTGAGTGCCAAGAGGCTGCTAGAGTTCTTCTACTGTAAGATTTTTTTATTTTTTACTTTGTTCGCTCAATTTCACATAGAAGACAATGCAACACCTCAAATAAATCTTGCTGATTTGATAAATTTTTTTTGCTGTCTCTCATAATATTTAGAAGGAAAATTTCTTTATGGTTCATTGATAAAGATATGACAAGAATCGTGTGGAAAAAAACAATTTTGAAACAAAAGTGATGATCTCATCAACTATGTTAAGTCTTAATATGGATTATATGTAGTAGAAAAAAAAAAGAAACAAACTGAAGGAAAAATAGACAAAGCCAAAGGCATTTTTCAAGAAAACAAACAATGAAAGAACAAGGAAAAAAAAAGCTAGCATAACCTAGGCTATATAAGTTGGACGTGGTCAGATGTGATCAGTTGGGCATTATAGCCAAGTGCTAGATGCATGGGACACTTGAGACTTTATGCGCCAACATATCTTTGCTGATATATTGATTTTAAATGTATTAATAGTTGATAAATGAATTTTGTAAATGCATAAAGATAAAAGAAAAGATATATAACTTGGAAGTATGTGTAGGCATGTAGCATATAAATACTACTAGAATACAAGTCTATAAGATGATTTGATGTTTCCCCTAATAATGTGTTGACTAGAATTTTTAGAAAAAGGAGGATCATTGTTACAGTCTTTGGGATTGCCAATTTTTAGAAACTACCCTTGCAGTATCATGGAACATTCAATTGATGTTTTCCATAATAGATGTGTTGAGCAGCAGTTTTTCTGTAGTAAATGGGAGTGTCTGCGTTTTTAATAACCCTTGGGAATTGGGATTGTCAACCTTTACGAGCTGACCTTGCATTCTTCCAACCATCAAAGAACATGTCCTTTTGATTCATATTTTCAACTTCTGTGTTCACTAGGTACCTTGGAGTTAACCCCAAGGGGTTGGCCGAGTGGTCAGGACCACGGTTCCTCCCTCTTCCGGAGCTAGAGGTCCTGGTATCGACTCCCGGTTCCCCCCTCTTTAGGAACCGAAGGTTGAGTCCACTTGTGTTACCACCAAGGGCCACTCCTAGGGGCCACAGGGGTTTGCCTGGCTTCTCTCTGGGCCCGGAGAGATTAGTCCAGTCCAAAGGATTGGGAACCCTCCGTTAGCACAAAAAAAAAAAAAAAAAAAAAAGGTACCTTGGAGTTAAAGCATTTGTGATGATGTTTTGAACCTATTGGATTCCCCACACAGTGTTTTTTGTCTTGTCTAGCAGGAAAGAAGCTGGTGGCTGTGGTTGTCCAAGGATTGGGCTATCCTAACCCAGCCCACTTAGAGGTGATTTTGGGATGAGTTCTAGGCCCATCAGGTTTGGCCTTGGCCAAATAAAAGTCCTATCAATGCCCATGTGCCTGTCTGTCTGTCCCGGCTCTCCATATTTAGTATAGTGCCTGTCTGCCTGTCCCGGCTCTCCATATTTAGTATAGTATCCTCTCTCTCTCTCTCTCTCTCTCTCTCTCTCTCTCTATTACACACACACAAAACTCTCTCTCACAAGCATAGAACAGCAAGGCCTGTAGCACCCACCCAGGCCTCCTACAAACGGTCCACACCTTCACACTCATTACCTCCTTCGAATCAATACTCTCCCAGATTTGGCATTCAAGCTTTTGTAAAGCCTGGCATTGATTATGCAAATTGGCACTCATCCAATTTTGTCTAATGGCCAGGTACTTCTCAACTTTGAGGCCCTGAAGTCTGTGTTACCAATGATAAGATGGTTCTAATTTTTTGCATAGAGATAGATCTATTCCCCTACCCTTCATGATCAGTATGCACCGAGATAGGTTAGCACAGTAGGCCTAGCTGTATCTTTAGAATTACCAAGCAGTTAATAAAAGTGGTCCTATATATATGCTAAATCTTCAAAATGCTCTCCCTTATGCCCTTCTTCTGTTTTGCGCCCACCTATACGATCAATCCAATCCCTTGACCCACACCCACTCCACTTGAATCGGTATTGGTCCACATTTGACACTGAACTGGAGATTGCTCAGTACTCACCATTCGGTTTTATCACAATAATTTTGGATGTTATGTAGTTGAGTTGCTCTCTCTCTCTCTCTATAATAAAATGAATCACTATAGTCATTAAGGCCTAGGATTGTTCACCAGACTGTTACTGTGCGGCTGTGCCCCCCTTGGTCCATTCTAAATCTATCCATCCTACTGATTGTCTTGCATTCACGTGGGCTATTAGAGAGAGAGAGAGAGGGATAGATCTATTTGTATGTCTTGCATTCACGTGGGTTATTAGAGAGAGAGAGAGAGAGAGAGAGAGAGAGAGAGAGAGAGAGAGGGAGATCTATTTGTATTTGTATTTTTAATAGGATTATACCTGGACGATGTAGAATATAAAATGGGATTTGGTTTTTATTTAAAGAATAATGATGTGGCATAATGATAGAATCCATGTAAAAAGAAGAAAAAGAAGAAAAATCTCTGAGGCTTGTTTCATTCTTTTCTCGTTGAAGGTAAGCCTGACAGCCCAGACTTACTAAGGGCCCTACCTCAAAGTGAGCCTCGTGCCTCAGGCGCCAAAAGTGCCGCCTGCCTCGCTCAGTGGACCTTTCTCCTTGACTACTGAGTTAAGGTTTTCTTGCTAGATTCTTGATGGAATAAGTTTTAGGGTAGGTCGCATGATTTTAGGCTAGGCTTTTGGATTGTTCTTTGGGCCCTAAGGTTCTAGTTTGAAAGGGCATGGGAAGATAAAAGGGCTGAATGTGAGGGTTTGAGGCTTAGATTTCTTCAAAGAAGGGAAAGGGAATTAGATCAACTACCGCTAGGTATCTGATACTGTTGCGTAGTCTAAGAAGCAAGAAGAAAGGATTAGGAGCTATGATGCCCGGATACTTTAAAATAGGCAACATATCATATCATATTGTATCCAATACTTTACTTTTTATGTGAAAAATCCGTGTCCCTGCCATATCATCACAGACTCACTCCCGAGGGCATCACACTGATCTGATTTTCTAAAAAAAAATTCAGAAAATGAATTTTTTTTTTCTTCTTCAATGTTCCCTTTCATCAACTCAAAGGGGCGGCATCCCAATAAACTTAAATAATTAAAACAATAAGAAACAAAAGCCTTAAACCTATTTTCCTCGGCTTTAGCTCAGTTGGTTAGGGATATGGGTGGTGTTAGAGTGTGTGAATTCGAGATCTCATGTAGCGCGTGCGCACACACACAAACACATACACACACAGATATATATATATCCAATCTTGACCCTTGGGACTAAATCTAATCCTATCCATATTTTTCTACTTAAGCTAATGAAGAAATATATATATATATATATCCAATTTTCTCAAGCTTTAGCTCAGCTGGTTAGGGATATGGGTGGTGTTAAGAGTGTGTGTGAATTTGAGATCTCATGTAGCACGTGCGCACACACAAACACACACACACACAGATATATATATATATATATTTTCAATCTTGACCCTTGGGACTAAATCTAATCCTATCCATATTTTTCTACTTAAGCTAATGAAGAAATAAATAAAAGTCTTAATTAAGTTGAAATACTTATTTAATGAAAATTATTAAAAATCCTTGAGGCTTGTGCAAGTCTTTCAAGTAGGACCCAGCTATCATGTGTCAGCATTAAACCAAGCTTGGACCCAGCCATAGACCAATATTGACCCTTGGGACCCAGCATAAAATTATTTGCTGTTTATGTTATTTTAGTTTATCAAAATAGAACCAAGCTTTTCCATGATGCAGCCTTACGGTCCCAATTGTACAACTCTTATCTCTTGTTTTAGGGTGAGAAGTGCGTGAATCAAACTTGATTTCTTTTTTCCACTTATTATGCAGTGAAATGATATTTTCTTTTCCTGTAAACGAAACTAAAATAGTTAGATTTTTGCGTCTGTTTTGCCAATTTTCTTTCAGAGATGTTGGTTATAAAAGTAATAATGGTTGGATGCTTTCAAAAATAGCTCAAATGTTTATACTCATTGTGATTAATATAACATCTGCTACTGTATGCATTGTATTTTAAGAGAATATTAAACAAGATAAAGTGTTTACTTATTTTTTTTCTTTAATATGTTAGTATTTAGCACGATAGTCCCGTTCTGATTTGATCTCCAATATTTACAGCGCATCCGGGAAGGAAAATCTGAAGCCACTTCTTTGCAATGGTCTCTCTCTCTCTCTGTGTGTGTGTGGGCGCGCGCGCGTGCGCGTGCGCACGTGCGTGTTCGTGTAGTCTGTGTGTGTTCGTCTAGTTAGACTACATTACAAGTACAATGTTTGATTGCCTTTTTCTCTTGTCTAAACAGTTGATCCAGATACATATGAAGCTCACAAGGTATTAGTATTGCCAGAAAATTTATCCTGAAATGATTTTTACACTGGATAAGAGTTTTCTTTGCCTCAGTATTAACAAATATTAAAATGAGGTTGGTTTCTCTTTGTAACTTATGAGATCAGATCACCAACAAATATGCTTAGAATCTATATAGAGGGATGATCTGGTCTTGATCATTTTGATTAGCAACCATATGGAGATTTAATTTTTTTATAGTTTTAGCAATAATAATAATAGCACCATTCCATGCCTGTGGAGTGTGGATATGCAGACATCTATGCCTGCATTCCTGATACAGTTATCCTCTTCCATGTCTACTTCAGACTGATTGTTAGTTCCAATACCAAATTTTTTGCAAACCAATTACTGACTAAGAAGAATATGTTCATTTCTGTCAAATGTTAAGTATGAGGGTGCCTATTTTCATGTTCATTTTCATTTTTCTTTCTCCTGCCCCTTTTGTAGGATAAATTAGAAAAACATCTAGCTAGAAGAGCGGAGCACTACTTCTCAGAAAATATGCGGGTTACTGAAGGTATTGCCAATATTTACATTTTTTGCAATTGTTTTTCTTTCTTTTCTTTTCTTTATTTTTGTGCTTACAACAACTCAAACTGTCTTAGGACTTAAAGCATGGGCTGCTGGTAAATTGGAAGAATTTGGAAGGCTAATTTCTGCTTCTGGTCTAAGTTCGATAAAAAACTATGAATCTGGTATGTTTCACAAAAGCAGTTGCTCTCTTTTGTTTCCAATGGAAGGTTGAATTAGATAAAAAGTAAATAGAAGAACTAGACCGATGAAGGGACCTTCAACATTCTGTTGGAGTACTGTCATATTTCGATGTGAAGTAAGCCAAAACATCAAGTTTCCTACGAATGCTTTAAAAGTCCTAAATAGAAGCAAATATAATCTGCTGGCGGTTTCTTTATTATTGTTTTCATTGGGCCCAGGTACAGGCATGGTTTGACTGCATGCTGGGCTGGATCTGTGGCCTTGTGCACTTGGTCCTGGGACTGCCCCGGGTTCAGCTCATTCTGAGACTGGGTTGGGTGGACCTGCCACAGGTTTGGTTTGGCTGGGCCTTTTGGTGTAGACCTTTAAAGATAGGTTTCACCAATTTATCATTCCAAAATCCATGACAATCATAGTCAGATGGGCAAATTTGGAGCTTCCAAAATGACATTTTCTATTCTTCATTTTCTTTTGACGTGGATTTGCAGGCTGCGAGCAACTGATACAACTGTATGAGATCCTTATAAGGGCTCCCGGCGTGTTTGGAGCTCGATTTAGCGGTGCAGGATTCAGAGGCTGCTGCATAGCATTTGTTGACCCCAACCATGCTGTGGAAGCAGCTTCATTTGTGAGGCATGAATATCAAAAGGTTCAACCGGATTGGGCCAGCCGCCTTAATCCAAACATGGCTGTATTGATTTGTGAAGGTGGGGGTTGTGCTCGTGTTATTTGATGGAAGCTAACTGTTCTTTCTTCTTTTCTTTTATTTGTTCATTGCTAAATCGGCGGAAACTAGGGCAGCCCTCATGAACTCAATCCTTGGACTGGTCCCTATAAGGATAATGCCTTGGCCAAGACTTTCTTCATGTGGCTCGTTGACCACATATTCTTTCATGACTCTAATTCAATTCATCTTTTTTACTTTTCTTTTTAACACTCTTTAGAACTGACCAGAAGAAACAAATTACGAGAATTCAGGTGTTCAGGATCACCATTAGTATGGAGCTTAACTCAGGTTTCTAAAGAGTTGCCTTGAGGGGACAGATGTAAATCTCCGGCCCCTAAACTGGTTAATACTCAGAGATTGTGGACCCTTCTTTGTGGGCCGACCTTGATGCATGCTAACCTTGAGGTTCAGTTAGGATTTGATTTGGGTCTCTTAACATGTGTAAGGGAAATTACAATATTGGCGGGATCTGATTATTGCGACCATCTATGCAGAGGCCTAAAAAATTAACGGCCTAAGGGCCTGATATCAGAGAAACATGTGGGCCCACAAAGGGCCATCAAAATACATCACCTTGTAGGTTCCCACCAAAACCTCAAGTCTGAAAGGTAATGTAAAGATGATCGAGTGCGCTATGAGATATCTAATATGCCCAATATTTCAAGCCATAGCATGATCTCTACAGGATATATCATTCCCCCACTTCTACTGGCATCAAATCTTGAAGGCATCTGCATATACCTCTACTAGCTTATCTTCAAATGACAATAAAATATGCTATCATAGGGCCTTTTTTCTTTTTCATTGCAACAACAATTCGAGATTCTACACTAGATTTATACATGCTTTTGATGAGTCCAATCAATCCAAAGTGGAGAACCCACTACCCATTTTAATGTCCCTAGCTGGAAATGCACTCAATATTATTGAGGCACAAAGTTGGTAGAGCCATTATATGCATTGTAGAGTTTTATCTTTTTATTTTTAAAACTGGTATGAGATACGAATTAAGTGGCTGAAATTAGTAACTAATAACATTTACTATCTCACTTTTTTAGACCACCCTAGACTGACATGTGACCATGACATTAGGGCTGTCAACTATAAGTTTTGGTCAAGGTTTGAGTTTATGAATTTACATTAAGCCAAGCTCGGCTCATTTGACACATCAAATTAATCATCAAGAGCTTCAAATCAAAGCTGAAACATGAGCTTGTAAACATGGAAATGCAGTGCTTGTTAAAGATGAACCATTGTGCATTGGTTGGAAAGAGGATTCACGTACTAGGCACTATGAATAAAGAAAAAAGAGAGGGCATCTGACATCTTGAATTCTGTAATATTCCTTTGGCCCAAAAAATAAATTCCTTGTGCTTGCAAGTTGTTACAGTGGTCCCAGGCATCGAATCCCTCCCACTTTAGCTTCCAATCAATCAACCTCAAAGGATAGTTCAGTTGACCTAGGATTACAGTTTGCATTTGGAAGTTATAGATTCGAAAGTGCACTACCACATTGGGGCTATAGGGAAGTTTATCCGGCTTTCCTCTGGTGGTCCCGGCGGGATTAGTCCAGTTCAAAGGGTTGGGAACCCTTCAATAGCAAAAAAAAAAAAAAAAAAAAACAAACCCTCCAATCAATCCTGCCCCAATAATTATTTGAATTGAATTGATCATCTAATACTGAACCATGGCATTGAGATTGCTGGCACGCGTCTCCACATGGGACCGGAAGTACCCCCTCCGATGATCAAGTGATGGCCTACCACCACGTGGACGGTCCGATGCAACATTCCAATCTCCAAAACACTGGGAAAGTATACTTTTTATCCCAAGGAATATGCATGCTGTGTTGTTCGACTTCCATTTGATGTCTCTCTTACGTACGTAGATGTGGTCTGAGGAATAGTACTTGTAAATATTTTGACTAGTAAAAAGGTACGTACCATTGCGGCCGTAAATGGTCGGCATCTGATTTAAGCGGGTTTTTTATATGGCTGTGTATGCTTAGATTAGATAGTATATGACAAGCATAGAATGCTGCATGATGGAATAATCCAAATGAGATCTACCTTACGTGAAATTCTTCAACTTCATTGGACTATCCCAATCCCTTAATCCCTAGCTCCAAAGATTAATGATTTTAAGGCATCACTTTTTTTGTAATTTCAATCTAACGATGAGTAACAGTTGAATGAGTGTCAAATTTGAACTTTATGCCAATTGATAGGATAGGCGTAGTATGTGTGAAATGATTGGATTGACTCACGATGGACTCCATGCCCCAAAAACATAGGGGAGCAAAAAATGGGAGTTTTTAAAATGAGGAGTTTCTTTTAGAATTCCTCTCTCTAAATTCCCAAGAAGAACATTAAAAAAAAAAAAAAGGTTACCACTAATCCTCAAAATTGGTGTGATTTTCATTGTCTATGCACTTTCATTTTATTATTATTACTATTATTATTTTTTAAAGCTAGGACACGCAAACCAAACATCAGTCTGTTCCTTCTGTTCCCCATCATAATTTTTATCCAACGACTATGGCTCATTCATGGATGCGTGTTCAGTGACCTTCTGAGCTCTGGCAGCGGATCCAATTCCTCTAACACAAACCAGGTACTTCGTCTCGTACATTTTCCTTACACGCTTCAGTTTCACTTTCTCTTCGGAGAATCCAATCCAATGGCTAATAAAGTGATAGGTTAGAAAATAGAGAATTTAATCGGAAAAAACACTTAATCCGGACGTGTTACGCAATTAAACACTTTAGCAAGTGGGACACCAATTAGAGTAATTGGGTCTAATTTTCATTTTATTTTATTTTTATCATTTTGTCACATGGTCAGCGCCGACCTTACTTACATTGAATAAGGTCGGCGATGACCATGTCCGCTAACTTCTATATAATCCGGTTTCGAGTTTCATTTGTCCAACTTCACCAAAAACGCAGAGGCCGCCTTCCTTCAGTATTGTATAGGTGTGCAAACATGATGACTACTGTATTTTTCCACCATTGATGTCATCATTAATTTTCAATCTATCTCCTCTTGCTATTGATAGGGTCTACACAAATGAGGTAATGAAAATTCTTCTCTTCACATGATGAAACCCTAGAAATCAATCCCCTCTTTCTATTGACAACAAATTATACATATACTATCATTCAATGCATGGATACATGTTCTCTTTCATTGTATGGTGTTTATTGTCTGTTTCATTGAATATGGTAAACGTTTCAAAGGAGCCCTATTTACTGTTTTGCACTGTTCAAAGCACTTTATACATAATTAGTTTCTAATAAGGAGGAAAATGTTCACAAATTTAATCTACACCCCATGCATTATTGTATGAGAAGGATTGTCCAAGTAATTTATGTTTTGTATGATGTTCTAATAGCATGGCAGACGTTGAGCACCTCGTAATCTTTCACTATGACGGTGAGCTTGAATATGAGCTCAATCGTCCTCATTACAAGGGTGGAAGGCAAAAGATGAGATATCTGTCAAGCAATGTTACGTTTAAGGAGCTGTCCAAAATTGCTTTAGAAGCATTGAGTTGGTCAACAACTTCCGATGAGTTAACTCTGAAGTATCTTCTACACAATGGAAAATTTTTTTCGTTGATAGATATCGACGATGACAATGATATCATTGGTTTGTTAAAATCGTCAAGAAGCGAAGCAAAGGGGATATTAATATTCGTTTCAAGAAGGCTATGCGATGAAGACAGTTTCCAACACACCTGTGGCAATAGGTATGTTCTGAAGTTAAAACTATATTTCAACATTTTCAGCCTGGATCGAAAGTAATTTTTTATTTTCTAACTCTATATTGCAGGTCTTTACAGGATGAAAGAAACGAAATCATTCGAGACCCTCCTAGCATTGAAAAGCCTGATAATAAATTAAAGGGCAAGCTATCACCGTCACCTCCACCTTTGAAAGAATTTCCCATGATCGATATTCAGGGGGTTGACAATATAAAATTCCCAACAACATTGTCTTATTTTGCAGATGATGATGAGTCCATGTTCGAAGAAATCAATGTAGAAATGCTTCATGTGCATGGAAGCGAAAGTGTGCACAGCTTCATAGGTGCTCCCGCAACTAATGTGGTGGGGAATGGAAGTTCAGCAGCCGCCGAGCTAATTAAATCAGGTGTCGTAAGAGATACTAGAAGTAGAAATGAAGAAGACAACATTTCAAAAGCTCCCCTCGTGGACTCGATGGTCCCTGATAATGTCGTGCCCGAAGAGGGGACCAGTTCAGGTAAGGAGATGTGGCTAGGTATGGAGTTTCCTGATCGTGAGGCTTTTAGAAGAGTTATAGCAAAGTACGCAATATACAACAACTTCACCTTGAAACACGAGAGGACTAACATGAAGATGGTGACAGTGAGTTGTAAAGGAGTAGATTGTCCCTGGCGTATACATGCCTCCATGGTAGATTCTGGTCCACACTTCAGAGTTCGAAAGTATAATTCCAAACATTGTTGCTCTAAACCGCTCATGGGAACTGCACATCGGCAAGCAACCGCGAAGCTAGTAGCAGAGTTCATTGAAGAGAAGGTGCGATGCAATAACGATCTTAGGCCAAAGGAGATCATCAATGAATGTAAGATTGAGTTTGGGACCGGCATTACATACAGGAGAGCACATATGGCAAAGGAGCTTGCACTGTGCAAAGTGCGTGGATCATATGAGGAGTCTTTTATGATATTGTCGCTCTATTGCAACGAGCTTCATAGAACCAACCCCGGTTCGTACACTGCGTTGGACATCAGGGAGGATGAACGATTCAGACACTTCTTTTGGTCCTTCGGTCCATGCTTAAGGTCATTCCAAACCTCTCTAAGGCCATTGATAGCGGTGGATGGATCACACCTTCGTGGCAAATATCCTGGAGTGCTAATGGTGGCTGTAACACATGATGCAAATCAGCAATTGTTTCCCATTGCATTTACCTTTGCCAAAGCGGAGCGACGTGATAGTTGAGAGTGGTTTCTTGCACACTTATCCTTGTAGTTGGGTGAGCCAAAAAATCTGACAATCGTATTCGACCGTCAGAAATGTCTGATTCCTGTAGTACAAGTGATAATACCAAGCACAAAACATTATTTTTATTGCCATCATATAGCCGAAAACATAAAGGCGGCTTTCAAATACCATGGCATTATAAGAAAATTTTGGAGCGCGGCGAGGTCATACCGACCTTGTGAGTACAATGCTTGCATGGACCACATAAAAAGTGTAGATGAGCGTGCATATAATTACATCCATGCGATCGGCTGTCAGTTCTGGTCAACGTCATTTGCTCATGGACGCAGGTATGACATACTTACCAGCAATGCTACTAAGTGCACAAATAGTCTACTAAAAGACACCCGAGTGCTCCCGATTACAAAACAGGTGGAAGAGATACGTGCAAAACTCATGGAATTCTTTCAGAGACGGTCAACTAAAGTACAAAACATCACTTCAATATTAGCACCATACGCAGAGAAGTACCTAGCCACAGAGATGGAAGAATCGCGAAGGCTGATGGTAAGGATAGCGGCATTGAATGAATATCAAGTGCAATCTTCAGAGTATGTTGATGTAGTTAATCTAGATCGCAGGACATGCTCGTGCTGCAAATGGGATGTGATTGGGATCACATGTTGCCATGCTGTTGCCGCCATGAAAGCGCGGAATATGAATCCATATGAGTTTTGTGAGCACTGGTACCTCACAAGTACGTACCAGAGAACGTACAGTGATGCAATTCATGGGTGTACGCTTGACAACCGGCCTCAATCATCATTTTGCAGATCATTGCACCAAATGGAAGATTAAGTTTATGTGGTTCATGGTAAATTTGCAGCATTGATTCAAGTATCGTTAGTGGAATGTCCACAGAGTTGTCTGTGCCTAAGCAGTAGAGAAGGAAAGCCTGAGGTTAGAGAAGATCAGATTGATGGCTTGTAGGCTCAATGTTATGGCAGACAAATGTGTTAAGCAAATGGTAATCAGTGGTTAGACAGGATATGGACATAACAGGAGTACTCCATGTAGTAGGTTCACCACATAAAACGGTAGCCACCTTGTTTGCTTGTATCTCAATGTTGTCCGGATCAGGGAATGGATAGGATCTCGCAGCAGGTCTCCGAAGATCGAGTAAAGTGGCAATCTTATCTGCATCCACATGCAGTGTCTTACCTCGAACATAGGTCTTGAAATCAGTACTTGAAACATCAAAGATATTGTAATAAAACTCCCGAACCCAATCCTCAAAGCATTCATCAATCAAGTTCATTGGAATCATACGGCGATTAAGATGAAGCCAGTGCAAAAACCTTGTACCGGTGAGATCTGACTGCACAACTACTCTCTCGAATATCACTGCGTGATTGATGAATATTGATTGAAAACGTTGAGCACTCGCATCATCCTTGAACCATTCAGTATTGAATCGAGAGGAAAACCTAGCTAGTCGCTTTCATTTATAAGTTTTAGGAGGCATGCTCTACATGGAGAGTAGAGAGAAAAATATAGACACATAAGATTGTGCATGAATAAGTCATGGAGCATGAAAAACACATGAGGTTGTGACTTCATATAATCAAGAAAGGTGAAACATAAAAAAGTCACAGAACATATAACCAAGAGAAATCAACTAAAATCAACTATTAGATCAGATAACATATGTTCTTATTCAGTTTTCTTTTAGCAGTCTTGAAAATATATTCAGATCTGTGTATGTCAGATGGCAAAAGAACCCCTTTCAGTGCACATTGTAAAGAGAAATCCGAAAAAAGGATAGCTGTTTTGGATGAATACAAAAAAACACAACACAACCGAGAGATGAATCTCTGAATACCCAATAAAATACCCAAAATACACGAGTGAATAAACTACACCAAGTGAATGAGATTGAAAAAAAAAACCCATAAGAAGAAGAGAAGACGATCATACCTGTGAGAATATGAGAAAAGAAAAAGTGGCGAGGATTGTGATGAGGAGTTACAAGAGATAAGGATGGTGAGTGTGAAATTTAGTTATGTAGCAAGAGTGGGTATGGAAATTCACTACTGGTAGGCAGGAGTGGGTAGGAGAATTCATTGCGGTGGGTAAGAATTTTCAGGGGGCGAAAATACCCCAAAATAACTTTACGAAAATATCCTCAGAACCTCGCTATAGCGATGATGATACCTCTTAGGACCCTCGCTATAGCGAGGCTTGCCCACTAGGATGCTCGCTATAGCGAGGACAGTCCTCGCTATAGCGAGACTCTCCCCTGTTACCGCCCTCTGCTGATTTTTTTGGCTATAACGAGTAAGGGTCTCGCTATAGCGAGACATCGTTCTGTCTGCGAAAAACACATTATTTTCGCTATAGCGAGAAAAAATTCGCTCAAGCGAGACCACCCTCTAACTTGAGTAACTTTATATCGATATAAGTGAGAAAAGTTGTGGCTACAGCGAGAACAATATTTATAAGCTGTTTTTTTCGAAAAATTCAGGGCAGATGCAAGTGATGGCTGATGAATAAATTTTGCCTTAAATTGTGTATTGTTGAAAATAAAATAAATTTAAATTATAAATTAAGAATAAATAAACCAGAAATCATTCATCCACTAAAATCAGACATTATATTATATTTTTGACATTTTTTTATTGTGATAATTCCAATTCATTATTTTACAATATCATGGTAAGATTCTTTTCATTAAATTATTGTGATATTGTAAAAATAAATTCCATATCAGTCACCTTCAACATTCACGTACCAGGTATGCCAATGTTGATTAAATAAAAATAAAATGAAACTAAATAAAAACAAAATGAAACTGACACTCATAAAACATGTATAAACATGTTATTTACATTGCTACATTGTTATGTACATTGCTGCAGGATAAATAAAATAATGATTGAACTCAAAATTGAACTCGAAATCAGATATCATTCTAAACCTATCATATACAAAAACTCCAAACAACCCTTGACTATTCTCTTAGCATGGCTGCCCTCTATCATCATCATCTATCGTATATTCGAGGAAACCACTATTTTTCCATTGCTTGTAATATATGTCATATACGATCTTTTGTCTGTAAAACTACATGTCGCTCTGTGTGAACTGCATTGGTCGGCCAAGTAATAGATGCTCAGCATATGCCATCACAAACACTCCACAATCATCCCTGCACAAAGTTTCACATAGGAGAACATGCATCCCATCATCCAATAATGCAAACATCCAACATTTGCAATTTAAACTCATGTATTATCTTGTTTAGGACATGCATAAGGTATAATTGGCCAATGTACAGGATCGTCCAAACCAAGTTGGGAAAAAGAACCACTAATGAATGAAACCTGTACAAATGAGATTACATATATCAATACACAAGGACGTGATATTCTAAAATATATAATAAATAAATATATTTAAGTAGAGATACACTTACAAAATGGCGAGTATATTTCCAGTCAGCACCGGTATCCATACTGTTATAAAACTCCCATTTTTCTCTTTTTGGATATCCAACTAGGAGGAAAAAATGTGATTGATACCAGATTGGAAAAAACAGCTTTTGATATTCACTATACTCTCTAAGTCGCTCAATCCCAAATGCAATACAATAATAATCTGTCAAATTATGCTGCTCCCAATACTGTACGGTAAAGAAATAAAATTTTACTATGACCCACATCATAATACTATAAGTCATCAAAGACAAAAAAATGTTTGTAACTACAAGTCATCAAGGACAAAAAAACTTTCATACCGCCAGTGAAGATGGAAAGAAATGTGTTGTTGGGTCATTGGCTTCAAGAATCTTAAACCAGTAATCCATTATCTACGACACATACACCATAATCAACCAATCTGACACAATTTATTCATTTTCATGAAAAAATAAATATTGAATACAATATTACTATCCATTATTGCGACATACATTGGTATCGATCCAATATTTACGCAGGCACTGACGCAGACTCTCGACAGAAACCCTTGAACAAATTTGACCTAATTCTGGTAGCCTGCATAAATAAGATCATTATATATATTGTATCGTCCAATCCAATAATGCAAACCTAAAAAAATACATTATACATACATACTTTTTATAATAACCATTCCAAAACTTTTCTAAGATCTTATCTTCTTCCGGTGTAAGAGAATATTGTGAGTTGGGCCGTGGGCCTTTGCTTCTTGGACCCAATACATATGGAGAGAGTCTTGGAGGAATAATCCTTTTCCTAGGATTACCTTTCACTCGGCCAACCATTGAAGATACGACATGTGTTGGACTTGGGATAACGATTGGATTTGGATGGGGTGTGGGACTTTGGATTATGAAAGGGACTGCTTAGGGTGTTGGACTCCGAAAAAACAGATGGATCAGGTTGGGTTGTGCACATTGAGGGTACGAAAAGGGGTGGTTTTATTGTTGGATTTGGACTCACATATGGAGAAGACCCGGATGTGGAGCTAGAGGGAACAAACGAGGGTGGTTGTGGTGTTGGATTTGGATCCACAGATGGAGAAGGTTGGGGTTTAGGCACTGGGGTTACGTATGAGGGTCGATGGGGTGCGGGACTTGGATTTGCGAATGGGAAAGATTGGGGTGTGTGGACATCAGATGGCACTTGTCCTTATTCTTCCTCTTGATTTTCCTGTTGCACAGCATAGATATCTTACTATAATATTCAACAACAGTTAAACAACCAATGGAATCCATTACAGTTGTAGTATACAATGAAATAATTGTTAATATATCAAAACTAACCTCATTGAAATTCTCATATGACCCGCTATTAATACATTCCTCCAAATTGAAATTTTCAAATCCAGCAGAGTAGGCAGCGGAGAATTTCAAACATTGCTGTTGAATAGTTCGCATTATTTTATACAAGAACCATGAATCATATTTTTCATCCACACCATCTATAATAGCCACAACATGTTTGAGGAAGATTTGCATCTAATGATAGAATATGTCAATATTAACTCCTAACAAAGTAATGTATCAATATCACGGAGTAACGTGTTCTTAAAAAAAAGAAAAAAAGAAAAAAAACAAAGTAATGTCTCAATAAAAAAAATGCATTGCTTACGCCACTAATTTGCTTAATGTTGCAGCTAGAATTACCTATTGGACTGCATGTTTATATTGTGGATTTCTCCTCCCTTGTGGTGGCCGTCCGACACGCATTCTAGTGATACGGTGGTACCAAGAAAAGTACTCATCAGAATGTCTATCGACCAAGTCCTCGTCCTCGCCACCGATAACTAACGACACTTTATTTTGCCATGCTTCTACTTGTTGTTTAAGCTTAACTCTATAATCAATTGTAACACTAGATGTTTTTTCATCTCTCCAGGGAGTTGGATGGAGTGGTGGGGGTAATATTTGTCTCCAGCCAAATTGTTTCATTACACGATCCGCATTGTGAGGTTCAAAAATTGAGGAAAAGATCATTTCCATGCATGCTGAAATGAGACAACTGTTTGCTTCTAACACGTGTTCAATCAATTCTTTAACAAATTGGAGGTAAGGCTGCCACTCAAACTGCACCCATATTTTCATTATTCCATATTAAGAGGAAAAATGGATAAGAACGTAAAGATAATTGAAAGAACTTACCTGATCAATGCCTTGCTGATCGAGTTGTTGACGAGCCTCTTCAACAGTAGTCAACGAAAAGTGATTTTTCAGTCTTTTTTCCAACATTTTAAAAAGTGGGAACTCGAATTTGATAGAATCCATATTTTGTTTAATTGGACATCCAATTTTCATTCGGGAATATACCCAAATCTGTTGAAATATAATCAATTCATAAACTTGGATTTTCAATATTTGTTGTAATCAAGCAATATACGTGGTAGTTATTACTTACCTAAAGAAGTTGGAGGGCCCCACATATTGTTCTTATCCCATTCTTCACACGAGTGGCCTTGGACAGTGTTCTGTATAAATTTGCAAGGCAAGCAAGAGCCCATGCATACACTTGGAAGGTTTCAAATAATTCAAGGAGGTAGGTAGGCCCCCTTGACCCCGACGTAAACCCACAAATCTGGATTGAAACAAGGCAAAAGAGATATGCCCTAGTATACCTATTGATATCCTCTTCAGACGCATTCTCTAGGGGCTCAGCAAAGTTTTTATGAAACCATGTCAATTTGAGTTGTCCACCCTCGATGTCCGTGGGTTTAGGCACCTTTCCTAAGAGTGCATTGCATACATCCTCAATGATTGGTCTCTTCGTGTATGTACGACCTATAGCCAGTGGACCATCAATGGGTAGCCCATAAATATATGTCACATCTTCAAGTGTAATAGTGGTCTCCCCGGAGAAAAAATGAAAGGTAATTGTCTCTGGCCTTCACCTTTCAATTAATGCACTTATCAAAGCATGGTCGATTCGCATATGGCAAATCTGCGATAGATGGTGAAGGCCAATCCTTTTCACAATGTTGCATTGCCTGTCATCTAATTTCCAAAATCTACTCTTAGGATTAGCTGGAATACATCGGTAAACACCGGGTTCTTTGCCATTCCATATTGACGTGGATACGTGATTTTCTTGTTCTGATAATACAGATGAATCAATCGAACCGGGTTGAAATGGTTCCATCTGCCAAGCATTACTTGAATTAGGTGGAAATAATAACTGAGTAAAAATAGAATGTAATTTAACAGCGAATCTAAGATAAAAAAACAAAAAAAAATCTATCATAATCAACTCAGACATCAGAATAGTAGTGCTATGACAATCATTTTCATATTGCAAAAAAAGATTGCAAGAAATATAAAGTAGAGATCCAAAGTAGATTTTAAATCTGGTCTTTAGTTCTCTTTAGTTCTCTTAAAGATTGCTATGAAGTTTACCAAGAGTTGTTTACCAATTTATTGGACTAATTTTGAATGAAGTAGCATCCAAACTACCCTATCCTACTTGAAAATTTTTAATCGGCTGATATACCATTTTGTGAGTATTCAACCTTTCAAGCCTGAAAGTAAAACATGGAAAGCAACTAAGTTTTTCATGGAAAAATGGTAAAATAAGCAAACAGCAGCATCACTACCAAATTTTTTTCAAGAGATCTCCAAATAGTAGAAGAAAAATAAGATTCGTACATCACATGATGCAACCCCTAAATAACAATAAAACCCCAAATGCCCAGCCTCAGAACAAGCCCTGAGAAAAGACTAAAACAAATGCAGAGATAATTAAAGAAAAAATAATACTTCTTCTCCATACCTTAACCTACTGACGGGTATGTATATTTGTAAAATCCTACACAGTTGAAAATCCACGACCTTGCAACGACTTAAGAAGGAAAATGGAGTGGATGGCTATATTCCTGCAGTATCCATAGTAAGACGATGAGAAGAAGAAAGAGGAAAAACCATTGGAAGATCGAAGAAGAAGATGATTACAGTAAAAGTAAAAGTGGATTTTACCTGGGGATGAAAGGAGAACGGTGAAAAGTTTGAAGAAATATCCTGTGCAGAGAGGATATATATTGGTAAAATATCCTACAATTGTGAGATATCGAACCCTGGGATATCCCACTGGCGTGAGATATCTAATCCTGGGATAAATCTGGGATATCCCAGTGGGTTAGGATATCGCAGGGAAAGAGGTAAAGTTCTCCAGCTTTTGGTTTCCTTTGCTGTACGATCTGCTTGTGGGTAAATTTTGATTTTTGATCTTGTCATGGGTAATTGTGGAATTTAAGAATGTTCGTACGGTAATTTTCTCTTTTTTTTTGAAATCCTTGGGGGCTCCTGATTTGGCTACATCCACTTGTTTTTTTATTCAATGAACCAGTGGCCATGTCCTTTTAAATATAACCAATGATACCCTCAACTGTCTTCCCTCCTCTTCAAATTTTCTTTTTTAAAATAGCAATCGTGCTCTACAGCCTTTAAATAATAAAAAAAAAAACTCTTAAATTTGAGAACCATTTGATTGAATGCAGTTCAACGTTATAGGGAGGATTGCAAAGGTCTCATCATATATAGTTTAACAGGTTAGCTCCATATGTACACAATATATGATGATCACAATGATCTGGTTAAAAAGCCCGAAAGTTTAACATTTATGTATGCACTAACAAAACCGTTGAATGTAGGGACCTTAATTAGATGGTGACAATCGTGATATAGTGGTCATGTGGTGGCACATGCACTCATCTATAATGAGAAATTCAATCCTCATAAATCATACCGAGTGATATGCACGCATGGCATGTAAGTGTACACGCGCTACATCTTAGAGTTGGGGACATTTCATAGTAAACTCCAAAATGAACAATCAAAGTAGAAACTTCTTCTTTATTAATTTCAAAGCCTAATTAGGCCATAGATGGGCCGGCAGCAAGTCCCATGAATCTGATCTTCTTTTAGAATGCTAAAAAAAAAGCTCCTTGTGTCTAACTAACAACGTTAATTCGATTAGACTGGACAACTAATTCCAAAGGCCTTTTATATGTCTATTAGGATAAGTAGGCTCACAAACTAACCTGACAATGAAATATGATTCATTTCATTTCCTTTGTTATGGGAGACCTCAAAAAGGAATTAGATATAAATAGGGCATGTTTGGTATTTTAGAGAAAGAGAGAGATGGAGAATGCTTTTGCCTGCTTAAGCTAGAAGTGCATTATTGGGCGAAGGAAAATAATGTAACCAAAACGTGTGTGATGCTAAATCAAAGACCTTTTTAGGAATTATTACCTTACCCAAATAGCTCTCTCGAATTTCAGGTCTGACTCGGGTCGGTTTGGTAAGCGTAATATACATCAAGGGGACTTGTGTTTAGAGAATTTGTAAATCCTCCCAAAGTTGTCCCCTGATTAGAAATTTAGACTTCATAAATCCTTCTCACAGGTGGAGGATTTAGAAATAGCAAAGGAGGTTGAAATCCTAAGAATTGCAAAGGCCATTTTAGACCATCTAGGTCGATGAGATTTAAAATTCTTACAAAAAAAATATATTGCATTTTTAAGTTCAAAGGGGCAATCCATCATATCATATTTACGAATTCCAAGCATTAAAAGTTCCCGTAAGAAATTCTTTGAAAGATATAGGCCCTTGGAGAATTTGTAAATCCACCATATACTAGTTCCTAACGAAAGTTTGTGATGTTAGAAATTTCTGACATTGATAATAATATAATATGGCTCCCTTTGTAATTTTAAAATGTTATAATTTCTTTTCTAAAATTTAGAATTCCAACCACCTGATAAATCACAAATACCCTTTTTGAAAATCCGTGATCCGAACCCTAGAGTGGGGGTAAATAGGGTGAGCTACAAATTAGTGACCAATAATGCCCAATTTTAACTTCTTTAAATTACATTAGTCACAAGTGATGATATAGAACTAAAATGCGCAAGCTAATAAAAATAATCATCACAAAGCATTCACCATCACACAATGATTTATAGTGGTTCGGCCTCAATGCCTAAATCCACTATCGGTTTGTGATCCAATACCCCACCGGATTTCCACTATCTAAGTTTTTCAATAGGCTAAGCAATAACCTTTACAATATGTTTTCCAAGGCTAAGCAATAAACTCTACTTTATGTTTTTCTTAGGCTTAGCAATAACCTATACACTATGCTTTTCTAGGCTAAGCAATAACCTATGCAACCAGAAGGTTGGTTCTCTCTTTGAGTAGTGTCTAGAATACACTTGATGGAGATACAGTTTAAGCTCAATTACAATGCCTCTTGATTAGGCGGATATTGAAAGTGAAAATCTAATTCACACACACACACACACACACACACACACACACACACACTATGAATGCAAAGATGAATGCACAATGTGTATGTATGATGTCCTCAATCAATTTGAAAATGAAAGCTCAAAAATGTATGCCAAAGGCTTTTGAAAGTTTTAGCTCATAAAAGCATTTATGATTGAGGAAAGAATGCTAATCACATGTTAAAAATAACTTATAAAAGATATACCTATGTATTCTAAACAAGTTCTGAAATTCTAAGAACAAAACATGTGATGCATAAGGGTTTCAATCAAATTAACAATGTAGCTCAATATATGTATGGTAAAAGCATTTAAAAGTGTAAAGCACAAAAATAGATTTGATTGAAGTGAATAAACAAATCACATGTTATTTAAAAACCAACTTGAAAAAGATGAATATCAATGCTTAGCAAGTTGTGTGAAACTTTAAAACAAAATACATGTGATTTGTGAAGTTGTCGAACCCAAAACATAAGATAGATTTGAAAGTGATTTTCTTATGATGAAAAACAACAACCAAAGATTCAACCAAGTATAGGAATCATGTTACATATAATTTCAAAGATGATTCCACAAATATGATTCACTTAGATATACTAATTTGAATCTTACTTGGTTTGAATCAAGGTGATGTATCCAAAACGATAAATCAATTAAACACATATATATGATAAGGACACAACAAATCATAATTAACATGCCTAAAAAGATTTACTAATAATTTAAGCAAAGCATGAAAACATATGATAAGGAAAACTAAGCTTACATAGATGATTTACTTATGATTCCAAGTTTTAGCTTCCCTTTTTGACCAACTAGCCTCCCTTAGCTCATTCCCCTTTGTTTGTCCTCAAAACACCTCAAGGAGTATCCATTGGATCCTCAAATTCGGTTAAGGAATGAACTTCAATTTAGAGAAAAAGTTGTCCAACGGCTAGCTTGTCGGTCGACTGACATTTGGGGTTCGGTCGACCGAACTCAACGGTCATAAAACTGCTAGTTTTGACTATTCTGGAATTGGAGCCGACCCCTGACCGACAGCTGACCGAACTTTCCCTGATTTTTTAAAGACTAGAAAAATGATTTTAAAAGGGGAAACTTGGTCATGGAGGTCTAGGCCATTGAAACAAGCCTAGAAACATGTTTTAAATCATTCTAAGAGTTTTTAAAAACATGAAACCTAAAATGCCTAAGTTTATTTGAAACTTTTAAAACCATAGGCAAGCTTGATTCGAAAATCTTCTTTTGAAAGCTATATGCATCTAAGTTTAAAATAAAAACATGCATAAATCAATATTTCTACAAGTCTTAAAAACAATGCATGTGTAAATCAAGATTTTAAGATTTCCTAAATCAATGCATGTGTGAAGATTCAAATGATGCTAAAATGATAATGCATCCATCAAAATGCAATAACACAAAATCCCAAACACTTTTGAGTTCTTTAAACTCCAACCTTCTCAGCTATTTGCAAATGCTTATTTGACAGTGAAAACTCTGAAATTCCATATGGAGGAAAACATTTGGAGAATTTATAAATTCATTAGATCCGAATTTTGCTAAAGAAACGAGCATTCTTGCAATCATTGGAAGGAGTGTTGAGGAGGTAGAAGTAAAAGATGGTTGATTTTTTCGGATGGAGAAGTTCGACAAATAACAAACCCAAGGTAAGGTGGAGATGACCATAATGTCAGGGCCCATTTGGTAACTCTAATTTAACTAATAAGAGATAATTAACTTAAAGTCTAAAATAAAAGCTCTCCTTTTAAGTTCTAATTTACAATTTCGACTGCTTGGTAAAGTTATTAAAAAAAAGCTTTTATTTTATAATAGAGTGTTCGATAAACCTCCAAATAAGAGATTATTAGAGGGTTAATTCCATGCCATTTTTAAAAGAAAGAAAGAAAGAGGGTCTAAAGGAGTCCGGTTGATATGATAAGGATGTGTGGATTCAAATGGGCCAATGATCCTTCAAATGAGTCACTGTTCAGAAATACCCAACATGGGACTCTGATCATGCAAAATCCCAATCTGTAAATAAAATTGTAAACTAAAACCATAGGAAACTCAATAATGGTCATTCAAGACTCTTCTAGGTAGTCAAGAATCACAATCATATATTACATAAATTATACTGAAACACAGCACAGACCCATTAAATCGAATAAAGAAAGAGAAGAGCACCCATGAACAAACTACTTCAAAAATTAAAAAGAGGAGCACCCATGAGCATCTAGAAGAAAAACTTAACATGGGATTATTATCGTGAAAGATCCCAATCCATAAACAAGAAGAACTAACAAAAACATAGGATTCCAATCAAGCAAATAAAACTCAAATAACACTGTAAGTGCAATTAATCTCGCGAACTTACTTAGATAGATATATGGAGTTTATGGGATTGCTGGGATGGAGATTAGGCTCTTTGGGAATGATCAGATGCCTGAAACCTGAAAGGAGAGGAGAAGCAACGGTCAGAGACCCTGGCTGCAGTCAACGCAAGGCCCTCCGACGCCTGAGTTAGTGCTGTCACTGAACAAAGGGTGAAGTGAGGTAAAGAAGAAGAGAGAAGATTAGAGTAAGGGAGGAGGTCCCTTAGGCGTATGAGCCTGTGTCTCCTCTCTTGTGTTTGAGCGTCAAAGCATACCTTTGGGTTTTACCTCTTGCTTGTATATATGCAGGGAGAAGTCTAATTGGAAGCTTCCTTAGTGGAGGTAGGTGGAAAGGGGATGTCCTATATGCTCATACCTCAATCTCTGGTGGATGTGACCATTCGGCGCCCATCCTATCTGTCAGTTCGTACTGCAGCGTGGTTGTCTTGTCATCTGGCATTGCTGCCTAGGTGGAACACTTGGCCGAGGTGAGCTTTCTGGCCGAGGTGAGTTGTCTGGCCGAGGTGAGTTTTCTGACCGAGGCCAGACTGGGCGGTGCCGAGGTGGAGATGTGTAGGCCGAGATCAACACGATCCAAACTAGTATTGTTACCGTGATCAGCATAATTACTGTCATTAGAGAAACCCCCCCCCCACACACACACACAATTGACCCCTAGCTCCGGAGCTCGGAGTTCTCTAACTCTGAGGTCGGGAGCTAAGTATGAGAGGATCCGCCGAGAGTAGCCTTTGAAGTTAATGCACTCCATCTCGGTGTCGGTAAGCGACGACTGATCCATATTATGATGTTGTTTTATTTGCCCGAGATAGTCAATGGTAATGGTGTGCCCATGTCGCTTCGTCTGTTTAGGGTAATAAATAGCACGTCCGAATTTCTACAGAAGACGAACTGGCGGTGCCACGCGTCATAGCCTGATTGGTTGTGCAATCGCGATGATGAGGCACGTGCAGTACTCGATGTGATGCTTCGCACGTGCCGTTTTTGAAATCCGAAACAGCGCCTCTGTCTTAGGGACGCTTCTTCCTCCCTCCCTCATTTTTGCTGTTTTGAGAAGGGAAAGGAAATTTTGCAGAGAGGACTGTTGACGAGATCGTTGTTCTGCCCTAGAGATTTGTCTTTGCTAGGACCGCGTCTGTAAGTTCCCCCTTTTGCGTCTCTGTTCCATCATTTCTGTTCTAGGGTTCCTTGCTTTCCATCCTCCAATTTGTTTAGGGTTCCTGCACCTCTGTCTCTGTCTTTCATTTTCCATCTTCTTTAGATTCTAGGATGGAAATCTATAGGTGTATGTTAGACACCCCTGCAGCCTTGGACGATTTCAGGGCTAGATTTGGGATACCAGACGTGTTCTGGTTAGACTTGATGACCTAGATGATGCCTTCGAGGGTCGGATCTTCTATGATGGTTGGATGTCGTTCCCCTTGGTCTCTGTGATTGAGGGTGGGGTCAGATTTTCCTTGCACCCTCTTCTCAGGATTTGCCTCAGCAAGTGAAAGTTGTGCCCCTGCCAACTCATGTCCAACGGTTTCAAGGTCATTATGGGTACTTTCAAGCTCAATAGGATCCTTGGCATCGACCTCGGTGTCCATAACATCGAGGACACTTATGACCTTTGTAAGTCCGCTGCGGACGACAACACATACTATCTTCGGTTAAAGGCGAAGCGGGATCCGTTCGTCCACGCCTTAGAAGATTTGAACAAGTACGCCGGAGACGACCGACTATTCGTCTCGGGCAACTGGGAGATTGGGGAGGCCGAGACCAAGCCGGGAAGGTTATACAAGGTCCATCGTCGCCTTGGGACTCCTCCGAGTAATCACCGATACTTTTTGAATTACATAAGTCCTTTCTATACCTGTCGAACTGACATTCTTTTGCACTATGTAGACGTCCACAAGAGGAAGCGGGAGGAGTGCCGAGCAGGGTGGAAGAGGAACAGTGCTTGGCTCGAAGAAGTGAGGCACTACCGAGGCTACAAAGGTCGAGTTGCCTTCACCCTGCTTGGCTACGAGGCAAAGTATCCGTCCTTCATCAAGAGGAGGGCCAAACCGGAACCAGCCTCAACGAGCTCAGAGCACCAAGAGGTATCGGGTGCCGGGGCTTTTGTCACTCATTCGGCTGAGCTCCAACGAGTTGTTGAAGAGTATAACTCACCTATCTCGGAAGAGAGCAAAGAAGAGATGTCGCCTTGCCGTCGGCCCGCTGTCAGGGACTTGAGTGCGCTAGTGTTCGGGGGCCGATCTCATCCGATTCCCCCAGTTCTTCTGGTGTCTGCTGCTGTCAGAGCTCCATTGGCACCCTCAAGTGTGGAAGGTCGGCAATGTACTGTCGAGGCTGCAGAAGAGGGGGGGACTCGAGCTAAGAAGAAGGCCAGGACCGAGGCTTCAGTCGAGGATGTCCCTAGGGTTTCCGAGGTATCACCTCCTGGGCCTGCGCCATGGAGACCTAGTCTTCAGATCGGTCCTGGGAGGCCCATCACAGTAGAGGACCAAGTTGCTGGAAATCCTCTTATCATGGCTGCCCTCGCCGGTGCCTGTGCTCTGCCCAAGGATATGGCCAGGCACGGGGATCCTGATGACATGTCACTGGCGCTGGCATCAATGCAAGCGGCTCTCTTGGTGAGTTTCTAAGTCTCCCACAAATTTGATCCTGATAATAGTTCCTCATAATGTTTTTATCTTCTTGCAGCAAGTGCAAAGATCTCATGTACAGCTGGAGAGAGTTCGGTAAAATGGCGCTAAGAGAGCGGAGGCGGAGGCACAGAGGAAGACTCTTAAAGCTGCATTGGAGGAGAGTGGCAAGAGGGCGGCTGAGTAAGAACAACTAATCCGAAGTCTCATTGCCAAGGTGGAAGCCGCAAAGGCTGAGACATAAGTGCATAAAAAGTTGATGGCCGAGCAGAGGGAGGAAGCCGAGGCCAAGCTTGAGGCTGAGACCAAGGCAGCCTATGACGAGGGAGTGGCCGAGGTGACAACCCTATACGAGGCGTAGGTCGTGGCCATACGAGACAAAGAATGGGAACTTGGTTGGCTGGCGACACTGAATAAAGTGGGTGTCCTCGAGGACGACCCAGCTTACAGAAACCCGACCAAGTTCTGCCCCCACTTTGATCGAAGCTCCTACTGTATCGACTGAGGTTCCTCAGGCTGATGATGCTGATGCAGACACTGCTGCTGCCTGAGTCTCTGATGTACTTTTGTTTTCCTTTGGTTGGAAAAATTGTAATAGAAAGCAAACTGTAATCTAATTTAATATGAATACAATGAAATTCTTTTGCCGTCAAACTATGTGATGCTCTCTTTTGGATGTTTTCTCCTTGCATCTGACTTTGGTTTCGTAACCGAGCCCTTCCCTTGCTCAAAAGTCCAAGTATTTGAGTTTGGTTTTTCAACCAGAATAAGGATTTGTTTCCTCAACTTAAGAATTTAGTGTAGGGGCACCAGGTTCGTCCGAGCTCAAATGGATGAAATTGAATGGACCCCTTTCATGTGTGGTAGTAGAAGGTTCAATAAGGTGATAAGAGTACCTGATTCCGGATCTTTTTAGCTGGATGCTCTATAGTTGATTCAAAACCACTGGGATAGTTGCGGAATCCCATGACTCGATGTTTTGCTGAGCTGGTACCGTTACCGAGCTGAGGGGAGGACCAAGCTCAGGTGCTAGGGGGAGATGTCGAGCCGGAGTGATGCTGACTGAGGTGGTGCTGTTACAAAATTAGGACAACGTCTATAGTATGAAAGTATCCCCACACTTACCTCCTAATTCTAGGAGGTCGGGAGCTAAGTATTGTAATGGGTGAGCCCTTTTGAACGTTGGGCTTGCATAAGACTGAGTCCTGGATGGTACTCTTACCGGATCTGGGATGATCGTGGTAGGTCCACCGAGCTCTGTGACTCTTTCGTTGAAACTGTACAAGCCAAGGCTATAATTGGAGCTGCCCTGATTGAAAGCGAGGCGTCGAGCTGCCATGATCGAAGGTGTCCGAGCAGAGAAAATTGTTTGAAATACTCCAAGAAAAGATCAGACTGTTGCCGAGTTCCACAACAGCGGCACTTTGCAGCTTGTTAAGTAACCGAGCTGTAGGTGGCTGGTCCTATGACCGAACCGAGGCAGCTAGTTCAATAACCGAGCTAACGCCGAGTTTCATAACTTGACAATTTAAATGGCTGGTTCCATAACTGAGCCGATGGAGGCTGGTCCCGTGACCGAGCCTAAGCGGCTGATTCCATAACCGAGCTGAAGATGGTTGGTCTAGTGACAGAATCGAGGCAGCTGGTTCCACAACCGAGCTGACGCCGTAACCGAGTTGGTGTTAGCGAGCTGGTGCTGTCACCGAGCTGGTGTTAGCGAGCACTGTTGTTCAGTCCGAGGCTGGTGCTATCACCGAGACCCCAAAGCTGTTGAGGTGCCCACCGAGTTCTCTAACCTGGTGTTTCGCCTGTGCGTTCTGGAGGCAACCAAAATTGAGCCGCTTTCAGCCGTTTTTTGAAAGTCGATGATTCGTCGATAAAGACCTTCCAAGATGAACCAAAGAATTATCTCTACGGTTGTTCTTCTGCCTCGGTGACTTCTTCTTTATCTTCTGCCCCATAGTTTGGTTGCGTCTAGGGGCGAAACCGGAGTTGTCGCCTTTTCTTGTAGCTGCTGCCGGAGGTGACGGATCAACTCGTCTTGCTCTTGGATAACACGGTTTCGGGCCCTAATACCCGCGAGGAGAGAGTCGGCATCATCATCTTCACTGTCAGTACGGTGATGGGACTGACGAGATTTGGATGGCACTGGAGTTTTATTTCGCCGGGGAGGCTCTAGTTGAAGATCGTCTCGCCGGGGCTGCTTCAATTGATGGTTATGTTGCCGGGGAGGTGTTGTCACCCTTCTTGAAGGTGAACCTAACTGAGTCACAAGCCCCTCGACACCTGCTGGATCGGACCTTTCCCGGGATCTCCTCTGGCGATGGGCCGACGGTCGCTCATATAATATCGGCGGTAACTGCACTGGGAATACTGGTGGCAGTGGTAAGGCTTTTGATGATTCTCTGCCCTTCTTAACTTTTGAAGGCATGGAGTTTTTGAATCGCTTCCCACAGACGGTGTCAATTGTAAGAGCAATTAATCGGACTTACTTAGATAGATATATGGAGTTTATGGGATTGTTGGGATGGAGATTAGGCTCCTCGGGAATGATCAGATGCCTGAACCTAAAAGGAGAGGAGAAGCAACGGTCAGAGACCCTGTCTGCAGTCAGTGCAAGGCCCTCCGAGGCCTGAATTAGTGTTGTCACTGAACAAAGGGTGAAGTGGGAAGAAGAGAGAAGATTAGAGTAAAGGAGGAGGTCCCTTAGGCGTATGAGCCTGTGTCTCCTCTCTTGTGTTTGGGCGTAAAAACATACCTTTGGTTTTTACCTCTTGCATGTATATATGCAGGGAGAAGTCTAATCGGAAGCTTCCTTAGTGGAGGTAGGTGGAAAGGGGATGTCCCATCTGTCCATACCTCAATCTCTGGTAAATGTGACCATTCGGCGCCCATCTTATCTGTCAGTTCGTACTGCAGCGTGGCTGTTTTGTCATCTGGCACTGCTGCCTAGGTGGAACACTTGGCCGAGGTGAGCTGTCTGGCCAAGGTGAGCTTTCTGACCGAGATCGAACTGGGCGGTGCCGAGGTGGAGATGTATAAGCCGAGATCAAGAGATCCAAACTAGTACTGTTACGATGATCAGCATAATTACTGTCATTAGATAAAAACCCCCCACACAAACACAATCCCCTATAATACCCGGACATAGCACACATACCCAGCAAAGCAAATAGAACTCAGAATCAAGAGACAACATTTACAAGAAAAACCCCAAATGGGAAAACGATCTGAAGAGAGAGAGAGAGGTACGGGAGTCACCTGTAGTTTTGGTGACTCTGAGCCTGGACTTTTGCCTAGTACTTGGCCTTACAAGGAAATGCAGATTTGATGTTTGTCCGTGAGAATGGAGAAAAGGGTTTTACTTAGGGAGAGGAGGAACTGACCTGGTGGTGATGTTAGGGGGAAATCTGCTTTGTCACCTTGAAATCGTTAGAGAAGAAGAGTCGAGTAATGTGGAGGTATAGAAGGAGAGTTGAGCTCGAAATTAGGAGGAAACTATGCCAAGGGTATTTTTGTAAATATGAAAGTTTATACAGGACATTTTTGTCCAACGCTCTCGAAATTTCCGACAATCTCCGCATTCTCCGCTTTTAGGTGGAAAAGTTGCAAAAAGCTGCTCTCACCGGCTTATTTTTAAGAGGTTAAAACTGCTAATTACTAAAAATAAGTTCTAAAGTTGAAATGTAATTAGTGTTTTATCAAACACTTTAAATTATCAATAAGCTCTAAATGTTTAAATAATTGTTTACTTTTAGAGTTACCAAACAGGCCCTTAAATATAGTTTATTTGATGTGTGCAGCTCCAAGTCTGCTGTGGTAAGACTGATTGTGAGTTTTTTTCTTTTCTTTTTTTTTTTGGTAAAAGACTGATTGTGAGTTGGAAAGCTTTTCAACCCCAGAGAAAGAAATCACTTAAAAAAAAGAAAGAAAGAAAAAAGAAAAAAGAAAAAGAAAGAAATCAATTCAAGATTTATATCCAAACCCCAAAACAGAAGTCTGAGTCAACTCAGGGAGCTTTACGTGGAAACTCATAGAATATTTATCAAACGCCTCGAGTATCCTTCTTGGGACCTTCGCATGCGATTTTGTCTGAGCAAGGACGGTCATTAGAAGGGGGGAAATCCTCATACTCATTCCTCTAGAATTCTCATGTTTTTTTTTGTTTTTTTTTTTTTTTTGTAATTACCGTAGGAATGATCTTAAAGCTGACAATAGCCCCACAACAGCCGAAAAGTGTATATTTACCGCAGAATTGTTCGATCCGTAGGATATCGTAATCGTAGGGTGGTAGGATACCCCATAATCAGAAGCGGGAAGACTTAAACAGTCTGTTTTTATTTTCCTTGACTGTGGGACCAGCAAACCACCATCTAAACTGTTGGATAACTGTATGAGTGTAAAAACTAACATCCCACCAAATTTGGACCGTTTCTCTATCATGGTTATCGAGAAATTTATAAAAAAATCACGTTATTTTGCAAATTATAAAAACAAATTAAAAGCCACATTTTTTTTCAAATTTCTCAATAACCATGATGGATCAATTGTTCAAATTTGGTGCGATATTAGTTCTTATACTCATACAACTATCCAACGATTTGGATGAGTGTTTGGTGGTCCCATAGTCAAGGAAATTTTTTTTTTTTTAAATGACTGTTTAAGTCTTCCTCCTTTTGATTATGAGACATCCTACACCCCTGCAATATCATACGGATCAAACAATTCTGCGGTAAATATAGATTTTCAGGTGGTTCTAGGGCTATTGTCAGCTGTAAGACCTTCCGTACGCTAATTGTCCTTTTTTTTAACCGGTGCCACACTCTCTCTCTCTCTCTACTCTCTACTCTCTCACAAAGAGAAAACGTAACCCCCCAGTAACAAGGAATGCTTCTCCTATAAAAAGCCCACTTGCGAAATTCGATCAAGTTCTCAATTCCCTGCTCTTTCAACTCCGCTTCTCCCATCTGAAACCCAGAATGAAAACCGTCGCTTGCTTCGGCAAAAAACTGCAACTTCTCTGTAGTTGTTTTCTCGTTCCCATTGCGTGTTCGTATAAGTTTTTACTCTTCCATGTCAACCCATTTTTTATTCAGCTATGTTATTTTATCTTTATTTCTTGTGTGGGTTTTCTAGTCTTGAAGGTTCTGAATCCTAGGAGTGCTGTCTCTTATAGGCCTAAGAACTTAGACCTGTTCTTCACGTCCGTGTCCGCGACCACAGTCTCTAGCATGGGGACCATCGAAATGGAGATTTTCTCAAATACCCAGCTCGTGGTTTTAACTCTTTTGATGCTATTAGGTGGGGAGGTCTTCACTTTTATGCTTGGTCTTCTATTTACCACGGCCAAGTTCAAGAAACATGATACTATTGAGAATGAAATCGATCCAATTGGCGTCCAACTTTACTCTATTAACACCACATATGTGGAGGAGAATCAAACAGAAGTAGGACTGCCAATTAGAAACGATGCAGATTCGGAGAAGTTTGGTAGCGAGGGTTTGAGGTATAGATGTCTAAGGTATTTGAATTTTGTTGTTCTGGGTTTTCTTCTAGTAGTTCTTGTGGCCGGTTCCTCGTCGATTTTAGTGTATTTGAGTTGGGTTTCGAGTGCACGAGAGGCGTTGAAGAAGAAACATATTCAGATGCAGATATTTGCGGTTTTTACAACAGTCTCTACTTTCACAAATTGTGGGTTCATTCCAACAAATGAGAACATGATAATCTTCCAGAAGAACTCGGGTCTGCTCCTTCTACTTATCCCTCAGGTTCTCTTTGGAAACACACTGTTTCCACCATGCTTGAGATTGGTGATGTGGGTGTTTAGAAAGTTGACGAAAAGAGTCGAATTTGATTACATTTTGAAGAATCCTGGGGACTTTGGATATGACCATTTGCTCCCTGGTGCTCACTGCATTCACTTGTGTTGTACAGTTTTTGGGTTTATAGTGGTGCAATCTATACTATTCTGCTGTTTGGAGTGGCATTCGGATGCCTTGAGTGGGCTCAGCACTTATCAGAAAATTGTGGGTGCATTGTTTCAATCGGTGAATCCCAGGCATGCCGGCGAATCAATGGTCGATATATCAACCCTTTCCTCGGCCATCTTGGTGCTTTATGTGGTCATGATGTAATACACATCCTCTCTCTCTCTCTCTCTCTCTCTCTCTCTCTCTCTCTCAACTGGATTTACATCAATAAAAAAATGAGACCTCTAAAAGCCATTAAACTTGAAGATGACGAATCAAGGGATTATGAGCATTTGATGGACTTGAAGTTTTGCACATAGGCATCCATAGGAAAGCATGACCCTATATTTATTGAAAATGGTTTTTCTTTTAAAGTAATAAACTTCTCTATTTTTTTTTAAAAAGAATTTTTGTAAGAGAAGAATTTTCAAATTAATTTGAACTCCTACCTCTATTATTTTCAGTAATATGAGTCTCAGTGCCATATTATTATATTCAGAGCATTGAAAAGTATTTAAGCTGCCTCTACTAACACAAAATTTATTTATTTTTTTTAACGATGACTCAAGGTTTTAGTATGAGATATAGCATAACAAGCGCAGGTGTTGAAATAAATAGCCCACTGCGCATATTGATAAACATATAAAAATTGTTTAATTGAATTCCACTAATAAAATAGAATATGATGTAAAGTACAGTTTATTGTGGTCAGGAACACATCTTCAGTTCACATGCCTGCGATCTAAGTTCAATAGGTGGACCCCAAGTGTACGAGGAAAATGTATGATTAAAGAAAAAAAAATCATCTTCATCAATATTCAACATAGAGTTGCCTACGAGAGGATTAGATTGGCGTATGTAAACTAGGGTTTAAGGTTTAAGGTTTTAAAATAGAAACAAAAGGGGGATCACCAAATGTGTAGAAAGGAAAGGGGGGTCACCTTTTTTCTGCTCTGGTACTTTCACCAAATCTGTGAATGGATTAGGTCAAGCTGAAGACCCAACTAGAACCGTGCATGTGGGAATGATCTAGTCATTTTATTTTATTAAAGAATTGATTAATTAAACTTAAAAAAAATTGATGAAATGGTGAATGTTTTAGAATCTCAGTAAAAAATCATTTTTTTTCCTTTCTTTCTTTTCATTTTCTCTACTGACCATTGAGGTGGGTCAATGGACTTTCAGGTACCTTCCTCCTAATACATCATTTTTGCCAACTGAAGAAGATGGTGAGGCCTCCTCCTGGGAGAACGGTCAGAGAGGCAGTAAAAGAAATGGATGGGCAAAAAGCCTCCAGTTGTCCCAGCTCTCTTACTTGGTCATCTGTATCGTCCTCATTTGCATCATCGAGAAAGAGAAAATGTCCCAAGATCCACTTAACTTCAATGTCTTGAACATAGTCATAGAAGTGATCAGGCAAGTTTCAACTCCCATCTCTAAGAACTTTCCTTTGATATATTTTCACCTACAGAAACACGCCTGTCACGCCCCCGCTGATGACCACGGGAATTATGCATGAGATTAAAGGCCAATTAAAAATTTCTTTAATAAACAACCATGTGGCCCTCAATCAATGGTCCTAAACGATCGAAGTCCGTACTGTGATATAAACATTTCTTCGGTTAACCATAAAACACGGCAGAACAAAGTATGAAAAGAATCTTTCATACACAACGAAAAACAAAAAAAAAACAAAAAAAAATACTGAGTATCTTCAATTTCCACATGTATTGCATACTTGTAATATTGAAGTGGCACACCCACTCAATATTCTAAGTAATAATGAGCCCACTGCTTATCTTGTCAGAATCCAATTCCAATGTTGTGAAAAGACTCTTTCAACCAAGTTGAGTGGGTTTGCACTTTGCAGATACCACAGTAAATAATCAGGAATTCTTTCATGGCTTAGGAAAAAAAAAATCTTTGGGGTCCGACGTATCCAAAAATGCATGTAGTTTTCAAAATAATATGTAGAATTTTTGAGAATTTTGGGTTCCATATGTAAAAATTATAAAATCTTTTAAAGAAAAAAATAGGTTTTCAAAAATTTTGGAAGGGCCATATGTAAAAACCCATAAATTTTTCTAAAGAATAAAGGGGTTTTTAGAGATTTTGGAGGGCATATCTGTAAAAATTCATTATAGAAAGAAGGGCTTTTCAAAAATTATAGGGGGCTAGCACTCATGCCTTTACAAATGAGAAATCCACCCCACCATTGTAGCAATGTAGCTTGGACAATTTTAGCAAGAAATCTAACCTCCTTGTCGGCAACAATTTAGATTTCTGCCGGCTGTTGCATCTCGAATTGATTGTGCGGGTCGAAGGAATAAATCTAAACCATCAATCCCAGGAAGAAAATAGAAAGAAAGAGGTCCGTGGGAATATTATATAATGGAATGATTGGAACTAAACTAATGATTCTTTCCAGTATCATATGCATAGAGAGATTATACATGGAATAGAACAAACCTTATAGATATCATTCATTTAGACAGATCCATCCTGTTTTCTTCATTAGTTACTGACTGTAATTAGTGGGTAGTGGAGACGAATCAAAATCATTTTAATTCCTAAAAAGGATTTGGTTTTAGTTATGTAGCAACAATCTTAAACTGTCTGACCCTCAAGTAAAGCAATAAATGGACGGAGTGATGTCACGACCCGGGCCTGAATTACGATAACCCTGAGCCGTGAGCCCATACTTACTCCCGTAAACTCCGAATTAACCGAAGTTAAAACGGAATCCACAAGGGATAACATCCTTAATAAACCTGTCAAATACACAATATTGCGGAAACATATATATTTGACAATATCAAATTCAATTTACATGTATACAAAAAGGATAAAGTCCTTATACATGTATCATTCCCATCATTTTTCTTGTCAATCGGTATGTACCCAAAACACCATGTAGTAACAATTAAATTACATCTCTATTGGTTAACCAAAATAACTTTCTAAAACGTTTCTCAAAATATTATAGTTCTTTTTCGCGCTTGAATACCGATATCAAATGGTATTCCGTCCATTTCATTCGTTCAGTCCCCCTAGAGGAACCGGAGCGGTCTCCTCCGCTGGCGCCAGGGGCGCTACTGCATTGGCAGGGGCAAACGGGCATGTAATGTCATCAATAATACTAATGAACACGACGGTTCAACAATGTATAAACAGATATTGTAATAGGACATGTTAATACATATACTGAATTCACTAAATCCTTTTGGTAACAAATACCATTCTAAACAAATCTAAATAATTCCTACAATGACAATAGGTAACTTAAGAGTTAATCAATAAACATATACAAGATGGTCACTACCATAGCTCTCATTCATTCATTTCATTTAATTTACCATCTTCCCTCAAAGGAAGGATTCATCTTCCGGATGGAATGCATCAATCAATACTCATAGATATGATTAGAATATGTGGGACTTACTAGTGTCCGAGCCAGGGACAACTAGCATCACCACGGAGCTCCGAAACGCCCCCAAATCCATCTACTACAGTTGGATTATTCATTTCATTGTTACCTTTAATAACTGCTCATTCGTTAACTCATTCATTTATTGTATTATTCAGTTCAACTCAGTAATGGCCTAAGGAATTACTAAGTAGTGACAGACTTGGAAATCGCATCACATTTATTAATTTTATTCCAATTCCTAATCAAATTTCTAAACCAAACAAATGGGTGAAACGCCTGTTATTTAATATACGTGTTATTCTTGATGAACATCACTTTGATAGTAGTTTGTACATTCAAATAACTTTAGCTAACACCTATGCAGGTTTAGATAACACATTTGAAGAATTAACACTTAATTCGTTATCATTCTTTTCTTTTAATTTCCCTAATCTTGATAATCTTAGATTAGGGCATAATTAATTCCAACACTAATTTATAGACCACTAAGACTCATAGAAAGTGTATTTGGTTCCAAAAATGACCAATTTCAACCGGACTCAAACTGAGTCCTCCGATCGATTGGCCTGAAATCATGTCCCAGTTACGGACTGTCCGATCAATTGGTCTGTATGTCCGATCGATCGGACCGAAAAACCGATCAGTGAAATGACAGTTTGATCGATCGGTCTGTATATTCGATCGATCGGACCCGGTACGAGTTAGAGGTCCGAAACCTAATTTTTCTTCCCTTTCCTTTCTTCTCTTTTATACATTCAAATCACTCCCATCCTACAAGAAAATAGAACTTCAAGTTCCCTTTTTCATACATCATTCATTAACCATTTCAATCAATCCATAGATAAATTTCCAAAACTTAATGGAAAATACATAAACTCCAAATCCATGGAAAACTCAATGAACTTTACAATGATTAACACTAATCACAAGTAAATGTTTACATTTGTCTCTCTTGAAGTTTAGTTAACTCAAAGCCCTTTGTTTAGCTTGCTTTTGAGATGAAAAACCCCCAAATGAAACCCAAATTCCATGAAAACACAAAATACACAATATATAAGTCATTTGTGCTAGAAATCATGCCTAAGCACTCCTTATGACTTGCAAACTCATTAAAAGCTCCAAGCACTTACTTGTAGTTCAACTAGAGAAGCCCCTACCTCTAATGAAGAGAGATTTGCACTTCCTCTCCAATGAACCAAAAGGGAAGGTGAAGAAGATGAAGTTGGTGAAGCTAGCACCCCCTTCAATCACACATACAAGCTCCCTTCTTGATACTTGATAAGGAAAATGGAAGAATATGAGAGGAATGAGCATAGGGTTTGGTTGAAATAAGGAAATGATTCATTCCACTCTAATATAAGACCCTTTTACACAAAAACCCCCTCTTAATAAATCAAATTACATTATGGGTCCAATGAAGTCTCATTTGGTCCATTTAAGGTCAAATGGAATCGCGTCTATTATGAAAGTTAACGTACTATTCGAGATACACGCGTTGGTATTAAGGATTTCGAAATACGTGAAAACTCATATTTACGAAAAAGTCCTTAGCCTAACATGTTTGAGTCTAAACTCATTTTAATCAACATAATTCCATTCAAATCCATTCTATTATGCTTAATGCCTCATTTTAGACTAATTTCTCTCTCTTTGGTCATTAACCTTCATTAATACGATTACTCATGATTAATTAGCATTAATCCCAATTAATTAGCATTAATCCCAATTAGCTTGGGTCAGGGTATAACAAGTGATGGGGTAAGTTTCTTCTTAAAATTTTATTAGCTTCATGTAACGACGAGTATGCTATTAGAGAAACAAATTAAAAATGACAACAAATTTGTTAATAAGTCAACAAGAATATCTTCTACCAAAAATTTAAAAAAAAAAAAACAAAACAAAACAAAAAAGTCAAACAAGAAGAGCCACAGGAGCAAGAAAAAGTTAACTGAATCATACTTCCTACATTCAGAACTGAACTGGAACTACTTTGCAATTGACTGCTGCAGTGCATATGGGAATGTGGGGTTCTCAACAGGTTACAGTTGCCAACGGCAACTGAAGCCTGGTAGCTCCTGCAAAGACGCGTGGACCGGTTTTGTCGGAAGATGGAGCAGTCAGGGGAAGTTGATCCTCATCTTTGTGATGTTTTTTGGGAGGCTGAAGAAGTTCGGCCGGAAAGGAGGTAGAGCTTGGAAGCTTCTTTAACAGAGATACATGATATCTCATAGTCCAATGTACATGGCACAAAGGGCTCTTGTATAGTATATTTACTAGTGAGTACTAAGCAATAGCTAGCTGTGCTTTCAACTACTACAGCAAAATATACAAATTACAATAGTTGAGATGAGGTAGTAATCTTTTGCAACATGATGAAAGATGACAGACCAAAATCCCATCAGTGATTTATTACAGCAACAGCTGATATGAAATGCTTTTGAATTCAACTTACTAGGCCTTGATATGCATCGCCAAGTACTGCATTGCGCCCAGGGCCGGTCCTGAATTTTTCAGGGCCCAGGGCAAGAGTAAAAGTTATGCCTCTTCAGCCATCATATATGATAATATCATTGGTGGGTTCCACTGATGTGAAAAATTGGCAATGGGTTGATGATGCCCAAGTATAACTATTTGAAAAAAAAGAGAAAAAAGAAAACTCAGACAAGAATTTAAGCATCATATATGGGGAATTAAAAATCATTGGTGGGCCCCACTAACAAATGAGAAGAACGGGTGTAGGACTGAAGGCTTGATGATCTATTTGTGAAAAAAAAAAAAACCCTAAATCATCCCAACACTAGACCAGATTCTCCCAGAATTTCAGCCATCAAATATAAAATATCATTGGTGGCCCCTCTGATGGATGCTCAAATAAGCGATGCAATAAGCACTCTCAGATGATTTGATGATGGGTCTATTGATGCCCAGGACGATGGAATCCATTGGATGAGCCCTGCCCTCACCAAATGATTGGAAAAAAAAAAAAAAAAAAAAAAAAAAGTAGAAGGGATTTTGGGCCCCCTCAAAAAATGGGCCTAGGGCAAGGGCACTTACAGCCCTTGCCCAGGGCCGGCCCTGATTGCGCCGTGCAAGATGCAATAGAAGGAGACGAGAACTGACTTGCAAAATACTTCAAAAAAAAAAAAAAAAAAACATTCACGGTGGTGAAAGAAAGTGTGATTCAGAACTGAACTCTTGATGAAACTAAAGAGTTCTATGGCTGGAATTTTCTAAATTCAATCTGGTATGATCTGGACTGCTGAAACCAGCCATGTAAATCACATAAAACCACCATGAAATCATGATCAACTTGTGTGTATTCTTAAAAGGTACAATGGAGAAGATATACCTGATGTTCTTGGGTTGAAAAACCTCTGGAATCTGAACTAGAAGATCAGATCTGAAGCTATTTAATTCCTGCACACCTTGCAGGAATTTCTTGCAATAGCTCTCTTCTAATCTTCTTCTCTATTCCTCTTTCTCCAAATCTGATTGGCTATGATGGTGGGATCAAACTAGGCTTCCTTCTAATTGTTTTTCCTTGATCTGAAGTGTAGAGATCAGATCTAAATGTCTTCTTCTTCAAGAAGAAAAAGAGCAATCAACAAGAGTCTCTCCTTGTGCAATGGACGTCCAAAGGGGCTGGACTAGGTTTTCTACATGAAACTCCTCTCTTTGTTTCCTTGCTCTTCCACACCCAAAGGAGAAGTTTTCTCCTTCTTTCTCTCTATGTGTTCCACGCCCAAGGGAGGGGGAAACCATATATTTATGGAGGAATACTTATTGAAGATGTTTCCTTATAGAACTAGGAAACTAAGAGGAGCTTTCCAAAACCAAACCAACTACTATAATGGACGTCCAACACTCCTAATTTTTAGTTTCCAAAGTTAATTAGGAAACTACAATCTTTAGGGAAACTTGCACAAAAAGAATTTCAGCCTTCCAAGTGATAGGACCTACTCAATCTTGGGACCCACACATTAGGGACCACATTGGCTAGCCCACACACACTATGGCTCATGCATCAATAATTTATCTAGAGTGGTAATTCATGTATGCCATCATGGGCCTATTTGAATTTACACTCAAAATTATTTATCCACATTATTAAACAATTTAGGAAACCTTGCCAATCTAGGAAAGTGGCTAGAGAAGGGACCAAAAGACATATTTGCCCTTGGCTTCCAAAATGACCAAAATGTCCATGCTAACCCCATAGCAACACTAGGATCATTTTAACCTTAACTCATTCCACTAGAGAGTTATAGTTGCACTCCAGGGACAAATATTAAATTGCAAATTAAGCTCATCATAAACTGACGATTGTCTTTGACCTACCAAGTACAATGACCACAATGCCCCTCTATGTAACATCCATAATCAAGTAAGTTAACCGATGTACTATCTACCTTCTTGATTACATCTCATCCTTAGAACTTCATACCCTTGACTTAATCATCATCCGGATATCATTCTCTTGATCCAGGGAGCGACCCACAAGTTCAATACTCATATGGAACATCCATATACTAAGATCTTAGATTCTGATGATTAATCGGATAATTCTAAGGGGACGATCATTCCATCACACGATGGCATAGATTCCATGTTGCATTTGCACGTCCCAACTAATCAAGCCCGAGCACCCAAAACACAGAGCTGTTGACCCATGAACAGGATCTCACCCATAGTGAATTAAAGCACAAGAACTTGACTTCGTCAGTTCATCCACAAATGCTCAAGATTAAGAGCACTGGTCACTCAGTAGCAAGAGGTGATTTGATCTCTCTCAGTGATAGTACTATTTTAGAGATCACACCTACAAGTGGTCCTGTTCAATGCATGACACATGCACTAATGAGATAAATCTGGAAAAGCCTCCCGCGACTTAGGTAAGTCACCCTGAATACAGGAGAGTATCTCATTATAACTTATACCAAGATGAAGTGCCCAACTCCATCTCTCAGTTATGAACAAGTTTATTGTTTCAAGTGTCCATGACTCAGACCTTACTGTGTGTAGCCACTACACACCTAAGTCATTTACTAGAAAACAATGGGCCTTACACAACCATACATATACACAAGTAATAAGAGAAAGATGTCATTCTATTAAATAACCAATAAATATCCAGTAACAGAGATGTGGGTGCAGTCAGTGGGCTTTAGGGCATACACCAATCCCAACAGGTGGCCCATCCACCTAACAAGTTACATACTGCAAAAAAACTACTTTCATTGAAAGTTTAGTTCCCTCTCAGGTGTGACACTCACATATGTGAGCGAGAGCTACAAATATGGAGCTGGTTGTCACGACCCGGACCCGAGATCAGAGTCATTAGGGTTAACCCCCGGGTCGCGATGTAATCATACTTACTCCCGTAAACCCCGATTAACTGAAGTTAAACCGAAGTCCACAAGGGATCTTGCATACGTACCTGTCAATGTACAGTGCGGAATATATAATAATACATTGACAACCATTTAACAAAACGAATCACATACTTTACTTTGAATGTAAAGTTCACTTTACATCGTTTTAGTTCTTCTATAATCGACCACTACATATTTAAATACAATGCAGGGGACATACTTACAATACATACAATACCAAAATGAATGTACAAAATACTTTCTAAAATGTCTCCAAACTATCTCCATGTATACGCTCTCTAATCACGTCCATTCGGCTAAACCTCCTGGAGGTAGCGAATGGGCCTCCTCCGCTGGCGGGACGGTCTCGGAGGGACCGGCACGGGCAACTGAGCCTGTAATATCATCAGTAATATCATGAACACGACGGTTCAACAAGATATATACATATGTTTAACAATTCATCGATTTAAACACCTTGTGTAATTATAAACACAAGTAATAATGACAATAATATGGCAACTACACTAGCATTGGTTTCAACTCCATTCAGTTCTTCTCAAAGGAAGCATTTCATATTCATTCATTCATTATGTTCAATATTTATTAATGGCTTTTCAATGTATGACTTTTCAGTCAATGACCTTTCGGTCCAATAAGGTGGGATCTCCCAGTGTCTTGATCAGAGATCACTGGTGTGACCACGGGCTCCGGAACACCCCAATCTCATCTACTGCAATAGGAATAGTCAATTCATTATTTATTCAGTTCAATTCAATAATGAGTTCGGAAACCACTATGTAGTGCCAGACCTTTTAACACATTCATATCACTCTCATTCTAAGACTAAATCAATATTCTAACCAACCATTGAGTGTAACTTTGGCTATCAATGCAAGGATTATTATAGATGATATTACTTTAAGTAGAGTGTGCATTAGATAACCGCCGCTAACACTTATGAAGGTTTAGAGATCTTCGTTCTCGCAAAAATCCAAAACTCACTGGACGGTCCTCGCGATTGGCCAAAATTTCCCTTACTATAAACAATTTGGTCAAGTTCGGCTACCCAGGCGGCTACTTGGCGATTAACCGAAACTGTACTAGCGGTTAGCCGAATTTTGTTGGCGGCTAGCCGAACCAAGTTCGGTTGGCTTACGGTCAGCTTTCCAGAAGGTGATTTTTCTGACAGGGATTTCTGACCAATTTCGGTCAGCTTGGCGGTCACCTCGCGGCATTTCGGCTAACCGAAAGTTGGCGGTTAGCTTTCCAGAAGCTCGTCAAATTTAGGTTTTCTGGCGGTTAGCTTCGCGGTTAGCCTCGCGGCTAGCCGAAATTCGCCCAGAAGCTCATTTTCGAGCTTCAGAAGTTCTGAACAAAAACCATATTTTTGAATTCCTTGAGTTCATACAAGTTATATAAAAGCTTAAATCACTAGAAATGCATATACTTGCGTTAGGTGAAGCTTGAGAGACACAAAACCACTTGTTTAGCTTAGCTTTGAGGTGAAATCCTTCACTTGAAGTTTGATTTGCAATAAGATGATGAAGAAGAGGAAGATGATGGATGCCCCTTCACTTTAATCACCTTAACTCACAATCAAGGAAGAAGAAACGGAAGGAAGAAGAAGAAAAAACGGTTGCTGCTTAGGTTACTGGAGATGAATGAACTCAATTGAGTTCATCATCTTATCTTATAAGGTAACTTTTGCATTAAGCCCCCCATAAGTTCTTTCATTTACATTTCGAGTCAATTAAAGGTCCATTTGATCCGATATTCGTCGAATCAATTCAAGCCTTTTATGAAAATCATCGTACTCGTCGAGATACACATGCGGGTATCAAGAGTTTCCGTATCCGACAAAATACGTAGAGATCCGTATTTATACACAAACCCTCAATTTGCTCACTTGAACTTCATTTTCAGTCAATTCCATTCTTAAGCTTAGTTACTATTTCATTAAGCCTAAATTAATCACATTAGGTTAATTCAACTTCATTTAGTGATAAATCACCATTAGTGCATTTCAACCGGCTTAATTAGTCATAAGCTCAATTAATTAGAGTTAATCGTAATTAACTCGGGACGGAGCCTAACACTGGTCCTCATCAAATCATCCTTCAACTTAATTGGTTGTGAGTATGTTTCCAAGTATTTTATAAAAAACCTGAATACATATATGTATTATGAATGAGACAAGCATTGTGCCTTTCATAAGGCTTTTTTTTTTTTTTTTGCTGTTATTTATTGAAACTTACAGAAATTTATTTTGAAAAAAAAAATATTCTCAAATAATTAATAATAAAAAATTGAACACATTTAATTTGCAAGGGACAATGGGTAGGATTAACATGTTAATAGCTAGTGTAGCGACATTCACCAGGTAGACAAACAGAAATTAGTTAAAAATTACTTTCAGCGTTTTAATTAAATTCGCTTAAAGAGCATTGTAAAAAGATCAATAGTGACATTCACATTTTTGGCCCCCTTACTTTTCCAAATTATTATATGTTTCTTTGTTTGAATCCTGAATTCTTTGAAAGAAATATGCCCTTAAATGGTCATGAGAAATAAGCAATATCCCTTATATATATATATATATATATATATCTCTTTAAAAAGATACTTTTAAGAAATAGTGTTAACCTAAGATAATATAAACCACATGATGTCACCTATTTTTGTATAACTAACATGGGAAATTGATAAAATCCCACTCATGTTGGCAGGGAAAGGGAAGGTGGATGGGTTGTAATTTTTTTAAATATGTTAAATTAATTAGAAGCTTTTTAGTTGTATTATAAAACATTTTGGAGATAACTATAAGTGATTTTCAAGAATGAAAAGGACAAAAAAAGTTATTAACGCAACAAGTTAATTAGTTTCAATATAATAAATAAGAAAAAAAAACTAATAAAAAGTTACACGAATGCATCACAACTACTACAATGATGTGGTTCTTTATAAATAAGCATATTAAAATTATTTGAGAAATATTTTAAAGTAGTAAAATAACTACTGCCTTTTAGGAATGCCATTCGAGTAGAGGATTAAAAGGTTGTCAGCAGTAGTCCCCAATGTTCTTTCTATATTTTTTTGAGTTAAACTGGATTAAAGAGGTTTACACTAGAGTCAGTTAGTCTTCCATGCATATATGAAAATGAGTAATTTCCAACAATAAAAATGCCAAAATTAAGTCTTTAACCAAACCACAAGTTTGTCAACGAAATTAACCCAAAAATCCAAAAAACCCATTAAAATGGGGCAAATACATCATAACAACTTCAAAGAAGCATGTTTTTATAAATAATATATGTAAGTTATTAAAAAAAACTATTTTAAAATAGTCAAAAAATATATCAACATTTTTGAAATGTCATTCGGGCAGGCTTAAAAGGCAATGATTAACATATCGCCAAACATTTAGTATCATGATGAAATGGATTGAAAAGGTAATTTATACTAAAAGGGTCCTTTAGTCTTTCACTAATTAATGAGAATGAGCCGTTTAAAGAATAAAAATGCCAAACTAAGTTATTAACCACGCCACAAGTTTGTTTCAAAGCAATTAATTAAAAAAAAAATTAAAACCCCAATACAAATGAGACAAATTTATCATAACGTACAGCTTAAATGATGCGGCTAGATTTTATATAAACAAAATTATAGACATTGTCTAAAGTTTATTTTCAAATAGTCAAAAAAATGGACTAACTTTTTCTTAATGTCATTCCGGTGCTTAATGGACTGAATGGGAATTTGATATCTCACATGAATGAATTACAACTTCTGCTATAATTAATTACTCTAATGTGTTTTAGTGAGTTCTAACTCACATGTGTGGAAAGTTGTTTTCCATCCTTCGTGTGTTATATTTGGCTTGAGACAGGTATAGCACACGGGAGTACGTATTTCACACCTCAGGGATTATCCTAGGCCAGTGTGATTCGGGACCGAGATGTGACAGTGTATCGTTTATATGACTGCAGTTGAGCTCGATGTGTGTGTTTTTGAATTGGAAAATCTCTGTTTTGGTTGAACCCACAACTTTCTCAGAAGAAGTTAATCATACAGAATATTGCTCTATATGATGGGGGATGGAAAATTGTAAATGATTCATAATTTGAGAAATTTTCGAGTATAATCATTTGAGCATTTGATTATAGCAAAATTTAATAGAAAGGGGCAATTAATCAACAAATGGTGGTTATATTAGTGAAGTTAGTATTCAGAATTCTCATGAATTATCAAATAGGAATTTTAGAATTCAGGCTAGATTGACTTCTCAAACAATAGAATTCTTCAAATAGGACATTAGAATTCAAGAGAAGTTAGCAGCATTCTAGATGTCAGCATTGGGCCCATAGAATTCTTCAAATTTATAAAGGCAATGATATATTATAAAATAACAAGCTCTTTTCACATAGTTATCATGTTACTGAAATAAACATACAAATGAGGCCAATTTGGAACGAATGAATGACTTGTATAGGGTCGCATGGATCGATGGAAGACAGGTTCTATTATTTCATTACTTCTGCATTATCAATCTGTATAGACTACAGTAATGGTTGACATAATAAAGGAGAAAAGGAAAAGGATAGTGCTATAGTAATACCAGATTAGGAGGAGCAACAATAGCATCCATAGGAGCATAAGCATTGATACTTAAAGCAATTCATTAAATTTAGGAAAATGTAAGGTGTAAAAAAGTCAATAAGATAACAGAAGAAAAACGGTACAAGGTCTTGTAATTGCAAGAAAGAAGTCTTTGAATTATAGATCATCTTGGGAGGGTTTAGAGCATCTTTGGCATCGTGCTGTTGAGACGTTCTAACCTTCCCACGAGACAGACAAATACGGAACACAGCTTGGTAGAAACTTTTCATTACTTTTAATTTTGAGATTTAATGGACGATCGTCTTTGTAGGCGTTTAGTTCGGAAAAAAGACCCTTTCTTCAGCCCAACACTCTCTTCCATATACCCTAACTTCTCTCTCTCCCTACCAAGTTACCGTCCATTTCTATCCTAAATAGGAAGAAAACTGTAGGGGATGGACCCAGCTGAACCCCCTTAGGGTGCCCAGGGGTGCCCGGGGACCCCCTGCCCCAGGAGCGCGGAGCTGCCGTGGGGCCGACTAGGGCCAATTGTATACACTTCGGGAGACGGACTCCGTAATCATGCATTTGTCCCGGGATAATGAATCCCAGGGGCCTCCCCAGGGAATCGAACCCGAGACCTCTCCCTTAAGAGAAAGTTGGGAAGCATCCTGATACCACTAATCGAACCCGAGAGGTGATACCACTTCAAGTGGTATCAGGATGCTTCCCAACTTTCTCAAGTGGTATCAGGATGCTTCCCAACTTTCTCTTAAGGGAGAGGTCTCGGGTTAGATTACCTGGGGAGGCCCCTGGGATTCAAGTGGTACCAGGATGCTTCCCAACTTTTTCTTAAGGGAGAGGTCTCGGGTTCGATTCCCTGGGGAGGCCCCTGGGATTCATTATCCCGGGACAAATGCATGATTACGGAGTCCGTCTCCCGAAGTGTATACAATTGGCCCTAGTCGGCCCCACGGCAGCTCCGCGCTCTTGGGGCAGGGGTCATACCCTGGAGGGGGTCCCCGGGCACCCCTGGGCACCCTAAGGGGGTTCAGCTGGGTCCATTCCCTACAAAAAGGCCGGCCTTTTTTGTAAGGGACTCACCACTCGGGATACCCCCACAGGGGATAGGCGGGGCCCAGGGCCCTCGGCCTATTGTATACACTTCGGGAGACGTGCTCCGTAATCATGCATTTGTCCCAAGGTGGATTCCGGAAATCAGACACCCCAGGGGCCTCCCCAGGACTCGAACCAGCAACCTCTCCCTTAAGAGCAAGTTGGGAAGCATCCTAGTACCACTTGGGCTACTAGCTCAAGTGGTACCAGGGTACACTCAGATTATCTCTTAAGGGAGAGGTCTCGGGTTCGAGTCCTGGGGAGGCCCCTGGGGTGCCTGATTTTCGGAATCCACCCTAGGACAAATGCATGATTACGGAGCACGTCTCCCGAAGTGTATACAATAGGCCCGGGGCCCTGGGCCCCGCCTATCCCCTGTGGGGGTAGCCCGAGTGGTGAGTCCCTTACAAAAACGAAAACCACCCAAACAAACAAACCAGAAAGGAAAACTAAGAAATTCATTGCACAAAACAATAATACACAATCAAATCTTAAGTAATCAAAAAAGATGAAAAGGAAGGATGTGATTGGTGATGGTGAAAATGTGCTAAAATCGGGGGCGCTTAATGGAGAAGATGATAATACAAGAGAAGATGATCTTGGGTTTGATTGATTTTACGTGTAAAATCATGTATTTCGATGGTGGATGTAAGAGGAAGAGGCTCCCCAACGTTCTTCTCGGATCGAAGATGGAAGTGCGATCGGTCTTCTCTTTCTTCTTTTCTTTTCTTTTGTTTCTTTTTTTTGTCTCTGTAGATGGTATTTTCCTTCATCCCTTCCTTATTTTCTTTCTTCTATTTCTAATTCTATTGATGTCGAGGGTCTTGTCTTCTCCTTCTTCCCTGTTGATATCGATGGTCCGGTCTTTTTTCTTTGAGATAATTAGCGAAAGGTCCCTCATATAGGACTTGTAAGGCCTTCAGTCCATCAACTTTTCTTTCAAAGCCTGTAGTCTATGCAGCTGGACATATTTCGGTGAGAGGTCCTTGGATACAATTCTCATGACTAATTTACCCTTTCATCTGTTTTAGGCATAAAATTTTGAAATTTCAGATTTTGTATTATCCCTCTTCTTCTTCAACCCAGAGTCTTAGGTCGTCGGATTGGATCTTAAAGGGGCTGAGATCAGATCAATTGCTTCATTAGAGAAGCAGAGAGCATGAGATTGTTTGATCTCCAGAGGGCCATACAAATTAGAGATATAGTTGATCTAGACCATCATTCTGGATTGCAAACCGGAATAGAGGATCTGTGTTCGTCGTTGATAATGAAGGAGACCGGATATCGAAAAGGACCTAGACCTTGGTTGCAGATTCTGTTGAGACAGAACCATAAAATCGTAGAAGACGGAGGATCACTGTTAGTTCTCTTTGTAGGAGAAGATCGGAGGTGCTCCGGATTCAGTCAGAAACAGAGGTTGCAGGCGCAACGGGTTCATCGTCGCCGGAGTACAACCATGATGTCGCTGCGGCCACAGGCCGTCTCCGTCGCAACTACTGCCACCCCGATGTCGCGCCAGCGTCGGAGAAAAGAGCAATGCAGCAAGGCTGCCTTCCTCTTCTGGTTGCAGAGACAGTAGCCATGTTGTGTATGGGGAAAGAGACCTGGGCAACCCAGGCCAAGCTGATTACAAGTCCAGGTTCGGGTCAGGTTGACCTGATACACGGCATTACCCAATTCCAGCCATAGCAGCAGTCCGGGTGATCTCATCAGGAGGCAACCACAGAGATGCGAGTTTGATCGATCGAGAATGAGGAAGGCCTGCGGGTGTCGTTGTAGCCGCCACTGTAGTTTTCTATTCATTGTTGAACGTAGCGCATCACCGCTAGAGAAGGAAGGCAACAGGGCTGTTATACCGTTTTTGACAAATCTTTATGAGTTTTTATGAACTTTATCTGAGTTTTCGTAAAATTTATCTAAGGTTTTGTCAAGTTTATCTAAGTTTTTAATAAATTTATATGAGTTTCTGTCAAATTTATCTGAGTTTTTGTCAAGTTTATCTAAGTTTTTAACAATTTATATGAGTTTCTGTCAAATTTATCTGAGTTTTTAATTTTTTGTAAAAATTTAATTGAATTTTACGTAAATTTTTTTGAGTTCTGAAACAAATTTATCTGCGTTTTAGACAAATCTATTTAAGTTTTTTGCTATTTATCTGAGTTCAGTATAAATTTATCTGAGTTCTGAACAAATCTATCTAAGTTTTTTGAAAAATTTATTTGAGTTTTTGAAAAATATAGCCTAGTTTCTGACAAATTTATCTCCATTTTGAAATTTTTAACTGAGTTTTTGAACAAATCTTTCTGTGTTTTTGGAATATTTATTTGTATTTTTTTATATCTATTTGTGTTTTTTAATTTTATTTGTGTCTTTTGAAAATTATTTGTATTTTCTGAAATAAATTTAACTGAGTTTTGACAAAAATACCTGAGTTTTTGGCAAATTTTTTTGAAATTTGGAAAATTGGTTTTTCTTAAATTTGGCAAATGTATTTGCATTTTTTTTAATATTTATTTGCATTTTTTAATTTAATTTACACCTTTTGAAATTTACTTGTGTCTTTTGAATTTTATTTACATTTTTTGAAATTTATTTGAATATTTTAAATTTTATTTGGATCTTTTGAAATTGATCTTCATCTTTTGAAATTTATTTATTATTTTTTTGAAATTTAATTGGGTCTTTTGTGATTTATTTGTGTCTTTTTAAATTTCTCAACGTTTTAATGAAATTTATTGCGTTTTTTGAAATTATTGCTTTTTTTAATTTTATTTAAGTCTTTTGAATTTTTGCATTTTTTTAAATTATTGCTTTTTTTGAAAATTTGAAATTATTGAAATTATTGGATTTTTTGAAATTATTGCCTTTATTTACGTCTTTTTAAAATTCATTGCGTTTTTTAAAATTATTACGTTTTTTAAATTTTATTTGTGTTTTTTAATTTTACTTATGTTATTTTGAAATTTATTTGTGTTTTTTTAGAATTTATTTGAAAATTTCAATAATGGGATTCCATTCATTGTAGCCAATTAAATGGTAGTTGACCATTATTAATGGCATATCACACTAATTGTGGGATATGATTTTGAAGAAAGGGTAAATTAGATATTTTAGGTCTTCAAATCTGAAAAAAGAACCTATCATACTATGAAAAAAGATTGTGGATCTAAGGCAATAAAGTGAAATGTTCAAGGACCCGTCGCCAAATCCCCCTTTTTCTTTTCCTGTGATTATGTTTTCGTCTAAGAAAGAGTAAAAAGAAAAAAAAAGTCATTGGCTGATATTATAATAATTTAGAGTCACCAATTGTGGTTACTGAAAGTCCCGGGGATCCTAACCCTAGAGGGGGGTGAATAGGGTGAGTTACAATTGTGACCAATTTAAACCAATTTTAACTTCTTAACAAAAACTAGTCACATGTGATGAATAATCAAACAATATGCGGAAGCTAAACAAAAACAATCACCACATAGCAATCACCACAACACAATATTTATAGTGGTTCGGCCAACGTGCCTACATCCACTACCGGCTTGTGCATCCAACACCCCACCGGATTTCCACTATTTATGCTTTTTCAAAGGCTAAGCAATAACCTCTACAATGTTGCTTTTCAAAGGCTAAACAACAACCTTACAAGATGCTTTTCTTAGGCTAAGCAATAACCTTACAATATGCTTTTCTTAGGCTAAGCAATAACCTTATACAATGCTTTTCTTAGGCTAAGCAATAACCTTTACAAATAAAGCTTTCTCTAAGAAAGTGTCTTTACAAAAGATCACTCTAAGAGATTACAATTTAAGCTCATATGAAATTGCCTCTTGACTAGGCTAATATGAAAGTTTAATACAAATAACAAACATACACTCAATTAAGTTAAAGTGTGTGCACAAGTGTATGAATGCTCTACTTCAATCTATTTTAACAATGAAGCTCTTAAATGAATGCATGATGCATTTTAAAATCAAAGCTTATAAAATGATGATTGAAGAGAAAAATACTAATCACATGAAAGATTCACACAACTTGAAGAAATGATCTAAAACATGTTGTATGAATATAAAAGTCTAAGAACACATGTGATTTAGGTGAGAGTGATTGCAAACCATTCTAATATACCAATGAAGATAATGAGTTTGCAAAACAACTCTTGAAATCATGCATAAGTGAAAAACAAAGATTTAAGCATGCATGGATTTCATTTTAATGAAAATCAAAATACAAGTAAAGTGTACCTTTTTAAGAACTCATGTATTTGATTTCCAAATGGCCCCCTAGCCTTTCCAACTTCTTCCCCTTTCTTTGGCTCCAAAATGCTCTCAAAGGTTCATGGTTCAAGCCTTGAAAAAGGTTGGAAATGAATGGACTTTATAGCCAAAAAGTTGCCAACGGCTAGTTCTCGGTCGACCGGCAAAGAGGTCTCGGTCGACCGAGAAAGCACAACGGATATAAATCTGACCGTTGGAGCTTCAGTTCAAAATTCTGCAGAAATGACCTGCAGTTGTCTCGGTCAACCGAGACCTGTGTCTCGGTCGACCGGCGACACTGCCGGGAAACCCCCCAAAATTTCCAACTTTTGCATTTTGAAGATTTTCTTTGTGGAATTTTGTGGGTCACTAAACCAAGCTAGAAAACATGTTTTAAGACATTCTAAGATGTTTAAAACATGAACACACAAAGCCTAAGAAGATTTGAAAACTTTAAAACCATAGACTAGCTTGATTTGTAAAAACTCTTTTCAAGTGAAAATGCATACAAAAATGAATCTTTTTGTGAAGAATGTATGCAAGGCTCAAACCTAAATTCTCAACAAGATTTACCAAACATAATGCACAAAGAATTAGGTTTTCAAAAGAGTTTGGGTTTCAAAACTAATGCATCCAAGTTTAAAACCAAAACATGCATATAACAAATACTTTTCCAAATCTAAAAAGCTATGCATGTATAAAACTAGATTTCAATGTTTCTAAAAACAATGCATGTGTGAAATATCAAATGATGCTAAAGTGCAAATGCATCCATCAAATTGCAAATACAAAATCCCTAACAGTTACCCTATTTCTTTTAGTTAAATGTCCCTATTTCTTTTCTTCCCCACAGTGCCAGAGTTAATATTAAAATCGCAAACCATGAAAAACAACATTTCACATGTAATATTAACCCAACCTACTTTCAATGATTAGCTGTTTCATTAGGTGTGGGCCTTGTGGATGACATTCAAGAGACATCTCTCGGATTCAAGATGATCGAATTGGAAGGTCACTGGTCTACACGTAAATTCTATTTCCACATTCCAATCAATATTAACTCTTGCGCTAAATCCACTAATAAGTTGGACATCTTCATATTTATCATTACTATTTTCATCTATATTTTCTTTAGCTCTTCCTTCTCTTTGGCAGGGTTGTCAATCAGTATAGAAATGTTTTTTTCCCATTTGTGTTGTTGTTGGCCTACAATTTTATTTTTTTCTACTAACGGAGGGTTCAACCCTCTGGGTTGGACTAATCCCTCCGAGCCCAGAGAGAAGTAGGATAAAACTCATATCTCTCCTAGGTGGTAGCACAAGTGGATTCAATATTTGGATCCTGAAGAAGGGGAAACTAGAGGTCGATACCAATACATCTAACTCCGAAAGAGGAACGAACCGTAGTCCTACCACTCGATCAACCCCTGGACACAGCATGGATCATTTCAAACGAGGGCCTTTTAATTTATCCCTTATTAATACTGCCATCAAAATTGATTTGGGTCAACCAACGTAAGCCATTGGCATCCTACATCTGTCCTCCACCAATTTGATAAGGATCTCCTGTTTGGTCCAAACAGGGGCCTCCACGTGGGGGGCGGAAGGGAGGCGGAGGAGAGAAAAAGTCAGTTTCTCTTTCCTACGCCCCCCTTCCCCCCCCCCCAATGTGGATCCCCCTGTTTGGTCCAAACAGGGGATCCGGTTCCCCACCAATTCAATGGCCAGTAGTGTCTAACAATTTTTATCCAACGGACTATGGCTCATTCATGGATAAGATATTCAGTGACCTTCTGAGTTCTGGCATCAGATCTAATCCCAATTCACAAATCATGTACTTGTCTCGTATGTTATCGTTACACACTTCAGTTTCTCTCTCATTAAATGGAAAAATTCCAGATCCTCGGCGAATCAAATAGCTAAGAAAGTGATTGGTTAGAAAATACAAAACACACATATTGTCAACTTTGAAAGGAGGTTGACCGTTGACTAGGGAAGTATATAGAAATGGGCAATCATGGAAGCGTGGCAGGGGGGCTTTGAGTTTATTTTAACATATCCCTAATCAATTATTTGTAGTATCCTAAACACCACAAAAACTATTTAACATAGGTTGACAATAACATTAATTGATACAAAAGGCACATTATTGGACCCCGGGACGATCTTCCTTGATATATGTTTATGCAATAGATTGACATCTTCTTCTTTCCTCAGTCTCGAATAACGAACAAATAAATATTTCAATTATTGCTTAAGCCCTACGAGGGAAACCTAGTCCTTTTCCAAGGAAGGTAGTTTTTTTTTTTTTAAATCCTTGGGGGCTCCTGATTTGGTTTTTATTCAATGGACCAGTGGGCATGTCCTTTTAAATATAACCAATGATAACCTCAACTGTCTTCCCTCCTCTTCAAATTTTCTGTTTTTGAAATACCAATCATGCTCTACAGCCTTTTAAAAAGAAAAAAAAAAAAACCTTAGATGTGAGAAACATTTGATTGAATGCAATTCATTGTTATAGGGTGGATTGCAAAGGTCTCATCATAGTTTAACAGGTTAGCTCCATAAGTGCACCATATATGATAATCACAATTGTAAGTGCTTAAAAATTCACAGACTTGTTTATATGGATGTAGAACTTCTTAGGAACGATCAAATGCCTGAGACCTAAAAGGGAAGGAAAAGCAAAGGTCAAAGACCCTGGCTATAGTCAGCCAGAGGCACTCCGATGTCTTAATTAGTTTAGTAACTAGACAAGGAAAGGGTGAGTGGAGAAGAAGGAGGCTTAGAGTATGGGCATTAGTGTTTGGTTACCTTTTCCGGAGTTGTTCCTTGTATATATATAGGCCAAGAGTTGACTCTTGGGGATTGAGTCCTATCAGACTCTACTCTAATGTCGGGGGAGTAGGGTCCAATTGAATCTGACCCTAGTTGACTTTAGAGGCAGGGTCCCATCTGACTTAATCTAGATGTAGACGTGGCCGCTAGATAATGATAACTTCTTGTCTTGATCCGAGATATGTCACCATCAGTCAAAACGTTTTGTAACGTAGTTGAATCTTCTCTATAGGAATGCAGTCACAATTGACTAAGAATCAGTGCCTGTTTCGGCTATCCGAGACCGAACTGGAGATGATGCCGAGGTTAGGCATGACCTCGGTGTGGAAACGTTCTAGCACTATTCCCGAGATGGAAACAAGGGGGCCGAGATCAAATATGCCTAGCTGGTATTCTTACCGAAATCAGCATAATCTCGGTATTAGAAAAATATTTCACACAACAATGATCTGGCTGAATGTAGGGGGGCTTAATTATGTATGCACTAACAAAGCCGTTGAAAGTAGGGGCCTTAATTAGATGGTCACAATCATCATATAGTGCATATGTCGGGCACATGCACTCATCTATAATGAGAAACTCAATCCTCATAAGTCATGCCCAGTGATATGGTTAGGCAGGCATGTTGGTGTGTGCCCGCTACATCAAAGAGTTGGGGACATTTTTTTCATAGTAAAATTAGCAAAAGAAGCCCTCATATTACTTTGTGCTCATGGTTGAGTTGATGACATTAGGCATATATATATATATATATATATATATATATATATATATCGGTGTGTGTGAAGCTCACTATATATCCATCCAAATAAGATAAAAGTTGGGTGGATATTATAAGCTATTTGCAAAGGCTGGTCCTCTTTGATGATCGGATCCTGTGATCTAAAATCAAAGATAATGATGACTTTAAAAACTTATTCATCAGTAACCGTCCAATTTAATTAATTTCCTATAATCCAATGGCGAGCACTTGGTAGTCCAATCTTTTTAGACACCCAGCCAATCTAGCTAGCAAGTTCTGTATTCATGATTGAGAAACTTTAATTTTGTGGTCTCTAGTAGTTGATAAAAAGTGAGCTTGGGGATCTAACATTAATTCAACAACTGGATCAGTCAGTGTATGATAAAAGTGAACGAGGTTTGCTGATCGATATACGGGCAAGGGGGAAGTGGGAACCTAGCCCCTAGATACAACAACTGCATATTATCCATCCACCATATCCCAATCGAAGGTCAGAACTTAATGCAGAGACAAAATAGAAACCTCTCCTTGATAAAGATGTCCACGGATTTCACGACCTTATATCAGTGGCTACTCGAGCACCTGCATGCAATGTGTATCAATCAGTACGTACGTATGATTCTTATATATAGATGGCTGATCTCCAAAATGAACAATCAAAGTAGAAACTTCTTCTTGATTAATTTCAAAGCCTAATTAGGCCATAGATGGGCGGGCAGCAAGTCCCATGAATCATGAATCTGATCTTCTTTTAGACTGTTAAACACAAAGCTCTTTGTGTCTAACAAACAACCTTAATTTGATTAGACTGGACAGCTAATCCCAAAGCCCTTTTATGGCTATTTAGGATAAGTAGGCTGTAGGCCCACAAATTAACCAGACCGTGAAATATGATTCATTTTGTTTGCTTTTTATGGGAGACCTCAACAGGAAGATGCAAAAAGGAAGGGCATATATATATAAATATATATATATATATATGTATATGTATATACGGCAGATGGATGCTCCTACGAGAGAGAGAGAGAGAGAGAGAGAGAGAGAGAGAGGAAATGCTCATCTAGAAGCTTCCCTTACGGTCTTACGGGTTTTGATAGATCCGATTAGAGCAAACCGTTTGATGAATAGTCGATTTTATTATTTTACATAAAACCATTAAACTTGTGGACCATAGATGAATGGATTAGAGGTGTTAGATTGACTTCAAATTTGATATCTAGGTTGGCCCCACTTGAATCTTTCTATCTCCCCTTGTTTCATGATTCATCGGGACTCTAGTGGGCTCCACTAGGTAGCTTGTACAGTAAGACCGTAAGAAAAGTTTGTACAAGAGCATTATATATATATATATATAGAGGGGGGGGGGGGATGCTTTTGCTTGCTTAAGCTAGAAGCGTATTATTGGGCATCTTATAAGAATGAAAATAAAGTGGCCGGTGTAACCAAAACGTGTGACGCCAAATCAAAGACCTCTTCATGAATTACCTCACCCAAATAGCTCTCTCGAATTTCAAGTCTTAACTCAGGTGGTATACATCAAGGAGACCCATGGTCGGTTATTTTAGGTGAATTTCTTAAAGTAATTTGTGGGTGTTGGTAATTCAATGACAATGATGCAAATGGCTGTCTTTTGAAATTTCATAAATCCTTCTCATGGGTGAAGGATTTAGAAAAGGCAAGGAGGTTGAAATCCTAAGAATTTCAAAAGCCATTTTAGACCTTTTAGGTCAATGAGATTTAAAATTCTTGTAAAAAAAACATGGCAAAAAATTGGTTTTTATTTGGCTTTCACTTGTTTTGAAACATGCACATTCGATTCAGTGATGCTTGTTTGGTGATTGATTAAAATTCGGAAGTGGGTTTTATCATTTGCACATTTGTTTAGAGACTCAAATACAATGCCTGTTTGGGGTTTTTCTCAAAGAACGAAACAGCCACAATGGGTTTTGTTCACTTGTTTTGGGACATGGACGTTCGATTCATTGATGCTTGTTTGGTGATTGATTAAAATCCGGAAGTGGGTTTACATTATCCAAACGTGCATTCTGTTTATGGAAAGTCTGTTCTGCGAAAACGTGCAAGTATAAAGAAAATGCGGACAGAAAAGGGGGTTTAATTTCGAAGGCAAGTAAATATAACGAAGAGTGACGATAGCGTCACTTAATTTCATATCAAACGACGCTATCGTCACTCTTGAAAAATACTAAAAAAAAAAAAAAAAAAGGAAAAGTGGCGGGAAGAATTCTATCGTGGTGAAATTATTCCGAGGAACTAATGTGTGCAACGGTTAAATACTGAGAATTTTTCAATAAAATCCTCATTTAAAAAAGAAAGAAAGAAAGTAATCAAGTATAAAAATAAAAATAAAAATAAAATCAAGATTTATACCCAACCCAAAAACAAATAAGGCTGAGTCAACTCAGTGAGTTTTACTTGGAAACTCAAAGAAAATTTATCAAAGTCCTCGACTATCCTTCTTGAGACCTTCGCATGTGATTTTGTCTGACCACCGGAGCCAAGCAAGGAAGGTCGTTAGAATATCATCGAAAACAATCCTCATACATGCCACGTGGTCTCACCTCATTCCTCGAGAATTCCCATGAGATTTCGTTGACTCGGACCGGCCACTAAGCACTTAAGTAAAAAGGAATGGATCAGCTCTTTCAACTCCGCCTCTCCCATCTGAAACCAAGAATGAAAACCGTCGCTTGCTTCGGCAAAAAACTGCAACATCTCTGTAGCTGTTTTCTCGTTCCCATTGCGTGTTCGTATAAGTTTTTGCTCTTCCATGTCAACCCATTTTTTATTCAGATATGTTATTTTATCTGTATTTCTTGTGTGAGTTTTCTAGTCTTGAGGGTCCTGAATCCTAGGAGTACTGTCTCTGTGTGGGGGCCAATTTCATGAACTAGTTCCTCTTGGTCTCGGCTAGGGTGTGCTCGGTTTGCTACTATATGTGGGACCACGTCCCTTGATCTCGGCTACAACCCGATCCATATCGGTCTCGGCACTACGTGCTGGTCTCGGTCAAACAGTATCCAGCTCGGCCATGTCACCCGGCCCAGTCTCGGCTGTGCAAGACTACGTTTGCACCCGTCAGCAGTGGCCCTGTCAGGGCAGAGCCCAAGGAAGGTATTTGATGGGACTTCAGCCACCGCCCGATCAGGGCGTGATCAGGCCCAATGTGCTTTGCATTAAACGCAGCATGGGCTGATCGGACTCGCATTAAATGCAAAGTGGGCTGTGATGGACCTTCATTAATGACTTTGTGGGCTGACAAGACCCAGGTCACATCACGAAGCCCACTAGCACCCTCATCAAAACTGTTCCATATAAAAGGCACGAGCCAGACAGAATGGGGGTAAGCACTCTCACATAGACACCCAGTCTTTCTTCTTCCTCTTCTTCTTCTTCTCCGATCCATTGCTGACTTAAGCATCGGAGAGCCCTGCGCTGCCCAGAGCCAGGGTCCTCTGACCTTTGTCTTTCTCTTCTCTCAGGTTCATACCGTCGCAGCTATCTCCTCCATGCATTGAGTAAGTCCTAAGAGGCATCCTGATCTTGTGAGTATTATTATTTCTGCACTTACAATTGGCGCCGTCTGTGGGAAAACTTTTTCTCTATACACTTTCTTAAACACCATGACCATGACGAGGAGAACTGCGAAAAGCGGAGAGACTTCCAAGACAAAGCATGCAGGACCGCCCCCTGACCAGCAGAGGGCTGGGAAGCAAGTAGTCGCAGAGGACGATGCTGAACGCGCTCTCATCCGGATCAACGTCCAGCAGCGTGACCTCCGTACAGAGTCCGCTCCCGGGAGGGGAGACGCCCAGCAGCCTGCAGGTCTCCTGACAGGGCGAGACCAGCGGGATAAATCCCCAGTGGTCGATGGACCACGCCCTTCAGGTCAGGAAGGACACGTCGAGGACGTTGAGGATGAAGAGGATGATGACTACAACCCTGGCGACAGCTTGAACTCCACCCTTCGGGAGATTAAGGCACAGAACGAGGCCCTCAGGGAAAAGGATGCTCTAATCCGCCAGCTCCAGCAGCAGCTGGAGAAAGCTGCGGGCTCAGCAAGGCAGCAGCAGCGGACTCGTAGGGAGCAGTCCCAGCAGCAACGGTCTCGACAGCAGCAGCGGACTCGTCAGGAGCAGTCCCAGCAGCAGCGGACTCGTCAGGAGCGATCCCAGCGACAACATGAGGAGAGGGTTACTCGTGTTACGCGCATCTCTTCCTCAAAGGAGGATCTGAGGGACCACTTGAACAGGAAAGGGGACGACCGAACCCGAGATGAAGGCTCAAGCACCAGCCGTAGCTATTCCAGGAAGGCGTCCGAAACCATTCCGGAGAACATGTACCGAGACCAGGAATGGCTGGACGCACACATAAGGGAAACGGTCCAGCGCAACCTGGAGGTAGCCGGCTTCGGCCGAGACCAAAAGGATGCTTGCTGTAACCCCGTTGATCTCGGTGCGTCTCCTTTCTCCCAAGACATCAGGAGGTACCCCTTACCCAAGAAGTTCACCGTACCAAGATTCGTCACCTATGATGGGGTCTCGGATCCAGCTACGCATCTCAGGCACTTCTCCCAGAGGATGTCTGTCTGGGGAGATGAGGGTCACCTGAACTGTAGAGTTTTTTCTTCCAGTCTGGGTGACCTCCCCCTGAAGTGGTTCTGTGCACTACCGGAGGGGGCCATTTCGAGCTGGCAGCAGCTCCAGCAGTCCTTCTTGAAGAAGTTCCAGGCCTACAGAGTCCTTCCGAAGACAGATGCAGACATCATGGCCTTGAAGATGAAGCAAGGAGAGAACGTCACCCAGTTCGCCAAGCGGTTCTGGGCGGTCTACAGTCAGATAGAGAGCTCCAAGGACGAGGTTGCCGTCTTCGCATTCCAGAATGCCTTGCTGCCAGACAGCGATCTCCGCAAGGACTTGGCTAGGAACCCGGTGTCTTCCATAGCAGCGCTCATGTCCATCGCCAACCGGTACATTGCCCAAGAAGATGACCAGATCCGCGCTCGGGAAAACCATGGAACCGCGCTGAAAGACCGGGGTGGGAGGACATCCAAGCAAGACGGGGGACCGTCTCGGAGGAGTGAACCTCGGAGAGAGGAGCGGCGGAGAGATGAGCCAAACAGGCGTTGGGCGCCCACCAGCTCGGCAAGGCCTCATGCGTTCGTCTCGGAAAGAAACAAGCGACCCAGGCTGATAGAGGACGCATTCCAGGCGGTCAACACGGTCTTCAAGATGCCAATCCACAAAATCATGTATAAGATCAAGAGCAGGCCGTACTTCAGCTGGCCAGAGCCCATGCAAGGCGACCCTTCTAGACGAGATCAGACGAAGTTCTGTTCCTATCACAAGGAGGGCGGCCATAAGACTGAAGATTGCAGGATACTGCGGTCGCATTTAGAGAAGCTTGTCCAGGATGGACACCTGCAAGAGTTTGTCAGGAGAGAAATCAGGGCCGACACCCGAGCCCCGCGCCGAGACGAAGGGGGTCACGACAGCGACGGGACAGAGAAGATAATTGACGTTATCCATCTGGCACCCCCGCCCAAGGGGAGTAACCAAGCACGTGCCGAAGCCAGGAAAGCCTCTCACGGCAAACATGTCATGGCCGCCGAACTCAGTTCAGCACCGAAAAGGGCTCGGAGGGAGCGTCCCGAGATCAGGTTTACTGATGCAGATCTAGAAGGGGTACAGCTCCCCCACAACGACCCCCTGATCGTGACTCTGAAGTTCGATTGCTCTAAGCAGGGCGTGAAGAATTGTACTGTGAAGAAAGTCCTTGTTGACCCCGGTAGTTCTTCCGAGGTCCTCTATTTCGACAGCTTTCGAAGGATGGGACTGACGGAGAAAGATCTGCAGGAGGCTCGAATTCCCCTTATCGGCTTCAGCGCCAAACCAGTCTATCCTAAGGGGAAAGTGACATTCAAGGTCGAGGTCGGTGGCGCGTCTGTCATGGCAACCTTCATGGTGATCGACGCACCCTCTCCCTACAATGCTATAATGGGCAGGTCTTGGCTCCACAGCCTGGAAGCAGTCCCTTCCACCCTCCATCAGAAGCTGAAATTTCCATGGGAGGGAAAGAGCGGCCGAATTGAGATTATCACGGTAAGAGGAGATCAGCAGGCGGCTAAGCTGTGCTTGACAGCTGTGGTACCTGGGGAGCAAGAGCCCAAGGAGGTCAATGTGGCCGAGATGGAGAAGAACCTGGAGCAGGGGCTGGATGAGCTCGGCCAAGATCCGGGCAGGAAGAGCGTCGAGGAATTGGCCGAAATCCGGATCGACCAGAAGGACCCGGATCGGTTCTTCCTACTCGGCAGCCAGCTCGGGGAGCCGGAGAGGTCCGAACTGGCCCAGTTCCTGGTGCAGAACAGAGATGCATTCGCCTGGACACCTCAGGAGATGCCTGGCGTCGACCCCGAGGTAATGTGTCACAGACTGAATGTTGACCCTAACCACAAACCTGTGATGCAGAAAGCACGGAGGACTGGGGTCCCGCAGACCGAAGCCGTCGTCGAGGAAGTGGACAAGCTGCTTCAGGCAGGCGCTATCCGAGAAGTTCAATACCCGAAGTGGCTAGCCAATCCGGTGGTCGTCAAGAAGAAGACTGGCAAGTGGAGGGTGTGCGTCGATTTTACCGACCTCAACAAGGCCTGTCCCAAGGATAGCTTTCCCCTACCAAAGATTGACCAGTTGATCGACGCCACGGCCGGGCACGACAGAATGAGCTTCCTTGATGCCTACCGCGGCTATCACCAGATTCCACTGTTTGGGCCAGACGAAGAGAAAACAGCCTTCATCACGCCCAGAGGAACCTATTGCTATAAGGTGATGCCGTTTGGGCTGAAGAATGCAGGAGCCACCTACCAGAGACTCGTCACCAAGATGTTCCACGCTCAGCTCGGCAAAACCGTAGAGGTTTATATCGACGACATGGTGGTCAAATCCAAGCAGACGCGGGATCATCTATCAGACTTGGCCGAGGTCTTCGCTACTCTGAAGAAATTCCGGCTGAAGCTTAACGCCTCGAAGTGCGCCTTCGGCGTTGGCTCCGGCAAGTTTTTGGGCAGCTTGGTCACACGCAGAGGCATTGAGGCAGACCCAGATCAGATCTCGGCTATCCTCAGAGTGCAGAGTCCCACTTCGGCCAAGGAGGTTCAGAAGCTTACAGGGATGGCCGCGGCACTGAATCGCTTCATCAGCAAATCTTCAGATAAGTGCCGACCTTTCTTTCAGCTTCTTAGAAAAAATTCTAAATTTCAATAGACTCTAGAATGTGACCACGCCTTGCAGCAGCTCAAGGCTTACCTTTCATCACCACCACTGTTGTCAACCCCGACCCACGGGGAGACCCTGTATTTATATTTGGCGGTCTCGGCTCATGCGGTCAGCTCAGTCCTCATCCGAGAAGAGGACAAGGTTCAAAAACCAGTGTATTATACGAGCAAGACCCTTATCGATGCCGAGACCCGGTATCTGCCTCTGGAGAAGCTCGCCTTGGCGCTCGTTAGCGCCTCGCGAAAGCTCTCCCATTACTTTCAAACCCATTCTATTATGGTTGTTACGGAGCACCCACTCCAATCTGTTTTCAAGAAGGCCGACTTTTCAGGAAGAATCTCCCGATGGGCTGTCGAGCTAGGGCAGTATGAGATTCAATATCAGCCACGGACAGCAATAAAAGCCCAGGTTCTGGCAGATTTCCTCGCCGAGTTTGATTCAAGTTCGGCACCAACCCCGCTCGGCACCGAACTGGGGGGTGAGGAGCATGGGGCTCCCACAAGTTCTGAACAATCACCATCTCAAGCCGAGACCCCAGTTTGGAAAATCTTCGTCGACGAATCTTCCACCTCGAGAAGAGCCGGAGCAGGAGTTGTTCTCCAATCGCCGGAAGGACTGGTCATAGAGCAAGCTCTGACACTGGACTTCAAGGCGTCAAACAATGAGGCTGAGTACGAAGCCCTTTTAGCCGGACTTAACAGTGCCAATATCCTCGGAGCTCAACAGCTGGTGGTCTTCAGTGATTCACAGTTGGTGACAAACCAGCTGACTGGAGATTATCAGGCTCGCGACGACCGGATGGCCGCGTACTTGGCCCTGGCAAAGAAGCTGCTGGCACAGTTTCAGTCAGCCGAAGTCAGGCAGATCGGCAGAGAAGCGAACTCTCACGCAGACGCCTTGGCTAACTTGGCCAGCGCTGTTGAGGCAGGAAGAAAGAGGAGCATCGAAGTCGGATCGCTAGCTGTACCCAGCATTGAGCTCCGTTCACCTCGGGAAGTGTTATGTATTGGTCTCGGCCCGAGCTGGATGGACCCCATCATCACCTACCTTAAGGACGACAAGCTTCCCGAGGACAGTGGCGAGGCCCACCGGGTCAGATTCAAGGCAGCCCGGTTTTGGCTGTCTCCCGAGGTCAAGCTCTACAGGAAATCGTTCTCGGGACCCTACCTCCAGTGCGTCCATCCGAGTAAGGTCGAGGACCTCCTCTTCGAGATACACGAAGGAATCTGCGGAAGCCATATCGGAGGAAGATCTCTGGCCTATCGAGCCATCAGCCAGGGTTACTGGTGGCCGTACATGCAGAAAGACGCACAGGTATACGCGAAGAAGTGCGAGAAGTGCCAGAAGTTCTCCCACTCCCTCCATCAGCCAGCGCAGGATCTCAGCCCGCTCTCTAGCCCGTGGCCATTCGCTCAGTGGGGGCTCGACATTGTGGGACCGCTCCACCGAACTCCGGGGAACAAGAGATGGCTTATTGTGGCAACAGATTACTTCACCAAATGGATTGAAGCGGAACCACTTTCATCCATCACAGAGCGGGACTCCAAGAATTTTGTATGGAAGAATGTGATCACAAGGTTCGGCATTCCTAGAGCGTTGGTCTCGGACAATGGAACTCAGTTTGACTCCAAGCTCTTCAAGACCTTCTGCCAGGAGCTCGGCATCAGAAACTATTACTCCACGCCTGCTTACCCACAAAGTAACGGCCAGGCCGAGATCTCCAACAAGGTGATCCTCGATGGGCTCAAGAAACGGCTGGACCAAGCGAAGGGGAGATGGGTAGAGGAGCTTCCAAGCGTCCTATGGGCCTACCGAACCACTCCAAGGCGTTCTACTTCGGCTACCCCCTTCTCACTCGCCTACGGCATGGAAGCAGTCATCCCTTTGGAGATCGGCCTCCCCACTCTGAGGACCGAACTCTTTGACCAAGGACAGAACGAGACTAACCTGGCCAGGGAGCTGGATTTGGCAGACGAAAGAAGAGAAGCGGCGGCAATCAGACTGGCCGTCTACCAGCAGCAGCTAGCCAGGGGCTATAACCAGAACGTCAGAGAAAGGAAGTTCTGCGTGGGGGAACTGGTTCTCAAGAAAACGCTCCCAGCCGACAGGGACCCAAATCAGGGCAAGCTGGCGCCGAACTGGCATGGTCCGTTTAAGGTGACTTCTATCGCAGGGCGGTCAGCTTATCGGCTCGAAGACATGGAAGGACGGCTGCTACCGAGACCGTGGAACGCTTCACACCTTAAGAAGTTCTATTTTTAGTTTGTGTGCTTGTACAGTGCTTCCGGATCTAATAAAACTGCGTTTGTTTTGGGGCAAGTTGATGATCAATGACAATGTGACAGCGACTACGGTGCGAAAATGGAAGACCGTCTAAGGCTGGCACTCAGCCACCTAGACGAGTTGCCGAACCGGCCCATGTCTAAGGTTGGCACTCAGCCACCTAGACGAGTTGCCGAAGCGGCCCATGTCTAAGGCAGGCACTCAGCCACCTAGACGAGTTGCCGATACGGACCATATCTAAGGCTGGCACTCAGCCACCTAGATGAGTTTCCGAAAACGGCCCATTTCTAAGGCAGGCACTCAGCCACCTAGACGAGTTGCCGATACGGACCATATCTAAGGCTGGCACTCAGCCACCTAGATGAGTTTCCGAAAACGGCCCATGTCTAAGGCAGGCACTCAGCCACCTAGACGAGTTGCCGATACGGACCATATCTAAGGCTGGCACTCAGCCACCTAGATGAGTTTCCGAAAACGGCCCATGTCTAAGGCAGGCACTCAGCCACCTAGACGAGTTGCCGATACGGACCATATCTAAGGCTGGCACTCAGCCACCTAGATGAGTTTCCGAAAACGGCCCATGTCTAAGGCTGGCACTCAGCCACCTAGACGAGTTGCCGATACGGCCCATGTCTAAGGCTGGCACTCAGCCACCTAGACGAGTTGCCGATACGGCCCATGTCTAAGGCTGGCACTCAGCCACCTAGACGAGTTGCCGATACGGCCCATGTCTAAGGTTGGCACTCAGCCACCTAGACGAGTTGCCGATACAGCCCATGTCTAAGGCTGGCACTCAGCCACCTAGATCTGCCGATACGGCATCATTCGATGATGGTACCCAGTCTTATCGATGCCTTAGGAGGTCAGATGCGATTCTCTGGTTTCGCCGAAACAAAAGAGGCCTCCAAGAAATCAGAGCACTCACAGGGAACCCTAACCTGGTTGGTCTGCTCTTGTCCGAACTCACACCCAGATTCATAACACATGGAAAGCGTACAAAGGAAAGCAAATAAAAGCCACACCACACAGGAGACAGATATGAAAAAGGGCCTTTCATTAATAAATATGATATGTACATTGGAGCTCACATCAAAATCAGTTCGGAACAAAAATTACACCTTTGGCAAAAAAAAAAATATATACAAAGTCAGGTCGACGGCCCCGCTTCTATGTCTTCGATAACGACCACGGCATCGACCTCGGCTTGAGGAGCTTCTTCAACGGGGTCAGGCGTTGGCTCGGAAGGGACTTCGGCCGAAGTGGCAGGGTTCTCGGCCAGGGCTTCATCTAGGGGCTCCTCTCCGAGCTCGGGGAGATTCTGATATATCGGATCATCAGCAGGAACCCCCATCTTCTTTAACACGGCCTTGCAGCCGAGTTGGTATAGCTTCGGGCTGAGTGCTGTGATTTGATCAATATAAATTTTCGCAGCTTCCTCAGTCCCCTCCAGGAAGGCGGCATCGACCTCAGCTTGTTTCGATGCAAGGAGTTCCTCCTTCGATGCAAGGAGTTCCTCCTTCGCCTTACTTTCCAGCTCCATCTCGGCCTTGAACCCCGCCGACCTCCTTTCCTCTGCCTGGAACTTCGTTTGCCACTCGAAGCTCTCTGACCTTGCTTTGCAGAGGTCGCTCGCCACTACATCAGATTGAGCTTTGAGCTCTGCAGTCTTGGCCGCCTCCGCCTTCAGCTCCTCCTTGGCCGCCTTCAGTTCGGCTTCGGCTCCCTGCTTTTCCTTTGCTAGGCGGGCCAGCCGGTTGTCATCTTCTGTTATTCTGTCAGCGACAATCTGGAGCCTTTGGACAGCCTGCAGCGGAGCAAACGAAAAAAGCTCAGCATGAAAGCAAGAAATATTTAAAGATAGAAACACCTGTGACCAGGAAAGTCGGGCACTTACAGCGAGGGAGTGCTGTATGGTCCTCATAAGCAGCAGGGGGGTGTCTTCCGACCTGTGCCTCTCCATGTCCCTGGGGAGTGCACAGGCTCGGCTGAGCGCCGCGATGACATCCGGGCTCCCCACCAGTCTATCCCCAGCATTTAGGGGCCTCCCCTTCCTCAGCTCCATGTCCGGCCTGAACTCGGCCGGCTCAGCACCCGAGGACGTTGCCGCCTGGGGCTCGGAGCGACTCTCCACCAGAGGAACTGCCGGGATGGGCACCATGTCCACTGCCCTTTCCCTCGCAGCTCGGGGGGAACTTTGCCGCGGTCGCTCCTCCCGCTCCGGCTCCTTCCCCTTCGCCTTTTTCCTCGGCCTCTCGCTTTCCGAGACTGGGGGAGGTCGGGCCTCAATTCTAGCAGGGACGATGGTCCCGAAGGAGGGCGAGGCAGTGCGGGTTGCGGCAACCTTTCTACCGCCGCCGAGGACGGCGTTCGCCAGATTCTTTGGCTGAAACGCGGGCCTGCGCCTCTCCATATCGTCGACTTCGGCCTCGGCACCGGAAGAATAGTTCTCGACTTCCCTTGTCGGAGAATCTACCTCGGCTCCGGAGGTATAGTCTTCAATATCCCTTAGCGGGATGCCCGCGACAACGGCCAACGTTGTGGACGCTCCCGCAACCGAGATGGTCCCGCTGGTTTCTGCTAGATCGGGGGCGAATCTCTCAGGGTTGCCGGATTTTCGTGTATAAGACACGTATCTCGGCTCGTACTTCAGGAGAGAGTAGGCAGCTCTTGTGTGGTGGCCGTGGTAGCAGTACACCTTGCTCAGCCAAGGTGAGTGCCTTCTCCAGCCGTTCAGCTGGGCTTCACGCTTGCGCTGAGAAAGGCCTGCGAAAAACAGCTGAGTTAGAATTCGACAGCAGAAATAAAACAAAAAAAAAAAAAAAAGAAAGGGAAAATCCGAAACCCAAAGGGGTTAGGTCTTTACTCGGTGGAGTCCCGAAGCGTCGAGGGACTCGGACCCTCCTAGCTACTTCGGTCTCGGTCTCGCCGAACTCCCAGTTTCCCGAGACAAGCAGACGGTCATTTCCGGCGTATTTATTGGAGTCCTCCAGCGCCGTGACGAGGGGTTGGCACTTCGCCTTGACGCGAAGGTAATAGGTGACCCCGTCCCTGGTCTTGCAGAGGTCATATATATCCTCTATATCATGGACGCCGAGACTGATGTCTAGAATCCTATTCAGCTCGGCGACGCCCATGATTATTTTATACCCATTGGGCATTAGCTGGCAGGGGCTGAGGTTCCAGGTCTCCAAACAAGACCTAAGAAGAGGGTGCAAGGGGAATCTGACCCCACCCTCGATGACGGCTATCAGAGGGAACGGCATCCAGCCGTTGCGGAAAGCGTAAACAGAGGGGTCGGCTGCCATGATCCGGACCTCGTCCGGGATCATGTAAACTCTCCTAAGGTTAGCCAGGCCTGACGGGGAATCTATCCAATGGGTGAAAATCCCCATTTCCGGATCTAAGAAACCCTAGGGGCTAGGTCTGGAATGTAAATGAAGGAGGAGGGAGCGGAAGAAAACTCACTGGTTTGACGGGGCAAAGTCAGACTCCGACTGACGGATGTGGGCGACTACTGTTGGGAAACAGCACGAGGTCTGGTCCTAGTCCGGTGGCACTAGTTCTAGCAGGAAGCAAGAGTTCTAGCAGGAAACAGAAGTCCAGGCAGAGAGCAGAGGAATTGAGAGCGAAAATGGCAAAGGAAGAAGACGAAAATGAATATAAAGGGGAGGAATGGGCGCCATTCCGGAATTCGAAGCGGGACACGCGTGAGATGTCGCCTCGGCTTGCGTCGCATCCCCCCTCGAAAAGACAAGATAGCCTACCGGGCAATAACGCGTGGCGCTGTGGCAGTGATGGTTCGCCTTCCCATGCTAATCATAACCCCCGCATTTATTACCCCCTTTATTGCCTCAGGCAGACGAAGCAGTGACGGCGTCTGGCGCCGAACGAATCACAACCCTTGACCAAAAGGCAGATAGAAGGCAAGTACAATCCGTCTCGGAAGATCGGTCCAGCTCTTAACCCTAGCGCCCAAGAAAGCCCTAGAGGTCAAGAACTGAGGGGCTATTGTGTGGGGGCCAATTTCATGAACTAGTTCCTCTTGGTCTCGGCTAGGGTGTGCTCGGTTTGCTACTATATGTGGGACCACGTCCCTTGATCTCGGCTACAACCCGATCCATATCGGTCTCGGCACTACGTGCTGGTCTCGGTCAAACAGTATCCAGCTCGGCCATGTCACCCGGCCCAGTCTCGGCTGTGCAAGACTACGTTTGCACCCGTCAGCAGTGGCCCTGTCAGGGCAGAGCCCAAGGAAGGTATTTGATGGGACTTCAGCCACCGCCCGATCAGGGCGTGATCAGGCCCAATGTGCTTTGCATTAAACGCAGCATGGGCTGATCGGACTCGCATTAAATGCAAAGTGGGCTGTGATGGACCTTCATTAATGACTTTGTGGGCTGACAAGACCCAGGTCACATCACGAAGCCCACTAGCACCCTCATCAAAACTGTTCCATATAAAAGGCACGAGCCAGACAGAATGGGGGTAAGCACTCTCACATAGACACCCAGTCTTTCTTCTTCCTCTTCTTCTTCTTCTCCGATCCATTGCTGACTTAAGCATCGGAGAGCCCTGCGCTGCCCAGAGCCAGGGTCCTCTGACCTTTGTCTTTCTCTTCTCTCAGGTTCATACCGTCGCAGCTATCTCCTCCATGCATTGAGTAAGTCCTAAGAGGCATCCTGATCTTGTGAGTATTATTATTTCTGCACTTACAGTCTCTTATAGGCCTAAGAACTTAGACCTGTTCTTCATGTCCGTGTCCGCGACCACAGTCTCTAGCATGGGACCATCGAAATGGAGATTTTCTCAAATACCCAGCTCGTGGTTTTAACTCTTTTGATGCTATTAGGTGGGGAGGTCTTCACTTTTATGCTTGGTCTTCTATTTACCATGGCCAAGTTGAAGAAACATGATACTATTGAGAATAAAATCGATCCAATTGGCGTTCAACTTTACTCTATTAACTCCACCACATATGTGGAGGAGAATCAAACAGAAGTAGGACTGCCAATTAGAAACGATGCAGATTCAGAGAAGTTAGGTAGCGAGGGTTTGAGGTATAGATGTCTAAGGTATTTGGATCTTCTTGTTATGGGTTTTCTTCTAGTAGTTCTTGTGGCCGGTTCCTCGTCGATTTTAGTGTATTTGAGTCGGGTTTTGAGTGCACGAGAGGTGTTGAAGAAGAAACATATTCAGATGCAGATATTTGCGGTTTTTACAACAGTCTCTACTTTCACAAATTGTGGGTTCATTCCAACAAATGAGAACATGATAATCTTCCAGAAGAACTCGGGTCTGCTCCTTCTACTTATCCCTCAGGTTCTCTTTGGAAACACTCTGTTTCCACCATGCTTGAGATTGGTGATGTGGGTGTTGAGAAAGTTGACGAAAAGAGTCGAATTTGATTACATTTTGAAGAATCCTGGGGAGTTTGGATATGACCATTTGCTCCCTGGTGTTCACTGCCTTTTCTTGACTTGTACAGTTTTTGGGTTTATAGTGGTGCAATCTATACTATTCTGCAGTTTGGAGTGGCATTCGGATGCCTTGAGTGGGCTCAGCTCTTATCAGAAAATTGTGGGTGCATTGTTTCAATCGGTGAATTCCAGGCATGCCGGCGAATCAATGGTCGATATATCGACCCTTTCCTCGGCCATCTTGGTGCTTTATGTGCTCATGATGTAACACACTCTCTCTCTCTCTCTCTCTCTCTCTCTCTCTCTCTCTCTCTCTCCCCACGCCCGTGCACACACGCTTCTCTCTCTCCCCACGCCCGTGCACACACGCTTCTCTCTCAACCCTAAGATCCATATGCGCTACCCCCTTGAATGTCACAACTGTATTTACATCAATAAAAAAATGAGACCTCTAAAACCATTAAACTTGAGGATGATGAATCAAGGGATCATGAGCATTTGATGGACTTGAAGTTTTGCACATAGGCATCCATAGGAAAGCATGACCCTATAGTTATTGAAAATGGTTTTTCTTTTAAAGTAATAAACTTCTCTATCTAAAAAAAAGAGTATTTTAATAAGAGAAGAATTTTCAAATTTGAACTCTTAGCTCTATTATTTTCACTAATATGAGTAGTGCCATGTTATTAGATGGAAAGTATTGAAAAGTGTTTATGCTGCGTCTACTAACAAGTTAAGGGTTTTTTTTTTTTTTTATTTAAGGTGCCTTTGAGATTTTAATATGAGATATAGCATACAACACAAGCGCAGGTGTTGAATTAAATAGTCCACTGCGCATATGGATAAGCATATAGAAATAGTTTAATTGAATTCCACTAAGAAAATAGAATATGATGTATAGTACGGTTGATTGTGGTCAGGTACACATCTTCAGTTCACACGCCTGCGATCCAAGTTCAATAGGTGGACCCCAAGTGTACGAGCAAAATGTATGATTAACGAAAAAAACAAATCATCATTCATCAATATTCAACATAGAGTTGCCTACCAGAGGATTAGATTGGCTTATGTAAACTAGGGCTTAGGGTTTAGTAATAGAAACAAAAGGGGGATCACCAAATGTGTAGAAACAAAAGGGGGGGGCACCTGTTTTTCTGCCCTGGTGCTTTCACCAAATCGGTGAATGGATTTGGTCAAGCTGCAGACCCAACTAGAACCCTGCATGTGGGACTAATCTAGTCATTTTATTTTATTAAAGTATTGATTAATTAAACTAAAAAAAAACTGATAAAATGAATGTTTTAGAAGCTCAGTAAAAAATCAAAAAAAAATTCCTTCTTTCTTTTCATTCTCTACTGACCATTGAGGTGGGTCAATTGATTTTCAGGTACCTTCCTCCTTATACATCATTTTTGCCAATTGAAGAAGATGGTGAGGCCTTCTCCTGGGAGAATGGTCAGAGAGGCAGTAAAAGAAGAGGATGGGCAAAAAGCCTCCAGTTGTCCCAGCTCTCTTACTTGGTCATCTGTATCGTCCTCATTTGCATCATCGAGAGAGAGAAAATTTCCCAAGATCCACTCAATTTCAATGTCTTGAACATAGTCATAGAAGTGATCAGGCAAGTTTCAACTCCCATCTCTCAAAACTTTCCATCGATATTTTTTCACCCACAGAAACGCCCGTCACGCCCCTGCTGATGAGCACGGGGATTATACGTGAGATTAGGGGTCAATTAAAAATTTCCTTAATAAATAGCCATGTGGCCCCCAATCAATGGTCCTAAAGGATTGAGGTCCATGCCGAGGTATAAACATTTCTTCCGTTAACCATAAAACACAGGGGAACTTCATCTTAGACCATAAAACACAGGGGAACTTCATCTTAGACCGATGGTATGATAATAACATTTTAGAGTATGTACATCTTTCTTTACTTCAATTTAAATTGGCAAAAGATAACAACAGTATATTAATTAAATGGACATCTATCAAAACCTAAGCCAACAAAAGAATAAATGCAAGCTAACCAAGAGTATGAAGGCACTAGTATGTAGGTCATGACGACAATGTCATCGGTACACTATTCGTACTCACAGTCAGGCTAAGTCAAACATTGTCTTGTTTCATACAGGACATCGATTCACAAATCTAGAAGGAAGTGTGATCCTCGATACCCCTTCATTACCTTGGTGCATAATCAATAATTGGGTATCGTAGGGTCTCACTTCATTCAAGGTCCAAAGTAGTTCGTACACCGTATGTTATCCAACATCATGTGATGGTACATGGCTCAGAACGTCCCTCACCATAGTCCACCATTTAGTCCATATTAAAGGGTCCCAAAGATACCAATCTAAGCCTCATAACCCTAAGTAAATGAACCATGCTTGGGGTACGGCTACCTCACGGCTCACCGTAACTCCCAAAAAACTGGGATCCATGCTCTATTCGAGCTCCTTTTGTTTTACAATCATATCCTCTTCTTCTTCCTCATTTCAATCAAAACATAGGGCCTTGCCCTCTCCAATGTGGGTTAGACACCCACCAATCCATCCATATCATCTTCTAATCAAACGATAGGGCCAAGCCCTCTACATATGCCATAGACATCCTCAATCCAAAGAATCCATCAATCCATGCATTCCATTAACCTAATCTAGCATTAATCATTTCCATAATTAATTGACCAAGTAGGGCAGCTAATGAAAGCATTAATCCATGGAATTTAATAAAGAGACATGCATAAATTGTAAACATTAATATCCACTTGCCTTTGGTATGAAAGAAAATCCCCAAATGAGCAAACCCTAGCTCAAATGCCCAAAAATCCAAACCTTGGGAAAATAGTCAAATCAAAATACAAAATCAATAGAATGGAGAGCCATAAACTATCCTATTCCAATTCTAAACCCAAAACACATCAACCTTAGCCTAGGGGAAGAGAGGAGCTTACCAATAGATGGGTGGAGGGAGTGGTGGCTTGAAAATTGGAAGGTGGAGATCGTCGGACCCATGCTGGTCCATTGAATGCAAGAAGGAAGAAAGAGAGAGAAAAGACTAGAGAGTGAAGGAAGGAAATAGAAGAGAGGAATGGGGAGGTGGAGGTGTTTCACGTGGCAGGGAGGAGTGAGAGAGGGAGGAGGTCAGAGAGAGAGAGAGAGAGAGAGAAAACAGACAAGGGAGGAAGTGAAAGAACTAGAGAAAGGGAGATGGGGGTTGTGACCTAAAAGCGGAAATGGGGAAATATGGGGGAGATGGGAATGAGATTGGGGGGGGGGGGGGGGTTGACTCACGTGGGTTACGGTGGGGGTGAGGGACATGATGGGAATTTGGACATTTGTCCAAAATGGACTTGGGTCGGGTCGGGTCGGGTTTTAGATATGGTTCAAGGATCCTGTCCGGGTGTGGCAGAAGGAAATTGTCCTTTACTCAGGTAACAATTGCACTTCTCCTTGTTAGGCCTTTCATATTTGGTCAATGGAAACCGACGATGCGTGGCACTAGCGAAACATGTCCTTTCCCCAGAGCTCAACGAGTGCTCACAAGAAAAATGAACCAGGAACTCCCGGTCGAGTTTTGTTTCTAAAAGAGAGAACAGAGTGAGAAAAGAATCTCACACACACACACAAAAAAAAACCCACTGAGTAGCTTCAATTTCCACATGTACTGCATACTTGTAATATTGAAGTGGCACACCCACTCAATATTCTAAGTAAAAATGAGGCCACTACTCATCAGAATCCAATTCCACTGTTGTGAAAAGACCACTCCTTCAATCAGGTTGAGTGAGTTAGCAGACACCAGTAATCCATTAGCATCAACAAGCATGTCATTTTTAACCAAAAAGAAAAAAGAAAAAAACACGTTCTGTCAGTACATCTCTTTAGGACCTGTTTGAAGTATGGTGAGATGAATTATCAAATCAAGAAAGAATAAAATATAAAGTGTTATAATGATATTTTGTTTTTAGTTGTTTGATATGAAATCTTTTTGACTTTGTATAAAAATATAGAGTTTTTTTTTCTTTTAATAGAAAAATGAGGTTGTTTTCTTTACTTATTTAAAAAAATTAAGAGGTACTTTTGATATGACCAATTGTCATTTCTTGTCTGGATTTACTTCACTTCATTTTAACTAGTTAAGTGCCAAACACGCCCTTAGGAAGTTAGTAGCTCTCATACCTTTACAATTAAGAAATCCACCCCACCCCACCATTGTAGCTTGGACAATTTTATAGTAGAGAAAATAGGTAGGTTTCATTCTATCCTCTTCGTTGGCAACAATTTAGATTACTACTGATCGTTGCATCTCAAATCGATTGTGGGTCAACGAAAAAAATCTAAACCATCATTCCCAGGCAGAAAATAGAAAGAAAGAGGTCCGTGGGAACATTACATAATGTAATGATTGGAAGTAAACTAATGATTCTTTCCAGTATCATATGCATAGAAAGATTATACATGGAATAGAATAAATTTAAAAGTTATAGATGTCATTCATTTAGACAGATCCATCGTATTTTCTCCATTAGTTATTGACTGTAATTAGTGGGTAGTGGAGACGACTCAAAATCATTTTAATTCCTACAAAGGATCTAGTTTTAGTTATGTGGCAACAATCTTAAACTGTCTGACCCCCAAGAATCACAATAAATGGACCGAGTGATGGGGTAAGTTTCTTCTTAAATTGTGTTAGGTTCATGTAACGACTAGTATGCTATTAGAGAAACGAATTAAAAATGAAACCAAATTTGTTAATAAGACAACAAGAATTGCTTCTACCCAAAAAAAAGTAAAACAAGAAGAGCCACAGGAGCAAGACAAAGTTAAATGAATCATACATCCTACTTTCAGAACTAAACTGGAACTTTTGCAATTGACTGCTGCAGTGCATATGGGAATGTGGGGTTCTCAACAGGCTACAGTTGCCAACGGCAACTGAAGCCTGATAGCTCTTGCAAAGACACATGGACCGGTTTTGTGGGAAGATGGAGCAGCCAAGGGAAGTTGATCCTCATCTTTGTGATGTTTTTTGGGAGGTTGAAGAAGTTCAGCAAGAAAGGAGGTAGAGCTTGGAAGCTTCTTTAACAGAGAAACATGGTATCTCATTGTCCAATGTACATGGCCCAGAGGGCTCTTGTATAGTATATACTAGTGAGTACTGAGCAATAGCTAGCTGTGCTTTCAACCTACGATGCAAGGATACTTCAAAATGGACAACGTATCGTGTCATATCATATCCGATGTTTCACTTTTTATGTACAAAATCCGTGTCGTTTCCGTGCCAATGGCATATCCTAGGCGTATTCATGCCCTATTTGGGCATCATAGCTTTCAATTACTGTAGCAATAGATACAAATTACAGTAGTTGAGATGTGGTAGTAATCTTTTGCAACATGATGAAAGATGACAGACCAAAATCCCATCAATGATTTATTACAGCAACAGCTGATATGAAATGCTTTTGAATTCAACTTACTAGGCCTTGATATGCATCACCAAGTACTGCATTGCACTGTGCAAGATGCAATAGAAGGAGACGAGAACTGACTTGCAGATACTTAAAAATATATATATATATATATTCACTGTGGCCCATCCACCTAACAAGTTACATGCTGCAAAAAAATTACTTTCATGGAAAGTTTAGTTCCCTCTCAGGTGTGACACTCACATTTGTGAGCGAGAGATACAAATCTGAAGGGGCTGGTCCTCATCAAATCTTCCTTCAACTTAATTGGCTGTGAGAATGTTTCCAAGTATTTTATAAAAAAATCTGAGATTAATTCATAAACCACTTGCCAAAATAACTCAATCTCCAATCTACTTTGATTGTCTATAAAGTATAAACCCAAATAAGTAGGATGTTCAGAAAGAAATGCTAAAAACTCAGAAGGTTTTTCCTTTTTAAAAAGGGGACAAAGAGGAACGCACTCAGCAAAACCAGGAAGTTGAATTTAGCACTCCTAATCAAAGAGAGAGAAGCCCATGTCGTCATCGCTTTCTTCCTTCTCTTCCTTCTTCTCCTCAGCTGGGGGTGCCTCAGCAGCTGGTGCGCTGCCTGCCCCTCCTGCAGAGGCAGCACCTCCACCTCCACTGATGAAAGCGCCGCCGCCGCCACCTCCAACAATCACCTACATTGAACCCACAAACAGGCTACCGATTATAAGAAATGATGAAAAAACCAAAATGATGAAGAATCAATTATGAGGCAGAAAAAAAAAATCCATCTATAGGGCCTCTTTGGTTGAAGAATCAATAAAAGCTCATGGAAGGGAATGATTCTTTGTCGCGAGAAATTGAGGAACTAAGGTGGATTTTTTTTTCTTTTTTTTCTATCAAATGAAAATCAGTGTTTGGTTGACAGAGGGTCATTTCATTTCATTATCACTCCAGAGAATTTCTTAGACCAAATCGATGATAATATGTTGCGGTGGGGTAAGGAATAAATTCCACTCATGATTTCCAGTTTCTTGCCAGTTAGGATGATTCTAATCTAAGTAATTCTTCAGTTTAGCGCCGCCCCCACAAATGGCAAGCAAAAGCAGATTGGTTCTAGTTGGAAGCTCAAAGCTGTAGCAAAACGTGTATTCTAATAATAATTCTTCCAAACTTTTAAGAGGAGGCCAATACAGAAACGAAACCCCATTCAGATTCAGATTTACAATGAGAATGAAATGAAATGATGATGGGTAAGGAAGGAAGGAAGGAACCAACCTGGAAGACAGCAGAGGAAGGGGTGATCATGGAGAAGGAAGATTGGACTCCGCCAGAGGAATCAGAGGAGAGAGCTGCTTGAACCAGCCTCCTCTGCAGCTCGAACGTCGATGCAGCCGAAGCTTCGAGATCCCCACCAGACAGCTGTTTCCCGCTCCATTCATCATCGCCAGAGCTTCTTCTGCAAACGAACGTGAATACTCCCATCTTCTTTCTTCTGCTAACAATGAGACACAACAGATATAGAAAGAGAAAGAAAAACCAAAACCCTAACCCTAACCCTAGTTTGGATGCTAGTATCGATGTTTTCGTCTGCTGCTGCTCCTCTTCTCAACTCAATATATTGTAATTGATATTGGAGGGGCTAAACACAACGACCTATAATAGGATAGGAGGATGAAAGAAACCCCTAGCCCTAGCCCTAGCCCTAACCCTAACCCTAACCCTAACCCTAACCCAGCCAATACTAGAGTTGTTGTTTCTTGGACCGTTGGACGAGAATACCCCCCGCAACTCAAGCAAATCCTTGATATGTTTCAAAACGGACGGCCACTGACTAATCAACATCTCCAGTGTCAAACAACTAACGACTTGGCCATAAATAATCCCATCACATTACATTACACTACACGATGGATAGACGATCCATCGATCTACTTGGTCTTCATCAAGACCGTCCATCTCCACAATTCTAGGACACCGAACCTAACCATCCATCCTCCCTCCATCCGGGACTGAAATAATATCTTATTTAGGAGTACGCATGTCACTGGATGCGTTGAAACGGGTAGAAAACCCGACCCGGCCCAGCCCAAATTCGAAAATACAAGGCTTTTAAAAAATTTTGAACCCAATGTGCTGGACTTGAACAATACATTTTAAAACCCAGCCAAAATAGGACTGGGACTAGACAGAAACAACCTAACCCGTTCAAGCCCGACCCGACCCACTTCAAAATCATTTAATGATAAAAAGATTTACAAGAAGCATCGTGTGAGATTTGGTGCTAAAGAAAGTGATCAGATAATAGATAAAAATGATACAACCAGTAGGCAATTTAAAACAAAGGTCGGTGATGATGAACATGGAAATGCTCATTCTCTTTTTTTTTTTTTTTTTTTTAAGTATCGAAATGAAATTACCAATAAGGCAATTATAGAAAAAAAAAGAATTAGATCGTTATTTTGATGATAAGTCTGCAGAAGAAGATGACACGATAGATATATTACAATTGTGGAAATTAAATTCAACTAAGTATCCTATTTTATCTCGAATGGCTCATGATATTTTAGCTATTCTAGTTTCTACCGTTACTTCAGAGTCAACATTTAGCACAGGAGGGAGGGTACTTGACCCAAATAGGACTTCTTTAAAACCAAATACGGTAAAAGCATTAGTTTGTGCCCCATATTGGTTTAGTCATGACCCAACTAGTGATGGTGATTTAGACAATGATGGGAATGCACTAATTGATGTTTTAGACATATTAAAAGAAAAATAATTTCTATTGATTTCTTTTTTACATTATTTGACCTATATAGGATACTCATTCTTATTCATTTTATTGATTTTCTTATTTTCTACTTTCATCGGCCTAAAAAAAAAGAAGTTTTTAACCAATCCTACATTACTTTACTTGACTCATATAGGATACTCATTCTCATTCATTTCTATTGAATTTCTGATTTTCTACTTTCACCAACAAAAAAAAAAAAAAGGTTTTAACCCGATCCTACATTAATTGACCCATATAGCCTATGGGATACTCATTCATTTCTATTGATTTTCTGATTTTCTACTTTCACCGGCCAAAAAAAAAAAAGGTTTTAACTCCGCCATATTGCTTGTTGCATTGCATTGCAGGTCTCAAGCCCGGAAAAAATAAGAGGGTTTAAAGTCAGGTTCACACCAGGTGTCTGCTTATTCCAACTAAATTAACAATATAAATATGAATGATGATATTAAAAATCAGTGCATTGATCAAATGCAACACATCCACAAACTCTCATCATCCAAATCTCAGACTCTCTCTGAATCTAATCTCTCTTATCATATTGGATCAAGCATCACTTCAATCCAATCCAGATTGGTATTCAACATTGGATTGGATTCGAACCGAATATCATACCATATCGCGTATGAATTAGCAGAGCACAATGATAGACGATAATACCGAAGCTGACCGACCACTTCCACTTGTGCTGTTGGGGAATAATTTTCAAACAAAAAGGAAAATTAATTAATTAATTGTGGAGATTTCTGAAGAATAAAAAAAAAAGATTTCACATAGGGATTGGGGAGAGTCCATTGAGGATGGTGGTACAAGATTTCAATCCCAACAACCCCTTTCCTTTATTATTGAAGGATGGAATGGTAAATCTCTCAACTTACCATGAGAGATAAGGTAGAGGGCCCTCAAATTTAAGCTGTTGGTATTGAATATATATATATATATATATATATATATATATATATATATATATATAATTTGTGGGTTTGGAGTGAGTCCAAGATGTTACCTAAAACAACAACAACAAAGATGCATAGGAAAAATAAAATAAAATAAATAAAAAGGGTGGGGGTTGACAGGATGGTGGAGAAGCAACTTCCTATTCAAAAATCAATCCCCCATATTATAGTCCCTAGGTTAAGGGTGTTTTAACCCCAAAGAGTTGGCCAAGTGGTCAGGACCACGGTTCCTCCTTCTTCCGGATCTAAAGGACTTATTATCGACCTCCGGTTCCCCCATCTTCAAGAACCGAAGGTTAAGTTCACTTGTGCTACCACCTAGGAGCCACAGGGGTTTTACCCAGTTTTTCTATGGGCCCAAAGGAAATAGTTCAGCCCAAATGGTTGGGAACCCTCCACTAGCAAAAAAAAAAAAAAAAAAAAGTTAAGGACTTCAATAGTGTGTGTGTGTGTGTGCGCCCCCAAGCCCCGTTAGTATTTACTAGAAGGAAAGGAAAGAAAAGTACACTTCTTTTCTTTTCTTTTTGTTAATCTCTTATTGTAGCTCTATTGGTTTAGAACTTTGGTAACGTATTTGCGCAAGACGGTGCGTATTTACCCAGGGAAAAAAGTTTATAATTTTTTTTTCATCCCCTGTGGTAGCTCTATTTTGACTCCAATGCAGCATCTTTCTATGTATTACAGCCCATGAGAAGGATCTTCTTCATAAATCCCAAATCATCTTACAGAAGTCGTAGTGAGCCCAAATGTCAGAATAATCATGTTTAAGAATTGAGATTTGAGTCATGTTACCCATAATAATATAAAGTCATGTACCGAACAAATGTTAAATTATATTTTGATATTTCCATGTCTCTCCTTTAAAATCTGAAATGAACTTCATTGACTGATAATTGTGATTTTAACCATTCAATTTAAGGGGTCTAAATTTTAAATGCAATTGCTTATATGTCTAAAAGGAATCTTAAATGGATCCCCGGTGTAAAAGTTTTCAGTATGTTTGTAGTTTCAACACACGATATTCGATTTATTATCTATGGGTTTATTTACGGAACAGAAGATTTAGATTAATTGATTTATGGAGGCTGAAACCAGTTCTTAAACAATGCTCAAGGCTGCATGATTCCTTGGGTATGTTTCCAATTCAAAAGCTTGACAAACTTTAAATGTAAATCCAAGTTTCTAAACCATGTTCATATAGACCCAAATCCCCCTTTTTTTTTATTTTTAAGGTCAGTAGCAAACCAGTCTTCTCTTCATATGCTCATCAATCACCTCAAGAAGCCCTCTAAAATTCTAAAATCCCAGATTCCTTTATAAACACCCCCCCTTTATCAACTCTAGCCTCAATTACTATATGGCTGGCTTCTGTCTTGAACCATGTTTCTGCTTCCATTCAGGCCCCAACATCCATTTTGCTAGATAATGATAATGCCCGACTCATGACTCAATTCTCTCTTTCATACAAGGAAATCACTGCAACAGCTACTACATCTGCAACCAACCACAACACAGAGAACAACATAATCCAGATCCCCCAAGAATCAACCATTATCTGCAAATTCAATCTGGCACGAGTCTTACCCTACTCACTAGACAAGGGTTCGTGTCAAGACCACACTACCAACATTACATTTAAAAAAGCACTAGAAACGTGCACTATTACCATTAGTTAGGTAACATTGGCTTCCGACATTATGGTTGGCAACTCCCGGGATGACTGTGCAATCCTTGCAAGTCGAAAGTTGACTATGTCATGAGATGTTCTTCATTTTTCTCAAAGTACATGTCACCTATTGCAATATCAAAAGCCTACTGCGCATTTTCCTTGTCACCCTGTCAATAATGTAGCCGCATTCAACGAAGCCACTTCAATTTGAGGGAGAACCTGCCCTTGATTACTGATTCGGAACTCCTTGCTTTTTATCTAAAAATACACTCTTGCACAATTGTTGTGTGTGTGTTTACTTACTTCTTCACATGTCACCGTAGTCAATCCTCACACACTGGTCACTATAATCGAGAGCTATCACTGCACATCACTTTTCGAGAAAGCTCTAAACATTAGGGTTACTTATATTACTAATAATAAATGTATAACTGAAAGAAAGGAAAAAAAAAAAAAGGGGTACCTTTTGACTAATTAAATGATTATGGGTGGAACTCAAAATGAAGTGTGGCAAATTCCAATATGGCTAAATCTTATTGTGGAAAGTGACTCCGCTAATGCAATTTTTTGGATGAAATATTTGAGCACGCCATGCAAAATGCAATTCTTATTTAACGAAATCATACGTCTAGTTTTTGAGTTGCAGGTCTCATTTCAACATGTTGGTAGATCTACAAACGGAATGGCAGATTGTCTAGCGAAGCAAGGAGTAGATCATTCATGTAATTTGAGTGCTCATGTGACGTTGATGTGATTGGTGGCTGGTATATGTCTCATGTACCAGTAAACCTTAGAGTGGCGTTCAGATGTATGCTATAATCTTGGTTGTATTGTTTCTCTTTCTAGTTAAATCATACTTAACTGATCAAAATAATAATAATAATCAAGTGAGGCAACTTTTATAGCTGACTGCCAATCTGATGCCAAGGAAAAACAAAAAACTCATACTCGAGACCTAACCCGGTCAGGGCCAAGTCCGAGTCGAGTCGAGCCAAATGTAACAACCCGGGCCCACTGTCCACGTTTTGTCCACTTTGGCTCATGGGATTTCAACTTAATATTTTCAAATGCTTTTAAAAGGCCTCATGTGGGGTTAAGGACAGAGCTTGCATGTTTCCGACGTGGTGGGACCCGTCTTTTAAAGTTTCACCTACCTTCTCTCTAGGCGGATGCTCGCCGGACCCAACGCCCTTCTACAAGGGAGCCACAGGGGCGACATACTCCCCCATCGAAAAACAAAACCGTCCTTGGCTCTAATACCATCTGTAACGACCTGGATCCACTGTCCACATGATATTATCCGCTTTAGCTCATGGGATTTCAAACCAATCTAGTGAGGTTAAGGCCAGGCCGCACTTATACACCCAGGATCAGAACTTACATGTTTCCAATGAGAGACTTATGCACCACTGCATACCTAGTCCTCTCTCTCTCTCTCTCTCTCTCTCTCTCTCTCTCTCTCTCTCTCTCTCTCTCTCTCTCTCTCTCTCTGGATGCGCGCCAGACCCAATGCCCTTCTACAGGGGGGCCGCACTCTCTCTAGGGATGTTCGCCGGACCCAACGCCCTTCTACAGGGGGGCCGCAGGCCTGGCACCGAGTCCCCGATTTAAAATAACATGGTTGACAAGTTCGACTTGGCTGACTCGGCCGAGTCCCACCAAAGTCCTAAAGGAATCGGCCAAGTACCATAATTTGAGTCCGAGTCCCATAGGACCCGACTCATTTAGGGCCGATTCCAAGTCAACTTGGCCGAGTCGTCTTGGACTCGGCTGATTTTTTTAATCCATGTCTGACGCAACCTCCCTCCTTTATTTAGTCTAGGGAACTGCACATAATAATAAGCAGTAGATGGCAGGAGAAAAAGTAATGCAGTAATACTAGACAGTTATGATAATAGAATCTAGAAATCAGCTATCTAATCAGTAGCAATGCATAGAATTTAGAGTCTACAATATGATTAGTCATTCCTAACTACAATATGAATGCAAATGGATTCAAATTAAACAGAATTGAAATACACAAACTGGGGGGAAAAACAATACACTTAAATGTCCAATAGTAGATGGGTATAAGCTAGATGGCTAAATTAATATGAACAAATTTATATAGTAGAATCTAGAAGAGTACAATTTCAGAGAAGTGTACCTGTTTCAGGGAATATGCCATCAATAAGAATAATTGCATAACTAAGTTTTTATATCTATATCTGCATTTGTCGAATGCTGTCATTTTGTTTAGTGTTGCAACCGGAGAGAAGAGATAAAGGTTTCAAAACTCAGACTTGGGGGCGAGTCGGCCACCCTCAAATCGAGTCCAATCTGGCTGAGTTCCATGGGACTCAACTGGGTTCAGACTGAGTTGTAAAAAGAACAAAAGAAAATTATGTCATCCGGGTTTAAGCCAAATGTGGTTTCATTCTTTAGAATGAATTTATGAATTTCGGAAATAATAGGTGGCCATAGTTGATATTTTCAGTCAGGCAGATGAATATCACCTTTGATCCTTAATCCTTCAATCTTCAACAAAATGTGGTTTTGATCTTCTAAAATTAATGTAATGGACCATAAAATTCTCCATTTCACAACAAGAAAGAGGAGAAATTTTCTATTTGACCTTTTCCCCATAGGACTTGGGGGTGAATCAACTCGGTGCTCAATTGATCAGTCTACCCCTTAATCTTGCTCACGCACTCCTTTCCCCACCACCTTCAATCCCTGCCCCCCACCCCAAACTCTTGTTCTCATTCTTCTGATCGCAGGCACAATTTGACAATTACCTCACCTTGCACACAGCAGATTCAATCTCAAAGGAAAATAATAATAATAATAATAAGCAAATAGTTAAAAGAGAATTTAATTTTGAGGCATTATATCAAGGGTAAAGATAATCTGATTGAGCTGCTTGAGGCATTAAAAGACAATCCTAATCCATGATAAGACTTCCCGCGCACACATGAAACTACATATATGCATGCATGCACCCCAGAAATAACTGCATATTCATATCCTGCACGATCCTCACAAAGCAGTAATGAATGAGAATATAACGAAAATCATAAAGACGTTAATAATAATCAGCTTCCGTCTAATATGATTAACAGCGAGTATTTAATCCTACCCTGCAGCACAACAAAAGCTAGAACCCCAGGAGAAGCTTACATACACCAACTATAAGGGAAAGTAAGGTTTTAAAGCTTGGACTCATCGTTGAGACGAGTCAACTTGGCTGTTCAAATGAGTCAGCTTGGTCGAGTCCCATGAAACTAGGTTGAGTCGGACCCAGTCACCTCCAAGACCCATAAAATGTTTATAAAAAAAAAAAATCATTAAAAAAATCTAAAAAAGCGAAAGCTAATAGGCTATAGATTTTAAAGAGTTTTGAGCTTCATTTTCATGTTAGGATGAGTATAAACATTGATCTTTATTTATTTATTTATTTATTTATTTTAATGGTATAAACATTGAACTTTATCTAATTGGATCCTGCAAAACAATTAGCTTTGATCTTTGAATCTTACCCAGAAACCTAGTCAGAGATGTCCAACATCCTATCCAAACAGGAAAAAAAGGGGGGAAAACTCCATGCAAAGGATTAGGGCACATATGGTATTAAAGGGTAACTTGAATTGCTAGTGGCCAATTCTTCCTTAAAAAAAAAAAAAAAAAAAAAGAGAAACATGAGGAAAAGCCACTCTAAAAAAATCCCTACCTTCACAAACCAATCACACTACAGGAAGTTTTAACAAAAAAAACATACCTCTAGAAACTTGCAACCCGCTAATAGATATCAGACCCCCTTGGAGGAGTAAACATACCTTCCATAGTAGCAAGCAATGAAGCAATCGTCTTTATCTCGTAAAGCAGCAACATTTTTTCCAAAACAAGGTTGTGCAAACAATTTTGCCACCTAATCTTTGGTAGTAGTCCATAGCCAAAGAAGTCTTATTAGTAGCAAAAGAAAATAAAGAAGGATAAACATCACAAACTGGCTGCCATACCAGAAATATTCAAAAGATTTGTTAAAAGCATCATGTTATATCCTGTATTGGAGCATGCCATACCAGGAAGCTTCCAAAAGTGGAGTTTTATTGTATTCCCCAGGTTCTTTGTCAGGGTCTGATTGAGGTGTGGAGGATGTCTCCTTTCTTCGAGTGCAGTGAGATCCTTTGGAGGTTTGTTTCTCTTTGCTATTTCTTGGTCAATTGGACAAGACAAATGACAAGATTTTCAGGGGTGCGACGATGTCCACTGGCCAAATGGATGCCCTCGAGGAGTAAGTTCGATAGTTTAAGTTGAGGGAATTTTGCACAATTGGGAGGCTACTTTTTTTGTGGTCTTTCCAAGGTGAAGAAAGTGTGGCGTGGTCTGCTCATCAGGAAGTTGTATTGAAGTTAAATGTTGGAGTCACAAGGGGAAAGCCAAGGCCGGCAGATGGTGCAAGCCATCTTCATTAGCATGTTGGTTTATCGGATTCCAAAGAGGTGAAACTGTTAAGTCATCTTAGAAGCTCTTCGGATTGTTGTGCCTTGCTTTCATGATAAGCTAGTAGTGATAATTTAAGAGATGAGAAAGTTGAGATGAAAGTGTGGTTAAAAATCGGAATGATAGTCAGAAATGATTGCATTCAAGAGCATTTAGGGGTAGCATCAATAGATCATAAATTGAGACAATCACTTCAAATAGTTTCGATGTCCAATTCAAGCTAACAATGGTGCAAATGAGGGAACAATTCTCTATGCAGGTTGATGGCCCCCAAGGAAAAGGTGTAGGCCAAAGAAGACATGGATGAAAGTAGTAAGGATAAAACTAAAAAAGGGCAACCTACCAAAAGATTCGGCTCAACATAGTTGGGACAAGGCTTTGATGATGATTTGCATGATAAGCTAGTGGAGGAGAGTGATTCGATGACTGCAGTCTCTTGGTTTCTTCTTCCATGATTCCCACTTGGAGATTTCAAATTCAATTTAATGAGATCAAATCCTTGACTTCTATGATTTAAGTGGAGTTGACGCGTATTGGGCCGTCGGCCAATGTCATGGCAGGCACCTTGGCTAAACAAGGGGTGGATAGATCTTCCCCATTAATGGTTTTATCTTTGTAGCTTTGTGGTTAGTGGTTTTGGTATAAGGCTTTTATATCTTTATAGTCCAGTCGATTAAATTGGATAGATCTTCCCCGTTAATGGTTTTATCTTTGTAGCTTTGTGGTTAGTGGTTTTGGTATAAGGCTTTTATACCTTTATAGTCCAGTCGATTAAATTGGTTGTATTGCTCTTCCTTGTTATCTTCTTCCCTTTCTTACCAATAAAAAAAAATGCTTGAGATGATTTAATTAAATTAGTTCTTTCCCCAAACGACAATTGCACTCTCTTCCAAGGTTAAATCCTCTACAAAATCACTTAGACAATTTAGAGAGGTCCAAATTTCCCCCACAACTATGCTTCCACCCCTATAACGAAGCTGGATCTTCTTGTCCAATCATCGCCACCTACATAACCCAATTATAAAACAAATCTAAAATGCTCCCAACATAATGAAATCAATAGACAGAACGGCGCCAGATGGCCACGGTAAGAAATATCAAACCATGTTACTAACATATTCAAGGCCAATGATCAAAATAGTGGTTGCAGCGGCCGTAGTGGCCTGTGGCCAAAATGCTACGTAGCGGGTGATACGTAGCAGTTGCGGCGATACGTAGTGGCGTAGCAATGTAAATTTTTTAAGTTGTCAAAAGAATTCGAATCTTTTGGAGCAGACAATCTTGTGTTTTTTTAGTGATCTAAAACCATATAAGGGTAGAGACAACTTTCGGAAAGGCTATTGAGGAGGAAAAAATAAGAAAAATAATGTTTTAAATTAAAACTACTTGGTTTATTAAGTTTTAAATCGTAACGCCGCTATTTTCAAAATAGCGTAGCGGCCTCAACCACTACTGCCAACAATGCAGCCGCTATGTAGCAACCATGTACAAGGCTTAAAACCTAACACCGAATGGACCTTTATTACCAAAAGGGAAGGTTCGATCTAGGGTTCAAAATAACGGTGGTAACCGTTTCATAACGGCCATTATGAAACGACAACGGCCCTTACCGTTACGTTATATTGAATATAATAGTAGGTAACGTTTAGAAACAGTCCACAAAATCGCCGAAATAACGGCCAATATTTTCAAGATATCAGCCATTATAACGGTCCAGTGACAACTTTTTTTTAAAACCCTTATTCTTCTTTCTCTATAATTCATTTCCTCTCCAAACTGACTGTTGACCCTTTGATAACCTCTAAGCCTTCCAAAACCTCTTCCCAAGAAGCAAAACTCAATAGTTTTGCAAGATTTGGGTGGATTTCTCCTTGGGAAAAACCAAGAGAATCAAGGAAAATTCTTTGGTAAGCTATTTTTTATTTTTTTGAGTTTTTTTCAAGATTCAACCTCAAAATGACTTAGAAATCCATCTTGACGTGGTAAATGTTACTTGAAACCCACTGTCAATTTACCTAATGATTGAGTAATTAAGTATTGCACTACTACTGGTAGGTTCTTGACTTTAAGTGTCTAACACTAATGGTTTGTTCAAAATTATAGTTGCAATTGCATTATGTGAAATTTGTGATATTTCAACTTATTTTAGCATATATCTATAAATCTATTCAATTCAAACTAGACTTTACAAGTTTCATAAAAGGCCGCAATATAGGATGTTATGACTTAGGGGGACCGTTATTTTGCTTTAAAGTGTTTACTAATGGAAAGGAACATTGTTTCCTAGCATTTTACAATATTCTGATTTTCTTGGGTATTTTCTTAGGTTTTTTGCAGTCAAATAAAAATTCGCACCGTGATAACCACAAAACATGATGCGACGCGATGACCGAGACCGCAATTTTAAACCATCGTCCCGAAACCACCACAAAGATGGCCAAAGAGTCCTTCCACGGGATTAGCCTTCAACGGATAAAACCCAACCATAAACATCCTGCATTTGCTCATCTGATAGAGAGAACTGAGTCCCCATCCATCAGAAAGGTAAGCAATGCTACCAAGATCCATAAGCAGAGATCCACACCCATAAAACAATTGTATCAAACTAAGGACAACATAGAAATAAATTACACTACCCTCAATCACAACAATTTCTTGAAGACCACATGCTAAACCAAGGATGACAATGCTGGCTTTGGTAAAACGTAGCTTCATGTAGTCATCAACAGGCAAGACCAATGCATATAACTATCCAAAATGCTAAAGCAGAGTGAATTACTGACATAAGAAGCAAATGGAAGCACTTATAGAAGAGGAAAAGAAAAAAGGCCGTTCCAGTGACCCATGGAACTTTTAATGCTGGGCAGTATTACCATAAAATGAATAGAAGGCATTCTGGTCGTGTTTGTATTAAGGTGTTCTGTTCATTTCACAAACAACCACTATCTTTGTTCATTTGTTGAAATCATAGGTTTCTACTTCCCAATTTAAATAATTTCTGCATCAAAATGCAATATGTAAAACATGTAAAAAGATTTAAGTACATTACTGCTACAAGACACTCATGCACAATTACAATGTCAAGAAGTCACGAAAAAACTGTTTCTAAACTAAAATTTTCATTGACAATAAAATGCTAAAACAGTCAGATCAGTGAAAGGAAAGAGGAGCATAAAGCTCTATAGAACAATGAACTGACGAATCATCCCTAAAACTGTGAAGGGAAATCCTATAATGAATAATTCTGTAACTAGAACCCTGAAAAGCAGAATATGAGAGATCCTACGTAGAAGTTATGAAATAAAACCCTAGAGACTGATCCTTTCCACCCCTTTCATCTCCACCATTCTTCCAGGAATACCCTTCTAAAATGGGCACGTCAAATGACTTTGTAGTGTACATACAAAACATTATGCTACTGTGAAGATGTCCACTTAGATGAAAAATATACAGAAAGCATTCAACAGACCCAGATCCCTTAAGAATGAGAAGGGTCGGAAAAGAAGGTTTGGTAATGGGAAGATTTGCGGCTATAGCTAATCCCACCACTATTACCTCCCTGATCTGGAAATGACAGAGGCGGGAAATCCTCATCCTTCAACCGATAGTTCCTCTGTGCTGCTGATCTGACAAAATAATCAAATCTACCTGTTAAGATAATACATTAACAGCATCACAGGCGATCCCAGTAAAGAATATTCAGAAATTGATGAAGGAAAAATCAGAAACCACAAGAAACTAACAAGATAACAAAAATACAAGGATGTGATTGAGTGTACACCAAATCACAGTCAGTTTGAATATTTTCATTGAATGGATGGTTCCATTTTCCTGTCCTACTGTGCTTAAGTGGCATGCATCAGATTCACATTATGTCGTTGGGTTCGTTGTTTGGACACTGATCCAATCATCCAATGCAGCTGGTGTATGGAGTTTTCACCCACTTTCCAACCAAAAAAAAAAAAAAAAAAAAATTGATGTTCCAATGTGGATGACATCCAAATCATCAGGTCCCACCATAAACACACTTCAAGAAAAGGAAAAAAAAAAAAAAATAGAACAATAACCAGACAACCCTGACAAATTAATCCTTGCAAAAGCAGTAAAAGGCAGAGCCCATCATTGAGCAAAATCCATCATTAGGGTGACTGAGATTATTAGAGATTGAAAGGCAATGACTAAAGCCAATTGCCGATTCAGGCCACAAGATAAAACGTGAGGGTCCTAACACAAGATAATGGTCCTCACACAAGATAAAAGGTTAGGGGCCTAACACATGCAGCATGCTATCAAAAAAAAAAAAAAGAAGTGATTCACTGCAGTAAGAGAATTGGACCAGCGACCTGTCTTTCCAATTATTCCAATTCAATCACAATCAGAGATCAGCTTTGAGATGATTTGGGTGGTTTAGCACAGTCTAAGCAATCTGTATGGGCAATCCTTTGGTGATCCATCTCATGGGTGTGAGTCAAGGACAGGCAAAGCACCAAAAATCATGTCCATTGAACCATCCCAATCAACTGATTACAGGATTTTTACTGTTAAAATGGACCATAAGGGGTTGTTTGTTTCGTGTGAAAGTGATTCACATGTGTAAATGACCCACATGTGAGTCATTTGCATATGTAAATGACTCACATGTGGATCAGATTCCACTGTTTGTTACTAGCATAACATTTCACATGTGAATCTATGAATAGGTTGTAGATAGTTTGATGATATCTCAACATCCAAGCAACATCAATGGTTGAAAATTGGACACATGACCGTGTTTGAGCTTCTGAAGAATATGAACGGTCCTGATTTTACAGGTGGGGCCCAGAACATTAAAAAAATCATAAAAGGCAGACTGGGTATGTTAGTAAAAATAGGTTGTATATTGTTTGATGATATCTCAACCTCTAAGCATCATCAACGGTTGAAAATTGGACACATGGCCGTGGTTAAGCTTCTGAAGAATATGAATGGTCCTGATTTTACAGGTGGGTTCCAGAAAAATAAAAAAAATCATAAAAGGCGGACTGGGTATGTTAGTAACAATAGATTAATCCAACGGTTGTGATTATGTTGATGATATCTCAACCTCCATGCATCATCAACGGTTGAAAATTGGACACATGGCCGTGTTTGAGCTTCTTAAGAGAATGAATGGTCCGGATGTTACAAGTGGGGCCCAAAAAAAAAAAAAAAAAGGCGGACCGCTCATAATGGCACTATAGCAGTCCACCCTGCAACAGTGGTGTGTGAAACATTTTCACACCTCTTGAGGTGTGAAAATCTAAGGCCCAAAAGGGGCTATGTTTCACACCATTTACATAGCTACTTTACACATGTGAATCAAAATCACACCAAACAAACATGATTTATGTGTATCCATTACCCATGTGATTCAATTGCATATGTAAATGAAAAACACAAACGTCCCCTAAGCTCCATTTCATTCAATTATTTTGCTTTTGAAATTGCCAATTAGATCTATTTGGTTCTAGTCATTTTCAGGCCATATAGTATATGGCTAGTTCATCAATCTTTGGAAGATTTGTATCATGCTGTGGTCCTGCTATTAGTGAAGCAGGTCATAGCTATGGAGTTCAAGCATCAGAATTTAGATAATATCTTGTTTAATTAGAATGAGTGTACGAATTTGGGGCTATTGAAGGAGAAGAAATCAAAATATGTGGTCTTCTCTACCTTTCCAACCCCTTTTAATTGGTAACACCTTCCACTGTGCCATAGGCTCTTGTCATTTTCTAAGCATGTGGGCATCAAAGTTTCCAATGAGGCGGTAGGTGCTCTCTCTCTCTCTCTCTCTCTCTCTCTCTCTCTCTCTCCGTTCCTTAGATAGACTAACTATGGAGAGCGACCCAGTGCCATTTCTTGGATAAATTCTTAGATGGCTGCCCTTGCAAAGTGTTTTATCACTTTCAAGAGATCAAGTCATTTTCATCGAGTCTCCAAGTATCTCTTCAGCATGTGATTGGATAGGGCCACTAATGGGATGGCAGACTGCTGGGCCAAAGGGGCTGACATGATTGCCCTTTTTAGTGCTGTGATTTAGTAGTTTTTTGCTTGTTTGCATATGGAATAATGCTCTTACACTCTTTATATGTAACCTTTCCTGGATTTTTTAATAAATTTTACCTGTTATCTATGAAAAAAAAAAAAAAAAAGAACTCTACCCTAAGCAGTGATTGGTTACTAGCATGATGCCGAGAAGGAAAAGAGAGGGTTGTCCTCGACAATTGGGTGAAGATGACTGATCCAGGGATGACTATCCCAAAATTTTTGGACTCTTACGCTCTGCTGACAAATTTGAGAACACTCTCTCAAGTTTCTTTCTTCGGATTCAGGTCAGCCCTTTTATAGGTGAGGCCCAACTGCTGAGCTGATCCATATGCCGAGTCACATCTCCATGTTATATTAAAGTTACAGGTTCAGCAAATCCTAAGAGGCCCATCTTCAAGGAATCTAACCATTGCTCCATACCAGGGTGAGGTTCACTGTGAAAATCAAAAGACAAGTCTGCAGCAGCACCCCATTGAAGAGAGAAGAGAAACAGAGGTCTGCCACAGCACAAGTCCAGTCTTGAGCAAAAGCCATAATTATCTGAATGAAAGTGGGTGGAATCCATGGGTAAAAGAAGACTCAAATGACTATACTAAACAGAGGCCCACCTCCGCAAATACTAGGTCCAAATAAAAATGCCAATAATACAGGCTGAAAGTGTATAAAATAATGCAAAAGGCAGAAAAAGAGAAAAGCAGTGGAACACAATGAGGCTTCCAATTGTCAGGACACCCCAAAAAAAAAAAAAAAAATGACAATAATAGAATGAATAAATATTTGTCCTACCAAAATATTAAAACTGCTTTCAATTAGGGGTACTTAAAAACACGCACTATTTCAAGAAGTGGACCTCAACTTCCCAATATAGTAATTTTAGCAGTCTGGAATAAATTAATAAAAAATAAATACATTACCTTTGGAGTTGAGGTGATGATGGTTGATCTGGGGATGACCGAGCAGAACTTCCTTGGTAAGTGCTGTTCCTATTCTCATACATAGTATGCATCGGGCCGCTATCACCAAGCTGTACAGCTTCATTCATACCTGAGAAAGGGACTGGTCCAAGAGAGCCAAACTCAAGCTGATCAGCTTGAGAACCATAGCCCCCATTGTGATCATAGGAATATAGCATAACAACAGAAGGAACAGTGGGTCCAGTTGGAGTGGCACTATTTGAATCCATAGGTGGTATTGGGTACATGCCATATGATACATTAGCTGAACTGTGCATGGAGTTAGCAGAGCTGAATGAGCCATTTTGGGCATGATAGGAGGCCATCGGTTCAAGCCTGTATGAGTCCCATGGCCTATCAGCACGGCTGTCAGCAGCCATCAATCGATCTGACCTTGAGCTTGGCTTCTCAGGTTGGCTGCGCCCATGGTTGCGGCTGGCAGGTCGTGATTTTGAGTTGAAATTCCAGTTTCCCCCCCTGTCACCATGGTCATTCTTTTCATAGTTGTAATTCCCCCAGTGGCTTTTGGTGCTTGAATGACGGTCTCGAAAAGCAACCTTCTGAAGAATCAAACATACATCGGATATCAGTAGTCACCATCAACATCAAAACACACATAAATGATTAATGAGTAATGCCCATGATTATCATAGATCTGTACTGTGCTGTAAAGCATGTGACAATTTCTGTATAACTTCAGCTTACGGTAATGTCATGGGGAACCACAAGCCCAATTGGAACGGCAAAAGAGAAGAATACATCCAGCTGTTTATTAAACAAGGAAACCATATCCATTCTTTCCCGAGGATCAAGAGGTAATACCATCTTCTATGTATGATCTTGTGATAAGTCCAAAATATTGCATATTATTGTTATTATTTCATGGAGATTTAGGACTTATTTCTGATCAAATTATTTGAATTGAATATAAATATGCATCATTGTTTTCAAAATGGAATTTATGAAAAATTGTGTTTAATTTTGGAAAATTGCATCTTTATCAGATTATTCTTTTTGGATCATCGCCCATCGGACTATCCTAGTTCATATCTTTATTTTTACACGTAAACTCAAGTAATTTCTTTTCATCATTGCATTGTACACAAAATTATGAACAAGGTATATTTGCATGAGTTCATACGTGTCCATTTGGGACCCATGCAAAGCACGATAATTTTTCACATGCAATTCTTATTTTTAATTTAATTATCTTCTCTTGTAAGAATACACAAATGGGACCCACATGCGGAGCCACTTCAGAAGTTGCGCAGAGATAGAAGTTGAATTAAAGAAGGAAAGTAAACAAGAAGAAGAGAAGCAACCCATCTGAGGACACCACACACGCACACACACCGGCATGAATCCCAAGGAGGACGTCCAATGGTGGGCCCGCTGATTTTTGCAAGAAATTCTCTCCTATTTTTGAGGAGATTTGAATTAGAAAAAAATTCTATTTTGACAATAACTGAAGACTTGAAGTGGAAGCAAAGAAGAGTCCAAGTTTGGAAAGAAATTCAAATTTTCAAATTTCAAAAAAAATCGAATTTCAAAAAGAGAGAAGACTCAAGAATTCTAAATTGAGAAAAATCAATCAAGATGAGGTCAACGGTGGAGATAGATTTTTGCAAAAGAGGAAAGATGTGACAAATTAGGAAAGCTTATGTGCAACAAAAGATTCCAAGTTGGAGAAGAACTTTCTAATTTCCTATTTTTCTCTCTTTCTCCTATTTTCTCTCTCCTTTCCATATTTTCTCCCCCTTTCTTTCCTCTTTCCCTCCTTTTCTTTCTCCCCAAGCCAAGAGAGTTTCTCAAATTATTTAAGCAAGAGGCTTGGACGTCCAGCCCCACATTGGACCCACAACCCTATTTGCAAAATTCTCCACTATTTTTTAGGAGATTTGAATTTGAAAAAGAATTCTATTTTGGCAATAACTGAAGACTTGAAGTGGCAGCAAAGAAGAGTCCAAGTTTGGAAAGAAAATCAAATTTCAAAAAAATTCGAATTTCAAAAAGAGAGAAGACTTTCTAAATATGCAAGAATTCTAAATTGAGAAGAATCAAGCAAGATGAGATCCACGGTTTGGACCCGCCCCAACTCTCTCCTACATCAGTTTCTTTTCTTTCTTCTTTTCAAGAGCAATATTGTAATTATTTTGGAGAAGAAGATGATGTGCTCGATGGAAGGCTAGTTTTTTTTTTTTTCCTGAGGTGAAGGCTATACTTTTTACTTTTATTTGTTTTGTGCATCGACAATATTAGAGAATGATGTATTTAGAAATTTCACTTTGAGAGGAATAATTTGTTTGTTGATTGTTTCATTCTATAAATACTTTGATTCCTTATTTTCGCTCATAGATATATGGAATGCTTAGACTCCCTATGGGTGAATGCAAAAGAACTTGTGTGAGCCAGATATCATTATAATAATTATTTTTGCTTTTGGTTGTTTAAAATACAATATTTTCGTTCCCTTAACTAAAATAAAGTGACACCTTATTTCAGTGGGGAAATCTGGAGAAAATAAAGTGACATCTTATTTCATTGGGGAAATCTGGAGCTACTCGTACTTCAAATTATTAGTAAAAAAATGGATCCTAGACCCTTGGAATTTATTTTATTAATTGTTAATCAGTTTAATTACTTGCAATTGGTTGTAGCATTTAATTTTTAGCAGTTTGATCTACGATTATTTTTAGTTTAGGATTTTTATTCAATTTTATGGGTTGTAATTGATGTATAATTTTTATTCAAAGATCACCAGTTGTATAGGTTCTCTTCTTCGCAACAGCCTTGCTCTTGGGGTTTTTTGACTGAACTATCAAGTTGTCAACATTTTGCTGATAGCTTAGGATATGGAGATAAACATTGACCAAAATTTGTGTGAATATCAGTGTTCAGTTGTCACAGACAAACATGGTATTGTAAGTCACGCATGAGAGACAAAGTGTCTCGCTCTTCAGGACTCGCCTTACACAATTACCATCCATGTCAATATGCATGGAAAAGACAATAATTTTGGATGTCATCAAAGCCAAAACCATTCCAACATTCAAAAAAAAAAAAAAATGATCATTTAAATCACCAGGTGGCAAGCCACCAAAAAAAGTTTGCAGGGAAAAGCAAATGGTTCAATAGAACATCAAATATATCATCATACCACAAACTTTTAAATTCCAAAGAACCAAGTTCAATCCTGATATTCTCTGACTACATGATAACCATTTTCGAGGAAAAAAATACAGAAAATTAACATAATAATTTGAAAGTTTGTAGTATCATAATTCTGAAGGGGGAAAGAAATAAAAGTAACAAGTTCACTTACAGGATTTGGCAAATAGGTCCCAGTACCACCACGATATCTAGGGAGATCATCTCCAAAGCGCTGAAAAACACCAACTGGACGATTAAAACCAGGTTGGAGAGGTGCAACAGGAACAAGACGTGGGCTGAGCTGGGTGAAAAGGTTCGCATTGCCCATAGGAGGTCTACCAGGACCATCCCAAGGGAAATGACCTTGTAAATACACTGGTGGCACCATAACAGATGGAGGGTACATCCATGGCACATGGTTGCGTGTGGTTTGGCAGAGCCGCCCATACTGCAGATTCCGCAAATGGCTGAGGAAGTCACTGTTAAGAATGTCAGGTTTGGGTTTCGCTTGCTCAACAGACTCCACTGAAGCAACTCTGCCAGTAGAACTTGCAAAAATCTCAGACTGGTCAAGGCTCTCAGCCAAATTTAAGTTCTGGTCAGGCTGGTTTATACTGCTGCTTTCCAATCCATCATCCCTATCAAAATGGCCTGTCGATCCATCAGCGTTTCCAGTATCAATTGGGAAATTATACACAGGAAGCATCGTCAGGTATGGAACAGGTGGTCCAGTTTGATAAAACGCAAATGGCATCGCCCCATTATTATCCATTGTCCTGTGTCTTGAACTGGACCCCACAAGCATTGGAGCAATGGGTATCATAGAATCTGATTCATTTATCTGTGCCGGTTCATAGCCAGATAATTGATGATCTCGAACAGCCGGTGTAGCCACAGATAATGGTCGCATGCTTCTTTCTGCCATTTCAGTGCTACCCATGGCAGAAAGAGGAATCCATTCTCGGTTGTCATCATCTACAGGAGAAGAAATGTGATCAGAAGATGGAGTCTCATGCTGCCACCCACCAGTCTTAACTTTACGATAAGAAGCAGGTGGAACTGCAGCAGGGCCAGTTTTTTTTCCCCGTTTATCCCTTACAGACCTGGAGGCCTTCATAGATGATCCGTCCCAAGAACTTTCAGAAACCGGTTTGCTTCTCGATGAGTTGGCGTTCACAGGAAAAAATCTCAAATTCATATTCCTGTCTGAGTAATCATTTCCTATGCTGTTTTGATACTGGGGAATGTAACAATGATCTTCCCTTGGTGGACCTTGGTTATCTTTGACAAATTTATGCTGGCCTCTCACAAAAGAACTTCCAGAACTACTGGCCCTAGAAGAAATCAATGGTTGCTTGTTAGACTGCAGCATCTGAAAACTCCCATCATCAGGCTCAAATCCTTTGCTGGGACCCATTTCATGCTCATTCCAGAAACCATTTCCATCCTGGTTCAATTCAGTCAGACCTGAATTTTCATTGTCCGATTCACTAATTTCTTCAGAATTCGAAGCCAATCCACTACGGAAATACTGGGGTATCGGAGCAGAAACAAGACTCTGCATAAAATGGGCGTTGGATCCCCAAGTAGGCTCGACCAAGTGAATATTTGTTGCAGGAACCATTCCCGTCAAATTCCTTTGAGCATAACCCATTGAGGCAAAAACAGCAGGCGACACTGGGACTGGTAAATGAGCAGAAGCAAAATTCAGCGGAACCTGAACCTGCCCGTTGAAATTGTGAATTCGGGATGATGCCATCATATTGATCAGATCTTGCTCTTCTTGGTGCATCATATCTAGTTGCATATCTGTCGTCTCAGTTACAGATGCAAGCTCTTCCCCAATAGGACCCAAGCCGGAGGCATCGTCATTATAACTGTTTGAAACACTGTTTGAATCAGCAGCAGCAGTATCAAGGCTCTGATGGGAGGAGCTGTGCCTTAAAGATGACGGGTCATCAGTCGAAGATCTCGTACTATGACTGGTTGAAGCTTCGGAACCCATGTTCTTCCTTCTGCCGCTGTGGTCAGGCCTACCAGAAGAAAACTGTTTCTTTCCTGTTTCATGCAACCGGTTCTGCCTTCCTCTTGACAAAACCTCACCATACATGTCTGCTAGCTCAGGACTAGACTGGGTCCTGGCAAAGTGGTACCTGGCCTGTCCTTCGTGTTCGTTGACCAAGTAATCTTGCCGGGAACTTCTCTGACCCTTCTCCGGATGCATCGTCTCACTAGAGCAGATATCTCTTGTAAGCTGACCTGAGATCCTTCTGCTGTTTTGATTACTATAAATTGTATGGCTCTGAGTACGAGAAACTGTAGGCATGTTGCTGGTCCTAGACATATTTTCAGGGGGATGGTTTGTGGTATCACCAAGTTGGGATGAGATGCCATGAAAAGCAATGGTTCCATCAGCTTTATGTGCAGCAGGTAAACTGACATTTTCACCCTTCCTCTTTATTGCTGTATGGTTTCTAGTATTCTCAGGAACACCATCAGGAAGTAGGTTCAGAGGTCGTGGAGACCACAGATCAGGACTAGGAGCATCAGGACGATGACCACGGCCATGTCTCTCCCATGTATTCATGAAGAACATATCGATTTCGGTAATTAGTTTCTCTTTTGGACACTCGAGCAACATAGCTAACCTTTTAGCCCCAAATGCAAAGGCACTACGAATTCTAAAGAAGTTTCCTGAAAATATACATTAACCCATGCATAAGATATAAAATTAAATTAAATTAAAAAAAAAAAAAAACATAGCAATAAGAACAGCTAAGAAGGTTTTTAAATAAAATTACTGACTTCTGAGCATGCCAAAAGAAATCAAAGAGAATTGTCAAAAGAAATCTGAAAGTAGTCAGTATGTGCAAGCATGACCAAATGTAATTGTGTGCAATTATGCCTATGCCTGGACAGAAGCTGTGAACACGTTATGCCAGTGCGTGATTCAATTGCACAAGCAAGCAACTGGCCAACACTGAATGAGAAAAGAGGAATTATAAAGACCTGCACTGCGGCAAATATATACCTACCTCCCTAAATCATGAACACGGGAGTTTATTTTATCCAGCCACTCTGTGATACGTGCTACCATAGATGAAGAATGTTCCAAAATCTTCCACCCTCCATCCCTCTCTCAATATATATGTATGTATCCCAGCTATCCCGTGCGCACAGTAATGGTCGAACAGAACCCCAAACCACCACCGCCCCAAACAAACCCCATGCGCACGCACCCACCCACACAAAAAAAAAAAAAAAAAAGACCACTGGGCTTGCACAGTTGCACCTGTCCGAATGGACTGCACCATTCGGATCAACTGTTTACCCATTGTTAACAGTGAAAATTTGTGGGCCGTTCATAATACATTAGGATGATAATGTGAACCCCCATCACCATACACCAGTAGTGCCCACCCAGATCTTCTGAAAAAAAAAAAAAAAAAAAAAAGAATTCCATCCCCAGGTGGGCCCCACAGCGAGGTGCAGATGGAAGGCTCCATGCAGCCTTCTGCAAGTGATAAGGAAGATCTGGGCTTGATCATACTAACCCCTCGATCCATGGCCATCAAGTTTAATGGTTTTTGAAGGCATTAGTCTTTTAGGATTCCAATACAACAATAATAGTTGGATGAGTGTCAATTCATCAGGGGGTAGTGAATGCGGAGGGGTTGGATTGATCATAAGGGGCGTCCACGTGCTTAAAAGGGGGGTCCACACTACACAAAGTCTCTCATGAGAGACATCCATAATTGAGCTTGAAGATGTGAAACTAATAATTCCAGAAGAGGAAAACTAAGATACTAAAGTGGTAAAAGTTAAATGATTTTGGGAAGCCAAAACTTTGGAATTGATAGACAACAATCTCACATTTAAATCATAATTGAGAAATCTATTTTATTTGTCGCAAGCATCGTTGTCAATTTTGTTTCAGACCTCATTTCAGCCAGGTCTCCGAAATGAAATGTTTCAGAATTTCGGGGAAACATTTTGGAGTGAAAAATTAAAAAAAAATATGTATAATTTTAAAAATAAATATTAAGATTTAAATGGGTTAAGATAGTTAATATTAAAACTTAAGATTTCGCTATTATATATATAATGGGTCGGGCCTGTTTTAAATGGCTTAAGACTTAGGAGTTTTAATAGGTGGCCTCATCGTGGAGCCCACCAATCTTGCATGGGCCCAGGACTCAATAGTCCCACAGAACACTTTATGGCCACGACAATACAACATTCGTTCACCCCCATACCATTCCACAAGCGGACAGAAACAGGGGAAGAACCGAAGAAGAGAACAGGGAGAGGAGGAAAAAAAGAAGAAGAGAAGAAAAGGAAGAAGAGAAGGAAGAAGAGGAGACGAGGATTATGTGGGGCATGAAATGCCCGACTTTGAAGGAGATCGAATCGGCAGTTACAGATATGTCGTCTTCTTCCATTGTTCATCTTTTTTAAATACAAACTAGAGTTTCTAGTTGGGTTTGATTACTGTTTGGATTGATACTCAGTTTCAATTGATTCTTGTATTGTTTGTTTGATTGAGTCGTGTTAGGGTTTATTTGGATTTTCGATTTGAGTTTGTATTGGTGGAATCCCCCTCTTTCCCCCTTCCTTCCCTTTTTTTCCTTTCCTTGCAACCAGTTATCACTCTCCTTCCCTCCTTTTATTTTTCAGTTTAAAAAAAAATACAAAAACAAAACAAGACAAAACCTAGATACTGGGCATTTCGGACGAAATACCGAAGTTTGGACCAAAATTTTGTATTTCGTCCAAAATGCCATGAAATCTAAAATGAAAACTTTTGTGTGTGATTTTGATTCAGCAGAATGGCTGAAATGATTTTTTTTTTCTTGAAAACTCTAAACTTTATTTCAAAAGACTAAGCAGTGAAAAACTGCTTGGCCAAACCCAAAACAAGACAACAAACATCAAAAGAAAAGAAAAAGGCCACATATCAAAATTAATGGAATAGCGAAAAACCCCTTCCTTAGCAAGACCATCAGCCATAACATTTGCGTCTCGAGAAACAAGATGAAAACGTGCCCCCAACTATGTAGAAATATCCTAAACCTCCTCCACCCAATCCACCAAAACCCCCAACCATGTAGAAATATCCTAAACCTCCTCCACCCAATCCACCAAAACGATATCTTTAAGCCATTCTGGCCAAAATGAAACAAAAATGACAACTGTGGTCGCAAACCTCAAAAGCTAAGGTGCCACTGTGAGTGCAATGCTCTATTCACTTGTAGCAATAAACTTTGCAATATCATCATCATCATGAAAATCATAGTACAGATTGATAGGAATCTCAAAAGTCAAAATATATAAATAATTCAATACTGTTTCTGAAAGAATTTATTGGAAAGGTAAAATAGCATTACCTTTACTGACACTGCGCCCAAGGTTGTTGTTTGTACGTAAAGGATCGACGACATTAAAATGCTTAGACACAAATGGCTGGCCCTGATTTTCCTGGCCAACAGGGAAAACTGCATAATTTAAGTTGCAAAATTCAAGAAAAGGTCTGCTGAGCAACAACTCCCCATGGTCCCTTCGAGGAGGTTCAGCTGCATGGTAATTCAAACAAATTTAGAGAATGAGGACAGGTTTCTGCTTCCTAAAATAAGCCTCCAAATTAAACACTCAAATTCAAGGAAAAAAATGTCATCTCTAACACTCATATTAGGCAGACATCAGGCACCCATAAAGACGTATATATCAGACACATCGGCATATTTCTTAAGAAATAATGTTCTCTCACCAAACATACTAGTACCATTGAGGCAGGCCCTACGGTTAAGGCTTGTGTGGGAAGTGCTTGAAGCACAATGGGTGCCGAAGAACGTGTCCGAAGACACAATAAGTCTCCAAGAGACGATAAATGAGGACGCGCCTTAATGGAAAAACCCAATTCAATTAATCCACTCCGAAAATAATCTTCTACAATGCCATATAAATAAGAAAAACAAATCTTAGGACCTAAGAAACCTAAACAAACTAGGAAACTAATCAAACTAGAATCTTATCCTAATTACAATAAAATTAGAAACTTAATCCTAAATACAACTCATCAAATAAACTAGTAACAAATAACATTTAAATAGATAGAAAAATTCCTAAATCTAATTAGGCCCTACACACGTGGACTGAGGTCCATCTGCATCACATACTCAGCAATTAGATAGTACTTTATGCACACTATTCATAAAGTACAGATGTATTTTTCATTTTTCATGTAAGATTTGACTATATCGTTGTCTTATGCACTTGGGAATAAAATTCATACATGTAATACATTATCTAACATCATTATATATAAGAAGAGACAAATTGAGAGGTCTGTGCATCTTGACAGCTATAAACCATGTCTGACATAGGCCCACTAGTCAAGTCCAACTTACAGACATAGAAGGATATACAAACATATTTGTACCTGTCATTTCAGGAAGTGAACTGATTGGAACAGGGCCCCAGAGACTAACACAGAAGTTTTCCCAATCGAAGTTACTGAAAAATTCCAGGAAACGATAAAGGACCTGCCCCATGCACGCATAAAAGACAATCAGGCTCAAGGCTAAACAATACAATATACATGCTATTTATATGGAAGGAAAATTGCAACGTAAAAGATGAAACTAGTAGTATAGTACCTCAAGTGGTCCTGCAAAGGAATTGTTAAAGACATGAAATATGTAAAGAACCAAGGTCTCCAGGGCATATGTAGAAATAAGCCCATGATGAGCCCCAAGTATACGGCTTTCATAATAACACCAGGCCTTTATCAGTATAATGCTGCGCTTAAATAAATGGTTTTGATTTATCAAATGGTCAACCTGCAGACATGGGGGTGGATTAGTTGTAAAATAAAAGGTATCATGGAGACCCCATAAAAGCAAGCCAAAAACTTATTGCTACACGACAACATCTCTAAGGTTGCAAGGTCATGATAATAGAAGCCTACCTCATCAAGGAAACAAAGGGTACACAACCCCCCTAGTTGGTTAAAAGATATGTCTACAACAATGTTTTCAACAAGACACTTTATTATTTTCACCTGAAAAATAAGGTCAAAGAAGAGAGCTTAAGTACATAGAATTCAAATGAAAGACCTCAAGCAAAGCAAACAAACAATGAACCTGCAAGGCTACAACTGTGTTGTTGATCATTTATTTCCTAAAATTATCAGTGCCTCTCTTTTTCAAATCAAATAAATAATAAATCTGGAAGGCTAAAACTATGTTGTTGATTGTTTATTTCCTAAAACTACCAGTGCCTCTCTTTTCATGTACTCTTGACACTTGTATAAGACCTCAAAACCATCTGAGAGACCCTAAGTTATAGAGGCAATGGCCTAAAAACTATCTCCACATCTCCAACCATCATAACAATTGGTTATACAACTTCTGAGGAAATGAAACGGATGGTTAGTAGAGGGAAACATCACAGTGACCAAAAGTTCCATCAACAATCCATTACTCTTCTTAAGAAGTCTAAAGTTGAAAGTGTTAGGATCTTTCAAAAAAATGTGGTTTTTGGCAAATGGCCCAATAAATGTGATTTTTGGAACATGGCCTATGATGTACGGATACTTCAAAATGGGCAACGTATCGTGTTGTATCGTATCTGATACTTCACTTTTTATGTGTAAAATATGTGTCCTTACCATGTCCATGAAGTGTCCCTACCGTATCCATGTCGTATCTGGGCATCCTAGAACATGGCCCACCATCCATGATAAAGTTCAGCAGAATAGTTCAGATCTTGTAACATATATCGTGCATATGAAAATAGAATTATGGATAAAATTTAGGTATGCATAAAGGTCTTTTTTTTTTTCTTTTCTACGTAACCCTAAGGGTCTATTTGGCTTTTGTCATTCACGTGCTAAGGATCCTCCTTGCAACAAAAGTCACCTTCACATCTGATTGCTTGGCATCTGGAATCTTCTTCTCACATAGTCACTCTGATATGTTGTTTTCTTAAAGGCATCAAAGTAGGGGGGGGGATGGTGGTGGTGGTGTTGTTGTTGTTGGGGGTTTCCAGATAAAAATAAGGATCACAAAGAAACACAAACACCCCCACCACAATGATGAGGGAAACATTGTTGTCAAAATCCTATGATTCATATTGAAGTCCAAGTAAAAAGTTCGTATCATTGCAACAAATCCCATTTACAAGTGAATCTTAGGATTTAACTGTAAATATTATAATTGAATCTTACGATTCAAGCAATATGTCAGGGTGGGAATAGCGAGAGCTGAATGGCTAATATTAATAACTGTTTACCTTTTTGTTTTTTTTTTCCTTACTATTTCTTATATATTACTAATTAAAGAAACCTCTTAAGAATTTGTGGGATGCTGGGGGTTTTAAGATAATGTTCCACTTTACTTAAGGGGCTTTGTGCTCTCTCTCTGAAAAGCGATTTCTGTGTTCCTCAAAGGCACTGCTTTTCTGGGTTTGACGACCCCCCCACCCCACACACACCAAAAAAAAAAAAAAAAAGGATCTCCTCATCCTCAACCTCCCCAGATGATCACCAGTCGATCTCCACTTCAACACCAGGTCTCTCTCTCTCTCTCTCTCTCTCTCTCTCTCTCTCTCTCTCTCTCTCTCTCTCTCTCTCTCTCTCTCTGTAGTGAGTAAACCCGCCTAAGATCCAAACGAATCTCACCAAAACAGAACAAAGTCTCTGCTCGGTTTTCTGCTGTGCATAGATCTGGGTGGGCCCGCCTTTCTGATCTGCACCAGATCTCTGTTCTTCTGAAACTGAAACCAGAAGCCTCGCTCCCTTCGATCCCACTCTGCAACTGCTACACAGAAGTCGAACCAGATCTGGATCTGGTCTCTCTTCTGCCCTTCGCAAAACAAAAAATAGATCTGATCTGGGACTCAGATCAAGAATGATGCAGCCCTAGATCCGCAATCGACAAATAGATCTATCTCCCGAAGGATTGATCAAATCCAAGGATGGATTCAGCCATTGGGGCACACTCATGATGAGGAGGAATACCATAACTGAGAAAATCTCAATACTCAGATTTAATTGATAATAAGCATTGCATTACAGCTGAGGCATAATCATCCTTGTATAGAGTATGATAACTTGGATGCCAAAGATTTCCTAAACAATAAAGGAAACTAAACCACTAAACTTGCTTAACAAAATAAAACTCTAATTTAAATTCTTCTAAATGAATCAAAAATACTTAATTAAGACTCCTAAACAACGTAAACTTCTAATTAAATAGATGTCACGTTGGGCCTATGTACTATAGGCCCAATGGGTTGGCCGACCTATGGTTTGGCCTACATCAAAGAACCCACGCTCCACAAATCACAACCTCTATCACAAGAAACGAGATCACATAAAAATGTCATTTCCCCAAAATCTCAAGAAACCCCAAAACCTTCAAAGAACCCAAATTCCTCCGCATTCCCCAAAATCCCCAAATGCCATGGCTACCTCCATTATGTCTCTACATCCTCTCAATCGATTTTGTACCATACTATGAATAGACATGTATTTTCTGGGGAAAAATTTTATTCGAGCCCATTTTTTGAACAAGACAAACAAAGATCATTGTGGCGTGTTGTGCTTTACACAACTATAGCTGTCACTGGAATATTGAGGACGAGTTACTTCAGAAGGCATTCAATGAGATGATGGAAGAGGATGATTTGGTTGATGAATGAGATCAGGATGGAGGAGAGGACAATCTTGTTGGTCCTAACAATGCGGACAAGCAATTTATGACCGATTTGAGAGAGCAACTGAGTTGAGATATGTGGGAAGCAATGGGAGGAGGGAGAACTTGATTTGTTTTACTTATATCAATGTTTGACAGACTTTTTAATTTAAACCATTCTCTACTTTATGTTCTCTATTATTGATGATCTTCTTAGAATAGTTAATGATGATTAATGGTTAGGTATGAAATGAACTATATTATATTATTTAAGTGCTTTATGTATGAAGTTAGATTTATTAAAATTAGGTGGAACATTGGATTGTTTATATGAAGTGTTTAACTGGGTACAGCTACCTAACAGGTTGGGGAAAAAATTACAAATGCCCTCCCGTTAAGGGGAGACTCTGTCAAGATTTTCATAAATTTTATCAAAATTAGAAAAATCTTTGTTTGTCATTAGTTTTTTTTTTTTAATGTTCCGTTAAGTAAAATTTGTCATTAGTTTTTTTCCCGTGGATTTTCAAATGCTTACCAAATGTGGTCCTCCGAAGAGAGGATTCCTCTCCCATTACTATATGTGCCCTTATTTAACTTCAACAATAATGTTGATGATTTGGATTTTATATTTATTTTTATTTAAAGAAATTAAAAGAAAAACATTACAACTCATTTATATTTCCTTGTAACATTGATACATTAAACATATTTAACATTCAAACATATATTAATTTTTTATACATAACCGTATGCCAATGACGTTTTTTATATGATTGTATCATAGTCTTCTTTATCCCTCTATTCTTATTGCTATAGATGGAAAACAGAAGCCCTACAATCCACGATATGATTGGATTCAACCCAATGAACAATTTGCTGATACGATTTCGATTTTCAAAATAATGGGGAAAACACAGTGATATACAAGAACTACACCAAAACAAAAACTAAAACTACAAAGTGAAAGCCATAAAATCTAAAGTACGATCCACCCCTTGTTCGGCCAAAGAAACCTATCTCAAGAAATATAAGATCCTTAAAAAATGAAAGACGAAAACCAAACATGTCCAAACTCCAAACACACAAGGCAAAGATAAAAATCAAATATTGAAAGATCAGGGTGTTAGACAAGTAGACAGCGACCTAAAAAGGAAACAGGATAATATGTCTGCTGTAGTATAGAATAATGTTTTAAATAAGTGTGTGACTGAGAGTGTCTGAAGAAATTAGGATCTGTGACACTAGGAGACTAGGAGTACTGAAGAGGGCATACTTCTGCCTGAATGTATTGAACTTCTTTTACATGGAATTCAGCATTTTCGCTCTTCTCCTCTTTCTCAAGCATATCGCGGACTTCTTGAGCCCATGTATCCTTTAAGTTCTGATTCATGCTAAAAGCAGTCAAGTCAATATCCCCATCAGGTAGATACGTCTTGAGCGGTACAGAGCCAAAGGTGAAAGTGAAAACCTGAATATCATCATGACCATAAAAATATAAAAAAGTTGAAATAATTAAAGAATATTACACAACTTGAACTTGACAAATGCAAGGATTAAAGGACCAAACATATCAGACAACAAAGATTTTATTCATGCCAGAAATTAGAAAAGGAAAAGGATAACAAGCTACCTGGAAAAACTGACAAAATACACACACACACAGAGAAAGAGAGAGAGAGAAATATCCATGATGTTATATTCTACATACATTATCTGTGTTACTGTAAATTCGGCAAATTTTATCAGATTTTTATGCCAACAATAAACCTAACAATCCTCCAATGTTTGCACTAAACTTTTTCTTAAATAGTGAATCTAATTTTACCCAGAAAAATAATGGGTTTAAAATTAATAAAAAGACTGAACATTTAGAGAGAGTAAATAAACAAATATATATATAAAGTGCAAAGCTAAAATAACATTAAAAATACATAATTACATCGTTTAAAAAAAAAATCTACGCAAGAACTGACTGTGACTAGACTTTTGCATTTCAGACATGGCAATATAATGCATTTAACTCACATATTATATAAAAAAGATCAATTCACAACAAGCAATTGAGCACAGGTATATGTAATATTGACTAAAGAATATTTGAAAAATAAAACTTATCTAGTTTAAACCCTCTAATCTGATTAGGAGTATACAAAGACTATTATTTCCCTCATTTCAGCTTTAAATGATGGTTTAAAAGTATGAAAAACTGTATTTCAGCTGATAGAGGTAGAAAAAAAAAAAAAAAAAAAAAAAAGGGGTACGAAAAGGAATAGTACCGCTCTATTATAGCATTTGGAAGGGTATGTTCCGAACGAAAAAGGAATGGAGTTGACAATAATCATCAACAACACTACTATTGATTCATTAAGATAAATATAATCATTTTTAAGATACGTTGGAAACATAATTTCAATTGTTTCACCAAATTCAATTATTATTTCAAAAAAGAAAAAGACTCTTTCATCAAATCTCTAATTTCTTCAATGCTTTTGTTAGTCCCCAAATCTAAACATCATCAACTTTAGTTCAACCAATCACATTAGCCAGATCACCTGCTGCTATAGCCCATATATGCACCACTATTATTATTTTTCTAATCATCCATTAAGTTAGCAAGCTCTCCACACCCAATCAAAAGAGACTGGATCTCCACCACTGTACTATCACAAAAACCTGTTATTCTAGTGATTGGGAGCTTTCAGTTTAAACCACATTCCATGAAATTGATAACTAGGAAGCGAACATTTCACAAAAGAAGGAACCATTATTCAGAATATCGCATTCCACCCTTAAGTTTCAGCTCTAGCTTGAAAGAGGGTGAAAAACCTTTTTTGCAACATAGTCTGGTAGCAACTGAGTCATCCTCATCACATACCCCTGGTTTCATTTCTTTTGGGCATTAAGCAGCTTTTTTAAAAAACAGCCATCAAAATTAAGCTTAAATATGCCCACAGAAGGTGGAATTCAAACCGTATGGTCTTTAATTTTCTTACTCTAGCACACCAACACAATCCATCCCCCATCCAAACTTACAATTGAAAGATATGGAAATTCTTTAATCGCCAAGTCCCAAGAGAGGAGTTAATTTTAAGACACTCAAAAACCTGAGATGCTGATTATAGAAGACCATAAAACATTAAACTATTTCGCTCTTTCCACACAAGACAAAGCATAAGTCCTCCAAAGATCTAAGCATTACCCATAAAACACTACAAAATTACAAAAAAAAAAAAAAGTTCCAAGCACATTGAAAGACAAAAATAAATGGTCTATCTCGCCAGTTAAAAGACACATCAACCAACAATTAATCATAAACCTCTTCCCACCTTGAAGATGATAACAGTAGAACCTTATCTAAAATAGCTGTCCTACAAAAAAAAAGAAGAAGAAGAAGAAGAAGAAGAAGAAAGAAGACCTACTGCTCACCTAGGTTACAGAGTTTTCCAAATAAAATTAAAAAAAAAAAAAAGTTAATCTTTTTCACATTCTCACCCATCAACTCATAAAAAGAGGAAACCAAATGCTATGATCTGCCTTAGTATGAGGGAATGCACAGAAAAGCCACAATTCCCCACCTATAAATTTTCCCAAAAGCGACTCTCCCTTCACCATTTATCAAACCCTTTACCTAAAGTCTACAAAACCACAAAAGTCATACCATGAAGTGTTATTGTCTATAGGCAGCAGGCTCTTGTTTATTGCTAACCATACAATGGACGTATTCCGGATTTTTATCGCCCAATTTTAACCAAATATTCCAAGATGGATGTTTCCATTTTAGCTCTTCCTGCCAAATATTTATTTGTAACCCCTCATTAATACTGTCTACTTTTCCACTGCACATCTGAGTTTCTCCTTCAGTATCAAGCCACTGAAATCACACCATCAGCAAAAAAAAAAAAAAAAATCCCACCATCATAGCAAAATTAATTCCCTCTAACATTGAGGGCTATTGTGCAGCCAGAGCGCCCCATCAGATTAATAATCTATATAATTGAACCATGATCCACCCTTCTGCATGCTCAAGGCTAAAATAATACCAATTTTAGACTGGTGGATGTGAACTTTAAAATCTATATTAAGTATTACAAATATCTCCAACATTTTGGAAATATAGTGATATTTTCATGAGACAAAAGTGGACAAAGAAAATCGCTAGACCAAAATATAGTAAGAAGTGACGTTCTTACAAGATCTTTCTAAAATTCTACCTAAATTTTAGATTTTCAGGCTATAAATTTTACGAGATTTCCTTTCTCAAAACAAAGTATTTTAAGAGATTTTTATATTTAATATTTTTTCTATTTTCCTTATTTTTTATTATTTGTAACATTAATGATTTAGAATTACTGGCAAAGTTTTCCCGATAATATCTGGAGAGAAATCCCTTTTCCTCATTGTTACAGTCAAGACTTGTGCGCCGCGCACATAGAAACTTCTTCTTCATGTACATGGAAAGATAGGTAGGCATTTGGAGCCTGGCTTTTTTCTTTTTACTTTTCTTTTTTTTTCCAGTTCAGTAGTAAAACTATTATAGCTGACCTCAAATTGACAGGATAAGGCTTAGATGATGTCAACAACGATAACGATGATGAAGAACCTTCCCAAAAGTCTGATTCTTCTAATCCTTAATCTTGCTTTTAACTCTCAGTAAGCCTTTTCCTTCCACCATCCCACAACACCAAAATAGTATCTAATAACAATGGACTGATAATATATAATATTTTAATATTGCTTCTAACTCTACAAAGCTTTACTGAGATCAAACTATAAGCCTTTTACTTCCACCATAACAGATCAAAAAGAAATGGAGCAGGTTCCCACAACACCAAAATAATATCCAATATCAATGGACTGATAAGACATAATCTGGAGTATGGCTGCCTGAGTAGTCCCTTCGTGACATCATGCCAGTTGTTTTCCTTTTTATAGACTAAATCAAGCCAGTCAGGTGTGACTAGAAATACATTTAATGCCAATTATCCTGAAAAATGGATCAAATGAGTTGACACTGCCCATAAGAAAATCCACCAAAGCATAAAAATTAATCCAATCAAGAAAATTTTGAATATAGGCATTAATTCTAAAACCACCTTTAATATAAAAAGTGAATAATACTGAAATCTCTACCAACATCATGGAAAAGGGCACCAGTTGCAGACTGGATTGAGGCCAAGCCACATTTCTTAGCTGACAGTACCATATACCGAGCATATCACTTGAGAATATGTGCTCACAATATTTCACGTCCTTCAAACCACCACCACTGAAAATTCATTAATCCAAACATCAATTCTTCCAGACAGACCAAAGCCCCCTAGAATAGAAATCCCTCCAGACACACCTAAATTCTTCGCAATCCACTCCACCCTGCTATTGTCCCATAAAGCAAGGGCAGCAACACAATCAAAATTATGCAAGTTAGAATCTTGTAATAGGACAACCAGTTTAGAATCTTGTAATAGCACAACCAGAATCTTAGGTCTTTGAGAGACACTCTTCACACATACTTTCTTCTCATCTGATTCAAACCAAAATTATGCAAGTTAGAATCTTGTAATAGCACAACCAGTTTAGAATCTTGTAATAGCACAACCAGAATCTTAGGTCTTTGAGACAGACTCTTCACACTTACTTTCTTCTCATCTGATTCAAACAAAAATTATGCAAGTTAGAATCATGTAATAGCACAACCAGTTTAGAATCTTGTAATAGCACAACCAGAATCTTAGGTGTTTGAGACACTCTTCACACCTACTTTCTTCTCATCCGATTCAAACCCTCTATCGTTCCCCAACAACAATAGCATAAGCCATGACTATGTCTATTTCCATGACTTCTACCCATATTGTGAATTTCATTTCATTATGGACAAAATGCCCGAGATTTTTCATTTTGGCCATTAAACTGAAATAAAAACACTCCTCAAAAATTTCGTCCAATTTTTTGGTCCATTTCAGTTAATTTCAGTCCATTTCGCTCAATTTAGGTCCTATACAGAAATAAAATGATATTTATTATTTTCTGTTTTCACATATGTATATTTATTTATTATTTTTCCCAAAGTGTAACTCCAAAATCTTTTGCAGAAATTCCGAATCAGCCGAAATATTTCAGTCCAAACCAAAATGGGGTCTAAAACAAAATTCTCAACTATGCCTCTACCATCAACAGTTCCAATAATCTTGTCATGATATCATCATCCCCTACCCCATCACCCCAGTTGAAATTTATATAAAAACTAAGATTTAAAAGCTCTCTTTTAAGTTTCTAACCATGGCTCTTTTTCTTTAAAGTCTTATATCTACCTTCACAACAGCTTTGTTCCTCAAGAGTTTTGAGTGAAGACTAAGATGATGATGTTCCCTTTATCTGCAGTTGAATCTCCCAATGCCTTTCCCATGCTTGCTCTATTCACTTAAAAGACACTCCCTTAGCAGCCAGTCGGTGCTCACCTATGATGCCTAGATACGGCACGGATATGGCAGGGACACACCATAGACATGGTAGGGACACGGATTTTACACATAAAAAAGTGAAGTGTCAGATACGAAGCAACATGATACATCGCCCATTTTGAAGTATCTGTGCGTCATAGGTGGTCACTCGTCATGCTAATAGTGTATTGGTCTTATCACCTAGAGTTCATCACCAACAACTTCCTCTTCTGCTGCATCGGCCCAAAAGTAAATTTGCTGACTTGGGACAGTTTCATCAATTCAAACACCACCTTTCTCTAAGTTGTCTCTACATTAGAGGAAGGACTTGCATCGGATCCGACCATTGCTACATTTACTTGCCCTAAGCCTCTTCCAATTGAAGCATGAGTGATAGGGATGGGACTTGTAAAGGCAATTCACAACAAAAAATTCTGGTTTACATAATACCATCTATAAGCATAGTCTCACAAACATGATTTGCGAATTGTTTTCAAAGGTTGAAACTTACTAAAGTGAGTGAAATTAGATTTACCATTTAAAGCCATATTAGCACTACCCTTCAATTTCAAAACCAACCCTCCATCAGGGTACTTACCTCTCTTCTTTTAATAGCCATTAATGCAATTACAGTTGGAGGACTTACCTAAATTATCCATCGAAATCCATTATTTTTCTGGTGCCAATATTGCATTCATGATACGATTTTAAAATTCCCCAAGCCATATTAGCACTGCCCTTTAATTTCAAAACCAACCCTCCATCACGGTAATTACCTCTCTACTTTTAATAGTAATGAATGCAATTACAGCAGGAGGACTTACCTAAATTATCCATCGAAATCCATTATTTTTCTGGTGCAAATATTCTGAAATATCCAATATTGCGTTCATGCTAAAATTTTAAAATTCCCCAAACTTTTATCCTAATTTCACACAGCTTTCCAACTGAAGCATATCTGCTACCTGCTCCAATGACAAAAGCTTGGCTGACATCCACACCACTAACGAGTACTCATCTCCACTCAAAAAAAAAAAAAGGCTACCCCCACTGACTTCTAGTCAATGATCTAGTTTTCATTTATTAGAATTCTAAGGCCTTGTTTGGTATCTCTACTCGTTTTTTGATAGACCCATCAAAATAGAGCCATAAAAAAAAGAGGCAAGAATCAAAAAAAGTGTTTGGTAATGCAAGGATCTATTTCAAATAGACTTCTTTAAATCAATGGTTGATGATTTTTCACAAATTCCTCTAGATCCATGAGGTATCAAGCTTTGAAACTTGACCACATACCTATGTTCAGCCTTCCAAAGAGATTCAACAGTTTGGATCTTGTGTTTGGGGCCCATAGAATCCAGAAATGAATATAAAATGGTCCACCTTTTTTTTGCAAATACCTCAAGATTGGTGATGATCCAACGGCCAGAATTTGGTTCCATAGCCGTGTTTGATCTTGGCATTGGCGCAACGGTAGGTTTGCTCCATTGCGATCTGGGCATCACAGGTTCGAAACACGGAAACAGCCTCTACGCTTGCTGGGGTAAGGCCGCATTCATCTGACGCTCCCCATGCCCCAAAACACTGTTCCTCCGCCTCTTTTTTCCCCCTCTACTTTTCAACTACGTAGAGAATGGGGCTGTGGTTTTAAGAGGCTTTGCCTCTACTTCTCTAAAGTGGGCAGAGGCTGGAAATAGATTCCAAACGCTCTTAGTTTCAAAACCTCTGCCCGTATTGGAGATTTAGAGAAGTAGAGGCTGGAAATAGAGATGCCAAACAGGGGCTAAGCCCTACACATTCTAGACTCTCCTCAAAACATGCTAATGATCTGCAAAACCCATTTAAGCAAGAGACAAGGTCATGATCATATCGGAGCACTCAGCACGAAATGGATGCCAAATAGCTTCACCAAAACATGTGTTAACAAAGGATCAACAACTTTCATCAATCAATGATGCAAGAGGAGCCATCAGCGTCACACCTTGGTATCATTCTGCATGAGTGATCTCATAACTTCACACGAGGAGGCGGCCAATGGCATCACATTATCACCAAAGATAGAGGAAAAAACCCAAAAATTAAACCAAAACAAACTCTCCATTATGGTTGTGTGCTTGTACACATATAAGACCCTTGTGGTGCATGAAGAGGGATCATTTCAACATCATCAGCAGAGCCTTAACCCATCAATCTAGGGCCGGCAACTGTTTCCTAAGTAAACATCACTAGAAGACTCGTGCAAAGACATTAGGGAATACCCTAAGAGAAGGGGACATGTGCAATAACACAAGTTTTGGGTCATACAGCTGGATATCATCCCTAGTGCAAAACTGGATATCATCCAATCTGAAGATGAACAAAAGGCTAGTTTAAAGAACCTTCGGAAGGTACAAAAACATACTACGAAATGCTACATTGGTTCTGATTTTTTCATGGAAGGTGCCACTTCTAAAAATGCTTCATTTTTAAAACTTCCCAAACTAAAAACTTTAGCCTTGCAACACTCAGCAGAAGAAAGAAGCCTCGGAATGTTCCAGTTTTGCCCAATTGTAGCCTAAATATGTGAATACAACTAAAATTATAAATAAAAAACATAGAAATACTTATGAACAACCTTTGGACCTTTGGTACAAGATAAGAAACCATATTCTGCTCAAAAAGAGAAGTGTGGATATTCAATGATTATAGTGATCAGAATATGAGAAACATAACAAAGTCAGGGAGTTGCTTTCATCTTGCAATGCTATTAATGCACGATGAAGTAAAAACCAAACATGAGGAACCCCCCACCTCACAGGAGAAGCACTTCATGATAAGCCGCTGAACATATTCAGCGACAGCATTTCTGCGCTCTTCCGATGGTTGATTGGGCTGGATGCAGGCAATCAACTCTGCTGTCCTCTCCTCAGCTTTTAACCACCGCTCCATGTCCAGCGCTCCGGTAACACTGGCTGCTTCATTGGGCAAGAGGCCACTGAGCAGTAGGCCGCTTGGCTGCGCCCAGCCTTCAAGATCGCCCATGCAAGGCTAACCCGAAGCTTACCCGCACCAACTCAAACGCCCTCGACCACCTTCTTCTTCTTCTTCCTATCTGCACTGTTTCTGGGTATAAAAGTAGTGTCGATATATTGTTCTCTCTATCTGAGTCACAGAGGTGGGGAGCAAAACAAAGAAACGATAAAAAGAAAAGAACTTGAATAGGTGTTCGTTTAAGGATCACCCTCCCTCAATTAATCCAATTGACCAACAACCTCAGAATACAGTGGGGGTTCTGATTCTGCAAGTGCCCAGAAACTACAATGCGATCAGAAATTTGATAATCTGGGAGACACTGAGATGTTAGGGTTTTTTTTTTTTTTTTCACAGGAACACATAGAAAGTAGGGGAATGAGAAAAACCCAAAACCTAAACAGACGAAATTTTCGCTTGGGAGCAGGAAACGATCCACATTCCTCGAATTCCCTTGGGACACCAGCACGTATTAAAAACGCCCCAGAAATCAAAACCCTAAAAACCCAAAGGAGACGATCACAGCCAGCGATACAGATAACTCCACAACGATCAGTTTGTTTGCAGTCAGATACCTAATACCTAATCGTACACAAACAACAGAAAACCCTAAAAAAAGGTTTATAGGAAGCCGATTCCGGCGTCCCCAAATCCGCTACGGTCGAGAACGATCAGAAAACACAGTTTCGATCAAGAAGAACCGCAAAAATACATCAAGAGAGAGAGAGAGAAGAAAAAAATGGATTCTTTTCTTCTTCTGTTTTTTTGGAATGAGTTCGAGGAATCTGAAATGAATCCTTCGGCGAAGGATCGTTTCAAATTCTCGATTTTGGGGCAGGATTCTGAAGGAGGGTTTAGAGGAGAATACAAGAAGAAGAAGAAGAGAAGAGGAAAGGAAACAAGGAGAAAAACCGAAGAGATCGAAGTGAAGGTGAGAGAGATGGGGAGTTTTTAGTTTACTTGATGCTACGGTGTTCTGTTACGTTGGTGTGAGTGGACATCTGGGAGTGGGCCCACTTCAGCATCTTGGATGAGCGTACAGTTTCCTTTTTTAATGAATGATATTGCAAGTATCTACTACTCTCTGCTCTCTCTTTTTCTTTTTCTTTTTCTTTTTCTTTCCAAGCCATTCAAAAAAAAGGAGAGACGAGAATAAAAACAGTATTTGGTAATGTAAAAATCTATATTAAATAGACTTTTTTATATTAATGATTAAATTTTTTTCATAATTTTTTTTAGATTTATAATGTATCAAGTTTTGAAAATTGATCAAATAGCCGTTTTCAGCCTTCCAAAGAAATCTTACGGTTTAGATCTTGTGTTTGGGGCCCACATAATATATAAAATTGCATCCACTGGCTCAAATTTTTCACACGTCTCGAGATTGGTGAGATCCAATGGGTGAAATTTGGTGTCATGGCCACGTTTGATCTTTTTAACGTGTCCAACAATTTGGATCTTGATTTACAGTCCCATAAGTAATATAAAAAAAGAAAAAAGAAAAATGTTGTTGCTCATGAACAAATTCAATATTTGAGCATAATACATCAATGGGTGATATCGTTTTGCGGATATCTAGAGATCTATAAGCTACCAAGTCTTGAAAATTGTCCACATAGCCTTTTGAATCCTTTCAAATAGATCTAATGGTGTGGATTTTGCACTTGGGGCCCACAGATTTCAGAAAATTGTATCAAATGGCTCACTTTTTTCATATATCTCAAGATTGGTGATGATCCAACGGCTAAAATCTAGTATTATAGTCGTGTTTGATTTTGTGGACATTTTCAACAATTTGAATCTTGATTTACACTATTAGATTTTGAGAAAAAAAATATAAAAAACAGATGAGGGCGTGAATGGGAAAAAACACTGTTCACCCACCTTTTTTTTCTCCCTCTAATTTCTACATGCTATCAATGGTGGGTTGTAGGAAATATAGGCATGGCCTCTACTTTTCTTAAAAAAAAAAAAAAAAAAAGAGGCTACCAAAATGCTATCAACACCGCCAAACACATCTATTATCAAAATCTCTACCCGATTTAGAGATTTTAATAAATAGAAGCAAAAATTAGTGATGCCCAACAGGGGCCAAGTTTAAATATTTTTGATAGGGCTGCTCATGTGATATCACATAAATCATATTGTATATTATATTGGGCAATATTGTAATACCATGATATCGCATATATCACCATGTGCGATGTTCCTATGTTGTGCGATATTGCACCATGATTATATTAACAACTCTACCAAAAATCTTTAAGCCCCAACGATTTTGGGGCAAATATGAGATATAAGAGCAGTCACATGGATGTGTATTTTATTGTAGAGTTCTACTACTTACACACTGCAGACAGCTCTCTGCACACTGCATTAAAAAAAATTAAGAAAAATAATTCCTAAACTACCCATATCCCTCTCCTTTCCTCCCTGCTCCGGCCAACTCCGCCGCCAACCCCTCTCCCTCTCCCTCTCTCTATCTCTATCTCTCTCACTCACCGCCGGCAGCCCCCTTCCCTCTCCCCCCTTTCTCTTTGTCTCTCTTCCTATCTCTCATGGCCTCCTCTGCGTTAGAGAATTCGTTTCTGTAGCAACTGATCAACTCTTCGGTTTCTTTCTTTCTTATTGCTTCATGTGAGGCAGGGGAGAGTGACGGCAGGAGAAGAGGGAGGAGGAAGAGGGGAGCTCAACTGATGGATCAGGTATGTGGGTCCCGCCTTTTCTTCATCTTCCATTCTTTCTTTATATATATATATATATATATATCCCTGCTGTTGCCGTTTCAGGTGGAGGCCAGGTGGTCAACAGTGTAGAAGAGGGAGGAGAACAAGTGCCCATGAGGTCCAGGTATGCGGGTCCCGCCCTTTCTTCATCTTCCATTCTTTCTTTTCTTCTTTTTTTTTTTGGTTCGCCTCCCTGCCGCTGTCGTTTTCAGATGGAAGCCAAGCGGGCAGTCAACAGAGGAGTAAAGGGAGGAGAGAGAGCGTCAGGTATGTGATTTCACTCTCCTTTTATTTCCATTCTCTAATCTCTCCTCTTTTCTTTTTTCTTTCTTTTTTGTTTTGTTGTTGTTGTTCGTTTCTTTTGCTAACCTCCTGCTACCGTTTTAGGTTGAGGCCGAGTGAAGAGCAGGACAAGTAGAGGAGAGGAGGGAGGGAGAGGGAGGAGGAGGGAGATATAAGTAACTTTTTCTGTGAACAGAAAGACAGAGAGGGAGAGAGAGGGAGAGAAATTAGGGGGGAGAAGGAGGGGGCCTGTCGGCGGCGGGAGAGAGGGAGACGGATTGACGGCGGAGGTGGCAAGAGCAAGGAGAGAGAGGGAAGGCGAGGGATAGAGGTAGTTTAGGAGTTCTTTTATTTTATTTTTTTAAATGCAGTGTGTGGAGAGTTGCTTGCAGTGTGTAGTTAGCCACTCCTTTTATTGTATTATATCTCCAATTTCCCTTTGATCATCTTATCGGTTATCAATGGCAATTCATTAATTTTTAGAAAAATAAAAATAAGAATACGTATTTGCTACTGCACGCTTGCTCCTAATAATGGCAATCATCCCCAAATGAGATTCATATAGGTGAGTGACAACAGTTGCCTGCCAAGCAAAGTTCTCAATTCATTTTTGTACTCTCTTATAGCCTATTTGGCAAGTCTTTTATGCATTTGAAATATAAAGCTTATAGCTAATTTAAAGTTGTTTGTAATAGAGTGGTTTCAATTTGACTTCGTTTTATAAATAAATTGTTTAGTATGTCTTCTTCAATTAAAGGAGAAAAAAAACTAAATTTGTCATATCATGAAAGTTGAATGCAAAAAGTCGTTAGGTAGCAAATATAATACAAACAAATTTGTTAGAGTTTTTTTTTTTTTTTTTTTTTTGTATATACCCCAGATAGTTTATATAGTTTGTAAATAGACCCTTGTGATTTCAGTATTCACATACACCCCTGCCTTTTCATTTTAATACTTTCTATGTCCCCAAAATCACGAGTCATAACGAGAATAGGCGACCACAAAAAGGTTTGTGTTGATTTTTCATAAAAATGATAGCTTTGCCTTTAAATTCATTAAACAAATATTTGTATGTCATTATTTATAAAAATACCATTATTTTTAAGTTCTCCAATGCACATAAAGCCTAATCATGTATTTAAAACTCTCATCAGTCTAATCGGGGGTTGTGTATGGATTGATAAAAATGGATTTATATAGAGTTACTCTCTCCCACTAAATGTACTATAATAATTCTTGTATAGAGCTTCGTAATGTTACTAGTGAACCAAATGTCACTAGTGAACCAGAAATCGAGGAATGGTATCTGCTTCTACAACACCATATGTACTATAGTAATTAGGGAAGGCAATGTGTCGTATTTAAACAGGACCCCGCCCCGCCCCGCCCTTGTTGGAATATCTCATGCCACTGACCCGTCATGAGGCGAGTCGGGTTTTGGATGAAACAGACTTAAGACGGGGCAGATTTGAATTTACCGCAACTCGCCCCGTTGCCATCCTTAATAGTAATAGTTAATGTTACAAGTTTTAAAGAAAAATAAATCAAAGTTTTTAAATTTATGCATATATATTGATAAAGTGATGGGCAAAAATGTCATTTTACTCTAAAAACTTATGGTAGCTGTAAAGCTACTAATTTTGGGATGTGGAAGTTATTAAAATGAAAAGCCAATGGGATATATACAAATATTGAAATCACATGGGCTTATTTATAAATCCTACAAACCTTTGAGAGGTATATGCAAAGACCTCAATTTGTTATAAGCTAAAAGTAGTATATGCAAATGTAACTTATATATATTATTAAAAAGTACATTAACAAGCTCATCAAAATAGAAGGGAAAAAAAAAAGAGTTAAAGAATATCTCGTTACTCTAGACATTCAGCTCTATTTGAAAAGTTATCTTTTTTTGTTACTCTTTGAAACATACGCACAAGATTTAAAAGCCAATTGAGTTAGACATTGAAAAACCCCAAAAAAACTTTGTGAAACAGTCTAAAAGACTTTAACATTTATTTAAATCAATTTTAAATCAAACATGCACAAAAGATAGCCCTGCCAAATGACACTTTAATCTATTTTCTTACAACTAAAAGAATCAGTATTTGTATTTTCATGTTAAAAAGGAAAGTTAGATTGTGATATAGATAACAGTACGATGTGATATCAATATGTTATAATATTCACTTGACAAAAGGGTTGGAACATTAAAATGACTAATTTTTTGGATTGCAATGACAGTAGACACCTTATTTGGCACCCAATGGAGTACCTAAAGTACTTAACATATATATTGAAGTCCCCATTTTACCCAAAGTCTTGATCAAGAAGAACCGCAAAAAAACAACAAGAAAAAGATGGATAATTTGAGGCGAAACAAACAAATATATATATATATATATATATATATATATATTGGAATGAGTATGAGGAATCTGAAATGAATCCTTTTGCAAAGGATCGTTTCAAATTCTCGATTTTCAGGCAGGATTCTGAAGGAGGGTTTAGAGGAGAATACAAAAGGAAGAAGAAGAGGAGAACAGAAAAGGAAGAGGGAGAAAATGCGAAGAGAACGAATAGAGTGAGAGAGATGGGGGTTGAGTTTACTTGATGCTACAGTATTCCGTTTGGTTGGTATGAGTGGACATCTAAGAGTGGGGCCCACTTATGCATATTGGATGATTCTACAGTTGTTTTTCTTAACAAGTGATATTGCCCATATATCTGTTATGTACCTTAATTTTGCCCTAAGTAACTTAAGTTTAAATATTCCAAATAGAGCTATTCATGTGATGTTTTAAAGTTCATGTGATATCACATACATCATATTGTGCGATATTCTAATGTCATGACATCGTACATATCACCATGTACAATGTTCCTATGCCGTGCGTTATTGCACTCTGATTATATTAACAACTCTACGAAAAATATCTAAACTCCAACGATTTTGGGGCAAATGTGAGATCTAAGGGCAATCGCATGGTGAAAATCCCTTTTAATAACTCCGTCTGATCGTGAGCTCCAAGTGTAGAGCCGCGATGTAGTAATAAACTGGTGAGACCAGGTCGATCCACAGAGAGCAATATAAACTAAGATTCCTTCTCAACTTGTACCTGCCCTAAATTAAAAATCTAAATCTAGCCTAACAAAACTAGAAAATTACAACCATCATTCTTACTTTCCAAAAATTAAATTAATTACAAACCAAAAACTTCCTAAATCTAAAAATCCTAAAATAAAAACTAAAATTGCTACAAAAGAACACATAAGTTAGAACATCAAGAATAAAAAGTACCAAAAATAAAACTAAGAAACTAAACTAGAAATAAAAGAAACCTAAGTTAGAAAGTTAGTAATACAATGTATGCCATGAGATGCTGAAAATTCTAATTCTGAAAAACTAGTATGTAAGGCTGTTTTTATGCATGATTTTTCCTAATCTAATGCAACCTAAAACTGAGTTTAATAGTTGGGATTTAAACCACAATGATGCATGAATCAAATAAAAAAAAACGGAAGTGGAAAACGTTTTAAAACGAATGAGATATGAATGTATGAACATGACCTAAAAAAAAAAAGAAAAAACTGTGCAGAAATTCTGCACACAAGTGGGTCCGACCAGCCACGATTGAGTCACTGGTTCACAAACTTTCCAAAATTATTTTTGCTTGAAATTATGGGGTTTGAAAATACACTGATCAAACTTTAATTTCCCCAAGTTTCATCGAAAAATAATGTGTTTTGATCAGGTTTCTAATCGCAAACTTTTTACACAAAATTGTCCTGAAAATCTTGCAATAGTTGTGTTGAATTATGCACTTTATATTGGGATTTGAATTTCCAAAAATTATTTGGCTAAGATTATTGACTCAAACCTCTGATTTTTCTTGCTTATTTAATTTCAAACTCCAATTCCAGCAACTTAAACAGATCTAAACTCCGCCAATATGAATGTGCATGTAATGCTAATTAGTTCCAACCATAAACTATGTACAAAATAAACATAAAATTGAATTGATGATAAAAATAAAGATAATAAACAAAAGTTCAAGAATTTAAATGTGTGGTGAAAACAAAAAGAGTAAATGTGCGGTTTTAATAAAAACTTAAATGTGTGGAAGTGTATTCTCCTATTTCAAAATTCTTTTCTAAGCGGGGTCATAATTTCAATCATACTCTTAGGGCCTTTGGGTCGTCAATCCAAACACCAACAAAAAAAGAAACATAAAACAAGCACCAATCACCCAAGGACAAGAAAGAAAAATTGAAAGAGTAAGAAACAATTTTACTGATATGCAAAGTCTTACATAAGATATAAAAAACAAACAATGACAATTACATACTAGGATGAGAAGCCTCTTCTAGATGAAAAACCCAATGGTGTAGTGTGATTTCCGACCAAATCTCCTTGAGGACTCAAATGGAGAGAAAGAGAGAGGAAGAAGATGGAATGTAGTAGTAATTCTAGAGAGAGTCGGTCTATCTTTCCATGAGAGGAGAGGGATACTTATGCCTTCAATTTATAGATTTTTGCTCTCTTTCTTTCCTTCTTTGTTCCAAGTTTGTAGCATGCAATCTTCTTTATATGGTAAGTCCCTTCCTTGGCCAACAAGTCTTAAGGGAAATAGCAAGGTGAGTGAGAGATTTTTGGTGCTTTCCATGTGCAAAATTGCAATTCCGAGCAAGAATTATAGCACCAACTTCCAAAGGCCATATCTTCTTCGTTTTATCTCTGATTGACATAATATTGGGTTCTAAAGATATCTACTCGAAAAGAGCTTTCCAACGGTGTATGGATTGCACCAATCTGACGGCTGGATTAAGAGTTATGGCCAATTTAATATTGCTACCTCTGAAAAATCTGAAAATAATTGTGCACATAGGGAATGTTAGTTGTGCAATGGGGTGTGTGACTCATGTGGACGTCCAAAGGGATCTTGAAATATTTATTTCCTTGTTTCTTGACTCCCCTTCCATCTTTGGTTTGCTTTCAAGCTTCTTTAATTGACTAGTCAACTCTTTTAGCATACTTTCATTTCTTGAATGATTTTTTACTTTTTAAATTTAGTAAGAATTAGATCTTACCAAATCTGAAGTTACCTTTCTTGATCTTGAAATTACAAATCTAGGTTTCCATTATTGACTTTTCAAACTCTCCAAAAATACCAAGATATGTAGGTCCACCATGAAAGATGTCATACCCTTGATCTCTCTCAAATTTCACCAATGTAGGTCTCATTCTTGATTTCTCCTACACAAATTAAAATAAATGGATTCAAGAATAATTTTATGTAAGGAATTTAAATTGACGATGCATGGGACCCTACTTGATGCACCGAAAATAATCAACTTTCCAAAAATAAATCTAAAAAAATGGCAGGTTTCATGAATTTATGCAAAAAGTGTGATTTTTGAGCAAATTATGCATGAATGTACTACAATGGACCCTAAATGCATAAAAACATGATTTGATACTAAATAAAGCTCTTTAATATCAATAAGCCCTTAAAATGGTCCAAGATGTGTATGAAAATGTGCGCTTTTCAGGACTCATCACCATCCACTAGGCTTCACCTGATGTGTATTTTATTGTATTCTATCTCCAATTTCACTTTGATCATCTTATCAATTATCAACAGTCATTCATTAATTTTTTGAAAAAATGAAAATGAGAAAACATATTTACTTTTTCAAGCTTGCTCCTAACAATGCCAATGCTTCTCAATTGAGATTCATATAGGTGACTGACAATAATTGCCTGGCAAATTGGAACGGCAATGGCCATCCCATTATAATATATTAAACTGAGAGGTTTTGGATTTAATTTTGACTTTAGTTTTTAATTTTGACAAGAAGTTATTTTTGGTTTTTACAACTACTAGCAAGTTATTTTCGGTTTCTACAATTGCTAACATACTCTCCCTCCACTTTCTACCAATATATTTCTCCTACTTATGGACTATCATCTTTCCCTTTTCTAACATACATAGAATCCTATCCCTTCATGTATACCCGTGATTAGCACGGTTTCTTGAAACTAGTCCTTATTTAAAGTCCTTTTGAATGTAATCACAAGGGGTTGGCCGAGTGGTCAAGATCATAGTTTCCTTCTCTTCTGGAGTTAGAGGTCCTGGTATCGATCACCGGTTCCCCCTTTTCAGGAACCGAAGGTTGAGTCCATTAGTGCTACCACCTGGGGGCCACAAGAATTTTACCCGGCTTCTCTTTGGGCTTGGAGGGATTAGTCCAGCCCAAAGGGTTGAGAATCCTCCGTTGGCAAAAAAAAAAAGGTCCTTTTGAATGTGGAGAAAGAAACTATTGCAAAATACCTTCTCCTACACAAATTTAAACTGCATACAATTTAACTATAAAAAGGGACGTTTGCCAAAAAAAGGAAAAAAAAAAAAAAAAACTCTAGGAGCACATCCCACATCTGAAAGGTTAGGATTCAAAAAGGAAAATATTTACAAGTACAAGTCCTAATAAAAAGTAAAAAGTCCTAATAAAAAGTAAAAAAAAAAACCTACCAGTATCAATCATCAAACTCTAAAAATACATTACACTCCTACCCCCTCTCCTCTTCCTCTTCCTCTTCCTCTTCCTGTTTTTGATTACTCCTTGTACTGTTTGTTGCGTTTTGTTCCCATTTCTTGGCTATCTCCTCATACCCGTTTGCAGAGCTGATGGCAAACTCCATCAGCGAACTGACGGCAACGCTCATCCCAGCACACAAAACCCTAATAGCGAGCTCTGCTGTCTTCTCCACTCTTTCATCATCCTCCTCTCTCTCCACCAACGCCATCTTTCCCTCCGTATCGGTTGAAAAACCCACGCCGAAACGCTTTGACCTCTTCGCCTCCTCCTCTCCTCGACCAAACACCGACCCGACGCCGGCTGCAAAGAAATCCAGGCCGTCCACCACGGGGGCCTCCTGGAGTGCGTCGAGGAACCTGTGTGGGAGTGAGAACAATAAGTTAGTTAGAGAGATAGCATAGCCATAGGCCATAGCATAACATTTCATTTAATTTAATTTTGTAATCAAATCTTCAAGGATGCCTCACCCATCCAATTTTTTCCCCAATGATTTAAAAAAAAAAAAAATCCAAGTTTAGTAATTGTGTATATCTAAGGATATGGGATGGTCGAAATTCAAGTCGGATCTGATCTCCACCCATATGATTTGGGAATCCATCTTTTTGCAGATTTATACAATAACGCCGTCAAATTTTCTTAGCTATACACACGCACATGCCCTGCTATCAATGTCAAATCCTTAGTTATATAAAATCCTCAATGAGGAATCCTTGAATTCGACAACGAGGAATCTTTAAATTTGCGAATTCCTCATCTAGATTTCTTATTTCATTTATGTATAAATAATTAAGATGATTTTCTATTACACAAGTCATGGTGAATTTTATGCCAATTGTAGTAGAGCACATTGAGCAATAAGAGATGAGTTGCTAAGGATTCTTCATTGTCCCTAGTACATGGATTTCTAGATGATGAGAATCCTCAAATATGTAGTAACAGTTTGGCAACTCTACTAACTGAGTGAAGTGAAGTAAAGTTGATTTTGAAGAAACAATAAAATATAATTGGGTTATGATTGTATTTTGTTTTTAGTTGTTTGTTATAGAATCTTTTTGGCTTTTTGTATGAGAAAGTAGAGTTTTTTTTTTATATTTTAGTGGATAAAGGTGTTTGTTTTTTTACTTTATATTGAAAAAGATGGAGAGAGTTTTGAATTAAATTGCTTTTGATGTGACATCTTATCTGAAAAATGGAGGCTTTACTTGACTTTTGTTATATTAGTAAAGTACCAAACTAGCCTTAGTTTGGCAACTCCACTAATAGAGTCAAGTAAGGTAAAACCCCCATTTCCCAAAAAAAAAAAAAAGTCCCATCAAAAGAACTTTAATTCAAATTTTCCACCATATTTTTCAAAAAAAGTCAAAAAGTAACCTCATTTATCCACTAAAAGAAAAAAAAATCCACAATCAATAGAAAAGGTAAAAAAGATTCCATAATAAACAACTAAAAATAAAATACCATCATAACCGACTTATATTTTATTATTTCTTAAAAATAATCTTTACTTCACTCAACTCCATTAGTAAAGCCCTCAAACAGCCCGAAATTTCCAAATCTACGAGTTTCTTATAAATATCTCACCTATTATCGGCCCTTAGTTATTTCTTATCAGTAGCTCATGTATAAATTAACCCCAAGGGGTAGCTCAATTGGCCAAGGACCATGGTTTGCACCTGAAGGTTATGGGTTCGAAACTGCACTACCACACTGGAGCTATAGCCTAGGGGGAGTTTACCCGGCTTCTCTCTGGGCCCGGAGGGATTAGTCCAGCCCAAAGGGTTGGCAACCCTTCGATAAAAAAAAAATGTATAAATTGAGATTGAGATGATTTTCTAAAATGAAAGTCATGGTGAATTTTATTATAACCTGGACCACTGGATGCAAATCCCAAAGATCGGTGGGGGCCCGTCAGATCGGCGTGGGGATTGCGGGTCGATGTCGGATCGGGCACATCGGAGGGCCCAGCTGGCAAGCGCGCGAATGTAAGACCGCTGAGAGGCGATCCAGGAGTCAAAGCAGGCCCGCCAGTTTCGGAGCTCTGATTCGAGGTTCGACGCAGATCGGGAGAGTCGAAATGGGTCGGTGCAACCCGACATGTTACGGAGTTTCGGAGGCATGCCAGCGAGTATGCGCTTTGCCGCATCTATCGTGCGCTTCTGGGAGCAATGGCATTCTCCCATTACTCTCCACATCCTTGCTAACCTGCACAAAACAGAGATAAATTTGTAATTTTGTTCTACGACTAGGATGAGCAGAAGAGAAATTGTTGAAACTTCATCCTTGGAGCAACATAGGATAATCTGGACCATTCAAGATAAATTCCATCCCTCCCCTGATATATCCTTAAGTTTCATTTTAAAATAAGTGGGTCCCACCATCCGACTGAGCACCATGATAGAAACGTGATCGACGCCGACTTGGCATCGCTAACACCACGTTTCCGTCATAGTGATCAATGGGAAGGTGGGACCCACTCCTTTTTAGACGAAACTAGAAGGTATCTCAGTAGAGGGGATGAAGATTCATCTCGAACGGTCCGGATTGTCTCTATATTGGTCTAAGGATGGAATTCCAGGCATTTGTTACACAGTTCGTGTAACAGGCATAGCTGCAAAAGACGAATCGGACTCCCAACTATATTTCAACAATGTGGGCACCACAGGTTTCTAATCATTAAATAGCATCCTGGCTCCTCTCTTAAGTGTTAATAATTCTGCTCTGCGATCATTTGGATTGTAGCACTTTGAGACTCCCAAACATGACAACACTAATTCCAGTTTTCCCATGGATATTGTAGACTTGAAGAGTTTTGGAGAATTGAGGTTTTCAAAAATTTTCAATTCAAACAAAATCATCGTCATCATCGAAGCCTTGGCCCAACTATGTTGGGTCCACTATATATCAATTCTATTCCATTTCAAGTCTATCCTAGGCCAAATACCTGGATAGGTTGCACTTCTCCAACTCAAATAAGACAATGTCACTTCTTCTCATGGCATTCAAGTATCAGTGTAGGTGTCCTACTATTGGTAAATTAAGCCAGACAGACAGACCTGTACTCCAAGTACTGAGCTGGGAATTCATATGATCATACCCTTGTATCAACTCCATAAGCTGTGGCTGCAGTTCTTCATCCCGCAAAGCCTCAATTCTCTTTGAGACTGATTTGACCGTGTGCATGGAGACGTTGATCCGGGTATGGAGATCTCTTACAGAGGCTCTTGTTTTGTCAACAACAGCAGGATCTTCACCTTTTGCATCCTGATTCCTAAGTTGCATCCGCTTCTTATCATATGCTATCCGTATCCGTTCTCCGGACTGCCATTAACAGGAAGAAGCACTAAATGATTACCATTGAATTCAACATTCACTCCCCTAATAATTTCTCTTCCGTTGCAGTTGTTTGCAATAGATGTACTGCACAATGCTCATCTTGAGAGAATCAACAGTTTGTTCAGGATGAACATAACTACCCCATCATCAGCTGAAACTTTGCTTCATTAACTGTTCCTCAATCTCAAACCCTCCATTTGCAAGAAGCTATGGTGGGGGACTTCTGCTTGTGGCATAACCATCCATGTCAGGACCCACATGATGTCCAAGGAGTGCTGAACCGAACAAGCCATTGATTCTCTCAGAGGCTGAGTTCTGTATTCATGATTTTCAAAGGAAAAATACCTTGACTTCTTCATATAGTTTCTTCTCCCATGCATATAGTCTGTCCAAGGTTGATTGATGACTTCCATTGAACATGCAAGATTCCTCAGAGACATCGCTGGCGCTGTCATAACTAAAGTCCCTGGAGCTAGAGGAAGCATGGAGAAATCTAGATGATGTTGAACGAGATGATACTGAGCGGATCAAGGCAATTGGGTTCAACATTTTAATGGCTGCAAAAATGAAAAGTGCATGATCAGGGTATGAATAATTAGAAAGAGAAAAAAAAATCTTACATTCATTGAGATAGCTCACTGATGCTTGTAGTTGAAATTCCTGATCATTAACAAGGGTTCACTGTATAGATCAAAATGCATTTTCAAACATGGTAACCTTTGTAAACTCAAGAATTATTGAGTCGTAATATGCCTCCCCGGTAAGGACTCGAACCAGAGTACACGAGTTCGAGTCCCCAATGTATAAAAAAATGAGTTGGTATACACAGAGCACATGAATCTTTAAATTAACCCGGGCTGTTGGTCTGATGAGGCACACTGTCAATGGGCCCACTTCCTAACCCTATAATTGGTGTCTTGAAATTATGTCATGTGAATATTTAGCAGTGACTATCATTCAACTGGAAAAGGTTCAATGATTAAAAAGCTGAGGTCTCCCAAACTGGGAGATTTTGGACACAAGTTGTACAAATTGGCCCCATCAGATCAACAATCTGGATAAAAACACCATGGAACCAGTCCAACTACAAGAATTGGTGGATGAGGCACTGCATTTTAACACTGCTGTATGGTCTGCAGAAAGAAGCTTAAGAAATAAAATGGCAGTGCTGCAGCAGACAAAACTCATCAGAGAAAGGGGGCATGGCAATGATCTCCATGTTTGGGAAACAAACCGGGTCCATCACAGCAATGGTCTGAATCACTAAAACATGAGCCCTACTTAAAAACAGATTCAGGGCCTGATAAAACTACACACCTGCGGGCTGCAGATCGTGTGATTGATTACCCCATTGGTCATGGTCATACCTGTAGGTTCATTTCCAGTCAAAGAGTACTGCACACGGCTTGACTCCAACAATGTTGAAACCTCTTTTGCAGAATCACATATTAACATGAACTGAGTCTCGAGGTCTTTAACAACCTCAGCCATGCTAGTTGGTGTTCGGTTCACAAAAACGGTGAAGCCTGGTGTCTCCTCTTTCTCTTCTTTTTCACACACTACCTCCTGTTTGTTACCAACTTTAATCTCTACAGCATTCCTTGCCTCGGATACTTCAACTCTCTCCACAGTCTGAGATTGAGATTCCTCAGATGCTTCGTGCTCCGTTTCAGTATCAATATCTGTTTCAGCACCATCCTCCTCAACATCAACTGCCTCATTACCCCAGTTCAAATCAACCTTACCTCTCTCATTGTTCAATGCCTTTCTGAATTCTACTTTTTCCTCCTCCTCCTCCTCCTCCAAATCAGGAATTCCTTCTTCTTCACGAACCCGCCTCAGCCTCATCACCTCATCATTGATAATAGACTGATCAACACTGCTCCTGGTGGGGTATCCATATGTATCCAAAGATGAGAAAGGATTCCAAAAGAAATCCCACTGGGATGTTTGAGGTGATGGTGGGGGAATGCTTGGCCTGTTATAAGGTGAGGAAGAGAAGAATGATGATGCTGTATATGGCGGCGGCATAGACAAGAATCCATCCATTCCATATTGGTGCATTGGGGAGTATGATTCAACTCTCACAATTTCTGGTGATTGAAGCCTTTCCTCGACAGAAACATAGGGATTTGCACTTGATCTCATGTAATAATTCACTATGCGAGATGACCCTGTATGTGATTGAATTGGGGTCCCAGAAGAAAAGGATTTCAAAGGAATAGCAACAATATCAGGGCCACCTTTCTTGATAGGTGCAAACGAGTGGGCCGCATATGAACCAGAAAGGAATTCACGGTGCTCATCTCCCTCGACATAGCTTCGAAGAGCACTGGAAACTCTCCTTAGAGACTGAATGTAGGCTAGATGCCCTGCGGCGAACTGGATTCTGTACTCAACAGCCTGTTTGATGTATCTTCTTCTGTCCTTGCAGAACTGGACTGCATCCTCATCATTCAACCTTGAAGTGGTACATCCCATCTCTCTTTCTTTATGAATTTATAGAGTTGAATAGAACCCAGATTCATGAGAGAAAGACCATCAATTCCTCTCCGAATTCATAGAATTTTCTGAGACTGCTATGCAAAAACATGTGAGTCTGAGAAATCAAATTCATTGGAAAATATAAAGAAAGAAACATCTTATTGACAGTACAAGGATCATATGATCATCAAATATCGGATATGCATAATATGATATGAAAACAACCTCATTGAAACGCCATTTTCACACCGTAAATTGAGCGCAAACAAACGTGATCATGCCTAACGATTACGCATATACATCATTTACATATGCAAATGAGTGCAAACAAACGACCCTTTAAGGAATGGGAGCAAACTAAACAGACAAAAAGGGTAGGTTCTTTTCTTATTTCTGAAGTCAGAGATGCTGCAAGAAAGATTTAGAAACCAACGTAAGAGGAATTCTTTTGGAACTCCAATGTAAGTTTTCTAGCAAAATATAGCTTGTAACCCCTTAACCAAGTGGGAAATTCGCAAAATTTAGGAAACAATTCTATTATCAGATCCTAAAAGAGCAAAGATCCAAAGACAACCCACAAGAGCAGTTTATGCAGAAAGGCTAAAGGGATAATGAGATGAATCATTGTGAAATTTCCAAGATGGTTAGAAAAAGGTTAATCTTCCATCATTATCATTCCACAATATACATGGTTCTTCAGTATGTAAACATGGGTCATCATACAATTTTGGTTCTTGGCTTTTACAACTGCAACCCATTGCTATTGTTCATTGGTGCAGCATAGAGGCCAAAAATCTATCATAAACCGTAAGAAATGGGAAATACAAGAAAAACCATATAGGAAGAGACCCAGTTGCAGAAAACAAGGTAATGAAGTAATTTAAAAGAAAATCCAAACTCAAAACTGCAAAAAACCATTGATGGAAGCAGCAAGAGCACGAACATAGAAGTGCATTATTTTTTCGTAGTGAAAAAGAAAATAGGAGATCTTATATGGACCTACATCTGAAATTTCCACAAATATATATATATATATATATCAAATAAGACGAATTTAAAAGCAGAGAGAGTTTTTTTAAGGGGGGGAAAAAAAAAAACAGAGAGAGAGAGAGAGACCCATTTGCAGAACATAAGATACTACGGAATTCGTAGCCGGTAACCAACATTTCTCAAAAAGTCAATAGTGATAAACATTGAAATGCATAAAATAACAGAAAAAAAACAAGAAACCACTTGCAAAAAGAAGTCTTGTGATGTCATCGACAGTCAAAATTTCCACAAAGCAAAAGAGGATGAGGTTCAAAAGCAGAAAAACAGTCCAAAAGACACTTGGAGAGAAGGTGGTGTTTATTGAATTCCTGTAGCTACACCATCAAACATGCGGAAGAAATATCTTCAGATGGAAGCATGTGTAGGATCAAATGCCAAGACAAACAAACAGAGAAAGGAAAAATGAAAACGAAAAGAAATGGAAAGAGAAGAAAAAAAAAAAAGACCACTTGAAGCAAGCATTGATATGATAAAATCCAGTGACAGTATAAACTAAAAAGTTAAAGAAGATGAAGTTAACATGATCAGAATTCATAAAAGAAAAGACCCATTTGCAGGTGTAGTTGTTATGAGACCTTCCACTGAAATTTCTGAAAAAAAAAAAGAAACTGAAAAACCAAGTCTTTTAAAAGCAGGAGAGAGAAGGAGAAGAAGAAGAAGAACTCACTGCTTTGTGTCTTTAAGAAGGAATAGGTACTGGGTTCCTATTGCTAAGATCTTGTAGGAGTTGGATTGATCTCTGAGGCGGCAACAAGAAGAAGCAACAGCTGAGAGAGAGAGAGAGAGAGAGAGAGAAGCAACGGTCAATTTAAGCGGAGGAGAGCTCAGAAAAAGAACAAAAAGCAGAATAAAAGATTAGGAGAATATTAGTGGTGGGAGATTAATCAGTATGCCCCTAAATGTGGTTTTTAATTACCAAATGGCTTTTTTTTTTTACCAAAAAAAAAAAAAACAACACTAAATGGCTTTTAGTTTGTTAAGTTTGTTTCTGACATAAGGTACATTACAGAGACAAGAGCTTTTTAAATGACTAGAATGCCCTTGAGGAGTTTGTATATTATTACTATTATTATTATTATATGTTGGACATATCTATTCTGACTAGGAAGCCCAGACTCATTACTTGATGAGTTTTGACCATGGGTTTGAGTTAGTGATAGATCCAGCCCATTCACAAAATGTGTCCCTTTGCGCTAAGGGCTTGTATAAAATTGTTAGAATTCTTGCTTAGCAATTTTAAAACTGAGATTTTGAGAATTCTACCAGCCAAAAGTGATATTTTATGACTAATTTTATGAAATCTCACTATTTGCATAGAGAATTCATAAATTTTGATCTGAAAATTCCTACCTTCAAGCAAACGGGCCGGGCCCTTTTACCAGAAAAAAAAAAAACCAACAACAACAAAAGGGGCCCCATTGTGTCCAGATGTGACTTTAGCCATGTTGAAATACATGTGCCTCGGCCTGGAGCTTTCTTCCTTATGAGTATCTGCACAAACTATAGCCCAATGATAAATAAATCATGAACAATCATGGCACCACCTGGTGCACTTGAACCAGCACACTTTTATAGTTGGATATAAGTAGAACATAGACAAGTACAAGAAGACCACCCTTTTAGAGGGATTTGAGTGAGATCCATCATTATAGAATTTGAGTTCCATAGACCTTGAGCTGGGGACCTACATTGTACCCATTTACAACTTTTATTATGAGAAAACAACACTCCCTGATCATGATGATTCAAGAAGTTAGTATTATTATTATTATTAGAGTTCACATGAGAATTTGAGAGAAGAGGAAGACAGCCCATGAGAGTAGCAGTCTCTTCATGGTGTGTTCTGCCACCTCCATCTGAAGTGCATACCCTGCCCCACCATGTCTTAGCCTTTCCCACTGTAGCACTTAGAAGCAAATAACGGAATCCCTCCCTTCCCTTGTGATTAAAACCAAAATAAAATCTGACGGCAGGATTACATCACATTGCAAAAGATCTCAAATGTGTTGATTTTAACAGTGGATGGACCATGCTCCATGACTCACCTATTAGTAGTTCACTTAGTATGGATGATAGTTTGATTGAAGTTTCCAAACCCGGCTATTTTTTTTATTCTAAATCACCATCATCTTCTACAAAGCCTTGTTCCACCTATATTGAATGAGCTATATGAATTATATTTTGCCATTCTCTATCTAAACCCTTAGATGGGTTGCACTATTTTAGATCTATCCTCATTGCTTCCACTCAGGTACAAGACCATCACTTTTCTTCTAGGGTAATCAACTTGCATAGAAAAACTTCTCATCAATTGTTGACCTAAGTTGGTTATATTGAAACTATCTTAAATGAGTCTCTTTTTATTCAACTAAAAGTATGTGTAATGATAGGATTTTACAATAGAGAGAAAAATTGTTCCATTTTCTATTCACTACACTCTTGCGTGTTGTATAGTACGACAAACTTTCCTTCTTAGAGAGAGAGAGAGAGAGAGCGCTAACTATCCACAACGGAGGGGATTTTGATTTCTTATAAAATGGGTATGAATGCAAAATGGATAAAAATGCAGATTTCTCTCTTCCGTGAAAATAGAAATTCTAAAACTGAAAAATTCTCTCCTTTACACAAACTAGTCCCAGCTCCTGTGTTTTTCATATCCATCCGTCCACCAGAAAAACGAAACCACAGATCGACAATGCATGGTCAAAAGAGTTTGACCAAACAAACCAACCAATCTCCAATTCTCATCTTCTTGAGTCTGTTTGGGGTAACCAAACGAACCAGTACATGATTAAGTTCCAAACTATTTTTGGTGCTTCTCATCAAAGAGCATTGAATGTGTAGGGTTTCTCATTTGACACTTTTATCATATAATACCACATATATATATATATATAGGCCACTGATTAGGCGGCCAGGCCAGGCCAGGCCAGGCCAGGCCATCCTAATCTGTGAGAAGCAGGTGGCAACTAATAAACGATCCTGATCTCACCCTTGTTGCCACGTGTACAGTTGGGATGGAGGGCAGTTAAAATTTTCATTGGGACGGAATTCATATACTCTTGAAATAAAAAATGTGGGATGAGAAAAGTGAAGTAAAAAAGCTAAAAAGAGGTCGGCTCAAAAAGAAAAAGTGGAATCTGTTCCCTCCTTTAAAGCCTGGCTCTCTCCGATGGTGATGCCTCCTCGGTAGTGAGTTTTTCTTGTGGATGCCCTCAAACAGTATCAAAACATCGACAATGCCCTCACACTCATAAATCCACCGTATCTCATTTTATTACTGCAAACCTTAATAGATAATTTGATTTTGGAGGCAAGTTTATGATTTTTATATAAACTTTGAGGGTGGACCCACTATTTTTGGAGGCAAATCAATGAGGAAATTTCATGCCAAGCTATTGGTGTCCAGATCCTAGACTGGTATTGGCCTGATCATAGAAAGCGAGCTTGACGTTTTGTTACTTAAATTGGTTAATAGCAACTTAAAATGATGACGACAATGGAGACAGGATTAATCATTTGAATATGAACCCACAAAAACCTAAATCCCGAAGATGAACTGCAATAAAATTAAAGCCCGACTTCTATATAACAATAATGATAATGCAAATTAATTATTTATCAATTTAACAATGTATGATTTCTCTCATCACGACCAATACCATTAACGGTGGTTTCTCTTAGGCTCATTTTAAACCTGAAAAATCTACGCAGAGGAAACTCAATTTACACGTAGATGAAACCATGGGTCAAACTGGGACCCAGAACCAAAATGAAAAAAAAAAAAAAAAAAAAAAAAAGCTTCACGATAGTGCCATCAAGATTCATCAGATCCATCAATCCAGCCCCACCTGGATTTACTAACTTGATCGATCATGTTGGCATTTTTAAAGTAGGACAGAACAACAACAATACAATGAATCAGTAATCAATGGGGGTTACCAATTCAAAGTTTCCTCTGGATTTGCTCATTTCATTTTCAGCTAATCTTAAAAACTCGATCCACTACCATTGCTTGCTCTCCACCGACGACTTGGACTTCGAGTTTTTTTATTTTTCCTAAATGAAAAATGTTAAAGATTTTGATAAACACAGAGAAATGTAGTAGGTTCTAAACTGCCTGCAATGGCTCCAACCTCCACATGCAAGTAGGCGTAATATTCTTGACATGCAAATAGGCGTAATATTCTTGCCGAGTCCCGAATACCCATCCCCTTGTGCTTTGACTTTGAGAACTACTGAGTTGAACGATGGAACTCACGATAGGGCCGAAAACCTAAATGCACCATTTAGGCCTCTCAATGAGAACTTTGTTATACGGTTTTATTATCTTAATTGAAATTAATTGTGATAAATTTGTGTTTACAAGTGCTTTAGGTGGAAAGAGTGAAATCTCGAATAATGAGAATAAATGGGCACAAAACACATAGAATCAAAGCATACTGCCTACTGGAATCCGAACGCAAGACACGGGTCAAGTTCGTCTCCTTACGCGATTTGAAGAGAGAATTGATCCAAAAGTTATAAAAAGCGAGCCAAACTCGTTTTTAGGTAATTCAAGTTTGGAGAGAATAATTGGAGGCTAGTTTTGGAGCATTAGAAGGAGCATTAATGGAGATTTCATCAATGATTCTTCATCAATCTCCCCTCATGAGTAACTAAATATCTATCTTAGAGTTGTGATGAAACCCTAGCTTTATGTTTATGGTGATGTATAGGGTTTTTGGATGCTTTGATTATATGACATGAATTCTATCAATATCAATGTATTAGATTTATTTATTAATGTAAGATCTAGTTTTGGTATTTTATTCTTATAGTTTGGAATACCAGTCATATAATGGTGCTCGAATGTGTGTAGAGTTAAATATATAATAATCTATGCTATAAATATAGATTATGTCCAAATCTAAATCCGTACAATTTATTTGGTGACTCTGTTGAGGTTTGTAACCAAAATGAGTCTTTAAAGCATTTTTGTGAAACTCTAGGTCTATATTCACCATTGCATGAGGCTGGGGTGGGTTCATACCTTAAAACCTTTCTTTAATTGGATCAAACCTTGTCTTTACCATACTAATTTAGGAATCAAACACATCAAATCAACACTTCGTTTTCTAATAAGATTAAATTTGGAATTTTGGAACCAATACAACTTAGCCTTTTTGTCCCGGTGGATACAACACTCGGTTAACATCTTTACTCTCACGATCAGCCACCTATTTAATATCCGAGCCACTCAAAGATAAAAAAGAATAATGCATAAGATTGTCTTTATCACTTTTTTTTTTTTTAACAATGAGTCTTAAGATGAGACTCATAATGGGTAAAATTTGAGAATACCCCCTATGCTGTCTTGTAAGGCATTGATTTTGAAAAGCTCGGATATTCAATGGACAAACCCCACTTTGGAGTTTCACTCCTTCAACTCAGATTTCTCCCCACCCCCTACTTTGGATTTCTCTTAGGCAAAGCCGGAGAGGAGCCGGACTAGCTTTGATTAACATGTTGCAGATTTGGTCCAGGCTCCGAATGATCAAAGGACATCCGACATGGTTTTGTCATTGAGGTGGTATTGGGTATCACGAAGTGGGGTGTCCGAGAAGAGCATCAGAAAGGACAAAAGGCATGGGAAGTTTTGAGAATGAAGACAAGCATTGGGACGATGAATTTTCCTTGGCAAGTTTTCAGGCTAAATAAGTCACCCATGACCCAGCTGGTCCAGATAAACAGAAGAACTATATTCATCAAGATTGAAGGGAGAGTGATCAGGTGTTCAGCAGTTGCAGATCCCATAGATTCATCAGCTGGAAGCACCAAACATAATTTGTGTTGAGGGAGAACGGAGAGAGAAAAGATGAGCACACAATGTAAACTCATATTATTATGTTCTAGTGTTCTTCGTAAATTGAATTACAATCACTAATATGTAGAAAACTCTATACAATCCTGCTAAATAAAGTCCTACACTAAAAAGGAAACAGAAGCATAAGAGATACTCATAAATCTCACGAACCTAAGAATAGAATATTCATAATAATATCATAACCTAAATAGCATCATTGGCCCAACCCCCCCTCAACGCCGACTCCCAACATCATCATGCTAAGTTTTCATCTGAATCTATGAAATGCTTCAAGTAGATCCCCACGTCAACTTCCCCATGCTGAAGTTGTGACTTTCATCTGCTTGAACTGTCCACCCTTGCTAGCTGGGATAGCAATCTGCAAATGTATGATGTTGATCTTCCCCAACAGACCATAGGTCATGTCAAGATCTAACTCGTACGGTTGGTTAAATCCCTTTGCATCCAACCACAAAATGTAAAGATCTTTGGTTCCACCAGACCGACTTTTCCGGTTGTCACCCCCACATACATCCAACTGTAGACACGCCATCTGAACATAGAACCATCTCCCATGTCTCATTCCCAACCAAGACTGCAACCTTTGCACCCCTTGCAGCTTGCCACTCCTCGATCTCCTGTGCGATCGGTTTTGCATCTGTGTGAGTCTTTGAAACATCGCAAGGAATGACCTCCTCAACAATTTCTTCAACCATCTCCTGTGGATTAGATTCAATCCCGGACTGATAACTATCCACTTCTTCCGATCCATTCTCCTTGAAACAATCTTGCACATGATCTTCAAGCATTTCGGAATCTGGTGCCTCCTAAGGACTTAATCTAATCCCCGATTGATCAACTTCCTCCACAGTTGATTCCTCTTCCTTGAACACACCTTGAGCTTCATCTTCAAGCTCTAAAGGATCTCAAAACACCACATCATAAATTATTGATGTAAGTGCATACTCATAGATTTCAACGGCTTCGAGGGTGGTCGTGAAATTCGGCTATGGGTCCCAACCATCTTCCTCAATGGCTCCCCCACACTCGTTGGCTTCCCCTTTGCCTCGTGTCCTCTGCGGCTGAATTTCCTTCAACGACTTCCATCATCACTTTGCAATCCCTTACAATGTGCCCCGGTTTACCACATTGGTAACACACTTTGTCCTGGATCGATTTTGGCTTCTTGGCAAACATCCTTGCATAGAGATCCCAGGCTTGCTTCGGATTCGTCACATCCACTGTATGATACATCATGTCATCATCTACTAACCATTGGATTGAAAATAGAGCCCGTGCTCCTTTCATCATCCACAATTTCCATGCGGATGCCTCTTCTTGTGGTGTTGTGTCTTCCCCATAGGTGATCTCCCATAAGCCACGATCCACTAGATAAGAGTCCATATGTTTCCTCCACAATTCATAGTTTGCCTTACCATGAACCACCACTTGAAAAGAGAGAACGAATAAATTGTTGTCCACCCCGAAATCCACTTGAGCTGATATGGTTTGATCTACCTCAATAACTACACCAGCATGTAGATCTCATCACTAGGAGTACGCAGGATCAAACGGATCTGAAATTCGACTCCGGATGGCCCCGATATACCTGAACATTTTTTGAGCGTCTATCTGGTCAAACCTCCTACTTGACAGTGCTCTTCTGATGTCAACACCTCCGAATGACTATGCTTCATTGTAATTGGGTTCGGTCGGCCTGACCTGAAAGTGACCTGATCCAAACAAGTAGGGGTGTATACAAATCGGATTGGTGCGGATTGGGCCAAATTCGTCAGCTACGGATTGACAGATTTGGAATCCGTCACCAATTCGTAGATGTTAAAATCCGATCCGATCTAATCCATGGAGGACCAGATCGTATCAGATTAATCCGTTCAATCTAATGTTAAAAGAAAAATATCAAATATGTTGTAAAAAATTTACATTTTGACCCCTTAATTTTTTTTTATTTTAAATTTAGACATCTTATATATATTTTTTATATTTAATGTCAACGAATTGGATCGGATTGAATCCGCGGATTAAGGGTGAAATCCGCCAATAAAAATCTACGGATCGGATCGGATTGACGGATTTTTTGTGCACCCCTACAAACAAGGACCCTATTTGTTTCTTTGTTTTTTCTGCAACAGTCACCGCCCCCGTCTTCAAATCTTTGAACTGCCAGCGTCGTTGCTCTTCACTTCTTCTCCAGCCATAGAAGGCAACACTTCGGCAACGGAGACAATCGCCCCGGTCAAAGTCAAAAGCCCTCTTTCCTTCTCCGGCAATAAACTCCAGCAGCCCCTATGTGTCTTCCAGCTAGTCAAGCCACAGAGCAAGCCCTTTTTTCTTCTGCAACAAACAAGACGCACCTGTTTTGGCTCTACTCCCTTGTTTCTTAAACCAAAACGGCCTTCGTCTTCGCAGAATTCTGAGAAATTGGATATGGCCTTGGACAGAAATCTCTGTGGCCCACTAGATTCCTCTCCGCAAATCGATCCAAACCCAGGCCCCACTTCTCCTATGCATTGTGCCAAGCCAAAACCAAAACCACCAGATGATCAAGATTGTTAGTCTAGACACTTTCCTCTTCTATCCCCTTGTCTCTGTAACCCCTAAGATATTCGTTGATCAGATCAAGATGATTGCGCCTTGAAGTTCCTTCCGATCTGCACACAAGTCGTCCCTGGATTTGTGCACGATCTGCAAGATCAACCGCTCGTGAGAAATCAGCCACCATGGTGTTGCCTTCGTCTCACCTGAACTTCTCATAATCGGGGACCCTCTCTAATACCACTTGTTGAGGAAGAAGAGAGAGAAAAGATAAACACAATGCAAAACTCGTATTATTGTATTCTAGTTTTCTTCGTAAATTGAATTACAATCACCAATTTATAGAAAACTCTAAACGACCCTACTAAATAAAATCCTACCCTAAAAAGGAAACACAAGCATGAGAGATACCCATAAATCTCACGAACCTAAGAATAAAATATTCCTAATAATATCCTAAACTACATAGCATTACCGGTCCAACCTTTCCAGTACGTGTGCTAAGTCAACAATGACTTCAACCATTTGTTCATATTCAATAGCTACAACAGCTTGAATTTCAGGCCAATCGAGATTCACAACTCACATCACAAAGGACTCTCAAGTCATTTTTAGTTTCCATAAATTCTCTACAAGGGACTACTTGTTTCAAGCAATTCAATTCCTAGAAAGTCTGAAACTTTCATTTTTAAAAGTGGTTGAAATCTAAAGAAAGGTGAATATCCAAAAAAATGACCATCAAATAATCTCCCCTTGCTGTGAAGAATGTACCAAGAAAAGATGGGAAATGAAACCCAACCTTCAGCCAAGTAATTCAAATGCTAGAAAAAATCAAGGTCCCAACTACATCCCCACCTTATTTCCTTCACCCTTCACCCTCTTCAATGATCCATTGTTTGAGCTCAATGGACCATGAATTCCAATGTATTCAATTTAAAGCAAACGAATGGGCCCCAAGTGTTTCATGGGGGGAACACTAGGATTACAGAGTGGTGTTTGACATCACCTGCAATGAACAGTTCACATCAGGAAGCACCCATGAAATCCACGAAATAAACTTTCCATGATCTGTAATGACATTGCAAATTGTTACTTACAAACAAATAAATAGAAACAAACTGCAGCACTGTGTTCGGCATTGGGACAAGGGCACAGAGTGAGCCATCACCATCTCAGTTGTTTCATTTTGTGTTCGGGAAAATAAACTCAGTAAAGAGGCACCTCGTTATCCATAAAATAAAGGGGGAAAAGAATCACCTCAGCAGCTCAGCTGATGTAAACTGAAAAGGGAAGGTCATTGCTATATTTAATGCCGAGTTCAAAACACTATAAATGCCAATTTGAACCATCCATCCACTCAAAACCCAACCCCAATGCAAAAGCTGAACCAACTGGAGGTTCCTGTCCAGCTGATCTTGTCTAACATAAAGAACCCTTTAGTGTGGCAAAAAGCAAGTTTAACAATAGACCTTATGCATCCACTAGTGAATTGCTGATGATAATCAAGAATCACTTGCACAGAACAATTATGCCCATCGCATCAGTGGCATTGAGATGGGTGGGACAGTATAGTTTGGTTGACAGGAATAGTTAAACTATCGCTTGAAATAGCAGAGTACTTAAATATTTCTCATCAATTCAACTACTATTCACATAACCAAGCCTGATCTGCAAAATGAGGAGAACAGAACCAAGCCTGATCTGCAACAGCTGTTACCATGTGTTTTGGAAGTGAATGCAAACATTATTTTCTCAAATAAAACTACCAGAGTCCAAACAAGAAGAATTGTATCTGGGGGAAGGAAATGATACATTCCCACAAAAATTTCCCCTCTGCCAACGTTGGTAATACCTACCAGTCCATTTACACATTATCCTTTGAGAATAAGAACAATTATAATATTAGTACATACCTGAAACAGAAAGGCGATGACCATAACTCAACAAGGAAATAATATAGGAGACCCATTTCTCTGCAGTTTACTCCCAGAGAAGTCGAGCTTGCTCATCTTTTCCACACACCAGAGCAACTGCTCTTTGCTAATCTTCGTCATTTTCAGAACTCTTGACATAACTTTATTGTCAATTAGGGCAAAAAACAACTCCACTTCCTCTGCCGTTGGGGGCCAGGATTTCTTCTTCCACCCTTTCTTCTTTCTTTGCAGCTCCTTCAGCTTTATCTTCTTCTGCAGTTTAAAAAAAAAAGGTAGAGTGACATTTGAATCTATTTATGATATCAAGTGTACATAGCAGCATCAATACAATGAAAAATAAGACTGATACAATAACACACAGAAAAATATTGACATGTCATATAGGCATAAAGAGTGCAATATGTTCAAGATGCCAATGTTAATAAAAAAAAAATAAAGGGCTGTGGTTTTTGTTCCTTTTAAATTCAATAAATAAAATCCAAAGCATCAACTTTACACAGGATCCACTTGAAGTTAAATATATGAGTCATTATTAAAAAAGAAAAAGAAAAAAAGAGTATAAGATGAAAACTATATCTATAGTCCAAACACTCCAGCTGCAGACATAATCCATCACTCTCTAAAACCATCACAAGATCCCACAAATTCTTCTCATAAGAGGTTCCCTTAACCAATAGATAACTTCTTAAAAAATATATACACAAATATACATATATATACATACATATGTGCATGTGTAACAAAAAAAGAAGTAAAACAGAGATTCAGTTGTTATTCCTGCCCAGAAGAATCTCTCAAAACGTGTGATTCAAAATAGCAATTATCACATTGTAATATTTGCATTTCAACTCCAGCATTTATTAGTAAATGAGATTCACAGTATAGATACAGATCTTTTTCCCTACGATTCAATAGGAATTGTAGAAATCGAGAAAAGTGCTATGATTTTAACACAAATGGATAG